>CM070079.1:390475-1674259 GCA_036250285.1 Pyrocoelia pectoralis
CTCCCTCTCACTCTCCCTCTCCTCCCTCCCTCTCCCTCTCCCTCTCCCTCTCCCTCTCCCTCTCCCTCTCCCTCTCCCTCTCCCTTCCCTCCCTCTCCCTCTCCCTCTCCCTCTCCCTCTCACCCCTAATCCCTCTCTGATCTTAGCTAGACTGTGGAACCATACCGTTAATAAATAACTAATAACTGATAAGAAACTGTAACTACAACCGTTGAATGAAAGATATATGTTATTCAATGCTACAACTGATCTATCAAGTTTTTCATTTTAAAAGTGTCTACACACTTTCTTTTCAAAAGATGAAGATTTGAGCATTTGTCAATCGTAAAATTATACTCATATTGGTATAATTTCTTAAAATACAGGAGCAATAAATAGGAACGAAGATGTACTACGTTCTGGAAATTAATAAGCAAATATATTTGGCAATTTTTACAATGATAACAAGTTCTTGTAAAGAAACTGCTGCAATGCGAAGTGAAAATGGAAAAACTAAGACAACAATTTTGGGGGTAAGACTGCCCCCCGCTTTATTTTCAAAATTGGACAAAAAACATTTTTAGTTTTTAAACATTAATCAGTGAAACAAATTGCACATATCTAATCAGGTCTTCATTTCCTGCTACTTAATCGCACTGTGTCTCGCTGAGACATGAACTTTAAGATCGTGGTTATGTTTGAATCCTCGTCCGCAAAAATCACACGTAAACTTGGGGTTCACTCCACATTCAAACTTAACGTGTCTCGAAAGGTGTCCTTTACGTTTATATGACAAACCACATTTTATGCAAACAAATCGACCGTTTATATCTAGTTTATACGTGTAGTATTTGGTACCTACAAAATTATGTGTTACTAAATACATTAATTTAAACATAGATATAGCCGGGACCAGATAAACCCACAAGTGCGATAATTCTGAATAGGGCGATATTTCAGCTAAACGGTTCTGCTTCTACATTTGGCATTATTTAATATAGTCCAGTCAACGAACGGCTGAAATCGAAATTTTTAGTTGCCCCTGCAAACCAGATACATATTTAGATTTAGGTGGTACCCCAGGTACTAAATCCAAATTTGCAGGAAAAACAACGTCCGGGAAAGGTGAAAAATTGATAAAAAAGTGTGAAAATTCCTGTGTATTTTGCTTCTTTCACTAATATTTAGAAAACGGTAAGTTATTTCGAAAAATATTTCCGACGTAACAACGAATTTCCCGAATGTCGTCTTAAAAGCATACTACGACTGACAACTCCAAAGCGGTAACGGCGCTACTCTACTGAACATTCTATCCTTTTCGATTCGACGGTTCTTTCTCGCTTCTGCAGACAGTGTCGTATAACGTATAGAAAAGGATAGCATAATGTACAGTAGCTGGCACTGCTGTCGCTTTGGAATTCTTGGTCGAAATACGCTTTTAACACGACAGTTCGGGAAATTCGTTGTTACGTCGGAAATACCGTACCGAAATTATCATATAATGATTTGTTCTAACGTAGAATCTTCCGCTCTACAACTTTTATACTGAAAATTTTTCGATATAACACCGTTTTTTAAAATATAATAGTGAAAGAAGCAAAATATACAGGAATTTCCACACTTTTTTATCAATTTTTCACCTTTCCCGGATGTTTTTTCTGCAAATTTGGATTTAGTACCTGGGCTACTACCTAAATCTAAATATCTGGTTTGCAGGGGTAATTAAAAATTTCCATTTCAGCCGTTCATTGACTGGACTAATAGTCTAGGCGTCTTCTTTACTGTAATACATCGATTTTACGCGGAAAAATCACAGATGAGTTTATTTGGTCCAAACTATAGTTGTAAAATTAGTGTAAGGACCTTCCCCCAAATACTATTGCAAGTTTAAAAAATGACAGATTCTCAAATCTGTCTTTTTGAAAACGGCAAATGAAATTTAATTACACGTAACGTTTTGCAAAATGCACTTTAATTTTATTATTAACAATACAGAATAAATATTAAAACAACTGTACCTCCCTTAGTAATTGATTTATTCGTAACGAACTTTATTTGATTACGAATTTGTGATTAATGGAATGGAATCACGTTTGTTGCGACATGTTATAGTACCTACATAACAATAATCAACGTCTACAAATGTTTTAATTCTTCGAACCCATTTCATAATGGGAATGTGAAAACCAACACTCAAGATAATTTCTAATTGTCTAACTGCTAATTAAATCAAATATCAGTGATGAATGTATGTATTTAAGGGTGACTTTCTGGCTTGATTTTGTTTTAAATAGATAACAATGTCTATTAATCTCATTTATTCTCATTCTAGACTAATAAACAATTCGAAAAGTAACTTAAACCGTTGAGTGTATACTTTTCACTCAACGCATAAACGTTTAAAATGTTAAAATGCATTTTTACAATCAGCCAGAATTATAAAAATCTTCGTGCCTAGAGAAGTAAATAAGTACCAAGGGAAATACAGAGGATCAGTAAAACGACATAAATTTCTCGAAAATTATAATAAGTAATCCAAGTAAACGTTAGACTGATCGTTTTCCACCACGTGGATTTTAAGCCTTAGTTGCAAAATCATTACAGCAATAAAGTAATCGAGGGACGCAATGTATACAATTATCCTCTATATTAACATACAAAAACACAAATTATTTATTAAAAAATTACTATCCATTAATTGGATCAGTATGAGCGCCTCCTTTGTTGGAATAGAATAGTTTTTAGTAGCTTTCCTTTCATATCCTATGATTTGAGAGTTTTTCACAATTGCATATGGAAGTCATATACACCTGATTAGACGATAAACGTTAATAACTTAAAAAAATCGGTTTAATTTCGACCCCTTTCATTTGTTACGAATGGAATTTCGATATTCAGTTAGTGCAATATGTCGTAAATGGGGAAGCAAAAAAAATGCACTTTGTCTTATTCTAATTTTGGCACCTCAGAAGGTAATAAATAACGATAGTGGTACCAACACTAGTAAATACTTAGGCATTCTTATTGTATGAATGTTAAACAGAAAGTGCATTACCAAAAATTAGGTAGTATGTAGTTACAAGTTGGATAACCAGGATATACAAGTGTAAAAGCTTCAATATTATGTAGTGAGTGTCCCCTTAGATTGGACTGAAGCCTTAACCTTCAATATTTTCCATCTCAATGCAGATAACGGAATATCTGACGTGAGCCTCTGAGCTGACTTGTTAAAAGAGTCAGGCGCTCTCCTCTTCGGCAAATTGTCTTTAATTGATACCGTGGAGAAAAGTAAATTATTTTGGTGCCGTCTTTCTTTCTATGAAAATTTAAATGACAAACAAATTTCTATCATGGAATGTGACTGACACTTTTTAATTGTCAATAAAAATACAAAAGAAGAAAGACGAAAAAGACATTTCCAAGGATTTGTGCAGTTCCATAGTCAAATAGGCCACAAAGTCACAAAAATATACAACATTATGAAAAAAATTAATTTTATTAATTGGTACCTTTTATAACTTTATATCATAATTATATAACACCTACATGTGAGGCGCGCTTCCTATTTATATCTTTCGAAATGATATCGGAAAGTTTTTAAAAATGTTTGCTTATCATATGTGCTTCCAAGATCTTTTTGTATCTAAAGCGACGATTACATAAATTGCATGGAAATTTAGGATCAACATTACATTCGTAGGTTAAATGCCTTGATAGATGACTTTTCCTTTTATACGACAAACCACATCTCAAGCATCCGTAACGACCATGTTCGTCAAGAAAATAGGCAACACCACGAACACCTGGAAAAGATTCTCTTTAGTGTCCCGCATTACATGAAAGGGCTAACTTTGAAATTAGTGTTACTTTATACACTATGTATTTACAAATTATGTTTATATTAATTTCATAATGACAATATATACATGGCTGATTAAGTAAAGGTAAATTTGTGTATTTATTGCAAATATTACTAAATAATCCATACAATTAAACATGCAGTACTAATCACTAATCTAAATAAAAGGCCGAATGTCTGGCAAAAATATGTGTACGCAATTCTTGCTTGTAAAAGTATTTTGCCGAACAGTGAATACATACAAATGTTTTTTCCTTTCCACATTCAACTTTTTGATGTCTTCTTAGTGTTTTTATTAACGAATATCTTCTTCCACACTTTTCACATGGAAACTTCTTCAACATTGGAAACTTCTCTAAAAAATAACAGAAATAACGTAGTAATTTTGATTTAATGTTAGTTAATAATATAACAGTTACCAATCCTCTCCGCAAGTTCTACTATAATACAATAATACATACTACTTTTTGCCCTTATAAGTATATGTTTTTGGTTAATCACAGCATTTCGGGATACAGATTAAGCTACTCCAAAATCAGAAATAATCCATATATTAAAACACAATTAATATTACAAACGCTTTACAGTAGTGTGACGTGTAGCTACATGCCTTTTCAGATCCCATTTTCTGCGAAATTTTCTGCCACATGAATTACATGTATAGGCAAGTTCTTTTCCGCAATCCAAAAGCTGGTGAGTTTTTAAAACACGTCTTGTCTTATATTTTTGACCGCAGTTACAGAGAAAGGGCCAATTATCTAAAATATTAAATAGCATTAATAACTGAATAATTAAAGCATGTACTTAATACATTTAATAAAAAAGTTCTTTATAAAAATCATGTAGTGATACATATTACACAAATAAATTAATTGAACTAAACATATGGCACATTATACCTATATCAACTCATCAGACATTTTCAAAAAGTTTCAGAATGCAATTATAGATATAGTACCAGTGAAGGAAGAACAGAGTTGCAATTAGTTACAAGTCTCATGATTCGTGACCTTCAATGGGATTTGGAAATCACCGGGGTTTCATTATATGTACATACAGTGTGACTCATTTAGATTGGAAACTCACATGTAAAATCTGAAGTTATTTACCGATTTTAACCAATTTTTTTTTAAAATGTCAAATAGGTAATGAAACATCTACTTTGGGACAAAATTTTAAATGTTTATTCCAATTTTCAGGGGATACTACGATAACTTTTTCGTACCTACTCGGAATGGAGAATTGTTATTAGCGATTTGTTTATAAAAAAATATCTACGCCACTGGATTCAGAATGCTTCCAAATAGCTGTCACCAAAATTTTACAAAAATATATTTATTAATAACAAAGTTATGACAACTTAAAGTTCGAACACTTTCTAAGCTAACAGTTACAAAACAACACCCTGTATCAATAGATGGCCATGGAAATTATGTTAATGATTCTTAGATTAAACTATTTAAACCATCAGCGGAGAAAAACATATTTAAAGTAACGTAATATTTAATAAAAATCTATCATAAAGTTTGATTTTCAAGAAGGTGCGTGTACGTCATAGACATTTTACATAGTTACAATTGTAACTAAGAAAAATGCCTATGACGTACACGCACCTTCTCAAAAATCAAACTTTAACTGTTAAACAGTAACATAATTTCCATGGTAACTAACATTTAAATGGAAACGTTAGGTCTTATTATTTACTTAATTGTGCGATTCCGTTACTTTTATTAAATATTACGTTACTTTAAATATTTTTTCTCCACTGATAGTGGATTATTAACATAATTTCCATGGCCATCTATTGATACAGGGTGTTGTTTTGTAACTGTTAGCTTAGAAAGTTTTCGAAGTTTAAGTTGCCATAACTTTGTTATTAATAAATATATTTTTGTAAAATTTTGGTGACAGCTATTTGGAAGCATTCTGAATCCAGTGGCGTAGATATTTTTTTATAAACAAATCGCTAATAACAATTCTCCATTCCGAGTACGAAAAAGTTATCGTAGTATGCCCTGAAAATTGGAATAAACATTTAAAATTTTGTCCCAAAGTAGATGTTTCATTATTTGACATTTAAAAAAAAAATTGGTTAAAATCGGTAAATAACTTCAGATTTTACATGTGTGTTTCCAATCTAAATGAGTCACACTGTATTTCCCGATATTACTGTTATTATTCATTTTATGCTGTTCAATGCTATTTTTTTCTTCTTGCAACTTTGGATGGTAATCTGATGTTTTTTGATACGACAATCACTTTCATCAGTTAATGATAATTATAATGAATTCAATTCCTACGACCGCTAGTAGGTATAGCATATCTAGCAGTGCAATGACATATAATTACTAAGTACGTCAGGTTTACTGCAATTATACACTAATTTTCATGTGGAGCCTTTGATATTATACAGGGTGTCCCAGTTGAAACTGACACATTTTAAACGTGATTATTGACTAAACGAAATAAGATAGAAATGTGCGGTTTTCACCAATGAGTTTCAAATTTCGAAAAGTTTTACCCCAATCATATTAAAAAAAATTCCCTGTTATACAGGGCCAGGAAAAAAAATGCCTATCTTCAACTAAAGATCACTTGACTATTTTAAATAGAACCCCCTGTATATTTTTACATTATTCGAAAGCTGAGTTCTTTAGTTTTTTAAAAATGCAATTCATTTTTACAAAAAAAAAAGATACGCGAATTTTTGTGAGTGCGTGTATTCTCATTAGGTTCAAAATTATAACTGGCAAATTTTTTTAATATGACTGGGAAAAAAATTTTCGAAATTTGAAACTCATTGGTGCAAACCGCACATTTCTATCTTATTTCGTTTAGTCAATAATCACGTTTCAAATGGGTCAGTTTCAACTGGGACACCCTGTATATAATCATAAAATTTGTCAACGTTCGTTAAAAATTTTACAGGATTTGCAGAACCACGAAACTTTTCACTTATTTCAGTTTAACATTATATGTTACGCTTTTATATCAACAAGATCTTTGTAATAAACAATTTACTTATACATTGACTACTGGTAAGTACATGTTAATATTATATTAATTTTGTCGGCGAATTCCAATAATTTATAGTAAGTGGTAACAAAACGTGCACTACCTACATACGGAATAAAAAACTGGAAATGGCATTACATATATAATTTATTGATGCATTGTATTAACAAAAATGTAATTTTACTGTCAAAGGTTTTGCAAAGATCTATTAATCAATGGAACTTTGTTGTAAAATTATTTATCTCAACTCATTCCATCTTGAATTTAATTTCAGATGTACCGTAGGGAGATGGGGCTAAAAAACGACCAGCGTACACTGAACATTTCTTAGCCGTAACCATACAGTTTGTACACAAGAGAATATTAAAAGTGGCTGAGTAGTCCACTGTAAATTTTGGAGCAACGAATTTTCCATGAAGATGTAATATCTTCATCAGAATATAATGTCGATAGATTAGGTCCTGAATCCCATTGGCAAATCGCCACAATTTCTGAAATTTAAAACTAGCCAAATGAACTCATTCGAGACAGAAGGACAGAGAGATTTTCAAACAAAAATGGGATTCAAGTAACTGTTGAGACGTGGTCAGCGAGTATTATCGACATGGAACTTGTTTTTCGCAAGGATAAACGTCTTAATGAATACAATTGCGTTAGATCGACCTAATTTTCTTGATAAAATAACGCCGGTTATCTAAGAAGTACATTGACATTTTGTGAATGTGTGCTTCCATTCTAAAAATACGTTCAGTTTGAAGAGATCACTACGAGTTCCAACACTTTAGTATGGAGATGTAATTAAAAAAAATGGAAATAAGTACCTACACTACGTATCTAACACATATACCTTTTTTAAATATGTTTATTAACTAAATGCTGTTTTAAGTTTCCTCTTCGTTTCGTTTTATAATTACATCCAGGTACAGCACACTGAAACTGAGGTTCAACACCACATTCGTACTTCTTATGTTGATTAAGTCCATGCCGATGTGTATACGATCTAGTGCATGTGTCGCACTTATATTTCTTAGAACCAAATCGACGACGACCTTTAATTTAAAAACATTCAGTTAGTTATCTGGAATTTCTCTAATTCAAGTATTTTTTCTGCAAAACCGTGTAGATCAGTATAATGTTGGGAACCCTTTCAACATTCCATAGAGTTTAAACTTTAAACTACAGTTTTGCTTAAAATTATATTTATGATCAAACAGTTGCATTTTGGGTAAAATCAAGGCCCAGTAAAACTATTTATTAAATAGTAATAATGAACAATAATAATTAATCATGTTTTACATTCACGTTTTCTCCATGAGAATTTACTTGATGCACTTTAACGTACCATCTTTGCCTAAATGATTTTAAGCAAATATTACATTGAAATTGGCCTTTAACACCACATTCGTAGCGAATGTGTCTTAATAAATCTCTTCGATACTTATATAACTTGCAACACCGATGACAAGTGTATTTACATTTATTTTGAAATTGGTGAGGACCTGAAAAAGAATATTGCAATTATAACGTTCACCCTCCTTCATATGGCTATAAAAATATAAAATAGTTTTATGCGAAAAATTGAATAAAACACAATTAGTTACAGGTACATGTGGCACTTAGCGACCTTTGCAGTTTGTGTGCAACCGTGGTGAAGTATTGAGCAGCGTTCTAACGATAAAGATGGAAAAGAGCGTTTGAGGTTTTCATTGACTGGATTTGGAACTGCGGCAGTAATTTCGTGGAGAGGGTGGATGGATCAATATTTTCCATACATTGTTAATTGGCCTCGTATGCCTTATTTATTATGTACTTCGATTGTTATCGATACTCAGGCCAAGCCTGGTTAACTAATCGCACGGATCGAAATCAAGTAACGATTAGTCCTACTAATACATATATCTATACAATATAAATTTGAAGTTGCTCTTAAAAAGTGAACATACTAAATACTATACACATATTATGTTCATTAAATTAAATGACGTTGATAAAACCAACGCTGATCACATTTTAGATAATGTATTTGTTTGAGAAGCCTCGGTGTATTTGATCCCAATTTGTAAAAGCCACGTCCCGTCGACCCTCTTTCCCCGAAGGCATTAACATGAACGCAGCGTCGCGCATCAATAACAAAAAGAGACCCTATATTCCTAGGCTTCTCCGTTGGCGTCACTTATTCGTGACTTAGTGACTTTTTATAGAAAAGAAAAAATGAACATAATATGTATGTTTTGAAAAAGTGTTATGGTTATTGTGTAAGCGTTTTTTGTTGTTTAGCTCGACGCATAGGTTGCACTCGAGTGGGTAATGTGTTGTTTGTGTTTTGTATTAATTTCGAATTCTGATACTGTGAGTATATTGTGTGTTTACGTTTGAGTGCATGAGAACGAGTTAGAGGTGTTACATAAGTGATTGTTGAAGTGTTGTGTGTTGGTAATGGACTTTCTATAATGTTATGTTGTGCATGCAACAGAGTTTCAATTTGTGAAGGGAGGATTGAGTGTTATTATTATTATTATTATTATTATTATTATTATTATTATTATTATTATTATTATTGTATTTCGGTTCTTATCGATACTCAGGCCAAGCCTGGTTAACTAACCGCACGGATCGGAATCAAGTAACGATTAGTTCTAGTAATAGATACATATACCTATATAAAATAAAGCTGTAAAAAACATAATATGTATTATGTTTATTGTGTAAATGTTTGTTGTTTAGCTCGACGCATAGGTTGCACTCGAGTGGGTAATGTATTGTTTGTGTTTTGTGCCAATTGTGAGTGTATTGTGTGTTTGCGTTTGGGTGTATGTGAACGAGTTAGAGGTGTCACATGAGTGGTTGATGAAGTGTTGTGTGTTGTTAATGGACTTTCTGTAATGTTATGTTGTGTATGCAACAGAGTTTCAATTTGTGAAGGGAGGATTGAGTGTTGTGTTTCATTTTGTGTTTGAATGGTATTAGTTGAAAGTGTGTGATTATTATTATTATTATTATTATTCCATGAATGATGTGTTTAGAAAACTGACAAATTCTTCCGATGCATTTCACTTTTATTTTTAATGCTTTATGGACAATCGCGAAATTAAAATGTTAAATAGTTAAACGGTGCACAATTAGATCTTCAATAGTAAATCAGACATTTACCTCCACATGTGTCCACGAGGTGAACATCGCGATTTTCTTTTTTGGTCGACATTGATGACAAGAAGTCAAAAAAGACGAAAACGTTTTTGAGTGCTAAATTGATGTAAAAGACTATTGGAACCGAAGCACACACATCTATATATGCAAAGACCATTTCATAAAATAATAGAAAATAATGAATTTTCTTACTATCCCACTTAATCGATTATTCCTTGTATGATGTCATGATACGCAAACATTGACAGCTTGTTACATAATGTGTTAGGTATGACAACTTTTATTCTACGAACTTTGATCTCGCAAACGGTAATTTCAACACGCACTGCAAAAGTCCGAAAAACGGATCCTATGTATTCATCGCAGTTTAGTATTCACAAAATATTCAGAAGAAGCAGAAGAGCGTCGGTGATCTAGTGACGGCGATGGCGTTATTCATTTGTCATTGCTGTAAATTTAGTGCAACAGAAACTGTCCATGCTAAAACTTTTTCAATGTTCAAACCATCTATTTCACAAGACTTTGTATTAACAGATTTCAAATTTGCAAATCAATACATTTTAAACCGAACAGACAGTGAAAACACATTTCATGAAAATGTTTGTTCTATAAGGAGCAGTACTTTAATTAAAACAATATTCCTAATGTCATAAAAATTAATATAATAATGTTTCAGGATAAATACTTGCGATCCAAAAACCATAAAACTTGATATTTGTTTTTTCAAACTGTTTCGTACACACTACGTACGAGAAAAATATAATTAAAAGTCAGCGGTATGCTAATGAGTGTAATGGCTAATGAGTGGACGTTATTTCGCTATAATCACTGACACGTTCTTGTACAGACAATGAGGTTTCAGTAATAATGACTGAAACGTATTAATACCGATAGATCCATTTTTTGACCTTTCCAGCTTCAAGAAGTCTATTACGAAATGCGAAAAAATTGTAATGCAGTGTACTTAACTTTATTTATTTAAGAAAATGTACTTTGATCATTCCAAAATTATATTGCAGCACACAAAATATTTAAAAACAGTACAAATCAGCGATTAACTAATTCTAAGTTGTGCACTCTTCTCAAATGACCTCTCAACCCGTCATTTCGTTTAAATCTTCTTGGACATAAATGACATTGAAATAACGCTTGTTTTCCACATTCATATTTTACGTGGCGACCCCAATGCTGCTTTTGAACGTAGAAACGTCCACAATCTAAACATTCATATTTTTGTCTACCATCGCTTCGGCTATTAACTAAAAACGATATAAATTTAAATTTGGTAAACAAAATAGGTCCTTAACAACTGTAAGTAGTATTATTTGGTATGAATTGGTTAGGCGTTACAATATGAACGAAAGTTAGTACCTACATACTATGCATTAATTTGATACAATTTTGCGTTAAGTATAACTACAATAAACACCACCGACAGTGCATCAGTTACTTAAGTATAGAAAAGACACTCGTAGTAGGTGTTGCTATATATTATTGAACAGACGGTTAAATATTGTTCAACTTTAATATTATTCACCCCTTGTAAGAGCGTCCAAATTTTAAAGCGACGGCGACGTTACCATACCATGAGTTATCATTACTGTATGCGCGTTTAGTTAACTAATATAAAGCAAACAATTCGAATAGTATATTGGTAAGCTTTCATTTTACCCAGAGATTGGTAGATGAATTTCTTCTTGAGACTCAAGGATTGTACGTAATCCTCCTCAGGAATCCTCAATTTGATCGGGATTCCGAGGTAAAAACATCTAAAACGTTACGTTGTGGTAAGAAACCATACGTCGGCATGGTTTGTATTAAATAAATAGTCGTGATTTTTTCTCAGGCACGAGCTCTATCATTTTTTCGGAAGACAGTTGTGTTCCCACAAGGTAAATTTTTATCAAAGAAATGTCCATAAATAGGATAATGATAGTTCATAAGAGCCAATTTCCCGGCAAGTAGTCGGTATAGGCCGTACTTCAAAAGTAAAGGAGTATTCGATTACATTTTATTTATTGACAGTATCTCTCGGGGCAGTATTTTTCTTCCCTCATCTAATTTTTTTAAGAAACAATTGCGGTTGGTTTTGTACCAAGTGAAAAGTCGATTCGTTTACACTTTTACACCTACTTACCAAGTGTTTTCGAAGGTTTTTACAGTTTTACATTTTTTTAATAACTTTCCTCATCTCTCAAAAGATGAAAATCCTGGGAAAGAAGTTCAAAACAAAATCAATTTTATTTTAAAAATATGTTTTTAATAAGTTCAGTAATACCTTTGGACTATTTTTGATTTCATTAAAAAATTCAATTATTGAATAGTATGGTTGAAAATGTAAAAAATAAAAAATGTAAAAAGTAATGATGTAACAGTTATATGTCTCAAACAGTATAAAATAAAATAAATAAATAAATAAATTTAATAGTAATATGTAATTCGTTAAAAAATACTAATTAGATCATGGAAAAATGTTCATTAAAGCACCTAATAGTTCTAACTTACTACAACACGGAACCTAATCATATTCTAAAAGGACATTTTGCATTCGGTCTGCTTTACTTAATACATTTTGGAGAATTAGATACTTTTATTATTATTTTCAACATGAACTACTTGAGAATTGAGTTGAATATGAAAACCCAAAATAGTACATAGTACATAAATCAAATTAATTTTGTTTTTTTTTTAATTCCAATCTAAGAATGCCCATAAGCAAATAATATTTTTGTAGTATTTCTATAAATACAAAAATTACAAAACATTATAAAACTGTGATAACAGCAATAAGAAATAGCAAAAAATCGTACTGGGCAAATAGGTGTAAAAATAAAAAAGGAACAACTTTTTCAGGTAATACTTTCTGAAAAGTAGGCAAGTAAGTCCGTCTTTCCAAGGTATTTGTATATTGTATACTAACATTACAATACAATACAATACAATACAATATTAATGCACAAAATTTAACATGTTTATAATTCTGTCAACATAATTGTTAAAAGTATTGATAGTTGATTTGATTAGTAATATACCAACAACCTCTCGTTTATAACAAATAAAGTGCGAGACAAAAGAAAACAAATTCTCGTTCTTTTTGAAAAACATTTAATAGGTATACAATTAGTACGCTATTTTTATATTCTTCATGCAAAATTGGACACTCTGTATAGGAAAACCAACGGTCTACTGCAATTGACATAACGGACACTAATTAGAGCTATACGACACTTTCGAAGCTCTGGATTAAAGCTATTGATGTTACTTGTAAAGTATGTCCAAGAATGAACGCCGGATTTTATTGTTTTGGAGTTGACGACTTTGGTTGTTATGTCACATATAATAATTGCAATCCATTACAGTTTGCTTCGGCGAAATCATACGGCTCGGAAATGGAGGTGCAGTGAAAGATATCGCAGCTCCATTTATTGTGTACCAATGCAACGAGGAAGCAATAATAAAATAAATAAATTCAAATAAGCTAAAAAAATTTATTATTCTTAGGCGATCGATTTCGACACGAGTGTGTCATCAGGCCGAGCGTCCGGTTATGAAGCCGTGATATCCAGGATATCACGGCTTCATAACCGGACGCTTGGCCTGATGATTTATTTTGATTTATTTGAATGGGTTTATTTTATTAATAAGAGCTAAACAATATGGATAATTTCATACAAAAGAGGAAGCAATAACTTCATTTGAAAAGAAGCTTAAGGGACGGTGGGGGTACATTAACGCGCCCAGTGAGTTCTTTTTATTTGGATATTTTAAATCAAACGTCGCGTCAGGACGAATTCTTCTATCGAGCTGAAAAATACATTTTGCCGCATTTCTGGTTAAAATGGCCAGATGATCTGCAGCCGGAGCATGGACGGTCATTTAACCGACGTCAGTTTCCATGTTTAACCGCATAATCTTCCATTTAAAACATATTTCATCATTTAAGTGCAAATAGTTAGTGATGGTTTTATTCAGATTAATTCCAGCGTTCAATCTGGGGCATGCTTTGTAAAAGTAGGTTATAATTAATACTTGCGATGTATGAGAAACATGTGACTCTTCAAATTTCCTTTCTGTTTTGTTTTAAATGAGCATAAACGGCAATGAAATTGAGGAAGTACTCCACATTCGTACTTTAGATGATGACATAATGAGCTCTGTAACTTGTACATTTTCCCACACTTTAAGCACTTTCTTGTTTTGCTCGCATCTAAAATTTTAAAAAAATTAGTAAAGCCAAAAATGAGTATACGCTTGAGTGAATTGGGCGCAGTGAGATGAATAAAAGGAAAAAGATATCTACCATCTTTATTGGACATATCAAACAACACTATTACAATAAACTATTTAATTTCGAGTGCTTGACTAGTATGTGTGTTTTTAAATTTTCCTTCCGTTTACTTTTATATATGCAGCCAGATACAGAGCAGCTAAAATTTGGTTCCTTCCCGCATTCATAACGTTGATGCTGTACTAAGCCGCGTTGCCATCTGTAACTCCTATTACAAAAGGGGCATACGTGACGTTTGTGTAACAATTCTGGAAAAATGAACCTAAGTTAATTTATTACACACTATACTTCCTAGACATTCACAATTTAATTATACAAAACAATTACATAGTATTATATTATTTAATATGAATTGGAAGTTTGTAACTGTAAAGAAAAGGGAGTAACTTATGCATTAATTGTAAGAATC
This sequence comes from Pyrocoelia pectoralis, assembly GCA_036250285.1. Lineage (NCBI taxonomy): Eukaryota > Metazoa > Arthropoda > Insecta > Coleoptera > Lampyridae > Pyrocoelia > Pyrocoelia pectoralis. The sequence goes on from CM070079.1 coordinate 405,173, forward strand.
TGTTTGATATTGCTGATGGTGTGTACAAAGAAAATATATTAACAAATTACAACAAACTTGTCTCTTCTTTATTACACTTACATGGTGGTTTCTTGTAAGCTTAATAGGTACTTTTCAGATTACCGTAAAGGTTTGATGTGGTACTTTAAGCAGTATAATTTCAGTGTGTATTGCATCAATCGTTAATAAAAAAAAGCGTTAAAAAATCATTTTTAAAAAATAACTGCAACGCTCTATAGCCTAGGTGCGTGTGGGATTTCCCACCCTCCCATCGAAATCCAGAATCCAGAATGCTCTATACTCAGAAACTATTAAAGTTATTGAAATGCGGTTTTCGCCAATCGATTGCATTTGGGCCAAGGGCGAAAATGCTAATATTACCTTTGATGAGGTCACTTCCGGTATAAACTAAAATGACGGTACTCATTTTTTTTATAAGATAAAATTGCAGTTTTCTATGTAGTTTAAGAGTATTTTTTTCTGAATTCAGCAATGTATATTGTGCTATATTTATTTATTGAAAAAAGTGTTAATACGAGGGAAGTCTCGTGGCAACTTGCCAGAATTTTTTTTATTGGTGTCGTATTGTAGCCTTTTAAACCACGCCCCGGCGTATTTAAATCGCCCTTTCAAAAACGCACGTGTTTTAAAGTTGTCATGGCGACATCACCAATTTGAAAAACGCGAATTCTATTGGTTATTGATCTGAAACTTCACACTTCTGACAGGAGTACTGTGTTACATCAAAAGGTACCTATAGTCGGATTCACCGGGTTTTAGGTATGACTCATTGCAGTAAAGTATGATAATCGACGTGATATAGTTTTCTGTTTCTGTAAATAAAATTATCAGTAAAATGCAATTGAGAAACGTATGTCGTTCCGTTTATTTTATGTGCAAGCAATGAAACGTATGTCCGTGCGTTGAAACAGCTGATCGAACTGGATTGACAGATTCCACAAAAATTGACAGTAGGAATTATTTATTAGTTACGACATACGGAGCGTCTGCATTGATGCATACGATTTGTAGCGATGAGTCATACCTAAAAACCGGTGAATCCGACTTTACTAACAAATTCAAAACCTTTATTCAAACATTACTTAACATAATATATTATAGATATTAGAAATCATTTTTAAGCATTTCGGTGACAATAATCAATCTTGGATAACAGTAACAGATTGCAAATTAATTTCCGTACGAAAGGTATACTGATTTCACATTACTAATTCAACCATTTCACATTATTAGTTCTTATTTCCATTTTAATACCGGTATTTATGATTTGAAAGTGAACCAATAAAAAAAAATAGTGCAAAGTATTCGTGGATAACTGGTCTTTAAAACACTTGCTCGATTTCAAGCACTCCGGCTACGCAGCGCCGTCGTGTTTGAAAACTCGTGCGTGTTTTAAAGACCTGTTTATCCACTTTTCAAGTGAGGTCGCGATTTCAACCAATAGCACAGTTTCTAACCATTTACCAAAATTTGATAAAATAAAGCTTTAAATTTGCTCAGTTTATCTTGAAGGGTTAAAAAACATATTCACAAAAGTAATACATCCATTTTCACTAGAAGAGATGGTCCATTAAAGAGGTCAAAATCTGACACGCTTTATATAGTTTAAGATTTTGTCAGGGAAACGGCTCCACAACGAATAACCTTAGTAGCCTATAACGCCCTCCGTTTTCTTCTGTCCAGCTTTGTTAAGAGGTAACATTGCCCACTCCCTAATTTGTTAAGTTCACTTTAACAATAATATTGAGGCACTATATAATTAAATTTAAATTGAATTTATTAATTCACAAAGTTTTCCATAAATAATACTTTTAAATTAATCCATTGCTATCTATACTACTTCTCTGCTGCACATTTACCTATGTTGAATGTATTTCGATGATAAATCTTCATCGCCAACATAAATTATGAAGGAACATCCGCAAGTGTCCATAATATAATTTGGTTAACATATCTCTACACTTCCAACCTCATTGCAATTTCAAGCGGAAAAAATGTTATGCATATACCATAGATGACTTTTTAAATTGCTAGCGTAGTGATACTTTCTCTTACAGAGATGACAAAGATGCTTCGGCCCACTGGAATCAGGGAGCATTACAAGATGTCTCATTTCTGAAAAAAGTATGTAATATAATCACGTCAGGGTTTGTTTTGTTAGAAAGGGAAGGGAAATAAGACATTACACTAACCGTTGTATCTTTAATATCAAAAAAGTACACAAATGCGGATCTGTTTTTTTTATTTCAATTGCAGCCTAACACTTACGTTACAACTAAAAAGTTCAGTTTTTCCAAATTAATAAATTAATGAATCTATTTGTATTGTTCTGTGATGCATCAGTTTTGTATGTGTTAACCTTTAGTTTATTGATTTTTTCTCTATTATTTATTTGTTATTTAAGTTTTGTAAAACGCAACTTTTTTCTCTCGCTTTTTTTAGCAGTGTACACTAATTTGTGTTATTTAGTTACTTATGAATTGGCCTGTTATTGATACAAATCTGTTGGTCAATAAATACATATTCATCTATTTAACTTATTATTTATACATAAACAAGTAAATTAAAAAACACGCACTGCAACAGACTTACTACTTACAGAATATCAGTCCATCAAATACTCGTAATTATGAATATTAACCTTAAGCGTAAGTTAGCCCCTATACATAACATTAGTGGAAGGAACTTGAGCATTTGGCATTAGAAGCCTATATTTATTTTAGAATTTGCAAGTACATTTCAGGTTTATGCTCGCCATTAAATTCTCATTAAGACATTAAAAAAATGTTCAGATTTTATGTTTTTCTGTTACATGAAATGCTACATATCGCAGAGAATTTTTTTCCAACCATGAGGTAACAGGTGTTTAACAACCAATGAATGGAAGAGAAAGATAACGAGCGCGTTAAGTGAAGCCATGGCACCACGGCACAATTTAGATAAATTTGATATCATTAAGGTGGCTAACTCGTATATGATGATTCAGTGTGTATTTTTGATGATACTTTTTATAACAAATGTGGCACTGAAATTGTGGTTCCTTTCCGCATTCGTATTTTAAATGACTTGTTAGATGTTGTCGATGTTTATAACTTTTGTTACAATTCTTGCACGGATGCCTCATTTGTGATTTTAGATTGTCTGGTTTATTCCTTAACATACAACCGTAATCTGAAATTATAGTCATTATAACCTTTTCGAGAAAACACTGAGTAAAATTATATATAAAGCTAGACTACTTATTATGTTTCTCAATACTTACTCTTTTATATGTAACTATAGTTTACCGCTACGAGTTTATGCTTTCACAAGAAAATATTTAGCAAAAAGGGATTGGCCACCATATGGTTAATTTTCTTATTACTTGGTTATACTACGAAGGCAGATATCTCAATGAATTGGGTACTCTTCCACAGCATTTATAAAAAACTATATGAAAAGCATTAATGGCGCCAACACCAGTTGCCCCTTCTTTACACTTTACACTTACACCTAAGAGTAAACAATGAATACTAAAAAGCAGCCATAATTTGCATAAACAGTTTTTGTGTACTTATTTGTACATTATGTCGCAAAACACCCTGCACAAGTACTATTAATTGAGGCGTGTTTTACAAAAACAGCATAAGTCCAAAATTACCGAAATCCAAGATTAATAGAGTACCGCAAGACTTTGACGCGACAAATGCCGCCCTGGCGGCCATTTTTAGTCCATATACATAAAATATACTTACGAAGTGCGTAATTTTTAATAAAATGCCGTGTTGTTGTGCCGTTAAGTGTTTAGTCAAAACATCATCTACTTTACTGAGCGTGTAGTGACTGAAGCGCGGAAAGGACTAAAAATGGCGGAGGTTGCGGTACTCTATTAATCTACTGACTCTGCCGAAATCTTACTAGAAAATGAGATATCTAGTAAGATGGCCCCACTAACCCGATTTCGGTAATTTTGGACTTATGCTGTTTTTGTAAAACACGCCTCAATTGTACCCAAACCACGCATGAAAAAGGAAGAGAAAGGAAGAAAACCAAGTTACCCCACACCAACTCTTCGCACAAATTTCATCATAATACAGTGCGGATGTCTCTTACACAACCATCTCTATAATATACTCTATAATATTCGTGAAGGTGTAAGGAGGCTACCAGAAACACCGAACCGTGGGCGGAGTCGAAATTTTACACTGAACTAGCTTCCCTTGTTCTAATGAACTCCCGGCACTGAACAGAACTTAATTTTCAATTCCTGTATATAGATTGCAAACATACTACACGTCATTATAGAAGAACTTTTCATCACTTTCTTAAAACCATAAGAAAACAAAATTTTATTGGTTTAAATAGTAAAATGGGAAGTGCATGGTGGCCATTTGCAATAAAACATGTAATGTTAATAACCCCACTATTATAATGTCAAGTCACCATTAAGGCACTTCATCTTATAATAAGAATTTTCTATTGTCTATATTTGTCTACACCCTTCATGTTACCTTGAGATAACGTGTTTTTTGCTGTTTTAATCCTTCGGTTCATAAAAAGCAATTAAGTGCAATTGTTTAAAAGCAAATTTGCATTTTTAAAGTTCCCTTGCATTTGAATACAAGTATTACACTATTTTAATAAGAAATTTATCTATTTTTGTAAAAATATTCCCCTCTCTTGTTCGAAATGGCATTCAACAGCAATAAGTTCTTCATCGTCCTAAATTTTGCCCCCTTAGAGTTTTTTTTGAGATTTGTAAATAAAAAATAATCACAAGAACCAGATCTAACCTGGCGCTTAAGATAACGTGATTCAAGCATACGTAACGAGACGAATTATTGAAAACGTAAAAATGAACAAAGAGGAAAAAAGTGTATACCTAGGTTCGAAGATAGGGAAAATGGAGCGTGCCAAAGATAATATCCATGAACTATACAGAAAGAAGAAATTTGAAATACAAAGAAAAGAGACTCCAAAAGAAATATAAATAATATAGGAAAATTAACACAAAAAAACAAAGCTTAATGCAGAGTCAACCTATATAGGTACACATAAATTATAATTGTGTTCAAAGGTGAAATTTTATTTAAAATAGCGCAGTTTGATAACTTTATTCCATTATTAACGTTACTGCTTTTATATCTGTTATACCCACCAACAACATTTTTAAAATTGTAGAAATTTAACATAATTAAACCTTTTATAATTTTTGAAACAATCACAATAATTCCCCCATTCTCGTACCGTTGTATACTTACGCATCACAAAATAGTTATCTGGTGGTCGTCTATGAAGTTATTATGTAATTATAGGTTGAAATTTCAAAATAATCCCAATACTTTATATAGAATGCAAGAATGGAATCGTTATTTCTTTCGTTCTTACCCTTTGTTCTTTTTTTCTTGTTTGCCCATAGTTCTTAATAATATAATGAGGACAAGAGATGGTCGAGGCAAACCATAGATATAAAAATCAATGTTAACAGTACCACATACTTCAGTTTTTTATGTAAATATAACCTTGAAAAAACAAACTAAATTTTCCAAAATGAGAAATAGATGTCTACACTATAGTATACTTCGGTGGTACGAAGGTGAACGTACCTACTTCCGTAAAAGTAGTTAATGTGAGAAAGGTCCCCAACACATAATGCAATTATTTAGGTATAGTCACTAGTCATAGTCTTCACATTTATTACTTTGTAATTTTCTTTACAATAACACACAACACACAACATAATGCATCATAATTATACATTTTTCCATTTTCTCATTGTAGGTAGGTATATCAAGCTTGGCAGAGTGGAGAGATTTTTATTTAGCGAAAAAAGGGCCATGCTTAAATCTAATATGCCTTTGTAAAGTAAATTTTGAGACAAATTTGGTTAAACACACTACACATTGGTGCTGAGGTTCAACTCCACATCTCTTCATGTGTTGTAGCATATTGTTTTTATACTTATACGTTCTACAGCATTTTTGACAAACAAAATCCAGACCAGAAGACCGATCTGAAATAAATACATGTTAATAACTTTTCTTTGTTAGATACATGTAGTAACTATATACAAACCATATAAATTTTCAAATAAATGATCAAAATATATCGGCACGAACACGATTAATTTAACCGTTAATTAATAATCTATCACAGTTCAGAACAATAAATAAGTTACTTAATCGAAATTGTTGTTATATGGGAATTCTGAGATTTTTGTATTCTACCTTTATGTTTTTTGAGGTACTGAATGCAGTAATCTGAGGTTAGTCACGACAATGTTAACAAAACGACATTTTTCAACTTTCAACGGTTTTTTTGACATATCTATTAGTAGATTGAAGTAGGTTGAGTTAATACATATTTTCAATACAGAAAAAAGGAGTTATGTTGAGAAATGGGGAAAATTTAAAAGACCTAAAACACTAACATTGATAAATCGTCGCTTATGGTAGGACAAGTTTCATACTCGTTGTGTCCAGCTCCTATGAATTGCTGAAGAATTCCAGTATCGCCTAAAGCTTCATCATTTTCTTAATAGTTACCATTGAACTGGTATAATATGAACCAAACTAAACCGCCGCACTTGACGGTATGATTGGTAACAATGTTGTTTCCACAGCTTCCATGGGGACGTAAAAGACGATATTCGATTTGGTTGTTAAAAACTAATCATAAGATGCGTTAGTACATCCATTTATGTTTCGTTTTTCCAGCGATCAAACGAACCAGAATTGTTCGCTAGGAGCATGAACTATTTGCTAAGTATCGCCTGGAAATTTCAAAGGCATGCAACACACCAACCAACTTCATACATTCTTTCATCGGTATAACCAAGGAGTATTATATACTCCTTGGTATAACCAAAGACCATATAATAATAAGACGTGCAACGTTAATGTTAAATAGCGTGCCCGATAAAGTTAGTCGTCCGCTAGGACAGCCTCTAGTATCGGACTAACAAAACACTTGCTAGCTTGGGTCAAAACCAATCGTATAGAATTATAGATAATTGTAATAATATAAGTAACAGTGTTGTCAAACCAAATATTACTTAAAATGACCTTCAAAAAGCAATAACCTACAATGTTTGTAATTTTCAGGTAACTCTTAGATTTTATTAAAAATTCCCTCTGACTTTTTGTAGAAAGTATCATGAGAAACATTTTAAGGTATCGCAGAGCCTTTTATCTATTATATTATACCTAATAACAAAGTTACAGTGGCGGGCGATTTTAGAAAAAAAATATTTGAAACGCCGTGCATCTCTTTCTACCTCCAGAGACAGGAGGCTCCTGTCTCTTACTTCTGGTCACAGTCATTAAGTGTGTAATCAATCTCATTAGATATATATGTAATTACATCCTAATAAAAAATGAGGAAGAATGCATGGCATGAATGAAATAAATGTATAAATAAAGCATATCTCATTATGTTGATTTGCAAATTTCGATTATAAATAGAAGGCGTTACTTCGTTATCGGCTTTCAAGTGTTCAATGTGTTATTTTGGAGATTTTATTGGCAATTATACTCTGCTTTTCATTTGTGTCGTCATTATGGGTAAACCGAATAGTCCAGGAATTTTAGCATCAAAAACGGGTTCGCTCCGCAAAAAATCCTGGTAATTGATTTTTCAATTGGATTATGTGAAAGGGTGTCCCCTAAGTATAAAACCAAGTTTGTGTCGTCTGAGACCGCGAGCGTTAGCCGCCATCTTGAAAAACGTCTTTTTGCAAATATCTAGGAAACAGTGAGCGTTACGTTAAAAAGTGTAAGGACTTTTTTACATTCGATAAAATTGTCCATCTTTTTTATTTGAAACTTTTTTCTTTATTGTACATATTTTCCGAGATATAGTCAATTAAAAAAACAATTTTGTGTTTCTGGAGAATATCTATAATTTTGGGAAATACGAAAAAAAAGCGATAATCAAAGTTGTAGAGCATAACATTTTCTACAGTTTTTGTACTTATAGAACTTTTTTTCGTTAATCGATAGTTGCGGAGTTCTAGCGCAATGAAAGTTCCCGTCAGGTAAGCGGCAAGTATTGCAGGAGGTAATTCGTGCATGTCGCGTCGGTGCGTTCTTTAACAATAAGGGTATATGGATATTCATTTATATACAGCGTGTCTCACGGTGACCACCCATTAGAATATTTCAGAAACTATTACGATTTGAATTTTGAAAATTTGGGTGATGGGGTTTTCGGGCGTGGCCTCCTCAAATAAAATAATGGCGTCTACGTAACACTTCCGGTTTTTCCGGAAATGACACCAACTTTGTTATTTTAAATGTAACACCCTATATATTATACCGATTTTGGATTCTACGTAAAATTGTAGGTGGACTTTCATCAAGTTTTCTTATTCCTAAAATTAACCGTTTCCGAGATATTTAATTTTTTTAATAAAAATTAAAATAAACACTTATCTAGCTTAAAACCGTGTGAATTCTACAGCAAGAAAGATGAAGGAACTATATTGATACGAGAGATAGCTGGACCCCTAAGCTTCCCATCCGTACTTTCAAAGTGGCTTAATTGCATACAGCTACAGGGTGGTGGAAATTTAATGCCGAGTTTAGTTAACTTCAAATCATCATAAGTTGGTTTTTTCAAATGGAGCACCCTGTATGTTTCGTCGTAGTCTGATGCAAAATTTCATTCTCTTTCGAACGGTACTATGGTTCCCTATACCTATCTCTTCTAGTTTTCCGAATATGTAGGCATTAAATTTCCACCACCCTGTATGCAATTAAGCCACTTTGAAAGTACGGATGGGAAGCTTAGGGGTTCAGCTATCTCTCATGTGAATATCGTTCCTTTATCTTTCTTGCTGTAGAATTCACAGGGTTTTAGGCTAGATAGTGTTTATTTTAATTTTTATTAAAAAAATTAAATATCTCGGAAACGGTTAATTTTAGGAATAAGAAAACTTGATGAAAGTCCACCTAAAATTTTACGTAGAATCCAAAATCGGAATAATATATAGGGTGTTACATTTAAAATAACAAAGTTGGTGTCATTTCCGGAAAAACCGGAAGTGTTACGTAGACGCCATTATTTTATTTGAGGAGGCCACGCCCGAAAACCCCATCACCCAAATTTTCAAAATTCAAATCGTAATAGTTTCTGAAATATTCTAATGGGTGGTCACCGTGAGACACGCTGTATAGGTATATAATATATGATAATAATAATTAATATACATATATGTATTAAAATATAATATACCTATCCTCATCGATTTGTATTCATCGTCGTAGGCGAGGACGTCGATCTGCTAATATTGTTGACCGCATTAACGCACAAGAAAAAAAATATCTATTTCCGCAAGCCCGGAAAAGGGCGCACTCCAGAATCCCTATACAGCCCACGTTGTCTGAAGCCGGAGTCGGAGTATGCTGAAAATTTAAGAGAAAACATTCTATTTTTACATGCCTTCAGCGGTTGCGACACAACGTCGGCTCCGATTAGAATTGGAAAAAACAAAGCTCTGACGACTTTAAAGAACCACGAATAAGAATTACTGACGGCTGTGGCATTGTTCAAAGATAGGAGGAGCGATCGTAACATGATTGCTCAAGCTGGCGAACGGTTTTTTATTGCTTTATATGGAGGTAATAAAACCGAACTCTCCATCGACTCTCTCCGAAACAAGAACTTTGGCAAGTTAGCTCGGAACACCAAGCTCAACTTAGCGATTCTACCACCGACGCAGGATGCAGTCCGTTACCATTCCTTCAGAGTGTATTATCAAGTCCAAAGTTGGCTGGGATTTCACCATGACCCGGAAGAATGGGGCTGGAAGCGCGCTGCGGATCGCTTATCGCCAATTAGAATGAAAAAAGCTCCCGCGCCGCAAAATTTGCTGCAAATAATATCTTGCAAATGCAAGACAAATTGCGGAGCTGCCTGCGGATGCCGAACGAGTGGCTTGAAATGTTCTATAATTTGTTCAAATTGCAGTGGCCAAACATGCGATAACGCAATCCCCACAGTGGACGATAGCGACGAGGAAGATGTTGAAAATGAATCTTTCATAGATTCATTTGCTGTTTCTGACTTGAACATGGAAGAAGAAAACTCGCAAATCGAAAATCGCCCTTCCTGTTCGAAACAAAGAAAATTGTTTTAATCAATCATCGACGTTCAAACTTTGACAAGAACAATTCTTTTATTATTATGATGATGGTCCGATCCTAATTTGTAAATCGCGACTCAACTCACGCAAATGATAACGTATATGAGTGAGTGAATACATTTTCATGTCTTTTGCAAACAATTCGTCACAATGTTTTTATTGCGCAAACAATCCTCCTATCGCCCATGTCCCTCCTATTCATGATAAATATTGTTGTTAGCGTCTCTATTATAAAATTCGTCGATTAAACTTTTTTTGGCATCATAGAGCTGTGGTATTACCAATAACCGCTGTTTTCCTTTACCTGGCGACAACCTTTATTGCGCTAGAACTCAGCAACTATCGATTTAACGAAAAAAAGTTCTATACAAAAACTGTAGAAAATGTTATGCTCTACCACGTTGAGTATGCCTTTTTTTCGTATTTCCAAAAATTATCGAGATATTCTCCAAAAACAAAAATTTGTTTTTTTAATTGACTATATCTCGGTAAATATTTACAATAGAGAAAAAAGTTTCAAATAAAAATGATGGACAATTTTATCCTATGTAAAAAAGGTCCTGACAGCTTACAGTTTTTAACGTAAAACTCGCGGTTTCCGAGATATTTGCAAAAAGACGTTTTTCAAGATGGCGGCTAACGCTCGCGGTCTCAGACGACACAAACTTGGTTTTATACTGGTTCTTAGGGGACACCCTCTCACACAATGAATAAATAGTGTCACTATTTATTCATTGCTCTCACATAATCCAATCGAAAAATCAATTATCAGCGGAGCGAATATCTAAAACTCCTGGACTAGAATGCAATGCGAAATTGCGAAGGAAATGCGAGTGCAAAAGTGCAATATTTCACTTTTGAGCGGAAATAATAAGCTAACTATTTTACTTTTCATTCCTTGTAAATATCTTAGGTTAGGTAAATATCACGTTGACGTGCTGGCATCTTCTTAATCTTCTTATATTGGGACTACTCTACCAGCTTTTTGTTTATTCAATAATAAAATTGACGTTTACATGAGTCTACCTGAGTCATTATGATTAGTCAACGATAATTCACGTAATGGGTCATAGAAAAATTAACCTACTTAATTTTTCTATGTAATGGGTTCTGTGTAGTAAATAATCAAATATTAGAAGTTTCTTATAATCCGCACTGTCCCGCACCGCCTTAAGGTTTAGTTATAATTTCAAATGTAAAATTATTATAATCGTAATACATATCTATAGATAGGTATGTGAAAAGTTTTTTTTTTATATTTATTTATTTTTAATTAAAGGTACCTAAATTAAGTAATGGTAAGCACAAGACAGAAATACTTTCCATTAATGACAACGAAGAAATATTTTCTGTCGTTTTTGCTTATTTCATAAAGTTATGACGCAACCTGCTTCTAGTTCACTGCAATTGATATTTTAATGTTTTGTAAATCATCGAGTAAACACAAAATAAACGTTTTCACATTTGGCAACAAGGCAGTGTAATGAAGCAGGTAAAAAGGTTTCTTCTTATTTAGCACAAATGCTTTATCCTTTTCTTTCTTATTGCATGATGCGGTTTAACCTTTTTACTTATAAAGAAAATAGGTATGACAAAATTAAATATGTATATGCAACTCACAATACATATGCACGAATTCGTTCGTTTGGTTGCACGTCTTATTATTATATGGTCTTTGGTATAACTTTGCCTTCATGCGTTAAAATTTCAACACAGGTGAAGCCTGCTATTAATTTGTTCTTAACTATCTTTCATATCTGACTGGCATAAACTTTTGTTGTTTCCCTTTGACTACCGCAGTTCCATCTGTTCGAGAGTATCGTCGCATTACAACAAATCCTGATGGATTCCACGTGGGCACGTCTTTTTCAACCACAGGTATATCGTTTACTTCGTTAAAGAGAAAGATCGAGGGACGCGACAATAAAAGGATAAGTGAGGAAAAATCAAGACTCCCCATTACTGTCAAATAGAGAGCCGATGTTCTATGACTGATTTTCTGGGTTTATTTTGTTCTTGCTACACAAAAGGCAATGGGTTCAATCCCCCACCCCCCTCATTATGTTTAACAATTTAGCTATATTAGTGGAAAGGGGATTTTTATGGTAAATTGAGATTAGTGTTCAAATCCAAAAAAAAAAGGTTCTTTCAGAACACTCCACTTTGACTAGTTTTGGATTCAGCTGCCTGACCTTAAAAGTAAAGTGCGATAATGAACGCAATCCAATTATAGCGTCCACATTTGGAAATTTGAGATTATGTTTGTGTAACAGAGCGCCAATACCAGAATTTTGATAACTAGTATCTAATTCTCTTTCCAATCTGTCAATCGTTTCCAATTATTTTACATTCGTATAAATGAAGTAAAATCAGAAATGTTACTGAGGTTTTCGTAGTAGAGAATATGTTAGAAAATTATTTCTGGCAGATGACAACACATAAGCAAGCCAGCATATTTCTTTTAAGTTTATTTCAAAAGATTCCAAATTCCTTTTAGCTACGAATACACTGGTTGGTTTAGAAAACTATTTTCAGTAGTCGCAGAGCACGACGGTATGGCAATTTACACAAACCCCAAAAATAATTTATTTTGCTTAAAAAAATCGTTTATCGTACATTCATTGCTATACTAAATAATCATATGTTGATCACGAAGATGAGTCTTAAGTTGATCTCTCCTTTTAAATTTTTTTGCACAAACTGCACAAGAGAATTTAGGTTCCTTTCCGCATTCATGATAAACGTGCCTACTGAGAGATGTTTGATTCTTGTACACTCTTCCACACTGTATGCACCCAAATAACGAAGTGATGGCGGACTTTTTTTTCCCTTAAAAAAAACCTCATATAGTCCTTTATTTTGAAATGCACTTCCAACGTGCATTACTACTTCACTTTCACAAAGAAGTGAATAATACACTACTACAGCAATTTTCTCTGATTGTAAGAATTCGAACAAATGCATGCAAAAGAATGTAATTATATCTACTACAACATATTTGGAGCATTTTATTAGAACATTCTACAAGTAATTAACACTATGCAGTTTGCTGCATTTTCATTTAAGACGATGTCTCCAGAACAGATGGCTTTTAAGATTTCCTTTCTGTTTTGTTTTAAATTGACATATGTGACATTCGAACTGTGGAGGCTTGCCGCATTCATACCTTAGGTGTTGACCCAATGAACTTTTGTACTTGTACTTCTTTCCACATGCCTTGCATTCCTCGGTTTTAGTGTTCCCTAAAATATATATTAATGTAATGCAATATGCCTAAGCTATTAATAACACAACAAAGCAAATACAGAATCTGTATCTCGCTAGGGTAGTGATTCCCCAAGTAATCTGTCATGGCTTCGAATCCCAGTCACATAACCCCATGCAGTGTTAGACAAGAACACTGTCAAAAGGTAAAGGACCTGGGTCCACTCCACACCCTGGACACAGTTTTATGTATTTTGAAATAAATGACATCTAAATAGTAGATATACCATCCGTCTTGTAATTAGACAGATAACCTTCATAATAGAAATGGTAATTGATCAAGTTGATCAAGGTTGACTGCCCAACAGAAAACGCATATTGTTCAACAATTAAAACACTTTTACTTTAATCACTACTGCAGACACAACCTCATCTAACAGCTTCACAAACCATAACTGAATTCATAGACCTCTATAGTTCTCCCTATTTAATTACATATAGCAAAAAAATAATGAAACTGATTTTCGGTATAACAGGTACTTTTTGATGCAATAGTGTAGAGGAAAATAATGCATGTAAAGTGACGCAAACGTGGTTTATGTATCTAATGCACTTAATCTTGGAAATGTTCCTTTTTTTTTCTATTTAATCAAAAGATTTGCTCTGCACCACTAAGACTTTTATTTTATTTGGTTTAAAAACAACTGCACGAATTTTTTGCACATATTTATTATATTACGCACACGTCATGCGGTATAGTAATTATGACACCAATACTGTGAACAGATATTCCTTCTTTCTTTCATTTTACATTACGTTTCCATACATCTGCACATGTGTCCACACCATCTTCGCCTACACACCGAGTTAAAACAATTGAGAGCTTTGAGAAAGGATACTAATGAGAGCGACACTAACCACATCAAGGCACCACCTATTTAATTAACATGAATATTTTCCAGGTGTGGTTATTATTTTTAAAGTAAACAAAATACTGTTGATTCGTTCTAATAGCAGATTTCTTCAGGCAGAAAGAAGCGGAAGCTAAATATAGGGCAATTATTATACACAAGTACCGATTCTGTGAAATTATACAGTTAACTTTGATAAATATTGAAATATTATATTATACTATGGAACGCTCTCTCTATAAAAATGCTCCAGATGCCATTACATTCTTCTCTCTACAACCTCTAATGAAGCGCTCGAAATGTAAAAACTATAAATGTCACAATATTAAAATAATTTAAACTTCCTCACTGAATTTTTTTTATGTAACTGAATAATATATTTCTTTATTTCAGAATGGGGAAGAGGGCGATAGATAATGTTAAACAGTAAGCCAAATAGTGATAAAGGAATTGGAGGGGAAGAGTGGGAAGGTTTACGCACTGTTCTTAGACATTCAAAGGGCATTCGACAATGTGTGTAGAAAGAAGCTATGGGTGATAATGAGGAATAAAGGAGTTAGTGGACAGAACGGAAGAGCTGTATGATGTGACGAGGTGCAAGGGAAAAGTGGGGGAAAAGTACGGGGAGGCGCTTGAAATACTGAAAGGGCTGAGACAGGAGTGCCCATTTAGGCCAGGACTGTTTTCTTTATACATAGAGGGTTTGGAGGAGAGACTGAGGGATGCGCAGTGCGGGGGTGTTGTTATAGGGGGGAGGAAAGGTGTGGGATTTGACCTACGCCGATGACATTGTCGTGTTGGCTAAAACTGGGAAGGAAATGAAAGGGATGATGAAGACTGTGAAAGGGGTTCTAGGTAAAAAGGAGTTAGAGGTAAGAATTGCGAAAACTAAGATGTTAGTGTTCCAAAAAGGTAGGGGAAGGAACGAGGAATGGAGGTGGGGAGAGCAAGAGATCGAAAGTGTTGGAGAAGTTAAATATGTACGGTAGCTGATGCGGTACGGCAACAGGGAAGATACTCAGGCGAAGGAATTAGGAAAGAAAGGGAATAAAGTAATAAGACAGTGATATGAGAGATGGGAGAGAGAATTTTCGGCAAGGAGGTGAAGAAGGGGATGGCTATTCGAGAAGCTAGTAAAGAGCGTAATGATGTATGGAGCAGAATTATGGGGGTGGAAGGAGTGAGTGGGAGGTGCTGGAAAGGGCACAAGAGAGGTATTGGAGAGGGTATTCGGATTCGAGAGGAGGCTCCGGGGTACAATGTGTTGGAGAAGGTGAAAGGAGAAAAGATGAGAGTGCAGTCGGAGAAAATTGCGATGAAGTACGAGGAGAGCCTCGCGATGAAGAGAGGAGGGGGTCTGCCGCAATGCTGCTGAGATGAGGCGAACAGAGAAAAAGTAAAGTATGGTCAGGAAGATAGGCGGAAATACTACGAAAGGGGAGATGTGCGAGAAGAGAGGTACAAAGGAGATGGGAGAGGAGATTGTAGGATACCATGAGGGAGGAGATAGTAGAAAGGAACAGAGATGCGATGATGCAAGAAAGATGGGAAAAATAAGGGATGGGAGGTATACCTGTAAATATAGGGAAATAATGACAGATGGAGTTCCGAGGTACCTGATAGCGGTTTGAGCATGAAGAAAAAGAGGCTGATTGGGAGGTATAGATGCAGAAATCAGGAAAGGGGCGACAAGTACTTGTGGGAGGATGTGAAAATGTGTAGACTGTGTGGGAAAGGTCGAGAAAATATGGGCCATATGTGAGAAGAGTGAGAGGAACTGCGAGAGGAACGAAGGAGATGGAGGAGACAAATTGTCCCCCCCCCCCCCTGGAAAAAAGAAAAAAGGTAAAAGTTATTAAAAATAAAAATAAATTTTTTACGAAATCTTGAAAAAACGCCAGAGCCACGAACCCCCAATACTACTTGCCCCCCTGGGAAAATTTTCTGGCGGCGCCCTTGGGAGGAGATCATAAATGAGGTCGGAGAAGGGTTAGGGCGAGTGGAGGAGAGACGAAGGAAAATGAAGGAAATGGAAATGGGGTTGGGGGTTTCGTTTTTAAATTGTTGCTTTGGGTAGTTGATTTTACTTTAGTGGGATTGATTAAGACATCATTTGTCAATTTTTCTTATTTAAACAAATATAGTCTAATGCTAATGAAATGGTATAAATTTTTGGTTAAAGAATAAGAATTCTTTGTTATAATATATTTATTCATGACAAATAAAGAGATAGGTACATACATACTTCTTTAGTTTACACTTTATTGAAAGCTTTTTGTATTATACATTTACACGGGCCAGCATTTAAGATGAAACTCTCGATAAATAATTGTGCTAGGTATATAAAGGTTAAATCCATCGTGGGTTAAATCGTGCTACATTGGGTGTATTTTCTGTTACGTCGCCTAAAAGGTTGCATGTTTCGAGTAAATAATCACGTTAGCAATAAATTAGCCGAATAGAATTTATTAAATTATCCAGAATGCTTACGCAATGAGGTAATATAATAGTAATTAAGGTATCTAGGGCGTTATGAACTAAATAACGGCTAAGGTCGACAGTGTATATCCGTTGGGCCTTGACGTTGTGTTCATAACGCCCGTGGTGCCTTCTTAACTTTATGTCATACTTGCAAGAAGTCGATTAAGATGATTAAAACAGATGATAACAATAAAATCAGTATAGACTGTCAGGCTGACATTTAACATCCTTGACCGTATCTATGGTGATGAGGTATAATATTTTATATTTGCGGGCATTATAATCTAGCTTTATAAAAAATAACGCCCGTTGCTATGTAAAATCCGGTTGTCATGTAAAGGGGCGTTATTTAGTCATTAATGTCTCTTGTTTTAGTAGTTGTTATGGTGAAATAATACGCTAGTATGACAAAATATATTTGCTAATATGTATAGTCAGGTAATATATTTTTGAATTTATGAAATAAACTTCACTCGTCTTTCATTTCAATTAAGCTACACAAAAATACTACCTATTTATTCAAGAAATGGCAGAAACATTACAGTATATTAGATAATGAAACTTAATAAACTATTTCAAAAATTCATATTGCATGAACTTGGACATTGTTCAACCTACGTTTTCGGATAGAATTTGAAAAGGCGATAAGAATTTGACAAAACGTTAATATAGTGGAGTTCTAAAAATATTAATTTCATAAATATTAACTTATAATATAATACTGTTTTATCTTATTTATCTGTGATCTGGTCTTATATTAATTATGTTGTTATTGTTAAGTACGTTTTCAAGCTATTGCTTATAAATAAGCGAGTGTTTCTATATCTTGATCTAAAATCTAAATGGTTTATTTGGGAGTACATGTTTCATTGAAGTTTTGAAGAGTCTGAAAGGGTTTTAAGGTCGGGTTTGAAACTCGATGTAGTTAAGCGTAATAATAATTTCATATCGTGTTATAGGTACTTACTGCAGACTGCATGAATGACTTCATCATCCTGTATGAGAAGCAAGAGTGATGGAATTCAAATTATCGCTTAATTTCAGATATTTCAGCTTAACTTAATTTAACGTGAAATATTTTTATTTAGAAAATTATTCATGTATGATTTAAAGTAAAGAAATTTGCATTTCTTAATATTATACGCTAGAAAATTTGTTTAGGTTTCAAAGGTAAATAATACAGTTAAATAAGAGGGGAAAGTATTTGTATTGGAAAACTTCACAAGCAAAAATTATTGCCTAATAAAATAAAATCAAAAAATATCATATATATTTATCAATAGAAACCAATAACCAAAACCCGATCAGAAGAAATGCGACAGTCCAACTACATTACATAATTTTGTTAATGTGACCTACAGAAAGCTAACGATTTTTACCACTAAAATAGCCAACAATTACTTTATTGTATAATAAACATATGACGGTTATATGTATGCGATTGTAATTCTTGCTTGTAATAAAATTTAAAGTCACACAGTCCACATTCGTATAGTTTCGGTTTTCCGCATTCCACATTTTGATGTCGACGCAAATTTTTTAGCAAGGTGTACCTTTTAGGGCAGTTTTCACACCGGAAAGGCCTAGGTTTTGAAGATCTTCTTTGAAAAGAAACCCCTACAAATATATTACTACTTAGTATGTATTTATTATTATAAAATTAATTAAACTAAAATAAGAATACTAAGTCCTTTCATTATATACAAGTTACATGGCCCCAAACCAACAAAGTAAACAAAGTTGCTAACTAAATGAGCACATACATATTATTATTATTAGTATTGTGTTAAAAAATCTATGAGATTCTACCCATGCCGCTGAGATGCGTATACGCAGTGGCGTATTTAAGGTCCAGGGCCTCGTCGTGCAAAAGTAGGGAGGGCCACATTATACAGGGTGGGCCATTGAAAAGGAAACACATCCGTTTTGGGACATTTACACCAGTTTCTTAAAAAAACGCTCGGACACGTCGATTTTTTATTTTTGGGGGACAACTTTTGATGTCAAATTTGACTTTGTCAGTTCAACCCCCTAGCCCCAGCAACCCCTAACTCAAGAATTTAAATAAGAAAAGGGAGTCGAGCGACCTCATTTGAAGCGTCTTTTAATTCTGAAAACACGCCACCTTTGACATTTGAACGGCACATTTCAGGATTTTTCCTAAACAACACCCCCACCTTAGTTAATCTGGAGGGTGCTTTTCGTGGGGGCGAAAAAAAAATTGAATAAAACTAATTTTCATTCATACTGTCGAATAGAGAATTAAAAGACGCTTCAAATGAGGGGGGTTGACCTGACAAAGTCAAATTTGACATCAAAAGTTGTCCCCCAAAAATAAAAAATCGACGTGTCCGAGCGTTGTTTTAAGAAACTGGTCTAAGTGTCCCAAAACAGGCGTGTTTCCTTTTCAATGGCCCACCCTGTATAGGTGGTAAAAAAAGGTCTAGTTATTATATTATGGAAAAAACACAAAATGTAATACATATTATGTATAATTTATTATCATTAATTTTATTTTTTGGAGGGCCTTAGGGCCTCGTTTTGCGAGGGCCTAGTCGTGCGCCGCACGACTCGCACGCCCGTTAAATACGCCACTGCGTATACGACAAACAAGGACACATATACATTAATGATTATTGATTAATCTCTAACGTACAATTCAGGACAAAAGTAATTGTAAGGTTTAATATGACAAAAACGTTGAATAATTAATTAACATAAAAGAAATTGTAGACTTTCATATCCGTACACGACACGACGATCAAGTGAAAAGTACTTAAATTGTAAGATGAGGTTTGTTTAGACTAGAATACGTCTAGCAACTAGACTCTAGCTTGTATATACATAGACTGTGACGCTACGTAGCAATTTCAACTATGTACCTACTACAAACCTTTTTATGAGTTTCTTGTTACTTAAGTACACTTGCGAGATCTTAAAAATTTTTGTTTAAGCTTTGTTATAATTCATTTCACCATGCGAATTATACGAAATATAATTTTTTATAAGCACTCACAAGTCACAGTGCGCATGGAGAAAGGTAACATCCTGAACAACTAAAACACAATGCTTTCTTAAAATACTTATTTTCCAAAAAATCTTACCTTATAACAATTCCCCGATTTGATCGATCAAATTAATGCTCCCCCATTCCTTGCAAACGAGTTCTGCCCGAAAACTGATACAAGTTCACGTTTCCATCATATTTAACCTTCTTTGTTAGATCAGGACGGTGCGGCGCGGGCGTTCTGACTACACATTATTTATAGTGATAAACATTGCATAGTAATTTGAGTAAGACCATGTTATTTAATATTATTGTTATTATTGTATAATTATGTATTATTATTACCAAAAGTTTTCAAAAACGGACACTTTGGTACTATTGCTCGCTAGCAATTTTGTTGCTTTTGCTATGTTTATTATTTGACGTACAGGATGTTATTGATCGTTATAGTTATCAAATGTACAACATAATTATCCACATTTATAAGTTATAATAATAACCTTTCGTTGTAAAGAAAGAAATATACTAGTTAGGTAACGTATATAGCATTAATGTAAGATCATAAACCTAAAAGGCACTGCATGTATCAAGTATCACGCAACGGGACCGTACAAAATTCATACAGATTGGGATAGTGTTTTGATTTCCATGTAACTATTTGAATTACTTAGTCACGGTAGCACTTCAACCTAATACAGCTTTATTGAAACGAAACATTTTTTTCGGTGTGGTAATATTTATTTATTTCCTTCATAACAAGGTTCTAATGGTACATTTTTGCGTCGATGAGTATTAATATGCCGTTGCAGGTGGTGCTTATAATGGAATCCCAAATGGCAGTATGAACAAAAAAATGATCTTGGTTTACCGCACACGTACTTGGCATGATTTATTAAGGACGTTTTACGTTTGTACTTATTTCCGCAAGTTTGGCAGGAGAACATATAACCAGACTGAACTTGATAACCTTAAAAATACAAAATTAGTAACTGTGTTATTTAGGGTTACTATACAAAACTCTCATCTTATTTTAAAATAATGTATACGGACGTATTATTTATCGGTAGAGAAAGATAATGCTCATGCCCTACATATTTTGTTGATTAATAATTGCAATCCATAGAGTGCAGCTATATTCACCATCAAACTAAAAATGAGCATTCTATTGATTGTTAAGTTTCCAACTGTGGTTGGCGGATTCCAGCATCGATTCTTGAATTGTACAATTTTTCAGTTTGTTTCTCTATTACGAGTACAATCGGCAATTGTAATGACAAGTCTCTCTTCAGGAACATCTGGTGATATACGGATGTCTAAATGTGTTAGAGCCACTCAATTTCGATCCGGTCATATCTAGCATATCGTGTCACTATACTTAGCCGCCTGTTATTACCAAAGACATAAACTCCAGGTTTCCCTTTTGCGCGGGCTGAGTCGGCCCCGAGGAAGCAATATGACAAGTAATTTAAAAAGGATCGGGAATCGAGTCCGATTAATTGAAACTACAGTCTATCACGCTAATGACTAGACCACCAACGTCCTTTAAGAATACGTAAAGAAGAAAAGGCAAACATTGTTAAGTAACCAGTTAAAGGAAAAGTGCTTATTTTTAGAAAATGTCATTACCGTCATTATAAGTAGTTAATATCATTGGAAGCACACCAATATCTATTCTTTATACTTATAGAATTACGGCGGTTTTATTTGCAATTTCAAATGCTACAAATCTATACACGACGAAACACATAATTAATAGAGATTTGACTAGAAATACATACTTGGCTATATACTGAGAATTACATGTTATACATCAACTACAATCACTTCACTAATATGATTTTTCTAGAATTACAATATATTTAAAATTTTAGCAAATGCAGCAGTACGATCTCTAAACATTTATTTAGTGCTTCATATAATTTTGTGCTTCCGTGTAAAATGATGATTAATAAGTTCCTGTTTATAATAAAATTCACAAGGACACTGTTTACATTTAAACATTTTCTCTTTTCCACATTCGACTCTTTGATGACGTCGCAAATTTTGAGGTAACGTATACGATCTATGGCATTGATAGCACTTGAAAGGGCGACTTTTTCTCGCTTTGTATTTATGGGAACGTCCTAAAATAAAATCATTTTAGGATATCGTCATAACGCCAACCACATTACGTGCAATAACAATTAGACACAACAAACATGCGCATATAATTTTTGGCTCACCTTTTGAAAATTATATTTATATTATCAGATGTTACTTCACTTATCACATACATACCTAATTATGAAACGAAACGGTATTATCGGTTGAGTTAGGCTTGCACGAGTTCAATACTTAACTTCAGCCCGTCTATACATATACACATGATGCAGGGATGCAGTGAGGCAACCCTGGCTTCTTAGCCGCTCATTACAACCTCATTTTACGGAGGCTGAGGAGGACAAAACTTTCCTGGCGAAACCGGGAACTAAGGGTATCGTAATCTGGTGCTCTAAGCACACGCACGATTTATTAAAGAAAGCTGTAGTATATAATAGTAATAACAGTGCCGGTTTTACATGTCATTTAGTAGTACGC
This sequence comes from Pyrocoelia pectoralis, assembly GCA_036250285.1. NCBI lineage: Eukaryota > Metazoa > Arthropoda > Insecta > Coleoptera > Lampyridae > Pyrocoelia > Pyrocoelia pectoralis. The sequence continues at coordinate 427,497 of CM070079.1, forward strand.
ACTAAGTAACATTGGGCCCCCCATCATCACCCCCCACGCTGACAACAATTTGCATACATAGCAAAACTTTGAATTTGATACAAGCCAATCTATTTTTTTTCTCTACCTCCGTTGCTTTTGAGACGATAAAAATGAGAATCCTTCAGACTAATATATTTTAAATAGCTTCATAAGATGAAAACGGCAAATCTGAATCCTCAAGAAGCTTACAATACAATAAATACCTACGGCGCATCTGTCTTTATTTATGGTTGGTACGAGTACGAGTTTCACATTATTGTTAACTTGCTGGAAAATAAAATTTACATTTTGCAATTTTTTTTAAATACGTTTTCAGCCATTTAAGAGGAATGTTTACGAAAATACAAATATTAGTGCCGTAACATCCGGGTCCCGTAGATCACAGGACCGGATTGCGCGGGGCTGATAGTTACCATGATAGCTACGCCCCCGATTCACAAACTCCTCTTGTGTCGGCCAGTGAACTCTGTATAGAGTTCACTGGTGTCGGCATAATTAAGTACAAAGGTTATTTACTTAGAAAGGGACGAGGAAATGTTCAATCTGCAATAAACTCTTTTAAAATAATATATATACAGGGTTCCCCATAATAGACTGCCCATTTTATTTTATTAATAAATTCCCTACGAGATAACTAAATAAGTTTTTCTCTGTGGGATTATCTTCTGTAGTCTTTGGGATTTAAGTTAATTATTAATTAAGTAGACGCCTGTCACAAAGAAGTTTTAGGTTAATAATTTCGTGGAACGTCATTTTTCTACGAGAAGATTGTAAGTTTTCATCAATAATTATTTTTTTTTTTACTTTGAGGCATTATTGCAATATCCATTTGAACTTTCATGGATTACTCAGTCCAACAACGTGTGTTTTGTCAATAAAATAAAATAAAAGGAATAGACGAAGGTTTGCTACGCCGTGTAATGAACCACTTTTTATATTGAAAAATGTGTTGAAGTTGGTGGAGGTCATTTGGAAGACGTGATTTTTAAAAGTTAGAATTAAATTAGCCAAATATTTTATGTTATCATAAATCCCAAAGAGTTAGCTGTATTTTAGTATAATAAAAAGTTTGTTTTGTTAACTGACAAAATTTTAATTCAAATATTAAAATGGGTAGTCTATTATGGGGAACCCTGTATAATATATGACCAGTAATAAATTTTAGACTCAAACGTGTTAAAGGGTGTCTTCTTATTATTATACCTTCTTTTGAGATTTTAACTTTCCTGTTATTGTGTCTTACAGTATTTATTCTGAAGGGAAGTTGTGAGTGAAATAAATACACCTTAATTCCTTAATATTAAATGCATTGATTGATAGCTATAATTAATAAACGTAAAACTTTAGATTTGTTCGGGCCCTACGCACGTGCGTAGTGTGCGTAATGTATAAACCGGCACTGAGTAATAATGAAAAGATATATGTTTAAATTTAAATGTAACAAATGCGTCTAGTTTATGCTTTATTGGCCTTTAATGTAAAACTCAATAACGTTTACAGTTTACATAAATATATTCAATTACAGTGAATACTTCGAATTCAAGTTTCCAATTCCAGTCTATATCTTATTGGTAGACTACCCGAATTATCCCATTTGCCGCGAAATAACATACAGGGTGGGCCATTGAAAAAGAAACACGCCTGTTTTTTATTTATGAGGGACAACTTTTGATGTCAAAATTTGACTTTGTCAGGTCAACCCCCTAGCCCCAGCAACCCATAACTCAAGAATTAAAATAGGGAAAGGGAGTCGAGCGACCCCTCATTTGAAGCGTCTTTTAATTCACTATTCGACAGTATGACCGAAATAAGTTTTATTGAATTTTTTTTTCGCCCCCATGAAAAGCACCCTCTAGATTAACTAAGGTGGGGGTGTTGTTAAGGAAAAATCCTGAAACACGCCACCTTTGACCTTTTGAACGGCACATTTCAGGATTTTTCCTAAACAACAACACCCACCTTAGTTAATCTAGAGGGTGCTTTTCATGGGGCGAAAAAAAAATTGAATAAAACTAATTTAGGTCATACTGTCGAATAGAGAATTAAAAGACGCTTCAAATGAGGGGTCGCTCGACACCCTTTCCCCATTTAAATTTTTGAGTTAGGGGTTGCTGGGGCTAGGGGGTTGACCTGACAAAGTCAAATTTGACATCAAAATGTGCCGTTCAAAAGGTCAACGGTGGCGTGTTTCAGGATTTTTCCTAAACAACACCCCCACCTTAGTTAATCTGGAGGGTGCTTTTCATGGGGGCGAAAAAAAATTGAATAAAACTAATTTTCATTCATACTGTCGAATAGAGAATTAAAAGACGCTTCAAATGAGGGGTCGCTCGACTCCCTTTCCCTATTTAAATTCTTGAGTTAGGGGTTGCTGGGGCTAGGGGGTTGACCTGACAAAGTCAAATTTGACATCAAAAGTTGTCCCCCAAAAATAAAAAATCGACGTGTCCGAGCGTTTTTTTAAGAAACAGGTCTAAGTGCCACAAAACAGGCGTGTTTCCTTTTCAATGGCACAGGGTACATTTGCAAAAAACAAATTACAATCAACTAACGACTATGTTTAATTACCAGATGTGATTTGAGACTAGATTTCCTTTTCGCTTTATATCGACAACATTCAACGGGGCACGAGAATGCAGGTTCCTTTCCACATTCGTATTTTCTGTGAGTATACCATGAAGAAGAGTGTTTATACTTTTTCTTGCACTTTGTACATCTAAATGCCCCTAAAACAATACTAATTTATTAAAAGGAAATAGCATTATTTTATCAAAAGACATTTGCTATATCCCAATCACAATAATACAAATAGATAATATGTGATACATTTACAGAAGATTTTATTCGTAAATTACAATATGATAATACTAAATTGAACTTCTCATAATATGGAACCAAAATGTAACAGTAATAAACGTTATTTAGGATGGAAATGATATTTCACATGCTTCTTCAAGTTATCTTTCCTTTTAGCTCTGTATGCACATCCAGGTACCAAACAAGAAAACGTAGCAAATTTGCCGCATTCATATTTTTGATGCTTCCACAAAGACGAGCGGTGGCGATACGATTTATTACACTTCCAGCATAAATGTCCAATTTGGTTCTGAATTAAGCCTAAAAAATAGAATGTTAAAATATAATTTCTACTGAAATGGATCTTTTGATAACAATCACTTGTTTTATTAGCAATAAAAGCTTTTATTCTGAAAAATTACAAGTAATAGAAGATTAATACATTAAATAGGTCTACATTTCTTCAAGTGCAAATTTAAATACCAATTGTGTCTAAACAATCTATTGCATAAATTACATTGAAAATATCTCACGGTAGTACATTCGTATTTGTAATGCCTAACTAAACTTTTTTTGTACTTATATAATTTGTCACAACGTTTGCATTGAAATAAGCCAGATTCCGTTTGCTTAATATCTGAAAAAAAGATACAATGATTAATAATAATAATACAGACAGTCCACCATAATTCAAAGGCATTAGAACAGCTAAACGACACAAAATTAAAAAAATAAAAAAGACAAGGTCGACGGCAAATACATCACATCATTTAAGTAGAATTTTAGGTATTTGTGTATTTATTAAATGTCCAAATATTTCCAATTTTGTTGGTTGAAATCGCCGTAAAATTAAAATTAGGTAAAAAATGGCTGTTTGTCTCCATCTTAAAATAATGACCACATTTAATTTAATCATTTAATTCGTTTTACTGACCCATTTGGACCCAACCAATCCTCAGTGTATTTGTTAATTAATTTTAATCTGTAATCATCTCTTGGATGTGAGATGGTCATAACATTGAAGAGATTGTCCAGTTACGAAATGAACGGAGTTCACAGTTCCGAAGCATTGAACATAAAAAATTTTCATGTAAAATAATAAGTAGGTAATAGTAAAGTTTATTACATGAAAAATGTACAGAAAAGTCTTAAACTAAGATAAAGTTCCGGAATTCATCAATGAAAACTGTACGCACAAAATTCACAAAGCGCATTCCAATAACTTATTTGAATTTTAGACACAATGTGATTTTTGAACTATAAACTAAATGATTGAAAGTTGTAAACTTCCAATTTTAGATTCAAAGTTTCCATTTTCATCGGTAGAGGATTTTGTTTATAGAGCTTATTGGCGCACATGATCAAGTATCAAACTTTAATGTTAAGCTTTAGTTTTAACAGTCTATGGAACCCCTTTGTCTCAGAATCGCATTAAATTCTTTATGATTCAACGCTTTAAAAATGATATAATTAAAAAAATTGAGCAGTTCAAATTTTCATTTGTATTCAGTTTCAAATGTCAAATTTCTTAGATTTAAGACTGATTCATTGATTGACTCCTTGTCATTTCTATCGTTCGCAATTCATATTATCTACATTCAACTACTATCTTGTTTTCCTAATTTCGCACACTGCCTCTATTGTTACAAGAGATTTGTGATGGAACACCTAAAGGAAAATTCGGTTAATAACATCTCATTATTGTAAATATTCTTAAAAATAGTCCGGTTTTGGGATTAGCAATGTCAAACGTTGTAGAAAAATAATTATTGAAGAAAGAAAAACTTAGTTGTGATTATCCATTCACATTTGATTGCTATACTAAGTAAGGGAATACACTTATTAAAGCAAAATTTAAAATATTCCAAAATTTTTGAGATTATTTCCTAAATAAGTTATATTTTTACTATACTTAAGGAGCCCGCACATAAAGAACGGAACGGAACGTACAGACACGGCACTGCTGATCGAGTTGCTTTACATTGAATCAAATGGGGAACCGCACATACAGAACAGCAGGGAGCGTAACAGCAACGACCTGCAGCGAACGCCAACGGCAAATATTCTCGATAGGGCAACTTTGCCGGTGTCGGATGGATTACAGATGGAGATGATTCACAAACACTCACTTTCATTTCAATACTAGGTGACAGGTGTAATACGTGCAGATTGTGCTCAATAGACGAAACTATCATATTCGGAAATATCCCATAATCTACGATCCCTCTGATAAATAGTATCATGATAACCATCGTAAAGGAAATTCATGGGAAGACATTTCCGAAAAAGTAAAATTATCAGGTATTTTACATTACATTGTAAATTTAAAAACAACCAGTCCTTGCAACTTTAAAAAATTGTAATGTATGCAATTTATTTTATGTATTAATTGAAGTTTAAAATTAATTATCCATTGTTATTATTTATTAAGCAGTACAATGCTGAATGCCGTTGCCGTTCTCAATGTGCGGGTGTGTTGTGACGTTCCGTGCTGGTACGTGCTGTGCTGGTACGTTCCGTTCTCTATGTGCTCGCTGCTTTACTTACAATTAAAATTTATCACACTTTATAATGAGATTTGTTGACGATATTGCAGACACAGAGATTGTTCACTTTAGCTGCCATGTTTAAGTTTTAAATGAGCATTCAAGGTAAATTTGTACTTCGTTTTAAAATGGCACAATTCGAATGGGCAAAATATTTTGGGTAACACACCACATTCATACTTATGGTGTCGTGTTAAATTTGGACGACGTGTGTAAGATTTCGAACATTTCTTACACTGAAATGGTTTACCTTCTGAGTTTCTTCTCGTAAGATGTCCATGCTCTAAAATATAATTGACAGTTAATTAACTTTAAATCAAATAAAAGTAGGATAACATTGTAATATCTTATAACAGAAATACCGCAAGATTTTTCTCCTAAAAATGGATTTCCGCTAGTTTCTTATGAGCAAACAGTAACGAAAACATTTTAAGATTAAACGCCAGAACAGTTGCTGAACGTTTCTTTTTTGGCGAGATTGAACTTCGTTGGTTTCAGCACACTACTTTGTTTATTTGTCTACTTTTACTCTTTCTAGACCTTGAAATTATTACACTCTTTTTATACAGATAGCATTGTCATTATTCTTAATTTCATATTTTTTCCGTCCGCGCAGTATTATTATTATGTAAAATATATAAATATATAAAAATATTTTTGGAATCATGTTTATTTCAAATATTTGTGAGACAATGAGCACGCATTAAATGATATTTAAAGTTGGATTTTTGTTTCGCTTTATAAGTGCAATCTCCAATGTTGCATACAAACTGAGCAATTTTTCCACATTCATACTTCTCATGTCTCCAAAGCGAAGCTTCATGCTTATAACGTTTCAAGCAAGATTTACACTGGTAGCGAGCTCTGCACCCTAAAATTGCATATAGTTTATACATAGGAATATACTTTATACATGGTGCATTTAAATGTATAAAATCGTAATATTATCAGATAAACACAAAATAAGAAAATAAAAATCCTTCATTCCGATCTCTGCCTTCGCACACCCTTCTTTTCCCTTACCCATCTTTCTTCCACCTCTGTGATCTCTGACTTCTGCTTTCAGGTTTTTCAACCACAATATTTCATATTCCCCATAGTTAGTCCTCAGTAATTCCTTTTCCCAATTTCGTGGGCATCTTCTTCTACAATCAATTCCTTCGTCGAACCCTTTCTTTTACATTATTTGTCTGGAATACTCATGCCTCTTTAAAAAAGTGTGTTAATTAAACAATTTAGTCCGAAGTAAATCGATATTTATTTGGTTTGATAATAAACAAAATACAAATATAAAGTGCAAAACGTCTACCAAACTTTCATTTCTAAGGATAGTTGGTATTAAATAAACTTTCGATTGAAAAAAATAAAGCTTGTTATAACATTACAATTAATAAACATAAATCACACTCAGGTCGGCTCTATCCCTAGACGGAAAAAAAGATTAGCGTACAATTACCAATAATATACCAAGATCTTGTAAGAGAGAAGAGCAGTTATGAGGAACATATCTCCAACACACTGCTTGGCTTTCGGCCTGTCTTTAGACGAGTTTGTCAGTTCTTAAATTTCATGAAATATTTTCAAACCCCTTTCGATTTTTATTCTTTGGCTTTGACAAGAAAAGTGGTCGACTTTTCGATTTAGCAACTGTGCCCATTGAGGAGAGTCAGGACTTGAATTATACACCATTCTTAAATAGGACTAAGTACATCTAGAATATGTATACATATAAATATTTTATTGACACATCTCAAACTATAAATGAGTAAAAACAGTACAGTTATAGGTTAAATTAATGAACGTGAATGAACTTATTTTAACAAGTTGTTTGATGGATCAGAATTAGATGGCGTTTTAGGTGAGCTTTTTGCTTAAACGCTCTTTCACAAAGCCGACAAACAAAACGTCCTTTCTGGTTACATTCGTAGCGTTTGTGGGTCCATAAGCTTCGACTATGCTTATACTGTTTATCACATGCGTTGCAAGAATACACCTCGCGCTCGCGTATCTCTTTTCCTGAAAAACATTATTCACTTGTTGAATATAATTAAAAACAAAAGTTAAATGTTTTTAAATAGTTACAGAACCAAATAATGTGCAATAATTATAATGCTATTTATTGCAAATAACTTTTTTTTACACATTCTTTCCGAAGCTATCCCCATCCTTACATTCCCGTTCTTTTGAATATACACTTGAAGGTTTAATCAGCCCGTTTCCGTCATATCTGCAGTTATAAGTGAATGAAACACGATGCCTTTCCCTTTTCTACTTTGTACATGGAAAACGTAATTCCGTCCCCCAAAAGACCAAGGATGCAATTACTATTAATATATGTATATTGTCATTACAGAATGTACCACCGGCATACAATTAATAATAATCTGCCTGTACTCCACCTTTCTTTAAAAAATCCAATAGTGGGTAAAACCAAAATAAATGTGGCGTTCATGGATCTAAAGTAGAGTTAGACAAACGCTAATAAAAAAACGAAATTAAAAGTAATTGATGAATCCTTGATATTTGGTCATTTTAATTTGTGTAACATCGATTAAACTAATTTCGACCCATGGGCCATTTTCGGACTTAAAAATAATTGAGGTTTTGATTTAAACAGACCAATGGATCCAAACTGGTCTAGTGGTTTTAGTAATTGAAATTAAAGATTGTTGAGAAACGAAATGGAACACCAATTCGAAAAAATAAAAAAACAAGAAATATCCTACCACCTGTTCAAAAACAATAAGTTCAAATACATAGGTACATGCAACACAGTAGGTTGTGCGAAACATACGGTAAAACGAAAAAAATGCTAAAATTTCTTCACGAGATAGGAGTATACGGGCTGTTTCAAACATGTGAATCCAAATCAAATTCCAAAAATTGGAAAATTAGCCATAGTGCGGATTTTTCTTTAAAAGCCGAGGGAAAAACGATGAAATTGGGAAACAATTGCAATGAGTGTCATTTATGTTATCAGCGGGTGCCAAACTTATAATCTATATTAATAAAAATGAATTTGCGAAATGTATGTAATTCCATAACTTCCGAACGACTGCACGAAATTGGATAATTAAATAATAATAAAAAATCGAAATTTAAAAATGTAAAATATGAAATCCGACACTGGGATTCGAACTCAAAGCCTGCTATTTATCCCTCAGCTACGATACTTCGATACTTGCGATACTGCGATAATTGCCGAAATGCATGTAAGCGCATCACTTCCGAACAGAAATTGGATTATTCTTTTTTTTTGTGTTCGTTATTGTAAGGACAAGGTTTGCATAAAGGTAAATTTTAAAAAAATCGAACAGAGAGTTTTTAAAATCTAATAATATAAAAAGTGAGTGAGTGAATGAGACAGAAGACTACGAGAAAGTGAGTGAGTGAATGAGACAGAAGACTGTGAGAGATTTCAGATCGACGTTCAGTTATTTAGTCAGCATTTGTTAACTTTAAACAAACATACGTCATAATTAATTAATTCATATATAATTACCTATGAGCGTTTGGCGTTCAGATATGATCGAATGTAACATTTCCAGTACTTTTTAATCAGTGGCGTATTGGGGCCGGAACGCACCGGAACGGCGTTCCGTTACTTTTTTCCACAGCCGGAACGCGTTCCGGTACCTTTTTTGGCGATAAAGAAATAGAATCTCTCTGCCAGCACTTTAATTTACCTTATGGAAAAATATAAATGGAATTAGGGATTACTTGGCTTGTGATGGACGTAACATTTCACAAAATTTGGATTATTTAAAAAAAATTCCAAAATAGTAGCTTCTAGTTCTTCAGAATGCGAGGGTGGTTTTAGTAACAAGAATAACGGGGAGAACATTACGCATTCTAAGTGATCATGTTCCAAATTTATTATTTATAAAACTTCATGGGTCACCTTTGGAAATATGGAACCCATTATTTTACGTAAAAACCTGGTTGCGGTCTCATAGATCCGCTCGGCTAGCCGCTACTGACCAGCAAACAAAGCAGAGGCAAACAAAGAAAATGTCTGTGCCCTTATTTTGGGGTTTCTAGTTTCTATAAATTATATTTGCTAATATTTTATATATTATGTATATGTTTTAAAATTTATATTTTATTTTTACTGAGAATGGCAATTATTTTATTATTTTGGGATATAAATTTTTCTTTCGAGCGTTCCGGTGCTTTTTCATTTACCAATACACCACTGTTTTTAATTTGACGGGTTAATCATTTTCAATAAATCAAACGTGTCTGTATATGGAATTGATGAGAATCAAACCAATTTGAATTTACAGGCAGTGTGACATTTCCTTAGTCGGCGTGTGAAGCCGAGGCGGGCATAAATAGTAAAACAAATCTTTTAGGAATTTATGGCGGTACGCAGTTCGCTGGGTCAGCTAGTTAATTATATTATACAATATTATAAGTTTGGCAAATAAAGGAAAATGTGTTTATTATTATTATTAAACCACCGGGGATTTAGATCAAGGAAAATGATCTACAAATATCAAAAAATGTAATGATCAAAAAAATATTTCAGTTTTCTATTGTGATAACTTTTTTAAAATAAATGTAGCGAAAAGTTATTTAAACTTACCTAAACTAGCAACATGCACAAAAAAAAGATCAGTGCATAAGGAGAACAAAATAAGTGATTTATTTACTATGAAAATCGGTGGTATCGGTAAAAAATTTTACATTTGTTGAAATTGCAATTGAATCTACTTCGAAGGAACAATTTGTTATCTCCTTGAACTAGCGCTGATAAAAATTAAACATACAGAAACAAACTGCATTCGAAATATTTGTTAACGCTAGAAAAGGCAGATCAACAGATTTTACAGATTTCGAACCGTTTCAGCAAATTTCAAAATTATTTCATGAAATGGATTTTACTTTGGCTACATTCAACATCAGTTCACATTTATCACAATTTCATAACAGAGTTTGTTCCATTCAGCTGCCATGATTTAGTTTTAAGCGGGAGTTAAAAGTACGTTAACTTTTTGCTTTAAAATTGCACAACCGGGTTGGGCAAAATATTTTGCGACACAGGACATTCATACTTACGGTGTCGTGTCACAATTGGCCGACAAGTGTAAGGCTTTGAACATTTCTGACACTGAAAAAGTTTACTTTCCGAATTTCCCCGCATAAGACGCCAATGCTCAAAAAATATAATTAAAAAATCAAACTGTTAACGAACTTTATTTAAAAAATTGCATCTAAACGACAATGATAATTCAAAAACTTAATTACGTGAAGGAAAGACTATTTCAAATATTCGCGTGAGCCCGCATTAAATGGGATTTAAAGTTCGATTTTTGTTTAGCTCTGTAAGTGCAATTACCAATATTGCATATGAATTGAGCAGATTTTCCACATTCGTATTTTTCATGTCTCTAAAGGGAACCATCATGCTTAAAAAACTTTCATTCAAGATTTACACTGGTGGCGAACCCAGTATCCTAAAATTATACATCGTTTTCAAATAGGAGTACGTCAACAATGATTTGTTTATTTGTACGTTTGAAGCCATAAATGAATGAAAACAGTACAATATTAAAACTTAAATAAATGAAAGCCAATGCAAACTTGCTTCAACAAGTTGTTTCATGGATAAGAATTAGATGTCGTTTTAAATGAACTTTTTGCTTGAACACTCTTTCACAAAACTGACAAACAAAACGTCCTCTCTGGTTACATTCGTAGCGTTTGTGGGTCCATAAGTTTCGACTGTATTTATATTGTTTGCCACATGTGTTGCATGAATATACCTCGCGCACCTCTTTTCCTAAAAAACACCTTTTTTACTTGTTGAAGATCATTAAAAACAAAATGTTATATGATATGTTCTTTTAATAGTTAAAAAATGAAACAATTTACAGAATTATAATTCCATTTATTGCAAATTAAACCGTGTCAAATCATTATCGTTTTTTTCCACACTGATATTTCTTATGAAAACTAAGTGAAGACCGATGAAAATACGACCGCCCACACTGACAGGCGTATTCCTTGTTTCTCGTGACAGTATGCTCTGAAATGAAAAAAATGCATTAGAATTTTCGAGTAGGAAATATTTTTAGGGATCATAGATAACAACAACAACATTTTTAGACTATAATTTATTAAAAGCTTCTATGCATGACTAAAATATGCCTCTTTAAACTACCCTTCTGTTTACATTTATAAGCACAAAGTTGACAAGTAAATTTTGGATCTTGACCACATTCGTAGCGTAAATGAAATCTTAGGGTTTTAAGGTATCTGTAAGTTCTTCCACACTTGGTACAATAATAAGGTTGATTGAATTCTCCTAAAAACATTCCGATGAGCACACAAACTTCTATACAATTATAAATAACGTAATAATTATGTCTTTCATTCAATAGTTCCAGTTTCCCAGTTAAATTTATACCAGTGCTTTAGAAGGAATTGTCAATCAAAACGCTTTTTTTAGAATTTTTTATTTTATGGAGCAAGAAATGTTACATTTTTTCTTATTTACACATCGATCCAAAGTAACCTTCTTCAATAAATTTTAGTTCAGCTATTGTGCTTAATTGAAACATGGCGTTTTAAACTACCCTTTTGTTTGCATTTGAAGTTGCACAAGTGGCAAGCATGTTTGGGTTCCTGGCCACATTCATGTCTCACGTGTAGTCTTAAGCTTCCAATATATTTATAAAACCTTCCACATTTAAAACAAGTGTATGGTTTTTCAGAATCTCCTAAAAATTGATTTCTGTCAATAAACACAAGTCCAACTAAAGTGGTGTAGAATAAAACCCGTTTATAACATCAATTAAGATCATCATTAGTTGGAAAATAAACAAAAGTAAAACAAAGACTTGATAATTCATAATGAGCTTTTTTCAAAATCAAGTGAATTAAGCATCTGTAATTACATAGGATTTGGTAATTACACAATTTAATACACATGAAAATTATTATTACATAAGAAAGCAAACATGCAGTTAAATCAATTTTATCTGTGTTTAATTGAAACGTGTCTTTTTAAACTACCCTTCTGCTTGCATTTGTAGTTGCATACGTGACATGCGTACTTCGGTTCTTGCCCACATTCATACTTCACGTGCAATCTTAAACTTCGTGTATATTTATAACTTCTCCCACAATTAAAACAAATGTATGGTTTCCCATGGTTGCCTAAAAATATAAATGAATTTAGCATTTGGTTCATAGGAAAAATAAAGAAAAGTGCCCCAGAATTTTCTCTCTTGAACAATCAAATAAACATAAACAAAATTTTTTTGATTTAATTAAACGTTTGACAACAGTACAGGAAAAAATACCATGTCAAAGTACCAAAATAAACAAGTTTATACTTTATTATCGAACTATAATACATATATTCTACAGTAAAAATACACTTGTTTAATTTAACGTATCTATGGAAAAGATTCTTGATAGGTCACATATGGCAGGATACCCCAAATTTTTATAAGTTAACAATGAAAAGTTAGCAAGATGGGAAAATGTCACCGTTGACAACTGAAATTCTGCCAGATTCATAATGTTGCTTTAAAAATGCAGGAAAATAATCGTTGTCTGTTGCTTGAAATTTTATTGTTAGCCACACCTAACTCATAAGCCAACTTCCCCATCATTTTTATACCTTGGCTTTATATCATTAGTGAACATGGTTTTGTGCAAGTAGCACTTCCTTTTCTCTACTTCAAACTTTGTTTATTTCATAGTTTGATTTGTTCGAATATTCAGCTCCCTTTGTCGTTCTCGGTGTATATTTTGACAGCGACCGATCAAAAAATCTACCTGAGATTTGTAATCAGCAAAGAATTTAAGAAGATAAGATGACATCACTTCCACCTTTCTAAACCCTGCAACATCGTGCAACGCACAGACACACAGACAGACACAGACATCCAGACGAATTTAGTAACAAACTTTTTTTTAAGTTGGTTGATGAATTGGAGGAGATAAGTTAAGTACGTCGCAGTCTCCTGACCTATTTCAGGAGCATTTAAAATATCCGTGCAAACGAAGTCAACTTGCCAGTTGTTGACTATTGTTGTGGAGGGAAAATGTGAACAACTGAAAGAACATTCAATTTCCATTTGATTATTTGAATAGATGTAAATCTCAAAAATCGCTTTATGCGATCAAGCAATGAAGATTAAAATGAAAAGATGCTGCAAATTAGTCATGTGCATGCATGATTAATTTTCCACAAAACAATTTTCATTGATAACTGAAGAAGGCCAACCATACATTTTTAATTAAATTTTTTAATTATTTATTTATAATGCAATTTCTCCTTTCCATAAATAAACTACTACCTTGACGGGCAACGCGAGAGTTCTATAAGTAACTGTAGTATCTCGGGCAGCACGCGTATATGGTACGGTGCGGTCAGTCAGGTGTCAGCAAACCGACGTACAACAACACGCAACAAACAAACATAAAATGTACAATTACAGTTACTTACAAAAATAGTTATTACGTTGTATTAGTTAATTAGAGTGTGCATTTAAATTCTTATTAAATTCGTACTAATTTACGATAACCCTTTATCTCGTGTTCCCACATTTGGCGACGTGGACCTACTGAAACCGGATGTAGGGAAAAATATTGAGTACGAGAAATTTGTTCAGAAGAAGAATCATGACGGTATCACCACCAGGGAACATTTTTTTAGAGAGGGGGAGAAAGTATGGGTAAACAATCCCCTAGAGAAAGGCTCTGCACCGGGCGAAGTAATGGAACAAACGGGACCCCTATCTTATACAGTGAACATAAAGGGCGTGTCCAAAAGAAAACACTATGACCAAATGAGGAGGAGGACGGTGGACGCCCCCGACGAAGATAAGCAAGAGGTTTCAAGACAAATGACGCTCTCACGCGCGTCAACAGAGAACCAGGTGGAGGGCGAGATCGGTCCGGAAGAAAATAAAGCAGTTCCATTTGAAGATCCACCAGATATCGGTCCCGATCAAAATGTGGTTGAGGAAGTTTTGGAACAGCGGTCGGCTCCAAGGAGAAACCCAGCAAGAAACAGAAATCCACCTGCTCGTTACTTCGACCAACCTTCTTCTTCCTGTGGGGGAGGAATGTAGTATCTCGGGCAGCACGCGTATATGGTACGGTGCGGTCAGTCAGGTGTTAGCAAACCGACGTACAACAACATGCAACAAACAAACATAAAATGTACAATTACAGTTACTTACTTACAAATAGTTATTACGTTGTATTAGTTAATTAGAGTGTGCATTTAAGTTCTTATTAAATTCGTACTAATTTACGATAACCCTTTATCTCGTGTTCCCACAGTAACAATAATAGCCTGTTCGGCTGTTATCACTTACCGCACGTTTTGAAAAATTATATGAATTTCTAGTTGCCTTATGCTACCCGTTGAGATCGAAAGGACGTAAAAGTTCGATTATTTTCAAATCTTTACACGAAATTATTGCATGTGGTTTGTGCATTTTTGGAAAAAGTGCGATGTGTTCTAATTAAAAATTTTAAATCGCGATATTAGTTCGTGCTTACATATAATGTGCAGTGTTGCGCAAGGCCGTAGAAAAAATATCCGGGGGGGGGGGGGGGGCAAATTTTAACAATTACACGCCAACGTGCGACGCGACGGGTAGTCAAGAAAAGGCACTCATTTGCGGTACCTAATTATATAACTATAAACTACGTAATGTAATATACATTTCGTTTAAGAAATTGTTATTTTCCACTGAGTTTGGGGGGGGGGGTGTCTGACCCCCTTGATCCCCCCCTGCCTACGGCCTTGGTTTTGCGAGAAAAACTTGCCAGATTCGTAAGTATTACAAATTGACAGAACCGATTGCTATTTAGGTACGTTTCAAATCGCAAATTTGTTTAAATTAATTTTACTTCATACTTCGTTATTATTTCACCATAACAACCCTGAAACAAGACACATTAATTACTAAATAACACCCTTTCATATGACAACCGCATTTTAGATAGCAACGGGCGTTATTTTTTATATCGCTCGCTTATAACGCCCGCAAATGTAATAAATAATGGATTCTACACGCAAATGAAAAACTCAAAAAAATTGACGAAAATAGAGATTTTAATGTTATCAATACGGTTAAATAATGTTAAATGTGAGTCTATACTGATTTTATTGTTATCATCATTCTGTTTCCATCATCTTAATTAACTTCTTGCAAGTATGAAATAAAATAATGAAGGCACCACGGGCGTTATGAACATAACGCCTACGTTCGACGTATATCCCTCGAGCTATAGGCCCTTGGGCTCTACAATGTCGACCTTAGGCGTTATTTGGTTCATAACGCCCTAGATCCCTTAATAATTACTATATAAACCTTGTGAAACATTATTTAAGTTACAATTATTATTATTATTGGTTCTGGGGGTGGTCCCAGTAGGTTCCCGCACTGGTCTATTGTGCTCCCCGGTGTTGTCTACCCTTCAAGAATACCTGTATCTTTTACAAATTTGCAAAGTCCAGGATTTTAGTAGGGTGAATCTTCGTTACTTCCTCTTGTGTAATTATAATAATTACTATATAAACCTTGTGAAACATTATTTAAGTTACAATTACTAACTATGTTTTCCTTTTATAAGCGGGGTTCAGATCAATTTTAACAAAAACAAAAACGTTAAGAAAGTTGTAGCTGACAACGTTCTGCAGATTTTCATGTTTTATTTTTGTCTCTACGACCAATAGGAGCCGAGATAATTTTTTTTAAATGCCGACTGTTTTGCGGAGAAAC
Organism: Pyrocoelia pectoralis; assembly: GCA_036250285.1. Lineage (NCBI taxonomy): Eukaryota > Metazoa > Arthropoda > Insecta > Coleoptera > Lampyridae > Pyrocoelia > Pyrocoelia pectoralis. The sequence continues at coordinate 443,617 of CM070079.1, forward strand.
GGTAACACGTGCGCGCATCGCGCGTATTTCGCTTATATCTCGAGAATGGCCATGCGTATCGCAAAATGCTTCAAATAAAAGTTGTAGAGAATTTAATTACAAATAATTTTTTTCTACAAACGTCAAAAAATGACAAGGTTTGCGCATTGATAACAATACGGGAAGTGACCCTTTTTTTCACTTTTCTACGTTACCATGACACCGTGCGCGAAATGACGACGCCGTGCGCGAAATACTTACTTCGCGCACTGCTATGAGAGTTTTGTATTTTAACGTTAAAATAATTGTCAACTTTTTCACGTTTGTAAAAAAAATTTTGTTTGCAACTCGTGCGCGAAATACTTTGGTGATCGAGTTCTCGATCACCAAAGTGGCATTTCGCGCACTAGATACAAAAATAACTATTTCCAACATCGCTTATGAAAATGACACTTTCATGACTCAATGTAGTGGGGAAAATAGGCATTTGCATCACTAATGAGGAAAGTTCATTTCCATAAGTTGTTTAAGGCTAGTTGGCATTTTTGAAGATGCAGGTAATGTTTAATTTTTACAGAAATCGTAGCTACTTTTGAGACAAAGAAAAGGTAGTATAAAAAATTGTTTTGGCATTCCCAAGTATCAGAAGTTATTCTCTGATCATTTCTGAGTAAATTCATCATAGGATCACATTTTGTGGTACATTCTAAAGTAGCTACAATTTCTGTAAAAATTACACATTACCTGCATCTTCAATCGTCAGTTTCTCGTCGCTGTTTACAGAAAAACATACGCGACAAAGTGTTTTTTATAGGAAATTTTGTAACCTTTCAATTAGTTTATATAAAAGTTTGTCGTAAAATAAATGGAAACGAAGATATTTAAGAAAAACTGAATATAGTTATACATTTTAGTTAAATTCTGTGAAAATATATAGTTTTCAAACATGTATTTTTACAATAAAGTGCAACTTGCGAACGATTGATTGTATTGTATTAGGTACCTTTGTAAATATATACACCGTGTCCGTTTTTCGAGTGCCACTATGGGGATCTCGCTTATCTTAAGAGATACGAAGTTGGTTAAATTAGGGCAAAGTTGTGCATTTTCATGCCAAACAATAATCTGTTTTCAGTTTTGACTTATCTTTGACTACGACATATCGCAAAAAAACGAAAAATTAAGATTTTCCTTTTTCTGTTTTAAATCAAAAACCAGTTAAGATTGTCTTTTCTAACCAAGACATTCTTGAGGCACTTTTTTATGTAGAATTAGAATATGGCATCAACTTTTCAATACTCTTCAAGATGGCGGACTAACAACTGTCAACTTCATTTTTTCTTATGGGCACCACTTTGAATATTTCCATTTTTTTCTTTTTACAACGATGTATCACACATGTTATTTCATTATTACATGTTTGAAGAAAATAAAGTTTTTCATTTTGTGTACAGAGTGCTTTGAAGAAAATGTCAACGCTCTTTTGTTTTCAACTAAATTTGTGAGTTCGATCCGTCGCCTGCGTTGGCCTTGATTTATTTGTGTAGAGAAAATGCAATTTTCAAATACAATTCAACAATATTTAACAAAGAAAGATGACAAGAGCTTAACAATAGGTAACATCACAACATGTGTTCAAAAACCCCCCCCTTGTAATTGCAAGTACAATTGCACTCTTTTTCTAAGATTCGCTACAGCTCTTAACACGTCTCTCGTGACTTGTCCCCCTTGGACTATTTTTTGTGGAGAACAATGAAAAATAAGATATACAAAACATTGCCAGCCGACGTAGATCACTGAAATATAAGCAACCTGGAACGCTTACGCTTAACTTACAGCCGAGCCGACAGAAAGGGAATTATTGTAGGGACATTCGGTCTGTGTCTTACTCATTTTTTTTTATTGTATCGTATACGTAATAAAAAACTAGTTTGATTAATCGTAAAACAATGAAAATGCTTCAACAGCTTAACTGTAAATGAGTACAACAAGGACACAATGTCCCTCCGTTTTGCTATCGCACGCTCGGTTTATTTCCTACAGGTTAAATGCACCGTGCGCGTTCCAGGTTGCTTATATTTCAGTGACGTAGATGAACTTCGACACCCACACCGAATCGTTAGCACTCTCAGACACGACATTAGAAGGAGAGACGTGTTAAGAGCTGTATCGCCTTATAAAGATTACCAAAATGATATTTAGTGCATACATATAGATTCAAAATTTAATTCTCTACAACTTTTATTATATGCACTAAGTACGTAGAATCAATAGTTTTCGACTTATTTTATTGATTTTATTATGCACAACGAGCAGCGATTGTGTCTTAAAAAAAGATTTAAATGATTATATCTCTGTCAATATTAATCGTATGGAAATATTTAAAAAATAAAATTATTTGTAATTACTTTCTCTACAACTTTTATTTGAAGTATTTTGGGATACGCATGACCATTCTCGAGATATAGGTAAGCGAAATACGCACGATGCGCGCACGTGTTACCGTTTCGCCGCAAAACAGTCGATATTAATTTCTCTACAACTTTTATTTGAAGTATTTTGCGATACGCATGATCATTCTCGAGATATAAGCGAAATACGCGCGATGCACGCTCGTGTTACCGTTTCGCCGCAAAACAGTCGACATTTAAAAAAATCTATCTCGGCTCCTATTGGTCGTAGAGACAAAAATAAAACATGAAAATGTGCGGAAGTTTGTCAGCTACAACTTTCTTAACGTTTTTTTTTTTTTGATAAAATTGATACTTTTTCAGTTATTTACGAAAACCTGTTTTTTTGACACTTTTTCGCCCCCCATTTCTCTCGGAGGGGGGATACGGATGGGGACTTTTGAACACTTCAAAGGGAGCACAAAACAAGCCTGTTCCCAAATTTTCAAATCTGTAACCATTATTTCATCCAAATCGTTTTTCATCTTATTTTACTGAGCTATAGCTATGCAGATTACTGCAACTTTTTATGCTTCACGAAAATTATTGTTTAGAAAATTTACTTTTTAAGTTGTTTAGATTTACTAATCCGATAAAAAAGCAACATAAAATATTTTTAAATATTACTAAAGAAACAAAAAATGCTCAAAAATAGAACATCTTCTAAAGCATGCATTTTGACACGCCTCAAAACTTGCAAGCAAAAATGTATAACGTGAATCCCACTTTACAGATCTTCAAAATGGACAAAGGAACATACGGGTTATATAATGTAACAAAATAGCCACATTTTTTTACATTGCTATGATTACATTCATGGTTATTCTACTCGCCATAAGCCATTGCGCCACTGAAACGGCCTAAATGAAATATTCTTTATAATATACTTCATGTGGAAGCTGAGTTATCCGTATCTTAAAATACGGTACAAACAATTGCCAGATTGCAGATGCGTCAAATTGTGTAAATTTATCACAGTCAATGTTGTATTATTTTAAACAAAATGTACCGAGTGGTCCAAATTGGCCACTTTCTTATGGAAAACGCTTTATTTTAAGAGATAGAAAGAAATGGACCTAGTTATCTGGGGCTCAATCTAATGAGTAATGAGAAAATCACTGGTGCAAACAGAATTCAGCTATCTCTAATGGTTTGGCCGCTAGGGGGCGTTCCTCGAATTTCTTAGAGCTGTTTTTTACGTTGTATGGACCACCCCGTATATTTTGGCGTTTTTGAAAAGAGCGTAAAATTTCCTAAATTTTGATGAATTACTTGTTATATTTATGTTAAATATTATTAGCAATATAGAATTTTATGCATTGTCATTTCAAATTAAAAATATTTGGAGCTAATACAAATTTCCAGATAACTAAGCAATCTTTTAATCATGCTGCCGTCTGTTGTTGGCCATGAACACCTAGATGTCTGCAAACAAGCATAAAGTGTCCAATTTGTACCACCCGGTACCACCACACGATACTCTAAAACTGTATTTACCATTGTTTAGTAGTAAAAATAGACTTATTTAGACTAATGTCATCCAATTGGAGATTTTCGTTGATCTTAATTTACTTTTTTGTATTCTGTCTCCAAAGTAACCATTTTGCGGACTGAAAACAATCCGCAAAATACATCTTTAAAGGACAAGTACGCTAAAGTCGCTATGACAACCTTAATGCTGAATTTTCATTCGTTTTGACGTATTTACGATATCTTTATTTTGACTTTTTACGAATTTACTTGTTGTTGCTATAACAACTATGACAAAGCTAAATATGACGTTGACAACTGTTCTGTACGTACCAAATTAAATTTTTATGAAATTAATTTGATAATTTAGAGAATTCATGCAAAAAAATGTTGTATGCATCACGTACGCAAAACGTTTGAGTGGATTCGTCTAAGTTTTCGGAATCGGCTTCGCCTCGTCCGACAAACTCGACTCATCCACTAAAACATCATTTTGCGTACTTGATACATAAATAACTATTATTGCACATTTTACATTTTTGTATGAAAAGTAGGAAAGGAGTCCTAGCAGATTGGTAAACAATTCATTGAAATTTGACTCGAATGATTATTGCACCACGAGTGCTATTCCGGTGGCTGTGAACTTATATATGTATAATAATATGTATTTATTAAAGCTTCACAGCTCCTTTTACCAGGGAATGATATTCGCTATGATTACTCCTTCGAACACCGCTCCTTTTGATATCGGAGTCTACAAACTACAAAAAAAGCATTTCTGTTGCCTGATTAGTTGGAATTTTAATAACGAAACGCGGTATTACAGAAAGTTTTACGCGACTATTTAAATAATGGTCAAATTTATTACGGAATCCATTCGTTATTACTACAATATCCCCTGGTTTTATACAAACTCGACATTCTTTGGCATTAAATTTATGATTTTCAATATATTCTACAGCTCGCTTTTAAAATAGCGATAACCTACATTTAAAGTTTCATATCATACACCTTAATATTTGGGAAAGTGTGGGAAAATATTGAAAATTACCATTTGATTTAAATATTCAGTAGGTACTACCAGAAACCCCATGATTAAACCAAAATGAACCGTTTCATTCAACTTTACAAGATCAAATTCTAATTTCTAATTTCAAACGCCCAGTTTAGGGGAAGTTGTGAGAAATAGACAAATTACAATGATTCTTTCATGGCTCATAGATTTTAATATTGCCTCTGACAATGCCTTGCCAACAAATTGTTTTGGAAAGATTATTTTCATTTCCTTATACAATTGATTTTATGTTCCCTGTAAAAATAAATAAACGGTTTTTCTCGATTTTATTCCAATATTCTCTTAGATTTTTATTTTACCATCCATTCTCTTACACAATGTCGACAAGAACATTTTTCTGCAGTAATACTTTTGATTAAAAATAGTATATTAAATATAGGTTAAATCTTTGTTATTGAGGTGCCAAGAGCTTTAGCGGCGATCCTTTTGACGATTGTGTGTTTGATCTAGGGTGAACAACTTCTCGTCCGTAAAAAGAATCCGTTGCCATCTCCGATTTTTGGTCTGTATTTGAAGTTACCGGCATCTTTCAAATCGTAACCGATTGTTATCGTCCGTCAGGCGTTGTACTTTTTGGCGTTTGTAATATTTCAATCCCAGCTCTCTTTTGTTAATTTGTCGCACTTATCAATCAGTAATACCAATTTCGCGAGATTATTGAGATCCTCAAATTTCGCAACACACGAACAACATGTAGGTACATACATATGTTTCTGACTGCATTGGCAGTGCAGTTTCTTCCAGGCCTAGATGGTCGCCTTTATGGTCAATTCCTTTGAACCTGTTAATCGCTTTGAACACAGTCTGCTGTGACACATTAAGCAGGCGAATAATTTCACATTGGCTTCTAATAAATACATGTCAGCATCGTTGATGCATTCACCTCATTTGAATTTTTTGTTTTTGCACAATCACTAAAATACCGATAACAATTGTGAAACTTATTTCTGGTTCCACGGGTGCAAAATTTGCAATTGCTTCTGCAGCTTTACCGAAATGATCAAGATCTATAGCATTTGTATATTTTTAGCGGGTTTATTTGGTTGTTATCAAAGGCTACTCTGATTGTTATAAACAAACTTAGGTATTATGGTAATTACTGTGGTTATTATAAGTCAAAAATTATTTTCAAAATTCTATTTTTGTTAAAATACGCCAACAAATCTGAGCTACAATATACCAGTAGCAGGACAGAAATGTTTTTGGCACATGCAACTTTCAGAGTCTCGTAAGCGACAAGTAGGCCATATGTTTGGGTCAGTGATATACAGGTTAGTATGGACCGTATCATCCATCAAACACAACTTGTCGGCTTCTTGGTGCGACGAAGACCACCACATTATGATATTACAATGAAAGAAGGCAATGTAAGTGTTCTCTTAAGACAATCAGTTTGGAAAACCTCTTCCTTTGTTCTTATGAACTAAGGATGACTATCGCTCGCAGATCTCTAAAAATGAAACTCACCTGACTTGTTCTCTACAGATTGTACCAAATTTAAATTATTTTTGCTCCATTGAAGATGCATTCGTTTTTGGATAACTGTTAGCAATGGCGTTCTTTTATCCTAAAATGGTAAGGAATTTAACAAAAATAGTAGAAATAAGATCAATATTTACCTTATAACTATACCCATCATAAATCAACAAAAAAGTTAATAAAACCAAACCACCTACTTATAACTATAATTCTTCGAACTCTTCTTTCCTCCTGATTTTAGTTTTACAAAAACTGAGCCGGTTTCTAGGAAGAGATTCATCAATTATGACCTGAATACAGTTATTAAATTTTCTTTCCAGACTTAATTTTACACTAAAGTTTCTTACACGTGCAAAAATTGCGATATGTTCACCCCCTCCCCGCCGTTTGGGAGCAGTGGTGACCTCGTAGCCCATCCACTAAGCGCATTGGGTGACAAACTGTTTTTGTTTGTATCTGTGTATTTGATCAGACATTTCCAATGGGCTCATTTAATGAACCGTGGATATGGCTCAAAATTGTTTTACATATAAAATCCTTAAACACTAAATAATCCTGAAAATTTCAAATCAATCCGATAAGCCGTTCACATTTCCAATGGGCTCATTTAATGAACCGTGGATATGGCTCAAAATTGTTTTACATATAAAATCCTTAAACACTAAATAATCCTGAAAATTTCAAATCAATCCGATAAGCCGTTCACAAGTTATATTTTAAATACGAGCGCTTCTGGGTACAGACTGGGTGACCGTGAATCGTCGGTATTGCAACTGTACATTTTAACGCATTTTCATTCTCACAAGCCATCCCTTTTGTGCCATTTCGAAGCGGTTTTCTATTTTATAATAAATTGTTTGTTTTAAGAAACATGTGTGAAGCAAATGTTATTAAAGGTGACCCTTCAAATCCACCGGAAGTAGACTTATTTATGGTCATGGAATATTTTAATAAAAGTCACGATTTTATAAGTACAGAATGAGAGGAGTTACAATGTAAAACTAAGTTAATGTTTTACATATTATTATGTCACAGTTAAAGCTGAAAATTAGATTTCTTGCCCCGTAGTAAATAATGCCTCCACGGCACCTCAGCCTTGCAAAGTTGTATATAATCTTTAAAAAATATTCATAGCTGCATAGGTGTATAACATTAGACACAATCTACTAAATTTTTGGATTTCTACTCTAGGGCTACATCAACGTAGGTAGTTAAATTTTGACAGCGTGAGAACGTATTTGTCGGTAAAATACACTCATTATTAAGAAACAAAGTTTAGTAGTAAACTAATAACTTTATTGAAATAAATCCTTGCACTATAGTATAATCTAACCAGTAACCACCCAGAGTTACTTAGACCTTCGAAAATTTTTCTTTAACATGTAAATAAGTAATAAACAATTTGCAAACCTCGCAAATGGTAGGGTACAAAGTTGTTTAGATTTTTATAATGTGCAGGTAGTAATTTTACGTGGGAGAAAATTTAAAATGTACTAGGTGCTAAGTTGAAGTTATTACGAGTTTTGGATTTGATGAATACAGTATTTATAACTATTTTTTTCTTTCCTGTATCTGCCATGGCAATATTCAATAATAATACCTAGATAATCTAATAATAAAAAAATTAATTTCGATAAGAAACAGTCGACGTTTGTTAACAACGGTATAACGAACCTCACGTATCTTATGCTGCCGAACTATGAATTTCCATGGTTGCACCCCGATTCAGCGGTTCCCGATTCGGCGGTCCCCATTTCGCGGTCCCGTTTCAGCAGCCCCCGTTTCAGCGGCCACCCGTTACAGCGGTTCCCATTTTAGCGGTCACCCGCTGTAAGGGGCCCCCTTTCGGCGGTATATCTTTCTCGGAGCCCCTTTGCACTATTTCGTAGTAACTTATGATTAACGAGAAAGCATAATGTTGAAAAAAATAATTTTAAACGATGAGCCCCCATCCTTTTACCCGTACGAAATTGTTTGGAATTACTTTACTATAAATATTTCTTTTATATCAAAAGGTATTTTTTGCCAAAAAGCAGTAACTTTTTGATTAAAAAATTCTTGTACCTTTTACAATAAATCAAATAACTATTCAAAAATGAATTTTTCGGTTTCCTTCGTTTGTCTTCAAAAGCGCTTGGAATTTTTAATTTTTAAGCACCGTTTGAATCTGTATGCACTGCACAAAACGAATCTACGACAAAAAGGCAAACAGGTCGTCAAAAGGACGCCGCGAAAAAAGGACGCGGTTTATTCCATCAAAAATTTGATTTGAAATTATTAACATGTGAACTATTAATTAAAATTAACTTATTCATATAGAATATAACCAATAATTACATATTGTGACAACCATTATTATTTTTTCTGAACAACCAAAGTACTTGATAAGTTGATTCATTTTTATGCTAACACAACTAGGTCCACTTTCTTGCTAAAATGGGGTCCGCTGAAATGGGGCACCGCCGAAATGGGAACCGCTGAAACGGAGCACCGCGGAAACGGGGAGCGCTGAAACGGGGACCGCTGAAACAGGGCACCGAGGAAACGGGGACCGCTGAATAGGGGGCCGCTGAATCGGGGTTATGCCATTCCCATGTAGTGACGTCACAGTGCAATTTCGCGGCGAAGCTCGAGTGTTCAGGTTTTTATTATTTTAAAGTTATTTGTACGTTCTGAAAAATTTTTGTTTTTTGCAGGGACTCATAAAATTGTACAATCTTTCGATTGGGCCAATAAAAAAAATCTTAAATGAGCCCATTGAAGCTGAAAGAGCTGCGTATTGGCTCCTCCATATTTTTTTGAGGTATTATAGTTATTGCACAATAGCACCTAAGCTAACAATTTTACAAACATAAGATATACATGTAGTGGTGTAGCGTGGGGGGAGGGGGGGGGGCGGCAAGCGCCACGATTTTTCAACTGGAGATTTTAAAAAAATTAACTCCCACTCGAGTCCGCAATGTTACGTGCCAAGCGAAACCGCAAGGGAGTGAAAGAGAGGTGGCGAGATAAAGTCGAGTGCTAGCGATAACCGGCCGGGCGGTGCGGCGCGGCGGCGGCAAAAAGTTTTCCCGAACGCGAACGAACCAACAAGCGACAGCAAGTACTCAGTTATTCAATCAAACAAAACAATAACACTTCTTATTTTCATTACGACTATGTCCTCGTTGAGACTATCAAATTTAGCTATTCTGGCAATTGAACGTGACATACATTTTGATCTTGTAGATTGTGTAAAAGATTTTGCTTTGAAAAAAACACGACGAGTACACTTTTAATCTAATTCTTAAATTTGATCTGATTTATAAAATAATGGGTGAGACCAGTTGGCTCTTGCTCCTTAACTACAACTTGTTATTTCTTTTAATTTCATTAAATTAAGCTCTCTACTCTAGTTATACTTTTTTTGCAATACCTATAAAGTGACGAGCACTATGTATAGGTAATTTAAGATCCTATTGTACGGTAAATTGGGAAATAAATACTTGAATACTTGTTATTATTATCTATCATTGTATGTACCTAGTGTTGAGTTAATAAAGTTATGCCTTGTAAACAATCTGACATTTTAAAAGATAAACTTCCTGTGGGTTTCTTGCCCCATTTCTTCCCATAGAGGTATGTTTGTTCCTTCCAAAGCAGTGGCAGTTTATCTTGACTTTCAATCAGTTGTACGATGTAGGATGTACATTAGAACCGTCGAATAAAATGTTTAAACTACTAGTTAAAGTAGGAGGGGGGGGCGAATTTCCGGTCGGCCCTGTATACATGCAATTGTCACTATAATAGTCGTAATTGCGAGAGGTGTCTTATGATTCATCGCTGAGATACGTACAGTTTAAGATTTTTAAATGTACGTCTAGCTGTATTCTTACATCATTGGTCCAGCCTCGTTTCTTACTTGTCTGCTTAGGTTAAATAAAACCAAAGACTATCAAGTCTTTGATAAAACCTAAGCTTGTTTGTCAGTAAGCAGTTTGAACAGCTGATAATTAATTTACGCAACTTCAAACATGTTAAATTAGACAGTCTTGCCTTGAATGCAAGAAAAATCTTACGGATAGCTGTTATAATATGAAAACACGTCGGTATGAAAAATAAACAAATATAATAATAATCTGTTTCGACCGAAATTGCTGGTTAAATTTGACAAAACAACAAAACAAACTGTTAAAATATGATTTAGCGTACATTCATAATTCATGTGCAGTTTCAAACTTTGAGGATATTTATAACTTGGTTCGCATGTTTTGCAGAAGTATGGTTTATCTAAAAAATTGAAAATGTAAGAAATAGGCCACACTAATAAAGAATAGAAAAAGCTAACAAGTTATAATATTAACAAGTAATTCTTTATTGCCAACACGTTTCAATACTGTCAAGGATTTTTAGTACAGTCAATTTAAACACAAAAATATACAAACATTGCAAAAAATCCTATTTAGGTTTGCTTTTTTCATGGTGTTAGGTTCGGTCCCAGTAGTAAATACTCGATTTTGCAACTTCGAAAAACTTGTGGAAACTGGGGGGGGCACCAAAAACCGCAATTTTTTCGGAATTTTTTCAGTTTTAGCCTCGTAGATCAAAAACTATGAGTTGTAGTGTAAAGAATATGATAATCTTTTTTAAAGTGGCCTAAATTTTCTACCATTTGAGCCTAACCAGAAGTCTGTAAGTATAATAGTTTCCGAGATACAGCTCTTCAAAAATAGACATTTTCCCTAAATCTGTTTTTAACGTATCATCCATGATTCGAGCCAGATATTGCCACAACGACGTGCCCTACGACCGTTGTCATGGAGTAAAAAATTGTAGGACATCTTATCACCTTTTATTTAAGCATAGATGCATTCCTGTAGGCCTAATAGTTCTCGAGAAAAAGATGGAAAATCGGAAAACAGTGAAATCGCTACGACTCCACATATATGTAATAGCATTAATATGATTAGAAGACATTTTGTGATTATTATTATTTAGCCAAGCGAACGAACGCTCAAAAAGGGCTTGTAGACAGACTTTTTGATCCTAAAGATTTTATTTCTGGGATGTGTTTGGTGATGATTATACGAAAAGTAGCGTAACAAAATGTGCGGATTTGTTTGGTTTTCCGTTTACATCTATTGAACAGGCCATCGTAGTGGGAAATGGCCAATTATAAAAAAAATCTGATTAAATTTTCTACAAGTTTGCTTCTGTGCGTTTTTTCTCTATCTCTATCCGTTGAAGAGATATTCGCTGTCAAGAATTGACATTTTTTTTAAAATCGCTTTTACACGACGTTTTTCGGCAAATATTGTGTCCTAGCTCCTAAAGTATTGGGTTTATAGCAAAAACTACTGAAATAAAAGTTGGAGACCATAAAATTTCCTATAAAATACATATACCATTTAATATTTTATCTCAAATAGATTAGATGTTATAGTTATTTAAATAAAACGTTGAGTTCAAGATGGAATAGAGGGCACTAGAGAACAACTAATTTTGTGGGAGGTTTGGAGCTAAATCTGATATGTGAGTATTAAATACAGGTTACCTGCATCCTTAGCCAAACAATTTCAGTCTTATGCGCCACTATGTTTAATGGTCTCTAGTCTTTTCTAAATACATTTATGATAGGGTTAATGTTTGACGAAAAGAACAAAAGTATTTTCTCAAGACAGCTTTTATTTTATAATTGGCCATTTCTCACTACGATCGCCTATTCAAGAGATACAAAGGGAAAACTTAACAAATCCGCAAATTTTGTTACGCTACGGAGTTAGCTCATACGGTAGGGCCGGGGACTATAATTATCACCAAACACCTCCAAACACATCTTAGAAATCAAATCATTAGGATCAAAAAGTCTGTCTACAAGCCCTTTTTGAGCGTTCGTTCGCTAGGCTAAATAAGAACAATCAGAAAATGTCTTCTAATCATACTAATGCTATTACATATATGTGAGGATTTCACTGTTTTCCGGTTTTCCGTCTTTTTCTCGAGAACTGTTAGGCCCACAGGAATGCATCTATGCTTAAATAAAAGGTGATAAAATGTCCTACAATTTTTTTCTCTGTGAAAAGAGTCGTAGGGCACGTCGTTATGGCAATATCTGGCTCGAAACATGGATGATACGTTGAAAAAAGATTTTGGGAAAAATTGCCTAATTTGAAGAGCTGTATCTCGGAAACTATTATACGTACAGACTTCCGGTTAGGCTCAAATTGTAGCAAATTTAGTCTAGTTTAAAAAAGATAATCGTATTCTTTGTACTATAACTCGTAGTTTTTGAGCTACGAGGGTAAAACTGAAAAAAGTCCGAAAAAATTGCGATTTTTGGCGCCCCCCCCAGTTTCCACAAGTTTTTCGAAGTTACAAAATTGAGTATTTACTACTGGGACTGAACCTAACAACATAAAAAAGTCAAACCTAATATAGGATTTTTTGCAATGTTCATGTTTAAAATGACTGGACTATTTAGCTTTTTATTGACTGAAAATTAAAGAGAGCTACGTTATCGAAATTTGTAATTCAACCATACTGAAAGTCCTCCATCTTTCTTTAATATCAACTACAGATAGGTCAAATAAGTAGGTATACGATAGTAATTTAATTTGCTATTCGGTAAGGTATGAATCATAAGACACATATCGCAAGTAGGTCTACACTCAAACGTTTCCCAATTTTTGTATTTCAACGCAATTTGAGTGTAGCTAAAGCTGAACGAAATGACATGGTGCTAGCTTACGCTTCAAAAACTCTGTTTGTACCTCTTTGTTGTTTACGCGCGATTTGTTCATTTGTTGCTTTGGACCAATTTCCAGTATTTCTATCACCTACCGTCTAGCTAGACCAAATTTTCAACTGTCCATAAAGAAATAAAAGATGACATTGTTAATATATTTTGCTATAGCAGTTAATCTAACATTATTAGAGATGTTATAAACAATTAGAATTGCATAAAGGTCAGTTGATTTTATTTTACAATTCAACTTATAAGTGTATCACAAACAAAAATTCAGAATAACACTACAGTTATGCGAATTTGCTGCTTAAAACGTAATCTGATTTGTATTGATTAATTTCATTTCATGGACGTTAAGTATGTGCCTTTTTAAACTTCCCTTATGTTTGCATTTATAAGTACATAGATGACAACCAAATGTTGGCTCTTTACCACATTCGTAATTCATGTGCAGTTTCAAACTTTGAGGATATTTATAACTTCGTCCGCATGTTTTGCAGAAGTATGGTTTATCTAAAAAATTGAAAATGTAAAAAATAGGCGACACTATAAAGAATAGAAAAAGCTAACATGTTATAATATTAACAAGTAATTCTTTATGTCCCAACGCGTTACAATACTATCAAGGATTGTAGATTTTTATTGAATGAAAATTAAGGAGAGCTGCTTACGCTACAACAGTTAGGTGTATTCCTTCGCATCAAAAATGCGAGACAAGACGCAGTTTTCTAATTTCCGTGAAAGGCAATATGAAAATAAGATTCAACCGGCAAGATTAAGACGAATGAATTGTGCAAATTTGAATGATACTGAACGTGATAAAGTAGGTATAATATACTTACAATAATATTATAGTTCATGGAAAAGACAGCGAAAATCCCAGGCGTAACACACAGTCTTTAGGATAACGATATTATGTTATAATAAATAATGTACAGTAAAGGTGAATAAATAAGGACGATTTGACTATTCATTAAAGAATTACTAATTATGTATTATAACGTACCTACTAAGCGTAGCTAAAAATAGAGGCATTTTCTATATTCGTTTAAAACATTGTAATTAGTGAGAATAGAACGTTTATTAATATTAATATTAGCCTAAATAATTATAAATAACTTAAAGTTCAGGTGTTATGTTACAAAATTTTGTGCATAGCAGTAATGTGCGCTTTCACATTATATTTACGTCTCGATTTATACGGACACACCGAACATTGAAAACTTCGATCCTTTCCACAATCCAAATGCTTGTGAGCAGTTAAGGAAGGAAGATTTTTGTATTTTTTGTGGCACTGATCGCAAGTGAAGTTTCTTGAAGACGTGGTACCTACAAAAATGTAACGTTAAACTTCAAGTATTTTCAATCTTTCTTCTTATTTACACGATTTCAGACAAGGCTTATTTTCGGGACGTGAAGTATTGAGGGGCAACAAACAGTACTTATATAATGAAATATTGGTAAATTGTAGTGTTTGGATTGATTCTTTCTATGTGTAATAACTCCCAATTCGAGTTCTTTTATTGCAATTTTAATGATAGTCGCAGATGGGTTTCGAAACAATTTTCATTAAAATAACGGCAAAAACCAGTGAAATTTGCAGATAAAGTAGACTTCGCTATAACAGTGGTGGTGAAGACTTTTTGTCACGTAACATAAGTGTTGAGATCGGATTATCCCCAGGAATGAAAAGAAATTGAAGGCATCCATATGTTGGATCCAATGGACCAGTTTATATTGATATTCTTAAGGTTAATGCTGTTCGTTATAGTGAACATCTTTGTAAAGCTAATTACAAAGACGCCACTGCCTGAACTGTATTGGAAATAATGTCTTACCTTCATCATCATCATTCATCACTATGCAGTCTAAACGTGTCGCCAAATGATTACATCTTCTTAATTTAATTCAATCCTAACGCGGCAGCTGTTGAAGCGATGGAATAAACAGAGCTAAAATTCGTACAAACCTAAATTATAAGTGCTCTTCTAAAGTATTTTTAACAACCTACACAGCCCCAATGGGTGTCGCTATTTCTATCATACCAAGAACCCTATGCAATGCTTCTCAGTAGTTTATTTTAAAAAACCTAATCATACTCCATTTTGGAGCTGTTTATCTCCAGTTCTTCCTATTTTAACGTTGTATTTGGGTCCAGTACTACTCAGCTAATGTCATCCCTAGATACTTTTCGCTATTTTTACAACCAAAAGAGACACAATGATACTACAGGTAACAGTGACATTGATGCATTATAATTTCTCATTAAGAGCATGAATAAAGACTGGTAACATACCTATAAATGCATTTATCAAATTTATTAAGTTCACAATGGTTCCATTTCAACGATTTTTTACACTTCACCGATACACCAATACAATTAAAACTGACGATTTGTCGCAGTACACAAGTAGGTGTAGTGCTTCGAGCGTGATTTTGACTGGGAAAAATGAAGAAAAGTTATGTATCTTATGTCGTTCTTCGACTGTGGTCTATTCAAAGATAAGTGTCCCATACAGAGTGTAGAATTTGCCGATGCACCATAGTGATTTCAAAGTAAAAATCTTAATATTCGATTATTTGCTTCCCTAATTATTTTAGACAAAAAATCTACATCCGTATATGTTGTTTGTTTTTATTTTACTTAATATGGCATCAAGAAAAACTGAAAATTAAAAGTGATACTTTGGCAAAAAAAATAGTGCTGCGATGGAATGGTTGATGTAAAAACAATAGTTGCTTGTCTGTCAATGAGCATCATTGTAGTGCATTTTATCTAATTTGAGCATCGTTGCAATGTTAAATGAAGTTACCTACTTTATTTATTTAGTATCACTAATTAAACGATTTTAGTTGCATTGTGTAAAAGCTTATTCTTTTATTACATTAATACCTGTCAACAATTTTAAGGCATCGCCAATTTGTGAGAAAGTGGAAATTTTTATTTACCTAAATATTTGCTTTCTGAAAAATTTAAAGTAAAAATAAGTAACTCGGTCGATTCATAATTTTTGTCTCTACAAAAAAGTTAAAATAAAAGTATACTTATTTAATATAAGGCAAAAGTACTGCAAAGTGAGGCTAGAAACAGGTTCTAATGTGCTATAGTTGCTTGCAGCAGAAAAAACCTCGTCAATTTAAATATGTATATTATGTAGTAAATAAAACATTTCAATTTTGAGAAGCACTGAAATTCAAGTTTATTTTATGTTTGCCAGGTAGAGGCTTATTTCAACGGAATATGTATGTACATGTACAACAAGCCAGAAATTGTAAGTATGTCCATCCGAAGATAATAAAAATTAAGTACACAGCAGCCAAATCGCCAATAAATATAGAAAACAACATCGGGCCCTTAGTGCTCCCCATGGAACGTCAATGGTAATATGACTATCGAATTATCCTACGCTGTATTACTAAAATCACAATATAAATATAAAATGATTGTAAAGGTAAAATGAGTTGCAGTAATGTTTCTTTTAATCAGACTGAAATTGTATTCACAATTCATTTTTGATACTAATTTAGACATTTATTCACATAAATATTGTTATAAAACATAATTTCATTCTATATACTGTGTTCAACACCTTTTAAAAATAACCTGCAGAATTAAAACTTGAAGAGTATTTAAAAAGACTTTTGCATGTTTCGACCATCACACCGTCAAATTCAACGTTCCTTTGGTGTCGTTTTAAGTGTTCTCTTCTTTTAAATTTATACAAACAATGCTTGCATTGATATTTGCGTTCTTGGCCACATTCTTCTTTAGTATGACGTAACAAGTTGTCCTTTCGGTTATACTTTCTATTACAAATGACGCATTCATATATTCTTTCTTTCAAAGCAAGGGTGTGCAACATACATTTTGTATCTGGAAAAAAAGAGTGTAAGAACATATTTGAAAAGTAATCATATTTAGATAGGATGGTTTTATTTTTGAAATCAAGCACAGAGTAAGTATTCCATAAATAAAAGAAGTATCATAAACTTGTTTATTGTCCACAAAAATAATAAAATTAAGAATAAGACACAAACCAAGTAACTGCAATTCAATAAGGAAAAGGTTACAAACCACAATGAATAAGAAAATTACTATGGCGCAATACTATTAAATACTATGTTTCAAAAGCATGTGGGTATATAAGCTGCCCTTCTTTCGAAATGTTCGATTACAAATATTACATTTAAATTTGGGATGGTCACCACACTCTTTTCTCGCATGCTCCACTACCGTAGTTTTATGTTTATATGAACACCCACATTTGCAGCAGACGTATCGTCCAGTTGAATCAATTTTATACAAGCGACCTAAAAAAATCAAAATTACCACCACTATAAGTCTATCTCACCAAATCAAACTAACTTTACAGAACAAGAAAAGCGAACCAACTAAAACAATTTGCTTCTCTTTGCATAACTTTTCTCTTAACTATTTAAATCATTTCCATTACGTTACTCTGAAGCGTACGTGAAATTGGACTGTAGGAAATATTCAGAGATAAATTGTTCTGACGATACATTTGGAATACTTTGGTATCCGTTATTTGTGAAAACCAGAGTAAAATGTAGGTTAACAAAAGTCTTATTTAAGTGCACGTGGGAAGTTTGTAACATATCAAAATTTAGATGATGAACTGCGACGTGGTGACTCAAAATAGTATCCTGGAACCGTTACATTCTATTATTTTCTTGAACGATGGTATGGGAAATTTATACTTTTTTTCATAAGTTTATTTAAATAATACTTTTCACATGTATTTACTTGCAAATACATATAGTAATATTCATTACAGCTTCGGTATTTTACGATGACACAGAGCACAGAAATATCTAACAGATAGTAACATAAGACATTGAAATACAAAGCAGACATAAACGTTATACAATCCATTTAATGAAACAACTAAATACTACAGTAAATTAAGATAAGCTCTTAAATACCAAAATGTTTAATGCTATGAATTTTCAGTAAAGTACGTGTACGAAATTTTAAATTACAATAGGAACATCCGAAACGAGGTTCCTTACCACAGTCAAATTTTTTATGTTGTCGTAAATTTCCTTTATGTTTGTATGTTCTACCGCATTCACACGTATATTTTTGCAAACCTGAAACAATTGGTCATCATTAAATAATATTCAATAGCCTTATGACTGATTAATAAAAATTATACGTAAAATCTAGAATTTTGCGAATTCGACAAATGAAATGCATCTTAGAAAACATAGTTTCTATTTTTTTTTTGGGCAATGGGTTCAAAAATAGTTTACTGCAATGCGTTGACTTAATTTCAATAGAGCAAGCAAAAGTTCTAAAGGATCACTTTAGCCATTATGAAGAATCCGATAGTAAGTATTTTGAGGTAGCTGATTCACACTCGTATTAGAGAGAGATCGGTTTTTAAGTGATCCACGTAGCAACCAAATGGGTTCAAATCAGAAATGGTTTTTTAAAGGGATTCGTCATCATACTCACCAAATTATGATATTTTTTCGTAGTTGCAAGCGGTTGTTTTCATTGCGTAACCACCACTTTCTTCGAAATTACTGGAAAATTTGTTGAATTAGTGCTACAATAAAAGATCTAAAGCGGATTTTCGATAATTTGGTTATGATCTAATGGTATCACCTCGTAGAGTCTTGCCATCTCTCATTATGTAATCAAGTACACATTAAATTGACGTGATCGATCTTTTTGCTAGCAGGATTTTTTCATGTTTCTTAAATGAAAAAAGTTAGAAGGCTCTTAAAAACTAATAAAAATTTGATTTTATTCAAATAAAATGCGCTCAGTGCGGCTTTTAACATTATTATTAACAAAATAGTGATTTTATTAATTTTCTTATACAATAAGATACATTTACATTAAAGATTTATGTTGAATTATGCAATGGGACTTTAAAGCGTCTTTCCTTTTACATTTATATTTACAATAAGGACATTGAAACTGAGGATCCTTGCCACATTCATAATTTAAATGTCTGAATAAATTTGATTTCTTATTGTATGTTCTTCCACAGTTATAACATGGGTACAGTGAAATCGGGTGGTACACACCTAAAAAAAATTAAATTAACTGAGCTCGTTTTTTGTAGGAAAACAAAGAATTGTGGGTAAGTACATTTATTCTTATTCTTCAAGCAAAGAAAACCACATTTTTTCTTCATGTATTTTCTATATTTGGTATGTTCCATGCAAAATATATAAATTTTCAATTAGTCGTCAAAAGGAAATAAAACGGGTTAAATCACCTATTGCAATAAAATCATTATTATTATTATTATTATTATTTTACTTCGGTTCTTATCGATACTCACGCCAAGCCTGATTAACTAACCGCACGGATCGGAATCAAGTAACGATTAGTTCTAGTAATACAGTGTGACTCATTTAGATTGGAAACACACATGTAAAATCTGAAGTTATTTACCGATTTTAACCAATTTTTTTTTTAAATGTCAAATAATAATTAAACATCTACTTTGGGGCAAAATTTTAAATGTTTATTCCAATTTTCAGGGGATACTACGATAACTTTTTCGTACTCGGAATGGAGAATTGTTATTAGCGATTTGTTTATAAAAAAAATATCTACGCCACTGGATTCAGAATGCTTCCAAATAGCTGTCACCAAAATTTTACAAAAATATATTTATTAATAACAAAGTTATGACAACTTAAAGTTCGAAAACCTTCTAAGCTAACAGTTACAAAACAACACCCTGTGTCAATAGATGGCCATGGAAATTATGTTAATGATTCTTAAATTAAACTATTTAAACCATCAGTGGAGAAAAAAATATTTAAAGTAACGTAATATTAAATAAAAGTAACGGAATCGCACAATAATAAGACCTAACATTTCCATTTAAATCTTAGTTACCATGGAAATTATGTTATTGTTTAACAGTTATGATACGGTTGATACGGTCCATAACCTAGGATGGGAAAACGCAACCATTTTAGATTTAAACAACTGTTCAATACCACGATTGAAGAAGTTAAATTTTGTAAATTTTTTTTGTCTTTGATGGAAAATAGAAAAAACATTGGAGATACGTTTAAATCTAAAATTAGCGGTAAAGTGGCGGTGTGGGGGAGGAGGGGGGTAAATAAAGCTCCCCTCTTCCCTTTTACAAAGCATTAACATTTTTGATTGTCACTTAATAATCGGAAAAACTTCTTTCGGCGATCATAGCGCCATCTGTCACGAACTTCAAAAAATATTTCAAACAAAAATCTGAAACACTCATCGATTTAGATTTTTAACGATCGAATTTAATACTTCTTCCGTCATATTCCATGGAGGGTTTGCCACGTCTTCAAAAATTGCAAATAGAACGATCACTAGAAAGCACTATTCACATCGACGATGTGTTTTAGAAAGATCGATTTTTTGGAACACGCGGCATGAAACCTTTGCATAATGCGGTACATAGACTTCGTATTTTTTTTCTTTTTCTGTTTGATTAAAGTAAATTAGTTTTAGATACTTGTTATAATCCAAAAACTATCACGTAAATAGCCAAATTTCGGGAATTTTTTGTTTTCCCACTTTTTAAAGGCAGTACCTCCGCGACAATCTCAACCAAAAGTTTCATCCCATGTAACCATAGTAACTTCTATTAATAACCATTTTTGTCACGCCAGTGGAAGTACACTTTTTGTTAGGACTGTCCGCGTTGTCATGGAACAGATTGCGTATACAATCATTAGCTTGCCTAAACATGTAATAATACCAAAAACGTCATGTTTCTCAAGGCTATATCTTCAAAGTAGACGGTAAACAATTCTCAAATTTTTCACAATATTCGTATAATCCCTCTCTAGCATTCCTTAGTTTTTCATTAAATTCTGACATTTAGTTTTGACAGTACAATTGATAATGTGTCAGTGCCCACATAACACGAGATCTGCAAGGGATGTCCTGTGGACTTATGCGGACATTTAGAAGTTCTCAAAATGTCTTTCGGATGTCCTGGGGACTTATGTGGACATATAGAAGTCCTTAGAATGTCTTTGGGATGCCTTTGAAAAATATGTGCTACGTGGGCGGTGTTTTTTTGTATTTCCAATTTTAAGTGTAAATATCTCGACTTAGGGACGGTAAACCTCATTTAAACTCCACAGATGTTTGGATAACGTATTTAATAACGTATACGTCAAGTTTGAACAAATTCTGTCATAAATCATTCCGCGGAGGTACTACTCAGAGTTACAGTGACTTTATTTTAGAACAGTGACGACAATAGAGCGTAAGTCCCGCCTCCGCGCCATGTTGCGACTAAATTCAAACAGTATTAGTAAATAGCCCAGTAAAATAAGACCAAATTTAACGATTTGGATGAAATAATGGTTACAGCTTTGCAAATTTGGGAACAGGCTTGATTTGTGCTCCCTTTGAAGTATTCAAAAGTCCCCACCCGTACCCCCCCTCCGAGATAAATGGAGGGGGAGAAAAAGTGTCAAAAAACAGATTTTCGTAAATAACTGAAAAAGTATCAATTTTATCAAAAACAAA
Organism: Pyrocoelia pectoralis; assembly: GCA_036250285.1. Classification (NCBI taxonomy): domain Eukaryota; kingdom Metazoa; phylum Arthropoda; class Insecta; order Coleoptera; family Lampyridae; genus Pyrocoelia; species Pyrocoelia pectoralis. The sequence continues at coordinate 465,318 of CM070079.1, forward strand.
AACGTTAAGAAAATTGTAGCTGACAAAATTCCGCACATTTTGGTGTTTTATTTTTGTCTCTACGACCAATAGGAGCCGAGATAGATTTGTTTTAAAATGCCGACTGTTTTGCGGCGAAACGGTAACACATGCGCGCATCGCGCGTATTTCGCTTAGCTATATCTCGAGAATAGCCATTCGTAACGCAAAATGCTTCAAATAAAAGTTGTAGAGAATTTAATTACGAATAATTTTCTTTTTTAAACATTTCCATACGATTAATATTGACAGAGATATAATCATTTAAACCTTTTTCTAAGACACAATCGCTGCTCGTTTTGCATAAGTAATAAAATCAATAATAAGTCGAAAACTATTGATTCTATGTACTTAGTGCATATAATAAAAGTTGTAGAGAATTAAATTTTGAATCTATATGAATACACGAAATATCATTGTGGTAATTTATATAAGGCGATAGAGGAAGAAATAATGAAAAATTCTCCTCATTTTCCAGCGTTTCTTTGCAAATAGTTATGTTTTGACTACTTGTAGACAGTAAAGTGCCTTATTAGTTTTTTAAAGATATAATGGACCTGTAAAATAAGCGCAGGCAGAAGTTCGTACGACAAACAGTTCGCTAGTTACAGCTCTTTAAAGGTATACCTACTCAAAAATTGACATTTTATTAAGAATCCCGATTTTCGCTAAAAAATGGCCGTTAAATTTTTGTTAAAAATTGGTTTTATCCTATTTTCAGTACTTTATATATATATACAAAGGCAATACAATACAATAAATCGTTCGTAAGTTGCACTTTATTGTAAAAATACATCTTTGAAAACTATACATATATTTTCACAGAATTTAACTAAAATGTATATTTGTATTAAGTTTTTCTTAAATATCTTCGTTTCCATTTATTTTACGACAAACTTTTATATAAACTAATTGAAAGCTTACAAAATTTGCTATAAAAAACACTGGCGCGTATGTTTTTCTATAAACAGCGGCGAGAAACTGACGATTGAAGATGCAGGTAATGTTTAATTTTTACAGAAATTGTATCTATATAATTGTATATGATATTTAAGCATTGCTTGTATTTTCTTCTGGAGTTTCTCCGTGTTGGTTTGTATGTAGAAAATGCCTACGTTTCGATTCCATCTATGGAATCTTTATCAAGACTTTTTTATCAATTCTGAAGTTTTCAAATTTAATTTAAGGTCTGTGGAATCGAAACGTAGGCATTTTCTACATAAAAACCAACACGGAGAAACTCCAGAAGAAAATACAAACAATATATACATCCGTGGAAACCTTAACGAAAATATTTAAGCATTGTGTATATACATACAGTTCCTAATTTTAAGTTAAATAAATAAAATGGAGAAGGTAGGTGGGAAATAAAAAAACAGCAGATACTTAATTTTTCTTATAAAATCTAAGTTAAACTTAAAAACGTCCAAACAGGTGATAAAACATAAACACCGTTCAATATCCTAGCACTTAAAACCACATTATAGTGTCTAGATTTTAACAATTTACACAAAAACTAAACCGACACTATAAGAATGTAATGCAAACTATTCAAATTTTAGTCGCAACATGGCTGCCAGGATCACAACCAATAAAAAATGAGACACCCATTGTCATCACTGTCCTGTATAAAGTCACTGTACTCAGAGTCAGTAGATTAATAGAGTACCGCAAGCCTTTGACGCGACAAATGCCGTCCTGGCGGCCATTTTTAGTCCATATACATAAAATATACTTACGAAGTGCGTAATTTTTAATAAAATGCCGTGTTGTTGTGCCGTTAAGTGTATTTTTTTTATTATATTCCGAAAAATTTAGTCAAAACATCATTTACTTTACTGAGCGTGTAGTGAGTGAAGTGCGGAAAGGACTAAAAATGGCGGAGGTTGCGGTACTCTATTAATCTACTGACTCTGGTACTACCTTAAGGTAAAAACTGTGACTTATTCACTGCTGAATTCTTTACCAACAGCAAATGTGTCAATGTGACAATTAAAACCGTTCAATTAATAACATTATTCAAAAGTATATCTTGGAATTGAGTGAACAAATTTGACAAATCATATATGGATTATTGTGATCTTTACTATACTTTCCTATGCGTATTCTTTTCCTTCCTTATTTTTTAATACCATCATCGCAAAAACTGACTTAAAAAGACCTAGTACTATTTCTGGGCTAGTGCATTTTCTAATTATTCACTTACACATTTATCCGAACAAATTTGAACAACTTTACTTGAAAGTGTTACAGGGATTCGAGTTCACCAATATTTTAGGAAATGGTTACAATTATCTAGATCAGTGATCCTCCATGAAGATGAAATTCTCCCACACTTCGCACTTCCATTTCCGGAGCAACGGATTGGAGGAACAGAATCAAATGAACGGAAATTATTGTAGAATCTTCAAATCCTTCGATTAATTAATCCCACAACCTGCTCAAAATGTTGTCCATTTTTCTGCCACTTCACTTTCTTCTTTTAACAAAAGAATCTAGATGCCCAGTGTCCGAATTTCAACCGCAAAACTAGGATGACACATTTTGACAAATTAAAGCAGAGCAATAATAACGCTAAACTTTTAATTATATGCATACAAATCTTTCTTCGTATACAGTTCTTCACACCTGTTCCAAAAATCCTAGCCAACTGCTGTAGGATCCGCAGGAAATCTAGCAAAAAAGACCTTCCAAAATTCGTATTTTGGATGTTGTCAGAACATAAAGCTGATATAAGTAGATAAATCTTTCCTCACTGCTTTTCCTTTTTCTTACAATATGATGGCTAAGTAAAGAAAACTCTTATGCTTTGGGCCAATTATGTAAAAAAAATGAAAAATGTACTGTACATGATGCTTTTCATTTTTCTCTGTTTATACATAAACCAGGTGAATAGTTACATATAACGTAAATCCTAAAGCAAAGAAATTCTTTTATACCACGCGCTATTTACTTTTTTTTTGTACTTCATCCCTAACAAAAATATAGTTTTATATCTTAACATATTAGGTCTTAAACTTCAATTCAGTTGTAAGTGTAGTAAACAGTCATTCTTCAAAAACGAAAGCTTTTACGAAACCATCATTTTATAAAGGTACTTCCTAAGTCTTCGTTACAAGATTTGTGAGAAAAAGACCTAGGTATGACAAAATAAATCCTATTTGGTATATTAAATACTTGATTTTCTTATGAACGATTTTTTATCATTCACTAAATGTCCAAAAGGGAGATGTTTGAATGATTTTACCCAATTAACTTAAGATTCCCTAGTAATGTTCGCAAAAATACCTATCTATGATTACGCATGTCTATTTCTTTCATAATTTACATCTTATGTTTGTGTGTAATTTACAAAATTATTGAGGTACAATATTAAGGGCATCCTTTCTTTCATGCATACGTTTAATGTGACATCTTAATGTACTTTTTCTTTTTGCTTTGTAGTTGCAGTTTGGGCATGGATATCGAGGTTCTTTACCACATTCGTACGTTGAGTGATTGTATAATGATTGGATATGTCGGTACGATTTTCCACAAACACAGATATGCAGAGTATCTAGAATACAAAACACTAAATACTACTATTACACTAATTCCACACAAAATAGCCATAACCATTAAAAAGCAAAATAAAGTTAGTGCTGGAAAAATGATTAAATTAATAGCTCATTTAATTTTTTTATTAGTATTTTTAAAATTTTACAAAAATCGCCGTGTCTGAAGTGCACCGACACCTAGAACTTAAAAAACATCGCAGTGTCCAATAATATGGATTGTACTTACAAACACAAATTTAAGATGGTGGCGGTGCAAATCATTTCAAAGAGTAGAATCTGTACTTTTGGGTTTGTGGGTGCTACCCATGATACTGTATCATGGTGATACCGTTAAATAGTTACCCCTATTTGGCACATTTTAGTTAATTAAAGTCATTATTATCGCTACAGTTGCCAATAGACATCACAAAGAATAAACCAAATGTCATTTACTCTATCTTGAAGAATTAAAATACATATGGCGTTTACACAGTCAATTTGCCATTACTTCACATAAATTGTATTGTTTCATTATAGCTCAATTGTGATATGATAAGATACATTCACAATTACAAAGCACAAAAATTAGCAAAGTTAACGACCGGTTTCCGCAAAAAAACTTTCAGAATTAATCCATGTTTATTTTTAAAATATATACAATTTCATACAAACTTCGAAACTAAAAATTATGTGTGATCTGATGCCTTAATAGATTTGATTTTTGTTTGGTTACGAAAGGGCAGTTTGTAAAGTGACACTTAAATTGTGCAACTTTTCCACATTCATATTTCCTGTGACGATACAGAGATGCTACTTGTTTATAAACTTTTAAACAGTTAGTACATGTGTAACAATCTTCCCTTCCTGAAAAGGAAGTTTAAATTATTAAGATTAGATCAAGTATAGTTAGATAAAGGTACAAAGCTATCAATAAACACATACTGAAGTTTTATTACAAATACTTCAAATCTTCCATTATATTATTTTAAGAGGTTATGTAAAGAAGAAGGCTTACACGGGCTTACTGCGGACCCTGTAAAGTGTAAACGTTTTATTTTATTGAATGTCAGGTAATCATGCAATTACGCAAAATTATTGAACAACATTATAGTTACCTTTCATCTCATCAGAAAGCTAAACATACACCTCGTTAAATATTTATCCCCCCCATTATTAATCTGAGTAAAATTATAATTTATTAATTTATTTGACAATATGGTCACCAATTACTGATCACTGCTTATATTTTTTACATTTTTATGCAATTAACGAAACACCTAAATAAATTTTAATCAAATATAACTGCAAACATTTATTCTATAATCTTAATAAGTAAATTACTTTTAACAAAGTAACAAACAATCACTGATTTCCTATTAATCCGTGTTTCGACATTTTATGATGCGTCAAGGTATCTTTACGTCTTGTGCTGTATGAACAAATAGGGCAGTAATATTTTATATTCTTGATGCACGCACGTCTATGCCTACGCAAAGAGCTATCATGCTTATAGACTTTTCCACACGTACATTCCATAATATTCGAATCTGAAAGTACCCTTTAAATTAGCAATAATTTTTTAAGGGAATGAAGTAGGTTTTTGAATATCTATGCATAAATTAAAATAAAACGAATTTTTACTTTTATTTAAATTTTATCTACAAAATGAATAATGAAATGAAAAGTTATTCACAATTACAATTTGCATTTTGCTTGGTGCACCTTCAAATACCATTTTTGACGATATGATTTTTGACAGATGTCACATTTGAAATGACTACTGCATCCACATTCGTATCGAGTGTGTCTCAAAAGGTCCTTCTTATGTTGGTATATCCTACCACACTGAAAACAGGAAAACTTCTTACTTGCGGGATATGTTGGGTAAGGATCATTTGTACCTAAAAAAGAACTAGTTAAATAATTTATACATTACTGTAACGCGTTTACAGTCGTGGTTGTTCGGAGGTTTGCTCGTACAAAAATGTTATACAACTTTTTTATTAAGCAAATTGATATCAAAAATGGAATCTATAATAGAAATAAGCTTTAATGTGTAAAAACATTCCAATTCAATTAAAACTAAGTAAAAGTAATTACAATCATAGACGAAGTACCAAAAACGCTAAATTTAATTAATTCATAGATCAGAAGCGTGTGTTTGGCGAACGTGAGCATATAAAATGTACCTTTGATGAAACTTCTTATGGCAAACATAACATTCAAATTGAGGTTCTTTTCCACATTCATATGTTAAGTGACTTCTCAAATGTTTAAGATGTTTATAGTTCTTGTTACATTTCGTACAATAGTACCTTTCATCTTCTTGTAAGATTGATTTGTTGTATTTTTTTATCCTTATCCATGCACTTGCCGTCCCTAAAATTAAATCTATTATAAGGAAATGAAAAGTAAAAAAATTGAGTCTAAAGCAACTTCAACACAAAGCAAATGGGCGGGTATAACGTACAATTACAGAGAAAAAAGTGACATTTTTATTTATTCTGGACTTTCGTACATATAATCGCTCACACGAAGTGGTGTCACTCCATGAACCCTTATTACGTGATATTTTAAATTGCCTTTCCGTTTACTTCCATAGTTGCAATCTTTCATTTTGCAAAAGTATTTGGGTTCCTTTCCACATTCCTTTCTTAGATGAAGTCGGAGGGATTGAATATATTTATAACCACGATTGCACGTTTCACATCTATATCTGAGATTCCTGTCTCGCTGGTATTTTAATTCTGAAATTAAAATTATATTAGCACATTTTTGATTTGACACTTCTAGCGCACCACTCTGAAATCATTATTTAGTCCTTATGACCAAACTTGAAATTAATCAATGTGAGGAAAGTCATTTTTACTGTTTTTCACATTATTAAACTTTCTTAATATTTAACCTCCCCAATCCAGTGTTTTACAAAATACAAGAACACGTTTTGGTTTTAAGGTAGTAAAAGGTCCAATTACACCTCCTGGTCACTTCATGCTATCTATTTCAATATTTTTCGTGATGAAAACTCAAAGTCAAACTTCATAATGATTAAAGTAACTAATCATATGAGCCTTCCAGAAGATTTTCAACTACTAAAATGGTATTTATTGACCACGTAATACATACTTGTATAACAGAACAATATTTATATAAAAATAGTCACTATTCTCAGTAGGTTTGATTATATAACTTAACAATAAAATACTTTCACAAATCAAAAATTAATAATTGTAAAGGAACTGTACTATAAGCATGGCTCAAAAATCACATAGAATCAATCATGAGTATTTTTTAAAGTGATTAAACATTCGAATTTATTTAACTTGTTCACATCATTAAAATTTTGCGATTAGCGAAAGAAACGCTTGATTCTTTATAAAAGGATAACCAAGAGTAATTATGGAGAAGTACTGTTAGTTAATAATTACATAACTACAAGGAACTTTATACAGAACCTCAACTGCCCTACAACCATAATTTGTAGAAATACTTTACTCCATCAGTAATTTACCTGGTACCCACTTATCACATTTAACAATAACCAAACCTACTCCCCGGTACCGACAGATGAACCTTTGTGCATCCTTTCCATATGTCGAGCTAAATGCATCTTTTGCTTTGCCTTATAATTGCAATGGGGGCACTTGAATTGAGGATCTTTCCCACATTCCCATTTTTGGTGGTTTCGCAAGGAACTTTTTAGTTTATAGATACGCCCACAAACGTTACACGCAAATCCAGATGACTCAGTATCACTCTGCGGATTAGGATTTTTAGCAGACTTGTTCAAACTCAAATCAAGTGTGGAATTGGTAACGGATAGTATGGACTTTTTCAAATTTTCGTGCATGAGTAGTAATGGTAATGGAAAATTTGACGACCAAGTTTCCCATGGACGAGGCATGCGTAAGTCTTGCGCTACAAGAAATGATAAATGAGTACATGGTTAACACATAAGTAACAAGTAACAGAGAAAACATTTACGTAAGGAAACATGCAAATAAACTAAAAAAAGTAATACGGATATAACACGACATATATTTAAATAAAAATATAAAAAAAACGAAGCAACACGAAGCACAACACATTTCACGTTAATCCAACTTACACTTATCTAAAAGATATCTTCGTCACAACCATTTTAAATTTTGCTTCCCATAATATAAAACTCATTACTTATGCCTTTGATTTTGCATCGCTAGAACTGCATATGGGATTCTGCAAAAAAAAATATATGTAATTAGCACAATATTAAGATAAAGTAAAGTACTGGTGCACTTCCTAAATTGAAGGAGGTCTAAAAAATTAGTGAAAGCGGTAAAAGTCCTTGATCTCCTATCCAGAAAGGAAGAGTTTCTCAAACGGTGTCTTTTTGAATTACGAATAACGATTGGTCACTATGGAGACTCTAAAACCTGTATATTTATTCTTCGATAGCTTTACTGTATTCATTAGATTTGACATTAGATTTAACAAAGGAAATGCTAAGTTATCGTAGACGAGTAGATCCCATTTGAAGCCCAAACGGTTCATGGTAGTTATATCAATCATGGCCATTTCTCATTGCACGTTCCCATTGCACTCAGGGGAACATGAAACGCAAATGGCTATCGTAGGTCAAAGGTTACCATTAATCACGTAGACAATAAACATATATTTGTAATTCCTTTGGTCAAAACATCAACCATTGGAGTTCCAAATAACTCTCAATTTGAAAAACCGCCTTTTGGCTGTAATCTTGAACTTAACGAGCACTTTTGGAATTATGTAGTGTTAAAACCCGCTAACAAGGAGCACCTTGATTTTAAAGTGTAATATGGTCGACTTTATAAGACTGTTGATATAATATATGCTTTATTGCGACTGCGAACCAAATTCACATTCCAACCACATCACTTTTTCAGGTTTAACCTGGATTAAATCTGTTAAAACGTAACCTTAGAGAACAAATACTAATACACGAATAACTATATACTTTACTTAAACTAAATACGCATCGAATGAGCTTAATGATGTTGCAACCTTAGAACATTTTTTTAATTTAGACCCTTCCATACCTGATCCTGTTCCTGATCTGTTTCGGTATAAACTTAGTAAACGTATGGTATTTGCAAATTTTTCACAATGTATTCGACAAAATCGATCACCATAATATTTTGAAAAAATTGTTATAAAAATATCACATAATTCGAATTCGTTTCAACACTTCATCATTTTATCAATCAATGTTACTATTAAACCACGGGGCGCATGTGCATATAAAAACCATACGTCGCGTCGTTCGAAATGTGAATCTGTGCTGATTAATACAACGCATTCTTCGAACCTTTAATTAAAAGGTACGCTACTACAAGATTTCACGCATACCGAATAAAATGAACACATAGCTATGAGTTTAATAACCATTACATTTGCATGTAGAGACTCTACTGTATTGAACTGCTGGTTTCTCGGGTGTTGATCCGCGTGGCACTTCTGGTCTTCAAAAGACCGTTTACAAACGGTCTTTTGAAGACCAGAAGTGCCACGCGGATCAACACCCGAGAAACCAGCAGTTCATACAGCAGCCGCGAAAACCAAAAAATCAATATCTACTGTATTGTATCGACAGTAAAATCTCAATAGTTAATGTTTTTATTAGTAATGACTATGGACAGCCTTCAAGTGTTGCACTACAGTACTTCTTTGCGTATAGCTTCTATTACAGATTGGACAAGTAAAATGATTGACCCCATCGCATTCGTATTTAATATGACGTCTTAAATTTGAATGATACTTGTATGCCTTTGGGCACTTGTTGCATTTAAACGGTCTTTGGGTCAGTTTATCATAGAAAATTTCCCTCCTTCTCACTAGAAATTAAACAAATTAAAAGAAAATAACAATTAAAATTGTTACGATTATTAATTTCAATTACAACTTAAGAATTACTTTTATTTCTCAACACTCAAGACATCAAAGATAATAATATTACGGCAAATGTTTATTGCTACAGTTCCATAGTCGTTATCAAAAATCAAACGCAAGCTACAATAAATTAAGCACAATGACATGAGACGTTCCTTATTTCAAGTGTAAATTAAAAATGTGACTTTTTAATGAAGCTTTATGTTTCGTTTTGAATGTACAATGTGGAACGTTACATGAAAATTTAGGCTCCACTCCACATTCAAACTTATAGTGTCTCCACAACGACCTCTGTTGTTTGTACCTCTTTTTGCAATAGATACATTCGTACAATCCTAAAAAGAGAGCATATTACAATGTGACATCAGAAAATGCAGGGAAAATATTCGAAAACAAAATCCACAGCACTCACCTAACACACTCTAACGTACGTTGACATTTTCTAAGTACTTCTACTAATTGAATTTCCTACTGTAGTTGCAAACACGATTTATTGCGTTACGCGAAAGTTTACATAGTTGTATTACAATTAACCAAAATTCCCAAATAAACTAATTAGAGCGATTTGGAACCATTCCGGTCAAGTTTATTAAAGTCAAACTATCAGCACTTCATCACAGACTAAAAAAAATTACCCACGCGAGTTTATCATATTTTACACACACAACTAGTATAATGACGATGTAGGTTAAACTTATAGGAAAAACGCTTCATACATCTACGGCACTCAAACTTGGGTTCGACGTTGCATTCGTTATTCATATGACGCATTAGGTTGCCTTTTAAAGTATATCCTTTTCCACAATTAGGACAAAAGTAGTTTCGAGTAACACACTCTTGTATACTTTGAAACGGATTGGTACCTGAAATGAAGGTTCAATTAGGAGGCGTTAGAATTGTTGGAAGAATGGTATAACTTACATTTGGAATATAAGAGCAGAAGACTCGCTCGCATAACCATGTAATTCAGCTATAAGTAAATACTTTTAACTGAAGTCACCCAGTTCACGTAAATATTGGTTCCACAAAATTTAATCTACCAAATGTGCCCTTTCCGAACATCAAAAAATCAATATAAACGTTCAACGTAAATAAATCAAAAAGTGATATATTTGGCCTTTGGCGGGAAGGTCACAATTCATTTTTTTCATTACCCTAACCGAGAAGTGGTACTTCTCTCATTCACATTCACCACTTCATAATATTTATGAATTGATTGAATCTTTACACTTGCTGACTTTTTCGTAAATTTCACAATTTTTAAAATATCAAACACCCTTGCACCCTATTCAGATTAATTTACGGTTAAAATGTATCGCTTGAATTATAACGTGTGGCTATTGCTTTTTGGAGAATGGAGGGTGGGGGGGGGGGGATACAACACCATGTGATTCACTTGGTTAACCAAAGCGGCCGAGGTTTTAAAAACGAAAAAATACTCGAAAGTACTAAAAACTGTTTATTTGTACAAGATGTCCTAGGCATCAAAAGTTTACTTGTAAAGTGTTAAAAGAAATGATAGTACAGAATTCTTCAAATGTGTAAAAGACGTATACATTGTTAATTGTTAACGTTACTAATACATAATTACCTCTATTAGGCATTTCCCAAATTGTCGCACCACCTTGTTGAAAATAAGCGAAATTTTGGAAAAAAACAACACGATCTGACCACTGTGGCGAACTCTTAAGAATTGAGTACATCGCAACCACATGTAGGTAACATACTTTCAGTGAACATTTTAAGCATTCTGCAATTAATACAGCAACTAGGAACTAAAATGTATCGAATACATATGCCTTTGTAAAACGTGTTTGTATTTAAAGTTCGAAGAGCACTGATTACATGTAAATTGTGGCTTCTTTCCACATTCCACATTTAAATGTCGTCCCAAATTTGATTTTCTGGTATAGCGTCGTGGACATTTTGGACATTTATAAATGTGATTAGCCAAATATTCTTTATCTAAAAATGAAATAGCATTAGATATATGTACATTCCAATATGCAATAGAATATAATGTGACAACATTATACAATGTTTAATAATGTGAAAGAACTGAAACACTTGCGCCACAATACGGCAAACGCCAAGGACCACAAAAATACTTTATTCAAACGAACACATTCCAACAGTAAGGCTGTCGTCATCATCAAGAGTAAAACAACAATCTCACTTTTTTTAAGTTCTAATTAACAACTAGGTATTACAAAGACGATTTACAAGTATTTCGTACTATCTAGGGAGCATGTGCCTACGCATGATATGCGTTTTCAAAACATATTTCCTTTTTGATTTGTAAGAGCAAATTAAGCACGAAAACAATCTCTCCTTGCCACAATCATAGTACAGATGAGCTTTCAGCGATTGTTTCTTCTTGTAAAGCTTCCCACAATTAGGACACACAAACTCTTCGTCAGATAACGCCTCGGTATCGTATAGAGATAGAGCAACTGAAACAAAAAAGAAATTAGATAAAATCAGACTTACAGTGCCAAAAATCTAAATCATTATTTTAAATGTAACCTTCTTGTCTTATTTTTGTACAGGTTTTTCATTGTAAAATGAACACAAAGGTATCGTAATAGCAACTGATAAGCTTGAACAAAATTAGATCGAGGGTAAGCAACTAACCAAAACAAATAGGCCAGCACACATGTCAAACCAGGTTTGGGATAGTTTCCGGCATTTCCGGAAGTGCTGCCATTTGGAAAATATTTTTATTTAATAGAATAAACACTCCATGTCGCATGTGCAAAATTTCAAATTTTTAGCTTTTACAGTTCTTGATATACTTCTAACCGACGGTCACCGTGAGACACCCTGTATGTATACCAATGAAATCAAAATGTTTCAAGACAGTTAGTGATCGATGAACTGTAAGCAGAGATTTCGTAGTAATCACGCGGAAACTGAGAAATTGGTACGTGGAAATTATTTCTTTTATTTCCAATTAAAAAATTTTCACTTCTTCGTATCTACATTTACCATCAGTCTAAGTATTGGAGTTATTTAACTTTATTAATTTGTTATGCTTTTCGTTATAAACATATACTTTGGTTTTCGCTGGATTAATTTGCATCTCTTTATCCTTCTTTATTCCACACATTCAAGTTTTTTTGTAGTGCTTTTCTTAATTTTCCGAATATCCGTCAATTAATAGCAAAATTAATCCCTAGAATAAATAATCTTCTGGTTAATGAGTAGGTACAGTGTAAAACACCGCAAGAAAGGAAACCAGTTGTAATTATTTCGCGTTTGTTATCTCAAGATCTCTAAAATTGTAAACGACTGTGTATGCACATAATGATTAAACTTTAATAGTGGTAAATAGTAATAACAGATTTACAACCTTATACTGACATTGAAATTTCTTGAATTGCTGGTTGAGAAAAACAGCTTTTAGCTGATCTCTGCCAGAGAAAATAAAGTTATATTATTATTATTATTTCTCAATACTCCAACTTCATTTAAAATATTTTTAGGTGAATTGGTGCAGTTGAAGTTTTCTCTTTTTCAGGAACTAGATTTCAAAAGATGTTGGGTTTTCATTTTATTTTATCATCTAGGCAGTTCATCTGTTGTTGGTGTGTATTTGCGTTTTATCCATGTCTATGGTACCTATTTATTCTACTGGTCTCAGGGACACTGAGACCAAGAACGGAAATTGTAGCTACGCCTCCCTTAATTTCTAAGTTCAGTGTTATTCAATTAATACTCGTTTTAGGGCCACAACAACGAAATACCCGTTCCACAGTGATTAACTACTTAAGGGATAAACTAAATAGTTTATTTCTTAATTACTTACATACTTACTTACTTACTTACTTTGCCTGACTGGTAATTCAAAAAATACATTGACACTTCCATTAAATGCATAAAAGAAATGAAGTTGCTTTAAAACTGCATTTCCTGTCTTCATATAACATCATTATCAATGGTAGCTTTATGACTTTTTTTTAATTAAAACTGCGGTTTGTGGAGTAACAATTATTATCGCAACGGATATTAAACGGTGTGCGGTCAATTCGCCCCGGCACTTCGCCCTCGGACACTTCGCCCCGGACATTTCGCCCTCGGACATATCGCCCCCAAGACATTTCGCCCCCTGATATATCGCCCCCAAGATATTTCGCCTAAAAACATTTCGCCCCCGAAACATATCGCCCCCAAGACATTTCGCCTCCGAACATTTCGCCCCCGAAACATATCGCCCCCAAGACATTTCGCCTTTATATATTTAGCCCCCGAAACATCGCCCCAATATTCCATTATCAATTGTCTATTAGCTTATACAGTGGTCCAAATTTCGACGCTCACCATCGGTATCTCGGTTATTAGAAGAGGTAGAGCAGCGGTTAAATAGGGAATGTTTTTTAGAATTCAATTCTCGCGATAAATCTCATTTCTAATTCTCTCCAATGTCTTTAGATTTTCAAATAATTTTTAAAAAAACAAAATTTCCTGATTCGAATTTTCTTCAATAACTCCACAGCTTCTAATCTGACCCCTTCTAAACTTTTACAATGTTCGAAAACATTTTCAAGACAAACTTTTTGATGTAATCAGAAAACCACCGTTCTATTTTTAATTTTTTAAGTAATGTGTGCCAGCAATGGTTTTCATACGGCAGATGTTATAGAATTTTTATTAGTTAATTGCCTGTGAAAAGAGATTTTCAAAAATGTATAACATGCCTGAAAAATATTTATTTATGGGAGAGATATTAACAAAAAAATGTATTTATCTTTAATAGCACATGAGAAATATAACCTTAAAGGTATGCAAGTGCTAAGTAACACTGTGAAATACAGAAACCAGAACTGAGTTTTTGAAAATCTACGAAAATTATGGAGAATTTGAATGTCACGGGTATTAAACCCTGAAAAACATTCCCTAAGTATTTAACCGCTGCTCTACTTCTTCTAATAGCTCTACAAATGGTGAGCATCGAAATGTGGACACACTGTATATGTATAATGGATGAAGGCGATGGGAGGGCGATATGTTTTGGGGGCGAAATTGTCGGGGGCGATATGTCCTGGGAGGCGAAGTGTCAGGTGGCGAAATGTCCGGGGGCGAACTGTCCGGAGGGAGAAATGTCCGGGGGCGAACTGTCCGGGGGGCGAAATGTCCGGGGGCGAACGGTCCGTGGGGCGAAGTGACGGGGCGAAAAGTCCGGGGGCGGTGTGTCATGGGGCGATTTGCCCTACAACCATATTAAACACATAATGTAAGCGTACAAACATTTTAATATAAGAGTAACATAGAAAAATAATAAAAACAAAAGTAAATGATTATATATTTAAAAAAATAAACGAAAGCAGAATAAAAAATTATAAAAGCTAAATAACTGCTAAATAAACAAGCATGTTATAATAAGAACAAAACCGAAGTACATATATAGATTTTATATTCTCTTCCATTTCTCATATATGGGTAATTGCTTATAGTAGATGCGACGATAAAAATAACATTTAATGATGACGATCCATATGACGAACTAAATGGATCTTTTGCTTAGCTTGGTATTCACAGAAAGGACATTTGAAGCGTGGTTCTTTTCCACATTCCCATTTTAGATGTTTACTTAACGAACTTTTTAATTTATATCGCCTTCCGCAGTCTGGACAAGCAAAGTAAGTTTTCATTGGAG
This sequence comes from Pyrocoelia pectoralis, assembly GCA_036250285.1. Taxonomy (NCBI): domain Eukaryota; kingdom Metazoa; phylum Arthropoda; class Insecta; order Coleoptera; family Lampyridae; genus Pyrocoelia; species Pyrocoelia pectoralis. Next base: position 480,435 of record CM070079.1, read on the forward strand.
TTGCAAAACGATGATATAATGGAAGATCGGCGAAAACTTCCAAATTCTTACCGGTGTTGGCTTTGAATTTCATAAGCACTTTGTGGAGTACTAAAATTTAAATATTACGTTTATTATAATTATTGACAGTTATGAAATGGGTTAGTAAACACCGTTGCTCAATCACCACGAAAGCGGAACCCAGTATTGTTAATTATTATTGATTTCCCATATCCGTTGACAAAGTCTTGAAGTGCATGCAATTGGTTCAGTGGGAAGCAAAAATAGGTACAAAATAAAAACATTAAGTTTTCTTCATTGTCTTTACAACTTAACTATCTACCGAGTCATAAAGTAGGTATATCAGATTTACAACATTTTGTGGCGAATTCAAATTTGTATAAATAATAAGTTAATAAATTATAGACCTTTATTGTATAGTCAGAAAATTGATTTTAATTTACAAAAGATCAATATAAAAAAGTGTAAAAATATGACTGTAAGCTAAACAAACATGTTATTAAATTAAATCTTCTGTCATAATAAAAAAAAGATCGGAAGTCCAGTATCAACCTGTTACTATGGAATCAATTAATATAAACTAATTGTTTCCATGAGTAACTTATAAATTCAATAGACTAAGTGGTCCTTATAAACTACCTAATACTTTCATTGAAAAATATTTTTATTATTGGAGTACGACTTTTTCGGTTTACTTCTTGAGGTAGCAGTTATATCTAAAGTGGCAGCTAATGTGAGCTCTTAAATTATCTTTGCGTTTACATTTGTAGTCACAACCCAATACGCCACAAGTAAAGCGAGCTTTTTTACCACATTCAAATCGTTGATGTCTTGTAAGCGAATTTGCGTGTTTGTAGTTCTTTCCACACTCTTCACAGTGATATAGAAGCAAACCTAAAAGATAACGATATTAATGTTATAATAAAACGGTCACGTTAAATAAAGACTAATTAGAAATGATACGTAATACAAACTTGTATATCTAATAGTATACAAAAATGAATGCTTTCGATGCTGCACTAAATTTCGACAAACCAATGGAAGTACAAAAAGTGTAAAACGATCAATGTCAATAGCGATTAATTATAGTAGTGAAATGCTGAAAGTAACCAAAAGTTGTCGGTCACCAGCTGCGTGATGACGGTCTCTTGAACAACGTAGGAGACGTAGACCACTTTTCAATGACTTTGAGCACAATTCCTTTGTGTTTAACGACCTCAAACTCAACAACATCGAGCGCAATGGGCCAAATGCAACTACCTCGAATTCAATGAAACCCCCCAAGTTTAAGCGCCTCAATTTAAAGAAGGATACCTCATTCATATGAAAGCCTGAAGCAACACGTTAATAGTTTACTACTCTAAGGTTTTCTTCGATTAAATGAATAACTTATCGCTTAAGTTACCATATGATGTAATCCCAGTGTGCACCTGAAGTAGTTCGATATAACTTTTTAAATTACATTTCCTGATACATTCTTTCAGTTTTTATAGAGCCATTCCAACCTACTTGCGTAGATTTTACGGCAACTAATTTAAGCTCAGACGAGTACTCAATTTCAAAAATGTCAAATTGGCATTTAAACCTAAAATGGGACTCTTCTTTTTTAGTAATACATTAAAATTATACATTTTCATTCCTTGCGGATAGTATTTGCTGCATTTAGCAAGATGATGGCGCAGAAGGTAAACGGTATATTAAAACCACTCATCACAAAATCACCATGAAGGAAATAACCTTGAGTGAACTTAGATAACAATACATTTCTTTGAACTTCCAGATTTCTTGTTCTCCTAATATTTTGTAGGTGAAAGAAATGACTGATGTAAGTACCCTTTCCACAATAGCATGCTCGATACATTATTATTATTATTATTCCCATAATGTAACGCCATAATAAAAGACTTTTTTCTTGATTAATGTATTCCAATAACCTGTTCTTACAATTGGTACAAAATATGCAGGGTTCATAATGAAGCATTAATCTGAAGAGTGTCGATTATTAATATGTGTTCTTAAGTGCGCTTTTCTTCGAGCACTATAATTACACTTTGCTATTGGACATATAAATGTGGGCGCTTTGCCGCATTCAAATTTGTGGTGAGTGTATAGCGACTGTCTGTGGCGATACGTCTTATAACATTGGGAGCACTGGTAGCCACCTATAAAGAAGAAACGTTTAGTGGAAAGTATTAATCTAGCTATGAATAAATATGGGTAAAAAGTACAATTAGAAATCAAACTCATTTTCATTGTTGAATTGTGTTTTGGTACAAGTAGATGCTAATGAATTGAATGAAATTCGTAATCTTGTAAAGAGCAGATCAAAACAGTCCGTGTGAAGAAAAGGTCTGGCTTAATTGCTCTGTAATAACAATAATAATATCGTTTATTTAAAATAAATGCAGAAATATTAATACATATGGTGAGAGATTATATATGAACTACATTTTTTTTTAAAAGTATGAATGCAGATATCTACCAAGAAGAAGAAACATGTTGTTCAATTCAACTCTATCAAATACCCCATAGTAACACCCTAAATAGCAATTTCTAAATCTAAGATTATTACCAATTATCATGAGTTCTCAATTTTCAGCACTGTTCTTTACGGATAATGGAATACTCTATATTTTATACTGACAGCTGCCGCATTACTGTTTCGTTTTAGTCTTGTTAATAATAAGATCACACATGGGTTAATTTGTCTCAATATAATTAAGAATGCTGCATCATGCGGTTAAGATCTGCATCAAATAACAGTTTAAATATGTTTTATTGTTGATTGTAAATTAAACATATGTATACCTATGCAACATACATTAAAGATACAAGGATGGACCATGGGTAAAGAGAGAAGCAGATCTGCCAAATACAATGCAGTATAACGTGGCGACGATAATCTAATGCCTCATGGTATCATCATCAAGCATAATTTACACAGAGTAAATTAGTAGCTGGTTACAGTTGATCCAGATCATTTCAGCTACTAATAATAACCTATCATGCTATTAGACATTTTAGATCAACTCTTATTTGCCATTCTTTGATTATATAGTAGAGATGGTATGGAGCTAGCCAGTAAGAAGCTTTGTCACGAAAAGAATTCCAAACCAAAAGACAAATTGTCCTTTGCTTTATATTTTTTAATATCACGAAATTGTGAAATTCTAGTAAATATTCATAGCAAGAATAAAGTTTTGAAAAGCGGAGGAGTGTACATGAAAGAAAAAAGGTTGGAGCAAGTCTCTGAGAAATTTCTCATGAGGATGATGGAAAAGATAAGCAAACATAGAGGAACAGGTTAGTACGTTTGAGAAAGAACTGTTCGTTAAAAAACGAATTATAAGAAAAGAATGAGTAAGATGGTAAAATATAAAGTGTGTCTACTTAAGTTGGCAATATATGGGAAACTTTTTTATTATTAATTTTACGAAAAAAAGGTATTCTTTATAAAAAGTTGTGCATGTTCTAAAATCTAAAATACAATCATCAGATATTAAATTTACCAGTTGTGTACGCGGTTTGTCAAAAAATATGAATTTTGCTCAAGAGTAAAGTACCTTTATTCTTGACAATATCGAAAATTGTTATTAGAAAAAAGGTGATTAGTACTAAAAACTACGTTTAAATATGCAATTACATCCTGCTATAGTCCATACGCTGGGCAATGTCCCTTTTCTCATTAAGTCGTAAATCAAATCTAATTTATATCAAGATCGATAGTTTCATTCAATATGCACCTCTAATGCAAAGTAAAAACCAGTTCCATACGGGCGAAAGTTGTTCAAAATAAATCTTATGGAAACTTGAATACAATAGAACAATAGTTTTGAACTACCTACCTAGACAGCGGTTGTCAATAGTTTCATTGCAAAGTAATATTGTTCGTGTAGTGTGGTGTATCTTACCATACAACAAATATAATTATAAAAATTGATGTATTTTGTTATACATAAAGGAATTTTATCACTTTAATAAGTTTTTGCAAAAATTATAATGCGTGCATAAATAAATAGGTAAATTTCGCCATAAGTACCTAAAAGGGTAATAAGAAAGTCGATAAGATCTCAAAGCATATAATATACACATGCATAAGTATACACAGGCACTATTAATATGTAACTACATATATACAAATATACTTAATTATTGTTATACTTAGGTATTTACAAATTTATTTACAAATCAGTATCACTGTCACTAAAAGTAAAGTTATCGTCTTCTAAGTCACTGTGCGTATTTACATTAAAAACCAAAGGTCGCACATCGTCTATAATTTGTTCACGCTTGTAGGTGTCTTTGATTATTTCTTCTGTGTGAGTTACACAGCGATTCCACACGTCTGCAGTTATCTTCGACAATGCGTCGTTCCAAGTTTTAATCACCATATCCTCTTTTCCTGAAGTAGCGCCTATATGGTCATCGTAAAACTTCTTCGCAATCCCCCATACCAATTCAATGGGATTGAAATGGCAATGATAAGGCGGTAAACGCAGAACTTCGTGGCCATGCTTCAATGCCATTTCATCGACAACATATTTACATGCGGAATGTTGAATGTTCTCTTTCACTAATTGTAACAACTCAGCCTTTAACATTGCAGTGTCAAATTCTATGTTTTTACTGTTCAACCACGTTGTAATATCGTGCTTGGTTGAAGAAGCTGTCGGAAGCTTTTCACTTTTGCGTGAGTGGTAGGATGCGTTGTCAAGAACAATGATTGACGGCCTTTCAAGATTCCGTAGTACGCATTCCTCGAACCATTTCTCAAACAATACCGAATTCATATTGTCGTGGTAATCTGCGGATTTGTTTGTACTACAAAATATTAAACTACCTCCTTCTATGAAGCCATTTCGGCCACCAGCGTGAACAATAATATAGCGTTTACCATCGGAAGCCTTACTAGGTTGTTTTAAACTTTTAGCACTGTCATCTTGCCAAGTACGTTTGCTTGCACCTCTGCTAAAAACCCATGTTTCGTCTAAAAAGACGATCTCGTGTGGAATTTCTGATTGAATATTTTTAGGTATTTCCGCAAAAACACATTACGCATGGAAACCACATGAGATTGTTCGCATAAACCTCGTCTGTTATCGGTCTGCTTAAACTTAAAACCCATTTCCTTCAGTACAAGCTGTAAACTTGTTCTGCCGAAATTGCAAACGTGTTTCAATTTTAACACGGCTAACAATGTGTCCAGAGTTATGTGTTCCTTCTTTGCATACATCTCATAAATCACCAATCGGATGGTGTGCTTTTTGGTGTCTGTTAGATCCCTTGTACATTTTCTAGGCCGGCGATGTATAATTTTCTTTAAGTCACTTCCATTTTCCCGCATAACACACGTCCTCGTCACCGTTTTTTTACATACTTGTACCGCATCCGCCGTTCTTTGCCGAACAGCCATTACTGAACTAAATGGTCCACCATGAATCTTCTCCTTTTCAAAATAATCGTACACATTCAACAAAATTTTACGTTTAGCTTCAACGACGTCCATTGCGCACAGGTTCTATACGAAAATAAGGCTGTGCAATTATTTTTGGCACAACTTTCCCTTATGTAGATATCTAATTACATCATTACGACACTAATTCGATGATATTCAATTAATTGTAATTACTGGGAAACGATAATTGTACTTAAATCGATATGGTTTCTGCATTATTGAATTCTTCGTAACCTATTATAATCGTTTACAGAATTCCTTAAATTTATTTGTAACCTGTGCATAAGTATTGCTATTTCCTGTCTAAATTTTCCTACTTTGTATACCGTTTGTTTATTTGTGTTTTATAAATTGATCAATTTATTAATACAAACATCACAATTTCATAATGAAACTAGTGTACCTATCTTCTATTGACAACCGCTGTTTAGGTAGGTAGTTGAAAACTATTGTTCTATTGTATTCAAGTTTCCATAAGATTTGTTTTGAACAACTTTCGCCCGTATGGAACTGGTTTTTACTTTGCATTAGAGGTGCATATTGAATGAAACTATCGATCTTGATATAAATGAGATTTGATTTACGACTTAATGAGAAAAGGGACATTGCCCAGCGTATGGAGTATACTTAAAAATTTGTTTTTAATTACCTACCTACCGATGCTGATACGATTTCCGTTCCATTCAGACACCTCACTGTCAAACATTTCTTGCAATAAGCAAATCATTTGCTTATCAGTGCATCCTAGATTTCACGTAACTACACTTAAATTTGCATTGCTATTATAGACAAAAATAGGAAAAAAAATTTAAGTAGTAGGAAATTATTAAGGGGATTATCTACTAATCACAATTATGCAACACTCTAATTAATATTTCATTATAATACAAAAAAATGTTAAACAGTATTTTTACTTTACTACACATTAGAGTATTTTTACCTAATTTATCTAGTACCTACAGTAACCAATACATTTCCAACGTTCTTATTTTAAATTCCATCTATACGTGCTTTCTAGCATAATGAGCTTTTACAGAATATTTCCTTTTTGCTTTAAATGGACACATAGAACATTTAAAGATTCCCTCCTTTCCACAGTCCAAACTTTTATGACTATTTAAAGAATGCATGTTTTTGTAGCCCTTAAAGCATCTCGGGCAGGTAAACAACTTAATTCCAAAACTCTGATCTAAAATAAATATTGCATTAATGTTAAAATGTACACATACATATATATCGTGCTAGAAAATTAATTTCCATTCAGTCCCAAACCAAAGTGTGTGCCACAACGCGATTTATCAGAAATTAAACCTATTTTGAGTGCCCTACACAAGAATACGACAAAACATTTTATTATAACTTTAATGCGCAAAGTACGGCATATAAAACATTGTTAGCAATATACATACTCCTTCTAGCTTAAATCGTGATGAACCGTTATGATGTGCCTTCGTAGGTTAGTTTTTCTACGGGATTTATAGTTGCAATATTTAATTACGCATTTAAATTCTGGATCTTTTCCACAATAATACATCTTGTGATGGTACAAAGAGCTCTGCTTTGTATATATTTTAGCACACTTGCTGCAAACATACTCGCCCAAACCTGAAAAATTGAGATATGTGTATAATTTAAAATTGTAATTGTAAAGTATTTACAAAAACATTCAATGTAAATTGTTATTTGTCGTTTTCCCCTTTGCAGAATACATGAATTACGTCCCTTTCTTCTTGGGGCAGTCGAAATAGTTCAATTAAACAGGATATAAGAAGTCTTCCCATCAAAGTGTTTAGGAAAACTAATTGAATTAAAAAGAAAATTTAATGGAAATGCATTCACAATTGATCGTTTATTCATTACATGTACAATACAATTAAGCAAATTAAATACATGCAACAGATATGTGACTTCAATATTTGCCTTTTTAATTCAAAAATTATTAGAACATTAGTAATTTCGATAAATTAAAAATTGAGTGATTACCAACTTCTAAAGCTGCAATCACTTTGACTGAATTATAATTCAGAGACGAAATAAAGATATTTAATAATTTACTGCTTGGGAACGTCTATAAATCGTTTGTGTAATAATATTGCATGTCTCTTAAAGTTTGGTTTAATGTTAGTTTTATAGGAGCAATCGCTACATTTGTAGATCGCAGGTTTTCCACAGTGATTGCTATGCATTCGAAGCGATATGCGACTCTTGTACTTTTTCCCACAAATGGAACATCGAAGCTTTTCTAAAATAATGAAAACAATAATAAGAGATAAAGTAGTAAATAAACCGAAAGAAATAACAACAATTAAGCCATCTCTATTTAAATTATAGTATGTGAAAAGAAGTTATTAATAGCTTTATTAACCTTATTACATTACAGAATAGTCTCAATCAATTAAATAATTAGGCCTAATAGATGCTTTTTTTGTTCTTCGGAGGTCAATCGTTTAATGTGAACATTGAACATGTGTTTTTTAAGGTGCGATTTTCTTTTTCCTTTATACGTGCATGGTTTCACAGGGCATATAAAACTAGGTTCTTTTCCACACTCAAACCGTAGATGGCCATATAGCGATTGTTCATGTTTGTACGATTTATAACACTTTTTACAAGAAAATGGCCCTAAAAAGTTACAATTAACTTTTGATCAAATACAAGTACATAATATGTAATTAGCAAGAAATTTTAATTAACCTTTGGGCATAGGTAGTAGATTACACATGTTTATTTTACATTTGAAATAAAGGAAATTTTACAGATACGAGTTATGTAACATAATACAATGTTTCTTAAGATAATCCTTCCTCTTGCATTTGTAACCGCAGTGAGGGCACTGAAATTGTGGTTTCTTTCCGCATTCGTACTTAACGTGCCTGGAAAGATTGTAACTTTTATTGTACGTTTTCCCGCATACATTACATCCATGAATCCTCAGTGTGCGGTAGTCAATGTGAGCTAAAAGTGAATATGTTAATAACAGTATATAATAACATTACGAATTGGTGGTATTATACTATACTTCTACATATAACAGATTATTCCCTTCTTTCAAAGGTGTTTAAAACTGAATTTGTCCGTATTACGGAGTTGCAGCTCCGACATTTTGCTTAAACGGGAATGGCCCATTTGGACGCGACCGTTTGAACGCGGCCGTTTGAACGCAAGGAGGTTTGAACGCAGGGACTTTTGAACGCAGGGACGTTTGAACGCAGAGACGTTTGAACGCAGGGACTTTTGAACGCAGAGACGTTTGAACGCAGAGACCTTCGAACACAAAATTTAAAATTTTTTTAAACTATTACCGTTTAAGTTTAGTTTAGAACACATTCGTGTGAGGGCGGACCTCTGTGTACATGGGGGCGAAGCATATTGAATCGTTGTTAGGACCTCTTCAGTTTTTTTTTAAAACAGGTTCGCGTAGCGAACCTGCCACCTAAAAATACTTTTAATATTAAGACGTAGGTCTTTTTTGTTGACGTAATAATAATCAATTAATTAGTGGATTTTAAGGGAGGTGGACAAAAGAATTAATGGATTTTGAGGGCGGTGGACTAAAGAATTAGTGGACGTAGCGGCCAGTGGACGAAATGGAATGGACGAAACGTCTGCCTGCGTCCAAACGTCTTTGCGTTCAAACTTCCCTGCGTTCAACCGTCTCTGCGTTCAAACGGCCGCGTTCAAACGGTCGCGTTCAAACGGTCGCGTCCAAACGTCCTAGACCCTGCTTAAACGTATACGGTACACCCGACGAGGCGACTAAAAAAACAAAATTTCCTTAACTGGTTTATTTAACGAAAACTCATTAATGGCCATCAAAGTGCTCACCACGGGAGGTTCCCATCTTCTATCCCACTAATCGAAAAAATTCTGAAATTCCTCACGCTTAGTCAACCAGCAATAACGCCCTCCCAAGTATCAAATGAACTCCTTTTCAACTCTTTTTTTGCTTTCTTTCGCGGTTATAACTGTAACCCAATTCAGGTTACATATTCCGAACCTACCTACGCCTCTAGTTGCAATGCACTAATCTGTACCATTGGTGGAAATACAGTCTTTATTTTTTTCGAGAATGACTGTCATGTGTTCGTTGTTCCGGTTGGTATAAGGGCGTCTAAATCAGTTTCAAGTCGTTGATTTTGAATTTTAAAGAATATAACTATCATTTTTAACCGAAACGCTAGTAGGAAGGTCCCAAATATGAGACATTCTTGGAAGAGAAACGTCACACTTGAATAACCCCTTTGTAGTCTGTCTAATATCATAATTTTTCCCTCTCTGTCCATCACTTTTGTTTATCACGTAGTCTTTGTCTGTACGATCCCGCCCTCTTCACCGTTACTACTGGTTCCTATCGGTACGGTGGTATATCTTCTAGTCAACAATTTGCCCAAATAAACCTTTTAGTAATGGAAACAAGAGACCCGGACGCATATTTACATATCCTCCTATACAATGGCACCAGGGTGCTGAAATCTGTTAGTCTTTGTGACGTACAATTGAGCTACAAAAGCTCATTGATTTAGGCACCTCTCCGAGAGCTGAAATCACTGCTAGCGTGTGCATACATACACCATACCCATAGTTAAAAATTTGGCCGTTATATTTCCGTTTCTTGTCGTTAATACATATCAGAGTGCTGAGTGAGTGAAGTGCACGTTTGTTATTTATACGCCACAATGGAGAAGGAATTTGTTACAAACATAAAGTCCCTTTTATTCTTTTACATCGTGTTGTTCCAGCGTGTAAGATCGTGTTAAGTACGATTATAAATGAAGATAAATATACTGTGGAAGTAAAAACAAAATTTTCTGACGACTATGAAAGCAAATGCTAACATTGGATACAAAAATACTCTATAGAAACACGTACTGAAAAAACTTGATTTAAAAAGTTCTGCAAACTTTCAAAATGCAACCAACAGGTATTAATTTTTTTCAGTCGTATACGAGGTTGGTCAAAAAATTTGATCATCAAATATTGTCCTAAAATAAAACTAAAATGTAAATATAATACAATAATTTAATACAAATGGATATGATTGCATATCTGAACGTAGTTTTCAATTCTGACCAACTTTTCTTTACAACAATGTTCGAAATAGGAGTATTTTAAAATTTAAAATTAATAATAAAGAGGTTTTCCATATGGTTTCAACTTACAGAGACATACTAGTGTATACCATACAATCTCAGTAATATATTTTTTAAATAAATAAATAACTAATTATTTCAACATGTGTTTATGTTATTTTACTCTGGCTACTTTATTTCACCTGGAAGTGTTAAAATAAGTTAAACAATTCGCGGAGGTGCCTAAATCAATGAGCGTTTAGAGCTCAATTGTACGCCACAAAGACTAACAGATTTCAGCACCCTGGTGCCGTTGTATAGGAGGATATGTAAATATGCGACCCGGACAAATTATGTTTGTAGTATGTCTTTACAGTAAGTATTAAGTATTTCGTGTTGATTTACAATTAAAACCAAAAAAAGATGTCATCTACAATAGTATTTTGATATGATATCCTTGAATTATTCTCTAGTATTTCATAATGTACTCTTTTTTATATGTAGAATAAAGTTTTAAAATTAATAGAAATCTATAGTTCCAAGTGATATTATTTTTATAATAAACCGACAGTTTTATGGATCACTTCTATTTTAGGAAAAAAATACACATTATTTCTACATCGTTTGGTACTCAACAGTTTCCTGTCACTTAGAGAGCTAAGTACATTGTAATATTGATGGATTTAATGAATTAAGAATATGCGATGGACGTTGGTTTTCAGATGCTTAAAATATGTGTAAAGATTTCAATATCAAAAGGTAAGAATTAGCTCCATGTTTCAAAATTAACTTTTGAAAAAAGAGGTTGACAACTCTATACTCGATTCTTCTCTACACCACTTTTTTAATGTGCAGTACGCTGCCCAAATCTATCGCGTTATTAATTTGATATCAATTACATTTTAGGCCCTAAAAATAGCGGAATGTTGTGTGTTTCTTTTTTTTTGTTCGTTGTACATTTTGACATTTTCATTCTTGCCCTACCTGGATCCTTTACCATAATGAAATCTCCAATGTATTCGAGCACTTTAATCGAAAAATTAAGAACCACTAGGAGAACAACAATGCATTAAAAGACTTTACAATAAAATTTTAATTCTCCCATAACGATATACAATTAAGGCCGCGTTGTAGTTTACATCAAACCCACCACTAAGGCATTCCTTCTCGATGTCTGTTGCTATAATGTACCTTAAGACTATACCTACGTCGAGCACTAAAACTACATAAATGGCAACAGAACTTTCTCTCCTTTCCACAATCCAACGTAGTATGTGCTCTTAAAGTGGTACTATTTTTATATCTTCTTTTACATACTGGACATGACAATTTATTGTCATTAAAACCTGAAAACGTAAACAGTTAAGTAATTGTACTGCATTAATAAAATGTAAAAATGTATATTTACCCAGAAGAATTAGAAAATCGTAGAAATGGTAGGAACATAATGTACATTTTTGGAAAATGTCTTTAATCACTTAATTCTATGACAATTTATTAAACACTGAAAAATGACGTACTTCTTTATTGAAGATGAACTACACAGGTACACTTACAACAATACTCAAAGTTAGACGTAGTACGGTGTAATATAATGGATACATGGGAAAAATGCATTATCTTCGACTGTCTCGGGATGCACAAAATATCACTGATAAATGTTTTGTTGCAATCGAAATAATTATTACAAACAATGGAGTATTCTATGGAACACCTAAACAAGACTTTACTTGAGCTGTCACAGATAAATATGATACAGATAACGAATTAGGGGAGGATGGAAAGAGCATTATGCGACCCAAAGTAGATTTACCAATGTGGTGATAAGACGTGTCCAATTCTTTTAAATAAATTAAAAAGAAATTCAAAAGTAGAAACTTCAAACGTTAATATTCGCTTTCGTCACACATTTAGAAAATATTGTAATGCTCCTTTCATGCCCTTCTAATTTGGTGAGTAAAGCCCATTTTCTTAGATTTATTTCTATTGAATGTAAAATAGAAATTCATCGACTTTACAAAACAACTTGCATACACAGGGTCCAAGGGAAAGGGTTACATTCTGAATAACTGAGAAACGCCATTTTTATCCCCCTGTGTGTATGTTCGTTAAAATCTTAAGCTCATTTTACAATATTCAGTACATACCCCTTTTTCTATTTCATAAACTTACTTCAGGTCTAATGATCGTTCTTACAAATGTGCGCGGGTGAGTAATTAGTCACTTGGTGACTAATTAATTCAGCTTGTTATTTATTATTTTTCCGGTTCCTTTAGATGATCTAAAATGGCAATAAAACTAGAGGGTTAGCTCTGTTGAAAAAATTCAGTACCTCTTTTTTTCTGTTACCATAAACTTAATATCTTTTGAGAATGATCTTTTTTATAAATTCGCAGGGACGGTAGTTAGTCATTGGATCAATAATTAATTTGGTTTTTTATTTTATTTTATCTTTCGAGACAAATAGAAATGTAAGTATTCTTTTTTAAATTTAATAAAATCATGTGAGCTATAACTAGACCATCATTGGTACGTTAGATTCGTAAGGGGGTGATTCCTCTAAATAGAGAGTGCCTCCTTCCAACTGAAATGGAGTCTTTTTGACACTTGTTTGGATATTCAGAATGTTACCTTTTCCCAACTAATGAGTAGGTACACTAAAATGTCCATTGTTTAAATCTTGGTCCTTCCTCCTCAACGATAGACCAACTTGTTAGCGTGCATTATTTTCAGATGTCTGTTGTAGTTCGTTTTTCGTGAAGACTTATATCCACAATTAGGATAAGAACAAACGTAAGTTTGCTCGGCTCCACAATGGTACCTCGTGTGCACATAGAGCGAATTCCTTTGCTTGAACGTTTTGCTACATCTGGTGCATTTATATACTCTAAAACCTAAAAAATAAGTATTAATGGTGGTAACTTTATATAAATTAATTATCGTACAGGAAATGTGTAAAATATAGACCATCCTTAGGTTACCTACTTCCACTTCAACATACGGCACCTACACTCTCATCAATCACTCTAAAATTTTGAATTACGCTTGCATCTAATAATAATTTTAGTAAGATTAATAAATAAAAATAACACGCTAAATGAAATTAGCTCTGTGATTTATTAGTTTAACTAGTAACATATAACTATGAAAACATCATTTTGTAGTATTACAACTTTAATAACGATGTAAGTTAATTAAAAGGACACTTCAATAGAGTCGTGTGACTATAATAATTAATGTTTCCTAACAAGATGTAGCTTTAAGTCTCCTTTTCTTGCATATTTATGGTGACACTGTGGAATCGGACAATAAAATTGAGGTGCTGTTCCGCAGGCATATTTTAAATGATCGACTAGACCTCTTTTGTATTTGTATTTCCTGTAGCATTGGGTGCATTCAAATTTTCCCGCCTTGTAGTTCTCCCTCCATTCACCTATGAATGAATAATTCAATATTACGTGAAATATTACTTCTTATATTAAAACCCAAATATACTTTACACATTTCAAAAATATTTATTTTGCTTATAAATCGGATTTTAGCAAAATTTTTGAACAATAATTGTATTTATTTATTCATATATGTGTTAGTATATTTACAGCTACCATGAAAAAGATTAAAAATATCATAAAATAAAATACAAACTAATTAACGCAACTGTAAATATGGTTACAATCTCAACAACGAAAGAGTAAAAAAAAGTTATGTAAGAAAAAGACGTTGATGCACATTTGCACATTTTAAAATGCAATTGGCTGATCCACACGCTTAATCATACTCCATAACCTGAGATGATTATGTTCAACAGATTTGAGAAAAGGAGAACACAGTTTGTAGATCAATTAAGGCACTAAGCCGCTGTCAGAGAGGAATCCCCAATATACGACATGTAATGAAAACAAAATGATAAAGGCATGCCGTTAGTAATAATTAGAAATAACAAAAAAGATGGATACTTGCGACACACAATAATGAAAATAATGAAAAAAAATTTCAACTCTATTCCATATAATGTACGCTATAAAGATGTCGCTTTAAGTTGCCTTTCGTTTTTGATTTACGGCCACATTCTACAAATGGACATACAAATTGTGGTTCTTTTCCGCATTCGTATTTCAAATGGGATTTAAGATTTTTGTGGTATTTGTAGCTTCTGTGACATTGGCGGCATACAAATTGTCCATTTGATAGATCTAAAAATATATACATCGTTTAGAATCAAAAAGTTTAAGCGTGAATAACACAAGCCAATAGAAACACCAATAATTAATTGATGTAATTTGTTAAAAGGAAACATATTGGAGAGATTGCACGATTGCATTTACCTCAATCGACAAAACTCACAGTTAAGGAAGGAGTAGATTTTTTTATGGTTTATGGTACTAATCTGTTCCACGAAATAATACAACAGAATATAAACTTTATTCTATTGCCACCAGTTACCTAGTGGAAAGGAGTGAGAACGCCACAAAAAGCTCAGATCTTATTCGCCGGATTAGGAAAAATGTACAACCCAACATTGCCTGTGAACAAATAGCAGTTGTCGTTTTCTAAGAAAAAAAAGTTCATTTTTATATTTATTTGTTGGTAACATGCTTGAAACAGCCAGGTCGAAGAATATACACATTCTTTGACCATCAACACTACCACGTCCATAGGAATGCTTTTCTAAAAAACATACTTTCCACTTCATTCAATTATGTAACACTAATTTTACTGTAAAAAATTTTTCAGGCCTCAAATTGTTGTTAACCAATTATTCTTGAATTTGTTTGAAATTAGTTGTTGCGTGAAACTGGAGGCTCAAAAGATATTTTCCTATATAAGTGAGCTTCCCCACTTAAGTGATAAGAAATTTGAATACACAATCAATTATTTTAATAAAGTTTCCTTAATATTTGCCACAGTTATTGAACATAAAAGCGTATGCATACACTGTTATAATTTATGGCGCAACAGAACATGTCGCTTGATATTTCCCTTAACTTTACTTGTGTAACTGCATCCTGAAACGGGACAAGTCTGTGGTGTTTTTCCGCATTCGTAGTTCTTGTGAAACCCTAGAGAAGAACGATGCACGTACGACTTCCCACATTCACAAAAATATGACTTCTTCTTCTCTTGAAATATACCTACATCAAAACAAAATGGTTAATACTTTGTTTAAATTAAACATAAGCAAATTGCTGAAAGTTTGTATTGCACATCAAAATTAAAGCTGATATGAAAATTACTTATGATTAATCCCTCATGTAACAATTCTTCAACACATTTGTAACAGAAAAGTGTTAGGATTGTTCAATACAAACACGTTTAGAAGCTGTAAAATATTTTTTATGCAACAAATCTAAAAGAAATCTCCATTAACTTGGATGTTACAATAACAAGGATTTACTAGATCACTTAATGTGTTGATTTATTAACGTATTTACTGTTACAACACTAACACTACAAAATAGTAATGTTAGTAACAGACGCTTGAAACACATTTGCTTACGAAAACATGATAATTAAGTTCCAACATTAACTCGGAATTTTATCTGTAGTCGTTTTACGCTTTCGTACTTCTTTACGTAAACTATTTATACAATATAAATATAGGTACGAATCGTAGACATTAACTGCCATGAAATTCTGTACCAAAGCGCATCAATTAACATCCATCATTTATTGGCAAAAAATGTATAATAATAAATAGAATACAAGTCACAGATTATTGAACAAATATATTGATTTAGTATCACTAACACAACCACACGACTAGAATAAATGCCAATGCAAATTTGGTTTTAAGCTTTATGACTGTATATAATTATATATTGTGCAACTGTATACACTATCGTCACTAAAACTGATATTCATTACATATAATGAAAATCTAAATTTGGTGTGAAGGGTCGTTTCACTAAGTGTTTATGTTGCGTATCAAAATGTCTTTTCAAATTTGATAATTGATGAAAGGTTCCAATACAATGATTACAGGAAAATTGAGGACCTTTCCCACATTCGTAAGTCATATGTCGACGCATGTTTCCACGATGTTTGTATACCCTTCCACACTTTTCACAAGGATAACCACTATCGTTTTCAAACTCTAGTTTCAATCCTCGGAAGAAGTTTTTTAAACCTGAAAATAATACCATATTATTACGAGTTGATCTATGAAGCGTCGAATTCAAAAAATAAGAATTTTTTTGGATAACATACGGTATAAGTAGTATATGGCGATGTCCATCACATGTGGAATAGACAATATTTATTTCAAGTCTTCTCTTTTGCAAACTAAAATATTTCTTTAACATTCTGTAAAGTGCACTCACAAGAAAATTGTATACACATTATTAATATGCTGTTGGTAAAATGAAAAGAACATAATGAGAAAATACATGTGTGTAAATGCAAGTCCATAGTTCTCGCAGAACAATTGGTTCTCGAAGAGAACATCGTTAAAAAATAGGGTCAATTCACTTCAGTATGGCACAATATCAAAGGTTACATTCCAATGATCGAAAGATATGCAACAAACTCGTACAATAAAAATTGAAGGTATTGACGCACAATAGAAATAGGAATCCAACAATATTCAAAATAATTACAAACGAACAAGCATCATCAAAATTATTTGTATTCACTCAAAACCTAACACGAACACATAAATGTCAATGCAAATCAATAAAATACGATACCTTGGAAGGAAAATCCGTAAAAAAAAAGTTTGGCAAGTATTGCCATGAGACTTCCCTCGCATTAACACTTTTTTCCAAAAATAAGTACTTATAGCTGAATTCAGAAAAAAATACTCTTTTAAACTACATAAAAAATGCAACTGCAAACTACCATCATTTTAGCTTATATCGGAAGAGACGTCATCAAAGGTAATATCAGCATTTTCGTCCTTGGCCCGAATGCAATCGATTGGGGAAAACCGCATTTCGATAACTTCAATAGTTTCTGAGTGTAGAGCGTTGCAAGAAAATGTGTACGGACAGACTACAGACTACAAACTACGACAGACGGAATTTTTTTTCATTTTTTGAATTTACGTATTCAGAAACGCAAAGATATGTAAAAATTTGCATAGGTCAATTTTTTTTGGAACGCTAATACAATACTTCTCTTTTACTTCGTACTCGGGAAGTAACAAGCTGTACTAACAAGTCTCCTGTTAAGGCCAGCTGATTAATCTATAGCCCAGTTGATGTTGGAACAGACAAAAAATGTGTACACAGTAAAAATATAAAAAAATTGGTGTAGAGTAAAAAACCACATAAATAATAAGTAAGCTCTTATGGGTAGCGGGGTAAGAATAGACATAAGATACCTACTCCATTGTCTGACTCCCCTTCCCTAACAAAATGACAACGAAATAGAATCCAAAAATGGATCGGCACACACATTTCCCTTATCATTAGCTTAATCTAACTTTCCTTTTCACCTCCCCAATTCCCCAGCAATACCCTTCTCTTTCTCCTGCTACTTTTACCATCTCCCCTCTTCTCTCTACATCTTCCTCCATTCACCTTAACTCTTCCGCACAGTACTTAGTCAGATAGCTTCTGGTAGATTAAATAAATCACGCTATACTGCGGCAAGGTATTGCAAGAAACCGCTTTACAGTATTTTTAGAAAGGACTCTGTAGGGTCCTTAAAATCATTATAAAGACGTCAATAGGTGGCGGTAGTTGGGAGGTGGGCGAAGAACTCCCACTCAGGTAATCCGCTCTTAAGCCTACCGGATATAAAAGAGAGAGGGAGCGCCATAAAACTTGAGATTTAGATTCCGACCTGTCCGATTTCCGATCCTGACCTCAACTTAAATCAGTAATTGAGTGATAATAAAAACTACAAAGTAAGTACCGTTCCTTAGTTGTTTGTGAATTAAAAGTAAGCAGTAATACTACGACCGGCGTGTGGATTCTTAGGAACCGTGCCCGATCTGCGTACTACAGCCGTTAAAGTAAATTTATCCTATCGGTATGGTGGCGAGATACAGAACCGGAAATGAGGAGAAGGACAATAAGTATTGGTGCGACGAGGAGGAAAGAAGATGTAGGCTGTGTGGGAGGGAAGGTGAAAGCATAAGGCACATGTTGGAAAATTGCGAAGAATTGAGGCACGAGGAAAGAGGATGGAGAGAGATTTTGGGGGAGAGAGGGCAAGGATTAGCATGGATGGAGAAGGTCGAGGAGAGAAGGAGGTGGATGAGGCAAAGGAGAGGTGGAGAAGGGGAGTGAAGGGTTGTTTTTGTTTTTTTTTATTGTTTATTTTTTGGTTTAGTTTCATGCAATGTACATATTAGGGGTAGAGAGATGGCGGGGATGTTGAATTCTTTGTTAATGTTGTAAATAACAAATAAATGCTAATAATAATTATCCTATCGGCGTATGGAGTAACCGTGCCCGACATAATTAGTATCGTCGTTACACCCGAGCTAGTGTTTCCAATATCGGAGTACGGAGTCTTTTAAGAACCGAGCCTGATAAAGGGGATACTACGTGTAAAGACGTCCGGGTTTTCCTGATATTGGTGTATGGGGATCAGCCGTGCCTAATACCAGTTTGATACAGTCAAAACACATAGAAACCGAACGGTCTTGCTCTGGCACCTGTAAATATATTCAATTAAAGTCACATCCGAACCTCCTGATACCTGAACCCCTTGTAAATACCTTTAACTACCATTGTCCAGTTCTTTGATATTCCACTGAGAGAACCGCCAGCGCCATAATAATCTTGGAGTTAGGTAGAAGCTACAGGTGGTCGCGAATGAACCAGTAATTAACATGAAAAGTGAGAGGTTAAGCCTTAACACCTTCCACTAATACCACCGATACGTCCCAGTTATAATCCAGCCTTAGTAAGAAGTCAATTGAAGTTTCCCGCAACAACACCGAGGTAAATCACTAATTGTTTAAAATAACTTTATTGCAGAGCAAAACACTACGATTGACAAGCGATATAACGCAAGTAGTGGAACTACCGCGAGACAACGGAACTACGAGGAGGGAAAAATAAATTGGAATTACCAACCGCCACCGTCTTATATTTGTATAGATATAAATTATTGTAAATATATTAAATAATTATAACTAGCGTTTAAAAGTATTTGCTCTTCAACCCTGGTCTCCGACCTGAGAAACCCGAATTGGTAAAAATACAAATAGCCGACTACCATTGAACAGTAAAAACCATAGAGTGGGTGGGAACGTTACAGTATAGGACCGAACAACTTCTTCTTGAAAGAAGAAACTCAAATTTGTCAGACCCACATACTTAAATAATAAATCGGATCGCCAATACTGATTGTCACATTACAACGGGAATGCACCGGATGCTCCCCATATTGGTAAATCCAATAAAAAGTCGGTACCGTACCCTACAGACATAATTTACTCAGCACCCTACATAAGCATAACTTCTCTGAAAAACAGCCATCCTCGATTACATGTTAGAAACCTCACGACCTGCACACCTAAGTCTACGCTCCGTTAAAGAGAATGTCAATGTCAATAAATTATATAAACACAGTTCACAAAAACTTTATTTTGAAAATTACCCTCAAATTAAAAAGTTTCGATTCCTAACTTGATTACCTCTAATCTTTTACATTAAACTTCGATGTTCAGGTACACAGCCACTACATTACATTACATTACGTTTATATGTATAGGTTTACTCGTAAGGCCATCTCTATTTATTTTACTTATAGCATAATGATGGTGTAAAGATGTAAATGACTCTCATCTACGTACACATTCAAGTCCTGCAGATTCTGTTCAAATGGAAAGTACAGATAGCGAATACAGCACCTTGCCAAACCCCTTTTAGTTTAGCGTTTCGGCAGAATAACTAAACCATTTATCAAACGTAAAATATTGTCTGCTCCAGTGCGTCCTTAATTGTAATTCCTTGACAACAAGGCAATTTTTAAATCGAAATGGATTTTGAATTATATATCATACCACATTATCCCATAGAGGAAAAAAGCAAAGTATGGCAAACAAATATGTAATACTTAGATTGTAATTAAACATTACTGTATTTTTTAAATGTGTCCTTGGCGCTAAAAACACTAATTAATTTTATTACACAAATACAGTGCTACATAGTTAACCTATCATTTACTTAATAAGAATGTTTAACACATCAACAACCAATATAATGGTGGACACGATGTCCAAAAGTAAGGAAATGTTGTAAATAATTGACGATTTTGATATTTCATTACGTAAACATATTAACTAGGAATGGTTTATAATATTTTATTTTAACTCTAGTAAATCCTTTAATGTATGCTTATGAATTATGTGTGTGCGTAGACTATTCTTCTTTCTGAATTTACGATCGCATTGATCACACTTATACTTTGGCTCTTTGCTACATTCATTTCTAATATGAAACAGAACGGTTGGTTTGTGCTTATAAGAGCTTTTGCATGTACAACACACGAATCTGCCTTGTTTTCCAATTTGGTAGAAACCAACTAAAACAAAAAGGGAACGTTCATATTAATTTTACTTAATACCTACCAAAATGTGTACAGGTAAATGGAGCGTTGGGGATTTAATCGTAAATTTTCGCAAGTATTATGAATGAAATTTGTTTATGTTTATGATTCCTAAAGATGTGACGTTTTAGGTTTACCTTTACTTTGCATCTATAAAAACAACTAAATTCTGTACAAGTGAATTTTGGATATTTTCCGCATTGGTTTATGTACGAACTTATTACACGTTTATATCTTCTCCACATGCCTTGCAAACATATGTATTACCACTATTACACGCAAACACCATCCCTAAAACAAACAAATTTTATATTTTGTAATACAATAAAACTAATCAGCATGATTTGCTTTATTTTCAAGCGACATTTCCAATTATTTTCATCAAGTTTGGAACGTTTCTAACCAGTAGCTACGAAACAACCAATTAAATGTTAAGTAAGCTTTTCACTTAATTACATTACTTACAAAGGTATTTAAACGCTTGATTAGTTGGTAAAGATAGAACCAACGCTCGGTTTTATTCATACTTTAAAGTTATACAGCTTTCAAAATTATTTAAAATTAAATTTGATAAGAATAACGCGTCTGTGTATTTATGCAATGGCGCTAAATCTGTCTATAGGATACAGGATGTCCAATTGAGGTGTGAACTTCTGTAGAAGCTTCGCTCAGAAGCTCGTAACAAAGCAAAAGGTTGAGTATGTTCGGCGGCTATTTTCTTCTGAAGAGTTGTTGAATGACATACCTAAATATATTATTTACATGAACCTTACGAAAAGAAAATAGTCAAGCTTCCACTAGAATCTCGCCACGAAATGCGTTTTATCCACTTGTTAAAATGTAATCAGTTTCATAACAAATTTCTTATAACAAATCAGTCCTTTTGTTACTGTAGACAGACAAACTATATGTGCATATTATATAAATTTACTTAACTTCTCTAAGAATGCACCCCAATTCTTGAAATTGTGCTACCCGGCGTCTCTAAATTACATCAAATTAATAAAAGATAAAATGTGCTTCTTTTATTCAAAATGTGTATAAATCGCTAACATAAATATATGATATTCCGTTGAGATTTCGGAAAATGCTGAAACTAAAAACGTTGTTTCAATTCTATTGTTACATCAAATGGCTATTTCAATATAGTTAGCCCATTAGTATTAAAAACAAAACCATTAAAGGATGCGTGGCTTAGCTGCTTCAATTATGGCCTTTCATACGTTTATGAACGGAAAGATGTTGCTTGTAATAAAACTTAGATGTGCATTGTTTGCAACAAAATTGTTTTTCTTTTGCACATTCAACTCGTTGATGACGTTTCAAATTATATAATAATGTGTACGACTTGCCACACTCTGAACATTTGAAGGGTCGTTCCTTTTGTTGTTTGATATGATAGGTCTCTAAAAAAATTTGTAATTAGTCAAATCTGGCTAAGGTAGCCGTTTTCTAAAGCGGAAAAAAATTTAAATACGCCATCTCTTCGAATAGGAAGTAAAACTACAGCTGTCGTGTCCATGCAATGTTCGGGACTTGGTGCGAGTGGAAACCCCTTAGTTCAGGGGAAATTCTAAAAAAAAGTAGTTGACGCATATAGAGATGTATGAAATAGTACCACAATACAAAACAAATAGAAAAACACATTAATTAACAAAGAATTCTATTTAACAAATATAGTATACTATACAATCAGTATTACGCTAAGTAGTGTACTAACATTAGATGTCGTTTTAATGAAGCTTTGTGCTTACATCGAAACGTACAATGTGGCACTTGACAGGAAAACTGGGGATATTTTCCACACTCATATTTTAGATGCCTTGCTAATGAACGATTGAATTTGTATACCTTCTGACATCGAGGACATTGTGTAATACGACCTAAAAGAAGTAATAATTACTACTGCTTGAAATGAATCATAACAATATAAACGAACGGGTATGTTTGGGTTATTTTTCAGTGTTGAAGTTCGCTTTAAATAGCATCTTTACATATTTTCCATTTTTACTTAACATTGCGCAGTCGGAAAGTTTGCGAGCCACAATGGAAGATTACCTTTTCAATACCACGTGAAAATGTATTAAACAATGTAGCTCTAAATATGCTGTTCTATATTAAATGATTACGTTATTAAGTATACAGATCGGTTTGTGCTGTTAAATACACAAAAGTGTCAAACAGAACTGAATTAGTATCTACACTGAGAATAATACAACACGTAGTATTTTATTTTCTCTTTCAATTGCATACCTACCTACTTTGTACTAACCGTTTTTCTAAAATTATTATATGGCTAAATTTTATTCAATATCATGTGGACTAAAAATTACTTTTTGTTTTTATCCTTTAATTAACGTCAATATAGTTTAACCTTTAGAAATAGCTTTGTTTGAAACTTTAGAAACAGTTGTTATGCTCACGCTTAGTATGCGATAATTTTTAAGTTAATAATGTTCCTCTAAATAGAATTTTATCGATTTACTGAAGTGGTTTCCAGCATCAAAATTTCAAGTTTTCATGGTACATTTTACTTTTACTACTTATATCTCTATTTCACTAAAAATTGGTGTAGTCACTTGTCGTTTAAATACCATAATTAGCAGTTTCTAAATTTTCTTCGACAATGAAGAATAGAAGTTTCCGTACAATTTCGATTTATTCACTTGATAAATTACATCTTTTGATTAAACTTGCTGAGCGTCCTTTCCCCTTTTACAACTACAAAGTAATAGGTTACGCATTAACAGAAAAACACAAAAAACCAATATTTTTATTTACTTCATATACAAACATGACCATTTAATGTTACACTAAGAAACGTACTAAGGTGACAGGTAGTTTTCATGAAGCTTTGTGCTTACATTGAAACGTGTAATTTGATGATTGCGTTTTTATACCTTCAGACAAATCAGACATTGAGAAAATTGAGTAAAATGACTTAAAAGAAGTATTAATTACTACAATTTATTGCTTGAAATTAACCATAAACATCGAGGATCTTAAATCAAAATCAAATTTTCTTAAATTTTTTTAATGTTTGCTTACACATGTTTCTTACGTAGGTAGGTATACTAAAAATTCAAAAATTATCGGCAATAAAATTTGTATTATAAACTCTTTAATTTTTAGGTAAATTAAACGTAATGAAGACGTTATAAGTTTCTTACGTTCTAGTACTAAGTAAATGAGTAAAAAATATATGACAGAAATGTTTTGTATGGTCAACAAAATTTGTATATGAGTGAAAATCTTACAATATGAAAATTCAACATTAAAAAATGTATTCCCTTATATATGTTTATTAATCAAGTGTTGCTTTAAGTTTCCTTTCCTTTTTGATTTATATTTGCATCCGGGCACGGCACAAATAAATTGAGGTTCAATTCCACATTCGTACTTTTTATGACGATTAAGGCCTGGACGATGTGCATAAGTCCTACTACATTTGTCACATTGATACTTTCGGGAAACTTGTCCAATTCGTCCATCTGAAACAACGTTTAGTTAGCGCACACGTGATTTTTGATGTGACGGTCCACATCTAATTTTTTGGTCAAAAATGATACCAATTTCGTTGCCTGCAATTCGTCACATTTTGTACAATCTGTAGCTAGTTTTCATTACAGCAGCAAGAATGTATTTTATTTTAATACTTCGTGGCGTGAGAAACAATAGTAGTATAGTAATTATTGGGCCGCAGATTCCTGTAAGATGGAAAATGATAAATGAAATAAAAGACGACCGACGTAAAAATACTGACAACGTATAGGACATAAACTATCGACATATGTACTCGTATAATACGTAAATCATAAACTAAAGATTCATTGTACCTACTAAACTATCTCAGTAGTGAATTTTAATTTAATAATTATTTAAGAAACTTATCATCTTTTATGCTGAAAAATGGATGCAGATTAATGTAAAGGAAATGAAGGATAATAAATTCGCGGATCCGAGAGTATTCGTCTTCAACGCGCGCAATCTTCACAGCAGATGTGTGTTTAGGTCGGTCTCTATCATAACAAGGGGAATAAACGTATTAGCTTCCCCTAGATAAAATCAAACGTGAGATATTATACTGAGCGGATAATAATGACACTATCACCCCCCACAAATACATTACATTTTAAAAGGACAGAGAAGATACAACCAACGACTGTAGAAAAAAAACAAGTATCAAAAGGCGCGAATTCTTATCCCTCTATGGGCCACTCCTTAAAAAAGGGGTGTAGTAGCGCAATGTATATTCAGATATACAACTAAACTAAATTGTGAAGGTTATGTTCTTCTTATGTGAAACCTTAGCCGCCCAACGTATATTCAGTTATACATCTAAAAGTGTATATTTCGATATACAGTGATCGCTTACGTCTCAACTCCCATATATATAACAATACAATTTTTTTTTAATTTTGTATATTCAAATATACACGGTACCATAGAGGGTTAAAGAATTCTAATTTCAACCACCTTCAAATCTGTAACTACTTATGGGAGATTAAGGGAGATGGGAGCGGAGAGGGTCACGGACAATTTGTAAATCACGAAAAAATGTTGGAGGAAAAAAAGTAAAAAAAGATCGTTTTTCTGCGCACATGTGCAATCTTCCCCCTTTCCACCCCCAAAAATGGAGGTTGCAGTTGGGGGTGAAATTTGCAATTTAAGAATAGTTTTTTATGGAGAATCCAAAAGTGTAATAAAAAACAGGTGTTCCCATTTAAGTTTTCAAAACTCACCCCCGCTGCACCCTACAGGGGGACGAGGGTCATATTTACGTATCATGACTCAATAGGTTTCAAAAAATAAAGGAAACGTGTTTTTTTCTTTTTATAATTGGATGTGTCGTTCTCGAGATATTAAAGGGTGTATATTTTGATTTTAATGGTGTCCTGACGGCGAAGGGGTGAACCGATCAAAAAATTTACCAGAGATTTGGAATCAGTAAAGAATTTCCTATAAGATGACACCACTTCCAGCTGTCGAAACCCTGTAACATCGAGCAACGCACAGACACACAGACATCCGGACGAATTTAGTAACCAACTTTTTGAAGTTGGTTGATTACACAAGGCTGCAACATTACAAAAACATTCAATGTAAATGTTGGCCCAAGTTTGTGATAACATTCTACGACAATTCGTCGACATATCGATAAGTACTTTGATCAATTTTAATAGACACAAATGAGTAGATAAATTATAACAATAACACTTTGAATTAATAACATAATTCCACAATATACGTATCGTTAAATTAAACTATAGAAACGATTAAACCAAAGTGGTGGAACATTATTTATCTTAAACTCTACACGGTAAGGTGCTTCATCATAACATTGTAATATAAACATAATTTAAAATCTAAACATCGTACATCTAACTAAAACGTTAACTTTACGAACTCTCACGTTGTGGAACTTCATAAGTAGTTATATTAGAATAATAACAAATATTCCACTTCACTTTTCATCTTAAAGATATTTTTAAGACAAAGAATTAAGGGAAATTACGTATTTTTATAGTTATAGTGAACAATTTTACGTATAAGAATATCCTCTAAACGGCTGAGATTGTTAAAATGTGAGAACACATATAATCAAACTTTTAGAGAAAATTAATATCGTGAATGAAATGATATTCCTTTTATTAACGGAACACATTAGATAGGTGCTCTATACTGAATATACGAGTACATTCATTGTCCGTGTTTTCCTTATAAAATGTTCAAAATCAGACAGAAAAAGATCAGCTACATTGATGTGACAATAATAACACCAAGTACAAAAATACTGTCCCCAACAAGAGTATAAAATATTTCATACATATTGACTTTGCGAAGTATTTTTTTCAATAACGGTAATATACCATATTATATTGTAGGAAACTGCATTATCTAACATGATTCAACCAAATGTTGAAAAACTAATCTTAGAGTAATGTTGTAGACATATTGCGCTAACAATATAGACAGTGGCGGATTTCCCATAAGGCCCACTAGGCCCGGGCCTAGGGCGGCCAGATATTAGGGGCGGCCAATAGTGGGCAAAAAATACACCGATGAATGAGAATGAATGATAACAAGAAACGACCCGAAGAAAATAAAACATTGTGTGCAAAAAACGCTGACTAGTTCGGCGTGCAGTCCTGCACTGTAAACAAACAATAATCTTCTGTTGGAATCAGATTACTCATACGCGTACTGCTTGCTAGTATGTAATACTATACTAGCGTTTTAATTTGATAAACGTTCCGCTTCCGGCGATTCGGCATTGTCACTTTCTTAGTTTTACAAGGTATTCGAAATTCGAATCGCTATCACTTGAATAATTGGATTTTTAAAATAGTTTTTTTTTATTGGTGTCCTATTTTAGCCTTTTAAACCACGCCCCAGCGTGTTTAAATTCAAAGTAAACCAATAAAAAAAAATAGCGTAAAGTATTCGTGGATAAATGGTCTTTAAAACACTTGCTCTATTTGAAGCACTCGGCTGCGCCGTCGTGCTTGAAAACTCGCGCGTGTTTTAAAGACCTGTTTATCCACTTCTACTTTAATATACTATTATGAATTTATACCTACGCGCGCTGCCACCTTGTACTAATTGTTGATTCTGACTGATTGTGTATTTCATGCGTTCCTAAGAATTTTACGTGCGTTTTTAGTTTTGTTTTTTGATTTGATTGATAAGTAATTGAAGAGTGCTATGATGTCAACATCAGAATGTTGTTTGTATATTTGTAGTTTTCCGTTTTCGTTGAAATATGTTTTGTTTTCTTCTATTAGGTAAGTAGTAAGTACTATACGTGTTCATTTTGTATAAATAAAATTTATATTCTTAAAAATTATATTGGTTGGGAGTGTTGGGACCTAGGGAGAATTTTAAATAAAATCATGGAAGCTGAGAAAGGGGCGGCTGGTACTACATGGCCTAGGGCGGCCAAGACTGGAAATCCGCCACTGAATATAGACGTAAGATGGTACTTTATATTGTACAAACAATAAAAAATCGATGTTCAACGTTCAATATTATTGTATTATATGCAACTTTCAACAAATATAAAATTTTCCCAAGAGTCATTTAGATTCATTAGTAGAAAAACTGAAAACCATCTTTAAAGAATATTCAATTACAACATAATACAGCAAAAGGGAGTTTATTGTGTGCCAAACTACAGCATAATACGAATTAATAACGTATGTTAATAAAACAATAATTTAAATTTTATCGGTGTGGCCTTCATAGTTGCTCTGTTTATCACTTTTTGTAATGATTTGATAGAAATATGCCTTTAAATTACCTTAAATTAAAAAAATTTACTCCAATCAGTTTGGTGAATTCAATTACTTGGCAAGATATCACATTATTCCTAAATATACACAGATTACTAGTAAGTTCGATGTTTTTGTTGATGTCGATCCAGATCGCTCTTATAGTAAGTGCAATAATGACATAGCATACATTTCTGTTGAGGTTTTTTTCCACATTCGTACTTCAAATGTCTCGCTAAGGTGTACTTCCTTTTGTATGGTTTCAAGCATATTTTACACTGATAAACATAATCAGTTGCAATATAATAATCTGTAAATAAAAATTATATTATTTATTGCATTGAACCTGTTTACTGAAGCCCTATCTACCTTTACTCAATACCTTCAATACTATGCTATCCCATCAATCTAATTTACTAAAAACTCATTTTATGACCTTAATTGTCACAGCTATTAGACTGTTGCTTCCTTGCCCACAGCTGATTACCTATTAATATCATATATTTATTTTTATTCTCCAGAACTTTTTACAGCTACTTTATGTGTTACTATAGATTACCAATAACGCTACCGTTCTTATTAACGATAAAAGTCAACGCCCGCTATGTTGGAATTATAGCTAGGAGTACTTTTTACGTGATAGTTGATCGCTATCAAATCAAATATTTGTGCAGCTGAACGCCTATTGATTGGAATAGCACTTCAGGATCAACCTTACTAAAACAATTAAAACGACCAAAGCACATACGCGAATCAAAATAAGATAAAAGGATCTAGTTCATTGTGTAACTAACTGTCCCCATCCATCATTACATTTTATTGTATATTAGGCACTACTGTTGTTAGTTAAAATATAATAAAAAAACAAAATGCAGACAAAAACTTGCTAATGAAATACAACAAACGAACTATTTCCAAAGTTTATAGAATTAAGCATTACATATCATAATATCAAAACATCCAAATGCAAAAAGAGTAAAATTAAATGAAGGAAATATTTACTCTATTGCTGGCAATGAAGTGGTGCCGCTTCCACTCCTCTTTGTACAAATGGGTGTCTTGATAGTTTTCTGAAAGAGATTTAGATTAAAGGATGGCTTAATAAACAAGAAGAAAAGTGTTAAAGGAACACTATAGTAAATTGAGCTTACACTTGTACTTTCTAATCTTTTTATGGTGATGCCGTAATTTTAAATGCTGTTCTAGAACATATTTTCTTTTGCATCGATAATTACAAATTATACACGTAAATTCCTTTTCTTTTCCACAATCTTGGCGCATATGTGACTTTAAGCTCGGCATGTTTTTGTATTGTCGTTTGCAATTAGGACAGAAAACCTTACTCTGTGTTAGATCTGGAAAAAATATGGTTTCATTAGGGAATCACTTATAGAATAGTATTAACGTAATAATTTTCCTTTACCATTTGCCTAATACGAATTAGTTAGCAACATTTATAACAGGAGAAGCTGTAAGCTTTTAAATTATTGCACAATCCATATTGAAAATTTGTGAATCTGAATCAAACAATTATAGATTAAGAATTTTATTTTGTAAAAGTATACAATTTGAGTTCAGTTCAATGACTAAAATCGGTGTTTTCGTAGTACATGCGATTGGAGCGATGTTTTTTGTTTTGCCTTGTAGTCACAGTAACTGCAGTGAAATTTTGGCTCAACTCCGCATTCGTACGATAAATGCCTTAGTAAATTGTGTTTATGCTTGTACAACTTATTACAGTTGATACAGAAATAGTTCTTTTGGTTAGAATTCGCAGAAGTCTCTAAAACAAATTAGTTTGAATTACTTAGAAATCTTGAACTAATCCTAAGTCCCATATAGGAAATTTACATTTGTTAATAAAATTAAAGCACAATTTATTTAGATGTTAATAAGTATAGATAAACCCATCTTAAAAAATATATTAGCAATTATGTATTATCAAATAAGGAGATTCAATAATAGTCTCAACCAAAAATACTTATTTATTCTGAGCTATAATGTCGATTATTTGGTTTCAATTGTGAAATGTAATTTTCATTTTAATCATTTGATAACGATTTATCAATCAATTAATAAGGGAATTTAAATCACATTTGCATTTACATTTACCGTAGGTAAGTAGGTAAGTATCTATTGGTGACTGCATCTAGTAATATGACTGTATCACTTTTTAATTCAATTTGTAAAAACAATAAAATAATAACTTTATCCAAGAATATATAAAATGTGATTGTATAGGTATAGGTATGGATTATTTTAAATATTTACATTACAACTTTAGTGTATTAACTTTTGTTATATCCGCGTTGTAAGAAAAGAGAGCGTTTTTAATTGGTACATCTGTTTTTCTGAAAACTTTGGTTTTGGTCTGTTGATGCCTATTGTATTCTTCACTTTAAAATACACTCCCTCAGGATGTATCTATCCTTAAAAAGTTTAGTCTTCCTGAGGCTTTTTGTTATGTATTTTACCCGAAGAATCTTAACTTAAAGCATTGTAATTCTTGTAGTGATACAGATATCATTTTTTCATTCTCCATTTTTCTTTAATTTCTGGTAAGAACCCATTGTTGATTCAAGATAGTTTTTCAATAATTACTAAATTACTAAAATAGAATGATCGAAATTTTATAATAGGTATAATAATAATAATAATAAATTTTAATGATTAAAACTTTATAGTCCGGGAGCCGGCCACTCAATTAATATACTTTTTCTACTTCGTGAGCGACTTTATTGTAACAAGACGGTAAACTTATTCCTCTCCGAAAATGTTCGCAAATGGGCCCTACGGGAGGGTGCAGGACAAACACGTTGATTTGGAAATGACAAAAAATGGATGAATATCATGGGAAAACGGCCCAATTAATTTGTGGGACAAAGTGGGCATTTAATTATGCAAATATTTACTAAGCTACAGAAAAAAAATCAGCTTGATATTCATTATTTTTGTTAATGTACTAATACCTACATGTCTTCAGATGGGGACACTCTTGATGGACTCGTTTTTGTTGAAGGACAAATGTTAGCTAAAAAATTAAGTGATATTAATCAATTTTTTGTAATTACCACATCAACGTGTTTTACCCCTGCGCACCCCGTAGGACCCATTTGCGAAAATTTTCGCAGAGGAAAAAGTTTGGCGTCTCGTTAAAATAAATCCGCTCACGAAGTATAAAAACTATATTAATTGATTGCAAAAAAGGTGGCCGGCTCCCGGACTACTACAAATACAAAAATTGTCTTTTAGCTTATCAGTTCTGATACTTTCATAAATAATTTATTGTTGTTGGTTATAATGAACTCAGATTATAACTATTTTGGTTACGAATTTTATTTATACATTATTAAATTTGACCAATAGACGAAAAACAATTATAAACTAAGTCTAAAAATGTTAAATATAAAGCACTTATACAATATCCACAAAAAACTGCAACTAAATTTAAATTTCGGATTACATAACTAAAATCAAACGAGACGCCTTGTAAGTACAGTAGTTATACTATGTCACTTCTGATCCAAAAAATCACCAGATTTAGTAACTTTCTAGTAACTAACCTCAGAAAAGTTACTAGAAAAGTCACTAGATTTTCAAGACCACGCCCCTGGTTTGCAACTTGGCTAAGCGGTTATTCCATATTTTATCTTTCACGTGGTCACCTTGAAATGACTTTGAAATTTAACTTTGAAATTTGTTCTTGGTCTCTCCGCTACATTTTCAAGACCACGCCCCTGGTTTGCAACTTGGCTAATCGGTTATTCCAAGATATTTTATCTTTCACGTGGCCACCTTGAAATGACCTTGAAATGATCTTCACCTTGAAATAACCTTTAAATAACCTTCACCTTGAAATGACCTTGAAATGACCTCCACATCGAAATGACATTTGAAATTTGTTCTTGGTCTCTCCGAGAGAATTTCCTGAATTTAACTAAATTTACGTCCCTCCACTAAGATTTATGTATATAAAAGGGAGACGATAATTTCATTCTTCAGTTCTTCATTTTGCTTTAATATCAAGGTAGTAGTAGTAAAGTTTTTGCTAATTAAAGTCGATCGTTGTTGTAGTCGTTTGATGCTGCATTATTGAGATGGGTACTGAAAAAAACCTTAATAAGTGTATGTGCTGGTGCTGTAATGAAGATAACGATGGCTCTGCAAGCGCTCCTGCATTCAATGGGCGTTTAATTGATTGCACTGCTTATGATCTATGTGATTCAAAATACATTGAAATTGGATACAGTATACTTCATGACCTTACCCCAGTTCTACGAATTGTATGGTATGATGTAATAGTGATGGAAAGAGAAGATTGGGAGACGTTTCTCAAATGTCAAACGGAGATTGAAATGAAAGTTAAGCAATCTCAAGAAAGTAGGATTAATTGGTCCGATGTTGACGAAGACGAAGATATCAAATATTCCCATACTGAGGAATCGCTTAGCAGCAAAATGATCATGAAGTATGCCTGGGAGTCTGTTAAGGGCATGGAGAAAATGTTAAAAAGTATAACAGTGCAAACGGTGCATGATGACTACAAGCAATTTTGTGAGCTTAACCTAAATGAGATCAAAGAATTGTTTTCGCTAAAAGATATAATTAATTATCGATTTGAATTACTCGAATCGCATCAGCTTTCCAGTTTCTATCACAATCTCATCGCTCAGATAAAGAGATACCGACGCTTTCGCAAGATGCAGTACGACGACGACGACGATGAATACATCTATAGTGACTTTGAAAATTGGTTAAATTATAAATATGATAGAAATTCGCATAATACACTTTGTATAATGGAACTTTTGCATTATAGACCTGCCGATATCATGTATAGCATTTATGAATAAAACTCGTATACGCACGTTGTTTTTTCTTTCTCACTTTCAGAATCATAAATTGCATATTTTAAAACCTGAATGTTACGCTAACGAAGCATAATATCTCTTGGGTGGCTATATAAAACAATAGTAGCACATAGACAACGGGCCATCATCAGCTCAAACAGATATATCCGCTAATATCAAGTCCTATATATAAATAAAACTTTAGTAGCACATCAACTCTACAGCAGGAAAACCCTCATCAGATTCAAAGGCTTTTCAATCAGACCCCTGTTCAAAACAGAACAGACCCTGTTGAAAACAGAACAGACCCTGTTGAAAACAGAACAGACCCCTGTTGAAAACAGAACAGACCCCTGTTCAAAACAGACAGCTCAAAACAGCTCAGAAACATCTGAAAACAGCTCAAAAACAGACCCCTGTTGAAAACAGAACAGACCCTGTTCAAGCAGATCTGTTTTATCTGTTCATCGACTCTGTAAGCAAAAATTATAGGGATTTAAGTTCATCAGTGGCGGTGCAATACTACATTAAATAAAATAGACAAAAACAAGAATTCACTATATGCAGTAACCTTTGTGCTTATCGAAAAGTTTAGGAAAAGAAATGTATGCTAATAGTTAAGTAATTTACGCTGGTGTTAATCAATTAATTGCATAAAGTAAAAGTATGTAATGATCTTCTTTAGTTTAAACGTATTTGATAAGATAATGAATCAATTAACAAATCATGCTTGTTAGGCGAATGAATTGCACTACAATGATAATTAAGTGGGTTTTCTTCTTCTAATTACATGTGGTCAAATTGATAACATAATAAACAAATTAAGTTTGTTCACAATACGTTTAATAGATGCGAATGAATTGCGCTACAACGAGAATCAAGAGAGAGTTACACCCGAACATCTATCGAAACTCTTTAATTGTTTTAACGTGATTGTATTTTCAACTTCCATAAAAAAATGGAGGAGGAAATAAAAACTCACAATTCCCCTTTTACGGTTTAGTTGAGGGTAACATTGGAAGTGGAAAAACAACGTTCCTTAATTATTTTAAACAACAACATCAAAATGTGTGTGCATTGTTGGAACGAGTGGAAATGTGGAAGAACTGTGGTGGTCATAACCTTCTGGTAAGTTAATGTATTCACTTTTTTATAAAACTTCTATTATAACTTAAAAATAGCTGTATATGTACGAAGACAGAGAGCGTTGGGGGTTTACATTCCAATCATATGTTCAATTAACCATGCTAAAACAGCATACATTCAAGACAAATTCTCCAATAAAATTAATGGAAAGTTCAGTCTACAGCTCAAGGTAAGTAAAAATAAATGTATAACTGTTAACTGAAGCTATTATTTAGGTACTGCTTTGTTGAAAAAATGATTAGTGACGGTATCCTTCCTTCACCTTCTGCCTCTGTTATTGACGAATGGTTCAAATGGATTACATCGAATGCATTTTGTTCTGTTGATTTAATCAGTGAGTATTATTATGACATTTGTAGCTTTGTTCAATATTTTATTATAGTTTATTTACGAACATCTCCTGAAGTTGTCTACCAAAGAATGCGTGAAAGAAACCGCGACGAGGAAAAGTCCGTATCTTTACAGTATTTGAGTGAAATACATGAGATGTACGAAAACTGGTTATATCATAAAACTGCGTTTACTTGTCAGGCATCTGTTTTAATTGTAAATGCCGATTTGGATAAGTTTGCAATTTTGGAAGAATATCAAAAAGTTATTCCAAATATTTTTGGTGCATGTTTAAACGAATCTTCTTCTTCTTCTTAAATTGAAATGTATAAATATTTAATACGCTTTATCTATCTATCATCTATCTCATTTAATAATAATAATAATAACGATCTTGCACAGTTTTAAAAGTATTGGTAAGATGAGTACGATGACTCAACGTTTAAGTCAGTGAAATTATTTTAGAATTTCCATGACGTAATCTTGGTTTATACTATAAATTTAGTTCTATTTCAAAAAAAAAAAAATCAAAAATAGGTTCTATTTGAAGAGTGTTTTTGAGTTGTATATATGAATCTTGAGAAGATAAATGAAGTCTCGTATTGCAGGTTATTTACAAAATGTGAAAGAATGAAAAGTTGCAAAGTACTAAAATTGAGTACGATAAATACCAAATATGGAGAGAGTGTTATGGTCGAAACGAATACGTTTAAATCTATATTAACTGAACACTTTTATAAACGTTTCAAAGGGGAGGGCCGTATAGAAATGTTTAATGAAGATTTGAAGAGAAAAGGAGTGTTTATATGCAGTTGGGAAGTAGTAGTAAAATCAGGAATTTTAGCTATGAGGGGCGACGTACGAAGAAAATGCTTGGAAGAACCATTATGTGAGGAAAAGCAAATCATTGGAAATTTCTGGAACAATGGAAAAATATAGATCAAGTCATGGGAAAAATACATAAAAACAGATTACGTCACCTCGTACACCAGATCACTTCATGGAATCGTACACATGTAATCAGTTGACCGGAAATAAAGAATTATAGGATATAAGGAATAATTTATTTTGAAAAAGATGATAAGAGATCAGTCATAATATACTCATAATCACTTAAATCAGGCAGAGCCATCCCAATATCAGGAAGCTCTGAAGGAACTTCAAACTCATTAAGAGTAGTCATAGATAGAACTTCAAAAACCATTGAGGTTTCCTTGTTTGGAGGCTGCGACAGAGGTTCCATTGGAGATTCAAAACCCATTGTAGTTTCCTTGTTTGGAGAATGTGACAGAGTTTCCATATTTGGAATAACCTTCAACGATGTTTCCATTTTTTGGAACCTTCACAGCAATTTCAGTAGTTTTCGATTTAAGAAGAGATTTAAGTGTTGGAGCATTTATTAACCCTTCAGCGTCGTCGTCGTCGTTATCGCTGCTAATGACTACGACTTTGTTAGCAATACGGCTTGATTTTCTTTTTTTGCACAAGACAGGATCCGTACTGTTCTTCCTTTTTACAATCTTCTTACTCTTCTTCTCTCGATTAAGATTGATGTTGATTTTATTTGTATTCAACTTAGTAATTAAAATCTCAGCCCGGACAATGAGTTTGTGACTTAGAGTAATTATTTTTTTAATTTCATTTATTTCTTTTTTAAATAAATCAGACATCTTAAGGATGTTTAACACTATAAACGAAAACAATCGGAAGACTGTATATATAGCAAATCGTAAATTCATTAACAAAGTTTGAAAATTTTCCAATTTTGAATAAATTAAAAACTGGAGTATCTTATACCCACACAGTAATAAAAAACCATTTATACTAATACTCAAATAATGATTTCCAAATGTATCTACTTGTTCTTTATCAAAGTTTTAAAATTTTCCCATTTGAATAAACTAAAAAAACTGACGTATCTTATACCCGCACAGTGATAAAAAACCATTTATACTAATAGTCAAATAAAGATTTCCAAATGTGCTTGTTCTAATAGACACCATTTACTCTAACACTAACTGATTAGAAGTTGTTTTCAACTACCTTCAACTTATTAATTATTAATTAAAAAACCGACCAGTCCATGAGTTTGTCTTTCGCTTATTTTTTAAATAAATCTTCAATATTAATGATGACGGTTTAGAAAAAAAAAAAAACATATTTTGCTAAAATTCATTATTTATTTTTATGATTGTAAAACATGTATCGTACAGAAACTTAATTATTTAGTCGTTTTCAATTTGACATACAGTAAACATATCTTTGAAATTGTTCAAATCGTTAAGTTTAATACATAAAGACATTATACAGTAAAGCCCTCACAAGTTTGAATGGTAATCTTGAAATAGTTTATTATTATAACTAATTGATATAGAATTCTTATCCAAAAATCTCAGATGAAATTCTTTCGGGGATCTTCCAAAAGAGTCAAAATAGCCTACTCTCTCCATTCTCATCATTATAGATGACGACCCAATGTTCTCAGCGTAGGTATGAAGAATCGGTATTTACAATAATGGCACAAGGTCTCGGGGCATATTTAGGTAACTGATTAGAAGCTCATACATATCGAATCACATTTTTCAGGGTAGAAATCAGATTAAGCAGTTTGAGAATTTGACTAGTGTCATCTTTGGAGCTTGTACGCTCCCAATCTTGAAGTAATAGAGAGTTCTCTAAGGCACAGACAGGCTCCTCGATGGTGTGATGTAGACAACGATAAGCCCGCGCTTCTTTCTTTAAAACTTTAAACGACGGACACCCGAGCTCCTCAAGATTCACGATTGGTTTGTTGAGAAATTTAAGCACTTGACACTTTTCAATACCCTTAACGTAAATTTTGTCGTAAGGTTGCAGAACTTCTGTAGCCTCTCGTTCGAACTCTTGAAACGGCACATATCCCGAGCTCCAACGAAGACCGTGGTAACGTTTTTCGAGATAATTTACAGTTTTCATTTCATCCGACGTTAATGTAGAATAAGGTGAGGGCGCTTTAAACAGGAAAACAGCCAGGTTATCCTCATCTGTAACTAAGGCCAGCTCTTTGGGTACAAATTTATCACCCCGAAACCCTTGCAAATCTACAAATGCGGCGACCATTCTTCTTCTCGAACGTTCAGCAGGAACTGAAGACGCATGCTAAAAACATTCCTTTTAACTCATAAAATCAGCAACTACGTTTCGGTGTTTATAGATTTTCAATCACATTATTAAATTCTGTTTAGATTAATGCATTCACTTAAGGAAGTTATCCAGGTCTTAATTACTAAAAATTCCCCGACTAGCGGCGAGACCAGGAACAAATTTCAAGGTTTCCGTTTCGCCATCTTGGATTTGACGCCACTAAACCCACTATAGGCCCACGTGGGGGGGGTGTTTTTTATCCTTAGGGCTGATTCTGGATGACGTAATTTATCCTTAGGGATGACATAATTTATCTTTAGGGATGATTCTGGATGCTGGATGGCTTTTCTGGTTTCTGGATGGCTTTTCTGGAGGCCCTTTTGGCTTTTCTGGATGCCATTTTGTTCTTTCTGGATGACCTTAGGGAGGAAAAACATTCAGAAAAGTCAAAAAGGCATTAAGAAAAACATCAAGAGAAAAGCCAAAAAGGCATTAAGGAAAACATCCAGAAAAGCCAAAAGGGCATCCAGAAAAGCCAAAAGGGCCTCCAGAAAAGCCATCCAGAAACCAGAAAAGCCATCCAGCATCCAGAATCATCCCTAAAGATAAATTATGTCATCCCTAAGGATAAATTACGTCATCCAGAATCAGCCCTAAGGATAAAAAACACCCCCCCCCACGTGGGCCTATAGTGGGTTTAGTGGCGTCAAAATCCAAGATGGCGAAACGGAAACCTTGAAATTTGTTCCTGGTCTCGCCGCTAGTCGGGGAATTTTTAGTAATTAAGACCTGGATAACTTCCTTAAGTGAATGCATTAATCTAAACAGAATTTAATAATGTGATTGAAAATCTATAAACACCGAAACGTAGTTGCTGATTTTATGAGTTAAAAGGAATGTTTTTAGCATGCGTCTTCAGTTCCTGCTGAACGTTCGAGAAGAAGAATGGTCGCCGCATTTGTAGATTTGCAAGGGTTTCGGGGTGATAAATTTGTACCCAAAGAGCTGGCCTTAGTTACAGATGAGGATAACCTGGCTGTTTTCCTGTTTAAAGCGCCCTCACCTTATTCTACATTAACGTCGGATGAAATGAAAACTGTAAATTATCTCGAAAAACGTTACCACGGTCTTCGTTGGAGCTCGGGATATGTGCCGTTTCAAGAGTTCGAACGAGAGGCTACAGAAGTTCTGCAACCTTACGACAAAATTTACGTTAAGGGTATTGAAAAGTGTCAAGTGCTTAAATTTCTCAACAAACCAATCGTGAATCTTGAGGAGCTCGGGTGTCCGTCGTTTAAAGTTTTAAAGAAAGAAGCGCGGGCTTATCGTTGTCTACATCACACCATCGAGGAGCCTGTCTGTGCCTTAGAGAACTCTCTATTACTTCAAGATTGGGAGCGTACAAGCTCCAAAGATGAACACTAGTCAAATTCTCAAACTGCTTAATCTGATTTCTACCCTGAAAAATGTGATTCGATATGTATGAGCTTCTAATCAGTTACCTAAATATGCCCCGAGACCTTGTGCCATTATTGTAAATACCGATTCTTCATACCTACGCTGAGAACATTGGGTCGTCATCTATAATGATGAGAATGGAGAGAGTAGGCTATTTTGACTCTTTTGGAAGATCCCCGAAAGAATTTCATCTGAGATTTTTGGATAAGAATTCTATATCAATTAGTTATAATAATAAACTATTTCAAGATTACCATTCAAACTTGTGAGGGCTTTACTGTATAATGTCTTTATGTATTAAACTTAACGATTTGAACAATTTCAAAGATATGTTTACTGTATGTCAAATTGAAAACGACTAAATAATTAAGTTTCTGTACGATACATGTTTTACAATCATAAAAATAAATAATGAATTTTAGCAAAATATGTTTTTTTTTTTTCTAAACCGTCATCATTAATATTGAAGATTTATTTAAAAAATAAGCGAAAGACAAACTCATGGACTGGTCGGTTTTTTAATTAATAATTAATAAGTTGAAGGTAGTTGAAAACAACTTCTAATCAGTTAGTGTTAGAGTAAATGGTGTCTATTAGAACAAGCACATTTGGAAATCTTTATTTGACTATTAGTACAAATGTTTTTTTATCACTGTGCGGGTATAAGATACGTCAGTTTTTTTAGTTTATTCAAATGGGAAAATTTTAAAACTTTGATAAAGAACAAGTAGATACATTTGGAAATCATTATTTGAGTATTAGTATAAATGGTTTTTTATTACTGTGTGGGTATAAGATACTCCAGTTTTTAATTTATTCAAAATTGGAAAATTTTCAAACTTTGTTAATGAATTTACGATTTGCTATATATACAGTCTTCCGATTGTTTTCGTTTATAGTGTTAAACATCCTTAAGATGTCTGATTTATTTAAAAAAGAAATAAATGAAATTAAAAAAATAATTACTCTAAGTCACAAACTCATTGTCCGGGCTGAGATTTTAATTACTAAGTTGAATACAAATAAAATCAACATCAATCTTAATCGAGAGAAGAAGAGTAAGAAGATTGTAAAAAGGAAGAACAGTACGGATCCTGTCTTGTGCAAAAAAAGAAAATCAAGCCGTATTGCTAACAAAGTCGTAGTCATTAGCAGCGATAACGACGACGACGACGCTGAAGGGTTAATAAATGCTCCAACACTTAAATCTCTTCTTAAATCGAAAACTACTGAAATTGCTGTGAAGGTTCCAAAAATGGAAACATCGTTGAAGGTTATTCCAAATATGGAAACTCTGTCACATTCTCCAAACAAGGAAACTACAATGGGTTTTGAATCTCCAATGGAACCTCTGTCGCAGCCTCCAAACAAGGAAACCTCAATGGTTTTTGAAGTTCTATCTATGACTACTCTTAATGAGTTTGAAGTTCCTTCAGAGCTTCCTGATATTGGGATGGCTCTGCCTGATTTAAGTGATTATGAGTATATTATGACTGATCTCTTATCATCTTTTTCAAAATAAATTATTCCTTATATCCTATAATTCTTTATTTCCGGTCAACTGATTACATGTGTACGATTCCATGAAGTGATCTGGTGTACGAGGTGACGTAATCTGTTTTTATGTATTTTTCCCATGACTTGATCTATATTTTTCCATTGTTCCAGAAATTTCCAATGATTTGCTTTTCCTCACATAATGGTTCTTCCAAGCATTTTCTTCGTTACGTCGCCCCTCATAGCTAAAATTCCTGATTTTACTACTACTTCCCAACTGCATATAAACACTCCTTTTCTCTTCAAATCTTCATTAAACATTTCTATACGGCCCTCCCCTTTGAAACGTTTATAAAAGTGTTCAGTTAATATAGATTTAAACGTATTCGTTTCGACCATAACACTCTCTCCATATTTGGTATTTATCGTACTCAATTTTAGTACTTTGCAACTTTTCATTCTTTCACATTTTGTAAATAACCTGCAATACGAGACTTCATTTATCTTCTCAAGATTCATATATACAACTCAAAAACACTCTTCAAATAGAACCTATTTTTGATTTTTTTTTTTTTGAAATAGAACTAAATTTATAGTATAAACCAAGATTACGTCATGGAAATTCTAAAATAATTTCACTGACTTAAACGTTGAGTCATCGTACTCATCTTACCAATACTTTTAAAACTGTGCAAGATCGTTATTATTATTATTATTAAATGAGATAGATGATAGATAGATAAAGCGTATTAAATATTTATACATTTCAATTTAAGAAGAAGAAGAAGATTCGTTTAAACATGCACCAAAAATATTTGGAATAACTTTTTGATATTCTTCCAAAATTGCAAACTTATCCAAATCGGCATTTACAATTAAAACAGATGCCTGACAAGTAAACGCAGTTTTATGATATAACCAGTTTTCGTACATCTCATGTATTTCACTCAAATACTGTAAAGATACGGACTTTTCCTCGTCGCGGTTTCTTTCACGCATTCTTTGGTAGACAACTTCAGGAGATGTTCGTAAATAAACTATAATAAAATATTGAACAAAGCTACAAATGTCATAATAATACTCACTGATTAAATCAACAGAACAAAATGCATTCGATGTAATCCATTTGAACCATTCGTCAATAACAGAGGCAGAAGGTGAAGGAAGGATACCGTCACTAATCATTTTTTCAACAAAGCAGTACCTAAATAATAGCTTCAGTTAACAGTTATACATTATTTTTACTTACCTTGAGCTGTAGACTGAACTTTCCATTAATTTTATTGGAGAATTTGTCTTGAATGTATGCTGTTTTAGCATGGTTAATTGAACATATGATTGGAATGTAAACCCCCAACGCTCTCTGTCTTCGTACATATACAGCTATTTTTAAGTTATAATAGAAGTTTTATAAAAAAGTGAATACATTAACTTACCAGAAGGTTATGACCACCACAGTTCTTCCACATTTCCACTCGTTCCAACAATGCACACACATTTTGATGTTGTTGTTTAAAATAATTAAGGAACGTTGTTTTTCCACTTCCAATGTTACCCTCAACTAAAACCGTAAAAGGGGAATAATTGTGAGTTTTTATTTCCTCCTCCATTTTTTTATGGAAGTTGAAAATACAATCACGTTAAAACAATTAAAGAGTTTCGATAGATGTTCGGGTGTAACTCTCTCTTGATTCTCGTTGTAGCGCAATTCATTCGCATCTATTAAACGTATTGTGAACAAACTTAATTTGTTTATTATGTTATCAATTTGACCACATGTAATTAGAAGAAGAAAACCCACTTAATTATCATTGTAGTGCAATTCATTCGCCTAACAAGCATGATTTGTTAATTGATTCATTATCTTATCAAATACGTTTAAACTAAAGAAGATCATTACATACTTTTACTTTATGCAATTAATTGATTAACACCAGCGTAAATTACTTAACTATTAGCATACATTTCTTTTCCTAAACTTTTCGATAAGCACAAAGGTTACTGCATATAGTGAATTCTTGTTTTTGTCTATTTTATTTAATGTAGTATTGCACCGCCACTGATGAACTTAAATCCCTATAATTTTTGCTTACAGAGTCGATGAACAGATAAAACAGATCTGCTTGAACAGGGTCTGTTCTGTTTTCAACAGGGGTCTGTTTTTGAGCTGTTTTCAGATGTTTCTGAGCTGTTTTGAGCTGTCTGTTTTGAACAGGGGTCTGTTCTGTTTTCAACAGGGGTCTGTTCTGTTTTCAACAGGGTCTGTTCTGTTTTCAACAGGGTCTGTTCTGTTTTGAACAGGGGTCTGATTGAAAAGCCTTTGAATCTGATGAGGGTTTTCCTGCTGTAGAGTTGATGTGCTACTAAAGTTTTATTTATATATAGGACTTGATATTAGCGGATATATCTGTTTGAGCTGATGATGGCCCGTTGTCTATGTGCTACTATTGTTTTATATAGCCACCCAAGAGATATTATGCTTCGTTAGCGTAACATTCAGGTTTTAAAATATGCAATTTATGATTCTGAAAGTGAGAAAGAAAAAACAACGTGCGTATACGAGTTTTATTCATAAATGCTATACATGATATCGGCAGGTCTATAATGCAAAAGTTCCATTATACAAAGTGTATTATGCGAATTTCTATCATATTTATAATTTAACCAATTTTCAAAGTCACTATAGATGTATTCATCGTCGTCGTCGTCGTACTGCATCTTGCGAAAGCGTCGGTATCTCTTTATCTGAGCGATGAGATTGTGATAGAAACTGGAAAGCTGATGCGATTCGAGTAATTCAAATCGATAATTAATTATATCTTTTAGCGAAAACAATTCTTTGATCTCATTTAGGTTAAGCTCACAAAATTGCTTGTAGTCATCATGCACCGTTTGCACTGTTATACTTTTTAACATTTTCTCCATGCCCTTAACAGACTCCCAGGCATACTTCATGATCATTTTGCTGCTAAGCGATTCCTCAGTATGGGAATATTTGATATCTTCGTCTTCGTCAACATCGGACCAAT
Organism: Pyrocoelia pectoralis; assembly: GCA_036250285.1. Lineage (NCBI taxonomy): Eukaryota > Metazoa > Arthropoda > Insecta > Coleoptera > Lampyridae > Pyrocoelia > Pyrocoelia pectoralis. Next base: position 524,169 of record CM070079.1, read on the forward strand.
TAATCCTACTTTCTTGAGATTGCTTAACTTTCATTTCAATCTCCGTTTGACATTTGAGAAACGTCTCCCAATCTTCTCTTTCCATCACTATTACATCATACCATACAATTCGTAGAACTGGGGTAAGGTCATGAAGTATACTGTATCCAATTTCAATGTATTTTGAATCACATAGATCATAAGCAGTGCAATCAATTAAACGCCCATTGAATGCAGGAGCGCTTGCAGAGCCATCGTTATCTTCATTACAGCACCAGCACATACACTTATTAAGGTTTTTTTCAGTACCCATCTCAATAATGCAGCATCAAACGACTACAACAACGATCGACTTTAATTAGCAAAAACTTTACTACTACTACCTTGATATTAAAGCAAAATGAAGAACTGAAGAATGAAATTATCGTCTCCCTTTTATATACATAAATCTTAGTGGAGGGACGTAAATTTAGTTAAATTCAGGAAATTCTCTCGGAGAGACCAAGAACAAATTTCAAATGTCATTTCGATGTGGAGGTCATTTCAAGGTCATTTCAAGGTGAAGGTTATTTAAAGGTTATTTCAAGGTGAAGATCATTTCAAGGTCATTTCAAGGTGGCCACGTGAAAGATAAAATATCTTGGAATAACCGATTAGCCAAGTTGCAAACCAGGGGCGTGGTCTTGAAAATGTAGCGGAGAGACCAAGAACAAATTTCAAAGTTAAATTTCAAAGTCATTTCAAGGTGACCACGTGAAAGATAAAATATGGAATAACCGCTTAGCCAAGTTGCAAACCAGGGGCGTGGTCTTGAAAATCTAGTGACTTTTCTAGTAACTTTTCTGAGGTTAGTTACTAGAAAGTTACTAAATCTGGTGATTTTTTGGATCAGAAGTGACATAGTATAACTACTAAGTACCTATGACTTGACAATCAATCAAAACTGAAACTTTTTCTTACAAAGTGCAAAAAAAAACGGATGTACTTGACAGACTTTGGAAAATATTGGAGTAAAAAGTTACTTGTTTTGCACCTATTTTGATGGACTACTAGGTACGTTCTAAATTCTTTCACATTTATTACATTATAACTATTTTGCGTTTTTTGCTAGTTTTTAATTAACGTAACTAAAACAAATGTATTTGTTTATGAACATTGTTGGAAAGCAGGTACAAAATCAATTTTATTTTTAAAAAATGACCTTAGTAAAGTGTAGCAGCACATTTGTACTATTTTGGATTTCGCATTACAGAAATTCAATCCTTGATATATTAATTAATTATGTTAATAATAATATCCCATTCCTCAAAAATACTAACGGCAGAACAGTAAAAGTAAGAATGTTTATTAAAATTCTTTAATGTTACAAGTGTTAACTAAACAGACAAATTCGATTTTTAGTAGCTAGTATAACAAACATTTCCACTTTTACTGTGCTTCGGTTGATATTCTTCGAGAAATTTAATATTTACAATGTGTTTAGTGTGAAATTTCCCGAATTCCGTCAATCATAGCCAATTTTTTCTGTTTGTTCTCTTTAAGAGAAAATTATAGTTTTCGCATGTCAACAAGGATCAGTTATGGAATGCTGTACCTACATGAATACAGAAAATTGAACTTTTTACCGGAATCTTGCATATGAATGTACAATTTCAGAAGTGTGTCGTATACACCTAAATTTGACTCCCCCACATCTGAACCATCAACCTTAAAATCAGAATATCTGGAAGACACTTTTTGTATTGCCTTCGTTCAACAAATGGTCGAGACACTGTAAGTATGCATATGTATATGCATCGGTAATTATGATAGGTCGAGTACTCTAATTTTAAAAGTACTTGGTCATTGATGGAAGCTGCTTTTAGTTTCGGTTTCGGCATTCCGTATCTTCTAAACTATCTCTTCTCTGAAATACTTTGCACTTTATGAAACACTAGCGTTAAGACCCGTCTGACAGACGGGACAATAATTTATTATTGATTATTGAAAGTAAAAATATTTGTACAGATTTCTTGTGTTTTAAGGTTAAGGTATCTATAAAAATCAGTGATAAAAATATTATCTAACAAATTTACAAATACCAACTTAATAATGTTGCCACCTTCAAATTTGGTTACGCTAGGTGTATTATTCTATGCGGTGATGTCATAAGTCGGAGGCAAAAATAGTCAGATTTATACCATCTTCGAACTTAATTTAAGTTTGAAAATTAGCAATGTTTTAAGAGCAACCTCGACCTCCTAGCTAATCTAGAAGTCGAGTTATCATAGAGGCGAACGAACGAACGAACATGACTCACCAAAAGGTAACAAATGTAGGTTTTAAAAAATGTAAAATGTAAAAGTAAAACCGTACACTCATGTAGGGCTCTTTTATTTCACAAAACGTGAAAATTGTCCTATTACAAACACAATTTACGAGTAGGTACATTTAATTATAATGAGAAAATACAATTAAAACTGAAAAACAAACGAGCTCTGCTTCAGGTTTCTACATTCTAGGAAATGAGTTCAGGATGATTCATTTGTATATGTTTTCGAACCGTTATACTTTGAGTATAGGCTTTTGGACACATTGGACAAGAGAATCGAGCAATACCATCACATTCATACTTCTTATGCCGTTGTAATGTGGACTTGTACTTATATCTCTTGCTGCATGTAGAACAAGTAAAAGGTTTTTGTAAGCCTAAAATAATAACATGTTAAAAACGATTAACACATCAATGATACTACAAAGTGATTACTCCTAAACATGCCTTCTAAAGAATGCAGCTTACATTCTGGCATCGCACGATAGTATATAGTATATCAGATTTGGCTGAAATTTAAAATAATGAAAATATGAAATAAGTGCAAGAGTGGCAAAGTTTTATTTTTTTTTCAAATAAGTAAAGAATAAATAGCTTCAAATGAATTATAATCAAATATTGAAATGACAATGTTTGGAAAGGAAAATTTAATCTTTACTCTGACGTATACGTTTCTTTACAAGTGTGCCAAACGAAAACATGCAGCAGTAATTTTAAACCAAAAATGGAATTAAATTTGATTTATAAGACACGTGTCTTTTCTACAGGACGCGATGTTACGAAATAAATAGTGGGTTTTGAGGCGCCCAATTTAAAATAAAATAACTTTTTATATCAAATACCATTAGAATCAGAGTATTTTTTCTGTAGGTCTGGAAGACACTTTTGTATTGCCCTGGTTCAACAAATGGTCGAGATACTGTAAGAAATGGCAATTAGGGAATAAGACAGCTTCGTAACTCAGTTCGTTCAACTTTTCTAAGGTTAGTTGAACAATGTGTGAACATGCTTGGACTCATGCAAGTTGATCGTCTTGTAATGCCGTTTTTAACCCCCCCCCCCCCACCTAATTGGTTGAAACTTGTTCCTTTACTATGTTTCCCGTTGAACACACTTGTGGTTAAATTACCAGCAATTATCATTTCGTGTATAAAAGCTTTTCGATCATTGTATGAAACCATTAGGTACATTGATACTTCATATGGCGTAGCAATGTTGACTTGTACATATATCTTTTACAGCATGTAGGGCAAGAGAAAGGTTTGTCATCGCCTAAAAAGAAATACATATTAGAAGTTATTTTATGGTATCACAGAAAAGGTTCATTACATGTTACCAACTTCAGTCATGAATATACGAGGGCTGTTTCTTTTCAACCTTCGATTGGCTATAAAGGAAAGACGAGTGAATATAAAAAATGACTATATTACCAAAAGTAATGTACAACCAAGGTTACTTCTCATATCTGTGAACAAGCTTTGTAGCCGTCAATGATTTGGAAATGAGTTGTGACGGTTTCGTTGAGCTCCTCCTCGGTTTGGAAGCTGCCCTCCAAGCCACTTTCCAATTCAGGGCATTGTCATGGATCAGAGCAATTCCAGAAGTTTTTGGGACCAAAAAGGTGTGTTGTTTGTAGAGTTTATGCAGTCGGGGACAAGAATTACTGCAGATTCTTATTATGAAACATTACAGCGCTTACGGGAAGCTATTCAAAACACAAGAAGAGGCATGCTGACTTCTAAAATTGTCTGAAAATGTCCTGAATTAAAAAAGTGGCTTGGGGGCAGCTTCCAAACTGATGAAGAGCTCAAAGAACCGTCACAACCCACTTCAAATCATTGGCGGCTACATTTTATGAAGAGAGTATTGCAAAACTTGTTCACAGATGTGACAAAAGCCTCATATCAATCATGTAGGGGATTATGTGGTAATAAAATCATATTATTATATTCACCCGTATTTCCCCTATTACTAATCGGAGGTTGAAAAAAAATAGCCCTTGTATATTGTGGCAGAGAAGATATTGTACAGATACGTCTGGCCAGAGAGTTGTTAATAAATAAGTTTGTACGATCACTGAAACTCAAGATTTGGCAATGTTTTTACTTTTTTAAGATTTCTCAAATTAAATTAATTATGCTGCTGTCGGTACTTGTACAAAAGGAGAGCAACAATGTTCACAGGTGTGAAGGCTGATGACAAAGCAAAGGCTCGCAATTGCAATGCGATTGTAAGAAAAAAAATGCATTGCCTTTTCTAATTGTGATGGAAAAAATATTGGGAAGGAAAAAAGTTGAAGATGGATCCACAGTGAAGTTTGATTGCCCAGAAGTTATATGAGTCTATAACCAAATAAATATTTTAGAGTGAAAAGACGAATCTGTCAAAATTTACCCGCGGGTAAAGGAAACGTCAAAATTTAATCGCGAGTAAATTGTGACAACTTGTTTACAGTTTGCATAAATCGTAATTTGATTGACGATCTTTTACTTCCCGAGTACGAAGTAAAAGGGAAGTATTGTATTAGTGTTCCAAAAAAAAAATTGACCTATGCAAATTTTTACATATCTTTGCGTTTCTGAATACGTAGAATCAAAAAATGAAAAAAAAATTCCGTCTGTCGTCTGTAGTCTGTAGTCTGTCCGTACACATTCCTTGCAACGCTCTAAACTCAGAAACTATTAAAGTTATCGAAATGCGGTTTTCGCCAATCGATTGCCTTCGGGCCAAGAACGAAAATGCTGATATTACATTTGATGACGTCACTTCCGGTATAAGCTAAAATGGCGGCACTCATTTTTTTTATAAGATAAAGTTGCAGTTTTTTAAATGTAGTTTCAAAGAGTATTTTTTTCTGAATTCAGTAATATATATTGTGTTATACTTATTTTTTGAAAAAAGTGTAAAAAAAAATAATTTTTAAAAAATGACTGCAACGCTCTATGTATACTCAGAAACTATTATATTAAAGTTATCGAAATGCGGTTTTCGCGAATCGACTGCATTCGGGCCAAGGACGAAAAGTTTGATATTACCTTTGATGGCGTCACTTCCGGTATAAGCTAAAATGGCGGCACTCATTTTTTTTATAAGATAAAGTTGCAATTTTTTTATGTAGTTTAAGAGTATTTTTTTCTGAATTCAGCTATATTTATTTTTTGAAAAAAGTGTTAATACGAGGGAAGTCTCGTGGCAACTTGCCAGAATTTAAAAAAATGCAGCGTTTTGGAGATAATTCTACTGTTATTGCTATTCGAAAAATAATCATGCCGAATACCCCACGTACACGTAAAATACTTGATAAAATTTTTACGTTTCCTTTACTCAAATGCTTTGCTAAACGGAAATATTTTTCGTGCATCTTTTTTTGTTACTATGGCAAATTCACCCAAAATATTTTATTTCATACTGACTATAATCTCTGTTTTGCCAGACTCATGCGAATCTGGTAATAGTGTATTAAACAACTAGTTTCATAAGTCGTACATTGTAGCACTTGTCCAATGAAAAACTCGCCGCTGTGGACTTATGAAACGAGCTTTTTATACCATTTTTTTCTATTTTGCGCCTTTCACAACCCATTTTAATAAAAAAATTTCAATAGGGTTGGTAAGTGTGACGTAGGACGTAGTAACCTCCATGCAGTGAACTCTATTGGAAGGATAACGTCGAATATAAAAATTGACCCGTTCTGTTAGAGCAAGATGGACGTTAGTAGGGGGAAGGCTATCCTTATCTTACTACATTTCTCTTATGGATATTAAAAATAATGTTTGGTTATGACACTTATTTCATGATTAATTTTTAAATTTACAATTATAACATAAGTGTACGATAATTATACAGGGTGATTCACCACTATTCCCTCGGTCTCTTGTGCCTAAAGGGTACAAGATATCAGCTTCATTTTTTGGTGACATATGTAAATTGATAACGAATATTTTTTAAAATTATTTTCACTTATACAGGATGCTTCACAAAATTGTAATATATCAAAGTTAGGTTCTTTTAAATGCAACCCCCTATATTTTATTACATTTTTAGATTATACGTTAAAAACTAAGGTAACTTTATTAAACGTTCCCTATACCTATCGCTTACCAATTTTGAGAAAATTGTAATTTTAAGAAAAATATTCAATTTACACAACCTCTAATAACACGGAAACCGCTGACTTTTAGTAAGGCAAATTTATATCGACTTATCTTGACCTTTAAGGCTTTTATTTGCACTACGTAGGATTTCGATATTTTGTACAGGGTGTTTAGAAAAAGGATTCATATTTTATATTTTTCAAACATCAAAAACTCACTTAACTTAAATGGAACACCCTGTATGTTTTTATTCTATGTTGAATAACTTTTCATTTTCTATCAAAAACTATGAGTAATTGATATGTCTAAAATCAACGATTAAAAAGTTATTAAGATTTTTCTCTAAAATTTGTATGGAAATGGTTTTGTTTGCATTCTAGTAGGCCATGATTTTTTTTATTGTAGTTGATATAATTAGATATGTGATCAAAACTTAATTAAAAATGAAATTGAAGCAATGGAAAAAATACTGTAGTACCTAAATGCCATTTTTTCCTATGCATAACCGCACTCGTTTTCAAGAGATCTTCGAACCTTATGGTGTTATAGTAGCAAACGCATCCTTTATTCTAATCTTCATGTCATCAGCAGTGGTAGGTGGAGTGTTGTAAACTAAATTTTTAATGATAATAATAATAATAATAATAATAATAATAATGTCTAAACAAACTTCATCAAGAAGACTCGAAAAAGTGTTGTTCTAAAATCCGTAAAAATTTTACTCCGTTCAAGTTTCCATCAAAAAATCAAAATTCTCCCAAATACATTGAGGCTCCACCGGTTTTGGCGGTCAACAGTGCGATACAGGTGACGATTTAGTAATGGAAGTTATGTGGGTTTACCAAGGCGTTATGTTGTGGAAAGTGGATTCGTCGGCAAATAAAACATATTTAAACAATTCATCTTCTTCTCCAACTTTTTCGAGACTCCATAAACAAAAATTCAACCTTCGTTGAAAGCCTCGTCCATATAAATTCCGGTGAAGTTGAATGTGATAAGTAAAGTGCGGATTTCTAGCAATAATGCTATATGTAAAAAATGGTAGCAACAGGGAAATATCTACATATGAGCACGAATTTTAGTAAAAGCAATGGTATTTTTTAAATTATATTATGCTTTTTTTGCTTATTTTCATGTTTTATGCTTATAAATTATGTATATGCATATTTTCTGCTTATTTTTCAATTCTTAAATTGTCTTTGAATTTCTTTGTCCTTATTTAAAGGATTTGTTATTTTAGGTGTCTTTTTTGAACACAAGCAATAATAAATTCTTGGTAGGTACTTTTGAGTGTTGACAAAACATTCTAAAAGTTCATGAATCATTCAATTGCCTCCAACCAAGCATAAAATCCCTCGTTTCTACCTGCCTATTTAATCGTATACCTGAGAAAATGTTAACAGAAAATACCTATTTATTGCAATTTTATGATTTTTTGAAGAGTAGGAGTCCACAAATATTCCAGATGCTTAACTGAATCTGTAGAAATAGTTGTAAATTTTGCTACACAATTATCTAAAGTTAAAGGAAAAGTAGGAAAAACAGTAAATACGAAACTACAAGAAACTTTATTAAAAAATGAAGGATATCGAGTTTTAGAAAAAATATCAAACGTTTTTCAAGGGAAAGTAGACGACAGTTTAAACATTAGTGCATCACTGCAACCTAAGTTTAAATGTGCGCCTATCACTAGTGTGGACGTTGAAAGAAGCTTTTCGCGTTTTAAAAATATATTAACTGACAGAAGGAGAAATTTTACTGTTGAGAATTTAGAAAAACATTTAATTATTAATTGTAACTATGTAGATTAATATTTTGATTTCTGAAATGAGTTTAAAATAATTAAATATTTAGTTAAAAACCAATTTTTGTTGAATTTTTTTGTAATAAACAGCATTTTTACTCAATCTTTTTATGCTTAGAATAAGGTGTTTGTATTGTTTTAATGCTTATTTCCTTCATTTTAAAAGCTTATTTAAGCGCTTTTTTTTTAATTTTTTATGCTTAAAAATCCGCACTCTAGTGATAAGGATGGTATTTATGTTTTTTTCAAAAATATTTAGATAGACAATTCCTCAATAAATGGATTGTAAGGAGGGGTCCACAACCACAACACTCCACCTACCACTGCTGATGACATAAAGATTACAATAAAGGATGCTACTATAACACCAGATATCCTGAGAAACGTTAGATCTTTTTAAAATCGAGTGCGGTTGTGCTTAGAAGAAAATGGTCATCATATTGAGCATTTACTATACCATTTTCTCCATAAATGATTACTTCTTGTTATTAATTTCATTTTTAATTAAGTTATGATCCCATATCTAATTATCAACTACAATAAAAAAAATCATGGCCTACTAGAATGCAAACAAAACCATTTCCATACAAATTTTAGAGAAAAATCTTAATAACTTTTTAATCGTTGATTTTAGACATATCAATTACTCATAGTTTTTGATAGAAAATGAAAAGTTATTCAGCATAGAATAAAAACATACAGGGTGTTCCATTTAAGTTAAGTGAGTTTTTGATGTTTGAAAAATATAAAATATGAATCCTTTTTCTAAACACCCTGTACAAAATATCGAAATCCTACGTAGTGAAAATAAAAGCCTTAAAGGTCAAAATAAATCGATATAAATGTGCGTTACTAAAAGTAAGTGGTTTCCGTGTTATTAGGGGTTGTTTAAATTGAATATTTTTCTTAAAATCACAATTTTCTCAAAATTGGTAAGCGATAGGTATAGGGAACGTTTAATAAAGTTACCTTAGTTTTTAACGTATAATCTAAAAACGTAATAAAATATAGGGGGTTGCATTTAAAACCTAACTTTGATATATTACAATTTTGTGAAGCATCCTGTATAAGTGAAAATAATTTTAAAAAATAGTCGTTATCAATTTACATATGTCACCAAAAAATGAAGCTGATATCTTGTACCCTTTAGGCATAAGAGACCGAGGGAATAGTCGTGAATCACCCTGTATATACACGAGTGAAATTTTTAATATTTTGTGTTTATTTCTCATTATTAAGTATTAACCACGCCTTCGCACGTTTATACAAATACGTTAGAAAGAAAAAGGAATCCACTACACAGCAGCGGTGCCTGTCTAACAGTCGATGACAAATTACGAAAGCATTTGCAGTAACCGTTATCTTTCCAGTTATATATAGAGTTCACTGCCTCCATGTTTCATCTAAACAGCTGTTTTTAGCAACGTTTGATATGAACGAAAACGTACTTGAGTAACCTAACCTTACTAACTAAATTTGATGCTTGTCGTCCTTTATCGTTTTCGTGCGACTGTTAGTTTAATGTGTTTTGCACCCTACTGTCGACATTATAGAGATATTGGTAAATTTTATAGATTTCCAAAAGAGGATATTGAAAAAAGTTGGATAAAATTGATACGGTAAGTTATATAGGTTAAGTTCGTTATCGATTTTAACTCAAAATAGTATAATATTTAGAAGGCAAGATAGAGATCCTAGTGATGGTTTTAGAATACGTAGCTGCCACTTTGAAAATAGCAATCGTGAGAATTTACCAACATTGTTTGCGTACAAGATTAGGGAAAGGTTTAATTTAAATCACCTGATGAAAAAAACACCAGGTAAGTTAACAAGCTTTTCCGTGAAATAAGTTATTACACAAAACCTTTCCCCATATACTTTAATCGTTTACATAAAAATTACTCTTGATAACAAAAAGGCTACAAGTTTCGACGACCAAAAGTCGTCATCATCAGGCCCCTAAAAGCTAACAAATAACACTAAGCATACAAACTTACATACTTACATAAGAAAATTATTAAATTGAAGGATAAAATTTAAACATTAATTTCAAAATTGAAGGCGAAACATAAGGGTGGTGAAATGATAATTAAAGGACACAAGTCTAGATAATTTATTCCATCCCCGAAATAGGAGAACGCAAGTAAAAATTAAAAGTTTAAAAATTAAGCCATGCTAAAAAGAAAGGTTAAGTAACATCATGTGGTGGAGGAAATTGGTGTTTCGCCTTCAATTTTGAAAAAAAATGTGGTCCAAATGCACTCACCTGAAGGGGCAAATAGAAAATTACATTATAAATTACAGATGAACCATGATGTAAAAAGAAACTAATCCAATACAAATTAACGGAGGCCTGAAGGGCCCGGCGCTAAAGTTAACATCATGACGTAATGAACAACTTAAAATTTATAACAGCTTATAGCCATCTTGTAACAGATAAGACAGCTTAAATTATGAACTATATTTTGATTGTAATACACGAGTTGTAATTTGGCAATCCTTTTTTTTTAATGTGGGGCCCCTACTTGCACTGGAGCCCCGTAATGTTTAGTTAGGCGAATGTAAGTTGCAGCAACATAAGCAAAACATTTACAAGTTCGATAAAATGTGTATTTAGAAAATGTTTTAGGTATTTATTACATTTCAATGTGAAATGATGCACACTTGTAATGGAATTGTGAATGTTTGACCTATAAGACAAAAAATTTATCATTAATTCTTTACAGAATGTAACGCACTTACTCTTGCTAATATAACGCTGAAATTTTTTGTCTTCAAAACACTGCATTTCGTTACACAGCCAGGTTTAAAAATATTAAAGGAATTCAAATTTTTGTAAGCTTTCATCTGGTCCTTCATACAGAAACTAGTAGTTAGTACTAGATAACTAACCAAATACTTATTTGGATGGAAATCCTCTGTGGTCGCAGAAGGTTATGTTGAACCATCTTTGAAAAATAAACTTTGAAGTTTCTCAATAATGCTTTCATTGGAGCCCACCAATATTAACTTGCCCGGATGTTCCACTGCTTCCACCGATTGTCACACAGCTTCTAATACAAATCATTTTTAACAAAATATCATATCGACTCATAATCTTTTACCTGCGGCCGGTGTTAACATTAATCCCCAGCAAAACTTCAATGTAACTGTTAACATTTATAATAATTGTACATTTTCGGGACGTAATTAAACTAAATCGTTTTGTCTGTTTACTTGCCGTTATGTATTTATAAATAAATATTCGAACAAGAACGTGGTAAAAAAACCAAGGTTAGGTAAACTTTTCATAATAAAATGTGTGTTAGATTTCTGACATTCAGTGTTACCAACATTAAAAATTGTAATTACACCAACCGCTATTAACGCACTCGAATTTCTATTACCGCACTACAGCTTTGTTACCTACGCAAAACAGAAAATAGTTATTTACATATGAGTACGGTAAATCAAGGTTTACGTTAACGAGTGAGAAAGCTGAGGCAGGAATTGCGAAAGGAGTAACGTAATCTGATTTAACGTACAAATAATGTAAAACATTTTATTTCATACTGGCCATACATTCATTTCTTAAGAGTTTTTCTATTAACTTTATATAAAATTTGACGTTTCCAAAGTCATGTCACTTTATGTTGCTATGGCAACCTTTGTATTCGGGTACAAAATTTCTAGTACGGTATAGTACGGTAAAGTTTCATTTTCCGGACTGAAATGAGTCCGGAAAATCAAAGAATGTGACACAGGATGAAATAATAGTTATTTACGTTATAAGTCCGGGAAATAAGATTTTACAGTAACGAGTGAGATGTTTCTGGACGAGGCGACGAAGGAGCCGAGTCAAGAATTTCGAAACGAGTATTGTGGAAATATTTACCGGACGTATATCGTATAACGCTTTATTTCATCCTGTGATCAATTTTGTTTGAAAAAACTAAAAATTTTTATAAATGTCACAACAATCATTAAGTCTGTGAATCACAATTTTGTTAGCAACGGTTTCCAGCAATTGTTTAATTTGTTGATATTGCATGATACTGTAAAGTTTCATTTTCCGGACTGAAATGAGTCCGGAAAATCAAAAAATTTGACACAGGATGAAATATATCGTATTTATTTCATACTGACTAGTAATTTGTGTTTTACCAGCAGCTGCTAAACCGCAAAATATATGTATAGGGTGGTCCATATGAAAAAATGTAGTTTAGGGTCGTACACAAAAAACTAAACACTGTACAAAAACTATCCATCGCAATGGATTCTACGTAAAAAAGTGCTCTAAAAAAGATTTTGTCAAAATCACTTATCTTTAATAATAAGAAAGTTATGGACGATTGAAGAAATCGGCTAAATTCGAGAAACGCCCTCTAGTGGCCAAACGATTAGAGATAGCTGAATTCTGTTTACCCCAGTGATTTTCTCATTAAAATTGAGCTCAAGACCCCTAGGTCCATTTTTTTCTGTTAAGATAATGGTTGTTTCCTTAAGAAAGTGTCCAATTTCGCCCACCCGGTACAGTCAATTTAAACACAAAAAAATCAAACATTGCAAATATCCTATATTAGGTTTGCCTTTTTTATGTTGTTAGGTTCAGTAAATACTCAATTTTGCAACTTCGAAAAAGTTGTGGAAACCCCGGGGGGGGGGGGCACCAAAAACCGCGATTTTTTCGGAGTTTTTTCAGTATTAGCCTCGCAGCTCAAAAACTATAAGTTGTAGTGTAAAGAATATTATTATCTTTTTTAAACTAGACTAAATTTGCTACAATTTGAGCCCAAACGAAAGTCTGTAAGTATAACAGTTTCCGAGATACAGTTCATCAAAAATAGGCAATGTCTCCTTAAAAATTTTTTTAACGTATCCATGTTTCGGGCCAGATATTTCCAAAACGACGTGGCCTATGACCCTTATCACGGGAAAAAAGTTTGTAGGAAATTTTATCACCTTTTATTTAAGCATAGATGTATTCCTGTAAATAGGTAAAAATTGTAGCAAATTTAGTCCAGTTTAAAGAAGTAACTATTCTTTGCACTACAACTCATAGTTTTTGTGCTACGAGGCTAAAACTGGAAAAAGTTCGAAAAAATCGCGGTTTTTGGTGCCCCCCCAGTTTCCACAAGTTTTTCGAAGTTGCGAAATTGAGTGTTTACTACTGGGATTGAACCTAACAGCATAAAAAGGCAAACCTAACATAGGATTTTTTGCAATGTTCATGTTTAAAATGATTAGACTATTTTATGACTTACCATTCAATAAATACACCGCGAGAGCTTTAATTTAATCTATCATATTTTAGGCAAAATAGAGCATTTTTTAATAAGAGTTAAAGAGTTAAAAAATATATAATTTTTTGTAAAGCTACACAAAAATTAAAAACTATTTCGTAAATTTCGTTGCTTTGTTGGCAGAGCAGTGTTATTCGCAAACACTAAACTATAATTTGACGCTTAAAATAAATTTTCAACAAGTAATTAATTTAAATTATTATAAAAAGTATCAAACATCTGCTCTTTGCAAAGGCATATTACTATTGTGACAAATTAAAAAAAATCACTTCAATAGTAGAAAGAAAACTGGGATGTTTCACCTTAAATCTGTAACAAATATTATGAGAAATGATATTATGATATGTTTTATACATACCTACAGCGTCAAGTACACGGGGCGAGTTTACAAGCTACAAGCCGGCTTTTTCACAAGCAGCTCGTAAACTAGCCCAGTGTACTCGATGCACTCGCTCCGTTAGCTGCTTGTAAAAACGCTCTGGAAAAAGTTGAACTGCCGGCGACATTACACGCCGCTCGCCGGCTTTTGAGCGAGCTAGCTTGTAAACTAGCTACGTGTACTCACAGTAGCTTGTGTACAAACGAGTTAATTAGATGACAACACGTGGTTTCCACACGCCAGCTAGTTGGCTATTGAGCAAGTGGGAAATTTTGTGTGTACTCGACTACTAGCGCACACGCCGACTCGCCGTCTTTTTACAAGCCGGCTTGTTAGCTTGTAAACTCGCCCCTTGTACTTGACGCTTACCACATCATCACCACTGCAATATTCCTATACAAAAAAAAGTAATCAGAGAACAATGTATTTTAATATGGCAATAAAAAACAAAATCTAGCATATTGTTAAACAAAACCCAACAACAAGGCTTGAAATTTACAGATGGGTCAAATTAGCGTGTTTGTGTAGAATGTGTGTTTTTAAATTTGCTTTTATCTTCGACTTATGAAGACAATTTGGTTGAGGGCAACTAAACTGAGGATCAATTCCGCATTCATATTTTCTATGTTTCCATAGCGATGATTGATGACGATAGATTTTTGGACATTTACTGCATGGAAAACGAGTAATACTTCCTAAAAATAAACAAAAGATAGTAAATAAGTACATATTATAATTTTCAACTATAGTAAATGCAATACGATTTTTAAGGTTCAAAATCCACGAGGATTAATATCTTTTTATAACTAACCATCCAATAAATAAACTGATGGAGTTTTTAAAACAAATTTAATCTAACAATAATTATAGGCAAAATACAGCATTTCTTAATACGATAAATATCTTGAAATTGCAAGTTTTGAAGTAGTTATTTGTACAAATAAAGAAAAAAGCGGGAAAGAATTTAAAATTTTTTTCTAAAGCTGCATTGAAATTAAAAACTATTTAAGTTGATGTAGGGGTAGACCTTAAGTATTTAATTTAAAAAACATTCGTGATTAATAACAACATATTTTCTGTGAGTGAGGAATTTGGTAATACCGCTTACTTTTATTTTTCGAAAGGAAAATAATGTAACCTGCTTCAGTGCAGAAAATGTTACTTTCTAAGGCAGTTTTAGAAAAAATATTTAGTATTAAAATAATGTCACTTAGCAAGCGTGAAGTCTTAAAGCCATACAAAGTGAATGATCCTATGATAACAAAATTAAGAATCTTAAGAACCCCAACCAATATATCTATTATAAATATATATATATATGGTTTATAAAGAATATAATTAACTTAATAGAAAAGAGTGACTAAAATAATAACGAAATACTATTTTCTACTTCTCTTCCTTTGCTTGAAAACCGCACACATTTGTCAAAACGTGTCTTTTTAAATCCCATTTTCTTCTGAAACCCTTATTACAGAGTTCACATAAAAAACCTCGATCTTTTCCACAGTCTAAATATTTGTGACATTCTAATGAATGAAGTGTCTTATACTGTCGTCCACAATAGCACCGATATTGAGTGGAAACTATAAAAACAAAAATAGTGTTAACATAGCAAAACATAAATAAATTACTTATGCAATGTAATGTTTAGGCGAAACGTGGACCTAAGCCCTTGCTATAAATAATCGGAAGAAAGTGCTATCTGCCTTACGTTTAAAACGCCTTCAAAAGGGGCAAAAAAACGTGCAAAAGGACACTCCTAAATTTCTCAAACAAAATTTTTAATTTTAATTTTTAAGTAGGTATCCAATTAGAATGACAATTTAACTCATGTATAAAAAATCGCATTACTGGCCTGTCACAATGATGTTAATGTTAATGGTAATGGTAACGTAGGTTAAAATGTTAAAGTTCAGAAAATGCTGTCTGTTATGCAACTGTTCACAATGATGTTAATGGTAATGGTGATGTTAGATGGAGATGTTAACAATACAGAATTTTTCTGGATTTCTTAACATCACCACTAACATCTACCAATGGAAATGCGATCTCTCACGCATGTGATCTGTGTGACTTAAATTTTCCTCTTTATTAGGAGCAGAATTTTGAACTTTTCCAAATGAAACGATTCCATTACTATAAAATTATTAATGTAAATTCTTCACTTCAACAAAAATTATAGGTTAAAAGTAATTTATTTTTGTTTTGTAGAGGAATGTAGCTCCTCCCATATTACACAGCGAACTTTAAATTTGCAAGACAGTTAAGAATTTGGTTAACATGATTGTGACCAGTATTAACACTACCATTACCATTAACATCTTAACACTACCATTAACATTAACATCATTGTGACAGACGCTTTAGCCGCAGTGAAATTGTCACATTTACAGCGACAAATGCACTAGTGATTTTTTCACTTTAATTTCCTAATCAACTATCGCAGTATCCGTGCCCGCCGTATAAAAACATAGTTTGACATTTGCCAATAATTGATTGTATGATGATCGTGTTATTCACAGAACATCCCCACTTAGAACGGAAACTTAAATGATGACAAGCGGCAGTAAGTTTTAGTTGGCCTTCCAGTTACGAGATGGCGTTTCGTCTGATTTCGACTGCAAAAAAGAGCGCGTTACGGTTGTAACAAAATATGTATTGTCATTAATGTCATTGTGACAGTACCTTATTCCGTGCAATAATGTTTGTTTGTTAAAGGTGGCCAGTCAATATGAAATATTGTGGTCCTAATTGTAATGAAAAGTACAACAGCTGCATTCGGTTTCCAAAAGATGAGTATTGTATTTTTTAAGTTGAATTGTATAAAATTCTTAATTAAGAGTTACAATATTTACGTTTTGTTTTACTACTGTTAGCAATTATGTATCATAGGTACAGTTTTGTCATAATAAAAATAATTTACTGTAACTTTAGAATTGCACTTGTGTTTTAAAAAAAGACTGTTGAAGTTATTATTATTGATTATACACACGTATGTATAATAATTAATAGGTATTTTACTATTATAGTCTCATTTAGCAAAATTAGAGTCCCTATTTATAGCAATATCAGACAAAGCGCCATCTCGTAACTGGAAGGCCAACTAAAACTTACTGCCGCTTGTCATCATTTAAGTTTCCGTTCTAAGTGGGGATGTTCTGTGGTGTTATTTTAAGAATGAGTCGATTTGGCAAAGTTACGAACGGATTTGTCAATTTCTTGTTCGTTAAATTATCCTGCCGAATTGCACTTGAGGTTTGCATTTATACCGAGTAAATTTGTCTTGTTTAAATTCTAACCTGTTTCCTTTAGCAATTTGACTCGAAAAACTGTCAACCTATTTGTTGTATTGGTTGACAGTTTTTCTCGTCTAATTGCTAGGCAACAGATTCTTATTAAACAACCCAAATTTACTCGGTAAAATACAAACCTCTTGTGCAATAATAAGTGAAAATCTCTTTCCAGAAAGATGTGGTTCGATTTTACAGATCTTGCTATAGACAGACAAAAGCAAGCAATTTAATCATTATTCAGTGCTGGTCTCCAGCGACTAGGTCAATTTACGGGTTAGTATACGTTAAGGGCCATCACAACCATTCGGTATTAACCTGGTGTCAAAAGAATTATTCATTGGTGGAGATGATGGAGCCAAGTTTTACCGATTTAATTAATGTCTGTTAATTGCGACATTTCAGGATCAGATAAGAAAGGTCACACAGGTGTAACCCCATCTGATATTATTTAAATGTTTTCTTAGTAAGTGTTGTAGTTGTATTGTTGTCATTGTTAAATAGTGCTTATGTTTTAATTGTTTTACATTAGTTGTCAAATCGAAGCACTAAGAGATAATGTCACTAATAAGTACTTAATTCACTCAGGCTTTGATTTGAGAAAAATGGTGGAAAGTACTAAAATTACAGAACTGATTAAGGTAGAAACGAAAGATGACCGTAGAAAAATTCAATGGAATAGAACACCTGATAGGTGGAACATCGTTTTTAATAAACCACATTATTCATTAGATCATTACTGTCTGGCTTCGCCAATCTTGCACAACTTTTAGTGTTTAGTTAATTTGGTATAGGATCCAGGATCCAGCGCTGCATTATTTGGTCGCAAAGGACATTAGGAATGGCAGCGAAGGATCTAATTTTGTAAGCCATTCATTCTAATTGGCCTAATTTCCCTTACAATAAAAAATTAAGTAATACGAGGAAGTACTTTTTATTTTTTAGAATTAACAAAGGTGAAAAAATTATTGGTACATTATCTTACAAACTAATCGTTCATGTGTTGTTAAATTGTGTTTCAATTTAAATTTTCGCTTGCATTTTATGCATTCAAATTTGGCTTCCACGCCACATTCGTGCTTCTTGTGACGGCTCAAGTGATGCTTATGTTTATAACGCCTTCCGCACTGTTGACAACCGTAATATACTGTTTGCTTACAGAAACTCGCGTAAATTCCTGAAAGCAAATGGCAACATTAGTGTTTTCGATAATATTTGTTGGTCAATGAATACAATTTATGTAAGACAATACTGTTTATGTAATATATTAAACTGACAATTGCTTACAATTTTTACAAAATTTCTGTTAAAATACTTACAAACGTACAAATTAAAAATGATGGAAAGTAAATATGAACAAAATGGATGAGTTTGTTATTATGTTGTGATATGGTTTATTTATTAATCCACAGATTTAACAGCTCAGCTTGCTTCATGTAACCTTGTTACAAGGAAAAGGAAGCCTTCAAGGGAATATGTTTTACCTAGACCTCCTACATTTCAAACTTCCGGTTCTTCCGCCGTTACAATTTCTTTAGACATTTTGTATGGCAACGTTTTACACCTTTTTCACAAAAACCGACGAGATCGTGACATACAATTCGACCAAAAATTTAAAACCCATTCAAAAGGTTCCTCATTCTAAAGCCTTTGCAAAAGCGCTTGAGAATGGCAAGTTTAAAACCACCTGAATTAGAAATCGGCTTGCAATTATCTAGGTCCTTAAAATGCGCCAGATCTTCTCAAGTCAAAGACTCAAAGACCTTCAAAATGCCAAGGTGCTGAGTTGAAGTACTTTAAATGAGGAAACAATTTGCTATTCAAATTTGTGTTTCAAAAATATGTGCCCAGTGTTTAACAAGTCATTAAAATAACGAAAAAAGTTTACATAAAGATATGTCCAAAACTCAATCGTTTCGAAGATATTTCTTTAACGAAAAAAGGTATGTGCTTCAAACTCGATACGGTTAATTAACATTAAATTATTATAGTTTTTATCATGAATCGTCATTTTTCAATAAGGCAGCGGTAAAGTCTACTCCATCTTAAATGTCCTCTATCGGATTAAACGCTCCTAAAGTTAGGACAAAGTAAAACGTATAGGTATGGCAACCTTTTCTTCCTTATTACGTATACCTACCATTCAACTTGGAATAAATTAATGGTAGGTATGCGTAATAAGGAAGAAATAGGTTACCATATACGTTTTACCTCGTCTTACATTTAGCGGCGTTTAATCCAATAGAGGACATTTAAAGTGGAATAGACTATATGAACGCGGGGGTTCGGAAATCATTTTAATCCAAAACTTTTACACCAATAAACAAAATGATTATTTCTCCATGAATTGGGAATCTTTATTTCCTTCAAAAAAAGGTGCTTAAGCCACTGGAACAAATTAAGGACAAGGTTAAATCAGCTAACGTGTGGTTCATTATTAATAAATGATATGGTAAACAATTTTCTAAATTACATCCTAGCAAATTTTGAATACTTTAATTCGATATCAAATAAACACTGCAGCGGCAAATTTAAAAATTAATTTCACGTGAAAGAGGATCTACTAGATTGGCGAAAAATTTTAAATGACACCATTGACTTTAATGGGAATAATAACTAACAAAAATGTTCCATTTATGGGAGCAATGCATTACTTAATACAATAAATGTGTCAAAGAGAATTGTATGTTTATTTGTTGATGCCAAATGGACCAAATATATGCGTAATTTGCACTGAATACTCTCAAGTTAGCGTCTAATTGTAGCATATGCAAACGTTTACACACATACCTGAGCAAATGTACTAAATATTAGCCCAACTTGACACCTCTTAAACCAACACGCGGCTAGCGGTAAAATGTAAATCCATATTACGGCTCGTTTGAACATGTAAGGCAATTGGGTCCAAACTGCACTAAATATCGACGCGACTTGTGAAACACAACGTTCCCATACAAAATAAAAGTAAATTTTAGAACTATGTAGTGAGCTTATTTCAGATTATGGAATAGTACATAATTTTGACTGACCATCGTGAGAGTGAAATAGGAACTTTCCTGAGAAACCGAAAGAATAAAAGCGATCTACAACTCAGCAAGATTAACACACACGAATTAACTTTATTGAAAGAAAATATCAAGTATATAATTTACTTCCTCATTCTCACCGTCAACCAGCAAATATCACACCTATTTGTAATTAGGTCCTATTGTAATTCACTGCAATCTAAGGTGCGAGAAATCAGGAATCACCCGAGCCGTTGTAAAAAGGAATCATTACATAATGTAGAATAGATGAGATGTTGGAAAAACTTTTTTATTCAAGCATTCTCACACAAAGTACATTAAAGCACAAGCTACACACTTATTTTAAAGATAATATTCAAAAACTACGAATACAAGTCTTGTTCTAACAGAATACAAATTACTTCATGTACGGAAAAATAAGCTGTACCTAACCAGCTTACAGATTTTTAACATGTCACGCGTGTCGTTATATACCTTTGACTATATATCATTGGTAACAATATATAATCAAATGTTATACCGGGAGTTCAGTCTCAAAGTCGAACATAGGGATGTAACATGGTATTGAACGTTTTTGCCAATTGTTGCTCGCCTATTTAACTTAGAGACAAGGTAATGACATCAACAGAAGGAGAAAATTATTGCGATTGAAATAATGCTACTGGCAAGACTAAAAGTGCCATTTATTCTTTTAAAATACCAACTTAAGGTATGGCACTTTTGTATTGTAGTATTAAAATTAACGGCAAAGAAATGTCGAACTCTTCTGAAATTAGCGTCACCATGAAAGGTTTTCACCATAAAAACCCTTTTTTCGTTGGTATAGGTATTCATTATTAGATAAATAAACTTTAATACGTGGTTTAACGTTAAATTCGTATTGACAAACAAGCAGTACAAAAAACAATTGCTGTAAAATTTTAAAATCAAGGGAATGCTACTTAAACAGTTTCATACTTTAAGTTAGTATTTTAAAAGAATAAATCGCACTTTTAGTCTTGCCAGTAGCATTATTTGAATCGCAATAATTTTCTCTTTCTGTTGATGTCATTACCTTGTCTCTAAGTTAAATAGGCGAGCAACAATTGGCAAAAACAATCAATACCATGTTAAATCCCTATGTTCGACTTTGAGAACGAACTCCCGGTATGTACTTACACGGTTATTATACATAGTTTTGTCTACTTTTAAGTTTATTTAAAACCAGGTGAGCTACCCAATATTCTGGCCTTAATCAATATGAGGTGAAATCAATTTAACGTCATGACGATGATTAAGATGGTATTTTAAATTTCCTTTCTGTTTGAATACTCTCTCACAAAGTGGGCAAGTAAAGATACCTGGTTGATTGCACTCGTATCTTACGTGTTTATTCAAATTGCCTTGATATTTGTAACGATTTCCACACTGTTTACATTCAAATTTATATTTTTTGGAGCGACGCGTTAAATCTAGAAAGAAAAGACGAGTTAGCATTATATTATTTTATATATTTGTATTCAAACAGAAATTAACTACTCAGGCAAAATTCTACTTACAAAATTAGTACTGTTATTAACGAATCCAATAGGTCTGAAAACAAAATCGGAATAATTAAATAAACGATATTTTGTTTTCGATTATTATTTATTGTGTGTATTCATTTTCATGCAGCATAACATTAACATAGTACCATCGAATATTTTTGAAAAATGTGACTTTTTTACATATTACCTAACCATTAAAACACACCACACGTTATGAAAAAGTTTGTTAAGCTCGTCCATTATACAGCAGAAATTTTTTTCCATTACAATAAGTAAAATCTTCAGTTGAATACTTAGCGATTAATGATTCTTAGTTAAGTGAAGTGGACTAATCTTGTTTTGATTTTGAAAATTATAACGAATGCTTTGTGAGTTACATTTGTTTAATTTTCTATGTCTTAACATATTATTCTTTTGAGAAAATCTTCTTTTGCACAAGTCACATTCATATTTCGGTTCAACGTTGATGCACTCATTTAGAATATGACGATTTAAGTGTGTTTTATGTTTGTAGGTTAAACCACATTGATAACATACGTGGCGAATACCATTCCAAAAATCGCTTCTTGCTTCTTTACCTACAATAACGTAATTACTTATTAAAGCTATAGATATAATGCAATATAAATGCAAACTATACCTGCCTTTTATTCACTTAATTACGCACGAAAAATACTCAACTTATTTACTACAAACCCATACTAATCATTAGTGTACCAAAACTATAGAGCCATTTTCACAGCCGTGTAGAGGCTGTGAAAATAGCTTTAAAAAAAATGCCAAGTGACGCAACTAGTTTTCAAGAAGTGCTATGAAGACAAGAAATTAGCAAGTTTACTAAAAATGCTACGTAGTAATCGAAAATGTCAAAGGCCTGAGAAAGCGGGTCTTCCACAACAGAAATTACGAAAAAACAAGTAATAACCATTCAGGATAACCTTTCAAAGACTGCACCTTACTTTTTATAGCTCTCGATTTTTTCGACATTATTTGTAATGGTGATGATGACTTGGATAATTTGACTTAATCAGTACAATCAATTTAGAAAAATACTGTAACGGCGCCTTCGTTAATACTCCCCTCAAATTAGCAGCGTTGTAATTTACTCAACTTGTCGTTGCTTGCTGTTATGAGATAGATTATGTAATGTAATTTTTAAGTATACAGGGTGTTTCAGACCACCCGTACCGGTCAAATATCTCGCGAAATACAAAACTCATTGGAAAAAGAAAAAATACGTCTAAAAAGTTTTTTAAGATTCTATTGTTTGATAGTAATAGGATGTCCCCACTCCCACCCCCGGGGGTGGAGAGGGGGTAACTTCGTAATCTTAAATAGCACCCCCCAGTTTATTATGCAGATTTGAATTCTGCGTTAACAAATAGGAACTTTTTGTTTGAAACATTTTTTGAAGTTCTTGACAGATGGCGCTATGATCGCCGAAAGAAGTTTTCCGATTACCTATGCAAAATTTGTTGTCAGTTTTGTTAAGTGACAATAAAAAATGTTAATGCTTTGTAAAAGGGAAGAGGGGAGCCTTATTTACCCTCCCCCCTTCCCCACACCGCCACTTCACCCCTAATTTTAGATTTAAACGTATCTCGAATGTCAATGTGTTCTTTACTCGTGAAATCAAAGTAAGTATTTCAATTTTTTTTTTCTGTTTTCCATCAAAGACAAAAAAAATTTACAAAATTTAACTTCTTCAATCGTGGTATTGAACAGTTGTTTAAATCTAAAATTGTTGCGTTTTCCCATCCTAGGTTATGGGCCGTAGGGCTGTAGTGGCGGTGTGGGGAAGGGAGAGGGGTTAATAAAGCTCCTCCTCTTCCCTTTTGCAAAACATAACCATTTTTGATTGTCACTTAACAAAACTGACATCAAATTAGCATAGGTAATCGGAACAACTTCTTTCGGCGATCATAGCGCCATCTGTCACGAACTTCAAAAAATGTTTCAAACAAAAATTTCCTATTTGTTCACGCAGAATTCAAATCTGCATAATAAACTGGGGGGTGCTATTTAAGATTACGAAGTTACCCCCCTCTCCACCCCCCGGGGGTGGGAGTGGGGACATCCTATTACTATCAAACAATAGAGTCTTAAAAAATTGTTTAAACGTATTTTTTCTTTTTTCAATGCGTTTTGTATTTCGCGAGATATTTGGCCGGTACGGGTGGTCTGAAACACCCTGTATATGTAGATATAAGTAAAATTGAATAGTAAATACCATCACATAGTTTGCAGAAAACTTTGACAATGAAGATTCAAATTAAATATCCAAACATGTTAACGTAAGTAATAGTATTTCGGATGTGACAATGGTTATTTTAGGTTAAGTTACAAATTTTGGAGTAACTAATTTTTTGTAATTTAAGGGAGGAGATGTGCTTGGAAAATTTCATTAAATAAAACAAAAAGATTTATTCAAGAAACATCTTAACCAACAATATTTTAAATAAAGAGTGATGTCCCTTGGTAGTTTCATTCACAGTACGGTTCTATGTTTCCCTATTAGATGCTTTTTAATATTGCCCTTCGTTTTACATTTATATGTACATCCGGATGCAGTGCACCTATAAGATGGTTCCTTTCCGCACTCGTACCGTTTGTGAGAGTATAGTGATTTAGGTCTCAAATAGCAGCGACCACATACATCACAGCGATAACGTTTTTCCAATTCACTTGGTAAATTGCCTGAAATGTAAATCTGTCACAATACTAATTTTATAAATAATTTGACGCCAAAAACAATAAAAATATCACTTTCGATACTCACCAATTTTGATACGGAATAATTCAGTGTTTCTGGCTTGTTCAAACAACTGAACAGAAAACGTACCATGTTTTTTAATATTACTTTGACTGATTTTTTCTCGTGAGACGGTAAGGTAACACAGGATAAAATACATTAAAATTTTAACATTTGTCTATTGTTTAATTAGATTGGTAAGAAAATATAATTTTCTTACATAGTAAATAAAAGAAAAAATTTAAAATTGAAAGAGTAGCAATTGTTATTGCAATTCGTATCATTATTTTAGTTTCCAATTAATTTTAAAATCGGTAACGATCATCTACCTATAAACTATTTTATTAAACATATAGCTATTTATATCCACTAAATCAACTAAAAAGCGTGACAATTTTGCACACTAAATGATAAACCTAGTAATAATACAGAATTAAAAATTGCCTCTAACAATAAAGCTGTCAATACAAAATTATCTAAATACTGAAATTGAGATTGGATTACAAGTGCTTTTTAAGTATGTGTGATTGAAGCTCCTGTACATTGTGGTACTTGGCAGAACAATATGAACATTGGTTCAACTTCTTTCTTCCACATTCAACATTTTGGTGTCTCTTTAGACTCGAATATACGGCATAAGCTGAATTACACTTGTCACATTTGAACATTTTTTGCATATTTTTTACATCACCTACAACAATTAAACGTAAATGATGTAATCGAAAATGGCAATAAATAAATTACACAAATTCGTGTCATGTCTCATCATAACATGTTTCTTTAAAGATTGTTTTTGCTTCGTCTTAAAATGACAGCCAGGAAATCGACATTGAAATCTAGGGTCTTGCCCACATTCGTATTTAAGGTGTGAATTTAAATTCCTTACATATTTATAACTTCTAGAACAATTTGGACACTCATAGTAATCTGTAACAAAAGAAAAATTAGAAACAAAGTCCAATATTATATAGATAATAATTAATATTACTGGTTAACACTTTATTTATTTGAGAGAACATTGGAAAATGTTAAAGGAGAAAGTTCGATTATTAACCTTTAAAGACGTATTTTTTTTTAATTTTTACGGTTTTTGCATGTTCTTTTAATTAAGCGACTAAAAATAAGTGTATTTACATATGAAAATTCTTATATAATTGACTCGTTACCCTCTTGCTTCTTATTTTATAGATTACTTAGTTTACATAGGCTAATAATAATAATAATAATAAAACAGTCACACTTGCAGACAAATCTTACACACCCTTAAATATGAGTAATAGAAACATCACACCACCAATGAGTAGAGATACGTACATCACACATAACATACAAACTTGGACACAAAAGACTTTACACGGACGATATCCACATGAGATTAACGAAGACTGTGTTGATATTATAGCAACGCATGCTTGGTTAACCAAATGTGATATTTTCCCAGAGTCAGAGGGTTTCATGTTTGCCATACAAGATCAGGTCATTTACACACGAAATTACAGAAAACACATAATTAAAGATAGGACAATTACACATGATCTTTGTAGACAATGTTCGCAAAGACCAGAAACTATACAACACATTATATCAGCATGTACACGTCTAGCACAAACAGAATACAAACACAGACACGATCAGGTAGCTAAGATAATACACCAAAAACTCGCCACAAAACATAACCTTTCTACTGATAACACACCCTATTACAAATATACACCGCAAGTTGTACTTGAAAACACCACACACAAACTATATTGGGATAGGACACTACTCACAGATAAAACTGTATATAACAATAGGCCAGATATAACATTTATAGATAAAACACAAAAAATCATATACATAATAGATATTGCCGTTCCCAACACAAACAATTTAGCCAATACACACGCAGAGAAACATCGCAAATACACTGATATAGCTCAGGAACTTAAAGCGCAATGGAGAATGGGAACTGCTCTTACAGTACCCATTGTTCTTAGTGCAACCGGAGTTATACCAAAAACAATACATCACAGTTTGCACATTTTAGGGTTAGATAAGAACATATACATACAATTACAAAAGGCAGTCATTATCAACACTTGCCACATAGTTAGAAAATTTCTAAACATAACGGAAGATACCGCACATCACTCAGAACCACATCACACACTTTCAACTA
This sequence comes from Pyrocoelia pectoralis, assembly GCA_036250285.1. Classification (NCBI taxonomy): domain Eukaryota; kingdom Metazoa; phylum Arthropoda; class Insecta; order Coleoptera; family Lampyridae; genus Pyrocoelia; species Pyrocoelia pectoralis. Next base: position 550,773 of record CM070079.1, read on the forward strand.
ATATCATTCAAACACAAAATGAAACACAACACTCAATCCTCCCTTCACAAATTGAAACTCTGTTGCATACACAACATAACATTATAGAAAGTCCATTACCAACACACAACACTTCAACAATCACTCATGTAACACCTCTGACTCGTTCTCATGCACTCAAACGTAATCACACAATATACTCACAGTATCAGAATTCGCAATTAACACAAAACACAAACAACACATTACCCACTCGAGTGCAACCTATGCGTCGAGCTAAACAACAAAAAACGCTTACACAATAACCATAACACTTTTTCAAAACATACATATTATGTTCATTTTTTCTTTTCTATAAAAAGTCACTAAGTCACGAATAAGTGACGCCAACGGAGAAGCCTAGGAATATAGGGTCTCTTTTTGTTATTGATGCGCGACGCTGCGTTCATGTTAATGCCTTCGCGGAAAGAGGGTCGACGGGACGTGGCTTTTACAAATTGGGATCAAATACACCGAGGCTTCTCAAACAAATACATTATCTAAAATGTGATCAGCGTTGGTTTTATCAACGTCATTTAATTTAATGAACATAATATGTGTATAGTATTTAGTATGTTCCTTTTTAACAGCAACTTCAAATTTATATTGTATAGATATATGTATTACTAGGACTAATCGTAACTTGATTTCGATCCGTGCGATTAGTTAACCAGGCTTGGCCTGAGTATCGATAACAATCGAAGTACACAATAATAATAATAAAATAATAAAACAAATACATTATCTAAAATGTGATCAGCGTTGGTTTTATCAACGTCATTTAATTTAATGAACATAATATGTGTATAGTATTTAGTATGTTCACTTTTTAACAGCAACTTCAAATTTATATTGTATAGATATATGTATTAGTAGGACTAATCGTTACTTGATTTCGATCCGTGCGATTAGTTAACCAGGCTTGGCCTGAGTATCGATAACAATCGAAGTACATAATAATAATAATAATAATAATAATAATAATTGTTAAGTTAAGTATTAACGTTTAAGTTAATCTTTAATAATACAAACATGAACTTTATACAACAAAGTAACTCATCCAAATTATATGTTTTTCGGTTGCCAAGTGAAACATTCTAGTGTTTTTCAACTGTACCTTGACATCTCCCTTTTTTAACAACTTAAAGAGAACTTATAAATTTAACTTATCTGGTGGCTTAACAATTCTACCACTTCTGGTAGTTACATAGGAATTATTATTTGATTTTATGTTATGATATTGTTCAACATCATTGTTTACAACTTGATCATTATACATTTAACTAATGGTTTCAAAGTTGTATAATTTTTTTCACAATCCTTATCTTCATTACGTGTTTTTAAGATTGACGGTTTTATAAATTTCCTGTTCCTAACATATACGTTACCATTACATAATCTAATCTTATACCTACGTACATCAACCCTTTGTAAAATTTGACCCCTGGTCCGCTGTTTTATTACAAACATGTCACATTGTCCGAAAATTCTTTAATCTAAATTAATTTAATTTCATTCATAATCATAAATATTAGATAATATAATTTTGTTTAATCTTAAGATTCCTAAAAAATAAATTTATGGTTAGATGTTATCCCCCATAAATTTAATTATTGTACCACTATGTAAGTGTGAATGAATAAATAATAATAATATGAAACATTGGCAATTGAGTGATGGCAATTTGGAATTTGATTAAAATCTACATTACTCCAATTGTTATTTCGGCAACAGGTGTAATTTCTTGTAAATTTGAATCTTATTTAACATCACTAAATTTAAATCCAAAATTATTTGTAATAATACAACGAGCTGTTTTATTACAAACATGTCACATTGTCCGAAAATTCTTTAATCTAAATTAATTTAATTTCATTCATAATCATAAATATTAGATAATATAATTTTGTTTAATCTTAAGATTCCTAAAAAATAAATTTATGGTTAGATGTTATTCTCCAAAAATTTAATTATTGTACCACTATGTAAGTGGAATGAAACTTATTAATTATATTTTTCAAACAAACACCCTTTTACTAAAGTCAAAACAACCAAAAAATGTTTACTTTCACGCATACATACAATAATTTTTTTGGGAAAACAAATGTTTAATTGTGTGTGGAATAAATAAAAAAAAATAAATAATCGTTCGTAATATGGAAAAAACTGCAAGCGTCTAGCGAGATAGTCTTGTTCTACCCGGTGTCTTGCAGAGCTAGTCTTGCATCCAGTCTTGGTCTTGGTCTTGCTAATGGCGTTGCTATCTTGCTCGTGGTCTTTGTCTCACAAGTCTTGCGAGACCAAGACAAGACTGCAAGACCAAGATCGATTTCGGCCATGACTAACTAGCATGCTTAAGTACGAGAACTGACGTATGAATACTTAAATTCATTTCACAGACGGTCCTATATTTAGGTTACTTGTATCCTTTCCTTTTTAATTGATGATCGGGCTTGTTTAGACCCAATGCCGTAGCGGAGGCTTTCACGACCAGGGTCAGTAAAATAACGACTTCTGGGGTTGCAGTGTCAATTTTGAAAAAGTCAATGTTTCGCCCACTTTTGTAAGGGGCTTCACCAGAACAAGAACAAAACAAAAATACAATATAAAAATAAAAATGTAAAAAACTCTTACCAAATGAACCAACGGAAACAAAACACACAGTTTAATGTGTGTTTTCCAATGTGTTGTTATTTTATGGTTTAGACTCAACTTATAGAATGTCACTTTAAATCGAACCAAGTCCACACTTGTTCACACTCATTATCTGCTATCTCTTTTAGAAGAATGAAATAAAGTGCTTAATACTATTTTTTGCAAATAGAAAATATAACAAATTTTGTCATTAAGACAAACTACAGATTGTCAAGATAGAAAAACTATTCCCAAAAGTAGAATTTAGAACAATTACAACTTCTAATAATATAGTATACGACAATATAAAGTAAACGAAGTAGGGATGCGTAATAAACAGAGAATAAATAAAAGTAACCGATAATCATACAAGAGAGAACATACAATTAAATTAATTTAGTTAGATAGTTTTTGGATTCATAGTGAAAACTCGTGAAGTTTCAAGTGTCAAGTGGCCGTATCCGCTCAGGTACTATTTTGGTGTACGAAGCGACCTTTGTCGTTGCGGTGATAGTTTCGTTGTAGAAACGCGTATGATTACTAAAAGGATTATTATTACTAGTGGTTTCCCCTTTAACTTTAATTTTAAACTTACCCACTGTGTGTGGCGTAGGTTAGAGAATAACTACATTATGTGAACGTTGATCTAATAAAAACTATGTTATCTAATAAAAAAATAAGTTCAAAAGGATTTATTTATTGTTTCATGTACTAAACAAATTCTTGTCTAATGTAACACAAACTAACAAAAAGTTAAAAAAAACATTGACAGGTATAATAAAACATTGTTATATTAACGTAATATCAAAACAGAGAACAAAAATAATCAAAACTACACTAATGTCTAATGTGTATCATACGATATGCTTATGTCGTCTATTTTCCAAAAATTATAGGAATAGGAAACGACATTTAGAAAAATAAAGTACACTGCTATTTCCATTGAAATTTACATTTGGGCACTTTTCCGATATGGTTTGATTTCTACTTGTTCAAAATTGGTAAAACTTTTTTTGTAAGTTAAATACTGCCATTTAGTTTAGCAAATTGAACCCTTTACACTATTCCCAATCCGGCCGGTTTCTTCAAATGCGTTATTAAATGTGATCGAAGATGACCGCTTCTTTTAAATTTTCTTCCACAACTTTTACATTCAAATTGAGGTTCTTTGCCACATTCATATTTAATATGCCATTTTACATAACTTCTCTGCTTATATGACGTTTTGCATCCTAAACACACGTAACGACCATTGAGATCTGTGGCAATTCCTGGTGGTAAATCTAGGAAGAGAAATGATTTTAATATTTATAAAACCTACAATAAAACTAAAGCTAATTCCGAGGCTAATTCTTATTTGTGGATTCAATGTTTCTTATAATAAAACACAACAAATTGTTTTACTAGTATATTTCTCATATTATTAAAAAAATTGTAATGATTTTTTCAAACAATTTTCACGGAAAAGCAATATTTGACGACAGGGTTTACCATAACTATCTTTGGACCATACTAAAACCATTTACCACACATTTGGGCGCAACAACAATGTAGTGACAATCACTTGACATTTTTTTCACTACTAGTAGAGACAGCATAGGATTTTTGGATATCATAGGCGACAATGAAATTCAATTTCTATACCGTTATCGAATTAGAGGCAAATAATTTTCATTATTCAATACTATAGTTAAGTTCAAAAAAGGATTTTGTAGCATCTCTTGTTGAATTTCATCGATAACAAAATTGAAAAGCTACTGGCGATATTGAAACTAATGAAAGTGCACGCACTCACAAAAATTCGCGTATCTTCACTCAGTTTTCGAATAGTGTAAAAATATACAGGGGGTTCTATTTAAACAAGTCAAGTAATACATATTTAGTTGAAGGTCGGCACCTTTTTTTCCCTCGCCCTGTATAACTGGGAATTTTTTTTAATATGATTGGGAAAAAACTTTTCGAAATTTGAAACTCATAAGTGAAAACCGCGCATTTTTATCTTATTTCGTTTAGTCAATAACAACGTTCAAAATGTGTCAGTTTCAACTGGGACACCCTGTATATAAATCAGAAATTAACACAAAACTATCATAAATGAATTAACTTCTATCTTTTATTTTAAATGAAAATGTACTTATTAATAAAATATATTAATAAATTAATATATTAGTGTAAATAAATTCCTAGTAATGAAAAAAATAGTGTACAGTATACACCACAGTAGAGAAGACCTTACCCCCTTATTTATCTAGCGGTCGGTCAATAATCATAGTCTTCTCTACCTTAGTGTATAATATACTATTATTTACTGTAATTCTATTTCATAAAGCTGCAAATATGCAATTACGATTTCTATTTAAAATTACTTAGGTATTTGTGATTTGTACTACAATCATTATTACATATTCATTTATCCGTACTGTCTTAAGACGCAAAAGTGGTGAAAATGTGCGATTTATGAATATAATAAACGTAACGTGGTGTAATGTAAATTTCTTCAAATATCCTTTGCGCACGGTCTATATACTAGACCGTGTCCTTTGCGTACCTAAATGCAATACCTACGATTATTACAAATTTATTAAGCTTATTGGATGGTTCAATCATACTTAACCTCTCACATTATGGAAAACAGGATTAAATTGCGCTCAACGAACCATAGTAAAACACGTCTATTATTATTACGCACAGAAACGTAAAACAAAATTAAAGAAATTTTTATTAATTGCTCAAAGTTCTAAAGTTAAAGAAAACTATGCTACACAAAGATTAATAATATGAAATTTCAATGGTCACGTTAAATGATGCTTTGCATACTAAGGCTATATTCTATTCTTCACCAATGTCTCAATAGATGTGCGTGAAGATTGGATTTTCTTTTAAATTTTCTTCCGCATGTTTTACATTCGAATTTTGGATCTACCCCACATTCATACTTGAGATGCCATTTCATGTAGCCTTTCTGTTTATACGATGATTTACATTTAAGGCACACAAATCGACCATTGGCGTCTGAACATAAATTCCACCTTCCACCTACAAATAAATTTATTTAGAAATAACAAAACTGGCGCATATTTTCATATGAAGAACGACCCACATCAACCAGTTTGGTTTGATACCCTGTATCAACTATTAGGCAGTACACAAATAAAAAAAAATCGTTAGTTTTGAAAATATTGGAATCTTTTCCCTCTTTAAATCAATAAATTATCTTTAAAATGTTCCCACACTAAAGAATATAATCCGTGTCTCTTGTTTTTGCTAAATAATTAAACAACATACTATGAGTTTTTCTTTTATTTTTTAGCATAACATTGTAAACGAATGTGTTCAGTTCCATAATGAACATGTCAAAGATATTGTTCTACAGCAGGGTTTATACAAATTTATTGTTTTTAAACACAAACACATGTTGAAATCTCTATTTAAACCGTTTCAATCTATAAAAAATAGTTTATTGTCAATCTAATTCATAACACATTAGCAACACCTTTAAGGTTGCCATACTGCCTATGAAGTTCTTTTTGATTTTGATAATGTCAGTAGTTTGTATTATTAGCATTATCCAAACTGAGTTTTCAGATATTGGAATACACTTCCTAACTCCCAAATTTCGTTCCTCCCCACTTTCATCTGTTCGAACGGCTGAAGGATGTTTTGTGGTAATGCCAATTCTACGAAAACGTGAACTTATAGACAGCGGCGCCAAAGTGACTTTTTACGACTTTTTGAAAAGAATTCTGAACACTGCATAGCTGCTGGCCCAAGTATATTGAGAACGGAAGACGCGCGAGAACGAAAAAGACGAACGTTGGTTGGTCATATGGTAATATAAAATAAGAATATGTAGCAGGTTACAAAGTCACTTTGTGTACAGTCATCATATGGGAGCGCTGATGTTCTTTTCTTTTAAACTGCCGATTGTAAATACCGCATTGAAACGACGGATGCCTGCCGCATTCGTATTGCAAATGTCTCACCAAGGTGCCCTTGTTTTTGTACACCCTGGAGCACTTAGAGCTGTGAAAGAACATTAATTTTCTCAAATCTGAAAATTAAAATTATTACTAAAACGATGACTTACTCCTTACATAGGTTAACCTTTTAAATTAAAAGTTGATAAAACGTTATTTGAACATAATTCATTTTCAATGTATTATTATAACCTGTAATATTAACATAAGTAACCATTCATTCACTTTGGTCAGACCGCATGTTGCGGCTTTGCCTTCAAAATTTTGTTAAAATGTTTACATCATATTAATCATCAGCCTTTTTGGCATTTTCATTAGTTATTAATCCTATGGATTATTAGTATTTTTATTTAAGATGTTTTACTTTTATTGAGTTTTTCAAATCATCATGTTTTTTCCCTAAGCCTTCATTCATCCCTTTTGTCAAATTTTTGCTTGAAAATGAAACCTGTAACGGTTTCAAAACATGTCGCCAACCCCCCCCCCCCCCCCATGTAAAATCTTCAATTTTCAATTTTATAATTTAATTACAATTATCGATTGAGGTTATCCGTCACAGTAGGCTATCAGTGGATAAGCTGTGACGGAACCCACCAAATTCAACATTTTACACTGCTTTTTGCATCGGAGCAGTTTCAGTACTTCGGTACTTAATCAAAAAACATAACAATATCATCATCGTCTTCATTAAATCATCGGTAAGGGGAGGTTGAGAGTTTTATTTACTATTCCTTCTACCCCCTTTGAGAGTCAGAACCTACCACAATGTCTTCATAAGTAACCATAATAACAATTAATAGAGAATTATTTTAATAATGCATGAAAACTGAATTCGAAGGGTAATAATAATAATAAAATAAATCTGGATAAGTATGTGAAACCACTCCCTCTGTACATTCCTAGTTCCATCCATTTATTGCAACGAGGGAGATAGGAGCCCACCAAGATTGAAAAAGAAGTCGCGAAAGAGGGATCTCGGCTTAATTAAGTAATAATAATAATAATAATCTTTATTGTGTTAAAAACGTGTCTGAGCACATACACTCGTCAGTTTATATTTTGTTCTTGGTTCGCTTAACTTTGCACCTTATCCCAAGCGTTAAAGGGCAGATTGATGTTTAGTAGTGAGATTATAAAGAAGTAACTAACGAGTTTTAATTTTCAGCAGTCTTTTCATTTAATTAGTTCATTATTATCTAACAACCCCTGGAGTTCTTCCCCGAGTGTTCAATTTTCGATATCCCGAGCATTTACACTTTCCAAAGCAGAGAACGGTTTGGAAAGTAATTAATTAAGGTAGGGGCTGTCCTACGTAACAACACCACTCAATTCAGATAAGAATATGGGCAATTCCTACGCATCAGAAAACTGGCTATTACTTAAAATAAATAGTTAAACTGATAAGGTTATTAAGTACAATATATGAGGACGCACACCTGTTATACCGTTTGCAATACGACATCTAAATGTACGAATCCAATACTTACCATCTTGGGAAAATGTTATACCTTACCTATAACTTTTGAGCTCACCGCTTATCTAAAAGTCCGAGATTGCTCTCAACTGTTTACTAATGCCAATCTCTTACACACAGCTGTTACACACATAGTAGCCTCCAAGATAATATACTCAGTACATTTGATGGTATCGATTTCAAATCATCTTGCTCAATGAACGACCAAGTAGGGACTTTATAAGGGTAAGTGTAAAAAAGCTACGCACAAAAATCATTTATTGATATAAATACGATGTACAGTCACTTTACCTTGCTTACACCCCGCTGGATGTTTAGAAGTGAAAAATTTGATTTCACTGTATAAAACTAAAACTAGCTATGACCACGCGCTCCATTTAAAAACATTTAAGTTGGAGCTCACACTAACAAATTATAATATAGGAATAGTATATAAACATCATAAAAATAAAACGCAAGAGATTTCATTGCTATGGCACTGGTGTTCTTCGTAAAATTAAATGGTCGGCTGCAACATGCAAACTAAAAATACTTAGTAAGTATACACTCGTACTATTTACTGAAGCGAGTGGAATTTGTATTAATAATTGAAACTGTAAGAAGTGGATTCGAAAAGAAAACCGCACTGCATTAAAATATGACGCGAATGATTTCACAAATGAGCTAAGTGGAAGATGGCAAACTAAAAAAAAAAATTTTAAATAACAATATGACTAGAACGCTTTTGTTTGCAATTAATCTCAAAATGCTAGGACGAGTCAAAATTTATCTACATTTTCGCCTTACCACACTTTTTCTGTCATCTTAATTACAACAGTAGTTTGCACCAAGTAGAAACAAATCCAATATCTTTGGTCGGGTGATATTAAAGGGTACATTATTAAACTTGGTTTTAAAATACTCGAACACATACGTACAGCTTAGATTTCAGCCCCGACGATAATGTGCACAAAGAAGTGAAAGGAGTTTCACACCCAACCGAAAACCCTCCTCAATAAACGAATACACAAGCTTAAGGCAGTTGAGCCAAGTGCATTTAAAGTGGGAGGATAAACGTGAACAAGAAGTGTAGATAAATTTGGACTCATCCTTGTAATATAAAATATGAATATCTAAAAGTTTACAAAACTACTTTATGTACAGCCATCACATGGTAGCGCATATTTTCTTTTCTTTTAAATCGACGATTACAAATATCGCATTGAAACGACGGACGTTTGCCGCATTCGTATTGCAAATGTCTCACCAAAGTGCCCTTATTTTTATACACCCTGAAGCACTTAGAGCAGTGAAAGAACATTAATTTTCTCGAATCTGAAAATTAAAATTATTACTAAAAAAGAATATTTACACTAACGTTCATGCAAAAATGGCAATAGCTACCTCGACACACAGCTTCTTTTATTAAACATGCTTTTATTTCTTCTATAGGCTAGCACAACAAATATAATAATTTTTCAAATATCTCCAGGGAAGCATTAGTGTAGCTATCACAGCACTATTTAGCCGCATATTATTACCTCAGGTACACATTTAATGTAGACTGAGTCAACCTCTCAAAGTTCTTTTGGAAGAACCGGGAATCGAACCCGAGATATCAGCGTCAAAGCCTAGCGCTCTAACCCCCAGGACACCAAGGTTATTTAATAACAATTATTGTAAATATAAATTCGTTTAATGCTTCCTATTTGTGAAGGTCGAATATTGCTGTGTATCTTCTAATTTTCTTAGAAAACTTCAAAAGTTAAAGTGCACTGATAGTTCTTACAAATAGCAGTGCCAAGACACCTAGCAGTTATTAAAACATTTTCATAACTTAACCTTAAGTGATTCGATGGACCGTAAAACTCAAAATAAATTCAGGATTTTTTATTATTTTGCAATATATTCACTACGAATATCAAAACACTTGGACCAGGATTATAGTGATTTTTAAGATCGTCAATATGCTGTATTATTACACTTTTATACGTTTTCAGCAAGGAAGGGTGTCAGCTGGCCAACAGCTAGAAGTCACTTTGTGACTACAGACCCTACCCATTGTGCTTGAATAGTATGTCTCAAGAATGTCATAACGATACCTTATGTGAAACGTTGCATTCACAGCTTTGAAATTTTTCAAAAGTGGGCGTTCCAATGTTCCATTAACCGTTTGGTCGCTAGAAGGATAATGCTCACATCATCTTCCCAGCAAAACCTTGGCGTTCTGTATATTTATTACTACGTTTTGTACCACTGTAATATTTCTCTTTTGCTAAAGAGGTGCAAATTATTGTAAGACAGTTGTACTCTCTTGAACGCTCATGACATCGAATATCGTCACGAAATTGTCAGTGAAGTAAAAATAATAATTAGCTATCAGCATAGCTTAGATTTAATGAGAATATTGTTCGAAGAGAATGCTCTCCTACTAAGCTTTGATTATCTGAAAATTAGAGAAGTTAGATCATGTTTAACTTGATATTAGATAGACATATTTAAGGTTTTATTCTTTTTTAAAATTATTATGCTTCTTAATCAAGGAATAAAGTTCCTAACGTTATTTTGATACTCTTGCAAATAATTACACACATAATAATTATGTATACGTATTTACTTTCCTTTTGGTATTTATCCCAGCTTCTTACATCTACAAAGTAAGTATTTTTCTAAGTTATACGTTACAGACTAAAGTTTCTCCCCGAAAACAAATGCAAAATGAGAACATTGCTACTTTAAAGTTATAAAAACTAAAAAACATAAATTGGTATCAAATATTGGTAGCAATAAAATTATTTATAAGTGTACTATACTATTAAAAAAAACGAATTGACCTAAAATCTCCATTTAAAAATATCCCAACGTGTTTCGACACTATGTTTGAGTTATAAGCTCAACAATTAACATTGTTCTTAAATACAATCTGCTTACACGCCGCCTTTTTAATTAGGATACTGTATGTACACATAGAAAAGAAATAAAAAAACAAGACCCAAGAAAGAACCAACATTTATTTTCAAACTTCACTTTTGTAGTTATTTAGGCAGTTTAGTACTGATATTTACGTATGTTTGTATCCAACATGCTGCTTTAAATTTCCCTTCCATTTTGTTTTGAATGGACAGAATGAACAATGGAATTGCGGTGGCACTCCACATTCATATTTTAGATGTATATTTAATGATCGTTTGTATTTGTAAGTTTTTCCACATTTTTCACATTCTAATCGATCTCCTTCGCCTAAAATATTAACATATGTATGAAATGAAGAAAGTATCTTTAAGAAAGGATCATCAACGACTTCATCAATAAAGTCCTTGTGTAGGTATTTAAGGATTTATTAAGTCTGCCCACAATACACAACAATCACAATTATAGTACAACGATCACATATTTCTCTGGCCATGGAACTAATTGTAAGTACATAAACGTGATAATACACTGCTAGTTCCTTAGCGAGTACTAGCGATTTAAATTGATTGTCCTTCCACGAAAAGGCATTGGATCGACTAATCTAACTAATAAACTAAACATCATTAGCTTGAGAAAATAAGTTATTGCCATGGACAAACGAGTGTTGATCACGGTGATGTTTATGTTTAAATAATTTTTCACAAATGTAGCATTTATATTTTCTCTCTGCACCACATTCTAACCGTTTGTGTCTAGATAAATTGCTTGAATGTTTGTAATTCCTGCCACATCGGTCACATGAATGTGAGTACACTGAAACAAAGAAAGCAAATTAAGAAACTACACTTTCATAAAAAATGACCATCTCTAATAGAAAGCGCTACATCATTATAGTTAATTACTATTTTTAGATTCCTTTTATGACAATATAGAATGAACAAGGACGAGATGTCTCTTTAAATGGTACTTTCTAGTGAAATTGGAATGACAATTTTCGACAAAACAGCGGAAGCCTTTTTTTCCGCAATCGTAGTCGATGTGGTACTTGTAAGATGGGCGTTTTTTGTATGTTTTCCCGCATTTTGAACATTCCCATTCACGATTAGGAGGCTGCGTATCTGAAAAAAATACTCTAATTTAATATATTTATTGAAATGAACACATGTACAAAGAAATATAAATACATCACGTTGAAAAGATGGAAATTATACAATCAGTTTATGTTTATGTTTAAAGTGACTTTTTAAATTGCTTTTGTAACGGCACTTATGACTGCACAAGTGGCATTCAAATTGTGGTCCTCCAAGACACTGGTACTTAAGGTGTCGGCTGTAACTACGTTTAGATTGGTAAATTCTTGTACAGACAGAACAAAAGTGTTGCTCTTTTTCCTTATCTTGGGCCACTGAAAAAATAACTTATTAATATCGTTGACACAATAAGGATATGGCGATTCAAACGAACCTACAGGAAGGTTATTAAACACTTAAAATAACAATTTTTGGCATTTTTAACACGCGAATTCTTCAACGATTTATTTCAATAGATTTATAAATTTTTGGGCCCAGCTAGTTCCGATTTTCATGATGACATCAATGTCTGCTGTACAATTTACAGTGATTCACCAAGCCAAGTAGCTTAACTTGAAATATAACAGCTTGGCTTGAGCTTGAGAGGCAAGCTTTTTAAGAAGAAAAGCTTGGCTTGGCTTGATGTTTGCGAATGCAGACTTGGCTTGGTTGCCAAGCTTTCCCAAGCTTTATCAAGCTTTTTTAAACTTAGTCTTGCTCCTCCCGTAAGAGTAGTGAGGTTGGAACACATTGCGCATTACGTCATACATACACTGTGTCCCAATTTCGATGCTCACCATTAGTATCTTGGTTACCTCTTTTAAAGTTTTACATTGTTCAGACTTTTTTAAGACAAATTATTTGATATAAACAGAAACCCCCGATTGTCATTTGTTTTTAAGTTATTTGCGCTATCTTTTATTTTTCGTATGGCGGCCATATTGAATTTTTGGTTCGTTAGACGGTCTTTAAAAAGAATTTTCAACGATGTATAATAGGTACGCCTATTTAGTTATAAGGAGAATATTAATAAAAACGTAAATTGTAAATGTAAAACTTTAAAAGAGGTCTGATTAAGCGTTATTCAGTTATTGAGGAATGATGAAATCGGAAAATTTTTGGTTTTCAAAAATTATTTTATTAGGTCAAATTTGAAATAAAATTAGTTTCAAATATTTAATTCTGCAAAACATTCCCCATTTAACCGTTGGTCTATGTGTTCTAATAACCGAGATACCAATAGTGAGCATCGAAATGAAATCGGCAAATTTTTGATTTTCCAAAATTATTTGAAAAATTAAAAAAGTTTCGTCAAATTTGAAATAAGATTAGTTTCGAGTATTGAATTCTGCAAAACATTTCCCATTTATCCGTTGCTCTATGTCTTGTAATAACCAAGATACCAATGGTGAGCATCGAAATTGGGACACATGGTATATACCTCATTGTCGGAATTTCGCAGTATTACTCAACTACTGGTTAGTGGGCGATTATTAAACTATGAGTTCTAACAAATTATCTGAAAATTCCGAAGAGCCGTTATGTAGAACGTACATTTTCCAGACTATCTACACATTCACATTTTCTAATTTATAATTTTTGTCATTTTTGACTTCGTACAAATCAAAAACCGTTGCAGGACATCACCTGATAGCCGTATCATTTTACAATCAAAAACAAGTGTTACAGCGTGACGTGCAACAGATTTTGTACAAGGTACCGTTGCGCCCATTGCGATTTTGAGAAATATACAGGGTGTTTCAGACCACCCGTACCGCCCAAATATCTCGCGGAATACAAAACGCATTGAAAAAAGAAAAAATACGTCATTTTTTTTAAGGCTCTATTGTTTGATAGTAATAGGATGTCCCCACTCCCACCCCCGCGGGTGGGGAGGGGGGTAACTTCGTAATATTAAATAGCACCCCCCAGTTTATTATGCAGATTTGAATTCTGCGTTAACAAATAGGAAGTTTTTGTTTGAAACATTTTTTGAAGTTCGTGACAGATGGCGCTATGATCGCCGAAAGAAGTTTTTCCGATTACCTATGCTAATTTGATGTCAGTTTTGTTAAGTGACAATCAAAAATGTGAATGCTTTATAAAAGGGAAGAGGGGGAGATTTATTAACTCCCCCCCCCCCCCACACCGCCACTTCACCCTTACGGCCCATAACCTAGGATGGGAAAACGCAACTATTTTAGATTTAAATAACTGTTCAATACCACGATTGAAGAAGATAAATTTTGTAATTTTTTTTTGTCTTTGATGCAAAAATAGAAAAAAATTTGAAATACTTTGATTTCACGAGTAAAGAACACATTGACATTCGAAATACGTTTAAATCTAAAATTAGGGGTGAAGTGGCGGTGTGGGGGAGGGGGAGGTTAATAAAGCTCCCCCTCTTCCCTTTTATAAAGCATTAACATTTTTGATTGTAACTTAACAAAACTGACATCAAATTAGCATAGGTAATCGGAAAAACTTCTTTCGGCGATCATATCGCCATCTGCCACGAACTTCAAAAAATGTTTCAAACAAAAAGTTCCTATTTGTTAACGCAGAATTCAAATCTGCATAATAAACTGGGGGGGTGCTATTTAAGATTACGAAGTTACCCCCTCTCCACCCCCCGGGGGTGGGAGTGGGGACATCCTATTACTATCAAACAATAGAGTCTTAAATAATTTTTTAGACGTATTTTTTCTTTTTTCAATGCGTTTTATATTTCGCGAGATATTTGGGCGGTACGGGTGGTCTGAAACACCCTGTATATCTATATATCTAATGGTAATTTTTTTTACAATGATTTTAAGTAAAATATTCTTTTCTTGCTAAATCGAATGACCATACCTACTAATGGTATATTTTGTTTGAGTAGAGCACAGACTATCTCAAACATACCCGAATTGCACGTAGGTACTACCTTTATACCGAATGAATAAATTTTATGGTAAAATGCAAAATCATCAGCTGGATCTTCTAACAATTATGTTCCATGGGATAGCAAAAAAATGCTTAGAAATATAAGCTTGAAAGCTTGGGAAAAGCTTGAAAGCTTGACTTGGAAAAGCTTGATAAGTAAAGCTTTTCCACAGATAAGCTTGGCTTGTATAATACTTAAGGTTGGCTTGGTTGTTTGTAGGCTTGACTTGATTTTATGTCAAGCTTTAAAAATTCAAGCCAAGCCCGTGAATCCCTAACAATTCATATCCCACTAAAACGTTTGTGGCGAATTACGAAGCAGCGTCTGTCATTCCTATCTTTGTTCGTGCATTTTTGCTTTACTTCTTATAAAAAACAGTTTATTTAAAACTATTTACAACTTCTACATAGGATAAAATCGGTAAGTTGAAAGTATCTTTATATAAGTGATGTAAAATTTGCAAAATTTTGGATCATTCAAATCTCAAGCCTAGCCTTGTTCTTTATTCAAACTATTTTCAACGTGTGTTATAATCAAGAGCTACGCGTCCCATTTGAATCTGTTGTGCGGATAAGGAAACAGGTGTATTTTTTGAAAATATGAAAATTAATTCTAGCGAACGTAAAAGGTATGCAAAGTGATGCAAAAAAAGGTACCAGAAGCGCAAAAAGAAAATAAACCGCTTCATTCATTAGCTAAACATACGAAATGATAGTCTACCAAAGTTAAAACCACGTTAAAGAATAATTTATTGCGAATAGTTGCTTACAGTGCCACATCAAAGGTCTACGAAATGGAATATTATGATTGCCAACGTGTCACCATCAATTTAACCTTAGGAAACGGGTATGGGAGAACTTCCAACTTGAAAAGATAAAATAATTTCAACTTCCACCGAATTTCCACCTGAAATGGTTTAATTATTATTAATATTTAATATTAACTAGGTATTTAATAATTAATTCGAAAAAATGTATTTGTTTACTTACATAATAGGTTACGTTACGAAGGAATATAATTTTAATGCAACAATTTCTTAAATTCACATAAACAAAAAATGAAACAATTTTCACTGTCAATAAGAGAAGTGTATACCTACATACCGGGTGTCAACGCATCTATTAGACAAGCCATAACTTCTAGAATAATAGGTGTATTAAAATGAGATTTGGTATAGGTGAATGGCATGTAAAGAGGAAAATTTTCGCATATTTTTCACCGTCTGGTCACTTCCGGTTTCGCCGGAAATGGCTCTGGTTTTGAATTTTTAAATGGAACGCCCTGTATATTGATACATTTTTGGATTTCTGAGACAATTTTGAATCAGAATATGAATTTTAAAAATTTTTTTACGCCTACTTCATTTTTTAGAGTCATTTTTAATATGGCATCTAGGTGGCCATGATTGGACGTAAACTAATCTGAGGATCTCAGGTGATGTCAGAAAATTACAATCGCAAAATTTTAGCGACTAGTATGATAGATAGGAAGAACATAAATAAGGAAAATACTGGATAATAATTTATTTACTTTTGTCAAGTGTGCCTTAAGAAACTTTTACTGTGATAAAGTGAGTGTTTTGTTCTCCAAAGAAGACTTGATAAAAGTAACTAGGTACAAAATATTATGCATCACGGCTATCCATGGCACACTTGACAAAAGTAAATAAATTATTATCCAGTATTTTCCTTATTTATGTTCTTATTTTTAATCCAATCGCAAATAAATTAGTATCGTTAGATTCGCCAAAAAATCCTCTTTTCGGAAAGTGCTTGTCTAAAAACGGTCGCCATTTGAAAAATAATAGTTAGACACGGAAATGTAATTTTTCCAACTTGTCTTAGTCCTATCTATCATACTAGTCACTAAAATTTTGCGATTGTAATTTTCTGACATCACCTGAGATCCTCAGATTAGTTTACGTCCAATCATGGCCACCTAGATGCAATATTAAAAATGACTCTAAAAAAATAAAGTAGGCGTAAAAAAATTTTTAAAATTCATATTCTGATTCAGAATTGTCTCAGAAATCCAAAAATGTATCAATATACAGGGTGTTCCATTTAAAAATTCAAAACCAGAGCCATTTCCGGCGAAACCGGAAGTGACCAGACGGTGAAAAATATGCGAAAATTTTCCTCTTTACATGCCATTCACCTATACCAAATCTCATTTTAATACACCTATTATTCTAGAAGTTATGGCTTGTCTAATAGATGCGTTGACACCCGGTATAATAGTTATTTTTTCTCCTTAATATTTAAAAACAATTCAACGTTTCTGTGATATTTTATAGAAATTCAAGTGGAAATATCTATCGATAAAAATACTAACAAAATGCTACTTTTCTGAAACTTACTTTAAATGAAACTATAGTAATGTAATTTCCATAGAAAAGTATATCGCATTCATTTTTAATCTTATCATTGTTATTCATTCATATGCTTGTAACTACATTTTCACTTTTTGCTATGTCTATGTTGAGCTTATTTTTTGTATGCGTACATGTATATATTTACAGAGCGCGCACAAATTATTTAAGCGATTTCACGATTCTTTTATGACCATAGCATTGGAGATATTGTGACAGTGTTGATGGTTGTAAGATAAATATCCTTCCAAGTTTCATTTGGATTTCCCATAAGACATTATGCTTCCACTTGCGGCCGCGAGAGTGCGACAGTTGCAGCAGCTTGAAGATGGCAATTACAGTAAAAAAGCGTACATTGTTCTCCAATTCATTTGACTGAATCTGTCACGGCCGTACAACGAAACTTTAGAACCATATACCGGAAAGATCCATCCTAGTGTTAGCTCCATTCGACGGTGATATGAACAATTTAAAAGTCAATGCGTCGAGCGAGCCGTAAATTCAGCGTTCCACATTCTACTTTGGAAAGTCTTAAAAGAATCTGAACTTACACCCTTACCGTTTGCAGCTGCTACAAGTATGACCAACAGAAACGCTTTATGTTTTGTTTCCAGGAGCGTACGGAATATGACGAGTAGTTTGGGAAACTAAAAACCCCCAAACGTTTGACTTTAGGAAACTCAATGTTTTCTGCACGATTTCTAAACATAAGGGTTACGATTCCTTTTCCAATGAAAAATTGAAAAATGACATCCACCTGGACATGTTGGAGAATTGACCCACACCAAAACCGATACCTTGAACTTCGTATACCAGCAGAATAGTGCTCCATCTCAATTCCATCTTAATGTTCGTAACTTCCTGAACGCCAAACTTCGAGACCGATGGATCGGCCGCACAGGTAACGTCTTATAAGTTAGCGGAAGGAAATGAGCAGAATCAATTCTAATTAATATTTTTATTTGTTGCTCATTTGTTGCTCAAAAGTTGCCAAAGAAAAAAATTTGTTGCTTTGTTATTTTTTTTAAAAAACGATGTTCCGCTAAAGGAAGATTAAGTTAGCGGAACAATATACTATTAGCGGAAGGAAATGAGCAGAATCAATTCTAATTAATATTTTTATTTGTTGCTCAAAGGTTGCCAACTGTCATAATAATATAAGAATTTGTTGCTCTCGGAATATGCAAGTTCCCAATTTGTTGCTTGCAAATTTAATAACAACCGAAAACCCGTCCAGCGTGCAAACTCACAAGAATAAACTATTGGAAAGAAATAAGTTGCTCGCTTCAATTTGATATTAATAGGTTTGCCCAAATTTGTTGCTCTCGAAATATGCAAGTTCCGAATTTGTTGCTTGCAAAAGAAATTTAATAACAACTAAAAACCCGTCCAGCGTGCAAACTGACAAGAATAAACTAGTGGAAAAAAATAAGTTGCGCGCTTCAACTTCATATTAATAGGTTGCCCAAACTTGTTGTTCTCGAAATATGCAAAATCCAAATTTGTTGCTTGCAAAATAAATTTAATAACAACCGAAAACCCGTCCAGCGTGCAAACTCACAAGAATAAACTATTAGAAAAAAATAAGTTGCGCGCTTCAATTTGCTATTAATAGGTTGTCCAAATTTGTTGCTCTCGAAATATGCAAATTCCGAATTTGTTGCTTGCAAAAGAAATTTAATAACAACTAAAAACCCGTCCAGCGTGCAAACTGACAAGAATAAACTAGTGGAAAAAAATAAGTTGCGCGCTTCAACTTCATATTAATAGGTTGCCCAAACTTGTTGTTCTCGAAATATGCAAAATCCAAATTTGTTGCTTGCAAAATAAATTTAATAACAACCGAAAACCCGTCCAGCGTGCAAACTCACAAGAATAAACTATTAGAAAAAATAAGTTGCGCGCTTCAATTTTATATTAATAGGTTGTCCAAATTTGTTGCTCTCGAAATATGCAAATTCCGAATTTGTTACTTGCAAAATAAATTTAAGAACAACCGAAAACCCGTCCAGCGTGCAAACTCACAAGAATAAACTATTAGAAAAAAATAAGTTGCGCGCTTCAATTTGATATTAATAGGTTGTCCAAATTTGTTGCTCTCGAAATATGCAAATTCCGAATTTGTTACTTGCAAAATAAATTTAAGAACAACCGAAAACCCGTCCAGCGTCAGCTTGTGAGTTTGCACGCTGGGCGGGTTTTCGGTTGTTATTAAATTTATTTTGCAAGCAACAAATTCGGAACTTGCATAATTCGCGGGCAACAAATGAGCAACAAATAAAAATATTAATTAGAATTGATTCTGCTCATTTCCTTCCGCTAATAGTATATTGTTCCGCTAACTTAATCTTCCTTTAGCGGAACATCGTTTTTTAAAAAAAATAACAAAGCAACAAATTTTTTTCTTTGGCAACTTTTGAGCAACAAATGAGCAACAAATAAAAATATTAATTAGTATTGATTCTGCTCATTTCCTTCCGCTAACTTATAAGATGTGCACAGGTATGCACTCGTGTCATGGCCTCTATGCTCTTTGGACTTCACTTCTTGTGACCTTCTCATATGGAGTTAAGAAAAAGATTCAGTTTTTACATCACCATTATGGCAACCAGAACTGCGCATCCGCATCATCAAGTCCTTTGGTCGAAGATTAGCTACGCCGAGTGTAGAACGAACTAGAATATAGAGTTGATGTGTTTAAAATCATTAAATACCATTAATTTTTTTAAACTTCCTTTATGGAACTCCATATGTAATGTAATAATAAAAATAGTGTCCAAACTCGTTGGATGGAATTTAAAATTATCGGAATTACTTGTTTTTATTATTACTGTTACATGAAGGAGGCTTTTATACAAAAGTAATGAAGTTTCTAATAGCTCGCTTAAGAAGCATTTTTGGACTAAGATAATTTGGGTTATATCGACATAAAATAATGTCTACTATCTGGGATTTTCGTTTGGCACGTTCATTTCTGGACACACTGCATATTAGCAGGATTTACATTTGAAGTGCGCCAGCTGTTTCTAACCAAAGCGAGAATTTGAGCTGTCGGAGATACTCTTGCCCGCCCTTGATTAGGGTAATCTTGCTTCCCACAATCTCACTATTAATCAGAAGCAACGGCTAAATTAGGCGTGTCCTGTTTTCACTCTTCTCAACGCGATGGTTTTCTTGTTGCGATGCGATAAGTAGCATCAATCCAAGCTTCCCGACCCTCCCGACGCATTCTCAATTTTGCCCAAATTCAATAAATATTTGGGATGGTGTTAGGGTAACAATTACAATTCCTAAAATTTGAGTTGTACTATCCATGTGCCTATTTTCCTGCTGGGAGTCAGCTTCAGGTGGTCATCTCTAATTCAACAATACTACCACCTTGTAAATATTCCAAATATGATCGTACTGAAATTAAGCGATTCTAGCACAGTTAGCGTTAGTCCCCTGTTTATTTTATATTACAATTTAATAATAATGATAACATTTATTGTGCTATATAATATACACTCGTTACAAACAAAAAGGAATACTACAAGTTTAGATTCTTAGTCAAAATTACAAAATTCCTTATATGATTAAACTGATTCGCTAGAAATGCCTTGCTGTCCCAAGAGAACTATACAGGGTATACCACGGAACCCGTTCATTAGAAGTTTCTGGGGTCCCTTACTACTTATGAATTTGAAACTTTCAGGTTAAGGATAACCCATAGACTTCTTTTGTTCTAAAATATTGTCGATGTTGTACAACTTCCGGAAAGACCGGAAATCGCCATTCATCTTCTTATTTTAAATGGAACACCCTGTATATTATTGCACGATTCTGCGTTAATCTGTATTAGATTATCCTATACCTATCTTGAACTGTTTTTGAGATATTATGATTTTTTTGAAAAATTTGCGCTTTGCGGAGGGATGTTTAATAGCCCACCTTTTGCTCTTCTTTGAACGCAAAACATTTATACTTTACAAACACGAAGTAAAACCATGAGGGTTCACAAAATGCATTTGCAAACCTATCACAGATTATACAGGGCGTTCAAAATTAGTGGCAAAGTTAAAAAACTTCAAACACCAAAAAGTCATTTTTTTTAAATCGAACACCCCGTATATTTTTACATATTTGGAAGGCGATTTAATTTACCCATCGATAAACTATAGGTATCCCTATACCTATCTTTAGCGGTTTTGTAGTTATTAACACTTTTTATCTAATATTGATTAAAACTGCCCTTAAAACTTATGCGCATTTGAAAGTAGGCTATGACTATGCCAAAATAAAATATGGTAATGAGGGTTGAGTGGAAGAACAGGTCTCTACTTTTTTTGTAGACACCTAAACTCACTCATTTTGAGAACAAGTGTGCAGTTTTAACGTATTTTGAACAATCTTATGTAATTTAATAGTTTGCTCTCAATAAAAGGTATTATTATTATACTTCGGTTTTTATCGAAACTTAGGCCAAACCTGGTTAACTAACTGCACGTATCGGAATCAAGTAAGTATTATTATTATTATTATTAGTATGATTAGACAAACGAATGTTTATCTGGATGTCATGCTCATTAAAGCAAACAGGTAGTAAACAGTAAACAATTTTATAAAATGGAAGCAGTTAACGCATATTCCAATACTGATATTTTGAATTTATTCTATATCCATTTTATAGTCCTTTTTATTTGTTTGTTGTATAAATAAGATCATTAAATTCGTTTTGTAAAAGTAATTATTTTTCCTGTTGTCATACTCACAGCCTACTTTCAAATGTGCGTAGGTTTTAAGTGCAGTTTTAATCAATATTAGATAAAAAGTGTTAATAACTACAAAACCGCTAAAGATAGGTATAGTGATACCTATAGTTTATCGATGGGTAAATTAAATCGCCTTCCAAATATGTAAAAATATACGGGGTGTTCGATTTAAAAAAAATGACTTTTTGGTGTTTGAAGTTTTTTAACTTTGCCACTAATTTTGAACGCCCTGTATAATCTGTGATAGGTTTGCAAATGCATTTTGTGAACCCTTATGGTTTTACTTCGTGTTTGTAAAGTATGAATGTTTTGCGTTCAAAGAAGAGCAAAAGGTGGGCTATTAAACATCCCTCCGCAAAGCGCAAATTTTTCAAAAAAATCATAATATCTCAAAAACAGTTGAAGATAAGTATAGGATAATCTAATACAGGTTAACGCAGAATCGATTGTATAATCCAAAAATGCAATAATATACAGGGTGTTCCATTTAAAATAAGAAGATGAATGGCGATTTCCGGTCTTTCCGGAAGTTGTACAACATCGACAATATTTTAGAACAAAAGAAGGCTATGGGTTATCCTTAACCTGAAAGTTTCAAATTCATAAGTAGTAAGGGACCCCAGAAACTTCTAATGAACGGGTTCCGTGGTATACCCTGTATAGTAACATTTTAACGGCCTTATTGAATGTTCAAAATATGTTCATGGTTAACGCTTAAAACCGTTATATCAATCCGAGTGGAGGATAGTGTATAAATAACAAAAATAGAGGTACCCTATGAGTTGATCTTTATGCAACATCGGATGACATTTTACTGGAAGGTGTTATACGTTGCCATGTATTTGTGAGTAGACTGAAGAAGCAAACGATTCATGTTGTCTTGGTACCTACTAATAAATGACTGAAGACTCTTGAATTAATTTATTTGCTAACGCTGGTATGTAGTGCTTCTTTCTGTACTGTATCCACATTATGTATCTATTATTATAAGCTTTGCATGTTTGATCAATGAGTAGTAAACAAATTTTCCCAAATTTTAGAAATCCCTTACGATTTAAAGATGTCAATTTTTATTTATGGTGCCATCGCTTGAGTTATCAAATCATTTGCTTATATTTCAGATATCTTATTGACAGACCATATTATAAAAATACTCATTCATTTGAAAGATTTAACACAATCTATTTTATGCATGCTACAAAAATAGCTTGAACTAGAAACTCATAAGCATGACACAAGAAATAGATACATCCATTTTCCATTTCTAATCCTAAGCAAATCACATAACATCAAATAGTCGATCTTGTTTACAAATCCTAATTTGGCTATTTATTTTTGGCATTCTTACAAGTATATTGCATATGTTTTTTAACATTAAATTTTCTGTGCGATTTATATGAACAAAAGTCACAGGAAAATGCTGGCGGAGTTCCACATTCTTTGAGATGCTTTTTAAGATCTTTATAATTTTTGTACCTTTTATGGCACCTCTCACAGGTGTGAGGGTTTTCAAAATTTACCCTCTTTTCCGGAAGGAATCGCTTTACGAGTTGATGATTGTCTGAAACAAATCACAATTTTACTAAGTGACCAAGGAGTGTTGGCTTACGCTGATTCACTTTAGAGAATATACAAATACACTGATTTATTGAGAGCATCAGCAGATTGAAGTGCAATTTTTAGATTACTTACTGCGACACATATGGTTTGCTCAAATTTGTGATGGCCTTTACTTTCTTGCACTTATTTCATCGTTTCATTTAGTCTTGAAATTTCTAGTAAGCGATATACAAGAGCATTAAACCACGCCCAAACCCAAATTATCTTCCATATCGTTGATGACACGTAATTAAATTATGATTAATGAACAATAAATAACCACCGCTTGAAAAATGTCAACACAATTGTATATATGCATGAAATATCGTTGTTAGATTTTTCCGCAGGATCTAAGAATAGAATTGTGGATGAAGTAAATAATGACTTGCTTTAAGGATCTAAGAATAGAATTGTGGATGAAGTAAATAATGACCTCCTTTAAGTAAAAATGGCGAAATCAACTTCAAATAAATTTACGAAAGTTCACGCTACGATTTATTTCTTGCACCCTTACATGTAAGTAACGTATGTTTCTTAACATCAAACTTTCTATGTGATTTATACGAACAGTGGACACAAGAAAATGCGGGGGGAGTCCCACAATGTTTGAGATGCTTTCTAAGATCCTTGATATTTTTATATCTTCTGTAACATTTATCGCAGCCATGAGGATTATTGGCTTTCACTCGGTTGCCATAGCTTAACCTTTTGAACGTGTCTTCTTTCTCTGAAACAATGTAAAATCTTATTTAATGATTCAGAATATATCAACTAGTTGAATCTGCAGTGGGTAGTGTAAGAATAAGGCGCGTAATGCATAACAAAAATGAAAATGGACCAAGGATCAATCGTTCTGGAACGCCACCTAATGCCAATATGTTGGTCACATTTTTTTTACCTTATAGTCATCATCTGACCCAAAATAGTTTAACTTTACGTGAATCACTGCCGACATTCTTGTTAAAATGTGAAAGTAACCCGTTTTTAAACATAAAGATAACGATAAACTACGTTCTGCAACTTTTCGAGAAATTACCGGTCAGTACATTTACGACTTTTGTGACGGTCGGAAGAGTACTTAAATCAATTTCGAAATTGCCCTTCGATAACACGTTCCGGGTTCGTGTTATTTTAATTTAAAGATCTGTATTCGTAATTCGTGAACGTTGTTTAATTAAAGTGCTGGGTCAAAGAAGCAGATAATGGAGCCGCTAAGGGTAAGTTAGTTTTCACAAATTTTCAAAATTCGCTAATGTCTGTCGTTTTTTATTGCAGACTAAGAAGTGGCGCAGGGTAAGTCATTTTGATGTTATTCCCTCTATATTTCTTTAATTGCTTGTTAGTACTGCAAAAATTAAATTTAAAATTTTCATTGTTGCTTCATTTTAAAAAAATTGTATTTACTTATTGCTTTTTAATTTTCGCTCTGTGTCTTTCAAACGGAGGAGATTTTTGAAAATGTAAAGAGAAATTGTATATAGAGCGGTTTTAAATATCCCAATAGACCACTTTAAACTTTCTTTTTTCAATTTTTTTGGTATAGAGGTGCTAGATTATTTACACATGTCTATACACATATAAAACACAAGATCAAATTCAAATACGTGTCTATACAAAAATAATCTCTCTTTTATGATATACCTACTTTAAATAAGTGAAATTCTCATTAGATATTCGCATTAGACCTGACAAATAATAAACAGTTCAAAATGTAAATTAAAAGGGTTATAACTTTCCTATAATTGATACGACACCCTGTATATGAGAAGTTGATACATATTGCAGTTCAAATGATTGTTATTGATCGATATTTATTTAAAAGCACAATCTACTATTAGGTCATATTAATGTGTTTCTTGCATATTATTTGAATGTAATATTTGTGTATATGTATTTTCGTATTACAGGTAGCACAAGGTAGGTGATATTGTTGTTATTTTTGCTATGTTTATTGCACTACTTATTAAGTTGGGTGCGTACTTTATTGAAAATAATCTATGAAAAGTTGATATACGTTATTATTAAAATGATATTTTAATATGTTGGCAGTTGAGAAACTGCATATTTTTATTACAGGTAACAATGACACAAAGTAAGTTATTTTCTTGTTATTCCCATAGGGGGAACTTTTATGGCAGATTTGAAACTTTACAAGTTTTCCCCCTGTTTGAATGGTTTGTTTGTTACATCTGAGTCGTGTTGTGTATGTAACTAAAAAACGGGTAGACTGCCAGCGTAAAGTGAAAAATATTAGTTCTCATTTTGACGTTTAGTGTACCACAGAATCCCTTATACCAGATACTAATCTCAATTTGGTGGAAATACACCTTGAGTGAAAAAGACATCACTGATTGATATAATTCGAAAGTGTGCTGCTGTCCACAGTTGAAAAGTTTTGAGAAGAGGAATTTTGAATCCTTCGGTATCAAACTAATTAACGTTATATGGCAAATATACATATAAACCTGTATATTTGTCAAAAATCTCTCCTTATTCGGTAAACATTTGTTGCTTGTCTCCCTTTCATCAGCATTCCGCTTTTCCAAAAATGACCAACTGTTACAAATCCTAGCTTATCTACGCTATTGTTTGGAGGCGGTTTGCATTTTGTCAAAATTAAGCGTAATAATTCAGTTAAGACAAATGCTATAATTAAAAATTTTCTGTTTTTCTGTCAAGCTTGAGGTTAAATACAGATGACCTTCTTATTGATGGTAGAGCGTACCGTTTTTAGTCTTTTTCGAAACTTAAATTTTTTTCCTATACAAATACCGATGGCGAGAAGTAGATGAAGGTAATTGTAGCTACAAAATGGTAGGCCTACATTGCTTTCCCTATGGCGGTACTGAGAATTTCTACCGGGCTACCAGTTTTGGGTGTAACTACTTTAAATTCCAGAAAAAGTTTTCCAATGCTACTAAACAAAACAAAACTGGAAAATTTGAAAAAAAACAAACAAAAAATTACATACACATGAATTATAGGGAAATATGTCCATTTCGTATAGATGCGAAGACCGGTTTGACACCTTTAAAACTTTACTATTTTCGTGGACGAATAAGGACCAATAGTTTTCGACCATAGTTTTGCAAATAGGGGATATTATTGAACAAAAACAAAATAAATTTCCTTCTTTCCTTAAAATCTCTAATTGGATTTATTTGTGAAAGCTTTACAAGTACGTAACGTATGATACTTAACATTAAACTTTCTATTTGATTTATACGGGCAGTATGGACAAGAAAATGCCGGAGGTGTTCCACAGTTTTTGATATGCTCCCTAAGATTCCTTATATTTTTATATCTTCTATAACATTTATCGCACACATGAGGATTGTTGGCTTTTACCCGTTTGCCACCTGTTAATCTTTTGGAAACCTCCCTAATTCCTGAAACAAATTTAAAATCTTATTAAACAAGTCATTATTAGTGAAATAATTCTCATTAACTCCAATTTTACGTGTTATCTATATCTCTTTGTCCATGTTGTAAAATCGTCGACAAATAAACCAGAAGTATATCAATTACATTGGAAAGTTGTTTCTAAGTAACAAAAATAAAAGTGGCCCATGAAACGACCTTTGTGGAACACAGTGTGGATGTTCAAATACTTCAAATTCTTTGGGTCTAGGACACTTCATTGCCGCCAGCTCATGGCCGCCAACTAACTAGGTACCGCAATGTCATTGCCATGCCAACTCATTGCCGGTTAATTCTTTGCTAAGCCAACTCAATGCCAGCTTTAAATTATTGTTTATTATAGCATTAGTGATCACTGTCAATTAGCACCTGCACCTGGCTTTCTTTTACATATTACATAATTTTTTATCATTACTTGATTGCATCAGGCAGGTTCGATTACGCAGGTATTACTGTAAAAAATGACTTACGAATGGACTGCATAACTTTTTGAAATTACCACTTATAATATCCCGAGGCGTCGATTCTATCCGGAAATTTTTTTGAGTGCATCGATGGCAATGTTTAGACGAGTGCGATTTCATTGCCATCGATGCAGAGGGATATTCGGTAAGAAAATCGCACGAAAAATCAATTTTTCTTGAAATATTTCCACTCGTACGCAGGACGAAAATATTTCCGCGGAAACATTTTATATTGCCATGGTTACCTCCATAAAGCAAGGTTTTCATTGACTGTTGAATCTTTGTGTGCGATTTTCATTAGTAATACCACAGAAGACATAATACAGAAGCGACACTCGTTTGATGTTCGTTTGACAAATCCTGGTGACCTTCGCCATTTTGTTGTTAGTTCTTTACGTGGGAAATTTAAAAACACGTTAGTTTTCAGCATTAATCTACTTCTCTGGATGGCAACGATATTTCGCAAATGTTAACTTAATTTTTAATAGTTTACATTTGCGAAATATCGTTGCCATCCAGAGAAGTAGATTAATGCTGAAAACTAAAGTGTTTTTAAATTTCCCACGTAAAGAACTAACAACAAAATGGCGAAGGTCACCAGGATTTGTCAAACGAACTTCAAACGAGTGTCACTTCTGTATTATGTCTTCTGTGGTAATACAACGAGTGGGTACGAAATTGCCGAAAATTTTCGATCTCAGATACTAGTATTTGTTTCGACGATAATTTTCACGAGTGAGTGTAGCGAACGAGTTGAAATTGTCGTCGAAACAAATACGAGTAATCTGAGATCGAAAATTTTCGGGAATTTCGTACCACCGAGTTGTATTCGGCATGACAATTCCACGAAAGAAGTAATTTGAGGGAAGGAGGAAGGAATTACAGCGATAATTTGAGGACCATACCAAATTATCAGTGTAATTCGTTCCTAATTGGTCGAATGATTCAAAATTGTGCAAACTAATTGGTTGAAATTTTCTGAGTGGAATTGTCAAATAAATATATTAATGCAAACCATGAAAAGAGACATGTAATATAACAGCACATATAAATCTGTGATAATAGGTACAATAATTTTAATTGTTCTCGTTTCTCCAATTTAAGTATATCGTATACATACATATAAAGATCCAAGACCAAAAGGCATCAAGAATATGGAATTAGTATTTAAGGTAAATGCATATTTTTTGATCAAAGAAAACCTTATGGCACTTACAGTATTTTAAGGAAGGAAGCCTTTTCGTAAATCATGAAACCGGTTGCAAATCTACCTGACTGTGCATTTCCTGTTATATTACATGTCTCTTTTCATGGTTTGCATAAATAATAAATATATTTTTCCACTACTAGCTGTGAAGTTGACAATTATTGCGTATCCTAGACAACTGAGAAGTTTAATTTCTCTACCTAGTGGTCAATAATTTCTTCTATTATTAACCTAGGTTAATAATGGACAAATTCAAACGTTGTGAGAATTCAGGGATAGTTGTGCAACATAATTTTGTATGCCCAGGAGATTTGTCTTTCGTATTTGCTGCTTAAAATTACCTAACACGATAAAATTATTTGAATAACAGACATAACAGTTTTATTAATGTAAATGTCAATCTGCATCTGACTACTTGATTTTTGTTTTATTAGTGGAAAGGCGAATTAGCATTCCTGTGCTACCTACTTGATTTTTATAAGAAATTTTTTTATTTTTAATTTGTGTCTTAAATTTGACTAGCAGTGGAAAAAATTTGTATATACACCACGGTGGTGAAGTCATTTATAGACCTCGCACCTTATTCCGCTCGGGGCAAAGCCCCTCGCGAAATAATCTTGGCACTCGGTCAATAATAACAGTCTTCATCACCTTGGTGTATAATGTACTATTATTTGATAATTTCAAACAGTTATGCAGTCCATTCGTAAGTCATTTTTTACAGTATAAATACCTGCGCAATCGAACCTGTCTGATGCAATCAAGTAATGATAAAAAATATGTAATAATAGTATGTAAAAGAAAGCCAAGTGCAGGTGCTAATTGACAGTGATCAACTGATCACTAATGCTATAATAAACAATAATTTAAAGCTGGCAATAAGTTGGCTTAGCAAAGAGTTAACCGGCAATGAGTTGGCATGGCAATGACATGGCGGTAGTGAGTTGGTGGCCATGAGCTGGGGGCAATGCAGTGTCCTAGACCCAAATTCTTTGCCTCCTGCATAAGTGGTGTTAGGTCATTTCAGAAGGTAAATAATTCAAATTTCTTCAGCAGTAACGGATAAGACTTTTAGTTGAAAACTTTCGCAAGTATTGTAACGTCTTGTGGTAAGTCTCTGTACGATGACAAGATTAGTCACAGTCAACCTATCCATCCTGAAATCGTTATCATAAGCCTCAGATACGGTTAGATGTCAACATTAGTTCTGTTACCACTTTACTAAGCGAATGTTTGCAAAGGAATCGTACAATCTAACCAGTTTATCCTTTAGATTCGATATGAAAAACTCTACTTCTCTTTATTTTGGATACCTTTACAAGTACGTAACGTATGTTTCTTAACATCAAATTTCCTATGCGATTTATACGAACAGTATGAACAACAAAATGACGGAGGAGTCCCACAGTTTTTGACATGCTCTCTGAGATCCTTAATATTTTTATATCTTCTATAACATTTATCGCAGACATGAGGATTGTCGGCTTTCACCCGCTTGTTATGTATTATTCTTTTGCATGGTTCTTCATTTTCTGAAACAAATTTTAAATCTTACTAAATGAGGGCAAAAAAACAGAAACTCAGTGAATCTACTATAGATATACTTTAGCTCCTTTGTACCTCTTCTCTTATCTAACTCTTTAATCTTTAATCTCTTTAACTGTTTTAATAAAAAAATTCGAAATTGGAAAAATACTGTAGAAATATACAGTGCATACAAGTGAAAATGGGCAATATAGTGATATTGAAAAATCCAATACAAACAATGTTTGTTAATTAGCAAGTATTACTAGACTAGCGACTATAAAGTTAAAAGTGATACTAACACCAAGAATCACAACAATTATTTTTCAAACCGAAAGCTCAGAAGAAATACCTAATCTAAGGATGAAGAAGCGACACTTACCCGTATCTACATATATCAATTTGCAAAGTGAAAATACCTTTAAGATGGCCGTCGAACTAAAATGAACTAAAAGGAGGTTGCAAACAGCACAGAAACCGCCGATCTGGCGCAAAAATAACTAAATATAACACATTTATAAAAAACTTGTATATTTTATTTTATATATTGGATATTTTTAAGAAACAGTACCGCTCAAATAATTCTTTTTAAGATGGCAGTCTAGCGCATCAAACATCAAAGAAACCGCCGTAAGTGTCTCTTCTGCATCCTTAGGTATTTCTTCTGCGCCGAAAGTGTTTCAACAGCAGAGCTATCATCATCAGCAAGCAACTTACAATGGAAAAATGTGCGGATGAATACTTAAAACACTTGCACCAATATCGATGACATCGATTTTTCTTTTACGTTAAGATAAATAGAAAAATAGAATGTATTTATTCATTAATATGCACATCACATGTATCACATTACATTACATTACATTACATTACATTACATTACATTACATTACATTACATGTATTTTCAATAGGTATAAGAAATGAATACATAATCCAACAGACATTGAATGTTGAATTTACGTGTTTTAACTCGTATTTACCTAATTTAAGTTATGATTCCTCGACATCTAATACTTTGAGAAAATGACACATTAGTCACTTTCGAATACCAAAGAAATTTTAGACTATTGAGATATTTTTAATTTCACATATTCATTTTTATTATTATACCTATTATTATATTGATTAATTGAGTAGATAGTAGAATTCCTCTAATTATTTCTGCAACTTATAGACCTGGTACAATACCATTATGTTATTAATTCATTGCTGCAAGGTTATTGCTTAATGCCAATATACGGGGTGATTTCTAACCTACTGACCAAACTGAAAGGGAAACTGGGAGAGATCGAAAAATATTATATTATTATACAAGGGAGAAAAGTCAATGTTTTTGGCGCGATCATAAGATTTGTCAATTATGGGAACGCTAAAAATTACTTTTCACCTGTGCACAATACAATATTTTTTTCTATACCCCTCAAAATAGTGATTATTATTTACAATAGTTAAAATTGTTAAAAATAATTATTGTCGACGGCCCGTTTAAATAGAACGTCAAAGTAGTAGACAAAAGAAAACACAGGTGGCGTTGTTTAGGATTGAGTTATCACACACTTACTTCTTGATTATGGATTGCAATCTAACATCATTGTCGTCGTGCGAGACAGGCCTTCAGAGGTCCATCTCGTAGCCTGGCACGGTTTGCACAGGGCTATCAGGAAAGAACATTCGGCTACTTGTGGGCACTAAAATATTGTATAAACTATATCACTCTACGTCAAACTATTGACTAGCGATAATCGATTTTTTAATGCTTTATTCCCTGCTATTGCTGAAAGTTAGGCATGAAATTTCTAAGCAGCTACTAGTCACTTCAGATGCTCCAATTCCAAGTTGTTTTTCTCCCATTCCATTCGTTTCTACTTCTGTAATTAATAACCGAGACGCAAGTCAAAGTAACAAAAGAGAAGACGGCCTCCTTTTAACATCTAAAATAACTAACCTAAAATTAACAAGAAATAAGCTTATTTTTTTAATAAAATTTTGATCAAATTGTAATAATAAGAAAGTTACAAGTGTTTAAAGTTCTTAGATACGTCTTGCGTTTCCTTCAGCAACTCCATACGCCATAATCATGTCTACGTATTCTTCATTACTGTAATTCACCATTTCAGACGAATTATTGATTTCACAAATAATTAACCTACCTAAATTCTGACATTTATGTAATATTGACGTACATGATTAAATTAAATAAATCAGCGGCTTTCAAAAAATGAACACCCATAACTGTGAATTTTAAAGAACAATTTTAATAACCATAACTTTAATCTTAACAAATTTTAGTAAAATTTTAACTGAGCTTTGTTTATTTAACTTTCATGTATTTCAAATTTGAATTCAAAATGTAAATTATTACCATATTTTATAAAAAAAGCTCAATAGTTTCTAAGAACTTTAAACACTTGTAACTTTCTTATTATTACAATTTGATCAAAATTTTATTAACAAAATAACATTATTTTGATCTCCCTCAGTTGCTCTTTCAATTTGGTCAGGAGGTTAGAAATCACCCTGTATGTGACGATTACATCTTTTTAAATATTAGAATGTTAAAAACTTACCAAGTTGGGCAGTTTTAATAACATCTGAAAGTAGATACAGATTGTGTCAAGACTACGTTATTTTCCAATTTTTTTAGTTTTTATCTCCCCAATATCCTGTAAACGATATGACAAACTTTACAATTTTAGACAAAGATTTCGTAAAATCAAAAATAAAAATGTATACTATTTATTAGAACTTTTAAGGACAGTTTCGGTAAACCATTTGCACTATAATATCCATGAGTACCTATATATTATCAATTATCACCATTAATACGTAATCCAGAGCAGCTGTGCATCAACACTAAAATAATTTACACTAAAATAATAGCGACAGTAATAATTTCATTCATTTTAGCTCAAAATCATTGACAATTTTCAGCTTCAGAGTGGTCTCCCATTTATTTGACTTCATTTTGTGATTAAGCGGATAAAAAAATATTTATAATTATAAATAACAAACTATAACCTTTGTTAAAATGTATTTTTTTGGAAGGTACAAAGCCAAATTAAATTCATAGCGTTAAAAGTAAATAAAACAATGTTAGTAAATGTTAAATTGTAAGAGCAAGGCTATGTGTTAACAATACATGGGTACGAAGGTTTCCCTTCCGTTTAAATTTACGTCCACAATGTTGGCAAAGTAACGTCGGTTCTCTTCCACATTCCTTTTTAATGTGCCAAAGTATATAGGCCTTCGTTTTGTACGACGTATTGCATTTTAAACACAAAAAACGTCCATCTGCTTGGTGATAGTACAAGATGTTATCTAAAATAGTATTATATTATAATTTATAATACATAGGTACACACTCTAAATTAAAATATGGTTAAGATAAAAGAGCAAGCTGTCCTATGATGCACAGGACCGAGCTGTGTACTCAAGCAACTCAACGAGATCAAGCGAGCAAAATATATTTTTTGAATTTCAGAGTTGTATGCAACCGTGCTCAGTAACTAATGCCCAACACCTGGAAAAATTACAGAATATACAAATAATGTGTTATGTAGCATGGTAACTTGAGAACGTGATAGAACATATATTTGCATTTATTTTAAAAGCCGAACAAACCACCTACATTTTTGATTATTTATGATTGGGGTCGTAATATTCTATTTTGCAATTGCCTATTCTAAAATAGATTATTCCAGCCCCAATCGCAAAAAAGAGCAACAGATTATTTATGAATTGGGCTTTCAGGTGGCGAAATTTGGTACTAATGTTGTCGTTCTGAAAGTATGACAAAATCAATGCAAATAGGTCAACATGGAACCGAAATGGCTTACCTACAGTGGTAGTTGACCTTCTTTCATTAAGTAAAACTACAAAAATTACTTTATTACGATTTAGGCATAGGTACATACAGAGTCTTTCAGTCGGACCACTGAAGTATAAAAGAGTAATAATTTATTTTCTGTATCTGAAGCTGATACGAATATGATTTTTTTGTGTGTGTTTCCTGACAAAACCCACAATTTGACTCTGAAATGTGAAAACCGCTTTTTAAAGATTACCTTAATTAATTAATTACCTAAAAAATTAATCAGTTCTCTTTCTACTCAATATTTTCGACTGAAAGCTCGCTATAAAGTATTTACAAAACTCTTTATAGGTAACTAATATAAGAAGTGTGCGGCAACATTATCGATTTGTACTGTGATGCTATAACATTATATCGGTAACTTATGTATAATACGTATGTGTCGATTGAGAGAAGCTTTTTGTTTAGATTTAAAGTTACAACCCTTTCTATCACATGTAAATTGGGGATCCTTTCTGCACTCATATCTTAGATGTTGAGACAGTGATCGTTGATATTTGTAAGTTTTCGAACATACACACATCTTCCAACTGAAAATAGAAAATTAGTGAATTCTTCGTCGATTACAGCTGACTATCAAACAGTGCAAAATTTTCATTCCAATCAACCTAACCAGATAAGCAAGTAACCTGTAGCAAAAGGACATTCATTCCAATAACTTGATTGCGGATTTCATTCTCGACTTTACCTGAATTCATACACTTGCTACGCAGTAATTAATTCCAGAACCACCGGTCAAAATCCTGTTCAAATCTTCTCCATTTCATAACTTCAAAACTTAGCATAGGTATTGCACCCTTCACTTTTTATTATTCAAAGATATACAAAATAATTAACTTATTTACCTACCGAGGCAGGTAAATGAATAAAAAAATGCTATTCTAAGCAGCTTAAAGCTGCAACTTAATCAAAATGTAAGAGTATATGGATTACACTAATTAAATATGGATTACAAAAATTATAACAGAATAAAAACTAATCGTCTACCCCTTCATATCATTATTGTTGCTTAACAGAAGAAATAATAAGAACAACCATGAACTGCCCATTCCGATTCAACTCACATATGATGCCGTAGATAGTGACGCTTAAGATGATGTTTTCTTTTGTATTTTTGATTACACTTAGTGCATTTGAAACCGTATTTGTTCCCACAATAATACTTTTTATGAACATAAAGAGAATTATGTTTGGTGTAGCCTCTTCCGCACCGATCACAAAACCATCTTTGAGCAAATATATCACCTAAAACTACATTAATTAATGGTACGTAGACTTAAGTATTAAAATTAGCATATAAATCTAGGTTTACTAGTTAATCGATAGAAAGAAAAATGCGGATGAAAAATAATCGTATATTATATGCTCATTACAGTTCCTACGTAATAACTCTATGCATCTTTAGTAAATGCTTCTGCAGATGAACTTTTTGATGTGCTCTATATGTACACTGATAACATCTGAACATAGGCTCCTTTCCACAATCATATTTAATATGGCGATTTAAAGCAGTTTTAGATAAATACTTTTTTTGGCACGTAGAACAGTGAAATGATTTCATTTTCAAGATGTAACCTAAAAATAAACGCATCAGTCTATGAGAGATTTAGAGATTGAATTACATCTAGCCTAAAATCACAAAAATCATTACTTCACTGGCGGCAAACTTCAAGTATTGAATTATTTTCTTGAAAGACAAACCTTAAAAACATCAAAAAGTCACAAGAATATTGAACGCATTTTCACAGCAAGGATCAGCGAATAGTTTAAACATTTTGGTGAGATTTTGGTTTTTACCGGTTTTTACTTTAGTTCAATGGTCACAGTGTAAGCTTCCTTAGTTCCGGCGAGATTTTCTTTCTAGAAAAAAGAATGAACGCCAAAAATAAAGAATATGATACAAACGCTATATATACCTATATTTAACTACAAATTTTACATACAAAAAAATTTAGTTTTAGACGTCAAATTTTTTAATTTATGTTTATTTATAAGGTGAAGTTTTAAATTTCCTTTTGTTTTCGATTTATAACTGCAATCGTCTACGGGACATTTAAATTGCGGATCTTTTCCACATTCGTAAACTTGATGTTGTCGCAATCCTTGAGGAAATTTGTAGCTTCGTAAGCATTTTTCACATTGATATTGTTTGGGTACGGGAACATTAAAATCTATAACAATTATATTTGCATAATTAGTAAGAAAATAATTCTTAGTCAACTTGGTATGGTATAAATTTCAAAATAATTCACATTTTCTTACTGGGATTATAAAAAAAAAGTTAGTATATTTCAATTAATTTTTGAGTTTTCATAATTAGTTAAAAATTATATTTTGGAAATATATTATATCTACGATTACAATCTTTATTACAAGTCACTTCGTATTATTGTTATTTAGACGGAATATTAAAGCCTACCAAAATAGCAGAAAATAAACAATTTCCGGACAATGGCGAAACATGCTAGCACATTTAATAAACCTTTATCAGTGAAATACATATTATAGCATGATACAAAATCACACAAGTAAGAACTAGTTAAATATATCTAGTAATTGACGGATAGTGGTAATTTCACTATCAACCCATTACCAATGGTTTGGTTACTGGAAGAAATAGCATTCAAACATTTGGTTTCTCTTTTTACATGCCATTTTAGGTGAATATTTAGATTGTCTTTCCGTTTACATTTATACTTGCAACCTTTAATTGGACAACTAAATGTGGGGTCTTTTCCGCACTCATAGTTTTGATGACGTGTCAGCGATTGAGCATATTTGTAATTTTCCCACAATCAGTGCAATGGTATAGAATGGTACCTAAAATACAATGCTGTTAGTTTATAATCTCAACATTTCGGTGATGTTAGTACATAAAACTATAATGTATTATGAAACAGTACTTACCATTCCACAACAATATTTCAAAATAATCAAAAAAGTACCTTTTCAACCAATTTCAAAAATTTGGTTACTAAATTCGTCCGGATGTCTGTGTGTCTGTGCTTTGGTCGATGTTACAGGATTTATAAAGCTAGATGTGGTATCATCTTATAGGAAATTCTTTACTGATTCCAAATCGCTGGTAAATTTTTTGATCGGATCACCCGCTCGCCGTCCGGACGACATTAAAGTCAAAATATACACCCTTTAATATCTCGAGAACGACACGTCCAATTACAAAAAGAAAAACATACGTTTCCTTTATTTTTGGAAACCTATTGAGTCATGATCCGTAAACATCACCCTCACCTCGCTGTGGGGTGGAGCGGGCGGGGGTGAGTTTAGAAAACTTAAATGGGAACACCTATTTTTTATTACACTTTTGGATTCTCCATAAAAAACGATCCTCAAATTGCAAATTTCACCCCCAACTGCAACCCCCTTTTTGGGGGTAGAAAGGGAGAAATGGGTCCGCAGAAAAACGATCTTTTTTTTACTTTTCTTCCTCTAACATCTTTTCGTGATTTACAAATTGTCCGTCACCCTCTCGCCTTCCATCTCCCATTAGGGTGGAAAGAAAAACAATGACTCATTTGTGCAGAATCCGGGGTGCTTGTGTCTGAGATGGGAGGGGGGGGGGTAGTTATATACATATGTATATGCCTTAATTAGTTACAGATTTGAAATTAGAATTCTAAAAGAATTTGCACCTTTTGATACTTGTTTCATATCTATTTGAAATTACAACATGATTTTATGTTTACATAGCATATGTGTTTTTAAGTGACCCCTTCTTTTCGCTTTGTACTGACATTCCATTATACGGCACGCAAATGCACGTTCCTTGCCACATTCATATTTAATATGTTGTGCCAATCCTTGCTTCCATCGATACGACTTTTGGCATCGATGACATTGGTGTTTCCTATGCATATTTTTAACGGGATCTGTAATTTAAACAAATAAACAATGAGATTCGGTAATTACAAATAAAGCGGATAAATATCTACACATTGTAGACGAAACGTATATTTACGAATCAAATTTTTACTTTTTCGTGAGCGCTACTTTCTATCCCTTTAATGAAAGAGGTACATCAATTATGGTTTCCAGTGAACTACTGTTCAACACAAATAACTAGCAGGAAATAAAATGTGACCCATAAAGTACAGAAATTAAAGATAACCGACTTTTCTTTTAAGCAGAGTTGAATGCTGAATTTCGCAGTGAAGTAACCAACCTTAAGTCTCTCAACACATTGACATATTAACGGGCCAGGTGCTTACTTTCTATCATTTTGATGTCTTGCGCCTCAATGATATGACCCAAACTGTTTGTATATCACGCTGTCTTCTTTTTCCCTTTGATCAACGTCAAGTAGCGCAGAGGGCAGTTGTATTAAAGCAAAGGA
Organism: Pyrocoelia pectoralis; assembly: GCA_036250285.1. Taxonomy (NCBI): domain Eukaryota; kingdom Metazoa; phylum Arthropoda; class Insecta; order Coleoptera; family Lampyridae; genus Pyrocoelia; species Pyrocoelia pectoralis. The sequence continues at coordinate 589,327 of CM070079.1, forward strand.
ACAATTTTATATTTCTTGAAGAACTTGATGATCAGATATTCTTTGGCCCCGTGTTTTTATTCATTCATCGTTTTAAATGCCGACAGAACCTATTTTTACATTTCTGATCGGTCTTCAATTTTATGCCGCGCTACCTTTAATGGACGAAAGATGAACACATACAAAATATTAGATAAATTTCCGGTTACAAGTGTGAGGAGAGATCTTCTTCAATAAATATCCTGTTGACTGACCGCTTCACAAGTGAGGCATTGCAATTGAAAGCGGCCGATCTTCGAAACAGAAAATATCCAACCACCATGATTTTATTCAATTACGAGTATATCTAGCGTGCTTAAGGCCTTAATATGATCACCGGTTAGTAAGTGCGTCACCTAATACAATAGGGAAGTAAGGCATAAATCGACAAATACGAAACCTAGCACTCACTATTTGGATTGGAGATAATTTAAAAATTTAGCAATTATTTATAATTACCCGATTAGGAGATGAAACATAATGAACAGACTTTTAATTAAATCAATCGATAACGTGTTCAACGTTTTCATATGAAGGTTCGAAATAATTCAAAAAATGCGCAAAAAAGTCTAGACAAACCAACACTTTTATACATTTTAAAGGCAAAATCCTTTACAAGAAAGGAGGAATTTTCTAAAAATCTCTTACACCACAAAAACATTACCTTTAACATACCAAGATTATGGTTCCGATTTGTCCTCGTGCGATTGATCATGATGTTGCTAGCTCATTAAAGCAAGCAATAAATGAACACAGAGGGAGAGCTGTTAGGAATTGTTCCGCACAGAACAACATGGAATCTATGGGTTAGTGCAACGGTGGGACGTATACCTTAATGTTAACAGACACTTCTTTTAAATTAGTTGAACAGAAACTGCAACTGCCTTATGGCGAAAAATTCGCGTCAATCATAAGATCTCTTTGAAGATTTATAAAATACACATAAATAATAGAATCTTACCAACAACTTCATGTAAAATGTCACTTCTCCACAATGTTCCAGCGCCAGGGAAAACAACGGTGTATGATACAGGTAAAAGGTTTAGCGAAACCGATAGCTTGCACGATAGGCCTTGAAGTCCACCATTAATTTCGATTGGAGCTCCCACCTACAGCTCTAACGATTAGATTAGGTTCAACTTCACTCACAAACCTTAGGAGCTTGGTATGAAATTTCAGATTGGTAACTTTTGTAATACACAGTTACGCCTGTGATATGAATACGTTAATCAACTGAACGAGATATAAAACAACAGTACCTTTTGTAAGGGTACGGCCCTATTTGTTCCCAGATTGACAGTCTAAATCTCCCTTTCTTGAATTGACTGATGGTTTACTACTCGATCGGTAACAATTTTACCGGTTATTTGCATTTTTCTCACTATTGCCTCAACTGTTCAAATGTCTTCATTAGAGATGGATTTTTTCACTATAAAAGATTTTGAACCGAACGAAAACGCTGTCGTGCACATAGGTCTTTAGTCTAAAATAGTCACAGCTTTAAAGCAATTAGTAAAAATGCAGGACACATCATTGTTTTTGATTCTCTTGCGCTATTTAGTCAAAATTTTCACATACGGACACTGCGAAATACCCTCACATTACCACTGCTAACACTTTGATTCGTCACAATTATTGCATGTATACATAGTTATGGCACAAAAACTATGACCAGATTTTCCTTCTTGACTTCAATCAGTTTTCTCCATTTCTGCAGCAATTAGTTCAATGTGAACCTTTTTGACTTAACACATACACAATGTACTGAAACATGACAACATTAAGGCAGCACATATTTTGATACAAATGATGGGTCCATTAAGTACTACTGTTTTTGAAATATTTTCTTGATTAAGTTTTCCAAATTTGGCTATTTTTTAAAAAATAATCTTAAGGCTCTTCTGTACTTGGAAAAAATATCGGTTTGAAACTCGGCAACCAACATGACAGAGTTTAAAGTCATTCATTTATGACTGGTGTAAATTGTTACCTGTCAACTTAATCCCTTCTTTGTTATGTAAAGCAGCAAAACACTTCTTTTAAAACTTGATTTTTCTGAAGTAGGTAAGTGGTTGTCAATCTATTTTGGTAGAATATAACCAGTTTGGTGCATATTCTGCAAGTATCCCTAAGCAACAGTTTTCTCATTTTTTTGCAAAGATTTTTACATTTTTATTCAATAAGTAAGTTATATAAAGGCTCCCCTTCCTAAGATAATTGAAATTTTTTGATAAGCTTTAATCTAAATATTCCCCTAGTGGTCCTACATTTATGTAACTAGAAAAAAATGTTTCTTTATTTCTTATAAAACTATTGGCGCCAGTGCAATGCGTCACCGTGTATGTTAACTCTTGCAACGTTAGTAAGGACGGACACCGTTCTTTTTTTTTCCAGAAAAAGCATGTTTGATCAAGACATTAATAGTGTGAATACGGAGTGGGAAAATTTGCCCAAACTGGAAAAATATTCTGAGACTGCGTTTGACTCTAATTTAAAGATTAGCGGCCGTCGTATTTTTGATAAACGTCATTCATTCGAATCCCTAAAAGATATTAAACATACGGGTTTTGGTTGCAGTTTCTTTGATGCCACAGTTATACTTATGAAATTAGTTGTATCTCACACTAAACTTTTCCGTTTGTATTTGTTGAACAGGTGGTTGTAGTAGGACATGGCTAACATAGAATAAAAGCTATTTTATAATTAAATTTCCTACAAGTTTTCTCCTATGCGTTTTTTCTCTATCTCTAGCCGTTGACTTTTTTTTTGAAAATCGCTTTTACACGTTTTTCGATAAATGTTGTGTCCTAGCTCCTAAAGTATTGCGTTTATACCAAAAAATTGTCTATTTTTGAAGAGCTGTATCTCGGAAACTATTATAGTTACAGACTTTTGGTTGGGCTCAAATTGTAGCAAATTTAGTCTAGTTTAAAAAAGATAATAATATTCTTTCCATTACAACTCATAGTTTTTGAGCTACGAGGGTAAAGTTGAAAAAAGTCCGAATAAATCGCGGTTTTTGGTGCCCCCCTCCCCGTTTCCACAAGTTTTTCGATGTTGCAAAATTGAGTATGTACTACTGGGACTGAACCTAATAACATAAAAAGGGCAAACCCAGCATAGGATTTTTTGCAATGTTTGTTTTTTTCGGTGTTTAAATTGACTGTACTATCTATTATACCATAAACTAAAGATACATACTGTCTTTTCTAAAACATGGTACCAGTTCTTTCATTATATTTCAATTACTTCATATTATATGGTGACCAATAATTATAGATACATATTATACTTTCATTAATCTTCCTTCTTAGGTAGATAATTTAGTGCACCCTTTTTGGGATTAAGTCAAAGCCACCTTTTCTGAGAATATGAGCCGTACGCTCTCTATTTCAGTCAGTGGAGTGCATATTTGTCTTTGTTGCCTGTTAGTTATTTATGTAGGTAATTATCAATACATTTGTTTAAAAATCTCTTTACTTTATTTCAAATTTTCTTGAAAGGCAATTTAAAAATTGGCATTTTTAATGATAGGCATATGAAAGAAATAATTTGGGCTTAATAACAAAAAATGCACCAACATTTGTTGATCACCTTAGCTTCTATTACCTACTTGTAACAAAAGGAAAATTATTCAATATCTTGTTTACTAAATAAAGGCAATAACGAAGGAACCTTAGCAGGTAAGAAGTATGTATGTCACAAAAGAACGTCATGCTGCTAATATTACTGGGTTTAGTAAAGATTACAAGAACGTCGGAACCCTTTGAGAACTTCCATAGACTTTTAAGAAGTTTGTTAAATGTGTTGCCTATTTCAAATTTATTTAATTAGATTTATAATCATAATTAACGAGTTGTAAAAAATTTCGAGACGATAGCGCACTGCCAAAACTGATAATCCATACAAAGAGCGTAATCCGGATCCTTTCACTGCAAAGCTCACAGAGAAAAAACGTTATAGAGATTTTCATTAATTATGGTTTTTTAATTAAACCAAGCGGATTTATCTAATAAAATAGGGCTAGCGCACTCCGCAATTGTACTCAGTATGTTATTCCGTTTAACTCAACTCTTCATCTTGATAATTACGGCCGAAAAAGTGTTATAAAATTACCATTAGGTATCCATACCAGTACAGAAGAGCCTTAAAGTGAACAGAGAACTAAATGTATGAGTTAATTCTCAGAATATAAAAAAAAACTGCAGAAAGGCTTGTTTACATTGGTTTCTGAAGCCACGACAAGGATAGCGTAATTGCAGTCGTATGTATTCATTTATGGTAGTTTCCGCCAGGACAATGATAGCGTAATTCAGTCTATTGTAGTTTGCAACAACATCACAACTAACATAGTAATTACAATTTATAATATCTGTAATATGTATTAATGAAAATGATAGTGCGAGTTTTAAATGTGTACAACTCTCTCGTCAGTGTTGGCTTCATGTTTTAATAACATTCGTATATGAAAAGGCGTATCTGTACCTTTTTCTCAGAGTTAATTATTGCATTTTATATCGTATGACTGTTATAGAAGCTTAATATAACGATGAATAAGGCACGTAAATTAGCTCCACTTTGTATTGCATTAAATATACAAGTTGGAATATACACAAAGCAATTAAAAATGATTTTAGATAGGTAAATCAAACAAATTGAAATATAATAATTTATGAGTAGCATTATATGGGCGTGATGTAATATATTACACTGCTATAATACGAGACAAAGGGCTGCTCCTAAAGCTGCAGCTCCCAAAGAACAAAGAGAATAAAAAGATTACATGGAGATAAAAATATATTACATGTAACATCAATATAATGTTACTCTACTTATTACATTTTAGGCACGGTACTATAAAGTTAGGAGCCATCATTTTCAAATTGGCCAGATTGGGACAGCGCTGTACTGTTCTCAATAAAGCTCCGATTCCAAACCGAGTGGAAGTGGAATTCGAATCGTGGAAGTTTTGTAAGTATATAGTGAGATTTCATTACACTGAAAAATTCACACTGTAAATAAACTTAAATTTGGAATAATAAAAGTGAGATATAACACACTATTTAAAAGATAATTTATTTTCACTAATAATACATAATATATACATTACGCTAACAATGTTATGTGTGTAAATGCTTCACCATCCATCTTTCACGTCAGTCTGGTTCTTGATTTAAAGGCACATTAAGGATGATATCGAAGTACGTGAAAACGTAAATGGTGTTTGTGTTTAAAAAAACGTTTGCAAAGGGCGCACTCGAACTCCCCCAATTTATTACATTCGTACCGCAAATGACGGTTTAAAGAAATAATTCTTTTGTATGACTTACTGCATTGCGTACACCGGAATCGAAAATCTGAAAATATTTGCATTATTGGTGCTATTACTGTATACCTACTACATGATTTAAATCTGAACTTTCTGTGTTCGAATGTTAATTTAAAAACTTTGATTCCGTAACGTTATGGAAAAGGACCAAATTTCAAAAAAAGTTACATGTTTTTCATTTATTTATGTAATTAAGTAATTTCATTAAATAGATCTATTGAGGAATATGTCTTCTGGTCAAATGAGATCGTAAGTGAAAACCATGTTTGAACCTTTTCCCACAATATCCGCACACAAATTTTGGCTCGACATTACACTCCTGTCTTAAATGCCTCGTTAAAGAATCTCTTCTGTGATAAAATCTTCCGCAATTTATACATTCGAAATCTTGATTGGATAGATCCTGTGCAGTAGAACTCGATCCTGAAATAAGAAATGTTACTTTTTGAATACCGAATTTGCGTTTAATTTCAAGCACAGTAAGACCAATTCATATGTACAAATCCTATGTCACCTTAACCGTACTGACGAGCTGACGATTTAAAATTTGAAATATAATTGAATAGGGAGATATTGCAAAACAGCTTGTAAGGTTAAGCCTTAATTAATACTGCTTTATTTTAATAAGGCAAGACCTTATTTTTGACGCCAAAAATAGAGTCATTGCACGACATATAGTTAAGGTTAACATGTGATCTATATTATTTTTAACCTCAAATTTATGTTTCAAATTTTGTTGAGTTTTTCTTAATTTTAATCTCCCTTTTTTGCACTTCTGCTGCTCGTGTAAATTTTCTGTAATAAGTTTTCCCTCTCAAAAGCAAATGTTAATAAACTTTATAGGTTAGGATTATTAACAGCTGACGCTATAGGGAAAATAACGTGACCTTAAATTCTTACCGTATTCGGTCGTAAATAAGGGAAGGCGTATTTTATCAAGGTTACCTTATTTAATAAAACCTTCTGCGCACGCGTACATGATAAAATAAGGCTTGCGTTAATAAGGGAAGGGGTTGATAACGCGTGTAATAACTCCCTAATGAGTATTTAATTATCCTTGCGTTTTAACCGCTATGAAAATAGCATTATTTGAAGTATAATTCAATTAATTATCCCTAAACTTACTTTATGGAACTCCATTAATAATTGTAATAATAAATACAAATAATTCCACTAATTTTTTTATTGTAATTGTAACCCGACGCGTTTCCACGCGATGTGTCAATATCAAGGATAACCGATTATGGTAGATGAAAATTAAACAAGAGTTGCTAAGGTATAACGTTAAATCAAATTGCAAAAAAAGAAGATCAAGTCAACCCTCTTTCCACGGAAGGCATAAATGAAAATGAGGTTCAAATAGCAAGATTAATAACAATAAATTTTGCGTATATCAGTGCAGTGCTGTGGATGTAAAATATTTATTTCAAAGTCTACAAAAAACACAACTAGAAACCTAGGTTTATGATCAAGAATGTGAGGTATGGTGAATTAGTAACGTCAATTTATCGAAACTCATCGAGTTACATTTAAAATAAAAAATTAGTGGAGTTACTTATATGGAGTATCATTGGCAATCTTAATTAATAATTAATTAATCTTATTTACGTTTGCACCTACAGCTAACCTTTGATTATTATAGATATGGGAATTCAACAAATAAAAAGGGATTTCTAATCACACAAACACGCCTTTAAATAATTCTTACACGTTAACACATAAATGCTGCTTCACCAAATACTTCTCTTGAAATCAACTCTGACAAAGATAGCAAAAAACATTTGAATTTCACCTGACACTCACATTTAATATGCCCAGTTAGCTATCGTTTATTTTTGTACGAATTTCCACGTGAAATGCAGGAGTATAATCCATGTTGTTGTTTGCCCTACGTTTCGAAAAACTGGCACCTGTAAAACGTCCTAAATCAGTTTTAACAATAACAGTTGTTCTACTTCTTTTTACCTCATACAAAGTGTTATGGTTTCAATTAACTTCTCTTCTCATGAACTGTATACAAGACTCCGTCCTAAGAGTCAACTGATTGATTTCAGTGATAGTTATTTCAAATAAAAATTGCATACACTGGTGAACCAAAAACTATTCAGTTTGATAGTATATTTTTTTAATAATAATAATAATAATAATATCAGATAGACATAGCCTTCTTACACTATACACAACTACGAGAATACTTTTATAACAAATCACACATTTCAGCACTACACAAAACAGTCACAGATGCAGACAAATTTTACACGCCCTTAAATATGAGTAATAGAAATATCACACCACCAATGAGTAGAAACACGTACACCACACATAACGTGCAAACACCGACGATATCCAAAGGAGATTAAGGGAGAGTGTGTTGATATTACATCAACGCATGCTTGGTTAACCAAATGTGATTGTTTACCATACAAGATCAGGTCAATTACACAAGAAATTACATAATAGTATATTACGTAACAAGAGTTGTAAGTAACCCATTACGCACGAAATGAAGAGTGCGTAATGGGCTTACAACTCGTGTAACGTACTATACTTTTTCTACGTAGATAAAGTTGAGAAAATGTTCGGATACAATAATACTTTGTTAAAGAAATTGACATAAAATAAATAAATGACACGATATTTATTTCCATAGCATGCTACTTAGGAAAACGTGTCTTATTTTTAAAGAAATTATTGCATAATATATCTCGCAAATGCTAAAAGTGTTGATGTTTTTCAATTGACTAAATTTGTGTAAATAGACCAAATAAAGTCTTACGTAGATAAAAATTTGATTGCAATTTGATTAAACCAAGAAGTTTAAGTTATCTTCTCAAAACGCACGTGTATGTTATGAGATCTCATTACGTGCATGTTACTGTTAAATGTCATTTACAAGGAATGTTGATAGTGCGATTTTTTACGTTTACAGACATGGGCGTAGAAAAATGTCATTTACAAGGAATGTTGACAGTGCGATTTTTGACGTTTACAGACCTGGGCGTAGAAAAAACACATTATTAAAGATAGGACCACGATAGGACATTTGCATATGATCTTTGTAGACAATGTTCGCAAACACCAGAGACCATACAACACATTACATCAGCATGCACAATGTACACGTCTAGCATAAACGGAGTAGAAACAGACACGATCAGATCGCTAGCATAATACACCAAAAACTCGCCACAAAACTTAACCATTCTACTGATAACAGAATGTAAACCACAAAAATGGTCAATAGTGATGAACAATAATAAAATAAATTAATGTATGGCAATTGTATCGGACGAACATACGAGATTTGATGAAAAAAGTTTGATGCCACAATTTTTGCACAACAAATATGTCACCCCAACAACCTCACCGTCTGATGGTAATTTTTGGTCAAAAGCAACACCAATATTATTCCTCGGCCACAATATTCGCCGAACTTCTTTCTGTTCCCACAATCTGATGAGAACCGTGAAAGGACGAAAGAACGACGTTTTACCAACATTAAAGAGATAGTATGAGAATCGCTGAAGAAACTGAACGCCATATCGAAAAATAATTTTGATTAAACCTCGTATTTTTACTATATGCATAAAAGAGAACAAAAAATGATTATTTTCTTCTTGTCATGATAAATGTTATCAACACGTATTGAGGAAAAGCAATGAATGATGAAATCTCTACTACATTTCGGCGACCGCTTTTAAGCTCCAGGACGTTAGATCAGTCCGAATTACCAGAAGAAGAGCAAAACATGAGAATGGAAGATGAGATTCTATCGAAACGTCGACGATCGTTCTGTTAAGAAGCAACATGAAGAATAATCAATGTGGAAGCAAACTGATAAAAATTTACGTAGAAGTTGTCAATGGAAAATAGCTAGGGGATTCTCGATTGCATAAGTGTGCCTTTTTGAAACACACATCATTCCAAATTTCACTACTACCCTTCCCATTGTATCGATATGAAATAATGTAAAATCATACTTTAAATTAATCATTTTCAATATATTGCGTCAGGAGCTTCATAATAATATGTTAGGCTGCACAAGGCAAAGTTCCTCAATTATACCCGCAAATGAGTCTGTTCTTCCACCACACAAGAAAGGTTGTAGTTCCAACTTACGATGAACACTATTCGGTAAGCAGAACTCAATCTGAATTTTATTTTTTTTTTCTTACGGTCTAGCTTGACTAATAAAAATTAAACATAATTTTGGGTGCCAAACTGTGGTCATCTGCGACACAGCCGGGGTTAAATTGAGGTAAAATGCTATTTAAATTATATATGCGTAGTTGTACTTCAGAGTAGTTTTAGAGGAACACCTTTGAAAATATGAAATTTTAATGCTTAGTAACGGGTGATTCAGGTAGAGGTTACAATTTTAAGTTGGCAACGCTGGTCTCTTGTGCAAGATAAACAGCTGATGTTTTGTAATTGGGCATTGTTGTTTTGTGACATTTGTTATGGAGCGTTATTTAATTGAAAAACGTGTTTTAATTGTCAAGACGGGGTCACATGTCATACAGCTCAAAAAACCGTGCAGTTGTTGCATACAAAGTTTCCCGGCCGTTTACGTTTCGGTGATCAAAATTGGCCAGCAAGATCATGTGACCTCACACCCCTGTTTTATTTTCTTTGAGGTTACTTGAAGCAGAGGGTTTACGCAAACAATCCCAACTCGGTTCCGGAGCTGAAGGCTGAGATTCGCAGAGTTATCCATCAAATTCTACAACAATTGATTGAGAAAGTGATGGAAAATTTTATCAAAAGGGCTGAAGTCTGTACGGCTTCACGTCGAGATCATTTGACGGATATCATTTTTCATGTTTAATGTCATTCTTTAACAAATGTATCTAAATAAAAATACACTAATGAAGTAAACTACAATGCGTATTATTTAATTTTTAAATTGTAACCTCTAACTGAATCACCGATTACTATATGACACATTTCCCAACTTCAGGTTTTGACCGGAATCACCTAGGGTCACCATCATATTAAATTATAATGTTAACATGGTCATGTAATAGATCATTTAACTCCTCTCATCATTTTAAACAACTTTTTCCTCTTGGAAGTTGCAAAATGTGTCAAAAATGTATTAAATATTATAGTAGTAAGCATAAAAATTTCATATTTTTAAAGGTGTTCCTCTAAAACTGCACTGAAGTATAACTGTGCAGCATTTTACCTAAATTTAATCCCGCCTGTGTCCCAGATGACCACAGTTTGGCACCCAAAATTATGTTTAATTTTTATTAGACAACCTAGACGTCCTAGACTATAAGAAAAAAATAATAAAATCAAGATTGAGTTCTGCTTACCGAATAGTGTTCATTGTTAGGTTGATCCAAAATCATTCGCTTATTTTATATCTATATTCTATATCAGTGGAAGCATGTTGGGCTCATCAAAAGTAATGCTTCTGAATGATAGTAATCTAAGAAGAGGTGAGAAAAATTATACTTAATAGACTCCCCATTTCTGCAAATTCTTTTCAAAAACTCTGATTAAAATCAATGAGAATATTTACTCCGCGTCCAGGATGATAAAAATGAATTATTGTAATAATAAAAACAAGTACTTCCTAATTTTTAATTTAAATGTAACCAAACGCGTTTCGACATATTATCAAGGGTAAAAGATTGTAGACAGATAATGACATTTACAGAAAAGTAATTCTGTGGTAAAAATTGTTGGCTATTCCAATAAGATAATATATTCTACTGTAAATCACTAGTTAGTATCAACGTATCATATTTACAAGAAGAAAACTATATACATCCTGTATCTAAAGACCATGTCTATCTTTATTTTTCCATAAACTTTCTCGTTTGAGCTTTGCTTTAATAATAATTATAGTTATCGAAATCCCTTTACTTTTCAATAAATGTTATTCTTATTTATTTTTGGGATTTAACGGCAGTTGGGTTTAACGTTATATTTTTACATAAGGGTTCTTGAAATATCTGCCACTGTTTGTTTATTCAATACTTCTTTATATTACAGTATCATCGTCGTTACAAATTTGAGGTTGAGGTTATTTTACCTCACTCTCGTACACGTTTTTAAATGTTAAATTTTGAAAATTGTTTTATCTTATTTTTTACGTTTTACTGCGCTATATTTAATTGACTTGAAAAAGCCTGTGTGCAGGCGAAACGTTGTCAATAAGAAATTTGTAACGACGATGATACTGTAATATAAAGAAGTATTGAATAAACAAACAGTGGCAGATATTTCAAGAACCCTTATGTAAAAATATTCTTATTTATATGTGCTTTTCAAAAGGAAGGAATTTTAATTATTTACAAATGCATATTGTTACCCTTTTTAAAATGTGTGATGGTATAAGCTTTTTAATGAATATTGTAGAAGTGGCAAACAAATCTGAAATGCTTTGAGAAATGTTTCATAATGTTTGCATTAATGCAATCAGTTTTCAAAATCCACTGAGCCATTTTTGCAGTATTAAATACTATAGTTTTTATGTCGCCGACATTATATTACTACCCATTTTGAGAAGAAAATTTATAGATAACCAAAAGCCCAATTCGAAAACATACGTTTTTTGAAATCCACAGATAAATAATGGGTATAGCAACTTTCTCGAAAAACAAAGTTGAAACGAGAAATAGGAACTGAAAAAATACGTCAGTTTTAACAAAACCTACACAATCTATTTTAGTTTTTTTATTTTATTTTATTTCCAAATCATACAATCAATTGAAAAGAAAAAAAACCGCATATTAGCTAAAGATAAGAACAGAAAGACAGATATAGAGTTGTACATTCTACAATTAGAATGTGCGTAACGTTGATATGAAACTCTTTTCATTAAAATCAATCATTACGAAGTTCAACTCACGTTTAAAAATGATAAAATTTTAATAGCATTAAATATTTTATATATCTGGGTTGTACAGTAAACACAAACAAAGATATTATAAATTCTTTTATTTAAAAGCTATTACACAGCTTCAACCGTTAGTTGAAGGGTGATAGTTTCTTAATTAACATTAACAGATCAAGTATTCCAGAAATAGTAGGAATACATATTTTTGTCACATTACACAACAAACAGAGCCCATGGAAGGGCCACAAGAAAGGGCGACTTTTACAAGTGCCACAAATTCGAAAAAAAGATGATGAATGGTAGGTATGTTCGATATACCGTGTATTTCATTGTCACCTTCTATCCATTATTCATAACTTTGTGAGGAATAAGTCCATATGATAAATGAAAGAAGCACACAGTCATTTACATAGATCGTCCAAATTAGCGAAATTCTTTCGAAGAGGTTATGTGTTAAATATGAAAAGCCTTAATACTTCAGTTTATTGGAAAAATGAGAATAATACAATGATCATACTATCAATTTTGCAATATTAATTTCATTATAACCAAAAAGCATACCCCATTTACTTTTAAAGCTTCAAGTCAAGGGTTTTACTGTAAATTTTCTATTAAAAAACTTTAAGGGATCTTTTGAATTTCGAAAAAAATAACTAACCTTTTCAGTTTCAAAATTTACAAAAACCATAGTGACTTGCTGGATATATTTGAGAAACAGTACTCACGATATCCTACAAATTGGTAAGATGGAGTTTTCGGTTATTTTTTAAAAGCAGTAAAATTTGCTTCATGACATCAATTGGCCCTTTGGTTTCACATGAACATTGAATTAGCAAAAATATGGCGTCTGATAGTCTAATGAAAGCATCTCTTTGAACTGAAAAAGTTATTATTAATATAATCGTTTAGATCGCATTGTTAATGCAATCATAAAAATATAAGCGTGACAAAATCAAAAACTATTTCAATCATAATTTTTAAGATAAAAAAGTTTATTACATTCTGAAAGATATTTGAAAAACTCTGTATTTGTATATAGAAGCGGCATAGTCATTTTCGTCATATAAGCAACACAAAAATTTAAATCACGATTAAAGGTTTTTTTTTCTGTATATGGTAGATATAGAAAATGCTATATAAAAAATTTGTTTTTTGGTTCATGTTCATACAATAAAGTATATGTATATAAAAAAATTAAACCTGACTTCAGTCCATAAGCATTTTTGAATTTCTTACCATTGAAAAGTAATTGACAAATGTACATGAAATACACGGTAATAAGACCAGAGAAATTTAAATAAACTGTACAATTCGTTATAAAAAAATGCCTATTTATGAATGCGTAGGTGACGAGCTAAATGATGCTTATAATAAAAATTTGCGGAACAGTAAGTGCAAAAGAATTTCGGATCTTTTCCGCATACAACTGATAGATGATTACTAACCGATTTCCGATGTTGGTATAATCTTCCGCACTTCGGACATGGAAATTGCTTATGTGGATGTGTTTTGGAGGCTAAAACATAATTATGTTCAGTTCATTGACGTTATTCCATATGCGCATGCAAAAATCAGCTAACAATATTTGAATACATTAACAAACACTACTTTCCAAGATAAAAGAAAAATTGCTGAGCTGGTTATAGATGACCTGAAACTAAAAGAAATTTTCATTATTAAATTTGAATCTTTAACATTCACTTATCGATCGTAATAAGTATGAAGATGAAAAGAGGTTCAGGTATCAGCGAATAACTTTTGATTAGTATCACGGTCATAATTTTGCTAATGTTGACAAAATCAAGTTCTCAATTCAGAATTTGGTAATTATACATATATTATAGGGGACCATGCACCAACCCGTTTCAACTTTTCCCCTATAAGAAAGGATTACTAGACGACTAAGAAAAACTATAACATAATGGGCGCAAGTCACTCAATTGTTTAAAAATGCAATAAATAAATAGTAGCAATTTAATAGCTTGATGTAAAATTTGGCTGATTTCTCTATAGGTGGCGTTATCATAAAAAATGCAAATCAAAATTATACGAGGTTTAAAATATATATGCGCATTCCTGCCTTACACAAATCTGACAAATCGTCCATAATTACTAAGTAGAAGACGGTAAAAGCACAGCATTATGCTGTGGTAAAAGCGTTGAGTGAAAACAAAAACGAAAATATGACACTAAACGGCGTTTGAAACTAAAAAAGTAATGCTTACGACAGCGTAGATTGTCACGAAAGCGCTTAGGTTATTTGCAGGTTCAGTATATATTTTTTCAATGTTGAGGTCCGATAATACACAAGAACCGTTATTTTTGTTGATTATTGTTACTAATAAAACTCATATAAGGAAAGTTATAGGTTATTGGTTATTTTTGTTGCTTATTATTACAAATAATATGAATTTAAACATCAATCACAGTTAGTTGCTGCTAGTGAGCGAGCATTTGCCACCCTACCTATGCATTCAGTGGCGGATTTCCAGTCTTGGCCGCCCTAGGCCATGTAGTACCAGCCGCCCCTTTCTCAGCTTCCATGATTTTATTTAAAATTCTCCCTAGGTCCCAACACTCCCAACCAATATAATTTTTAAGAATATAAATTTTATTTATACAAAATGGACACGTATAGTACTTACTACTTACCTAATAGAAGAAAACAAAACATATTTCAACGAAAACGGAAAACTACAAATATACAAACAACATTCTGATGTTGACATCATAGCACTCTTCAATTACTTATCAATCAAATCAAAAAACAAAACTAAAAACGCACGTAAAATTCTTAGGAACGCATGAAATACACAATCAGTCAGAATCAACAATTAGTACAAGGTGGCAGCGCGCGTAGGTATAAATTCATAATAGTATATTAAAGTAGAAGTGGATAAACAGGTCTTTAAAACACGCGCGAGTTTTCAAGCACGACGGCGCAGCCGAGTGCTTCAAATAGAGCAAGTGTTTTAAAGACCATTTATCCACGAATACTTTACGCTATTTTTTTTTATTGGTTTACTTTGAATTTAAACACGCTGGGGCGTGGTTTAAAAGGCTAAAATAGGACACCAATAAAAAAAAACTATTTTAAAAATCCAATTATTCAAGTGATAGCGATTCGAATTTCGAATACCTTGTAAAACTAAGAAAGTGACAATGCCGAATCGCCGGAAGCGGAACGTTTATCAAATTAAAACGCTAGTATAGTATTACATACTAGCAAGCAGTACACGTATGAGTAATCTGATTCCAACAGAAGATTATTGTTTGTTTACAGTGCAGGACTGCACGCCGAACTAGTCAGCGTTTTTTGCACACAATGTTTTATTTTCTTCGGGTCGTTTCTTGTTATCATTCATTCTCATTC
This sequence comes from Pyrocoelia pectoralis, assembly GCA_036250285.1. Classification (NCBI taxonomy): domain Eukaryota; kingdom Metazoa; phylum Arthropoda; class Insecta; order Coleoptera; family Lampyridae; genus Pyrocoelia; species Pyrocoelia pectoralis. The sequence goes on from CM070079.1 coordinate 604,900, forward strand.
ATCGGTGTATTTTTTGCCCACTATTGGCCGCCCCTAATATCTGGCCGCCCTAGGCCCGGGCCTAGTGGGCCTTATGGGAAATCCGCCACTGTATGCATTGTGTTCCTGCAATGCCAATGACCGTCTCTTTAATTAGGTTAGCGTACTCACATGTTTATACTACCCATTTTTTCAATTCAATTTAGTAAGTAAGGTAGTGTAAACATATTATACACGTGTGCTTATTGATTGAGTACCTACTATTTTACTGTCACACACAGCGGAGGCTGTCATCGTCAGACCCATAAGATAAAATCGGGTCCGGACACTTAATCACGCGACACATAATCATAGGACAGTTAAACACGGACGGTTAAACACGCTGACACTTAATCACGCGGACATTTTAACACATAGACATTTAAACACAGAGACATATAATCACATGGACAAATAAACACCTTGCCTTTGAAGTACATTCGGAATAGTAATAGCGTGATAAGTAACGTAGTTACCTGCTACTGTTAGGCGTCCGGTTTGCTTCATAACATTCTGATCCCTGATCAAGCCACTTGGCGAACACTAAACGACGTTTTTACTAAAAAAAATGCTAACATAAGCGTAGTTTGTCACAAAAGCGCTTAGGTTATTTGCAGATTTAATATATTTTTTTACAAAAACGGGAGTTTAACACTAAAAACAACGTCGGAAAGCTCCGCCAAGTTCCTAGATCAAGGGTCAGAATGTTTTAATGCATCCGGAAAATGTGTTTATATGCCCATGTGATTATATGTCTCAGTGTTTAAATGCCTATGTGTTAAAATGTACGCGTGTTTAAGTGTCGGCGTGTTTAACTGTCCGTGTTTAAATGTCCCATGATTATGTGTCGCGTGATTAAGTGCCCTAAATCCGATAAAATGACTTCCGCAGTTGGACCGTGTTAAAGCTGATGCAATTTAAATATACGAATTCATACCTACAACGCCACCTCTGGAACAATAACATGTACCTCTATAATTACAAAATTATTTTTTTTTAAAACGGCTGTTTTCCGAGAAATTGTTTTTTCATTTTTTCTATAAGAGACCCATTTCCTATCATTCCTAAAATTTTTTCCCCCGAAATAGAGTGGTTCCCTATACTATACTGTTACCCAGAATTTCAGAATGGAGGCCATTTTATTTTAAATGTTTTTATTAACATCCTCAGATATCTTTGAATTCTGATCCTGATCAAATTAAAATTTCAGTTGGATAACAATATTTATTTATCTAAAAAGTACACAATTTATGATTCTCTAAATTTGGATGTTTTATACAAATGTGTGCCATTAAATTACTTTTTTGTTTGGTAGTGTGTGGACAGACGGGACAAGTGAGGTATCGAACATTTTGGCATTCATACTTCTCATGCCTCCATAGGGACTGTCGTGCCTTGTACAATTTTCCACACGTGGAGCAGCAGAGTTTGGTGTTCCTGCCTAAAAATTGCATACTAATTAAGAAAAGTTGGAAGTTCTCTTCTTTATTTTCAGTGTAAAGGCATTACAAAAAACCATAGCGATTACATGAATAAATGATTTTTATTAGATTGATGTACAGAAATAATGTGACGTTGCATATTATGCTTGTGCTTAAATACTTTCTTGCAATAAGAGCAAACTTCCCTTCCAGTTTTGTTACATTCAAATTTTTGGTGCCGTGTTAACGTACTCAAATGGTTGTAAGTCTTGTGACAGATATTGCAAGGATAAATCTTCATTTGATCGTGGATGAATCCTAAAATCATAACCAATTCATTCCTACGGTATAACCCTGTTACACTACATTATTTAATATGCAGTTTAGATCTTAAGAAATGACACAAACGTTTGTCTACAACGCTTCTTCTTTTATTTCAAAAACAGCAATAACATTACAAGAATTAATGACCATTCCTTATTAATAAGTATGAATGACGGAATGAACTTGCTCCCATATCACTCGCTGCTTATTAGCGCTTTCGTAAACAGATGTAGAGAAGGCTCAACACGGGTGCACTGGCGGTGTATTCTTGGCCTGTGGTTCAATGACCTCAATTGCAATAACCTATTCTTTCGCATTTAACAACCTCACACATTTGAGACCTACCGGGTGAATATTCTGAAACCGAACATAGGCCATTAACATGGGAAAAAGGTTTTTCGCAGATTGCTGCTCCCCCTTTTAAGTTAGAGGGTTTATAATGACGCACCAACCGAAAGAAGATTTTTTTTGTCATCCAATGATATGCGAATTAGTTAATTTTCAGTTGTAATTCTCATTATTTTGCCAAAAATTCGCAATAAATTCAATTCGAAAAATCATGTTGATAACGAATAGGCAGTTGGCAAACGTCAGAAATTCGTTTTACAATAGGATGTGTCATTGTTTAATGCAGAATGGAGGTTTATTTGAACAGTTCCCATTATTAATTTCTAATTATAATTTATGATGTGATGTAACTTCTTCCATTTATTGTCATTTATTAAAATGTGTTAATGTTATTGTTGTACCTAAAATCTTCTTTCGATTGGTGTCATTATAAACCCTCTAGTTAAAAGGGGGAGCAGCAATCTGCGAAAAACCTTTTTCTCATGTTAATGGCCTATGTTCGGTTTGGGAATATTCACCCGGTATATTATTGAACATCACAGTCGCTTTCGTCTTTACGGAGATCAGGTACCCCATATTCTCTGCACGTTTCCCCTACAAATGGAAGAAGCATCTTGGCATACCAGCATGCTTTGTAATTTTTAGAATATGATAGAATATATAAATCTTGTACACATTTTTGCTAATTTTGGTTGTTAATATAGCGAACTGAATCGACAATTAAACTTTTTACGTGCAATACAACTATATGAACAAAAAGGAATAAACAGGGCCAGTGCTGCCAAAATTATTTCTAAAAGAGTACCAACTTTCATTTTTACAACGACCAAAAAATAGTATCAGTAGGTATTCAAGTTAATAAGCGTCACCGTTCCTTTCCTAGGAAATACAGAAGTTGAAAATGACAGGAATGAATACAAACAATAGACGAATTTTCACTATTACTAAAAAACTGAACCGATTTATGAACTGCCTACAACGTACCTCACGCTCATACCGTTATATACAAATGAATGCACCAACATTGAGAAAAGCAGGATTTTAAACGATTTTTTACGAGGCATTTCTGGCAAAAATCTGAGTTACTCGGCACCCCATAAAATAGCAAAGCTCTCTAAATTTCCCAATAAAAACCCCTATTGATCGCACTAGTGCAACGTAGGAAAGGCTGTGGCGGAGGAGCACGTATTTGATCGAGTTTAGTCACAATTTTTGGAGCTTATCCAATTTACCCTGATAGTGAAAATTGTTCTGGCAGCTCTGGGTATACATCCGAAACTTCTGTTGTTTAATTGTAGTAAACTCGCTTTGAACATATACACATTATTTTTTCTTAAATTAATCATGTCTTGAGTATTTTCTGACAAGATTGGAATTACTCGCAATTTGAGTTTATTCACAAGCAACTAAATAATGATGACGCCTTCCTTTACTTTCGCGAATTTAGCTTATTTACCCTTCAGTAACCGTACGAATAGATACAATTGGGATCCTGCTTTAAGAATTACGAAGATAATACGGATAATTAGAAATCATTCGAATACCTTGTAAACGGAAACATTAAGTTCATTAACTTGTGATATTTAAATTTAAACCAATAATTTGCGCATCGTCTCAATGCTGAATAATGCATTTTTCTACTTTTTTGCAATTTTGTTGTGATTAGTACCTTAAATGAAAATTACAATTATGATAACGAATATAGCTTTCTGCGTTCATAAACCAAGAGAAATAGAAAACAAAGGAATAGATTTAGTTTACATTAGAAAAAACATTATAATTTTTTTTTAAGTTTTTCTAAATCTTGAAGGTGTATGCTTATCGTATGCCTCTTTAAATTTGTTTTCATTCGTGATCTGTAATTGCAACCCTGAACTAAACACTTATATTCAGGCTCTTTTCCACAGTAATACGTTTTGTGATGGTACAACGATTTCGGCTTCATATACACTTTTCCACATTGGTCACATGTAAACTGTAAACCTGAAACGAAACAAACATTAGAATTTTCATGGTCTCATTTGACAGAGTCATTGGTGAATAATTAAATTAATTTCAAATTGTATAGAAACGCATTAACTTTTCAATTTCATTAATTTTTGTAATTTGATCCAATTAAACCTGCTTTTATTACCGTATTACAAAAATATTTCAACCATGAAATCAGCTAATTAAGAACTTTCCAAGCGAGTAACTTTAATTTCCCAGTTACATCCTCTGTCACAAACTGCACAACTGTTCACTATTGTAAATTCCTGAGCCATGTCCAACGTCTCACCTCAATTTGGTCGTTCTAGGCAAGTTTAAACAACTTATACTTGTCGTTTATCAATTCCAATTAATTGATTCATTGTAATTGTCACTGTTCTAATTTTTAGTTCCTGATGAAGCTAATATCTGATTAGCGAAATATTGAATAATAAAAAAACATTGTTAATACACGTTTTGTGGTCTACACCCAATAACCCGTTTTTATCAATGTAGAAATATACAGGGTGTCCCATTTAAAAAAACATAACTTTGGTTCACCACCCTGTATAGGAACACTCTGTATATAATCAAAATATTTTTATAATGTGCCGTATAAGTGTGCTTACTTGGCGGTGAAAACCGCATGTCGATATCTTGAATAGCAAAAAAGTTATTGACCAATCACACAGCCCTGGGTCACCCTGTAGTAATACTGACCAGGAGATATTTTGCAAATTGTTGTTCACTGGGAGCTTCTGATTAAACTTCAGCTCTAATTCATGACTAAAATATACAGCAAAAGAAATCGGCGAGAGACCTAAACTTATTTAGTCTTTTAAACCTCAACAATTCTCCAATCCCTACTTACGTAAAGGAACACAAAAGTTTTAAGCGGCATCAAAGCTAATTTTCCAGTTGGGGAGGAGAAGAAGAAAAGTGCAATAGGGTTATCATTGACGTAATGAGATCCCTAACGACTCTAAACGTCAATGATAATTTGGCTAACCCCATTTTTAGTCTCCGTCAAGTGTTTTTCACTGTCAGCTGTTATGGACCCTATTGATTTGCAATGGGGTGTATTTGTCTATTCTCATTAGAGCATCACTTACCACGCGTGGTAGCAAACTGCGACAAGCAGCAGAATATTGTAGGAGTATTCGCATTTAAGCAGCGAAAATAAAATCGTAAGCATTTAGTTGCGTTTTTCCCGGTATGATGTATAGAGCAGACAGTGACTAAAGCAGTTCATCGTCGGATGATTATCTGCTTGTATTTTCCATGCTATGCCATGATCAAGAAAATAAAAAAAAGAAACGAAAAGGAAAAGAATACTGGATGCACGACATATTTCGTGCCAGATTTGATGAAGGATATTCAGACGTCTTCAAGACGACGAATGAAAATTTTATATATATTATAGGATGCACATCCCTCTCTTCTGCGTATTGATAAGCAGCAAAGTAGCGAAAGAATGCTCATCCGACAATTCAAGTTTTGCTGCCTTCTGAAGTGACGTGAAGCGCTGCACCGTACTGCGCTGTCTAAGGGTATCTACTTCTCGCTTTAGCTTATTTGACATGATAGCATGCATATTTATTAACATTACTTGAAGTGATACTTATAGAACACGTAGGAAAGGTGATAATTAATACCTACAAAAGTAGAAGCAATAGACAATAGAACAAACAATTATTATTATTAGTTACAATACCACAATATTTAATAACTAATATACTCAGTATCTTACTAGATCGTGTCATGAATTAAACTATTGACAAAAAATATCGATTTAAACATTAAATAACGTTTTATCTTCGTGCGTAAGTTTATGACGTTTTAAATTATGTTTTCTTCTGGTTTTATAAGAACATCCCTCCACATCACAGTAATAGTCAGGACTGACTCCACAGTAATATTTCATGTGACAATAATAGGAAACCTTCTTTGTATACATTTTATTACATTTCAAACATGCCCAAATGGTACTTCCAGGGTCTAAAATAAAATTGTGAGTGCATTTTATTGCATAGGATGTATTTGTGTCTTACATTCAATTGCTATCTCTTTGGAATAAAACAACTAAAAGGAATCTACTTCTCGCTTTAGCTTGTTTGACATGATAGTATGCATCTTTATTAACATTACTTGAAGTGATACTTACAGAACAGGTAGGAAAGGTGATAAATAATTTATTAATACCTACAAAAGTAGAAAAAATAGACAATAGAACAAACAATTATTATTATTAGTTACAATACCAAAATCTTTAATAACTAATATACTCAGTATCTTACTAGATCGTGTCATGAATTAAACTATTGACAAAAAATATCGATTTAAACATTAAATAACGTTTTATCTTCGTGCGTAACTTTATGACGTTTTAAATTATGTTTTCTTCTGGTTTTATAAGAACATCCTTCCACATCACAGTAATAGTCAGGGCTGACACCACAATAATATTTCATGTGACAATAATAGGAAACCTTCTTTTTATACATTTTATTACATTTCAAACATGCCCAAATGGTACTTCCGGGGCCTAAAATAAAATTTTTAGTGCATCTTATTGTATTTCTAAATATCTGTAGGTATTTCATTGTTATGAGGAAAAAATATACCTATTAGTAATTTATCATGCTGTATGTGTGCATAGGTGGTGTTTTAAAGCAAAAAATATTGATTTTGTGGAAAAATAAGCATTGCATTTATACTCCGAATGTTACAGTTATAATATTTGAATATTATGAAATTATCACCTCATTCTCAGCAATAACGCGGCCCCTTTGATAGGAACTTGTTGTATGTGGATCGAATTCATCCCAAGAGGCAGGATAATATACTCAACCGTATAAGGTAAAAATACCACAGCCAGAGTTTCAGAAAGATGCCCATAAGGAGAAGTGTTATCACCTCTATTATAGAATCTGGTTGTAGACAAGTTACTATGGAAACTCAAGGATTCAGCACAATAGGATATCACCATTATAGTACACGACAAATTTGACAAATGGCCCTAAACATAGCACAAGGCTGAGCGGCAGATGCAATTCTCTCAATTAACTATAGAAATAGTTCCCTTTACAAACCTTAAAAGGTGAACTGGTCACACTACCGTGAGCTTAACATCGAAGCTAATCTGGAACAGAAATATAGAGCAATTGGTAAACAACAACGCGTCATCTACCATGCTGATGGTCAGAGGTATGTGTGAAAAAACCTAATATGGTATGACTTGTCTCAATTTATATCGTCTTGAAACTTATCTCATAAAAGGATTTATTTTCAAATCTGCATTGTTAGTAGATAAACACGTTGTAAATGCCTACCTGCCCACTCAGAGTTGGGTTAGGTATGCGCCACCCAGTGCTATAACAATTCAAATTAATAATTACATTATTATCAGTCGTTAAGAATCCTTGTTGTTGTAAGTATAATACGAGTAATTTGTATATCGTATAATTTAGTTTAAAACTCGTAATTTATTTAAAATAAAACGGATGCCTTGAAAAGAAATTGCTATATTAATATTTTACCTTAGTCTGCCTCTGATCCCCTGTCATAAAATACCGAGAGGTCCCCTTTGTTATGTCAATCAGGTAGGCATTTACAACGTGTTTATCTACTAGCAATGCAGATTTCACAATAAATCCTTTTATGAGATAAATTTCAAGACGATATAAATTGAGACAAGCAATACATTTGTTGTAAACTAGCGCTAACGTATGCTACATTGATAGCCTGGTCTGGGTCACAAACTAATGAAAAATTCCAGAGGGTACTGAGGAAGGCGTTTATGGCATAAAATCTAGAGCATTGAAATTGTACTACTATTTTTAATTTTTAATGGAAAATATCCTTACTAAAACAATTCGTTTCGGGAATAAATTTATGTACAAGGAAAACAACATAAAATTATATAAGACCATTCCTATGAGGAAGAAGGCGAAGGATGTGAATTCCATAGCGTTGTTTTACAATATCCATGTTTTCTATGTAAATGAAGTTGCAACTCCTGTTTGTAGTAAAACCGTGAGGAACACAGTTCACAGTGCATACGTTTTTCCTTGCCACATTCAACTTTTTTATGCCTTCGTAAACTATTATAAATTGCATATGATCTACCACAACCGTCACAGTAAAAAGGCTGGGATTGCTTATTAAAATCTGAAACAAAAGAAAAGCATATAAGAGATTGTAATTAAATGTCCCTATTGTGGACATTGTAATAAAACATCACAGACCTCTCCCAATTTACAAACTTGTGTTTATTTACACAAATATTATAACTGAAATTCCTAATTAGTCATTTATTTGTACGATTTGTATCAACCCTCTTATAACAATGCGTTAACATATAAATGTATTTATTTATTATATATTTATATTAAACATGATCAATGATCTACACCAAATGGCTTCTCTAACATTCAGGCATAACTTGTCTCAATAAATTTGTTAATCTCATTCTTCAGCTCTAGAATCGTATCTGGATTATTGGTATATAGTATACCCTCCCTTCCAATAATCTCAAAGGAGAGATCACACGATCTTGGTGGTCAGTTCTGATCAACAAAGCGAGTGGTAGCTTTATATGCAACAACTGTACGGTTTTTGAAGCCATATCAATACTACCTAATTAGTGGCAAAAATAGTTCCCTAATAACGTTCATCATTAACTGTTACTGCAGCACAAAGGGCATTTTCAAAAAGGTAAAGCCTATCACACCGCCAATCCAAACAGCGACTGTTTGCACTGATCGTTCAAAGTTGTTTACATGTCCATTTAGTTGAAAAGAAATGACGTCGCTGGATATGACTACTTGCAAAAACGTCATTAGCCTGGTGGTCCTTCAGCATCTAATCAACTAAATCATAACCGCTGTCATGATCTGCTGGGTTAGCTGATTTTTTTAGGCACGTATATTGATCATTAGTTCGTGGTGGTGCAGGAAGTCAACTGCTGGGAACGACGAACAATGAAGGTTGACGAATAGAAGACTTTTGGGCTGATAACCATGAGAACGTACTGATATTTTGTTAATTTAACGCTTACGTGGTTCTATTGAATTTTTCGGTGGGTTTTTGGTAAGTGTAGGTTCGAGGGGGCGGATATAATAACCAAACTCATTTCGCATTGCTTAAATGTAATTAGTGCAATTTTCTCAACAACTACAAAATATCAGCTATCATTTGTCACAAGAAACATGTAAGTACCACTTATACAAATTTACCTTCCCTTTATATACCGAGTATCACTGAATAGAGGGCGGTGCATGAGCAATGAGCATCTGGTTCTAGTAGTTAAAACGATAAATATTCTTCTTAGTGTTCCTTCTTCAACTGTACCGACTACCGTCCCCACCACCGATAATATGTTAGGAGAGGGTTTACCATCCGTATTAATTATTTTTTGCTGGAATCCTCTGAGAGTTTTAATTCAACCTGGCGTCCCAGCTTTCATTGAGACAATCAGGTATCCACTAAGCCGAGAACCTGTATTTGTAGTTGTTTCTTTGATGTTTGATGCGCTAGACTGCCACCTTACAAGGAAGTATTTCAGCGGTACGGTTTATTAAAATATCCAATATATAAAAGCAAAATATAGTCGTTTTTTATAAATGTGTTATATTTAGTAATTTGTGCACCAGATACGGCGGTTTCTGTGATGTTTTCAACCTCTTATTAGTTCATTTGAGTGCGACGGCCATCTTAAAAAGGAAGTATTTCCGCATTGCAAATTGGTATCTGCTGAGACGAGTAGTGTAGCTTCTGTATCCGTAGGTATTTCTTCTGTGGTTGTAGTTTGTTCTTGTGTTGTAGCAGAAAAGTATTTACACTCGTCACTTATTTAGTTTCTAATTAAGAACTAGATGTAATGAATTACTAACAAAAAGATCAATTCAGAAACTCACGATGGGAGAAAAATGCATTCATTATTTTCCGTTTTAACACGTCATGTGAGCATATTATCAGTAGCAGTTATTAATTCATTTCTGCTAGGATCTCTTGACAATAATGTATACAAATATGCATGCAAATTTTTTGTTGTTGATAGATGTATTGGCAAGTCGTTAATATAAATTATAAATTAAAAATAGTGGCGCCCAAGAAATTCGAGTATCCTTCTCAGTCAGCAAAGAAGTATTACTATTGACATTGATTTTGAAATTTGGATTAGAAAATCTGTAAATCAAAGAAAATCAAAGATATCAAAATTTAAAAAAGAAGTAGAGTATTCTACATGGAAAATTAATATACAAAAATAGTTTTTTATGCGAAATTCCAATTTTAATCACCGTGTTTGAATTAGAAAGACTATCTTTTGGTGGATCAAGTAGCGTATTCTCCAACATTAATCTAATAACATTTATGTGGAAAATAAGGAAACATAAAGAAATAAGAATTTATTTCAATGCATCAATTCACAAAAAATTAAGAAATTCTCTACAATTCATTTATGGTGATGATTTTTTCCTCTTCAAATGTACAATTTCGTGATTCCTTAGCGAAAATTTATGTTTGAATATTTTATTGCAGGTTGGGCAAGCAAATTGGCCAATTTTATTACATTCTAGTCGAAGATGACGGTTCAAGGATTCTAACCTTTTGTAAACTTTTGCACAATTTCCACACTGGAAGATTGAATCTAAAACAAATTTTTATTACAATTAAAATTCTATTTGTGTTTATGAGTTACAAGCAGCTGGTAATAATGATTGAAGTTTAAATACGAATTTATGCACATTTAGAGAAATGTGAATTATATACGTACGCACTAGTGCGTGAAAATTTTAAACACTTTTGACAGTGTTATGTTCAATAACTACTAATGCCTCTTCGAAGTTGCCTATAGCTTATTAAATACTTAGATTGGAATGTATACATGCATTTCTTAATATTGCTACCTACGTCCATGTTAGAGTATGAATTACTATCGAAATTGGAACGGTGGTAGCTGTCGCACGAACTAAAATAGATCTCAAAAGAAACCATGCCAATACCTTTTCATACAACGGGCATGGCTGAAGTAGTGAAACAAATCTCCTAACCTCTTAACGCTTCTTCATTACAAACAGTTGAAGCTATTATCCATTAGCATGGACGATTTTAATGCAACTGTAACTTCTAACCTTTGCATACCCAATCTTACTAAAAATCCATAACGCTGCGATAAAATTGAAAAGAAAATCTCTCGTAAATTATCAAAAAAACAAGCAACTTAAGCACTGTGAATATTACTTATCAATCCAAAAGAAAATATCTATCAAAGACGTTAGTTGTAGCGTATAGTTCTTCCCACCCACTGCAAACCCTTCCAAAACATAGGAAACCGCAATTTGTTTTCACAAAAATACAAATGGGACGTAACCTGAAAGTATACTTAGAAATAATTTCTCTTAGGTCTCTGTCTTCCAGACAGAAAGCTCATACATTCCTTTGATCGGATTCACACCCAATATGATTAAGCCACAAAAAGGCTTTCTTGGCAAGCAAATGGGATCTCATAGTTAACTCTGCATGCTGCCACTACCATTTTTAGGGCATTTCCAAAATTCCGCCCTACTATAAACTACATGCACACTAATATGGTGTAAGCACAGTATATACACGAACCAGTACAATAACTCCTACTCATTTTATTCATAAATCGACAGAGCTCTTAGGGACCTTGAACGCACCCCTCCACAATTTATTTTACTTTTCACTATGCACAATACTGGCCGTCAGATGAGATTCTCAGCGTTGAAGGTCACAGAAAGTTTAGCGCGTGACGTCACAAGATATCATACTGGTTCGTATATATGATGTGGTGTAAGCATGGTAAATAATATTTACTTTATCTTGGCAAAAAAACCTTACTTATGAAATAAATAAATACTCCAAAGTTGCTTACTTGCCAAACATTACCAGAATATAGGTACTCAAGAGTACAGTATGTTTTAAACATATATAATTGGATTCGTTAAAACAGAATCAATTGTGTGATCAAGCAGTTCACCAAAATATAAGTACGTACTCTGCGGTTGTGTTCCTTAAATGTTTTAGATATTCCTTTCTTGCGTGTATCAAATTGGATAAGACGAGTAACTTCTAAATCTCCATTGTGAAGCAGTTTACCAATACCGTATATAATGTTATCACTGGTCCGAACTCAAAATAAATAAGAACGGCTAGTAGCTAACATGGTGAGGTATGTGCTATTAATTGCTAAATTTAAAAATAATGAAGCGTTAATGGAAGATATTCTAATTTTTATTTATTTGTGCATATAACATGTAACATCAAACACTTTTTTCAATAATGAAATTTAAATGAAAATGGAGTGAACCGATCTCATATGTCTATACAAGTTACTGTTCCTAGTAGATTTAAATTCACACCCAACAGAAGGACATCGATGAATTGGGAGTTTCCCACAATCATATTTTTGATGAACGTATAAAGAATGAGCCACTTTGTATTTTCTGTGGCATTTATTACATATTAATGGATGTTCTTCTTTTTCATGGTCACTACTAAATTCTTCGATTCCTATAACAAAAAAAGAAATAGTAAAAGAAATGAAAAACATAATTATGTAGACTTTTGTTTTCAATTTGGAGCGCAATAACGTAAGTAACATAGTAACACTGCTTTTGATACAGTTCGAGGTCATGGACGAAGTGGGTCAAGGTTTGTTTGCTTGCTGTTAATAGAACTGTTTATACTTTTAAATAGATAACAAGATGTGAATGCTCTCCTAGCATTCCCAGACCGAACAAAACTGTATTGAAAATACAAATTTAAGCGTTAAAAGTGGCATAGAAAACATGTATCATAATATTTAACAAACTTTTATATTTTCACCGCCATTTTGACAGTGTTCCCAATGAGTTACAACGAACCACATCAAGATCTAAGCTTACTTTCGATGCTCTTTCAGAATATGAAGTCAAAATTTCAAAATTTCTTAACACAAAAATCACACACAGATTTAACGAATTCATATACCGAACTTTTGTTTGGTGAAAATAAGATAAACAAGTCTGTGAGCCTCATTTAATTGGCCACTTACGTGCAGTTGGGCATACCTACTATAGCTTTCTGCAGCTTACATTTTTTAAACGAACAACTTCATTATTATAGCGAGATGATAAATTATTTATTTATATTGTACAAGTATAAATTCTTAAGTGTAACTAAAAGGTGGTTATATGTGGATGCATTCTTTTCACGTGATCTCTTAAAGTACTTTTTCGTTTTGCTTTATATGAACATCCAGGACAAGCAAAATTTGGATCCTTTCCACATTCAAATCTTGAATGATTATACAATGACTGCATGTGCCGATACGACTTTCCACAATTACAATAAAATTTTTGTCCTAAAATAAAAAAAGATGAGTAAAATATAAACAGCATTAGAAAATAGGAGAGGTAAAATGAAACAAAGCATAATGAAATATATTCATTGAACAACATTATTTTATTGTATAGGTGCAATGCTTTTAAACGTTGTCTTAAATTCGTGCTGTCTTTTGCTATGGTACTTCAAAACGTGTGCGTGTCGTGGAGATTGTGTTTTTGTTTTACTTTATATTCACAGAACAAATATTGAAACGTAGCGGGTTTTCCACACTCGTATTTAATATGCCGCCTTAAATTATTTAACTGCGAGTAACTCTGTCTACATTGTGGACAAGAAAATGTCCCACTCTTCTTTCCTCTACTGCTTAGACTTGAACAGAATTGACCTAAAACGTTAAGATGCATTACTAAGGAATGCATCTAAGTATTATTAAATTAGAAAAACTTATCTAGCAATTACTTTGTGAAAGTCTTTGACAGTCTCTAGTTGTTGAATAGTACGCAACATTAGAGTGAATTGATAATAATATATTGCACGTTTTCATTAATATTGGTACAAAACAATATCTAGTCAATTACCACTTTATCATGGATTGTTTGACAAAATGGTTTACTACAATAACAGTAGCAATGCCTCTTCTGGTGTACTAACCACCCGGAAGCACACACACTACTTATAGCTTCACGTTTGATATAGTTTTATATTTAGACCTCTATAAATAAATAAAACACTATTCTAGTAGTAACACTTCAAATGTCAGTCACTAACACAAGTTCAGTTTCGAGACGAATTTCCTTTTCGTCCTCATCACAGGTATTATCCTCATTTTCCGTTCCCTCGTGTTCATCATCTTTAACTAAAATACTCCTTTTTGACTTATAAAACAATTTTTTCGGTCTACGTTTACATTTAGAACTTCTAAGCATGCTACTTTCATTGCGCCTTGTGGAATTTCGTATAACGCTCTTGAAAAATTCTTCGCAATTACTTAGCGTGAAGTTCTTATCCGATAAATTTATTACGTTAAAAAAAAGATTGATAATATTTTTATATATTTTAAACGGTATCTTTTCTTTCTTATCTCGAGCACCACCGGCCCAAGAACATAGCGTCATAAATTTTCTGGTAAAAATCCTATCCACAAGTAAATAAGAGTTATTTAAACCATTTGAAGTGCCCCCTTTACCACAAATGTGGGAAAATTTACGTAAATAATTATGAAATATCTTGGCATCTCCTAATTTCTCTTCAAGTGCCATTAACTCTTCTAAACAATCGATTGGTTTCATGGCTTGAGCATCCTCCACAATAATTTCGGAATCATCGTTCTCCGAAATTCGCTGCTTACCACTAAGATCGACAGTAAAACTATCAAATAGGGAACTAAACATTGCTAGTTGATGCATCATTGCATTTTGATTGTTGATCATTGTGTGTTGATTAAGCAACACAACGTCTATCTTGGATTTATTCTTTAAGGGCGCTAAAGGTTTTTGAATATTCTTCATTAGATCGTTGAAGTCCAGGCGACCTCGTGATGTTGGAAGTAGATTTGACTGTACCGATTTTCCTGAAATAAAAGTGAAGTATCACTTATTACGCTCACAAAAAGTGCATAGTTATTTTTTAAGTGAGAAACCTTGATCCTTATGGCACCATCAAATGTGTTGCAAGAGAAATAAATTGAGAAACTTCTATGTGCGGTAGAAAAATCTGATCATTTGTGTATTTGGTATAGAAAGTCAAAGTTTAGAAAACATACCACTAATATGCTGCGGTTATAGGTTTTAATGGCCTTCTATCATCCATACCGGCACGACATGAAGTAATAGCACTTCTTGGGTTTTAGTGCTTTAGATTTACATTTTAACTAAAGTGGCTTATAAATTAAACGTCCCTTGGAAACATCAAGAGTATAGTAATCTTCAATTAGGGCTGCTAAGAAGAGTTTTAAGTTTTTGTAAATGTTACTAAAAAACTTCCACTATCAACCAGTCACGTGAAGTTAATGTCAATGCTTCTCCAATGCTCCAATCCTTCTAACCGTTGCCTTTTAATCTTGTCTTGTTATCTAAAAAAGCGATCTGATTGATGTGCTTGATGGTTTGTAATAAATATCAATCCATCTGCAACATTTTATTGATTAAATTGATGAAATAACAAGGATGCAATCTTTAGAAGTGATCTGTTTATATTATGTTAAATAAATGTTTCGAAAGTCTTTGCTGAAAAAATGATTTAAAGGTAAAAGAAAAACTAAATTAAGTAACTTACTACCTATGTAAGATTAACATTAAAGTAGAAGAAGATAACAAATAAATTAAAAGAATCCTTTTGAAAATGACAATGACAACTAGGTATATTAAAATATACAACACTTAAACGTTGTGTATTAGTTTTCTTATTTAAATAATTTGTTTAATAACACACTAAGAACTATAGATATATCGATATTTATTTCATATTATATCATATAATATACTTATCGATCTGCCGCATAATAATGAATAGAACAAAAAGTATGGCTCCTTTTATACACTTCTAAAATTAAATCAACATACTCATACATTTATATCGATCGTTAGCGACATATTGATAACACATCGATGTGTCGACAGATATAGTTATAGACGTATATAATATATAGCGACACATAGGTAGATATTATTCATTTCTGGATCTTCTCGTGTATATTTTTCAATTCTTCTACGTTCCGGGAACTACTTCGTTCTCTTTTTCAAGATAAATGTCAGTAATGAAACATGCCATCTAATTTTTAATAATTGATGTATCGATGCGTGTTCTACTTGTGTCATGGGTCATCAATTATTAAAAATTAGATGGCATGTTTCATTACTGACATTTATCTTGAAAAAGAGAACGAAGTAGTTCCCGAACCGTAGAAGAATTGAAAAATATACACGAGAAGATCCAGAAATGAATAATATTTTTAATAATACAGCTCGTGGAAACCTAAACAACAACATAGGTAGAGGTATCAATTGAACAGATACTTGACGACAGATGCACCGATAAGTAAAATTCATTCATAGAAGTGCCACCAACTTATGGATAGACAAAAACAAATGAGCATAATATATTTATTGTACAGAATATACAGATCATTTTTGAAATTTTATAATGATTTATGTACGGAGATGGAATGATACCTTAAACTTTCCTTTCGTGTGTATGTTTTGGAACAGAATTTACACTTAAAAGCTGGTGGTTTATCACATTCATATTCGATATGTCTTACTAAGGTTCCCTTGTTTTTGTAGGCTTTAAAACACTTATGGCAAGAATGACCTTTTCCCTCTGAAACCAACAAAAATTAGTGATACTCATTTCAAAATTTTGAATTTACTTCACACTATAATCAATTAACAATAAGCGAAACGCTTAAGTGTCTTTATTGTAGGGTAAAATTACATAGTTAATTAGGTATAATAAATTAATTATTGTGAACACAGATATTTAACGATAAAGTAAATGTTGTGATTTTATATGTATATCGAGACTATATTTTCGTTTAGTAACATATTTACACTCCCGACATTTATATGTAGGTTCTTTTCCGCACTCAAGGTTTATATGCCTTCTTAGTGTTGTTTTTTGTTTGTACGATTTACCACAATTTGAACAAATGTGTGGTTTTTCGTAAGTTAGAAATCGCTGGTCACCTGCAAATATAATTATTCTAACGTTAATTTGGAACAAAACATCCACTGTATATGTATAGCAAAGTAAACGTGCAGGTAACAAAAGTTGAATTTACTAAATGATTTTCATAACACTAATTAAAAATTGGTGAATTTTTGAAAAAGTTACTACGAATAACGACTACGAAATGGAAGAATTACAAAATGAAAGCACAACTTCACTTCTCTAGTTTTGAATGAACAAAATTTGTTAATTGCATCCTCATAATTTAAGGTTTGTGCTGCTGATATTTCTATTTACATGCATTACAAGAGTTAATGATGAATGTTGAATTAAACTAAAGTTTGCTCCTCGGTCAAGATCGAATACTCAAAAATAAGAAGTAAATGTATCTTTAACAGTGCTTTCGTTAACCTAGTAGGTACAAGAAAGGAGTCGAATTTAAACACTTTCCTTTTCAAGTAAAAATAAAATTTACCTTTCCAAAAAATAGCATTTATTACTTCTTGGGCATAAAAATATGATTTTTATTAAATAAAAAATTACTTTATTCTACATAGAAAGACTATCAAAGGAAGCATTTTTTTACCAAAAGACCGGATGAAGACTGACAGTAACCGCGTGGTTCTCTGATCCCGTACTTGGCCACGAACGGTCCAATGTTAATTATTATTATACCATTGACTTTCTACATTATACTGTACTCTTGCTAGATTTGCTATCCATTTAATTTCGTTTCCCTGTCAAAATTTTCCTCATAGACTGATTTTCTTTTAATATCTTAACTTTTCTTCCTTTATTCTTTTCTTTTTTTCTTGTAAAACGATTAAAAAAGAAATCATTTCTTTTCGTTTGACTGTCTAAATTGAGACTAGGTATTTAATACCCTCTAACTTCTAACATTTTCTCAAAGCTACAAATGGTTGAATCTTGCGTCTCTACGTTGCTCTTAGGTCATTTCATTTTATTTCCACCGTTAAAGCTCAAATGCAGGGTATGTTGTGAAACAATATTCGTATAAAATGCCTCCAGTAGAGACATCTCATGACTCCATTTTATTTGTGCAATGGAGAGACAAACAACTTGTCGTGATATTATTGTTTCTCCTGAAGTTATAGAAAGAAATACGTAAAGAACTGAATTAGAAGCACTGGATTTCAAGAATTTAATGAAATACTAAAAGCCACCTAGGGAAAATATCAGAATATGTCCAACTCAATATGTGACTTTCCACAATGAATCAGGAACTTACTCGCATCGGAAAAATCGGATCTTCAAGTATCGACACATAATGCATGCCTTATTTGCTTTGTCTTCCTTTAGATTCCAAAAACTGGGAGCAACTGAAGCAAAACCAGAAGCAGAGACAGAAGATTGGTAAGGATAAGGATAATTAAATCGCATGTCTTTGCTTAAGTTGCTCCCAGTGATAACCTGGCTGGCATCATGTGTTTGTGAGCCCCCACCCCCACCCCCCGCCCTTTGATCAATTTTTCCACTTTTCATTCTTCAACGTTTAATTTAAAATTTAAAAAGTAGTCAATTTAATTATCGAATCACACCGTTTTTCACAACTTTAGCTTACCTGATGATGACAATTGTAATCATTGTCAAAACATGTCGTAATTTAAAACTTAATCTACTGTGGTAATCCCTAGCTGAATGTGTAATTAATTAATATTTTCAATAAATTTCGTGTATGGGGAAGGTTGGTGACACCCTTTCATTGAACAGTAGAGGGGAAACAAATTTCTATTAGATCTAATTTCTCTACGAAAAATTGATAGTGGTGGCACACACAACAGGCAGCACTCCTACAAGTAACAACAGTAACGAACTTGCCACTTTCTTCCAAAGAATATGATGAAGCCCATTTTCCACAATCAGCCCTAATAAACGTTACCTGAGTAGTATCCCTGGTTATTATACTTTGGCTTATAGAGAGTAAAAGATTTGACAGCAGGTGTTGGCATGCCTGTTTCTAATCGAACGATGTTAACTGTACCTTACTTCCAGTTGTAAGCTGAAATGCAAGTCGCTTTCTATCTTGTGCTCTTAGTGAGAAAACACTCTTCTATAATTAAGGCATATGGAGATCGATAATAAACTAACAAGCGCTTCAGGATTTTATCTGTTTTTGCCCTTTTCCAGACTTCGAAGCTTTAAGATACTCCACTTCAATGGACGACATTGGCGGTTTAAACCACACTATTTCGATTTTGTAATTTGGTAATATGTATTGGCAAAATACACTAATATACACACCATTTTTAGTTTCTAAAACCATAAGCTACTAAAAATTAACAACTTTGTTTAAGCTTGTGTATGGAAGTTTTTAAAATTTCGGAAGTAAACTACAGCCACACGACTAATAAACAGTTAATCACGCAGCTCAAAGCGCCAATAAATTTCTTTAGAAGAACCATTTATTGATTGACCGGCATGCAACACCTTAAAGAGGACAAGCACAAAGGTTCTGCAACAGCGGAACAGGTTCTGTGGTAGAAAAGGGTGGTGAGGCACTAGCTTAAGAGGTTTTCCTCTCCTCGATATGCGGACTGGAATTTCTTCATTAATAGTTGATCCTGGTAGTATTTGATAAATACTCCACAGTAGTAGTAGTAGTAGTAGTATTTATTTTGCCCATATAATAATAATTTGCAAAAGATCCTTATTCCTAATACATCTTATGTCTATTTACATTTCATTTTACATATTTACATTTCCCTACAATTCTCCTCATTTTCCCGCCTATGTCCCTTCCCCTGTTAATTTCTTCCTTCTCCCCCATACTTCTTCCATCCACTTCGCCCCTCTGCCTTTCTCGTCTAATATACCTCTACCTTCCTTTCATCCTCCCTTAACTCCCTGCACTCCCTTGGCATATGTAACAACTTCTCCGCCCCTTCCCACACAGTCTGCACTTTCTTTCTTCTTCCTTTCTCCAAGCTCCTCGTTCCCACATCTGAACCTCACCACCATTTTCTTTCTTCCTTTTCCCCCACCCCTTTCAGGTATTCTGGTATCCCCTCTCCCTTGATGTTCTTGTAATTCTCGTTATACTTGCACTATTTTACTTTTGTCTATCCCTCCTGCTTTTGTACCTCCCTGTCCCTTCTTACTATGTCCGCCCTTACCCACGCCCCTCTTTCTCTTAATCTTTCTACTTTTTCCTTCGAGTACCCATTCCTTTTATAATATTCGTCCCTACTTTCTCGTCCGTACTTCACCTTTCCCTCTTTTATCTCTTTTCAGCATTCTTTTAGTATTTCGCTACCCTCTCTTCCACTGACCGCTTCCTCGTACCCCACTTCCTCTATTCTTATTTTTGCCACCTGTACTTTCTCTCTCACCACATACCCCGCCGTGTCTCTGTCCAGTCCCAGCACCAATTTCCTAAATACTCCACAGAAAGTCGACCTACCGAATGAGCAAGAACTAATGACGAAGTAGCGGTATCGGAGCCGGAATTAAAACTGCAGTAGGAATAGTTCGCACAGTAAGCACGCAAGCTTTCTCAATGATGCGAGCATTGGCATATGATTGAAGTGTTTATAGAGATTCATAAAATCTGTCACTTTGAAAGATAATTTTCATATAATGTGATAAAGTACTGTGACAGTAATTGCTAAATTGAAACAGTTTCGTTAAAAAGATTCAAAAATGAGCTGCATTATTATCATATACATATTATTATTATTATTATATATATAATATTATTATACATATTATGTACTTCGATTGTTATCGATACTCAGGCCAAGCCTGGTTAACTAATCGCACGGATCGAAATCAAGTTACGATTAGTCCTACTAATACATATATCTATACAATATAAATTTGAAGTTGCTTTTAAAAAGTGAACATACTAAATACTATACACATATTATGTTCATTAAATTAAATGACGTTGATAAAACCAACGCTGATCACATTTTAGATAATGTATTTGTTTGAGAAGCCTCGGTGTATTTGATCCCAATTTGTAAAAGCCACGTCCCGTCGACCCTCTTTCCGCGAAGGCATTAACATGAACGCAGCGTCGCGCATCAATAACAAAAAGAGACCCTATATTCCTAGGCTTCTCCGTTGGCGTCACTTATTCCTGACTTAGTGACTTTTTATAGAAAAGAAAAAATGAACATAATATGTATGTTTTGAGAAAGTGTTATGGTTATTGTGTAAGCGTTTTTTGTTGTTAATAATAAAATTCTTCTCCTTCCATATATAATATAATAATAATGATTTATTAATAGTTGAATATAAACTACACAGAATAAATGATAATAGAAAAATCATTAAATTAAGTTATAATCTTATAATGTTAATTATTGTACATATAGCTGCTTTTCGTATTGCTTTTGTTTTAGGTATTCGTTGCATTTCATACGAAACAAACTTAACGTATCTGCTGTTTTTATTTCTTTAGGTAGTTCATTAAACATCTTTAATCCTCTATAAAAAATTTGGTTTTCTTGAAACATTGTATTGACCATCTGTATGTAGAAATTGTTTCCCGATCTAGTGTTATAGTTATGTTTGTGTTGTACATATGAGATGCGTATATTTGTACTTAATTAATTAAATTATGTTTCAATTTAAATATAAATAACAGTGTACCTAAAGTAATCCTATGTTTAACATCTAATAAATCCAAAGCATTTAACATAAACTGTATTGATGTATACCTATTACATGATAACATAATGCGCATTGCTTTATTTTGTTTCATTTGCAACCCTCTTATTGCATTGGAATTTAGCATGAACAATATAGTTGGACAATAACAAAAATGTGGATCTATTATGGTCTTATAGATGACTAATTTTGTTTGTACGCTCATATTTTTGCTTATTCGATTAGCTCGACGCATAGGTTGCACTCGAGTGGGTAATGTGTTGTTTGTGTTTTGTGTTAATTGCGAATTCTGATACTGTGAGTATATTGTGTGTTTACGTTTGAGTGCATGAGAACGAGTTAGAGGTGTTACATGAGTGATTGTTGAAGTGTTGTGTGTTGGTAATGGACTTTCTATAATGTTATGTTGTGTATGCAACAGAGTTTCAATTTGTGAAGGGAGGATTGAGTGTTGTGTTTCATTTTGTGTTTGAATGGTATTAGTTGAAAGTGTGTGATGTGGTTCTGAGTGATGTGCGGTATCTTCCGTTATGTTTAGAAATTTTCTAACTATGTGGCAAGTGTTGATAATGACTGCCTTTTGTAATTGTATGTATATGTTCTTATCTAACCCTAAAATGTGCAAACTGTGATGTATTGTTTTTGGTATAACTCCGGTTGCACTAAGAACAATGGGTACTGTAAGAGCAGTTCCCATTCTCTATTATTATTATTATTATTATTATTATTATTATTATTATTATATACATCTTCAGGTTCATAAATTAAACCCAAAACCGAAGATAAATGGCGAATGCTTCAGTTTATCTTGTTTAAGAGGCTAATTACAATTAAACCTATATGTTGTGACTGAATATGCTACACACAAGTGAACGATAATAAAATAAAAATCGTATGATCTTGCAAACTTTACTTTTCAACATAAAATAACATAACAAAGTTAAAGTAATAGGCATAACAAACTGTATGTTAAATAAAATTTAATCGTCTAGACAATATTTATGAACTAAATGATTAAAAGTAGCTAAAAATATGAAAACATAGTCAAACAGAAATAAATTATATAAACCATTATGATAAATTGTATACTATTTTATTTGCGACAAATAAATTTGAATGTCGTTTGTAATTAATGGGGATCGCATAAACATCAATAAAATAATTAAGAAACATATTTTAAAATATAAAAATGAGTGTCAAAAATTATCCATTTTAGAATTTGAAAAGGGGAGTTGCAAAAGCAAAAGAACGAATTCGCTACAAATCTATGTTTATCCTGTGTGAACGTAAGTGCATATTGAAATATGATTTTTGCCTGTAGGATTTTGAGCAAATCTGGCATTTAAATTGGCTCGTCTTGCCACATTCGTAACGTCTATGCCGCGACAAATCTCCTCTGAATTTATAAGATTTTGAACATTGTTTGCAAACATGACGTTTAACAATCACTTCTCTTTCTGAAACAAAAAATGATACATTTAATTGAACATTTAATTGCTCTTTTAATTATTATTAAATTAATACAAGATATTATGTATATAAAGAAAAAAACATTTATTCCCCGAGTTCTTTTCGTAACCAATTCCTATGTGAAATCTATAGATTTGATAAAATTTCAGAAAAGAGCATTACCCGTACAATTTTATTAAACATTTTATGTACAATGATGTATAAACATTTTATACAGAGCATTTCATGTAAACACATAATTAATGTGCAGTTTTTAGATGGATTTTTAAATACCATTTCGCTCGATACGCTTTTGAACAAAGATGGCACTTAAATTGGTTCACCCCACATCCATGCCGGATATGATAATTTAAATTTTGTTTGTACTTATATGATCTTGAGCAGTTACTACAAGTAAATTTTGTTGGGTCTGTATATAACGGGTCCACATCTAAAAAAAGCTTAAATTAGTACCTTTTCAAAATACTATGCAGTAAAACTCATTGATACCAAAATACGTTTGATTTACCTCACAATTAAAACAAACCATTTATATTGACAGACGTCACTTAACATTAAAAGCTCCACTATCACTTGCAAAACAGTTATACCCCTATTACATAATGCCAGTACGTGAAAATTGCATAGTTTATATTCTCGTCACCTTGTTCTAGACGGTATGAATGTACCTACCTACTCATAATAGGATGACCAACATTGAAAAAAGTAAGATTTCTAAGAATTTGGTTAGTTGTCGAGAAATTTTAGCAAATAGATTATGATAATCCCTTGATTCCCTATTGGAAGGAGTATTAGAGAACCAATCGCATTGTCTTATTAGACCTATTTATTTTCTACAAATCTGCAGAGTGTTGACCAAAGATAAGTTAGTAATCGAAGAAGCACGATAATAATGATGAACCAAACTACAGCTTTAGGTGATATATTCATTCATCTTGTTCCTTCAATTTATTTATTTTTGTTTCTTGTTATGAGCACCATACTAAAAATCTTAGGATGTGGGTGGGGACATTAAATTTAGCGAAAAGTTGTATACACTGTGTTCATTTGAAAAGGACCCGCCCTTAATATTTCAGAAATGCGCCGTGTTGGGAAGAAATGCCGAAACACGTTAACTTTTTGGCGCTAATATCATAAACGTCGGATTTGCCGCCTCCTTACTCTTCATTTCTTTCTAACACGGCGCATCTCTGAAATATTAAGGGTGGGTCCTTTTCAAATGAACTAGCGCATATAAGGTTACAATGCAAAAAATCCTATAAATTTTCTTTATGCCGAATGCATTGATGAATGCAGAGGGATGAAAATTAGAACTAGAGAGAAATTAATGGAAGTTTAGGTTTATAGTAGTTTTTTTTTAAATTTGTAATAAGGTGTCGACATCTTGGTCATTGTCCTTTTCTCCTATTTCTAGTATCGATGACTTCTAATCTTTATAGTCTACAGTTAAGGAATAATTTATATTTTTAAAGGTACTCAAGAGATTCATATCACTCTACATACTATAAGTATAACTATAACAACTGTAATAATTAAACATTTCCTTCGTGGACGCCATCTTCTAAACTCAAAAATGATTTCATAAAAATCTAACGAAAGGTGAAAATAAAGGTGGTATTACCAAAAGGTTTGCGTAACTTTTTTTTTAATTTCTTACATTTTCTCACATTTGACTTCGCTACCGTCTGACATTGTTACCAATATAATAATATCGCAGTACTCTTTAAATAAGTTCCTCCACACTTCCGTTTTACAGGATATTTCTACACAAAATAGTGGTGATTCGGTATTTATTTTAAACAATTATATTTAACAAGATGGTTTATACAGAATTAGACTGGGCCATAACTAATACAATAATTTAACATACTCAATGGGCCATTTTATGATGAACTTTTAAATACCATTTCGCACGATAAGATTTCAAACAAGTGTTGCACTTAAATTGATTTTCCATTCCACAACCATGTCGGATGTGGTAATTTAAATTTTTCTTGTATTTATAAGATCTCGAACAATTACTGCAAACAAATTTGTTTGAAGAATCTTGTTCAGACTTGTCGATACCTAAAATAAAATGAAATCGTCAGTGTTTCCTTAATATTAAAAAGAGTTTATTTTACAAGTATCGTAGAAGTAAAGGGTGTTGCCAGGTTCATTGTCATAGACAGAGTAAAATCTATTTAATATAATTTAACATACAGACGACGTTTCGCCAATCTAATGGCTTTATCAAGTTCGAGAAGTAAAAAAATGTTTTTTTCCCTATTCTCGTAACATCTAGTGGTTATCTAAAATTGGAGTAAATAATGTAATTTTGGGCAAACAAAATTTACTCAAACATTTTTTTTACTTCTCGAACTTGATAAAACCATTAGATTGGCGAAACGTGGCGTCGTGTGTATGTTAAATTATATTAAATAGATTTAACTCTATGACAATGAACCTAGCAAATTAATTAATTACACCCTTACTTCTACAATTCCATAACCTTAATTGCCGTCAAATTAAAGTTAAAATTTTACAAGTATATGTAACTGCTGCCAAACCTGTTATTAATTACTGAAAATTCATAAAACCACAACCATGGTAATTTTCATAAGTACCTATACATTAAGGAATATGTACGGAATAAAATGATCATAAATTATGCAAACAGAGAGTATACTGTTATAGTAGAGATGTTTCATTACCCCATTAAGTTAGCATTTAGTAGCGCTTCTCAAGTTTAAGATTAATGGTGGTAATTTGCAAATAATAATTGTCAAGTTTGAAACTCCACACAAATTCAGAAAATGGACCAGTTTTTAAACAGAACGTAAATTACTATCAACAGGTTTCATACAAATGGGTTAAATTTTCTTCTGAATGTTTTCGAAGAATGTGAGTATTTAAGTTGTCACTTCGTTTAAATGTTTTTTCACAAATTTTGCAAAAAAAACTATCTTCTTTTCCACAATGGTATTTTACATGTCTCCATAGATTCTGTCGGTGGTTATAAGCTTTGTGACAAATTCCACATACAAATCTACGATCTAAATGGGTCTTGCCAGCTTGATCGCCTGAAATAGAATAAATAAAATGTAATTGAATGCACTAATGGTATTTTTGATACACTCACAGATAGTAACTCTACGCCACATTCTCACTCACGGTGATAAAATGGCAGTATAAGAATTCTGCCATTACCAACAACAATGTATGTGCACTGATTTGTTCTTCGTTATTCATTAAGCTTAAAAAATTTTATTTAGAACACATTAGAAAAAACATTTAGAACGACAGAACATATACTTTACTTTATTTTTACATTTTTTGTTTTGAATCTGCAAAAATCCATATTAAAGAAATTAGTACACACTTCTTCACAATGCAAAAACCACATTCGAAAAATTTCTGAATAAGACAATAAGTGAATATATGGAATAGAATATGAACACTTCTCGATCTTCCGAGATTCACCATGCGTCATCAATTTGGACAGTTTATGTACGAGTTTAACAGCTTTCAATGACAGCAAGATCTCAGAGGTTTCAGTGAGTTCCCAGTTAAGATGGATTGCCTTTAAGTCCAGATTCTGTAATAAGCTTGTTTTGGTAAATAACTTTATCAATTTCTAAGCTAAACCTCATTTTAAAAACCAGGTTTACATCAAGGACAACAATGTCATTATAGCAAATAGGTTTACAGCATTAAAGGAACCGCCTAACAAAACACGCCCGTTAATAAACAAATTGAAAGGCATGGATTCCAAATGTGACTCCTAAGGATCAATTTGACATTATTGATGAAGTTCGTAAGTCTCAAAAAGGGGGTGAATGGTAAGAAGTAAAGTAAAACTCTAAACCTCCCCTTTAATATAATATTATATTAAAGGGGAGGTTTAGAGTTTTACTTTACTACTTTCCTAAGGATCTCCTGCTTCGTTACCCTTAAGATCTGTCATAACACTCATAACCATGGTGAAACAATATTTTTTCTTTTGTCGACAACTTTATCGCCGGTTTTCCATTCCTGTCCTGAGGGGATGCACGTTTTATAGCTTTAAAAAGATGGGGTTTTTAGAGGTCCCTCGTTACTCACAATATCCCCCAAAATAAAAAGGCAAAAATTGTATGTACGAACGTGCAATTTGCAACAATGAAGATATAATTGATTAGAAACAGATCTTGTGGGGCAAAAACTATTATTATTATATTCGCGTTTCAAGATTACCCAAAATATCTCCAGATCAGAATGAGTGTAAGTATTATAGCACAATTCACTACAATTGATTAAAAACAAACTTCCCTATCAGAGGTAATTGGGGGAGGGGGCTTAAGTAAAATATCGTGTAATATATTTACGAGCCCAGAATTCATGTAAACATTTTTTACTAAAACTAATATTAGAAAACTAGAGATATGTACAGAACACTGAATTTAATAATACAAGAATTACTGGGTCAAATGATATGATTCTGGGCTCGTATTTTAATCGCCACGTGTTTTTGCAAATGATAAGGGTTGTTTCGCTCATATGAAGAGGTTCGTTATTGTTTGAGTATATTTATGTACTTAACACGGTTGCTACCTTTTCACCAGTGAACTGGTTGAGTTCACTGCTTTTCACATACTGTACTTTTTATATTCAAGGCATTTTTACTTCCTAGTCGAAAGTTAATACCAGAGCTCTTACAATAAAAGTAATTAAAATAAAAATACCTTCATTCAGTTGGGAATGACGAGAGTGGGATATGAGACACAAACATCATGAACAAACGAATGACTACACTAAAAAAATTATTTGTCATATTCTTAGTGCTGGACAGAATTTACATTATGGTAATTACAATACAAATATCTTCGTTAGGATAGGAGTGATGAGGATGAGACCTGGGTACAAATGAAGAAAAAACGTGGTCTTTATGAGAGTACTAACTTCATCTGTCCGGGAGTCTCTATAATGTATATTAAAACTGAAAGTAAAACAGAATGTGATTGTTGCCGTTTTGGTAACGTGTTCGATATTTTTTCGACATGAAAATATGTCCTGCTTTGTAAAGAAAATATAAAACATATAACGCTCTTTAAAAGAGTAAACAAATTCAGTTATACTAGAACACGTACCTTAAATAACTACTTATTACTATAAAAAGATGATATATTACGATACACAATGGTAATTAATTAGGTTATGTATTAACAAATAGTGCCTTCGTAAATTTGTTTTTCTTCGCGATTTGTAACCGCATCCAGCAACCGCGCATTTAAATCTTGGATCTTTTCCGCAGTAATACACTTTGTGGTGATACAAAGAAGTCTGTTTTGTATATCGTTTCCCACACGCTGTACATGGAAACTCTTTCAAATCTGGAATTATAAGTTCGTTAGTTACCTACTAATTGAAACAGACTAATAATTAATTGTAATTCGTACGCAATTACAGAACTACGTCATTTCGTATTGTCTCATCCTCATGAAAACATGGCACGAATTTTAGGGAATAACCTCGAAAATTAATCCATCGATTTTCCACGCACATTTTGTAAGTGACAAAAAATAAATGTCGATTGTCAAAACATCAGACTTTCATTGCATCGATTATAATTTTCTAATTTACATTCACTAATTGTCTACTGATTACATGTCACTATATTTAACAAATGTTTGAGCAAGTTTTGTATTTTTATGAACGTTTATGACATGTCGTTTCAAATTTCCTCTCATTTTTGCACGAAAATGACAATCACTGAGTGGGCATGAAAATTGAGGCGGTACTCCACATTCGTAACGTTTATGCTGCACCAAGCCTCTGTACCATGTATATGTCCGCCCACATGTCTCACAGCGATAGTTAGCTCTTCTTTTGTAAGGAATTCTTAGACACGTTCTACCTAAAACATTGTGGTGCAATTTAATAATTAATAAGCTTTAGTCGAATATTACATACAGTATACTCAAAATACACAACTAATACAAGCGTAACGATAAATTTAGTAGAAAAATACGGAAAACGGATACAAGGGTATATTTGTTAACATGCTACAGAATTTCGCAAAATTGAATCATCGCGTACGTTTCTTCCTTTTGAATTTAAGAACGGAACTTCCAACTTCCTTATTTTGATGTATTAAAATAATATGACGTTTGAGATTCCCTCGAAAGTAAGACTTCTGTCCACAGCCGCTAACGGGGCATAAAAATTGAGGCTGCTTTCCACATTCGTATCTTTTGTGCTGCCGGAGACTTGTTTTCCAAGTATAAATTCTATTACAATCGTTGCATTTATAAATATCCGTTTTATCTAAAAATTATGTTTTTTTAGTTATTATTATACAAATCCCAATTTACTGAAAATTACTAATATGATCTCGATTATATAACGAAAATTATAGCACACTTTAATAGAGAAACTTGTAATTGAAATAAAAGAATATTTTACATCAATTTTGTATTAGGTATGGTTTTCTTATGGAAAGCCTGTCAGTGTTTACAAAATGCGACTGAAAAAGGGGGTAACACACTCAAGCTTGATTAACTTTATGGGTACGTGTAATATGTTTTGTCAAATTTCCTTTTAAAAATGTTTTGAAATCACAAAGAAAGCAGGTAAATGTTGGTTCTTTCTCACATTCATATTTTTTATGGGTATACAGTGAGGAACGATGTTTATAGGTCCTGCCGCACTTATCGCAACTCCTCCTCTCATTTTCTTGTTTGCCTAAAACAAATCAATTCAGTATTAGTATTACATCATTCCTTATACTAATTTCACGGGTGAGAAAGAGTAAAGGCCCTGGACAGAACTATATGTTTTTGTACTAAAAAACAAACAAAAAAAGATAAAACCCATGCAAGATCCTTGCGAAGGGGGACAAAATACTTTTAAATCATATTAATTTTTTATGGGTATACAGTGAGGAACGATGTTTATAGGTCCTGCCGCACTTATCGCAACTCCTCCTCTCATTTTCTTGTTTGCCTAAAACAAATCAATTCAGTATTAGTATTACATCATTCCTTATACTAATTTCACGGGTGAGAAAGAGTAAAGGCCCTGGACAGAACTATATGTTTTTGTACTAAAAAACAAACAAAAAAAGATAAAACCCATGCAAGATCCTTGCGAAGGGGGACAAAATCGAGGGGGTAACCACGAGTGGATATGGTTGTACACCTCCTTGGATGTATGTGGATATGAAGGATATAGTTGATATACTTGGATATATCGGATGTAATGTGGATATATGTAGATATAGTGGATATAATTTGGATATGTTTGGATATGCTGGTGGTATGCGCATGCTTTGGCGCATGCATTCAAGCAATTTTATCTACACGTGCTTATTTTCTGTGTTACTTTCGTGCGAGGTTTTTCTTACAGAAAGAATTTATCTAAATTTTAAACAAGTGATTAGTGATTACATGATAAATTTTATATGAATAGGTAAGTTCCTGTACATCTTTTCGTTTGAGTAGTTTAATTTATAATGCCCACCTTATATTAACTTAGATTGTAAAACATTACAAGAACATGAATCCTGAGATCGTAGAATATCTGCGCCATCATGATATTGAATTGCCACTTTATCTTCAACATATTTTAAAGTTTTCCGGATATGATAATTTTTATTTGTTTCCCAAAATAACTTCAAATGACATAAAATCCATAGAGCAATTCGCTAGGGAAGAAATGCATCAATTTATTACGAAAGACGACAATCTAGAAAACTTTTACGGTTTTTTTAAAACTACACCCGAAAGTTTTAAAATAGTTCCTGGACACCAAAAGTTGCTACTTGAAGCAGCGAATAAGTTGCAACTACATAAAAAACGCAAGGAATCCCAAAAATTAGCTGAAGTTAAAAAGAGAACAAAAAGACTCCATAGCGCAGAATTTACGACCGACAATTCGTTGAATTCAATACAAGAAAATGAAGAATCTGACAGAATCATAGCAATTTCTGAACATATTTTAAAAACACAAAAATCCTATTTATTGGGTTTGATTTCGAAATTGCCCAATTACGATGAACTTTCAATTAAAGTGAATGAAATACACGTGAATGTAGTCCAAAAAGATGAGCAACTGTCGGGAATGATATCTTGTCCATTTTGTAACAAACAACTTAAATTGTGCTGGATGAAGCAAAAGGTAAATTATAACGCAAGACCGATATATGGAAATTATCATAATCATGTTAAGACACATATCCCAAATGATAGACAAAAAGGAACAAGAAAGAATACCGTTACTAATGAGGCGAATCAGGTAATTACCAAGTTCTTTAAAAATTGTAACGATGGTGACAAAACCGATCACGAGACCCACAGTAGTACTGGCGTGGACACAAACGACCGTGAAACACAAAATAAAAGTAAAAAACTGATTATACATCAGAATATTGTATTAACAAGACCACAAACTGATGAATCTCAACATATGGACTGGTCTACGTATTCACGAAGTAATCGCACAAAACGTAAACTTGAAGAGTCTTGTAGTAACAACAACCTCATAACAGATTATTTCCCGATTCTTAATGAGATCGAATACATTTTAAAGCAGAATCAAGAAATAGAAAAGATGTTAATTGAGAAAGTATTTGGAGTGAAAGAAAGGAAAACAAGCCCTGTAGAAAACACTAGTGATGGTTCATCACCCAATGTAAAAACGACAAGAGGCATGTTAAAAATGATCTGCGACGCTGCAGTAAATAACAGTAAATACAAAAAGAATGTTTGCAACAGATATGACGAAAATTTAAAATTATTCTGTGCTTCTTTGTTTTTGATTGGAGGGCGCCTCACATATCAGACATTGTACAAAAATTTACCTGGTTCAATACCATCAATAACAACACTTCAGAGATGTTTAAGGACCAATGAGCGAATTTTGGAAGGAGAAATTAGACTTTCCCAGCTAAAGGCATTTTTGATCAGAAGAGGATACCCGTTGAAGGTTTGGATTTCTGAAGATCAAACGAGGATTGTGAGTACTAGGGAATACGATTCAGTAAACAATAGAATAGTGGGATTTACTATACCTTACGATGAAAATGGATGTCCGGTAGTAAATAGTTTTAGGGCCACAACTGCAAGTAAAATTCAAGAATATTTTAAAAAGCGGACTGTAGCAAATAATCTCTATGCAATTGTGGCACAGCCATTGGTACGAGACGCCCCATCCTTCACTTTATGTGTGTTTGGATCTGACAATAAATTTTCTAATGAAACTATACTAAAAAGATGGCAGTATCTACAAAATGAAGCAGAAAAATTAGGTATTACTATAGAAGGATTTTCGTCAGATGGAGATCCCAGAATTCTTAAGGCCATGAAAATAAAATCTACGATGCCATGTACAGAAGACAACAAACCATTTCCATGGTTTCAAGCAAATTATGAATGTAATCGCCCGATTACTATTCAGGACACTATCCACATAGGGACCAAGTTACGGAACAGACTTCTAAATCCTTCTGTAATATTACCTATGGGTCGGTATTTGGTGTCAATCAGTCATTTACGAATCCTTATGAAATCTGTTTCGAAAGATAAACACCTTCTAACTCAGGCTGATATTGATCCAGTGGATAAAATGAATTCTAAATCTTTAGAAAAAATTATGCAGGAAGCAGTTTCGGAATTATTAGAACAAAATGTGGTAGACAGTGATGCGACTGTTACTTATTTAAAAATCATGAGATTCGTTGTAGAATCATTTACAGATAAAAATCTAAAGGTCGCAAAAAGAATTTACAAAATTTGGTATTCGACACTATTTCTTCGATTTTGGAGGTATTGGCTTAAAAATAAAGACGGTTACACACTTTCAGAAAATTTTATAACTTCGAACTGTTATAATTGTATTGAGATTAACGCACATGGTTTGGTACTGCTTATTCAAAAATGAAACTAAATAATAGCAAAGACTTACTGCTTCCATGGCTTATGAGCAGTCAGAGCTGTGAAAAACTTTTTAGAACACTAAGATCAATGACAACTGTATTTTCTACTGTTGTGAACTTCAGCATGTTGGATGTGATCCGACGGTTAAGTAGAATAAATTTTTTGAATGAAGTAGTAACAGATTTAGGTAAGCGTAAAAGTACTTTTACTTTATAATTTATGTTATTTATAATATTGAATGTTTTCAGGTCAAAATGATAAAAATACGTTTATTTTTCCAAGAGAAAATAACCCTCGACTAGCTAACTTGAACAAAACGTATACAGTTACTAAAAATACTGAAGAGCTCCCTAACGACAACGAAATTAATGAAATACTTATGAAGTGTAAGTTAAATGTTATAGAGGCAGCAAACAGAATGGGCATGGACTTAGAAACTGAAGATTGGTTAAATATTGACTTACCAATAATGGAAGATCAAGAATTAGACAGCATGGAAGAATTAACATACATGGAAAAAGGAGAAATGACAGAAGAATTTGACCAAAACGAAATTCAAGGTAAGTAATGTTGCTGATTCACTTACCACTAAAGTTACATAATATAATTTTTATAGGTAAGGAATGTTTTGAAGAGGATGTTCCAGAGGAAATTGTCGATCTCACAGAAGTGCATCACCTTTCAAATGACTTAAATGTGGGAAATAATCTGAACTTAAAAGATTACTCCCAGGATCTCGCCCAGGATTCTTCAGTCAAGAATTATTTGCAAGATGGTCCATTTTTAAAATTGTGCGTTGGCGAGAGACATATGATAGTAAAAAAATGTTCTTTCTGTTGGTTTTTGAATGGAGACAGAAATAGGTTAAGCTCCGATCGACTACATAGAGTAAAAGAGAGCAAAAAAATTCTGGATACCAATTCTCAAAATACAAACATTTTGCGAAAAGAAAACATACATGTGGGTGAATGGTGTGTTTTTAAGGATTCCTCCAAAAAGAATAAACGTAATCTTCTGTTTGGACACATCATGGCTTTTAGCTATTTGTCCGGTCTGGGCAAATCTAGAAAATATTCGTTATTAAGTGCCCCGATAGAAGCTCCAATTACTGAGCATCAGTCTTCAACAAATCGTGGTCTAGGTTGCTTATGCACTTTCTACCAAATAGACAAACAAAACGAAATTCCAAAGCGTTTATTAACAGAAATTAATACCTTAAGCCAAAGATATAATTACACACAAGACTTGTCAGAAAAATCAAAAACTGTGAATGACGAGAGTTCAAATGAAAGTGATAATGACAGCATTATGATTGACGATTCGCCTGAAACTAAATCTTTGTCAAGTAGTGAAAACGATGAAAGAGGAATAGAAATAAATACAGAAAAGTACTATGCAATATTCTTTGATCATCAATGGTACTTAGGTCGGGTGGTCGAAATTCAAAAATATCAACTAAAAATAAAATTCTTAGAGTCGAATTTAAATGAATTTAGGTGGCCTAAAAATAATCAAATCGAAACGATTAAAAAAGAATTTGTGTTTTATGGTCCTCTGACACTTTTAGGTTGTCATCCATTTGAATTGAAGCGATTTGATATGCAAAACATTATCAAGAAATACAAAGAACTGAAAAGTAAGAAATAAGTAACTCTTCGCACGGAATACCTACTGAAAACTTTTTTGGAAAATTTATTTAAGTAGTATTATACTTACCTTTTATTAAAGTATTATTATTTTATTTATTATACATGTAACAAACTTTTTTTAATAATTATAGTTTATTTTAAATTTATATATTGGTTTTCATTGTTATGCCTTGATCACAGAATAACTATTAATTTGACATAAAAAATGTTTTCTGTCACGGATATTGTCTAGATATGGATTTTTATGGATATGGGTGGATATTAATGGATATTTGGTATATATCCGGATATTTTAGATATAATTTGGATATTGTACGTAATTTTTTGTCGTGGTCAACCCCTCGGACAAAATACTTTTAAATCATCATAGGGAAAGTCTTAAAGTTGTTTTTCAATGGATCAGTTTAATCCGGCAATAACCCCCCCAATGATAATTTCATAATAACTTGCACATAAAACAACTTTTGCGTCATTATCTTTTTGTTGTTGTATTTAAGTTAATGACTTACCATCCTCTCATAAATAATTTAATTCTTATTCAAAGTTTTATTCATTTACGGACGCGTACCACCATTTGTTTAACCTTAATCAAATTTAAAAGGTAGGGAGAGGCCAAGTTACCTTTTTAAAGATTGGCTTCTTCGAATTTCCTTTAAATTTTACCCACTGCCATGTGCTCGGTAATTTGTTCCATTGGTTAAGCGTTTGACTTTGTCACCGCAATATAATTTTCTGAAAACTTTGCTTTGAGACAGATGACCACATTCCTTTCATTACATGAGACCGTATAAACCGCGCAGTTTCAATAGAAAACAGCTACCAACTTTAAAACTGAACGTATTGTACCTACTGACTTAAGTTAAGCAAAACAATAAGAAAAAGGAAAAAGAGTTAAAATCATTTTTATTCTTCTTATACTAACTGATTCTGCATAACTTGATCCTATCAATCAATAGGTATTAATACCTACCTTTCCAAAGGGGTCTTTAATTTGTTGTACAGAAAGTAGAATCTAGTTTTGAGGTTTATTTCATTAGGGAGCGAAACGTAATTTTTACTCGTATTTATTCTTATTTTTTTCTTATCTTCTAAATTAGGATAGATGCATGAAAAGCAATAAACAATTGAGAGGAGACTTGATAATGGCAGATGTGATTCCGCCGAAACGTAGTCGAATCGACTCTGAACAGTCAACAAGATTCTACGCGAGTCAACACCCTGAATTTAATAAACGAAAAAAGAAAATGGGCATGGATCACATGAAATTATAAGCTAACACAACAGTTCCACATGGATAAATCTAACCAATCTATCTCACAAACCATTATAAAACATATTATGTACTCACAAAAACATCAAAAGGATTCATTCTTAGGAATACCTACCAAAATTATGCAGAGTTAACTCACTCGAGGAATTCGACCTTAAGTGTCTGTATTCCTCTGATAAACAACACAAACACCAACTAAGCAATAAACAGGATCGTGACAGCAATCGATATGATGGAATACTTTTCCCGTCAATTCCTCCGTCAGATGTCCGTCACTTTTAATCATTTCAACGCTAAATGAAACCTAATCAAATTATTCAATCCTTTTAACTCTACAGGGTGTCTCACGGTGACCACCCATTAGAATATTTCAGAAAGTACTGTGATTTGAATTTTGAAAGTTGGGGTAATAGGGTTTTCGGGCATGGCCTCCTCAAGTAAAATCATGGCGTCTACGTAACTCTTCCGGTTTTTCCGGAAATGACACCAACTTTGTTATTTTAAATGTAACACCCTTATTCCGATTTTGGATTCTACGTAAAATTTTAGGTGGACTTTCATCAAGTTTCCTTATTCCTAAAATTAACCGTTTCCGAGATATTTAATTTTTTAAATAAAAGTTAAAATAAACACTATCTAGCTTAAAACGATGTGAATTCTACAGCAAGAAAGATAAAGGAACCATATTCATACGAGAGATAGCTGGACCCCTAAGCATCCCATCCATACGTTCAAAGTGGCTTTCACTGCTACTCAAAAAAACGGTCTTAGCTATATGCGCATACATTTTTTTTTGGAAAATTTTCGCTGTGCGCTCGCGAAAGCACATACACCTACAAGCAACGCTCACTTCGTACTAGTCTATTGAAATGCATCATACGAATGTCTCGAAAACGAGACATGAGCATATAGCTAAAATCCGTCATGTCTCGTATGCGATACATGCGCAGTGAAAGTGTTTGCATACAGGGTGGTGGAAATTTAATCCCGAGTTTAGTTAACTTCAAATCATCATAAGTTGGTTTTTTCAAATGGAACACCCTGTATGTTTCGTCGTAGTGTGATGCACAATTTCATTCTCTTTCGAACGGTACCATGGTTCCCTATACCTATCTCTTCTAGTTTTTGAGATATCTACTCTTTTTGGTGCAGTTAAATAAGTTTAATAATAATAAGTTTAAAAAATTGTTTAAAAATTATTTTTAAAAAATGGAAAACAACAACATGCATTCAAACGCAGGTATTATAAATTTATTATTTATTCATGTAACAAGATAAAATAATAATAAATAATAAATACAGCTTGCAGAGTGTTTAATGAGACCCTCATTTACCAGAATTTTAAGAAGTTAGTTACAAATGTTACCATCGTCAGTAGTGTCCGACCGAAACTGGTTTTTACGACCGAAACCGAAACCGAAACCGAATTTCGGCAACGGTCTCAGTTTCGGCCGAAACCGAAACCGAAACCGAAATTTTCTTACAAAGATCATGTTTTGAGGGAAAAATAAAGAAAACGTTATTATAATCAGTCAGACTCAGTTTTAATTTTTTTCTTTAATTCTCACAGCTTTAAAATGCTTAATAATAACTTAAATACTTCACAAACAAGTCACGTCATGATTAGGCACGTGGACGCGGCAAAATGTCTTCGTCCTTTGGATGCGCCGAACATGAACGAGCACAGCGCGGGAACTCCAGAATGCAGTTTCGGTTTCGGTCGTAGTTTCGGCAGGTTTGCCGCCGAAACCGAAACTAAACCGAAACTCGTTTTTTTGCCGAAACTCGACCGAAACCGAAACCGAAACCGAACATTCGGTCGGACACTAATCGTCAGTAAAGACGACACCTATCAAATGTGATGTTAATTATAAAAAATATTGACTAATTAATTAGTAAATGTATCAGTGACAATAACGAGAATAATAATAATTATGTAATAACAGATAGAACTGCACTCTGCAAGTTCTATTTATTATCTTGTTACATTCTCCATGAATAAATAATAGTTAGAATGTCTGCATTTGAATACGTTTGTTGTTTTCCATTTTTTTAATAAACAGTATTCAATTCAACTGTCACTATTGGTGTTAGACTGACAACGTGACAACTAATAAGTGGTGATAGAAAAGTCGTTTGTTTTGAAGTTCTGCTAAGCAATTTTCGCAAGAAATTGAATGATCTTAGTTGACTGCACAAAGAAACAGTAAATATCTCAAGAACTAGAAGAGATAGGTATAGGGAACCATGGTAACGTTCGAAAGAGAATGAAATTGTGCATCAGACTACGACGAAACATACAGGGTGTTCCATTTGAAAAAACCAACTTATGATGATTTGAAGTTAACTAAACTCAGCATTAAATTTCCACCACCCTGTATGCAATTAAGCCACTTTGAAAGTATGGATGGGAAGCTTAGGGGTCCAGCTATCTCTCGTATGAATATGGTCCCTTATTCTTTCTTGCTGTAGAATTCCCACGGTTTTAAGCTAGTGTTTCTTTTAATTTTTATTAAAAAAATTAAATATCTCGGAAACGGTTAATTTTAGGAATACGAAAACTTGATAAAAGTTCATATAAAATTTTACGTAGAATCCAAAATCAGAATAAAATATAGGGTGTTACATTTAGAATAACAAAGTTGGTGCCATTTCCGGAAAAACCGGAAGTGTTACGTAGACGCCATTATTTTATTTGAGGAGGCCATGCCCGAAAACCCCATTACCCAAATTTTCAAAATTCGGATCACAGTAGTTTCTGAAATATTCTAATGGGTGGTCACCGTGAGACAGGCTGTATACAGTTGCTTACAAAAATATGAAACAAAATGCTCTACAGTATGTTACAAGCAGGGTGGCATCAAAATTAAATTGGTAACTTATATCCCACACCAACTTGGGTCATTACATAAGCAAAACACAAATGTGTATTAGAGGTGGAATATAAAAGCGAGTGCGGACAAGTGAAAAAAGAGAGGAATCGAAAATGTTGGGTCTTATACCTTATCACCACCTACACAAAAGCCTTTATCGTGAGGAGAGGAATGGTCTTTAACAGCAGCTATGGCTTAAAGCCCTAACAGTCGAAAGTCTCCCATGATTTGAACATGAGTTGAGCGGTTGTCTATTGACATCGTTTAGTGATGAATGATTTGGTGAAAGAATTCTTTAGTCATTGTTTGGTATTTCTAGACCAAACAACAACTAGGCACTCTTTGCACCGTATAGCTCTCTGCAGATGCTTACTGATGTAGAAAATGTCTTCGCTCCGTCCTAGATATTGAGGGAACTGTTCGCTGAGAAAACTATCAGTTTCAGCGATGGTTACATTCAATTTCAGGATCATTCTTAAGCATTTTGTACGGTCTTAATAAATTCTGAAACTAACCAGCATTTTTACAATCCCCAATTAATAAAGGTCAGTAACAATGACATTTACAAGAAAATGAGTAAGTATATAAATTATATCTCAAGATGGTTTGCTATGATGTGCGTTTTCAAATCAAATTTTCTTCTAAAGCTTCACGAACATTTAAATCAACGGAATAGTTTCTTTTCTGCGATCTAGGTTGAAATGTACACTTAAAGACCTCTTGTTTTTGTAGTATTTATTACACTTCTGAGATAGAAACGTATGTACCTATTGTTGTTTAGGTTGGAAGTTTGAAATAAGAATAATAAGATGCATAGTAAAATGTGCTAAACCAAAGAATTGTAAAAGGAAGATAGAAACAACTCGAACATTCCTACTTTGTATTTAATCGCATTCAGTACAGTGATGAAAATGTTAACAATAATTGCGCAATATCAAACAAATAGCAGTAAGCAGGATGTATCTTATTTACAGATTAAAGTCCATTCCAATATGTTTATTTACAATATGGCACTTAAGATTATATTTCCTGTACGAAACGTACTCACAATACGAACAACGGAAAGAGGGTTTCTTTCCACACTGCTTTCTATGTCCAACGAGATGATTTCGATATTTGTAGGGTTGTCCACAGAGATCACATTCAAATTGGCAATTATCAGTCACCTTTCTTGAACCTGCAATCATTCTTATTAATATACGGGTACATTTAACAAGTTTGGTACAATTTGTATACAATAATACTACACATGTGTAATGTGTATCGTAATTTTTTAAGTTGCACGGGTGAGGCAATGCTGCATCGTGGTCACCTGCAAAATTGGGCACCTTGCGCCCAATGTGTGCCAAGTACCGTAAAACAGCGAAGCGAAGGACTATCCGAAGAACCGAAGGAGCACCGTTTAGAGGTGTTCTTATTTAGCAAAACAAGCTAATGGATTAATGGCCCATGGTTGGCGAATAATGAGGATGTTCACAATCTCAAAAACTCTTAGCAGTGCATTATATAACTGTTGCACGGCTAGATACACAATAATGGATTCTAGGTGACGATTCTTCGGGTATACTGGCTTCCCAATTAGGGGTTACCCATAAAGCGCTCCCTTAATTCTTGTATGGTCAAAGTTTAGAAAGCGTTACGGTATCAAACAAACGAGATTTTAGGCACCCCGATGTTTTATGACAATATTTTGAAGCGTCTGATGTCCAAAAACAGACATATCAAAAGGGTTGAATACGACAAATAAATATCATCTTTTATCCAGACACAATCAACTTTGTTCAGTTGTAGGCGCTGAATCTCGCTTCCTTCCCTAAAAATAGTCAATGATTTTCGTTTCATTCGCAATTAAAGGAAAGAGTCAGAAATGTTACGATCAAAACCGTATTACAAAAGTTAAGGGTTGTATATGTTCACAGTTACTAACAATGAACACGATCTGCTGTAACATTAAATAGAATATAAGTAAATCAGTAAAATAACAATCCCTCTCTTGGAACGAAATTGGCTCAGTTAAGGTAAAATTCTAGTAAGGGTAGTTATTCATAATAAAGTAGTTGACATAGACAATATAGATTCACTGTTCCTAGATCTCCGCCGGCAATACAAATAAATGCAATTAAATTGGAGAACCGACATCGATAATAAGGGAGAAATGAAACACATAAGTAAACAGGAGATGATTTATTTCATTTGAAATGATTATAAAGGCTATCGCAAAAATTAATGATTTTTCATACGACGTTCAGCAAAAAATCTCCTTTTGTCATCTTCTATGTGTTTGATTGTATGCACTTTCAATTGAGACCGCGTTCTAAACTTCAATGGGCACGATATGCATCTAAAACGTGGCTCTTTCCCGCAATCAAATTTTTTATGCTGTTGCAAATTTCTTCTGTACTTATACTTTCTACCACAATCGCAAAAGTACGAACTTGTGTCTAAAACAATAAATAATTTGCTTTTAAAATATTACTTAAACGAAAACTTTGCATGCATATATTTGTTAAAACACACAAGAATTCCAATATTAATACAGTATGGTTTTTGTAGAAAATTAAACTTTTTCGCATAATGAAATATATTTATTTGGCATAACTTTAAAATACATGATATTTCTTGGCGTGAGTAGTTAAATTTGATTTTTGGTGAAATCGTTTGCTACACAGATTACAAGAAAATTGTGGTTCTTTTCCACACTCGTATCGGAGGTGGCTGATTAGATGTTTTTCTCTTTTATATCGTCTCCCACAACGCTTACAGAAAAATTTCTGACCTAAAAATTCGATTAATTAAATGGGCTGGAAAATATAAAGATCACATGTAAAATAAGTGCGATTAAAAAAATACCTAGGGTAATGGTCTATTTTTTATATAGCTGAGAGATCAAATTACAAGTGTCGTGTTATGAAGGTGTTATAATTATTACACAAGGTACGTTCAATTTACAAAAAACATTAAATATATGATATCTCTAAAGTGGGATGATGTTTTTCAACATGCGTTTTGAGATGACCTCGTAATTTTGCTTTATAGACACAGCCAGATTTTGGACATTCCAATTCTGCATTTTTCCCACATTCGTAACGAATGTGAGCAGTAAGAGATCGTTTGTGGACGTATCCTTTATGACAAGCGAGACAGTAGTGCTGTTTAAGTTTGCCATAGTGAAGTTTTTTCTTATTATTTCCTAAAAAAAAGTTGGTTGTTAGTGCACAAATAATGCAAACGTCTTTTAATAGCTATATAAAAGATTCTGCGAAAAAAAATTAGACATTGTACACTATACATCAGCGAATGTAGTCTGTTTGCTGCACGGTGACCATACTTCAAACAAATTACATGCAGAGATAGAGGTAGATCAATTTCATTTCATGGAACTTTTTTGGGTTATCTATTCTTCTATGGGCAATTTCTTTTAATTTACTTAGAAAGACGGTGTATTATTTGCTTTTAACACAGAAAAACTTAACCACATACATATTTAATCCCAAAAAGAGTATCAATTAAAGGGCGCTATGAAGATTACGATTACAAATTGAAGTAACATAAACCTTTGTTTATCGGTCGGTATGTGAACTGTAATAGTGAGACAGCAACATCGTCTGAAGTCCCAAAAATGCCACTAAGTATACCATTTATGGATAACATTAAAATCTTGTGGTAATTCTGGATCCATCCTCTAGATTCAAAATCACATTATTCATGCACTCAAAGAGCGTGTCTAAGTACATTTAGTATAGTATAATTCAGTGCATATAGTATAGCTAAGCTTAAATCAGTGCTATGCATTTTACCGTGTGACAAGTTTCAAAGCGGGACATTGTAGGCTCCACCACCCCTCTTTCCTACTGCTACACTTGTAGTTTCTTCAAATTGTCTGATAAATCGTTGGATTGGGTTAACAGACGGTATGGGTCGATCATCGTACTTAATTGAGAACAAATCTCGAACTCTTGGCAAACAGATTCTTTTCTTTCACGCAAAACAGTCAGGCTTGGCAAACCTAGACTTTATAGCTCACAAAGGGAGTACCTCTTATTCTAACTAAAAAAGCTCTTTGGTGTATAATAGTATGGTCTACCGTGTCAAAGGCTTTTTCATGTCCAGATATATCCTTGCTACCTTTGCTCCACTATCATTTAGGTGAATGTAAATCTTTTCCTTTTTTAATACATTTGAGATCACAAAAGCAAGGATATAGGTCGGTAATTACTTATATCAGCACAATCTCCACACATATCTTGGTGGCACATCAATCACTTCCAATACAGCCTTAAGGGGTAACAGCATCACGAGAACGATGTTTTAATACTCTCTAC
The DNA here is from genome assembly GCA_036250285.1 of Pyrocoelia pectoralis. Classification (NCBI taxonomy): domain Eukaryota; kingdom Metazoa; phylum Arthropoda; class Insecta; order Coleoptera; family Lampyridae; genus Pyrocoelia; species Pyrocoelia pectoralis. The sequence goes on from CM070079.1 coordinate 648,111, forward strand.
CTTCGTACGTTAAACACTTTCTTCTTCAGATTTAATTTACTTCTAAATATGACTGATGCATACGCGCGAACTTAATAAAATCTCAAAATTGTTATAATAGAGGTTATCGAAGATCATAACATTGATGTTTTGTTGATTGAAATATATCTTGTGGCTTTTGGTGTTTGCGCTTTAGAATACCAGATGCGTTTCGGTACACCTTTTGTATTATACGCCTTTGATAATTTACATTGAATTAATACTATTTACACTCAAATATCGACGAAAGTACAGGCACTTTGTTTTTTTCCTAAGGAAGCGTAGCTGTTTTAATTAAACTTGCATGTAAATAAATATTGAAATTTTGCGTAAAATACTATTCAAGTTCATTTCGGAAATGCTTTGTGGGTCGAATCAAATTTAAGTATCGGTTAGTTCTCGAGTAGGTCTTACCGTAACAATTACCTTGTAAACATTGAGCTAGATTAAATTGTCTAATAAATATTTAAAAATGATGGTAGTACAGTTTGATTTAATCCAATCCGCCGAACTACTCGGACGGCCTTAGTACAAGGCGAGAATTTTTATTAAACTTAGTAACTCCAACTCGATCTTGGCTGCAAAGACTAGGCCAATACATATAAAAAGTGAAACAACCATGTGCCTACATATATTTTGATTTAAAGCACTTTGTGACATTTTCTTATATGTTTATATAGATTTCCCTTTCGGTATGTTCTATAGTTACAAATGTTACACTTCAATCTGGGTTCTTGGCCACATTCATATCTCTTGTGATTGCACAAAGATGGATAATATTTATATGTTCTTCCACACATGTCACATGAGATATGACCACCTAAAATGATAAGTATTTGTGTAGTATTACAAAGGAAATTGTCTTTTACACAATCTACTCCTAATGCTGGATGCCGGATTTCTATGCATATATAAAAATGGCAGAAAACGCTTTATTTGTAAGTGGCAGGTTCTACATTAGCAGATTACATAAATAACTAAAATGGCACTCTTAATGACTAGCACATATAAATTGGAATAGATAATTATGACTTCGATGACGATGGGCGAGACCGCCTTCTTAAATTTTGTATTGTAATGTTATGGGTTTCGCGCATATGCTTTAGTAGCATATATCCATGGTTATACTTTTTCGAACACATCTGACATAAGAAAGATGGCGACTTCCCACAATCAAGGCGAAGATGTCGTCCTAAAGTCTTCTTTTGACAGTAAGTTCGTAAACATTTAGAGCAACCATAACGAACGCCATGGTTGATAACCTTTAATTGACTATATTCTTCTTCCGATGAGGCATAAAATATAGTTTCTGCAATTACATACATCTTTTATTATTTAGGTTTTATTATACTAAGTGACATGCACTAAACGACAACACTCAAAAAGATATATAATCACAATCCATGCAATTACTAACGTAGGTTTTTGGCTGGCAGTAAATGTTTCCTTAGTTGATGGCTTTAATGGCATTTCGTACCTTTCATAAGTGCAAGTACTAAAAAAAATTTGCTGAAAATAAAAATTAGTCAACAAATAATAAACTGAGAGAAATGAGATATATCCAAAACGACATCTTTATTTTCCTTCTTACAACATTATTTTCGCACAGTTGAACATCACAACAAACTTTGCATTATATAACCTTTCTGGGGTGTAATAATTCCACACTAAAATAATAAGTATTCAATAATTAAGAATTTCAATTACGTGTTTATACCTCGATTGATCCATAGCGGAATGAATTCTGGATATATGCATAATAGCGGAGTGGCGTTGAACAAAAGTTTTGTGACATATAGGGCACGCAAAACAATGTTTGCGTTCACATTCATACTTGAAATGGCGAGATAAGCTGGATTCGTGCCGATACTGTTTTCCGCACTTTCGACATGAATGTAACTTTACTAAAATTTAATAAGCATTAATTTACTTATAAAATTAGCATTGATTATATAAAATGACACTTACAGTTTCAGGGCGCATTCAATTTTTTTTAAAGAGCGCATAACGTTTTACTTTATTCCTTATTATTGTAGCAAAGAAAACCTTTAAGTTTCAAGTTAAAGTTTAAATGGCGAACATAAATCTTTGATTTTAGGTATAATATTGAGTTGCGATTTCTTTGTTTTGTCTTTTGGGAAGAATTTTGAGCTCGCAACAATTATTTTCCAAGTAATTTTGTATTTGTATCTAGTTTCGAGACATTTCAAAAACGTTATTCATTAACAATTGAAAAATATGCCAGTAACAATTTTTCCATTATGATAAGTAGTGGTAACGAAAACTGCCAGTTATTACGTATCAATAGACAAGATTTTGAATCCATGTGAATGCAGTTCCTCAGAAAATTCCTGTGTTCGCTTTACAGGACTCCTTTTTTGCACCAGTTGAAACTACTCTCTCTTAGGATCGATAACGGATAAAAATTGTGTACAGCTCAAATTGAAACATAAATAAAACAATACAAATGCTAAAATCTAATTAAACTATAACGCGAGATCTTTTAAAGCGTCCGTGTACACAGCCATATAGCGCTTAATAAGAAAATATGCGCGTCAAATTCGTGACTCTTCACGTAAAGTGGTTTCTCCTACTCGGCCTAAAGATATGAGGGATTGATCCATCTAAAACTTCAGTGACGCTAATAATCTTTTCAATTTCGCTACTTAAAAATGTCATTAACAAATCGAATGTGTAACTCAATAAAGCACAAGCGTGTTTTTCGACGAGCAAGAGCTATCAAAATATCAATTCACAACTCCATTAACCCATTTGTTTACTTAATCTTTCAATAAAAATTACAGTTCGGCCGATTCGTGTGGCACACATTGTTAATTTAAACGGTTAGTACTATTAATCGGCACCAATGCTGCATACTACCATTATTATAGTACATATTTACAAACACGTAGTTAAAATTCTAGTAGTAAATAATTAAGATGAGGCGAGTATTTGGTCCTATTAACGTTTGATAAAGACGGGTTATTGGGTGTTAAACCATACACGTGTAATTAACGAGTAATTTTATTATTCAATATTTCTCTAACAACATTATTAGCTTCATCAGGAACTAAAAAAATTATAGAACGGAACAATTACAATTGTGAAAAACAATTTTTGAATACTTACTATAAAATCAAAGGGTAATTAAAGTGCGCCATGTTACGGCAAAAATGGATCGTAACGAAATTTAAAAGGAGCAATGGCCGCAATAGCTCAGTGCTAGTAGAGAGGTGGTCGCAGGTTAGCGATAATGAGCGAAAAGGTTACAATTTGTGTTAGTAAAATAGGAAAAAATAAGTAAAGCCAAAGGGCGCCACGTAATTCTTCGAGAAAAATAGGACTGCTAATCCGAATTACGAAGGTATTAACAGTTATAATAGTAACGATGTCAATTCTGAAAGAGAACGGGGTAGTTTCAGCAATAAATAGAGAAGTAAATAAATTTGAGGTGATTATAATGAATAATAAGATTCAAATAAAATGTTACAAAATGAAATGACAGTTTTTATAAATACAAAAAAATGATTAGTAATATTACAACAATAATTACTTAACTTCGGCAAAATAAATACTTAAATCAATTCACCTTGGTGAGGAACGTGAGCAAAATTGAAATTAGTGACGTTAAATTAACAAACAAATTTAGATATAGGGATGCGACTTTAAAAATGCAATAGACAGTAATCGGTGGAAATTGAAAATCCTACCTTTCTTTTTCAAGTTGAGTCGGAACTCCTGTGCACAGCTTTCCAAGTCCTTAAACAAAATAAAAACAAGGGGTCGCTGGCATACAGGGAGCCGAAATGAATAATTAATTACACGAGTACTATCCTGCGATTCAAAAAATCGGATACCAAATATGAGTAAAATAGGCGATTTCGCTATTGAAAGTAACGTAAAAATAAATTGAAGGTAAATTGTTTACAGAACAAAATTTAATACACTTTAGCAATTAAATGAATAAAGGTTTCTTTAAAATTTCAACTAGGTATGTTATAAAATAAGCAAATTTACGGGAGCAAAATCTTGAATATTAAAAGTTAAGAGTATGTGGGAATTGAAATTAAAAAGTTCCCGTAGTACAAATTTAAAGTATTAACTATTAATCAGAATCAGGGTATGAGCAAAATAAGTAATAAAGGAAAAAAAAATAGTATTGCTTTTCCACTTAGCGACGGTTATAAAAGTTGAATTCGATGAGTTTTCGGAGCGGCGATCGGGGGATTGAAGAAACAGTTGGTTTCCCACGTAGCGTCGGTCGTCGAAGTCGGAATTTCACAGAAAGCAGGAAAATTGTAGAAGACATTGTAGGAGTCCATACTTCCAAAGGGGTGGTTTAATAAGGTAAAACAAAACTCACAACCTTCCCCTTAAGCTTTTTAATTAGATATAAGCTGTTATTCAATAAGGTTGCGACATGTTTCGGGATCAGCTGATCCCATTATCAAGCGATAGAATTCGAAGAAGGTAAAAATTACATCAAAAATTGGTTACAGGCTGAAGGCTAACATAGTAACACTTAAATGTAAATTACAAACAACATAACTTGAAAACGTTTCACATAATCACAATAGTTATCATATAAAATTGAAGTGGTACTCAAAAGAGCCCAAGGATTGCCTGAAGGGCCATGAAATTAAAGGGGATGAAGTAAAATTATGAAGAACTACGGTGACAGCAAGTGCGGCGCAATGGTAGAAGAGCTAGAATTAGCTTTTACGGGTGTAAAACCGCTGGAGATAAGTAATACAGCGTTTTAAGGAACTCACGTACACTTTTCTTTAATGTACAAATATACGTAAAAATACGGATTTCAGTGATTTCTTAAAAGCATAAGTTAAGACGTTCACTAAATTCTTTTAGAACGGTAAGCACAAGATCCGAATTAAATCGAGTTTCAGTAAATGCAAATCTTCTCGTACAGAAAATGAAGCGATGTGAATTGAAGCGAAGCGAGTAGCTAACTGAAGAAATGGAAATGAAGAAAAGCGGGCTCTTGACCCTAAAGGCAGTAAATCAGCAAGTTCTGAATAAGCAAATTAGTACAAAGGACAAAAGGAATGAGGGTAAAGAAATGAATAGGTCGATTGTGCAACATAGTAACACTTTGTAGCGAACAAAGAGACTTCAGAAGGATTAGATTACATAGGGCTAACATGTGTCATGAGAGCGGATGCTCTACAATGTAGCAGAATATTACCTATTAATGTAAAGGAAATTAGGAATATTTCAAATAGAAATTAGGAAATTAACGCAAGGGCGTTACAGCCATAGAAACTTGATAGTGAGACAATTAATTAAGAGAGTAATTAATACCATGGAACTTGTACGTTACGCTTCACTATTTAAGTGATATTAATTACTCTCTTAATTAATTGTCTCACTATCAAGTTTCTGTGGCCCACTTCAATTAACCTTTGATGTTATAGTAAGTATTCAAAAATTATTTAAAAATTTTATTTGTTTTGGGTTAAACTGTGTAGATAATGGAATTGATTAAATAATCCAAACGTTTCGGACACCAAATAAAATAAAATAAAATTTTTAAATAAAAATGAACAACTGTGGAAGCTTTCATTATTATATTCAAAAATTGTTTTTCACAATTTATTGTAATTGTTCCGTTCTATAAATTTTTTAGTTTCTGATGAAGCTAACAATGTTATTAGCGAAATATTGAATAATAAAACTAGTCGTTAATTACACGTGTATGGTCTAACATCCAATAACCCGTCTTTATCAAACGTAAGTAATTAACATATGCGGAATTAGCTACAAATTTTTCAACTCCTTCTGGAATTATTGATAATCAAATTCCAAAATGAGTTTGAAAATAAAGGGATCTACCATCACGCTGTATCCAATTATTTTAAAAACGTTCTGACTATAAGCTCCAAAAATATTCCGATAATCCTTCGTAACTTTATAAATTGTATTATCACTGGTGAAGAGCTACGTGGCACACTCATCAGAGCCACATTAAAATATTTCTCCAGTAAATATGAGAATTCGTCATAATCGATTCACGTAACACCTCGCTATAGAAAGTTTAAGAGGTCTTGATGCAGGCGATGCAGCATGAAAATACAGTGCTCGCCAAAAAGTCGGCACCAAATGGATTTTTTTTTAATTTTTGATTTTTTATTATGCTATTTTTCGTAAATTAAGCAAGATTTTACTGAGATTTTTTCATCGTCTATCAGTTTTAGCTTACCGAACAATCTCAAGACCAGAAACAAAATTTTTTTTCTTTAACTTCCGCTAAAACTAAAGTTTTAATTTTTTGGAATATGTATTTTCAAATTTTCATATAGCAAGACATGATTTTAAAATTCAATTTGATTTCGTTATCAGTCCTAAATTAACAATGGAAAACAAAATTAAAGACCTATGGCATAAAAAACTTTGTAGTGGGAGGAAAGCGGAAGAAGGAAATGGATTACCTAAATAATGCGATAAGAAGACAACAGATACCTAAAAACAGAAACCAAAACCAAAATATATATGACCGAGGTTGGCATACACCAACAGCGCTAACAACGAAGATGAGAAGGATACAAGTATAACATACAGAGACAGATTTAGAAGCGAAGAAGGCAAAAGCATATGCACTGTAAAGAACATAAATGAGTGGATCAAAGAACGAAAATCAAAAGACAAATGTGCCAAACTAGAAATAAGAGGCTCAAGCAACTCTTTTAGGAGAAGGTAACACCCAACACGACTGTGAAATGAGAACGCAGTGGATACATAAGATACAAAATGTCCCAACAAAGGAATGTTCGGCCAGGCTTAAAAATCGAGAAAGTACCGAATAGTCATCAAATGCAAAATCGACACGAGAAGAAAAGACGTAATGCACTGTGAGACTAGCAAGACAAACAAAAAAAGGAAAGATATAGAACACCAATACTAAAACCAAAATTTTTAAAGGTAGTATGGGTATAAAACAAATCATCACTCAAATATGAAGAATTTGGAGGTAAACGTCACATTACTGACACTGGACAACAGTAACAATAATATGATCATATCTTTAAACATACTTTATGGAATTAATTGTAACAATAAAAACAAGTACATACCTAAGTAGTTATTTATTTTAAATATAACCCAACGCGTTCTGACAATCAAAAGTAACAGATTCATACGAAAACGAACGAGAGCAGGAAAAAAATTGTTTGAAAGAATAATATATCCGAAGAGTACGATCAGAAATTAATCAAAACGTTACACAATGATATTCCTTGTCCTAAATAGTATTCAATAAACAGAGTGGTTTTTGGGAAACTGTAAGAGATATGCAAATGATTAAATATAGAGAAAGAAAGGAGAACAAGTTTGCTCATTTACATAGGTAGTTTGTTTTTCTTGAACTTAAAATTTAAATTATAAATGAACAATGTTTTGTAGCCGTATTTAATTAAAAGGCTTGATGCGGAAATAGTTATTTTTCTATCTAGTGCGCGAAATGCCACTTTGGTGATCGAGAACTGATTTTTTTAACGAGGCGCGTAATAATAAAAAGTTGTCTGCCTAGGTATCGCACAAGATTTAACAAGGCAGACAATTTTTTTCTTTTTTAACTATATAAAAGCTATATTTTAAGACTAATTTGAAGCTGTTACTCGATGGGTACAGTAACGTGCCAAAAAAAATTCAGGAGGGAAGAAATGGCGAATTTCTGCACAAGTTCCGCCCAGGCAGCCAAAGATTTTATGGATGGTCTGGATAAGTACTAGCTTTTAAAATTAAATTCATGCTGTTACTCGATAGGCCAGCTTTTTTGCAGCCAGCTCTTCGACTATAGGTAAGTGAAAAAAAGGGTCACTTCGCGTATTGTTATCGATGCGCAAACCTTGTCATTTTTTGACGTTTGTAGAAAAAATATATTTAAAACAGCTAAATTTTCAATCTTTATGGTACTTCTAACTACCCAAGATATAGGTATTCTTTGTTGACGTTTCAACCATTAGGTTTGGGCTTAACCATAACAATTAACATATTCTGATTACATTTTTCAAAAAACAGGGACGATGATGAGATGATAAAAGGGAGGGAATTTACACCTCCTTAACTTAAGTTTAACATTTTATATTAATTTTTGTTAACACACTAATTAGATGAATTAAGATAATAATTAATTGTAGAAAGTGGTTGCGTTTATGACAGTATAAAGAAGGGAAGAGGTGGCTCAATACACCTTCACTGCGTAGGTACAGTTGAAAACCTCAATCATAAACAATATCCTGCGAAATTTCAGGAAAAAGGAAAAACAACTGGTGCCAAGTAAAAAGGTTTGCGACAGCATTACGGTTCATAGACAGAGAAATCTATCGTGACAAGTTATACTAGTTATCAAACCATTCTGCAATCTGCAATAAATGTACGATAAAACCCTAACTTTCAAGAAATAATGTATACATCCATGAAAAATAACATTCTTAATAGTTGTGCTTCTACTTTTCCTCTCCTGAATAGATAAATATTACTCTGATTTCTACATAAATAGAAGACGATGGACGGTTTTAATGGATAACAATCTTTCGATTTCACATGATGTACCAACTGCATCAGCAGACACACGCAAACAGATTTACTTCCTCCTCTCCACTGATGGAGGTGAATCAATAAAAGAGCTTTAAACCCACTGTTACATCCAAATAGTCAAATAAATTTAGGAACGATTAGCCTATCTTCAAAATCATTATTTTAGGCTCGATTTCTCCTTGCAACACGAGAAATTAGTATATTATTCAACAAGCATGTAATGATAGCTATTACCAAAGACTATTCTTCCCCTCTATTACTCACGAAGATGAAGTTTGCCACACGAACGGCCAGGCGAGTTGGTAATCATCTGAGTGAGTAATAGCTATTACATGCCAGTAGAATACTACACTTTTTCTACGACTTGTTTTTTATTGACCGAAATATATTAGTTATTTTTAAGAAACCAGAAGATTGTCGTAAGTTCTTCGCTCATCTCCCTCGCAATTGGGAAAAATGAGCCGTCAATGTTCTTTATGTTACTTTTTAAACGCCAAGAGCTACATGTAGTTAGATATAAAATATGGTCATTGTTATGGTGTTATACAGCCTTGCAGGAGCACATGACACGCTAGAAGTATATTTCAAATGAGAAGAATATTCTTTTAGTTTAAAATTAAGTATTTGAGCATAATGAACTTCTACATTGCATGTGACGTTAAATCTTTCCGTTTCCAAAGTCAACCACCGTACTCGCCCACAATTTATAAAAACTGTTAGCAATTTCCAGCCAATCGTACCTTTCTACAAAACGGAGCCGTTACAACGTACTTCAGTATTACCTTTTCGACTTGAGAAGTGTGTTTAAACCCTTAGTAATATGTAAACGGTCTACCGTATACATATTTTTAAGGTGGCATAAGATAGTAAAATATAAATGATTTCTTACTTCTGGTGGCAATAGAGCAATATGGAACAAACAATGAGGGCAAAGTATGAGTACGATAATGCCCAGTTGGACAAATTAACACGCTGTCAGAATCTATACAGAAATATAGTTACAAAGTACATATTCTCAAAGGTACTAAGTAGTAGATGCATACCTTTAATTCCCACGAATGTATAACAAAAATTATTAAGCAACACAACAACAATTTATTTTACAGCTTTAAACATAAAGTCGCCTTTGAAAGACAATGAGACCATTTCGCAATATAAAGTGTGAACTATTAAACGTTCTCCATCAGTTTCGCCTCAAGAACATTCATGTGTACCGATTTGATGTGCATGTTTAAATACCAATTGTGTCTAAACTTTTGTGACACAAAACACATTCAAAACTTCGAGCTGATAAACATTCATATTTGCAATGTCTCAATAAGCTCCTTTTATATTTGTAAGTTCTCTGGCATGATCTGCACTTAAACAACTCCACATCGGCTCCATCCGAATGCTTCACCTCCGGTAACTTTTGAATGGCATTTAAGTATAAATTCTTCAGATCTACAAAGAGAAGAATGAAATAAACTGTCTCTATCGTTATCTAATTAGCTAAATTACACAATTTAAGTAATATTTGTACTGTATGAAAACACTAAATCCCTAATGACCGTTTATTTGTACGTTCTATAATACTGAATAATTCACACTTACAGTTCTTCGAACATAAATAATAGACTAGAAAAAGATGACTAGTAAACTACTCTTTAAAAATGAATATGCTGGAGGATTGTAAACAAGTATTTACATAATAAGACCTTTGGTGTGATTTTCTTTAGTGTTTCTACACATTTTGTAAGCTTCTATTTCTATTTAAAGGCGAGTGGTTCAGTTTACATGAAAAAATCTTCTGTTCGATTTTCATGCGATATCCTCATTATTCCATATTTACGAAATCAAAACTGAATTTTTCTGTGAAAAGGGTGTTAGACAATGTATGACCGCGCGGTGTCCAAAATGTCTAACGTACCGACTAGACTGCACAATGAAAACCTACATTATAATCGTATATGGGAGGTACACATACTTTACAATATGGCGATATTATCATTTAAAAGGTATTTGGTAACTATGGTACATCATGAGTTGTCTGTCACTATACTCATCATGATTAACGTTACCTGCCATTTCCGACTTAGAGGTTATTACACAAAAATGACAGGAACAATTAGATTACTTACACGACACTACAAACGGTACCTATACAATAATAATTTATCATACACTGATGAATCTTATTATAAATAGTGAAAATCTAAATTATTGGTAAAATGTCTCTTGACAGCACTTTTATGTTGTGTTTCGAAATGCCTTTTTAAATTGGATAACTGGTGGAAGGTTCTTGGACAGTGAGTGCAAGAAAACTGCGCTTCCTTCCCACATTCGTATGCCATATGCCTGCGCATATTCCCTCTGTGCTTATAAATTCTTCCACAATTTTCACACGGGTAACCCAGCTCGTCAAAGTTTTCAAGTTTGAATTCAATTCCGCAGAAAAGGTTTTTCACGTCTGAAAATACAAAGCTATTAATAAGAATACTCGAGTAGGTAATATGTAAAATACAAATTAAGTTATTTGGGTGAACAATAAATGCATTTTATTCACAACTACTTCTAATTAATTACAAGCTGATACAACTATTTTAATGCTTAAGTATCATATGAGTACGAAGACTGCTTTTATGCCAAAATTTTCGATCGCATATTGTACAGCTGAATTTAGGCGTTTGGCCACATTCGTATTTAATGTGAAACTTGATTTTCCCCTTATATTTGTACGACAGTCCGCACGTACAACATTCAAAACGTCCATAGCTATTCACTACAAAGTCCCCTGAAACATATAATTCATTAAACATTTGTTGCACACAAAGTGATGAAGAGGTTCAACTAAACAACTAATACCCATGGGTGTCATAATAGTTATTTATGTATCAAGGGAATTATAAGGGTCTTAATTACCGAGGGTAAAGTTTGCGTCCCGAGGGCCTTGCGCCCGAGGGACAGCAATTACCCGAGGTAATTGAGACCTATTAATTTCCGTGATACATAGATAATTTTATTTCTGACAGAGTTTAATAAAATTTGTTCATTTCCGGTATATTTGATTCAGGTATCGTCGATTGCAGTTTTGGTTGTTGCTAGGTTACTGGTTCATAAAAGAGCCGTAGAGGGAATTATAGCGTCTTTATATCCCAAGGGAGTTATGACACTCTTTATTGGTATCGTAACTATGACAATATAAGCTTATAATATCACTGTCAGAAATAAAAATATAAACGCCAAAATTTTCAATATTGTTATCATAGAAGAATTTACATAATATTTTACACTTTGTGCATATTAAGCATGTGAGATTTTAAATTAAATTTTCGTTTCGCCTTAAAATCACAATCAGCAATTGGGCATACGAATGAAGGTAATTTTCCACATTCAAATCGTTGATGATTGTATAATGATCCGGCGTGCTTATACTTTCTATTACAATTTGTACATGAGTAATGACCTGCAAAGTAATATAATTAAAGGAAAATTAACACCTGTGACGAATACTCACTTTTTGATACATTTACAGTATATTTTTAGTATCATGATTAGTTAGAATGTCCAATCAGTACCTGTTAGTTTCTTGTAAAATAAAGGATTACAAGACAGGCGGTTAGTAAATAAAATTTAAACGTTAAAAGAAGCAGGAGATGAACAGTTACTGAAGGCCAATAGTATCATAATGAATAGAAAAATACGTTAGTACCTAGTCTACTGGTTAGAGCTGAGACGCCCATAGCGTTGGTTCCATTCGCGGGGAAATTTAGGCACCTTCTCTCTTCGGGGTCGACTTAGTATCCATAAACTAAGTATAGTCCAGTCAACTAACAGTTTCACCTCCGAAAAAATCCAATAGTTTTGAAACTTCATATACTCATTTGTAGGTGTCTAGTGATGAATATGCTAAAAGTCCTGATGAATCCAAGGCGAGCTCTAGCGGCAGTGGCCGGAAACATGTCACTTTTTTTGGTTTTTCGTTAATATCTCCAAAACTATTGGTCAGAGCTAAAACATGATTATATACCAAATTAAAGCCGACAAAATTTGCTACAAAATTAGATATATGTATTTTTTTTGTATTCCTAAAGTTGACCGAGTTATAGGGTGTTGAAAATTAGTGGTTGTTTCCAAAACCACGTTAGCGCTGTATATTAACGGTTTGCATACAAAGTATCAACGCAAGATTTCACCTTAAAATTATTCAAACATTTATTCTCAATTTCGTAATTACCCCTCCCTTAGGCAACCCTCCCCTCTTTCATCCTTCACCCCTTGGATTAATAGTTAATACATATTTGCATTAATACAAGAGGTGGAATAGTATATTGTACAACAAGTGATACTACTAGACTAATAGACCTGAGGTCATGTCTAGCGACATGTACTGAAAATATAATATTTCTCATCTTCCGTTAGATATCAAATTTTCTCAAAGTAATATTCTCATTTTCCCCCCATTAGTATGAATAAATATTACCATTTAGGAGAAAACTTAAAAAAATAGTTATTCAAGAAAACCAATTTAATTTTATAGAATTTAACAAAAAATTATACACTTTTCTACCATAATACAAAAATTTAAATAAAGCATTACAAATTTTATTTAAAAAAAATCGTTTACAGGAACTAAAGATAAATCGATCGAGATACTTTCCATACCTACGGCATTTTAGGGTAAAAAAAGTAAAAATAGAAATGTACAATAACAAAAGAAAATAGTGATTATGTACAATAACTAATAGAGAGAACTATGTACAATAGATGAAATCACTTGACTCTTAGTCTCTTCCTCGTAGAGGGTCCTGCAGTTCGAATTTCATGATCTTCTTGTCGATCTACTGCATTATCTGCCTAAAATAGAGCATAGCAAATTAGGTATTGTGAAAAATCGTATGAAGGAAGCATAAAAATATAAGTCAATCTTACCTGATTTTTAATTGCGGGTCCTGCCCCTTCAACCTCTTGATGCTCAACTGGTGCTGATTCATTTCTTTCCTCAAGAGGTATGAAATCCAAATCCTCGGTGTCATCGATTTCTTCGTCGGGAATAAAAGTGATGCCGTTCAAGCATTCCCCGTGGCAGTTATGGCAGATTGTCGTGCACTGCATTCCTGCTTTTCGACACCCACATCGAATTCCCCCACAACCAGCCGTTCATTTGCAACAAATGAGATTGAGGACAGCCTCAGGTGCAGCTGGGTCTTCTGTTGTCACTGGAATGAGCCGATCATTCTCAAACTTCCAACCCCAGTGTTCTGGAGGAAGTTCGTTCCCCAGCCAAAACTGGACTTGGTGAAACACACGAAAGGCATTCCGATGTTATAAACGACACGCTTGGGATATACATTGTATTAAATATCTTGCGTTGATACTTTGTATGCAAACCGTTAATATACAGCGCTAACGTGGTTTTGGAAACAACCACTAATTTTCAACACCCTTTAACTCGGTCAACTTTAGGAATACAACAAAAATACATATATCTAATTTTGTAGCAAATTTTGTCAGCTTTAATTTTGTATATAATCACGTTTTAACTCTGACTAATAGTTTTGGAGATATTAACAAAAAACCAAAAAAAGTGACATGTTTCCGCCCACTGCCGCTAGAGCTCGCCTCGGATTCATCAGGACTTTTAGCATATTTATCACTAGACACCTACAAATAAGTATGTGAAGTTTCAAAACTATTGGATTTTTTCGGAGGTGATGCTCATTATAGGTCTTTGTTGACTGGACTAGTATATCCCTGGAGATATTCAAGGTATGTACACATTTATAATAGATCCATATCGTCAGATCATTCAACTATTAAGATTATCTTAGTAAGTGGTATAGCAACACCGGTTCCAATTTATTTCTAAAATCATAGTCCAATTTTCATTTATCACTTATAATTGCACAAGAGGTTTGTATTTTACCGAGTAAATTTGGGTTGTTTAATAAGAATCTGTTGCCTAGCAATTAGACGAGAAAAACTGTCAACCAATAAAAATGCGACACCGAAGGTGGAGTATTTTTAGGTTGACAGTTTTTCGAGTCAAATTGCTAAAGGAAACAGATTAGAATTTAAACAACACAAATTTACTAGGTATAAATACAAATCTCGAGTGTAATTCGGCAGGACAATTTAACGAACAAGAAATTTAGAAATCCGTTCGTAACTTTACCAAATGGACTCATCTTAAAATAACACAAACATCATGCATAAAATTATTCGCAAATGTCAAACTATGTATTTATACGGCGGCCACGGATACTGCGATAGTTGATTAGAATTTGAAAGTGACAATTTAACTCATGTATAAAAAATCCCATTAGCCGCAGTGCAATTGTCACTTTTACAGCGACAATTGCACTAGTGGTTTTTTCACTTTCAAATTCTAATCAACTATCGCAGTATCCGTGCCCCCCGTATAAATACATAGTTTGACATTTGCGAATAATTTATTGCATGATGTTTGTGTTATTTTAAGATTGAGTCCATTTGGTAAAGTTACGAACGGATTTCTAAATTTCTTGTTCGTTAAATTGTCTTGCCGAATTACACTCGAGATTTGTATGTATACCGAGTAAATTTGTGTTGTTTAAATTCTAATCTGTTTCCTTTAGCAATTTGATGTATACCGAGTATAGATAGGCAACAGATTCTTATTAAACAACCCAAATTTACTCGGTAAAATACAAACCTCTTGTGCAATTATAAGTGAAAAAACCACTAGTATAGTGCATTTGTCGCTGTAAAAGTGACAATTGCACTGCGGCTAATGGGATTTTTTATACATGAGTTAAATTGTCTATGCAATAAATGAGAGATGGCGTAGATTTAGTTGTTGTAGAACATTGCAAACATCTGCTTTTACGACAATCAACCGCATTTCTACTTAAGGTTAGGTGAAATAAAATCTAAACTGTAACAGATGAGAACTCGGTACAAGATAATGAGCTTATATTTAATAATATTCACGGGAAACCAGTTACCTATAGAAGCTAAGGGTAAGAGGAAGAGGAAGAAAACGAAGATGAGCTGCCATGAACGTTTTTGCAAAAACCCAAATACAGCTAAGATCAGACGTAAATACACAAAACCTGTTCCATAATTAATTTATTTTGAAGTATATTAAATTATGTTTTGCACCAGTGGATGACGCAGGTGATATTGAAAACTGCAAGAGGCGAAAGAATAAAACTATGATTATGTAAAGTGACCCCCCCCCCCCAATTTCTTTTAGGGCCAACAAAATTGTTTTTGTTAAGCACACCTGACGGCGGATTGCGGCGTCAGTGCGTATAGGGGAACTGATGAAAAGATAATCTGGAGGTGAAATAAATGACATACGTCAAGGGGATGAATAAAAATCTGCAGCTAACTAAAAGGGGGTTTCAAAAGGAAATAAGAATTATTAGTTGGCAAAGGTTGGTTTTTCAAGAGAGAGCGGTTAAAAAATTGTAATTTTTTATGCCCTTGGAATGATTCCGACCATCGATGTTTAAAGCGTCGTTTTGTTTAACTTACATAGCAAGCCCAACAGACGCCTCCTAACATTGAATTAAGGTTACGTTTTGACTAATGCTTTATTGATGATATCGAACGACTAGTGGAAGATTAAGTTAAACTCTTTTTGGAACGGTGTTCTGTTCATATTAAAGGAATCAGATATACAAGGTGTAGAATTGGCCGATGCACCATAGGGATTTCAATGTAAAAATCTTAATATTCGATTAGTTACTTCCCTAAATATTTTATGCAAAAATTCTATTTAACTTTTTTGTAGAGACAAAAATTCTGAATCGACTGATGTTACTCATTTTTACTTTGAATTTTTCAGAAAGCAAATATTTAGGCAAATAAAAAATTCTACTTTCTCATAAATCGGTGATGCCTTGAAATTGTTGACAGGTATTTAATTACTCAAAAATAAACCTTTACACAATGCATCTAAAATCGTTTAATTAATAATAGTAAATAAATAAAATAGCTTCATTTAACTAGGAACTAGTTTCCAGAATAAACCCATTATCAAAAATGTAAAGCAATAGCGGATAAACTTTTGATTTTGTTTTTCCTTCAAATGTATTTTGCACAAGTTTATATACTATATAAAATGTTTAAAGCTTTGTCACACTCAATATGAATTTCATATTGCCAAAATATCAGAAAATGACATCTATCTGGATAGTAGACAGAATACCGAACATATTATTTGAGTGTGAAATTAAAATTGAGAATTATGTATCCATAAAATATAATGTGCCCATTTAACTGCAGATAATCCTTTCATTAAATTAGTCCTAACATTCATAACCATTATTGCGTCTTTGCATATACCGGGTGTCAACGCATCTATTAGACAAGCCATAACTTCTAGAATAGGTGTATTAAAATGAGATTTGGTATAGGTGAATGGCATGTAAAGAGGACAATTTTCGCATATTTTTCACCGTCTGGTCACTTCCGGTTTCGCCGGAAATGGCTCTGGTTTTGAATTTTTAAATGGAACACCCTGAATATTGATACATTTTTGGATTTCTGAGACAATTTTGAATCAGAATATGAATTTTAAAAATTTTTTTACGCCTACTTCATTTTTTAGAGTCATTTTTAATATGGCATCTAGGTGGCCATGATTGGACGTAAACTAATCTGAGGATCTCAGGTGATGTCAGAAAATTACAATCGCAAAATTTTAGCTCAAATCTCATTTTAATATACCTATTATTCTAGAAGTTATGGCTTGTCTAATAGATTCGTTGACACCCGGTATGTACAATTGTACATAGAGATTCACTAATTGACTAATATATTAAGTTAAAATAATTTTTTTTGACTTATCACAAGTAATATAGTAATTCCCGCAGATCGGCTATTTTCTTGGTATTCAATAGGTTTTTTTGGAGATTTAATAAATTTTTGGGCGACGCAACTGCAAATACAATTTTTTGAACTCATGGGGTTTTTAAATCTCGCTTCACCTTTGGGAAAAAATAGATCATTAAACCTTTTTAATTAATTCTCACTACTTGAAATAAATTGTTATAGTAAAGAAATAACATTTTTCTACAAACGTCAAAAAATGACAAGGTTAGCGTATTGATAACAATAGGCGAAGTGACCCTTTTTTCACTTTCCTACGCTACCATGACACCGTGAGCGAAATGACGACGCCGTGCGCGAAATACTTACTTCGCGCACTGCATGTAAACTATATGAGAGTTTTGTACTTTAACGTTAAAATAATTGTCAACTTTTTTGTAGAAAAAATTTTGTTTGCAACCCGTGCGCGAAATGCTTTGGTGATCGAGAACTGATTTTTTAACGAGGCTAGGCCGAGGTAAAAAAATCAGAGCTCGATCACCAAAGTGGCATTTCGCGCACTAGATACAAAAATAACTATTTGAAAAACTATTAAATAAGAAATACTGCAACTATTTTTGAACGTATATGTCGCAAGGTATTGAAGTTAGTGCGTAGGTTTTCATTAATGTCGTCCCTTTTTAATTCTTTGTTTTAACTCAAAAATTAATTTAAATGATTTAAAGATGACTTTTTTCCCAAAAGTTGAACGAGATACCTACGAAGCATAGTTTCATTACACAAAAAAGTGGCGCAAATAAAAATATCGTTAAGTTTATATACAAGGTGAGTAACCCTTTTTAGCTACAAAACCATACTTTTGCTTCAAAAACGAAAGAAGGTGTCATCTTTTAATACAACGGTGACATAAACAGTAATGCCACAAAATTGTTTTCCCATCTTTAATATACCGTCAAAATGAACAAACACGCCACCAACTTCAAAGTTTATGAAAATGAACATTGAGTGGAAGATTTGTTGGATTTCTTTGCAATAATAAAAATAAACGTATTTTTAGTTATAATGCTCAATGCACAAAAAATACATATGTAATTTGCAAAAGAACATAGCATTAAGAATAATTAGAAATAGAATGGTAATACACTTAAATTACATTACACAAAATTAGGACCTACGACGTGGTTGCCGATTTACATAAACATTAATACCTTTAAAAGCAACTAAACTAACAATACAGCAAATATAGAAAGGGTAAAAAGTATGCATAAAATTGATTGTAATAACATATACCAGGAACTCAATATTAGAACTAAGACTAACACCTACAATATATAATAATCTATAATAAAATATAACCTTCTAAGCCATTTTGAATTCGTAGAAAGATGAAGAGTATTTTTTCACTGTTATCAGCATATGATTACTAAATCTTTAACTTTAGGGCGAATTAAGAATTTATACTGTGTTCTTAAAATCTGTTTTGACAAACGTGAAAAATTCGCTAGAGTGAATTCTTTCGATGTGTCTCCTCATATGTATTTTCTGTTTCGCTTTATATTCGCAAAAGGAACATTTAAATCTTGCTTCTTTACCACATTCCCACTTCTTATGATTACGAAGGGAACTTCTCAACTTGTATACACGACCGCAATCGGAACATGCAAATCCAGAATCGCCGCTAGACTTTTTAGTTCTATTGCATGTTACGAGTTCGCTTACAGGCTTTTTAAAGTTTTCTCGCATTAGTAACATTGACACGGAAAAGTCTGGCAAGGTGGGACCAAATTTAGCTAAAGTAAAAAATAACACATTAAAAGAAATAAATTAAATAATAATCTCCCACCTATTACCAATAATGCCTCCCATCACCATAGGCACATGCTAAAAGTAGTATAAACAAAGCGACATGCATGTAGTTCTTGGGTCAAAATCGTTTCGAAAATTTATTTGAAGATTGAAGATATCACAAGATGGACCGAACTGAACAAATGTCATTACAATTAAGAATCATAGAAATAAAATACAAATTTAGAAAATAAGATCATGTTGTTGTGCTTGTTCCATATGTCGATGAGCAATGTGATACTTCACGCCATTACGCCTTTTACATTTATACTCGCAGAACGGACATTCAAATTTTGGTTCAATTCCGCATTCATACTTCAAATGCCTTTTTAGATTATACTTTTGAGAATACATTTTTCCACAATTGCTGCATGAAAATTTTTCATTGTGCATATCTAAAAGTAATGTACATTGTTAATAATTCTAATTCAAATTCAAATTAAGCATTGCTAATTGCGAGTAAGAAAAAGTCTTAATAGAAAATGACGGAATCGGATCTCCGCTGTATATTTAGCAACATAAATGGCAAAACCATAATAAATGCGATATAATGTGACATATTATGTGGTTCTACTTTAAATAATATTAGAAATTTCCAATAAAATCTAAAAAGCTGTTCGTATTTCATCTATCACTACTTAACAGGAAACTACAGTAGTATAGCTTATACGGATACTAATCCAAAGTAAGCCATCGATCACCAATCACCAGTTCCTTGATAATGCTTTGGTGAACTACGCATTAAAAGTATGTTGTGTTTTTTGTACCTAAACACATCTGTTTACTAGTTTACCTGTTACCTTAAAGACGTTATACGTTATACCCATTGTAGGTGAGGTCGTTGACCAGCAGGCGTTCAACTCTAAACCAATTTTCCTAAATAGTTCTTGAAAGCACAATCGAGAAACTGGTGATCGATGAGCTACTTTTGGTTAATATCCCCATAGCTACACTAATAAACTACTCCAAATTGAAGTTTTCTTCGTACAAAACCGCAACACAAAACATCTAGAACAGCACAATTTACTTTTATAGTTAATAATCGACGCCAAATTGAATTCTAGTTTACAGTACAATTTAATGTTTTAGTATGTGATGCGTACGCAAACTACTTTTTTTCCGGAACGTGCGCTGGCAAATGTTGCATTCAAATCTAGGATGATCACTGCATTCATTTTTGACATGTTCGACCACGCTACCTTTATTTTTGTATGAAGCACCACATTTACAGCAGACAAACCTCCCATTATTATTCAATTTATATAATTCACCTGAAACAGTATTGCTTCAATAAACCAAGTTTAGACATGAACATTCAAACATTCGTCCGGATCAATTCGTGGGAAAAATTAGGTTAGAAACAACCAAAAACAGAAATGGTAATACTTTATTTATAAGTTACTACGTTTGTTATAAACGTTATAATCTTTGTGTCTATGATAGAGATGTTGTTTGATATTCCCTTTGGTTTTCGATCTGTATGTACAATCCGCTATTGGGCAAGGAAACTGAGGTTCCTTTCCACATTCGAACTTCTTGTGGGAATAAAGTGACGTTATGTGAACATATTTTCTTCCACAATCAGAGCAGGAGTACATTTTTAATTGAGAATTCCAGCTGTGGTGCCCTAAAAAAGTTGCAAATAAAAAACGGTAACAGTTCTGAAAAATTCCGTTGTTTTATTGTATGGAGTGTTTACAAACAATGCGAAAATGAGTACAAACAATAGTTATTTATTATACAAGGGAAAAAAGTAGTAGATTTTAGATCGAGAGCTAAAATCTACTATTTTTCCCGCGTATAATACACTATTTTTTTCTGTGATTTGAAGTTTTAATCTGTTGGACTGTTGTAGGTAATTATAGCGACAATTAGACCCGCGTTGCTAAAGAAACCTTTACTTTACTTATATCCGTGAAAAAAGTACTCACTTTTTTCCCGCATACTCGCTTTTTTCAGGGGAAAAAGGAATTTTATAAAATGACATTTTGTTACCTGGTCACAAAGATAAAATGACAAATTTTTTTCCCGTCACAGAAAAATAAACATTTATTTTATTACTTTTTTTCCCACATATTTGGTATGAAAACTGTGAAGATTTTCGACACCCACATTTCATGTAGCTATTTAAGTGGACTTTTTCGTTGGTAATTTCTCCAACATTGATTACATTGAAACCTATCACCTAAACATATCGTGGAAAAACATAGTTCCAAATGCTTATTAAGGCACGGATAAATAGGAGTTTCACAGTTGAATGCAATTTAGAGCCGGATATCAAAATACTCTTTAGGTCTTCTGAACCCAAAAAAAAAAGAAATGTAAAGGAAGTGAAGGAATAAAAACCTTTTTCACAGTTTGATGAGGGGCGCGATAGAACTCGTTGGGGTGGAATAAACAATGCAGTTTTCAGTAGTAGCCATGCGTTGGTAGAATTGCTAATTCGTGACTGCGACGCAAAAGGCTTTTCCCACGCGTTTCCTAATCACGAAAGTATTCAAATGGGTCCAAAATTTAAGAACATCTAAGAGCATCCCCCAGAAATTGCACACTCGCAAGACTAATTGATCAGCAACTAAACGAAATTCCATAAAACTCTTGAGGGCACAACTACCTGATTCCCAAATTTATTACAGTCGCACCTCGATATATAGTAAGAGTTACTGTTCATGTAAAAGACATCATGACTTTAACAATTAGTGACAGAATTAGGATTTTGAACGTGCAAGATTTATGAGCGCATGTGAAATGTTCACTCGATTTCCCACTGCAAGACGACTTTGTGGGGTGGTGTTGGTGAAAAATGCATTTTTCTTCTATAGCTGTGGCAATTTTCTCTATATAAAAAAAGCATCTTCATTTCATCGATGTGTAAAATACAATTCTCATATTTGGTTAAACGACTGAAAAAGGGGAGGTTGTGTGTTTTATTACTTGAACTTCACAGTACAATATTCTGTGATTACGTTTTAGCTTTCTAAAGACACTCAATAATTAGGGTTCCTCATGCAGTTGTGACTTCCACTGCTGGTGTCTTACTTCGAGAAGATATTTGATAAATAATACTAATACTGCAAACTACCTCAGCAAATCGTGCTTTTTATAAAAATAAGTAAAATCACTAATCATAAAAATTCAAAACATCCCAAACAATTACTCAATGAACTCACTTTTTTCTTTACGTTTCAAATCAAAATTAAAGTAAAACAGTATGTGCCACATGAAATGTATTATTAGTTAATATGTGAACAGATTTTCCCAATTCTTTTAGTAACACTTTGCGAATAGATATTTTAGAAAATAAAATTTCGTTTGAACCTTCGGTTTGATATACCTCTAAATCTTTTATCCCTCTATCTTCGGTTGTTTACACGTTATAATCTAGTACGTTAAAAACATAACTTAACGTACTAGATTAATAAAGAAATAAAATTTAAAAAAATTGTTAATTTTGGTGATGGGCAGTGCCGAGTGTTTCAAAGAGTGTCAGGTTTTCGAGCTCCTCAAGTAGGACGAGAAGCTGAAAGAGAATTATTACACGCAGAAAAAGTAAAAATATTTTATTATTTATTAGATTTATACAACGTATGGCATTCTAAACATTTTTATATTCGATTTTTTAAACAGCCGTAGCCGTTACGATCTAGTTAATTCAAATTCGTCTGAAAGTGTACCGACCGCAACTACTGGTAATATCAACTTGAAGTTGGGCGTAAGCTCACATAATTAGAGATGATATTTTAGGTTGTATTGGTATTTGGGATTTCTAATTGTTGCTGCACAGCTAACGTTAGTTCACAATATGACGAACGATGAATTTTAGAACTTTTCCATTGAAAAAAAAGGTTAAAATTATAAAATTGAGATAGTCAACAGCAAGTTTAAATTTGAAATAAGAGAATGAAAAGTATTTTTACTTTAATAAATTAATAGGTAAATGAAATTATTTTAAAACGCGAATACTATAAATATTTTTTGATTTGTGTTTCTGTATATGTATAATACAGGGTTTCCATAAAAGAACTCCGGGGTTTTGAGGCGTAATATTTTAATGAAGAAAAAAACGTATATAAGTGTTTTATACATTATTGGAAAGGTTGCATTTTCAAGTTTTTTATACATATTAATACAGTTCAATATGAGCTCCGTTAATGGCACGTCACCTTAGAATATAAAAAACAACACGACACGTATCGTAACGGTACTCAATCTCTGCCCATGTCCTGGCCAGCATGTCTGGGGGGACGGTTGCCACGCAATTATTCGTTCCCTGAGATGGCCAACATCACGGATTTTCTTCGAATACACAAGATTCTTGATATGGCCCCAGTAGAAAAAGTTCAACGGAGTTATGTCAGGGCTCCTTGGAGGCCATGGAATAGGTCCTTCTCGTTGTTTCAAGATCAACGCTCTGGAGCGCTGCGAACTGTTGATGAAAACATTCCCAATTGGTATGGGTAAAACTTGATGAGCTAATCGTTTCGGAGATATTAATTACATTTCTGCATCTTCTACAGTTATTAATATATGAATTTTTAAAACCCCGGAGTTCTTTTATAGAAACCTGTATAATAAGTCTGCCTTTTGGAATATCTGACAGTCTTATACAAGACTAAATGTATTAGTTACTTAATTTCAGCAAGGATCTGGAACCGCGTATTATTACACCAGAGAGAAATCCTAAGTAGTCATTTTGTAAAAACTGAATCGACCTTGAGGAGGAAAAGTGCCAAAGTCTAACGAAACTGGGAGTCGAGCTCTGGTCCTCGTCGAAGTCCCAGTCTAACGTTCTTATGACTAGTCTAACAATCCTCTTCTATGTTGCAGTATACAAAACCCTTTTCTTGCTGTGTTATTAATTTATTCTCATTTTCATTGTCACTGCACCCAACTATAGATTTATTTATATTTGCCAAAAGCACATAGTGAGATTAAATCGCATATGATGAAATAGCAATAATGGTTTGTTTTCATGTGTCTCCCTGGATAATCAATCATACACATTAATTGTAAGAGGATTATAATTACTACGCTCCTCCACTTTTGATGATATTAAATGTTAACATTTGTAAAACTGTAACGATGCTTCATGTAAAACAATAATGAATACCAAAAAACGCTATTATTTACTAAGAATACTTTAATAGCTTAAATCCAGGATGTACTTTCTTTATGTGAACGTTTACATTATATTTTCGATGAGATCGATAAGCGCAGTAGAGACATCCATGCCTAGGTTGTGTGCCACATTCCTTGTAATGCCCCAATAGGTGGTTTCTGTTCTTATACCTTTTCCCACACAAGTGACAGCAAAACTGATTCTTTTCATTAAATCGTCTTCTTTGAGTGCGACGCAAATCTTTCTCAACTGAAAAAATACAAATTAGTATGGTGTAAAATACAAAATTTGTTTGCACGTAAGAAATTTGAAGCCTAGTCACTTTCTTGTCCATTCAATAGTGGAATGTAAGCGTTGTAGGATTCCCTTTAACAGTACCATACGAAACAGCTAGACGAACCGAAATACATTCAGTCCTTCCGTACTGTAGCACAACATAAGGAACACCAAAAACAATGTAGTGGTTTTGGTGTTTATCGAAATTTGAATTCAAACATAAAACACAAAGATAATGTCTGGTAATCCTAAATCCTAAAAATGGAAATAATTGAATAATAAAACAATTATGAACCACTTTACTATTTGTGATAGTTATAAAAGCTAAACTTTATGACTAAGTTTTCTATGGCGCAAAAAATTTCCCTTTTGGAATGATTTGTAGGAACATATATCACATTGAAATTTTGGTTCGTGTCCACATTCGTATTTTTGATGGTTATATAATGAAGTATAGTACTTGTATTTTCGCCCACATCTCTCACAAGATAAGGTCTCTTGGGAAGGCTTGCATGTAAAAAATCCTAAAACAGAAGAAAAGTGGTTTATTTTCAACGATACATAAATTAGAGACATAACTATTATAATATATCTTAAATTACGAGAAAATATATTTTTTCAGTAAAAGTCATTAAAATCTTCTTGTGGGAATAATAGAGTGAACCGTGGCCATATGACGCTTTAAATTGGACTTTCTTAGAAAACGATTGTTGCAGTTGACAAAATCACATGCAAAACCCTGCTTTCCACAATCGTAGGTAATGTGAACGTTATACGAGACGCGTTTGGTATAGGTTTTTCCGCACCTTCCACACACCCATACGTTATTGTCGTCAATTGTGCTCCCTAAAACAAATGAATTACTTATTAAAGATTAATTTTATTAAAACATACAGATTTAATAAACTTATTCTATTACATAAAAGCAATTATGACAATTGGTGATGAGCGGATGCGTGGACAGTTGCCATATGTCGCTGTAAATGGTACTTCCTTGAGCACGTGTAAGTGCAATGTGGATATAAGCACTTGAATCCCTGTGGTCCACAATCATAGCGCACGTGCAAATAATAGGACACTTTTTTTGTGTACGCTTTTGAACATTTCGGACAATTCCACGTAGGCGGAGTTTGGATACTGGCACCTGCAAAAAAATAAAATCAAACCATGCTTACAAAATAATAAAGGTTCATTAAAGAAGCACAATGTATGCTATTAGTACAGATAGTTGAGAACATGTTAATCGTAAAAGCGTCTACTCCACTATTAACTGATTGCACAATATTACATCAATACCTATGAAAACACCACAGGTCAAAATTCTGCCTAAACTGAATTGTACATAGAAAACTGACAATTTTCTTCGGCCTCGGATGATTTGGTACAAACCAAATGGAAATTCGTGGTTGTCGTTAAAGTCATTCTCACGTTTTGAGAAGAAGATAGTACATCAATTTTATTCAGCAATACTATCTAATTCATAACTTTCTAATTTCACCTAAAATCTAAGATTACGCAATTTTATTCACAAACCGTATTCTTCACACTCGTATATAAACAGGAATAAAGGCAAATACCTTTTCACTAGTGTAGATGTAGATCTCCAACACATGGAGAATTCGAGGTTTTATTTGTGCAAAATTTTGTTTTCCCTCAAATCTAAAGTTTGTAAAATTAAAATCAGTAGGATGCATAAAACATAAGTTGTTCAATTGGAATCCTTCCAGAACGACATAAAGTTGGAGTCCGCCTTTTCAAAAAAAAAAAGCAATTTAATTACTCAACATTTCAGAAAATTACACGAGAACGAATAAATCCATAATATAGTGAATGTATTCGTATACCAATATTTATTTTATGTCTCCGCGGTTTCGGGTTCGAATATGGATATTTGGAGGTAGGTAGGGTTGATAATTGCAACAATTGATGCCTTCAACCCACATTTACAAGGCATTTGCTTATTTTAGTTTAAGTATTTGAGTTTACGGTAGAACTATATTTTACCGATAATTTTATAGCTGTGCACATTTGAATATAAATGAAAATAACGGGTAAATCAAATTTTTCCAACATCGCTTATGAAAATGACACTTTCATCACTCAAAGTAGTGAGGAAAATAGACGTTTGCATCACTAGTGAGGAAAGTTCATTTCCATAGCAACGTTAGAATATAAAATCAGCAACTAGATTCTTGAAAAAATAGGAGAGTAAAATAATTATAAAAAAATTTAAAATTGAGACTCATTTTTGCGATGTTGGATAAAATAGTACTTATACACAATTCGTGATGAAAGTGCGATTTTTCAACTTGAAATATCCTCACTCGCTATCGTTCGTATAAGCATTGCTCGTTGAAAAATCAGTCACTTTCATCCCTTGTAATATACTATTTCTTGTCCAAATTCCGAATATATTGATTTTAATTTAGTTCGTTTTCTTAATTAACAGATGTTCTTTCACATCTTATGCAATTTGATTTTCAACGTATTATTTGCCTAATCGCTTAGACAAAAAAAATCAAGATTCCCTACAATCATCGCCGAGAAAGATTAATTATATTCATCATTAGAAGCATCTGCAGTTAATAACTGGAAATCACGTACACCCCCAGCTCCTCATACAAATTAATAACCAAGAGAAGAAGGGGATAAAAGCAGGACGGCAGTAAGAAAGAAACCGTTCAATTTTCAACCGAATCCCTTTCATCAAAAAAGCAACCGCTTGTCAATCCTGAAATCTTTTCGCTCCTTAACTTTTGAAGCTTGGCCCTGATAGGAGTTTCTATCGTTACCGTTATACTCGAGTAATTATTGCGCACCCTAAAAAAGCAATAAAGGATAGTAAAGCCAATAGTTATTGCCCAGTAAAGAAAGTAGGTATAAAGATTTTTAAAGATATGTCACAATTACAGGTGTGATTTTTCTCACAATTGAACGATAAACAGGGATGTAAATGGGGACTATGCCGCTGTATTGCTTTTACGAGTGTTTCATTAGTTTGCGGTGGCCTTTTCATTTAATCAGCCCCAATCTCGAGTACCTTCGCCAAATATTCCGCTAGATTTTGCATTGATGGTTCCTAAAGTCGAACTTAATTTGGTAATCATTGTAACAAACGTAGACTTTCCCATGTAGCAAGACCGTTCATTTCAAGCAAGCATTGAAGCTATTGTACGTTCAGCGAGAAATGTCTGGTATAGGATTAAAAACTTTAAAATCAAATAACAACAGTTATAAGAAAAGTACCTCCAACGCAACGCATATCGTGTCCTAAACTTCCACGAAAATCCCGATATTCGTAAAATTGTGATAAATTAATATAAAATTAATATAAATCATCCCGAAACACCCTTGCAAACGTCCATCAGAATATTTACACACCAAAAATAACAATCGTTTCCGCATCTCATTGTATTCAAAGTCTACTTCTAACGTGTCCAAAAAATTTCACGATAACATTCTGTGAATGAATGCTAAATTCACAGTTTGGAGATCAAAATGTCGAAGTCTATTGCAATGCAAATTCTATGTTAAATGAAGTAAAGGGAGTAAGTGCCAATTAAGTGGACAATCCATTCTAAGTATACGCTCAATAATTTATTTAATTATTGCAATAAAGTGAACAATGTAGTACCTACACACGACACCACGTAATATATTTACAAAGCTGTTTAACATTAAATAAGTAATTTAATTAAGCTACAAATGAGATGATGAGTACATAATACTGACAATGCACACCAATATGCTAATCGAATTGTGAGATAAAACGTAGGCAAATCAGATAAAAGCACCGAAACGTTCTAGTGGAATCCAATTTATTCCATCTTCCAAAAATAGCCCTTGCCAAATTAAAAGAAAAATGGTGCTTTTGTTCCGATTGTCCATCGAAAGAAATAAACAATTAACGATTACATGCCAAAATTCTATGGGTCAATAAATGACGCCTAAAATTTCCTTTTATTGGTGATTTATATGGACAAAATGTGCAAAAATACTTCGGACCTTTACCACACTCAAATTTTAAATGGTTTCTCAATGATGATTTATACTTGTAGATTTTTTTGCATTTCCAACATGAGACGGGAAAACCTAAAAAACAAGTAAGTTAGTAGTAATGAATTTTTGATTTTCATTAAAAGGGCACAATTTTTAATTCATGCTATTAAACAACATACCTGCATTTTGAATGAAAAACATCAGTTAGAAATCTTTTGTTACTTAAAACCTTCTAAACGATAATGTTTTGTATTTTTGGAGAAGTAAACAACTAAAGATCGAGCAGAAAAGAGAACAATAAGTAATTAAAAATATATTTCACTAACCTTTAGTTTACACAATTAATCATAACAAAGAATATTATTCACTTCAAAAGATACGTATGCAGGTCAATGGCGGTTTCTTTTACGAGGAACGGGGGTTCCAAGTAAAATGAGAGCCACAAATTTATTATGCGAAGACAATGTTATTTAATACTCAACGTTGGCTAACAAAATGACCGAAAGTGCCACTTTAAATCGCATTTTAGAATTATTTCATTGCCAAAAAGGTTAAAATTAAACAATTTAGGCGCCCAACTTCAGATTTGAATTTATCACAAGAGGACAACGTAAATGATGCACTGAATTATTTCATTATGTGTGTACTGTGGATGTTTAAATTATTCTTTGTGTTTCTGTATACAAAACCTTCTCTTGTGAAAGGAAACGTGGATAGATATGAATCAGTATATTAAGTAAGTACTTTCAATATTGACCGAAAAGCACTAACACAAGCCGCCACTGGCACCCGCATTAAAAAATACTGCAGAAGCGTAGGTAATATTTGACTGGAAGGCAAACAAATAATAAACAAAATATATGGAAAAATATTTCATTTATTTATATGTATGTATAATAAATCGCAAAATTCTTAAGTTACATAAATTCTGAAGATAAACATACACGACGATTAACAAACCGCAGAGATTCCATATTTCTTTTGCTATAGCGATGGTTCTGCATTCCATCTAAATTACTCTGTGGTTCGTACAATGTTTTAAAAATTATCTGAAATGCCTCTCTTGTATGTGTGTTTGAAGTTGATCTCTTCGCTTAAATTTTTTTGAACAAAACGAGCACTGGTATTTAGGTTCCTGTCCACATTCGTGGTACATGTGTCTTCTTAGCGTTTGTTGAGATTTGTACGTTTTTTGGCAATTGAAACAAATAAACGTGGTTTTTTGCTCACACGTTTCAACGTTTTTCAACGTAAGTGATCTACCTACAACGTTATCCATGTTAAAATTATTTGGTATTTTGATAACCGTTGAGTAAAATATATACAAAACTTAAAGCCAAAGGTTAATAAAACAGTTAAAAAAACGGTTATGGATAATTACACATCTATTCCATATCTGAAACAATAGGTATTCTTTTTATGAAGTCAACCCTGAAGAGGGAAGGTATCTGCCGATACATGAAATGGAACCGAACTGGGTCAGCGGTTTCGCAGTCTAATGCTCTAATCAAACTGTCCTCATTGTAAGATCCATTATACTAAATTCAAACTATTTATTTAACGTCCTTAACAAAAAATATACAACAAATATAAAGCAAACATGTTAGAAATATTTTTTTGAACACAGAGCAGCAATATTTTATCTATGTCTTCTCGCTATGTGCCTTCTCAACGTCGTCGTATGTTTAGCACGATATGAACACCCTGGATGAACACAACGAAACTGAGGTTCTTTCCCACACTCATATCGAATGTGTGCAACTAAGTTCCTCTCGTATTTATACAGTCTACAACAATTTGAACACTTAAATACCCCTGAAACAAAAAGCCAATTACTGACAAGAATCTTTTACAAAGCATTTAATTTTGTTATCATAAATTCAATTACCTTTCTGTATATAGTCAAATCAACCCCTCCAACTCTCCTTTATCTCTTCAAACGTCTTGCATTGACTTGTTTATACTAGAAGATGTAAAATTAAACAGCGTAATATTAAGGGTAATTTATAATTATCTTTGGAAATTGAAAACAACACATAAATTTGCTACATCATATAATATAGATCAGTGACTAGTAAACTTGACATTTTGAGAAAACAGTAGGTACTACACAAAGAATATAGTCTAATTGTATTAATTATTTGAATACTTGTAAATAAATCACACGAATTGAATGAAAAAATACTGATTTTGTACAATTACAGTTGTGTAGTCTACTTCCATTCACACAATACACCCTAAAATAATTATAAAGATGTTTGTGTTGGTTTTTTTTTAATTTAGTCCACATTATGAATTCTACTTAAATGAGTAGTTAATGTAGAGTTCCTTGTAAATTTTCTATCACAAATACAACAGGAAAAAAGCTTTTGTTTTAGACATTCAAATCTTAAATGACGTACGAGAGATCCTTTAGTTTTGTACTTTCGTCCACACTGAGTGCAAACGAATAATCCTTGGTTACTGATTCGATACGAACCTAAAAGAGGACACAATTATAAGTAATAAAAATTGGTACAAATCAATATCAAAACGATAATTGCTCTATAACAAATACACACGTCACTGAACTCGACTTCTCTATCGCATACATAATCCCAATTTAAAAAAGTTTCTTTTCTAAAAATGTACGTCATTACCTGCAGTGAAAGTGTGAAGTAAACGAAAGATTCTATATCCCTGCGCTAGTGCCATCTATTTTTAACATTTTAACTTCGAATAAACTACTATTCTTTTTGTATTTAAGTTGTGGGACGAGACCTAAGAAAACGATTTTCACTTCAGTTATTACTAACTACGCTTACTAGACTTTTCCTTCGCGTGGGGGAGTTTTACCGTCAACAACGTTAACGAACCGAGAATGCTTTTGCAAAGTATGAATCCGCGTCATCCGGGTGAAAGGTAAACACGCTTCCCTTTAGATAAACCACCTCTTTTAATCTTACAACGTGGTTTAAAAATCTGGGCGCAGATTAAAGTTTAACGATAAGGATATCTACTTGTATCGGAGAAGAAGTTAACGAAGGAGTTTATAGTTAAACAATTTATTTTACAACTATTAACAAACATGAAATAGGAAATATCAATTTTCTTTATTTTTATGTACAGTGCTAATATGTCTCCTCACACAAAATTTTCGATGAAATTTTTGCGAACACTCCGGAAATGGACAGGGATAATTAGGTTTCATTCCACAATAGTATTTCCTATGAACGTACATCGAATTCTTAGACGCATATCTTTTATTGCACTTCGTACAAATATAATCGAGAGATCCTGCAAAAAGAATGACTGTATATAAAATTAACAATTTCGATTGAGAATTAGAAAGAAAGCAAAATAAGTAGTATTTGTTATTACAAATAATACTCATCAAAATACAAGCAATTTTACTAATTTTTTATTTTAACTGTAACACGACGTGTTCGACAATATATGTTATAACAGATAGTATCGAAACGCGTCTGATTACATTTATAACAAAAAATTTGTGAAATTACCTAAGTAGGTACATGTATTTGTTATTGCAATTAATTATAAAGTTTCACAAAGTAAGTTGGGAGAAAATTAATTCTAAAATAACTATTTGCAAAGAGAATGATTTATCGCGTACCATGTCATCTAATGAAATATTGCAAAAGTACCTATCATACAAATAAAATTTATTTATAATTGTACAGACATTTTTTAAATGCACAGAGATCATTATAGTAAAGAACAAACGATAGAGTCACTACGCGTGTGCACTTTAGAGAGTGTACTCAAATCAGCACCAATTTTGTACCTCTTAATATTGACACGAACGGACGATCCATTTCAATCATGCGTGTCCTTGCCTGCTTCGACAAATTTGTGAAGGTTTTCCTTATTTTTTTTATTAAATAGTCGATAAAACTCACGTAATATGGCAACCCTGTTAGCAAGGCGTAAGACATCAAGCAGGTCCACAAGTAAATACCAAACAGCAATACCATCAAATCAACAGTATTAAAGATGGAATTTTCTTGGACAAGTGACACGGACAACTCTCTTCCATAGTGTCTGTGTGTGGTCATAAGCTCTCAAAAAAGCATTGGTTCTGAGTAAACTGAAACATTAAAGTATTGAACCTATTCACATCACCTTAAATATATTTTCTAGCTATGAATTTCTACAGAATATGTTACATTATATTATCGAAGAAAGGACTAAATATTGTATTACAACTTTCTGCGACGATCTCTACAAACTGATGGGATTTTCAGTCCTCATGAATACAAGGGAAAAAAACAATTAAAGGAAACAGTAGAAGAACTAAGGGTAGAACTTTCTACCATTTTGGTCTGTATTCGCGAAAATCTTTTCTGCTGTAAAACGCTTTAAACAAATGAACTCAACGGTTATATGTATATCCTAGCCACTGAATTACTCAGTATCCCTAGCAAGTTGCCATTTAAAAAAAATGTTGACAGCGTTGATATACCTATTAATTATTGGATACAACCTTTTTACGACGAAACGGGTTCCTATTCGACGTGTGTTATTTCAAAACCATTACACACACAGAGTGAAGACATTAATCGACACTGTGTTCTTTGATGACTGACTAGTTTTGCTGATATCCTTTGGGGCTATCGGTCTTCCGATTTGACCATTTATTTCTTGTGGGAGTACCTTAGGATACGTGTATACATTTGAGGAACTTTAGAGAAGAAACGGTGTTCTTACGCTATGCGCCAGCAATTATTCGATTGCGTAATATGTACCAAATTTAAAAAAAATAACTTTTAAGCGTAAAACTTGAAAAATGAAGAAAAAGTAGCAAATTAATGTTTTAATTTCAAGAAGAAAACCGGCAATTACCAAAACACACAAAATACAAAGCTAATCTCAAAATTAATCACTTACGACGAAGAGTTCGAATGTGGTCTTAGCTTTGATTCATAAGTAAGTTTTGTGGTATGTACCGTAGTCTTGACGAATGTATGTATTTTCTGCTTCGCATAATTAAATAGTATTATTATTTTGCTTCAGTTCTTGTCGATACACGCACGGATCGGGATCAGGTAACGGTTAGTCCTAGTAATACATATTACAAAATAAATTATTATTATTATTATTATTATTATATGTACTTCGATTGTTATCGATACTCAGGCCAAGCCTGGTTAACTAATCGCACGGATCGAAATCAAGTTACGATTAGTCCTACTAATACATATATCTATACAATATAAATTTGAAGTTGCTGTTAAAAAGTGAACATACTAAATACTATACACATATTATGTTCATTAAATTAAATGACGTTGATAAAACCAACGCTGATCACATTTTAGATAATGTATTTGTTTGAGAAGCCTCGGTGTATTTGATCCCAATTTGTAAAAGCCACGTCCCGTCGACCCTCTTTCCGCGAAGGCATTAACATTATTATTATTATTAAGGTACGCCATGAAGAGGGACAATAACGACACCAGTAGAAATTTCAGTAACTATAACAGTGAAGTAGTACAAAATGAATAGTAAACAACGCCCAAAAAGTGGTACACAAAATATAAGCGACTGGAAGTTGCTGAGTCTACACTGTGCAGAGAAGCTGGTAAGATTATGGCGTTGGTATTCTGGGACTCATGCGGAATACTTTCGCTTAATTACTAGCAAAAAGACTGGGTTTATTAAAAACAAAGTGGTTTGTCGTATTGACAATGTACCTACTCCTTGACAGAAATGCACTTGCAATAGCTACACCGGGCGAAACCGAATTCGAATTTGCAACATCCCACTCGTCAGATTTTATAAAGTCAGACCTTTTCAAAAGTTAAGAAAACATTGTGGCTGAAAAGCATTTCAAGACAAAGAAAGCAGTTAATGCAGCAAAACTTCTATTTCTAGAAGTTTACCAAGAATCATTTCTAAAAAGATATAACTTAGGAACATGTGGGACCACGTGTATTAGTGTTTTAGAATTGAAAAATAAACTGGTTTTTACGATGGTGAGTATACTCCTTCATTTTTATTCCAAGAAGTTTTCAAATTAGTCAGCCCAAAAACTTCGTTGTCCACAAGATGCATACATAACATCTACCTCTAAAAAATATATACATGCTATAGTAATGAACTACTTTTATTTCGCACACTCGTAGTGATACACCATGCATTAGGATAAAAATTTTGATTTCATTGTTGTAAAGAATACTTAATTAGTATACAGCTAACACTTATTATTAAATAAAATTAAAAAGAATTAACAAATTGATAGGCGTCATTGAAACCTAATCCAACATATTATGAATAATTGCTGCATGTGAACGTAAGCTTGATTTACGTTTAAATTTCCTTTGACATAATTTACACTGAAATTGTGGATCAACCCCACATTCAAATCTTGTATGCAACGATAAAGAGCCTTTATGCTTGTACGAAGTTCCACATTTGAAACACATAAATCTATTTTCTGTCTTATGTACGGGTACTCCAAAACCTAAAAAATAATAAGATTAATTACCCTTTTTAGTAACACATTTACATAAAGATCAATATAAAGTTCTTTGATGTATAATTGAACCGGCAGTGGTATATTTTATATGTAGTCAATTAAAGGTTGTTTTCTGTCAGGAACTGTATTTATTATACAATTTTATTAAAGATTGTGACGTTTCGCGACATAGATACTTTTTCAAGTCAATTATTCTAGAATGTGAAATTATTATTTGTTTAAAGTTAAAATATTTAACTTTAACAAATAATTTCACATTCTAGAATAATTGACTTAAAAAATGCAATCTATGTGGCGAAACGTTGTCACAACGCACCATTATTTCTTTAATAAAACTGTATAATACAGATCCTGGCAGAAATCAACCCTTAATCGACTACATTAATATAAAGTGCTCTTTAAGATGTCTATCTAAAGACAATCAACAATACTTTAGTTGGGCACAGTTTTCGTTATAGGAATGTTTTTTTTAATTGCGATCCACTGTATGTATACTCTTCGAAAATTTAGACATCAAAATTTGTTTCAGCTCTTAGTAATTACTGATGATTATGTTTTTGTAAGTACACTGCCTGTGAAATGGCAATCGGCCTTTTCATTATTGATCAAATGAAGGAATAAAGTCAACCCGGACACATACGGTTTTTTTATAATTCACAGAGTAAGAAGATTGTAAATTTGCAATGTAACCGTTCGACTGTTGGGTTATAATTTTAATTCTTTTATAAAATGACCGAAACCGCTACCTAAATTTCCCAAAATAATCCGGTAACTTTACATTAGTTGCGTAACGAATAAGAATTCGGTTTGAACATTACGGAGCGCCAGCATGACAGAAATATTGTTAATTTGATATACTTACAAGCACTTTGAGAATATACGGATGTGACCACGGTGTACCTATTCTACACATAGCTATTAATAACATGTCATAGGTCATTAATAACAGTTAGATGGAGCCATGGAATCAATGAAATGCAGAACTAAAACTACAAAAACCAAGCACATGTAGGTACAAACAATTACCTCTTACCAACACGGATGGATCTACTGACCCTTCATACAATTACCTTAAAAAAAGCCCATACGGTTCATATTGTCATTCTGTGCATTGATATGACGAGAGAAAACGGTAAAATTCTATGAAAATTGTAGCACAATTTCTGAAAGATATGGGTATTGTAGTATTGTAGCTTTGGAACAGAATGTAGGTTAATCGTTGCCAACGTCACAGTTAAAACAAAAAAATAGTAATACCCACAAACAAATACAAAAAAGTACTAAGGAAGACTAAAAAAGTTAACATAGAGAATCAATACTAATTGCTTCAGGATTCAAAATAAAATGAAGGCAATAAATATATCGAATACGGTAAGTGCTCGAACAATTCAAATCTTTGGGTTTCCCCCAGAGAGACACCCGCCAATTAGATTGTTGTTTTCATCAGTGAACTCTATATATAACTGGAAGGACAACGGTTACTGTTAATATCCATAAGAGAAATGTAGTAAGATAAGGATAGCCTTCCTCCTACTAACGTCCATCTTGCTCTAACAGAACGGGTCAATTTTTATATTCGACGTTATCCTTCCAGTTATACAGGGTGTCCCGGGACTAATGGGAAAAAAGTCAGGAGCGTGTAGTCTGAGCCAAAATAGTGTTAGTACTTCATATAAACTTTTTCTATGCAGGCCCTCG
Source organism: Pyrocoelia pectoralis (assembly GCA_036250285.1). Lineage (NCBI taxonomy): Eukaryota > Metazoa > Arthropoda > Insecta > Coleoptera > Lampyridae > Pyrocoelia > Pyrocoelia pectoralis. Next base: position 684,896 of record CM070079.1, read on the forward strand.
TTTTCGAGTTATAGGCCTCCAAAGTTTGAATTTTGAATTTGTTTTTTATTTTTAATTTTTGTACTGGTTATTTGATCTTTATAAAATTTTCCGCATGACTATAACGTACATGTATCTTTATTTTGGAAAGGTAAACAGATTTACAGTAGTGCCTTGAAGCCAGGGACGGACTACTCGCAATGGTTAGTAATCCAAAAATTTTGCAGGGATGGCACACCCTGTATAAAATTATCGAAAATGACTTCCGCACGCATTAAGCTAACGAAAAGGTACTCTTGTTGGAATTCGATAAAATAAGCCGGTTGACTCATATTTACAGTTTTATTAATGCACGTGTACCAATTTACGCATCCTATGGTTACTTGATAAACGGTAAAACACTTTTAAAACATTTTTACCAACTTTCGAATTAAAAAGTCGTTAGTGTTTTTTATCTTCTACTATCGTTAAATTATTTTTTTGTACTACAGTTGGTAAATCTTGGACATCGTATTAATAAGTTAGTTTTATCTCGTTTTGTACTTATAAAAATGGTGAATACGTAAATTTGTTACGCAATAAAACTGTAAATATTAGCCAAACGGCTTATTTTAAAACAAAATAATTGAAAATAAGGTTATTATCTCGGAAACTATTACCTACCAGTAGATATACATATAATGTCACTACTAAATCCACTTTGACCTCCAGCTCCTCGAAACCGCTTTCAAGGTTACTAATGCACGTTGGGGTTGGGGGTATGATCCGCTTGAACGGGGGGGATCTGTTTGAAAAGCTGTTGAATCTGATGGATGGCCTGGTTTTCTACCGTAGGGTTGATCGGGTTGGACCCCCCTGTTCAAGCGAATCAGACCCTGTTCAAGCGGATCAGACCCCGTTCAAGGGAATCAGACCCTGTTCAAGCGGATCAGCAGATCAGCAGAGACCGAATGACCCTACAGTCACTGAAATATAAGCAACCTGGAACGCTTACGCTTAACTTACAGCCGAGCCGACAGAAAGGGAATTACTGTAGGGTCATTCGGTCTCTGTCTTGCTGATTATGTTATTGTATCGTATAAGTAATTTTCCGACAAACGCGAAACTAAATATGTAGGGAGTCAATGAACCCTCCTATGTACGAATTGCATACAAGGCTTTATGTCACACTGCGAGAGAAACATTAAGAGTTGCTTACTAACAATAAGTAATCAATTGAATTGCTTACCGTCAATTTTTAATTAACTCCATCGTCACTATGAAAGGCGGCAATTTTACTTTTTTATTTTAATAACATGAAGCCATGCTTTCAATCGACCGCGGTCTTTAAGAGGAAATCTGTATAAGAAAATGTGACAATAGAGAAAAATGTACAACAATGACTAAACACTAAAACATACGTATGAAATTTCACAGTATTATCTCTCTTATCGTCGATATTGTTACATATAATATTTAATAATTTGACTATGATGATGATTACTATAGATGATTTCATTTATTCCGTATGTACTCGTGTTTTTTACTATTGAGGTAGGTAGCTTATTATATCAATTTTATCCATGTTTTTCTCTTTATATGTATTTTATGACAAATCTAATATAGCTGTAGCTATGATGGATGATTAATAAATATTATTATTATTATTATTATTAATTAATTATAGGCACAGCAATATTTAACCATCGTATAACACAATTGTTTTTCAAAGTGTAGGACAACAACTAATTTGACTGTGAATGAGTACAACAAGGACAAAATGACCCTTCGTTATTGCTATCGCACGCTGGGTTTATTTCCTACAGGTTAAATGCACCGTGCGCGTTCCAGGTTGCTTATATTTCAGTGCCTACAGTAATTCCCTTTCTGTCGGCTCGGCTGTAAGTTAAGCGTAAGCGTTCCAGGTTGCTTATATTTCAGTGATCTACTCCTACCTTTAGATATAGGATATATTTAACAAAAATTAAAGCACTTAAAAAGCAGTTCATTCATGAAAAAATATACAGGGTGTTTTAAAATGGTCGACTTTTGGCAGTTCTTCTGTGGTCGTTAGAAAAAATTCAGTACGTCTCTTTTGCAACAAATTTCGTTCAAAATCAGCATATCGAGAAATAAAACGCACTTTTGTTTACGATAATCTCAAACTTTGTTGCTTTGTTGCCAATGATTGAATAGTTATGATTTTTTTACTGATTGTTGATTTCGGCGACAATTTTTAAAAAACATTTATTTTCTCCTAAATGAGTTGATTTAAGTAGGTGAAAGGCTAAACAATTGGTCTAGAATCGAATATGTATTTCAAAAATATAGAAATCTATAGGGTGTTCCATTTAAAATAATCGAGTACGATACTGTACAGACGAAACCGAGAGCAGTGCGGGCCTGAAAATATTTTTAGGTTGTAAACAAAGAACATCTGAATATGAAATGTCTCTTGATCTTTTGTCCTAAAATTAATATTAAAGGTACTATCGAAGAACGCAAGTGGGCAACCCTGTATACAGTAAACTTAAACTTATAAATCATTGTGACACGCCTATTAACATGACAAAACAACGATATAATCCTAAATACCTTGCCTCAGCTTCAACAGATATTGTGGTATAGAGGGCTTCCAAAAAGCGTTACAGTGTACCTTGAAAGATTTATGATAGATATATGGTTACATGGGAGAGATTCAATTTATGGTTCAATAATTCTTCATTGTTAACGTGCGTGGTGGGTCGTGTATTGCTTTCATTTAATCTTGTATTCTCATATAGTTAAAATAGTATCATCCAACTTCACATATACAAAGCCAAATTCGTGGTTTTATGGCAGAAAATATTGAAATGCAAGAAACAACAATCTTCTTCCTAAAACAGTCAATGCTCAAACACATTTTCAAGATCTCATTGTCTTTGGAAAGAACTCGTTTGGTAAAAGTTATTGCAAAAAAAGCACTCACTTGCAAAATATAATTGTACACTGTTGTATTGATGTTGGTTTACAGAAATTTTTGAACCGCTGGCACACAACTTTCCCGTGTTTACTACAATGGCGTATTAAATAAAATAGTTTTTTCCATAATAACTCAAAATAAAATAGTTTTTGCGTAATAACTCAAAAAAAATAACAAAATTAATATACCGGGAGTTTGGTCTTAAAGTCGAACATAGCAATTTAACATGGTATTGAACGTTTTTGCCAATTGTTGCTCGCCTATTTAACTTAGAGAAAAGGTAATGACATCAACAGAAAGAAAAAATTATTGCGATTCAAATAATACTACTGGCAAGACTAAAAGTACGATTTATTCTTTTAAAATACTAACTTAAAGTATGAAACTGTTTAAATAGCATTATTCCCTTGATTTTAAAATTTTACAGCAATTGTTTTTTGTACTGTTTGTTTGTCAATACGAATTTGACGTTAAACCACGTATTAAAGTTTATTTATCTAATAATGAATACCTATACCAACGAAGAAAGGGTTTTTATGGTGAAAACCTTTCATGGTGGCGCTAATTTCATAAGAGTTCGTGATTTCTTTGCCGTAATTTTAATACTACAATACAAAAGTGTCATACTTTCAGTTAGTATTTTAAAAGAATAAATCGCACTTTTAGTCTTGCCAGTAGTATTACGAGTATTTGAATCGCAATAATGTTCTCTTTCTGTTGATGCCATTACCTTTTCTCTAAGTTAAATAGGCGAGCAACAATTGGCAAAAACGTTCAATACCATGTTAAATTCCTATGTTCGACTTTGAGACCGAACTCCCGGTATAGTGTATAGTATAGTGTAATCAGAAAACGATTTCTGATTTTCTCATGAAATAGTATAGGTACAGGGTATGTCATCAATATTTTTAATAGTTTGTTAATTTCCGGCTAGGCCGGAAGTACATTGGTGTACTTATTATACTCGATTAAAAGAGTCGTATGTCCCCTTCTTGACTGTACAATTTTATTTCTTCATCTTTGTTAGCAAAAAGGTTATGACGATTTAAAATTTCCTTCTCCTATGGGAAATAAATGTAGTGCCAATAGTTTTTCATGGACTATATGTATAACGTTTCAAGAATTAAAAAAAATGCTCGGAACAGAAAATCGATTTTTAATTTTTGACCAATTTTGAGCACCAATAAATTGGCTACGTTTAATTTTTGTTCTTTACCAATTATAAGTAAAAGTTCTGGCCATCCTTTGGCTATAATTTCCAATTTTCAAATTTTAATTAAGTTAATTAAGTTAAACGGTTTTTGAGCTACACCCTAACAAATATAATCTTGGAGAATTGCTATATTGCCGCCATTTTGAATTTAGAAACAAACAAACGAAAACGTTTTACTTGTAACCATGTCTACCAACTTTTCACCAAGGGAAATTAGCTTGGGTTAAAATTGGAATGTTTGCTCACACAATAACGCCTCTAGTTTGGGCCCCTTTGTACCGATTTTGATGAGGAGCCTGTTTTAACGATGAAGTTTTTTTGAAGGCCTTAGTTTTAAATTTCATCAAAATCGGTCTAGTAGTTTAGGCTCCACAACCATAACGTACGCATGCACTAACTGACAAACATTTCTCAAAGATGGTGATTTTGGACTGAGGGGTACTCAAGACGTCGAGATTCATGAAAATCTCGAGATCGATTTTTTTTTCGATTACCTACATTACTTTCTCTATGTACGGGAAAGTAAAAATTCAAAGTTACATTTGACAATAATAAAGTTATATAGGTACCATCCATAGGTATACTAAGTATGAAACACATGAATCTATTTTGTCTCACAGATACTTCCGAACCTAAGAAAAATATAAGAATAATTACACTTTTTAATAACAGATTTAAACAGACAACTTAAAGAGCTCCTTTGATGCCATTGTAAAGTAGTTACCTAATTGAGACGACGAATTAAGTTATCGTCATCCTCTCGAATATCCTATTTTTAAAGACTACAAGCCGCTGACTCGCAGCTTCGTCCGCGGTCTTGCGACTTTTACTATTAGTCCGAGAGCCAGCGACCTTTTCTAATGACCAAAACCACAAAAGCTGAAAATTTTTCCTAAGCTTTATTTAGCATCCCTAGTAAGTAAATGGACCGCCAGCTGGCGCACTTGCGGGGGGTTTAGCTGCGGCAGCCCCCCAAACACGTAAAATAATAATTTAAAAAAACTAATACCACAAAAGCTGCGACTTTGTTAACATGTTGATTATGTTATAAATTAATGGAAAAAAGTAGCCAGCCGAATTTATGGTGGGGGATTATGCGCCAGCTTTTCAGGTAAAGATGTGAAAAATATGCGCTGACTAAACTGATACCGCAAAAGATGAAATTTGGTAATACAACAGATAAGTGAATAAGTTAAACGAAACAAATATCCTGCTTTACATTTAGTGATTTAGTGAGGGAAAAGTGTCCAGCTGATGCAGTTAACGATATAAGGCGCCCGAGCGCAGGGTCTTTCACTGCATCAGCTAGGAACTTTTCCCCCACAAAATATGAAGCTGGATATTTTTTTTCGTTTAAGTTATTAACTTAACTGTTGTACTACCTACCAAATTTCATCTTTTGCGGTATCAGTTTAGTCAGCGCATATTTTTCACATCTTTACCTGAAAAGCTGGCGCATAATCCCCCACCATAAATTCGGCAGGCTACGTTTTTCCATTTATTTATAACATAATCAATATGTTAACAAAGTTTCAGCTTTTGTGGTATTAGTTTTTTTTTATTGTTATTTTACGTGTTTGGGGGGCTGCAGCAGATAAGCCCTCCGCAAGTACGCCAGCTGGCGGTGCATTTACTTACTAGGGATGCCAAATAAAGCTTCGGAAAAATTTTCAGCTTTTGTGAATTGACTAACTCTAAACGGTCACTGGTTCCCGGACTATATAGGAAACCTCTCGACGTACTCTAAGAATCATAATTTACTCATTAATCCTAACAAATGTACTACGGCAGTATGTAATGTGCGTAACGATTCAAGCGCACACAGTAACTTGTGTTCGAAAAGCTTGTGATAGTGTGAAATCTTTGCATTCCCCATAGCGTTGAGTGAAATTCACTCAACGCCCATAGTCAATTACAGTAAAAAAAATGTGATTCATTTTACATGCTGTGGCACAGTACATGGCTAAACTGTGCACGCACGTTTCATTTTTGGTACCATGTATCATTTATTGGGAAAACTCCGATACGTATCGACGTGGTTAAGAGATTACCTTATGCCTTTTAATGTACGGTAGCCTCCTAACCGCAACAAAATTGCTCCCTCTCAAAGCCTTCAGGCATCGGTTGATGTCTAATGCTCGACAATCAATTAATATGTGCAAGGATGTCAGGTAACGGTGGTCTGCTATATTTCGTGTAGTAGATGTATACCGTGTGCCAAGTTTCAAAGCGGGACATAGCCGAATTGCATGGGAAATCACATATTTGCAGTTTGCTGCTCACCAATTATATCTACAAGAATGGTAATGATGTCTATCGAAAGAGCATTATTTTCTGAGCCTGTTTATACCAAATTGTTTGGTATGCTTACAAATTCCCTGCTTTTTTAATTAAAAAATAATTTTCAAAAGTTAAAAAGTATGAGCAGCCATGACATGCCAAATTCAAATAATGTTTAATATTAATTTTTAGACCTGTTGCCTATTTAAACACTCGTTCCTTGTTATAATAACTATTATTATCTATCATTATTCATCGTTAAATTTTTCAGGAAAATGCCATATTACATAATTGAACATGTTTGATTTGATAATATTCAAAATTATTCGAATTTGACATGTCATGGCTACTCATATTTTTAACTTTTGAAAATTATATTTTCCTAATTAAAAAAGTAGTGAATAGGTATAAGTACCAAACATTTGGTATAAACAGGCTCAGAAAATATTGCTCTTTCGATAGACATCATTACCATTCTTGTAGATATAATTAGTGAGCAGCAAACTGCAAATATGTGATTTCCCATGCAATTCGGCTATGTCCCGGTTTGAAACTTGTCACACGGTATGTATAGTCAAATAAATTTGCGGTTAAATAAAATTAATTACTTAAATAATTAAAGAGCATAAAAATCAGTCAAATATATCAATGAAAACACACTATTGGTGTAAAAGCCCTTCTTCTAGCACCTGTTTTGTATCACATTGCTATAAAAAAAGTTGAATTAGTTGATTAAAAATGTAATATTTATTATTACATAAAGATAAAAGGTATTAACAAATTAATAGGCATAAATAAAACACAATTAATCCAAGATATTGTGCACAAGGGCCGAATGTGAACGTAAGTTTGATTTACGCTTAAATTTCCTTTGACATAATTTGCACTGAAACTGAGGATCAACGCCACATTCGAATGTTGTATGTAATGATAAAGAGCGCTTATGTTTGTACGATGTTCCGCATTTAAAACAGGTAAATCGATTTTCTGTTTTATTTGCAGGTACTTCGAAACCTAAAAGAAGATAAGAATAATTAACAGATTAGCAGATTGGCATATTTCAAAAATAACCTAAGTATCACCTTTTATGCTTTTATAACATAGTTAAGTCAGTTAAGTGACGATGATTGAGTATGACTGTATGAGTAGGTCGTAGTATTCTGTATAGTCGTATTGGATTCTATTTATAAATCAATATAGTGTCGATGGGTTTTTGACAAAACATCGTAAGCGACACTTTTTTCATTTATACGTTTTTTGGACCAAATGGTAGCTTACGTTAAACTACAGGTCTCTGCAAAGCAGCGTATGTGAATTACTCATTTTGACAGTTAAAATTCAAAATATATAATATCGTAAACGCCGATGTTTTTAATTTTAGTCCCTTAAATATCGTATGCGTATATCCGGTACTGACAGATAATCGCAAGCGCCTTCAAGGTGTTGTCGGTTACGTTATTTATTTAGGCGCTTAAGATAATTGTCATATTCCGTAAACACGACGTCGTGTTGATCACTGCGAGTTAACCTCAAATCATAAGTTACAAATTTTAAATTACACTTTCCCGACAAAACATTGTAAGCAGCATAATTTACTTAAAATGCCGGATTCTCGTTAATTTAATGTCGCTAATCAATTTCTAACGATGAAAAATATTATAATACAAGTTTTAGTATTACTTTCTCTAGAAATAACATTTGTATTAAGTAAAAAAAGTGGATTCCTGTAAAATTAACAATTTGTCGTTTACGTTGTTTTGTCAAAAACCCATCGGTGTAATGAAGCCATTTCACACAATAACCATAAGAAATTGTTATCCATTGTAGAGCAGGTGTTCTTAAGGATCTATGTCAGGACCACTGTTTTATACTTTGCACAATTACATAATATAAAATAAATATCACCTTTATGTCGATGAACCATAATTATATTACTCTTTTACTCAGGATGAAATAGGAACACCAATTCAAAAAATAAATATTATATATAAGGATTCTAAGGATGACAATTTACTGTTGTGATAGTATTTGGTGCCATTACCCTACCGTGAAATTACATAGTAGTAGAGGGAGTAGAGGTAATGCACTTTCTCGTGACCCGTGCCCTTGAAGAAAGCGGCGCGAAGGCGTGACTATTTACGAGGGAGAGGGATATTGTAAGTGAAATTCCAAACGATAAAAACATCGACTTCAGTTATATAAATGGTTACCTACACATAAATGTATGTTTAGATTGGTTTGTTGTTAGCAATATAACATCTACGGCTACTACGGCGGTATGACTCTAGGTCACGAGAAAGTGCATTACCTCTACTTCTGTTCCCATCAAGAATTTTGCAAGAAGCTTGGGATTTTCTGTAACTAATGACCGGTTTCAAAAGCACATAGGTAATTGTTTTTCATTTGCAACTTGTTCCTCTTCACAGATAAATTTGAGGTTAAGTAGTAGAGCGCAGAAGAACATTGTTCATAAATCAATCAATAATATAGTATCGACCAAAGTGTACTAAACCGTTATTAAGAAGAATTAAAGAAAGCTTAATGAGTATACAATTGATGATCAAAAACATAATATTATATACTTATTATTGTTGAATGATTCGTTAGATTAATGGTGAAAGTCGACAATATTTATCGCAGCATTTAAAAACAGTAACTATCCAACATCCAAAATCCTGCATTGAGACACATCAACAAATTAATATAAGCATGAATAACAAATTAATCCAACATATTATGTACAGGTGCAGAATGGGAACGTAAACTTGTTTTACGTTTAAATTTCCTATTGCATGTATCTATAAGTCAGTGTCGTTTCATGTTGTTTTTGTGGATATGTTTATTCATCGCTAAATATGAACATTAATATTCTTAATGAATTTCTCCATCCTTAGCCTATTTTATGAATGATGGGGGAATGGAATAAAACCAGAGTATAGGCTAAACAAGTTTATTTTCTGTTTTGCTATCGATTTCGGTCATGGACCATGGCTTATAATAATAAAATGAATTTTTAGCGATGCCCGAAGATGGTCCATGACCGAAATCGATAACAGAATAACAATAAGTAAATGAACATATGATACGCAACTGACTTGTAGTTTTATACTACTCGGCTTTCGGAATCATGAATCGTGTTGCGCCGGTTGCTCGCCTTCTTAGGAGACTACGACTGTAGGTACTTATTAGATATGAAGCACATAGGTTTCTCATTTACAACTTTCTCTTCACAGATAAATAAGGTGGTCATACAAGTAGAGGTGTCCCGCAGAGGTACACCCCAGAGATGAACAGCGGAGGTTTACCTCTTGAGGCGAGGAGCGCTCTCACACACACAAACACACCCGCACACACACGCACACACACACCCACACACACACACACACACACACACACACACACACACACACACACACACACACACCCGCACACACACACACACACCCGCACACACACGCACCTGTCTGCCTCCTGATGCTGTCAGTTGAACTCAATGGCTTCTAAACGAGTAGACCACGCGATCGCAGTTGTCGATTTATTGTTAGCTTATAGTGTTAAGAATAAAAAGAAATGCCGTAAACATGGAGTAAAGCTTGGTTATTTAAAAAAAACGGTACAGTCATGTCATCACTCCTACTTTTCTCCTCGTCATCCATGTTTGACTGCGATGTTCCAGGAGCTTCTTGATCACCGAGGAAATCAAATAGATTATAATACCACAGAGTTGGCTTGTACAGTTCATCATCAAGAATTTATTCAATTAAATATTTACTTTAACTCAATTGGAAATTAAGTAACATTAAGAGCACCTGATCATTTTTGTTATTGTACGAACTACTCATAAGTTATCCTAATTCTCACAAACCGATTTTGTGTGTATTCTCCAATTTTTTCAATTTTTGTTTTTACATATGTGTTTGTCAATACATTATCTAGAAAAACTCCGACCAAATATTTTGTATTTGGAGTAGGTCCCTCAGGAACCTACTATAAAGTTTGGGTTTTCTTAAATTGACCTTAATTACCACAGCAATTTTTTATTAAAAATTCCCTCTGAGTTTTTGTAGAAATTATCATGGGAAACATTTTAAGGTATCGTAGACCCTTTTATCTATCATAATAAAAAGTTACAGTGGCGGGCGATTTTAGAACAAAAATATTTGAAACCTCGTGCATCTCTTTCTACCTACTTTCTCTTACTTCTGGTTACAGTTTACATCGGAAGGACTATATCTGGACTGACCTAAAAATCGACCTAGATTACACCTAAAATAGTCTAGACTTTGCGCGTTTACATCGCAGCGTTTTTAAACGACCTACCTATAAATTGAGGTTGATTTTAGTCCTACTTTAAATTGATTTAGAGCCCTTTATCGGTAAAAGTAGCTATTAGTAATTTGTGTTTGTGACTTTGTGATGTTCTTATTGTAACGTAAGTTTGTATTTGTGTCAGAACTGATTGTTAATCGTTTGGTGTCTAAAAATGAATTCAAACTTCTACTGCCCTTCAGTGTCGGTCTGGCGGCCCTTTGGGCCCTCGGCTGGCAATGTTCGAGGGCCCCCTTCCTCCGATAAAAAATAAATAGCGATCTTCCCACCAAAAAACTTCACTTTCAAATTTCGACCCCTGAATAGTTTCAAATTTCAACTTATAATTTCAACCAAAAATGTTAGAAATAAATTATAATGAAAGAATACTGCCAATTAAAAAAACACTAAATCACTACATAGGTAAAGTCCATTCACTCCCAAGAAAACTAAATGTAAACACAATGACGCGGTATTCATGTGATCGACAGAAAACATTGAACAGGGCCGCATTAAAAGTTAAATACATTGATCAAAATATCATCAAATAATCAAAATAGACCAATAAGAACCGTGCTGTCTCCCTGGAAACGACTGTTCACGCGTCTGTATGTATTTGTTTTAGTTTTTCTTGGGAGTGAATGGACTGTAGTTACTAGTAAACATGATAAAATATAAATTACCTCATAACTAATAAAGTTTTAAAGAAATTGATCAAAATAATCATTTTTTTTAGTTCTTCACTGCTATCTGCTGCCGATGACTAATTTTTCGGCGCATGCTCAGTCGCGCGCGCTCATTCAACCTTCTCTTCCCTTCTGCCAGTAGGGAAGAGCAGGTTGAACGAAACATAAACATTTGATTAAGTAAATACTCTTTTTAAGGTGACTCAATAACTCTAAATTTTACTCGATATCTTGCGAAATTTTTCTCAATATCCTTCCTAATTGTTCTCAATATTTTTTGAAAATTTTCTCCATATTTTTCTAAATTTTTCCCCATACTTTTAACATGGGCTCGCGGGGCCCCCTTCGCACCGTCGGGCCCCCGGGCCCTCGGCGATCGCCGACCAGCCGACCTGGCCAGACCGACACTGCTGCCCTTTGTGAATTTGTACAATTGCATCGGTAAAACAGACCACTACTACATAGGTCAGGTCGAATACATTTACATCGTTTTTTATACTACTTTAGTCCAACCTAAATTTAGGTCAGTCCACGGAAAAATAAGACCTGACCTATACCATTTAGTCCTGGTCCATATGAGTTTACATCACATGGACTTAATTTATTTAGGTCGAATTTGGGTATAGGTCGCGGACTAAACCCATGATGTAAACGTAGCCTAGAGAGGTGTGCCATCAATCTCATTAGGGATACCTACATTAGTAAACGTAATCTGTTTTTATTCAATCGCAAAATAAATTTTGCTGAAAATTAACAATAGTACAAAACAAAAATTTATAAAATTTGAAATAATCCATTATCTAGTAATTTTCAAAACATAAATTATTTAACATTTTTGCATCGACGTAGATATGTACTAGAATTGTTTATTCTAGATTATGGACATGATCCTGAATTAATTCTCATATTTTTGAAAATAATCAAATGCAGTTACAATAAAAATGTCCCACATTTATAATTCAAGAGCAAGACCAACTTTATGTTAAAATATATTGATTTTTTTTTTTAATAATAATAATAATTTATTCATTTGTTAATAGAAAAAACTATTTTAAATACGTCATTCTTAAAAAAAAATACTGGAACCACCTAACACATGAAAACTTGTAAAAAGAGTATTTCTTACGTATAACATATTGGTGTATAAATAAAATCAAATAAAATCAAACCGTTGCGTGAGAATTTCACTCAACGATCAAATATTAAAACGTCAAAGAAAACACGTTTACAATTACAATTCAAATTAAGATATCAGATCACAAGTTTAATTTTGAAATCGTTGTCTATATCGATGTCTAAAAATTCTTTGATGGTGTAAAAAGCCCGAGTTTTTAAATATTGGGTCATGCAAGGCAGTTGTTTTAACATATTGGGTAATTTATTGAAGAGCTTTATCGCATAATAATTACTGCTGTTTTGCGAAGTCGATAGGCGCACTTGAAGGTTTAAATTATGTACTTTTATTCCTTGTATTGTAATTATGTGTATCAGAGAATGAATTATAATACTGGTAATTATCTTTCATGAATAGTATACAGTTTAAGATGTAAATACAAGGAAGTGTTAAGATACCCAGAATGATAAACTGATCTTTGCAACACTGCCTATATTCTAAGTTGTTAATAATTCTGACAGCGCGTCTTTGAATTTTAAAAATTTTGGGCATACATGAAGAATGACCCCATGCTATCAGTGCGTAACACATTATTGAGTGAAAATACCCGTAATATGCTACCTTAGCTACATTTGTTGAAACATTGTTCATTAAGCTTCTTAGTATGAAGCAAGCTTTTGATAGCTTACTGCTTAAATTTGTACAGTGCTCCGACCAGTTTAATTTCGAGTCTAACGTCACCCCCAAGAATTTAATTTTATTTGGTTTATCTGATTTAGCATTATTTTTCAGTGTAAAAATACATGTCTCGCTTTTTGATGTGTTTAGATGCAATCTGTTATACATTGAAATGTATAAATTAATAATTAAAAAAAGACACAGGTATTGTATTCAAAATATCCACCGACTTTTTGTATTATTATGTGTGTAACTACTTATTGTCTATTCTGTATACTTAATTTATTTATGTATGTATCACTCAACGATGTATGTAATATTAGGGCTGTAAAGATCCGCAAATTTTATGGATCCGAAAACCGGATTTTTGTGGATCCAGATCGAAAATTCGAAGGTTAAATCCGGATCTACGGAATTTGGGGTTAAATCCGGATCCACGGATCTACGGATTTGTGGGTTAAATCCGGTCCTGCATTACTATTAATTTACATAGGATCCGGATCTAAAGTGTGTAGCTGTATCCCTTTTTGAATAAATTCGTGGAGGAGACTACTAAATTTGAGTTTTCATTTACTGATCCAGATACCTCCATTTTGAGATTCTTTTTTTGTAGGTCATAGATCCTTTTATATATTGGCTTCTATAGCCTTCTAGCTTTAAAGATATTTGTGATTATTCATTTACTGTAATAATGTTTCATTTTAATAACTTCTAAATAATACGAATTACGAAATTCATTTTATACATCAACAACAGAATTCACGTGTGATCGAATTTCGGATCCGGATATGTGGATCCGGTTAAATAAATCCGGATCTTAAGGATCCGAATTGTGTATGAGATCCGGAGAAATCCGGATCCGGATATATAGTAGCTGGAGATCCGGAGAAGATCCGGATCCATACCGGATTTGGATCCGAAACCGTTTGACACACCTAGATGTATCTATTTGTATATTATACCAGGTTTTTCTTTATTCGATAGTAAATTTGGGGTTTACCTTAGGCCGCCTGAGGCATAATTCGTCAAAGATAATTATACCTCTATCTCATTAAAATTATTTCACGTAATGGGTTCTGTGTAGTAAATTTTAATCAAACATTAGAAGTTTCTTATAATGCGCACTGTCCCGCACAGCCAAGTAGAACTAAAATATACCAAACCGGGGTTAGAAAAAATAAAAGGACCCCTATTACCTGTATAAATATTTTTATGTACCGCTTGAAATAAATTGCTTTAAAGAAAGCTTAATTAGAATACAGTTGATAATTACAAACTTAATATACATTATTGAATAACATTACATACTATCAACAAATTGATATAAGCATGATTAAACAATTAATCCAATATATTATGTACAAGTGCCGAATGTGAACGTAAGTTTGATTTACGTTTAAATTTCCTTTTGCACAATTTACACTGAAATTGAGGGTCAATCCCACATTCGAATCTTGTATGTAACGATAAAGACTGTTTATGTTTGTACGATGTTCCACATTTAAAACAGGTAAATCGAATTTCTGTTTTATTTGCGGGTACGAAACCTGAAAAAATACAAAAATAATTAAACCGTTCAATAACACATTTTAATAAAAAACAATCTTTCCAAGTAATCTTTTCTGCATTTATAAAGTAGTTAATATCAATAAATAATTCTACACTTTGAACATCTGGTGATGTACGGACCTATAGTAAATGTGTTAGAGTAATTTCATTTCAACTCTAAGTACAGACAAACAGTGCACTACGATCCTTAGTCGCCATTTATTAACTCAGAGGCAACACCGTTACTCATTTTATGCAGGCTGAGTTGAGGAAATGTTACAAGGTTATTCTGGAGGGACCGAATATCGAACCCGCTCCATCGGCGTTAGACAGTTTTGTTCGGCGTTGTTCGCTAATGATGACAGCTTTGATGTCGAAACGCGTCCCATTTAATACATATAATTTTATAGTGGTTTTTGGTTTTTGAAGTGTTGTGTTAAAGTCAATTAAAGACAGACACTGCCTAATTATAGTAGGTGCATCAATCCCTAGCACAGGTCGTATTGACTTTGGAATGGCATTTAAAACTTGGCGCTACTAATGTCGCCTATAAGTTATTCCCACAAAATTTAAAATGGCACTGGCAGTGAAACACTCTAAATAACGACAAAAAATTTATAAACGCTTGAAATATATTGTTACAAAATAAAAACATTAACAAATTCATAAACGTGAATCGAAAAATCTAATCCAATATATTATGTTTGAATACTTCATGTGAACGCAAGCTTGATTTACGTTTAAATCTTCTTTGGCATAATTCACACTGAAATTGAGGATCCACACCACATTCAAATTTTGTATGTAACGTTAAAGAGCGTTTATGTTTATACGATGTTCCACATTTGAAACACATATATCGAGTTTCTGTCTTATTTGCATGTAGTTGGGAATCTAAAAAAAATTAAGAATAACTACACTTTTCAATACAGATTTGAAAACAGGCAATATTATAAATCACTTATAAGCAGTTAACTCGAGTAAACAGACTTTATTCACAATCACGTTCCAAAGACACCTTAATGAACAGAATTTTCAACGGATTTATGCATAATCGCAATGTGCCTCTTTAAATTTGTTTTTAATTTTGATTTGTAACCACATCCACTATAAAAGCAATGAAATTGAGCTTCCTTTCCGCAATAAAAATGTTTATGGTGATAGAGAGACTTGTGGCTTCTGTACACCTTTTGGCAACCTTCGCACACAACCAGTTCATCTGAAAATAAGCTAATGAGATAGTAGATACCAATAAAGTTACACTTACATTTCCAAGCATCTTCATTTGGCAATTCATATACCAAAATGAGCTACAAAGGTAACAAGCAACAAAATTCCATAGAAGAATATATTTATTCCGTCCCATTACAGATTTAACAATAAATAATATAACTTCGTAGCTATTATATATGTAGGTATATGCTCATTAATATAACATTTCTAAACATGTATAAAAATATATATGTAACAATAGGTATATGTATACCTATATAAGTATGTTGGTGTTATTCGAACTTCGTATGCCGTCTTTGAATGTGCTTTAGTAGAAGTTCCTTACGTTTAAACTTTGCGGGACAAAATTGACACTCAAATTGAGGCTCCTTGCCACACTCATATTTCAAATGCCGTTGTAATGTGTCCTTTCTGGCATAAACTCTTCCGCACTTATCGCAATCGAAGCGTCCATAGTTTCTAACTTGCGTCGTTTTCTTCTTTGTAAATTTGAAATTCTTTTCATCTACATCAGGAGGAGTTTGCTTTTCGTCTTTTACGCAGCTCTGATTTAATAACCAATCATATAGTAGCAATTTCGCGATACCAAGCTTAGTATCATTAGGTAACCCCTTATCTGTCTCTTCTAAAATCATTTAAAATTAATATTCTGAGCAAAATAATATACATATAAACCATCACCCATTATCTAATATACTTATTTACAAATACAAACATTTACAAAAATAGGATTAGAAAAACATGTGCTCGTATTCGTTTAATAACTTTTCAATTATAGTACACGGTACAACGACATATAAGAAGGAAATTAGCCAAATAAATAATTAGAAAATACACTACTGTTATCACAAAACAAAACTAAATGTGTTTATTTACTAAGTGTTGCTTTAAATTTCCTCTTCTTTTTGATTTAAAATTGCAACCAGGTACGGCGCAAGCGAACTGAGGTTCTATACCGCATTCGTATTTTTTGTGTTGAGTAAGTCCGTGCCTGTGGGTGTATGATCTATTGCAAGTATCACACCTGTATTTTCTAAAGCGAAACGTCAGACGACCTAAAAATAATACAATTTTAATATAAACCAACATAACAGACATTACCATGCAAATTATAATGAAGCAGTCGAAATACTAAGAACCAAATTCTATTTTTATATATGATTTCGTTTATAGCATTCCAGTAACAATACATTCTTACTTTTTCTTGAAGATTTCTATGGAAGTATACCATAAATTCGTAAACACATTTTATTCTTTCAATTACTTCTTTATAATTTTACAGTAGTTGTATCTATGTGATATTAAATCATGTTTATGTTTAAATTTTCTAAAGCAATCGGGACACTCAAATTTTGGGCTTACATTACATTCGTATGTCAAATGTCTAACTAAACTTCCTCTTGCCTTGTACGTTTTGCGAGGTCCACAATTTGGGCAAATATATTCTTCCTTAGCTTTCCGATTCTTTAATGTGAATCCACAACCTGAAATATATTATTTATGCAGTTTTGCAGTGTACAGTACTAATAATATTAAACTCAAATTTTTGGGTTACGTTGAACAGCATACATTCAAAGTACATAAAAGTGAAAAATAACTCTCAAGCATGTCAGCAGTTCCTGTTAACACTAACTTCTAACAGTTTAGATGAGCTAATGTTCGGAAACACAATAAGAACTGAATTTGGGCGCATTCCTTCTTATTAATAGTAATTGAAGGTTGGTTCTGAAAGTGCCATTGCCCCAGGTTCGATTCCCGGTCTCGCTACGAAAACTTTGACACTTTTCCTTCCCGGGGTAGACTGGACCTCCATAAAATAAGTATCTTTGTGTCATTTCTAGGGTAACAATAGGTGACTAAAAAGCGCAGCGCTAGCCACACCGTTTTTGTGAAATTAATAACTCTAATGCGTGTAGTTAATCCAAAACCGGAACTGTTGTTATAAATATGCAACTAATATAAACCCTAGCAAGCTACCCACAAACCTCCTCCAACCATTATTTCAGTGTATTATTAAAGTACTTTAAAGAATGAAATCGTATCAATTCTCTTTTGAACTAGCAGTACAGAGTTTAGAGAATGTATGTATACCCAGAAAATAGAAAGCAGCTATAGGAATAGCAAATTATTTATTCCAAATGAATGATACAAATAGAATTCTTTATTTTATATTACTGATTTTAATATTTTACAATGAGTAGTCATATGTGACAGTAAATTATGTTTATGCATAAATTTTTTAGCACAATTTCCACATTGAAATTTCGGTTTAACGTTGCACTCATATTTTAAATGTCTAACTAAACTTCCTTTACGAACGTATCTTTTTCGAGGACCACAATTTGGACAGATGAATTCTGGAATGCCCGTTGATTTATTTACAATTGCTGACTGAATTTCTCTGGTATTATGATCTGAAATATATATCTCATATAGAGGTTTAAAAATTTGATCATTATTAGCAAAATGGTAATAGGAAATTAGGAAAACTTCTTCGATCCTAAATATATCGAAAAAAAATTGTCAAAATGTAATAAATAGAAAGAGCAATTGAAACATTTGTAATTAAGTAGTGGTGTGGCATCTTTGTTTATAAATAGGTAGTTAGTTACTAAACCTATGATAGTGTGCGGGTCAGTCTACTAGATGGCAGTCGATTTCACAAAATTAACTACATAATTATTTAGTACTTTGCATCATAACATTTTTTTTTATTTATTTATTTAACATACTAGCCTAGCATTAGGCCCACCAACAGGGTTGCCTAACCCCAATAACAGGTAGGCACTACTTTACAAACAAACAGTTACAAACGTAGTCCAATAAAGTGAAGAAAAGAAATTTTTATAACTATGTATATAAGTCAATATAGGAGAGGAATGATTAAGAACAAATGATTAAAGAGAAAAAAGAAAGATCTTTGAAGATAAAAAGAAAAATATTTGTACATTATGCAAATAAATGAGTACAAAACAAAAATACACGAAATAAAAATACATGAAGAGTAGATTTAAGTATTCATAAGGAATCTAAATAAGCAGCGTATCTATATTGCAGTAGTGAAAGCGAGGCCGATTTAGCATACTTTAATGAGTTTGAAAATATATCAATTGACATAAGGTATTTATTGTAAACATCTAATATTCTGCACATAGGTGAATTCATACACACATTGGTATTTTTTTTTACCAGATAGAACGTATACGGGGTTCGTGTGCTGTAAGAGGGAACCGTGAATAAAACGTACGGAAGAAGCGAAGGACTGTCAAGTAAATTGTTTAAAAGTTTAAAAAGGAAGCTAAATCCCAACACGTCTCTCCTAGCTACTAGTGAAGAAATCTTGAAATGGTCTAAGTTTGAGCTGTAGGAATTGTAAAATCCTCGCCTGTGAAATTTATAATTTAAATGTTTGATAAAGTTTTTTTGTACTTTTTCCACACAATCAATATATTTTGAGTAACACGGGTTCCAAACGATTGAGGCATATTCCAGGTGACTACGTACCACGGTATAAGATTATATACCGTGCTACGTACTAAGGCATTAAACAGACGTGTTAACGAGTCGACGCCGACGTTACGAAAATCGCGAGTGACTCTTATAATGAACCCTAACATCCTCAGACATTTGAAGATTTATCCTGCGACCTACTAACATTCAATGCCTTTATTTTAATAACATTAATAACGTAGAAGATCGCACGCTCTCTGGCAAATATATTCCTACACTAACGCTGACTTCAATTCGCGTTTTCAAGCGACTGTTGGGGCGCTGTAGAATGTTATTATGGGCGCCAAACGGTGATCAACGCGGGTTTTGCACAAACGTGCTCACGGTTTTGTGTTAAAATTCTTTGTTAAACTTGGGCATCGTTAACAGAAATTTAAATAATTTACGTTTTAAATCCACTTGTTTTAACGGCAAGCTAAACACCAACACCAGCTGATCACCGCTTGGTAGGTTTATGTACACGCCACCAGGAGGCGACTCCTTTGATTGAAAACGCGAAAAATCTCTAAGGATTATTAATCCCATAATCGGTTATAATTTTGTGTTATTCTGTATAAGTTCGGAACATAGACAATAGTAAATCAATTTCAATGTCAAAATAACGGAGATCACAAGAACTACAGGCAAAACGGAATTCGGAGAGAAGATTTGGGTCAAGGAACATTTTTGAGTTTAGTTCACAACACCGAACTTTATATGCTAACCATAACTTAATGTCAAAATAGCTATTCATACAACTAGAGGTAAAAGCGATACTTTTTATCACCAGACGTGAACAACGCGTCGTGTGATAAAAAGCCGCTTTTATCTCGTGTCTTATACAAGATTTTTTCGCATTTTGTTGCAAAATGAATGAATGAACAACATTTTCCCGTATAAATTGCTGATAAGTCGTATCTTTTTTATAAATACACATTCAGAAGATCAGTTGCTATCATGGTAATTGATTTCAAAAGCAATCTAGACATCCAGAATATCCGTTGCTATTGCAATTTATTTCTATAGCAATGAAAGTAATAGTTATTTATGTATCAAGGGAATTATAAGGGTCTTAATTACCGAGGGTAAAGTTTGCGTCCCGAGCGCCTTGCGCCCGAGGGACAGCAATTACCCGAGGTAATTGAGACCTTTTAATTCCCGTGATACATAGATAATTTTATTTCTGACCGAGTTTAATAAAATTTGTTCATTTCCGGTATATTTGATTCAGGTATCGTCGATTGCAGTTTTGGTTGTTGCTAGGTTACTGGTTCATAAAAGAGCCGTAGAGGGAATTATAGCGTCTTTATATCCCGAGGGAGTTATGACACTCGTTATTGGTATCGTAACTATGGCAATATAAGCTTATAATATCACTGTCAGAAATAAAAGCATTTTATCACTTGTTACAAAAAGTAATAGTATATTACAGTACAAGTGAAGAAACTAAGAATTTCGCTCACGCATATGCCGTATGCATAAAGCATATGCATAAAGTGAGCGAAATAGTTTCTTCACGCGTGCTGTATAGCGTTTTGTTCAATCCTGCTACTAGAATTTCAAAAATCTGCTTTTTAAATTTCGCAATTTTGACAATTTTATCTGTCAACACGTTATTCCAGTGGGCGAAATTTTTTTTCACCCACAAGTGAGTGTAATAATATTTTCGCCGACCCGTTGCTATGAGTGAGGAAAACAAACGCTTTCGCGTTCCGTATCGAAGTAAGAAACTACAAGTTTCCATGGTAGGATTGAACAAAAGCAATTTATCACTTACTACAAAAAGTTTGACTTTTCAAAACTACAATGACTGACATTTTGCAATGAATGCGAAAATAGTTATTTGTATGTCAAGGTCGCGAAAACACACTTTAACGTACGATGAGAACAATTATAGGCGGCCGAGGCAGAACAATATCGAGTACGTTAAAGATTTTCGCGGATATTTTCGGGCAACCAAATATGATTTCGCGGCCGTTAAAGTAAATGCCACTTTGATATATTTCAATACATCGAATTTTAAATTGTGTCTTAATCTAATAAAACAGATTGCCCGGTTGCCCAAAAAATGTTGTGTATATCTTATCCGCGAAAATCTTTAACGTACTCGAGATTGTTCTTCCTCGGCCACAAGCGGCCTCTGCGACAATTTTTCTTATCGTACGTTAAAGTGTGTTTTCACGGCCTTGACATAGAAATAACTATTATGGCGTCGAATTGTGTTTAAAAAATATTATTAATCATTAGAATGCTAGTAACAAGAAAAGTTATATTTATATAGCTTATAATATAGAACCATGTCAATTGAAACCTGCCAACGTATTTTGCACCAGCCACATGGTGGTAAAAGTTTATTATTTTCCATTATACTTACCTTGAAAGTAGGCATAAAATTATCTCGAATAACTTTTGCGCCAAATGACCTCATTTGAAAGTAATTAGAATGGACTGTGCGGTAAGAAATGAATTTTTTGATCGATAGATGCCCTGCCCACTGATGCATCTGTTAAACGACATTTGCGGCGCGCGAACTGTCAAACGCGCGAAGATTAAATACTCGTTAAGTTTTCTGAAATTTTCCAATTTTCTGCGCAACTTTCTTAATTTTTCCTTCCGTAAGAACCTTCTACAAAGTACTAGACAAATTTAAATAAAAAGATGAATGAAATCGGTAAAGTCGTTCTCAAGTTATTGCGTGACCAAGGGAAATAACGATTCATTTTTATATATGTATATATTTATTGCATACTATTTTATTGATTGTTTAGTTGTTAAAGTTAACAATAATGACTATACAACATAAATATCCACAAATTTCATCAATAAATTGATACACGAAAGTTGGAAGAAAAAAGGTGAATCACTATAGAAAATTTGAAATAAGATTCAAGATATTCAAGTCGTTGAAGGGCTGAAAAGTAAATTCCTAAAATAGTAGGAATTGTTAATCCCACAATTATTCCGGAGTAATTATATTGTATTATTGAATAGTGGCTTCTTACTGAAATTCCTCATTACATTAAGGACGAAATAGAAAACCATTCTTGAGATGGCAACATTATAATTGAGGTCAAACAATCCAGCATCAAGGAAACCTTAATAGGACAAAATTTACATTATATGACACAAAATAACGAAAACAGTGAGATGTAACATTACTTGGAGTACTACTTTGAAGCTACAATCCATACAAAAATACAGTAGATACAGTGAAGAAGAACAAATTAACACAAATTTTAGCACGGAACTTAATTAGGTGCTTTAAATATTTATAAGTGTATCAAAACGAACTGTACTTCAAAAATACGCGATGAAAGGAATACAAACAGGGGTTTTAAATACAGCCGTTGATAACACAATTAATACAACAAAATTTGTCTAGTTAGGTATATACATAGTATTATGGTATATAAACATTTCAAATTTGGCACAATTTGAGTTTAATATCGTGAACCAAATGAGTTGGAACAGAGCTGTAAAGGTTGATTTATGTCGAATGATATGAAAGCATACATTTTTTATACACCACGCAATAACAAAGGTAGTAAAAATGTCACAAAGTTTAGTCTCGAAACCATCGTAAAATCACTCTTACCATATATTTTCGTTTTGATTGCAGACGAAAAATCATTACGGGACGAAAAATGGAACATGGCATTTGTGTTTTTAGTTGAAAATTTTGGTATTGTATGGCATATGTCTATTTGGGAAATTCTAACTCTAAAGAGGGATTATTCGTAGACATAAAAAGATAACTTTTTCCATTTAATCAACATGGTATCTCTTACCGTTTTAAATATTCCCATGTAGATCCTTAAACTGGGCATTTGCTCCTGGGTCTAACATTGTGAATCTTCCTAAGCCATATCATTTTCCTTTCCAGCTCGAAAACATTCTTTCCCTATTCGAACAGAGGAGGACCATACGGTGCTAGCACGGAAACTCGCGAAAATATCCCACAAAAGCGACAGTAGTTGACCTACCAGAGTAAAGGGAGTTATCAAATTTCGCAGTGTGATTCTGCCCCACTGAGCAAAAACTGCTCAAAGAGTTCAAAATTGAAAATTTATGTAACGATAATTACACTTCCACTCTACAATACCTCCCTCGACGGTTTCGCACTTCTCTTCGTTATAGAAGAAGTCAAAGCGAAAGCTTCGCTCAACCCGTTGGCTTAATTGCATACATTCTAGGTCTAAAAAGCACAACAATTAACTCATAAAGCGTGTAAGCTTTGTAAATATGAAAACAAACCATTCCCAATGTAGTTTATTAAACAAAAAGAAAAACAAACATACATCACATCACAATTTTACACACAATTTTCGAATAGGTATTAGAAAGTGAGTAAGCCCAATTCGTGACTTTTTACATGAATTTTTAACGTGTGTTTTTGGCGAAATCGTTTATCACATATATGACAATGAAACTGAGGTTCAACGCCACATTCATAATTGCAATGCCGCGTTAAGTGGGTTAAATTTTTGTAAGAAGACCCACATTTTTTACAGCAGTAACGGCCATTCATATCCTGAAAATATCGAGATCTATTATAGCCTCTTGATTGCATTGTGTATATATTATCTGAAACAATAAAGTTCAATTAGATAGCGCCCTTCAAAAGAACACCGTTCCATTCAGAAGAAAAGGGGAGGGTAAACCTTCAATAGTTGTGTAATGAAAAATAACCTCCACATTTTTGTTTTATTAATTAAATAAATGTCATGAATTGAAATAATATTTTCAATGTCCGCTGTATGGAGGATTTCCGGAATAGTGGATTGGAGGTGGTACCGCACTGAAACTTCCAATAGCGGTAGTTGGTACTTGTTGCTGATTAAAGCTCGACTGTGAATATGGAGTGGGATACACCAACGTAGCAAGTTGCGATTGGGAGTTTTCGCCAGTTGGTGTTGGTGGGGTTAATCCAGAACTGGAAGATTTTTTCCATTTGGCTCTTGCATTTTGGAACCAAACCTGCATTAGCAAATTAACTAATCAATCCGTTTAAAAATACATTCATACTTGTAGCACTCTGGTCGATAATCCAATTGCCTTACTTAATTCTGATAATTCGGTGGAATCGGGTTTTCTATTGACAGCAAAAAATGATCTTAAGGCTTTCAGTTGATACTCTTGAAAAGAGGTTCTCAGCCTTTTCGTTTTGGGGTAGTCGTCGTACTGACTCATTTGTGTTTGTTGGGGTGTTGATTTTTCTAAAAAGTACACAGTTAGAAGATGTATAAAAAAATTGTCCAGTTTTTTGAACATCTGACGTTATTATACAGGTGTGTAGGTGTGTTACACTTAATTTTAGGCCGGCGATATGTAGAGAATATCGCCAGGAAACCAGTGTGGCTTGCACAGTACTCTTTAACTGCTTATTATAACCGCCCCCCAAAGTTATTGAATCTGAATCGATATCGAGCATGAAAATTGTCAAAACTGTTCTGGCAAGCCATCGGCGTCGTAATCTACATAGTTCCAAATCAAAATTCATTTTAATCCAAGCAATAGATGTTTTGGGTCCCGATTTTTTCATTATATTGATTTCACCGTAAAAAACATTTTGCAACGTAGGCCAAAATTAGATTTACGACATACGTAATAATTTATTAAATGACAAGAAAACATAAGTATCACTATTAAGTTAAAAACTACTATAACAGTCTAATTTGTGGTGTTTAATATGATACCTAAGTACATATAATCTTCTAGCTTTGTAAGGACAAACAGGACATTGTAAATTAGGTTCTCTTCCACATTCTTGCCTAATATGTCGACTCAAGGTTTTTTTATGATGGTAAACTTTTTGACACTTAGGACAAATGAATCTAATACCATCCAATGAATTTGGTATAACCAAATTACTATGGTTCTGTTTGAGTCCTCCAAAGGATCCTACAAAGAAAAACTAACAATTAGTAATTATTATGAAATAATTTTTACAAGTATAGTTAACAAACACACATTTGTACATCACGTGCACGTCACAGAGTTCAACTTTATTAAAGAAATTCAAGTACACAAATGTTTCTTTGTTATGTGCTGTTTTAGAGTCCACTTCGTTTTACATTTGTAAGTACAGTAATTACAAGCAAACTGGGGATCCTTTCCGCATTCGTATCTCTTATGCTGAATTAAACCACGACGCCATCTATATGCACGATTGCATTTATCACAAATGTGATGCTTTCTATGTAAAATTGGAGCAGACATATCAGTGATGTTGCCTAAAATTAACAAACAATTAATTTCACCTTATATACAAATTAACACCTACAACGTAACATGTAAGGATGTTGAAATAAGGTACATAATATGTTAATTTTACAAAATACTTTATTTGAAAAAAATACAGAATGTCCACATTTTAATACCTAATACTGCCTTACTTTCCCTACATCAATAATTATAAAAAAATTAGTTCAAGTAATAAAGTTGTACTAAAATTAAAATTAAAATTAAAAGATATGGTGTCGTTACGCATTAGTAAAAAGTGAGTATTAGAGGAAGCTGGGTAGAATGCTATCACTAATGTTTCGTAATGTTTACAAAAAATTTATGCAGTACTCAATATGTTTATGTTTTAAATGTTGCAACAAAATATATTTATGTTTCGTAGAATACTTGCATATGCTGCAGAAGAATTGTGGCTCTTTTCCGCAAACAAAATTAATGTGCCTACGTAAATTGTCAATTCGAGTAAAGGTTTTCCCACATTTGGTACATACATTATGAGACTGACTTCTTCGCTCCCTACCCCGAGCATTTCCGCCTAAAATGAAACCAAATTTTAACATCTTTTATTATTGAAAGGACGCAGACAAATTAAAAAAATAAAAGGTACCATAACCCATAAGAAAATAAGCCGTTCATACGTACCTACCTATATAGACTAATGTGAAAAGATTAGCAAACGATTTCATAAGTGACAATTTTGAACAAATTTTCGTAACAATATCCGAACTGCAATAGTAAACTAATATAATTGAAAATTAAGGATAATCACATACCTAACGCAAGAGCTCTGACAAATTTCAAATTTCAGTCTGAATCAACTATAGTTTTCCATAATTTGTGGTTTTCATATAAAACATGCTATCGACATAATCAACCTCTGCTAATATTGACAGACAACATTTCTTTCAAAACTATATCGATCGCTTCTACTTAAAACATACTGCCAATAACGATTTCAAAACATATTCAACCTCGATTATTTATTATTCATCCAATGACCACTACTTATGAATGTTGTGTGAAAGAAATATATAATGCTACTGTAACTACATCTGCCATAGGCCTATCGCAACGCAAGGTTCCACCTTAGATCCCTCATTGTTTAGTATATGCGTAAAAGACACAATCGCGGTTACATTATTGTAAAAGAAGATGAAGAATCTAATTTTAAGTGCAATGTTTTTACTCTAAAGTAAATCCTCGAAGGCTACATGCTATGGGCAATTTTTACAATTTACAATTCTTCTGTTTCATTCTTAACTTGACATTAAATAATTTACCACCGCAAATGGCCTGGAGCAGTAGCTTCCTAAGTTCATTTTCTCAAAAGATCAGACGGAGTTTCTTTATTAATAAAACCATTTTTTTAAATTTTATTAATTTTGCTGTAAGAATGATTTTATTTTTATGATAGTATTTCTTTGAATAAAAAAATAAAAAATGCAATCCAATAATCATTTTCTATTTTTAATCGTCTATTTTGCCTTTGATAATGACACATCGTGTTGAAATGAAAATTCCCATGTGGCGTATAATTTCGGCGATGTTGTCACAGGGATGTGACAGAGCTCAAATTTTAGTCTGCAATTGCTTAATACAGCGGTTTCCAAACTGGGAGGCGCGGACTTGTGTAAAGGGAGGCGCGATAAATAATTTTAAGAAAAATATAATATTTCATTCATAATACAATTCATATAACTTAAATCAATAAATCTAAATACGCTTATACACGTTGCTATGAGTGGCAATCTCGTCAATAACACCTACATTCGATAAACTTTGCGCTAATAAACAAGACCACCCATCTCATTAATTAATAACATTCAACATTGTTCTTTAAAATTTGTTTTTTTTGTTCGTACATATTTATTATTTATATATAAATTTTTTAACATCCAAAAAATGTGTTTGTATTATTTTATTACACTAGAGGGGAGGCGCAATAATTGTATACCTATATTTTTAAGGGAGGCGTAGTAACATAAAGTTTGGAAACCGCTAGCTTAATACATTCACTGGATTTTATAGAGGACGAGTCCAGGACAAATTTCGGTTTAAAGTAAAACATTTTTTTTTTAAATCGGCCAGAAAGTAGTACTTTCCGGATTATTTTTAGGTCAGAAAATCTCATTTTATCGGACTAGGCCGGAAAGTTATTGTGATAGTCCGGTAAAAGTTTTACCGGTAAAAGTTTTACCGGACTCATTTTTACTTTACCGGACTCATTTTTACTTTCCGGCCTAGAATGTTCTGCCCGTTTCTGGACGATTTAAAAAAAAATATTGTACGTAATACGTCCCAAAAGTGCTTTTACTGGACTCGTAGGCTTGCAGGACTCGCCTGCGGCTCGTCCTGTAATTTGCCTACTTATCCAGTAAAAGATCACTTTCGGGACTTGTTACGTAAACTACTATTATCATGCTCGGATGAGCGTAAATGATCAATTTATTATTGAAAATATGTAATAGATTTTTTATTAGTACATTAATCAAAAATAGATTATTTTGCCCATCAATGACTAAATGTTTTATATAAACAAGTGTTTATTTTTCAAGATCAACTCAAACAAAAATTGTCATTGAAGCAAAAAATATACTCGTCCATTACAGAATAGAATGAAGAAGGAGAGACTACTTAATACTTATACCGTTGATTGAAGTTCAATCAACGCTTATACTAATGATAAAAGTATCTGACTTATGTAATTGGTAGCTTGATGTCTCCATTTTCATCATAAAGGTAGCAATTGTGACCCATATTTGTAGTGACAATATGAAACCTATATCAAAAACTTGTGCTCAAATGCACCACGTCATGTAAAATGTTCATTTAGTTGGAAAACAAATTGCTGAACCTGAATTTTGTGGGAAGCAACAAGATGCACAGTCTTTAAAATTGTTTAAATAAATGTTTTCTGAACCGAAAGTTTTACAAATTATTGAATTTTTAATGTTTTGTTTTGGTACGCTTCGGTATCTAATAAAAAATAGTATATTATACACCAAGGTGGTGAAGACTGTTATTATTGACCGAGCACCAAGATTATTTCGCGAGGGGCTTTGCCCCGAGCGAAATAAGGTGCGAGGTCTATAAATGGCTTCACCACCGTGGTGTATATACAATTTTTTCCACTACTAGTCATATTTAAGACACAAATTAAAAATAAAAAAATTGCTTGTAAAAATCAAGTAGGTAGCACAGGAATGCAAATTCCCATTATTAACCTAGGTCAAAAAATTTATTCGTTACTCAAAAACATATCATCCGATCTTATTGTCGGCGTGTCTCCGTTAACATCTGCAAAAAGGTACTTCGTAGAGCTAGATATAATGACCGTCCCTTCCCTGTACATTTATTCCCTCATCGTGTTTGTAAAAAAAAATCCCAATTTATTTACTGCAAATCACCAAACTTATAACACAATGGCGACACGTACACGTTACGAATTGCGTATACCAGAGCACAGGACAACCACATATGAAAAAGGGCCTTACTACTCCGCTATTAAAGCGTATAATGCATTACCGCCACAAATAAAATCCATAGAAACACTCCACAGATTTAAACGTACCCTCAAACAGCATTTAATAAGCCTTCATCTTTATAAAACGAATCACTACTTCGAATAGTTGACAAAACATCTGTATTATTATCATTATTATTGTTTAAGTTACCTTCATTTTTGTTTTTTTTTTGTTTGCTATTGTTCATTACATTGACAATGCCAAGGTTCAGAATGTTCTGTAATTTAATGGCAATAAATGATTATTATTATTATTATTAATATAATAAATTATTGACCACTAGGTAGAAAAATTAAACTTCTCAGTTGTCTAGGATACGCAATAATTGTCAACTTCACAGCTAGTAGTGGAAAATAGTAGTTTACGTAACAAGTCCCGAAAGTGATCTTTTACTGGACAAGTAGGCAAATTACAGGGCGAGCCGCAGGCGAGTCCTGCAAGCCTGCGAGTCCAGTAAAAGCACTTTTGGGACGTATTACGTACAATATTTTTTTTTAAATCGGCCAGAAACGGGCAGAACAATTGACCGTTCTAGGCCGGAAAGTAAAAATGAGTCCGGTAAAACCTTTTACCGGACTATCACAATAACTTTCTGGCTCGGTCCGACAAAATGAGATTTTATGACCTAAAAATAAACCGGAAAGTACTACTTTCTGGCCGATTTAAAAAAAATTAAGTTGTACACGATTGTGTATCACCGGAGCTCCAATTAAGTTGCAATTTTACTACCTCCAAAGCTTTACTAGCTTTAGTGGAGATTGACAATTTTCACAGTTCGATATTGAGCACGTTTTATGTAGAAAGGAACAATGTAAAATGTAAATGATTTTGGAAAAACCTCCAAAACTTGAGATTTGCATCGCTTAACTAAACTAAAATTTTATTTTATTTTATAACTAGTTGAGGTTAAGTTTTAATGTTGTTCAAATACATTCGTTTTTTCACGACTTGTGGAAATTCTATGAATTGTTTAAGATTAAGTAAAGTAAGAATACGACGGGATATGTTATTATCTTCATATCAGTAGAAAGACTCAGAAGCTGTGACTTCCTTTTACATAAATGTTTATGGTATGCACTAAAAGGAATTAAAAGGTGTCTATTGTTTTAAAACATCTTAAACCCTCAATAATTACAGTTTGCTAAGTCCACAAATAACAATCATAAATTATTTAATGATTATAACAGTAGGTATACGTATAAAATTATAAATACATGTGCATACAAAACATGGTTTGATTATTTTTTACATGCATGTACATAAAAAATATGTCTTTTAAGGTTAGATTTAGCTCTAGATTTATAGTCACATCCATCATAAGCACAAAAATATCGAGGTTCCTGGCCACAATAAAACTTTTGATGGTGTACCAAAGATGCCATATTTTTGTAATATTTGCTGCATCCCCGACATACAACTTTCGTACCTGGAAAAATAATATCAAACATTTGTGAGCCATTAGGACGACGAACTTCACAATCAGTTCATAACTTACCTGAAATATAAACAATGTGAATTGAATTTCAAAGGGAGATCGAGAATTGCAATTAGAAAGAAGAGTAAAGATTTATTATTTAACGTACATATTCCAAAAAGATTATGAGAACTTAAATTTTAAGCGTGTTATTCTCCAAGGCATGTAATCCGTGTTTTCGAATTATGTGATTCTTTAGATTTCCTTTATGTTTACTTTTATAGGAACAATCGTCGACATGGCAAAAATATGTCGCTTCTTTTCCACATTCCTTCTTCATATGCAGATGTAATGACTGTTTATATTTATAATTTCGACCACAACCCGAACAATGATAACCGTACGTGTGTATTATCTCTTGGGTACCTAAAAGCATTTACATTTAGATCGATTACAGTTTGGGTTACAATTGCAATAATTATTATTATTATTATAGGCGTAGAACATTAAGTAGAAGAGAATACACGTAATAGGTACAATGACACAAAATGTAGGGCCGAAATTCTTTCCAATTTGAGAAAATTGTACATTGATCAAGTGGTTATTGGGATGAAAGTGTACTTGAATAAAAAAATTTTGAAAATTTTCAAAGCCAACCATGTTTTGTAATGTATGTAATTATAAATTTAATTAGAAAAATGTAAATAACTCTGTAATCACTGATTTTAGGTATAGGAACATGGTATATCAATTTAAAGGAAATTTATTTCTGCATCGAATGGGCCGATAATTAAATAGGCATTCCATTTAAAAAAAGATACTTTTTAAAGTTTTTCTTAAGTCTGGAAATAACGTCAAATAGATACGTAACCGCGGGCAATTTTTTATAATCCATGACAGACAATTGTGTCTCAATCTTTTGACATTGAGAAGCTAAAATCCCATTTCCCTAACTTTTACCACTTTCGACTTTCAATTTTATTTCCTAAACAGGATTTTGACATTTTTCAGTGAAAAAATTTTTTTTTCTCAACAATCAAAGTTGATACGCCGATTATTTTAAGCATACTTACTAAACATTTTATGACACATCAGAATGTGAAAAAAAATTGCCTGGTTTGTATTTAAAATAAAGAAGTTGATGGTCACTTCCGGTATTTCCGGAAGTGCTGCCATTTGGAAAATATTTTTATTTAATAGATTAAACACTCCATGTCGCATGTGCAAAATTTCAAATTTCTAGCTTTTACAGTTCTTGATATACTTCTCACCGACGGTCACCGTGAGACACCCTGTATACATACAATTACAAAAGGCAGTCATCATCAATACTTGCCACATAGTTAGAAAATTTTTAAACATAACGGAAGATACTGCACATCGCTCAGAACCACATCACACACTTTCAACTAATACCATTCAAACACAAAATGAAACACAACACTCAATCCTCCCTTCACAAATTGAAACTCTGTTGCATACACAACATAACATTACAGAAAGTCCATTAACAACACACAACACCTTAACAACCACTCATGTGACACCCCTAACTCGTTCACTTACACCCAAACGCAAACACACAATGCACTCACAATTAGTACAAAACACAAACAATACATTACCCACTCGAGTGCAACCTATGCGCCGAGCTAAACAACAAACATTTACACAATAAACATAATAATACATATGTTTTTTTTACAGCTTTATTTTATATAGGTATATGTATCTATTATTAGAACTAATCGTTACTTGATTCCGATCCGTGCGGTTAGTTAACCAGGCTTGGCCTGAGTATCGATAAGAATCGAAGTACAATAATAATAACGTTTATTGTCCAACAGAATAATAAATTCCAATCATAGGACAAAGAAGGTTAACAAAAAATAAATATACTGAGGTAGTGCAAAACAGTAATAGTAATAATTAAAAAATAAGTACCTAACAAAAAAAAAAGAAATAAAAACTAAATATAAGTATATAATAATTAAATCAAATTTGCGAAAAACGTCTTTTATCTCGTTTTATGAAAAGTTCACCAAGAATTGACCGTGAATTTTTTTATTTTAAATTTAAAATTTGGACATTATGGAGATTCAGAAAGCAAATTTCGAAGAACGAAATGGGGTTTCTGTGTGGATACTTAATCGTGTTTCAAATCAGGTTTACCTCTGCCACCGGCAATATCATTTCTGCTGGTGACAAGGGGGAACTTAGGGTTCTTGTTTTGCTTGACTACACTAAGGCCCAATTATTATTATTATATAAATGAGTTACAATAATAGTAACGTTTATTTTCATACAAAGTAGTAGTACAGAGATGTACAAGAAAATGGAACCTTCTGCCTGATTCAGTTACTGCATATCAAATTCTGTTATATCACCAAATTCATAACTTACATGCATTAAAGTACAAATATGAACCAAAAAGGTACGTGGTGTGTTCGTTGTTGTGTAATAAAGTAAAATAGTGCAAAGCAAAATACTTTTTAAAAATGTATATAACAATGACAAACGTTATAGTTAAGAGTCATAGACTAAGACGCCTATGGATCGGGTTCGATTCCTCGCTCAGCTAGTAAAATTTTAACACCTTAATCAACGACTAAGGAGGGCATAGATATCACAAGTGGCAGACTCCTTTCGTGTTCAAAAAGCGCGAATATTATTATACATTTTAATTTATAGTGAATGGCCACATTATTTGTCTTCTAGCCGTGATTGACGATGTACCTAGCAAGGGTAAACGAGATTTATTTTGCCAGTTCGTTTTGTAGAAACATAAATCACAACAACACTTAAAATACAAGAAATATGGATTATGATTTTATTTTTTTATTCCATATTTTATAAATTACAATAAAGAAGGAAAAAGGTTACAATTAATTAAACTACGTTTATTGTCTATGTTTAAGGGCTACATGACTTTTCAAGTTCCCCTTTACTTTACACTTATAATTGCACAAATCACAACCAAATTGTGGTTTTTTGCCACAAATGTATTTTTTGTGCTCCCACAATCCTCGGCGATACTTATAACTTTTATAACATTTTTCACATTGATACGCAACTGTAGGTTTGGAACAACTATCTGAAAATAAAATGTCGGTAAAAGTTGAACATTAAGACGTTTTAATATTATAGCATCTCTCAGACAATGTTGGAGGATATGAGGGCAAAATCCTTTTTATTTTCAACTATGAAAACCTCTATAAACACTGTAGATGTAGATGGTCTGTCTTCATTCTTCTACAATCTACTTTTCTGCTAGTTGCGTCGAGGTAGTTTTTCCCAAATACATACTTAACTTACTCAGACCTACGACTTGCTGCCTCGTGGCATTTATTATTGCTTATAACGACCAATGTTTCATATAAAATTTAATTTTTCAAAAGTGCCCAACTATTTTTTCCTAACTTCTATAAGTTCAAAAAAGAACCACCAATTTATGAAACAAAACCTTGAACTGCGTTAAAAGCTGCCCTGATGTACTTTAAGTACTTTTAAAACAAGTTAACGAACTGGTCATCTTGTATCGTACAGTAAAATTTTTTATAGCAATTCCAATATTACATTTACAAAAAAAAACTACTGCAAGTCCAACACAATGGCTTTAAAAGAAATATCTTCATTCTTGCCGAGTTATCAGCCATGTTTTGAAAAATTGAGTCGAATAACCGTAGTCAACTTTACAATATTTCACTACTAAAAATTAAATTACAAATATGAAATTACAGTAAAATCGAAAAGCTGAAAATTCAAATAGTATGTGAACATTTGTTTAAAATTCCCTGCAAGAAATAAACCGTGTAATAAACAATATTGTTGCAGCAAAAATCTGCACTAACTGCATTAATTTTCTACGGCATGCTAGAAAAACATGTGGTTCGCCACTAGGTATACTGTTCCAGTGATTCAGTAGGCTACAAGTTTCAATTTCCTA
This sequence comes from Pyrocoelia pectoralis, assembly GCA_036250285.1. Taxonomy (NCBI): domain Eukaryota; kingdom Metazoa; phylum Arthropoda; class Insecta; order Coleoptera; family Lampyridae; genus Pyrocoelia; species Pyrocoelia pectoralis. Next base: position 719,492 of record CM070079.1, read on the forward strand.
ATTAGAATAAGTATTTTGAAAGCTTTCTTGTTTGGAAATGGCATTTAAGAAAGACAATATGTAAAAATGACGACTGTAAAAAGTTATATGTCTATGTTTGGCACAATTTGCCTTTTTTAAATCAAGAATGTAATAATCACAGATTGAGTGACTAAAAGTGGATTTTTAAAATACCTCAAAAAAAGTTAAAAAAAGACTTTTTGGGTAATACGGCTACTTTGGAGCGCACTGTACAGTGATAGTTTATTATACTTTATAATCTTATCACTGGATCTGCGAACTTCCAAAAAACATTATTTGAACTAGCTTTCTACAAAAATAAAATAGCGATAGTAAAACGTAATTAGAGAGCTGGACTATAACGCCAGCGTGCCCAAATAGTCCGTCAAATGTTATAAATGTGGTCGTCAGTGGTGTTCGTATATCACGCCTCGGCGATCTCTGGTTCGTATCCCGACTGGGTGGCGTAAACACAATATTATTTCAGATCGCCGTATTCGTTTTTTCATTTGGCTGATTGCTGAGAGAGCAAAACCACTCATAAATTACATTACATAAGCGATTTTCAAGATTATATTATAACAACCATTTCAATATCAAAATATTTACATTCAACACTAAATTGTAGTATTCTTCTCAATGAGATCGGCATGTTTTCTTTTCATATGCTGCTTCACATTTCCTTTCGTTTTACAGCGATATGTACATCCCGATACTGTGCAGAAAAATTGAGGTTCCTTTCCGCATTCATATTTTTTATGGGAATATAATGACGTCGGTCTGCTGTATTTTCGACCACATGAATCGCAAAAGTAACGTTTCACATTTTTTCTATATTGAGGATCGTTGCCTAAAATCAGAGAGGTTTAGAAAAATACAATACTACTACTACTACTACTACTAATACTACTACTACTACTAAACAAATATAAATCAAAGCAAACAGTGCAGGGTACACAGCTTCACATCTGCCTGAATGTACCAAAACCCACACATTGCCCAAAATAGACCAAGACCAACATATCCAAGTAGTACACTCAAAATCCATAATAACTAGATAAACACACAACATGAAAGGATGCTTGTATTGTCAATTGTTTACATACTACGCTTTACGGTAACGTACAAAATATGTGTCTATGTATTAGTTTCATGTGCGTGCGATAATTACTCTTCTGCTTAAATTTTCGTCCACAGAAATGACATGAGAATCTTGGTTCGACACCACATTCAAAATTGATGTGTCTTATTAGATGAGTTTTTTGTTTATAAGACGATTGGCATCTAGGGCAAGGATATCGTCCATACACATCCATTATGTATTTACTAACGGTCTGGCGTGTCTTAAAAATATCTAAAAAAAGAAGAATCGTCTGTAAATGTTAAAGGTAGCAATAACATAATCGACATCTACTACACGGACAATTGTTTCTACCAATGTAGTTCCATGCTAAAAAAACCTACTTGACAATACGTGCGTTTCAATACTCCACCAATACAAAAATTCATCATTTATTCATATTTACATAACTAGACATAGTTGCTGGGTGTTTTATATAAGCTTATGTTTACGTATAAAGTGACTTTTTAAATTACTTCTATACCGACATTTGTGATTACATAAATGGCATTGAAATTGGGGATCGGCCAAACACTGATATTTTATATGCCTCTTATAACTGTCTTTAGACTTATATGATCTGTTACAGATATTGCACGAATAGATTTGTTCCCTGTATCCATCAACACTCCGAAATGCTGCTGCAACTAAAACAAAAGAATGTTACTAAATTTCTAAGTCAAAGAGTCAATTCAAAAATTGTGGTCGTAAGTGCAAAAAAACATTTAAATAAATTAATAATCGCTCAAAAATTACTATTAAAAACAAAGTTGCATAAACCCAGGAGATACGGTAGCGAATTAGTTTATCGTCAGTCCGGTGTACACACAGTATTACAACACTGTACTTAGTCTCTATTGGTCGCTATATGTTTATAAATAGATACAAACTAAATTTTCATTATCCTAAGCACGAATACAGCACGAGAATCAAAATATCTGGATGTGTGTACAAACCCGATACATCCAAAAGTGCAACTCAGTCATACTTTGGATACCATCTACATTTAGTCTACAATTTTCTGCTCAATACTCATAACATTGATATTTTTCAGTTTAACAACATACAGTCATTCATGGCTAGAATAAAAAAAATTACCTCAGCGCTATCACCAGATGATATCGACTCGACACTTTCGGTTGACACTTAGACACTAATTCATGTACCCCGAACTTCTCACTCGTATATTGTCCACTCAAACAGAACAACACAGCAAAGTTAAGCTGTTATAAGTACAAACTGTGAAACAACAAATCAATGTATGACTTAGTTTCACAGTTTGTACAATGCACGTTCATCATCATCAATCATCTAAAATAGTATAAGTATGTATATTAAGTATTATTTGAGTTATCAAACTTTTCCAAGTCAAGCTTTCAAGCTTTTCCCAAGCTTTCAAGCTTATACTTCTAAGCATTTTTCACTATTCCATGGAACATATAATTCTTAGAAAATCCAACTGATGATTTTGCATTCTACCACAAAATATATTAATTCGGTATAAAAGAAGTACCTACGTGTAATTCAGGGTATATTTGAGATAGTCTGTGCTCTACTCAAACAAAATATACCATTAGCAGGTCTGTTGATTCGATTTGGTAAGAAAAGAATATTTTACTTAAAATCATTGTAAAAAAAATTACCAGTAGATATATAGATATATATTTCTCAAAATCGCAATGGGCGCAACAGTACCTTGTACAAAATCTGTTGCACGTCACGCTGTAACACCAGTTTTTAATTGTAAAATGATACGACTATCAGGTGATGTCCTGCAACGGTTGTTGATTTGTACGAAGTAAAAAATGATGAAAATGTGAATGTGTAGATATTCTGGAAAATGTACGTTCTACATAACGGTTCTTCGGAATTTCGGATATGTTAGAACTCGCAGTTTAATAATCGCCCACTAACCAGCAGTTGAGTAATACTGCGAAAGTCCGACAATGAGCTATAATACAGGGTGGCCCAACGAAAAGGTAACAGACGGGTTTCTGGCCAGAGGGAATTTTTTTTTGGCAAACGCAAAAACACGTCAATTTTTATATCAAGGGGGACAACTTTTGCCATGATTTTCAACCTGAAGTGATTTCATCCCTTAGCGCTGTGAGAACAACCCCTGAAATTTAAATAAGGATGATGGGGCAAGTGATACGTCATTTGAAAGGTCTTTCTGTCCTGAATTCAGTGCACTCGTTTTTTTATATTTTTTTTATTTTTAACCAAAAAAATGAAAGTTCCAAAATGGAAAATGAGGAAAGAGATTGAGGCATTTAAAAACTCAAAAAGCTCGGACAGGTCAATTGTTTTTTTCTTAGAGAAGCTAGGTACTTTTACTGCTATTTGACAACATTGTTTCACCCCTTGGGTACAGGGTAAACAACCCTTAAATTTTAAAATAAAAACAAGGGTTAATTTTTTCTTGTGCTAATTAATAAAGCCAGTTTATGCAAATTCAACCCTTATTTTAATAAATGTTCGAAGTGTCTGCCTTCAGCTTCCATGTAATAATACAGATTTTGATTAAATCGTTCCTCCTGATCTCACCCCATTAGATTTTTTTATGGGGTCATGTAAAGAGTAAAGTTTTTTCCACTGGTCCGGAATCTTTGGAGGAGTTACATGACCTTATAGTACATGAATGCCGCCTGATCACTCCTCAAATGTTGCAAAATGTACGGCAACGATTTAATGAAAATTTGTACTATTGCATGGAAGCTGAAGGCAGGCACTTCGAACATTTATTAAATTTAGATTGAATTTTGATAAACTTGTTTTATTAATTAGCACAAGAAAAAATTAACCCTTGTTTTTATTTAAGAATTTAAGGGTTGTTTACCCTGTACCCAAGGGGTGAAACAATATTGTCAAATAGCAGTAAAAGTACCTAGCTTCTCTGAGAAAAAAACAATTGACCTGTCCTAGCTTTTTTGAGTTTTTAAATGCCTCAATCTCTTTCCTCATTTTCCATTTTGGAACTTTCATTTTTTTGGTTAAAAATAAAAAAAATATAAAAAAAACGAGTGCACTGAATTCAGGACAGAAAGACCTTTCAAATGACGTATCACTTGCCCCATCATCCCTATTTAAATTTTAGGGGTTGTTCTCACAGCGCTAAGGGATGAAATCACTTCAGGTTGAAAATCATGGCGAAAGTTGTCCCCCTTGATATAAAAATTGACGTGTTTTTGCGTTTCCCAAAAAAAATTCCCTCTGGCCAGAAACCCGTCTGTTACCTTTTCGTTGGGCCACCCTGTATATGTATGACGTAATGCACAATGTAGTCCAACCTCACTACTCTTACGGGAGGAACAAGACTAAGTTTGAAAAAGCTTGGGAAAGCTTGGTAACCAAGCCAAGCCTGCATTCGCAAACATCAAGCCAAGCCAAAATTAGGAAGTAAAGTTAATTCTCATAATTTAAAAAAATATTAAGTACGTAATTTAGTAAAATATTATGCTTCTGCCCTTGTCAAAAATATGTCCTTAGTATGTAAGAGAATTATTTCATACAAATGTTGTATAAGTTATAAATAAAATTTAAAAAATTTGACACATTTTTATAAACTTATTAATTTATTAACACACTGTGCATCTGGCGAAAGATTTACACTTAATATTTATTTAAGGTAAATTCACCCATTACCGCCCCACTTAAGGAAAGTTTGACTTTCTAGTTCAAAATTAAGCCCAGTTTGAAGTTTTTCGTATATTGGAGGTTTTTTTTCTGTAAATGAAGATTTCTTATGCAATAAATGTTTAATTTTTTCTTACACGACAAAGCCTTTAATTAAATTTTATTTTATTTAGTAAAGATTACGTTTTTTCCTATTACCGCTCTACCTTAAGAACCGCTTTCCTGTTTTCGCCCTAGAGACTTCCTATTACCGCCCTATTTTTTTAAATGATATAAACAAAATATGTTAATATTTTAACCTTTTTTTTTGAATTCCACAGGTGTCACGTTCATATTTTTTATTAATTTTATCTTATATTATAGTTTTTACAATGCCATAGCTCTGAGATGCTCGGTAAAAAGACATTCCGTTTTTCTGAACACCTTCTAGGGCCTTTTGAAGAGCTTCAGAAGTATGATTTTTTTTTCTTTTGGCATATTAGGTTTTAGTGGTGCCATTTTGCTGAACAACATTAAATTTAAAAAATAAACAGACAAATGGGAACAAAAACGAACAGAAAAAAGTATGCCTAGTCATTTGTATGAAATAGAGCGGTAATAGAAATATAAGCGCACAAATTTTTCGCCTATTACCGCCTACATTAAAAATAAATATTTATTAGTTTTTTTTACCTAAAATAAAAGGAAAGACATAAAAAAGTGTCCTAAATATAAATTTTTCATGTATATTGGGTATAAATATTAAAAATTGATTTTTTGAAATATTCCGTATTTTAATATATTGAATATTGGGTCCTAACTTAATCCGTAAAATAAGGTATTTCTGAAAGCAAAATCATGGGGCGGAAATTGATTCTAGTCTATATCAAGGATTATTTAAAAAATGTAGTATAAGAAAAAAAATGTATTTCTTTAATTAAATTAAATAACTGGGATTTAAAAGAACATTAGATTTCCCTTATTCCGCCCTAATAGAGCGGTAATAGGAAAATAACTCAAATCGTTTCCTATTACCGCTCTATTTTTATTTATTATTTTTCTACTTTAGCGTAGTATTTATTTCAAAGAAAACCTATATACCTATTGCTGAATACCTATTCTGTTTACTTCTGTATAAGACTAACAAATATAAAGATTATTTAAAGCTTTTTTTGCGAAAATACCTTAACAAAGCACAAATGATTGCTTACCAAAATAGTTAGATTATTCACTTCCTTCACCACGTGCACCGACCTTTGACTAAATGATTTAGGCCTGCTCTCCAGACGCCAATATATTCCTCTCGCCATAATGTTTTTTGGGTCGCCTAATAAGTCCTGCCTCACATAAAACAATGGGAGAATTTAAAAAAAATACTCTACAAGAAAAGACAAACTCTTACAGGGCGGTAATAGGTAAAGATTTTGCATAGGGCGGTAATGGGTGAATTTACCTTAATAAAGATTTTTCCCCCGTTGCCAGCTCCACTCGTAGTAGCACTCTATTACGAACCAAAAAAAAATTATGCAAGCAGTTGTACGACATAAATTATCATTTTCATGTATTTCCTGTAGTTGATAGAATTTTAGAGAAATAGAGTTAACATGATAAATTAAATTACCGGTTCATATTTTTTTATTTTTTGTTAATGTAATCAAGAAACCTGTAATAACTGTTGTTCATTAATAGAATAATAGGATTGTCTCTTCACTAATATCAGCAGACAAAAACAACACAAAATTAATAATCATAGTGAGAACCAATACGACCAAGCAACAAATTTCATGGTTGTCACTTACGTCAATTTGTAACAATACGATGAAAATGAATTTTGTTATGGTTAATTAGAATAATAAATAAAGTTTAAAGCCAGATTTCTTGGTTCATTACTGTTTAAAGTTTAAACATTAAATAATGAATCCACCTTTTTGATAGACTTATTCTGAAGAAGTGCATGCGTATTTTCGAAAATCTGTATCTAAATGCACATACATTCAGCTTTTTATTACTTACGAGTATGTGAATTTTACTGAGTTTCAAAACTTTAAATCCATCAAATACTTTTCATTTAATTTATGTAATTCTATTTATAAGCACTAAGCAGTTACGTTTTAATTATTATCCATTACCTTATCCGAAATCTAAATCTAATGACTATAAACTATTAAGGATGAGAATATCTTAAACAAAAGTATATTAAAATTTAAAAAATAAAGAAAATTGGGGCACTTTTAATGGTCACACATATTGTTGAAAATTGTATGAAAATGTAAATTTACCTATTCCCAATCTTACTAAATATTTATAAGTAGATAGGTACCTACTTTCCAAATATCTGTTTGCGCGAAATTCATCGTTTAAGTTTTGATCTATTTATTTCTGCCGTCTACCTTTTCCCAACATTTGTGCTAGAGAATGTGAGGCCACATTTCATTATAATATTGATATTATGTAATAGGCAGTCAAATTTTAGAGTATTCTGGTTTAATCACCAAAAGTTGCATTACATGATACTGAATTTAAAAAAAGAATTCATGCTTTTAGTTTTAGAACTTTATTTTGAGTTTATACCAAACGCTTATACATTATCCATATAAAAAATAGTAAATTTCCTTTCAACAGTTAATAGAACGATCTACTCTTTTAAGATTATTCTTAAAAATTTCACCAATTTCTTTACCCGAACAATAATATTATTACATGATAACTAAAACTTAACAAAGATATACACTGACATAAAAACAAAACTAATCATCGATCTTGTATAATATACATTAAATTATTTGGATGTCTATTCATCAAATGAGATTGAAGCGTTGCCTTTTGTTTCGCTCTGTAGTTGCAGTATCTGCAGGAAAATCTAGGCTCGATTCCACATTCGTAAACAATATGACGTAGAAGATTTCTTCGGTATTTATAACTTTTGTTGCAATTTTTGCACAAAAAACTGTGAATTCGATTTTCCTTCCTAAGGAAAAAATGTCCTAAAAAATATTGGAACTTTTATTTTAGAACGTTTAACTTATTTAGAGTTAGTTGAAGCAATAGTTTGTTAGTACTTACAATTAATTAGCGTACATTGCACTTAAAATAAGGTTATTTTTACCCCTCACACACATACACTGTTAAAATTCCCACACCAATAGATCTCCCAAACAGTATTTACAAATCAAATAATTACATATTTGTTCTGTGTTCCAAATGCGTGCTTCCGAGATTTAAGTTGCACTCCTTCCTAATCTCCGCTCTAAAAATGCATTAACCTTGAAAGCTTGAAATAAAAGACAAGTACCTACACATTAGATACTTATTTATTAGAAAATAATTTTAATTGCTATACAAGTGAGATTTACTGAACCCATGAGTTATATTTAAGGAAAGCTTTGCAATTTTCCATGACTATCCCCTTTATCTCAATATTTATAAGATGTCGTTTTAGGTGTTCTTTTCTTTTAAATCGAAACAAACAATGGCGGCATTGAAATCTCGGCTCCTTGCCACACTCCAAGTTGACATGTCTCGATAAGTTGTCTTTCCTATTATATTGCCTGTAGCAAACTGGACATTCGTACGCTTTTTTTATGTTTGAAAATAGTTGCAAATTGCAGTCGTAACCTAAAAAGAGAGATATAAGTTCAAGAATAGCCTAAAATACTATAATAAAATACCTTATTCTAAATACCTACCGCAAAGAATTTAAGCTGGGTGGGAAAGAACGGGAAAACTTCACGAAATGAAAAGGAAAAAAACAAATTTTATTTTCTACATATACTCTCGCTTAATAATAAAATGGTAAAGAATTTCATTTATCGATTTTTACCATTGTCATTGTTTACGTATACGAACGTTCATTGTCTTGGTGAAAACTGATTTCCATTTCCGTCAAATTACATCCTCCTTAGCAAGTGACCTATATCATAGTGTTATGCGTTGATAGAATCAAACTATGTCGTCCCAAAAAAGTAGTGAGCACTTGTAGTTGCACTGTTTTGATACAGAAGACTAGTAACGATCCCCTGTCTTATTTTACTCAGTCAATTATATTCCCATTGAAACATTACAAACTTTCTCCGCAATAGTTTTTGATCAATAATAAGCACAGGTTTCCTAACTTTTATTTAGAATAAAAACACTTTCCCTATTTTACTATGGCGCAGAATGGAGACAATATTCCAGGACAGCCGTATCATTTTGAACTTGGATCGTTATATCTTGTTTTAAGTGGATGGTCGGTAAAAAACTACTTCGCAGATTGAATTGATACGCAATAGCTCTTCATATTACTGATAGTCTCCCAATAAACACCACATATTCACAAGGTACAAGCAAACATCAACAACTACAAAAATATTTTAATAATTCAAACGTGTCTCTGGAGAAACACTGTCATCTTCGGCGAAGAGTTGATGAACCTTAGTTCAACAGTCATAACTGTTCCAGTCCTTGGAAGTACTACTCGCAAGGTAACGTGTAAGTAATATACCGTGCCTTGATAAAAATTATTATTAATATAAATAATATAAAAAGTATAAATGAATTAGTAACATCACTAGTGCTAATGAAAAAAAAATTATTGAAAAATGATGGGGTTAATAACTTAATAGTAGCATTTGACATTAAGGACTAAGTGAGTATTATTTTCGTACCTAAGTGTGCTAAACTAAAGTGACCTTTCAGCTTTCCTAATTGACAATAAAATTGAATTTAGGCCAAAATACAATAATATTTGAATACAACTAAAAATATTGCGACTTAATTTATAAAAAATTAATTTTTGGCAAAAAACAAATACTTCCACCATTACAGATATCGTTAACATCCAAAAAATCAACTCAAAGCGAAAAAGTATCTATGACGTGTAAACGTGTGAGATTGTAATTCTTGTTTATAATAAAATCTTAAATGACAAATTCCACATTCAAATTGTTTCGTTTTACCACATTCCACTTTCTGGTGACGACGTAAATTCCTTTGTAATGTGTACCTTCGTGGGCAGTCATCACATTGAAAAGGTCTAGCTTTTGATGATCTCCTTTGCGGATGATAAACTGAAAAAAAATTACTCTTTATTACATTTACTAATTACATTTCCCTACACCAGTGTTAATCATAACTACAAATGTACATCAACGAGAGAGAGAAAGAGAGGGGGGGAGGGGTATTTTTCCGATATCACCCTCTCACATTTTAAGCAGATTTGGGAATTATGCAATGATGGAATCGATAGCCAGTGTAGTTTCAAACTTACCCTCCAATGAGCTTGAACGTAAAAGGTGGACGAACAAAAATTCTTCACAGGGTGAGCCAGGATTAGGTACAAAGACTCCAGGGAGCGATAGAAATAGCAAGATGGGCGCAGTGTTCCACAATGTATTTTTGGTTAAAATATGCCTCTGGGCTTGGACCCCTAAGAACCATCTCTGATCGAAAGAGAAGCAATTCGCCGCTTAGGGACAGACTAATTGACACGATACCGTTCCTTGAATTTACAGAAGTAGATCGTATAACTTTTAACTACACAATGTACTCTTAAAATTTAAGAGATAGCATTTGCACTGTGTAAAGCGCAACAAAACACGAAAGTGCTACTCTTGGAAGTTTGTCAGAAGCTTGATTTTTTCGTTCCTGTTGCAGTACACATCGCAACCGTATCACTACAGGTGGAAGTACGTAAGAACAGAAGTGGCTTTAAACGCTTCATATCTGGAAACACACACGTATCGGGTGGCCAAATAAGCGAGGTAAGCGGCTGTATCTCAGGACCTGCTCATCTGACAACAATGGAATTTTTTTTATTATTATAAATGTGGCCATAAAAAAACTCTGGAAATTATTTTCGAGTCCCTAGGAGGCGTATTTGGTATAATAGTTCATATAAGCTTAATTTTCTCGCTTAAAGTCCCAATGAAGTGGGTCTGAAAATATTGTCGTGGCAATCTACGATCATTTTTGGATAAAAAACCTTACATCGTTTTGCGGTTTTCACTATTTTTTTTAGTTTTTAGTGCTCTACTTATTATCGTAAGAAAAAATATATGATTTTATTTAACTTTTTAGAGATATTTAAAAAAAGTTATAAATCAACGCCCTCTCGCAGAACAATGAAAAAATATATTGTTGTTTTATTTTTATAGAAACATACTTCCAAAAATGCTCTTTTAATCAAAAGTTGTTTCAGTAAAATCGGTCAAGCCAAACTGACACTACAAGCATTTTTCTTTTTCGGGGTAAAACCTTCCCCCACCACTTTATTTGACAGCTGTCAAAAAAATTGATGTAAGGTTTTTTATTCAAAAATGATCGTAGATTGCCATGACAATATTTTCAGACCCACTATAAGCGAGAAAATTAAGCTTTTATGAACTATTATACCAAATACGCCCCCTAGCGGCCATCCTAGGAACTCGAAAATAATTTCAAGAGTTTTTTTATGGCCACATTTATAATAATAAAAAAAAATTCCATTGTTGTCAGATGAGCAGGTCCTGAGATACAGCCGCTTACCTCGCTTATTTGGCCACCCGGTACAACCTTACGTACTTACCTAAACACTTTGAGGAGATGCTCACAGTTTTGAAAGTTTCTGAACAAATGAAACCATCACGCTAGGACAATGCTGCATGCTGTACGAATAATAAAACCTCGACGATGCAAATGTCGTGTAATGCCAGGCATGCCCACTGAACCTTGAAAACAATCAACGCCGCGAGCGCGCTGCAGTTTCAAGTTTCAATTCAGGTCAGTTTTTTAACCCATATAGTAATATCAGATTTTGTGCCAGATCTTCTTTGTTTCCAATGTGAACATGAATGCGGGGAACTGTTGGTTTTCATTTTCATTTCTTGAAGGGAGAAGTCATACTCGAAGCTAAAGTTTTAAATTAGTTGTCCAAGAAGTTCCTGTACATAGTCGACTTGTCTTCTTCTGGTACGTGAGCCATACCGCTTTACACAGTTCATTATTTATCTATTTCATTACTCAATCTCTAAGGAACAAATCGCGTATCATCAGACCTGGAATCGTTCCGAGGAGGTCCAAGGAACAATTGCGCGAAGCACCATACTTTATCAAAAAATGTAATGGTGGTCACTCTCTCTCTAAAATGTGCGATTACGTTGATATCAGCTTAATCAACCCCCAGGGAACAGTTATTTTATTATGAACATTGTATAACATAATTGCAACACAAAAAATACAGTAACAGAATCAGAACTAAAAATGTGCAAACTCTGCTGTAATAAAAGCTTCATATCGTGATATTATGTTAATGATATTCGCTCACTACATATTAAAGTTACAACTCTTTGGGTGGTAAGTGCCTAGCCACTTTGGAACGTTTTTACCGTTATGTTGAGATGCACCGTCGTGTGAAAGTAAAAATTTGATCTAGCATTAAACGAGATCTCCTCGAACGACATGAGAATGTCAAGCTCTTGCAACTCTAGAACAGAACTATTCCATACTCCTTCCCATAAGCAAAGGGAAAATCGTCTACTTTTTACATGCAGGTTTTCTAATGAACAGTACGAGTTTCAAAAGTTTGTAATTTCCTTCCTACTAAACATTGCTTCGTAGGTCTAAATAAATTACGAAATGAAATGATGATAATTAGTATAATAATTCTTTCCAATAGCAACCGATCAAACTTCTTGAACCTTTTTAACTTTTATTATACAAAAATAACATGATTTTGTTTATGGTAGATAAATGTAAGATGTTCATATTGTGAGATTAGTGGCAAATTTACGCTACAGAGCAGATTGTCGATCGGCTTTTGTGCAATATAACATACTAACATTACCCAGTATATTTATTCTTGCATGATTATGTCAAGCTAAAAAGAACCTACCAAATTACAAACTACAGTCCGAAATCCACTGTTACGATACAAGGCGTAAAAACAATGTTCGCGTTCCTTTCTGCAGATTGGGAAAGTCACAGAATGGCCCTGAGTACCTTACCAAAAGGCTGTTAAATTGCGTCCCTAATGAAATAAGATGTTTAATGTACAGTGCTTTTAAAAACAGACTTAAGGCATTTCTCCTAAGTAGAGCCTTCTACTCGTGGGAGGAATTTTATTTAAGTGATTTACACAACATGTAATTTTAATCTTTTAAGTATTTAGTTTTGCTTCACATGATTAAATTTTATTATTATTATTATTATTATTATTTTATTTATATATTGATACTCAGGCCAAGCCTGGTTAACCAATCGCACGGATCGAAATCAAGTAACGATCAGTCCTACTAATACACACATCCACACAATATAAATTTGAAGTTGCTGTTAAAAAGTGAACATACCAAACACCATACACATATTATGTTCATTAAATTAAATGACGTTGATAAAACCAACGCTGATCACATTTTAGATAATGTATTTGTTTGAGAAGCCTCGGTGTATTTGATCCCAATTTGTAAATTATTATTAAATGATCCGATGATCTCTAAGGGGTGGATATATACAAGTGAAATAAATACACGACCTCGGTCGTGTATTTATTTCACCTGAATGTAAGATGTACCAAGTGTGCAAATGAGATTAAATATGAATGGAAGATATGGATGAATTTTATGTGGAGATCGCTGATGGGTCCATTATGAAAAGAAGAAGCATTCAGTGTTCATATCACCCACCACAATTATTCTTTCCTAGCAGTTACGATTGATCATCTATCCTCACTACACCATTCTTCTTTCCAATACTTGCCTATGTACATTAGCACAATGGCGTCGAAGGTGGTCCGTCCTCTTAAATTTATACGGACAGCACGGACACTGCAGTTTCTTCTCTTTTCCACATTCGTACTGTATATGTCGCAGAAGATTATAATTTTTGGTATATTTCTTGCCACAGTTTAGGCAGAAGTGGCAGTATTCTAAAAAAATTATGAAATTTAGTATGAACAAATTGTTCAATAAAAGTCGTCAAACTACACTTTGATAAATTCCAAACAACTAAAAATACAATACTAACTTTTATTAAAATTAATACTATTGATGTTTGATTACCAACGATAGACACTCCCCTTGGTTGGATGCTACATTTAACTATGCCATAGGTACAATACATTCTAACAGTACAAAAGTATAGAAGCAATAAAAATAAAAATTGTGGCCATCCGTGGTGTGGTGGAACTCCCGTGTTCGAATCCTGATCGGGTGGTGTACATTATATCGGACATGGATGTTTGTAAGTGGATAGGGCTACCAACTACAACCTTTCAAGCGGCTGGCTTAAATAAATAAAATAAAATAAATAATTTATTTACTTTTCCAACATATATAATATAATTGTATAAACAATATACGAACAATAACGTTAAATATAACTGAATATAGTACATTTCAAAATATAGAGTCAATATATCGACCAACAGTGATTTCAGATAAATAATTAAGAACAAGTTACAACAATATTATAAAAATCCGTCACCTATTTGTAGATAAAATAACACAATGTATTTAAATATCATATAACGTTTCCCATAAACTGATGTAGATGGTATACGTGGTACTTTAAATGCACTTTTTGTTTAAAACTTCTCTTACAAAACTTACAAACAAAAGATCCAAGCTTATTGCATTCGTAACGCACATGTTTCAACAAATTTCTTCTGTACTTATAGCGTTTTCCGCAATTGCATGGGAAACTATAATGAGTCGTGTCGGGTAAAAAACCTATAAGTAGAAAGGAACCCATGAGATTACTACACTTAATCGTTAAACCAACACCTTTTAAAAAATTAAATATTAAACAAAAGGAAATTGTTATTATATTTACAGCATGTCACCATAAAGCTCCTCAACTTGTAACGGAAGAAATTTAAAATGGACTAACGGAATTTATTAAATATTTATTACAATTATGGAACCAATAACACACTATGTTTATTTCGTAAATGATTTTTAATTTCATTTCGTCTGTGATTTTTATAATCACAATATGGACAGATGAACTGCGGTTCTTTCCCACACTCAACTTTTAAATGTCGTACTAAGTTTTTTCTAGCATTATATAACTTTCCGCACTTTGGACAAGAATAACCATTAGTGGTCAAGTACTCGGTGCATGGTACTCGTTGAGTTCGCCGTTTCTTTGCTTCTTTAACAACTTTAGTAGTTGGTTCCGGAAGGCTTTCAAGGGATATCAGTGTGTCGATTTCGGAAATGAAAGGTGGAACACTTACATTTTCGGAAAGCAGCACTTGAACCGTTCCCGATTGAGCTTCATGGAACAGTTCAAAGTTTTGAGTTGATAATTGGATATCTTCTATTATACCTAAAAATGTATTTCATTAGAATCCTGCAGCTTTACATTAAAAAAAAGAAAATACAGAGAAGGTTGATCAAAAACAAACGAATTTTACTGCACGTCACTTCACTTAACTACGTGTATATGCACAGGGAAAGTAATGTAATAAAAAAATTTTGATGAATCTCAACGTTTTGGGTCCTTCTGATGTGAGTCTAAAACCACCAATGTTTGTCTGTGGGTGCGTACGTTATGCCTGTGGAGCCTAACTACTAGATTGATTTTGATGAAATTTAAAACTTAAGGCCTATAAAAAACTTCATCGGTAAAACAAGCTTCTCATCAAAATCGGCTCAAAGGGACCAAAACTAGGGTCGTTATTTTGGGAGCAAACATATAAATTTTAACCCAATCTAATTTCCCTTGGTGAAAAGTTAGTAGACATAGTTACAAGTAAGACGCCGTTTTTCGTTTGTTTCTATATTCAAAATGGCGGCAAATATAGCAATTCTCCAAGTATTTACTTTTTAGGGTTTATCTCAAGAACCGTTTAACTCAATTGAAATTTGAACATTGAAAATTGTAGCCAAAGGATGGCCAGAACTTTTACTTATAATTGATAAAGATCAAAAATTTAACGTGGTCAATTTATTGGTGCCCAAAGTTGGTCAAACATTAAAAATCTATTTTCTCCAAATCTGCTCCAAGCTTTTCCTCTATTTTTTGAAATGTTGTACATATAGTTCACGAAAAACTATTGGCACTACATTTACTTCATTGCTTCCCACAGGAGAAGGGGAGTGAATTGTTGAAGTTGACAATTTTAAAAATTAATAACTTTTTTGTTAACAAAGATACAGAAATAAAATTTTACAGTTAAGTAGAGGACATAAGAAATTTAAAATTGTTAGAGCTGTAAGGCTATCCTGCATAAGTGACACTAATTTCTAGTTATACTCTTGCATTGAAACATTTTTCTCTACACTGATATTAAAGACGTTAGACTCCGATCCCGCACTAATGATCCACCCTGTATAATCCTTACTACTTAGACCTACTGAATTTATGGTTCATTTGATAACAGCGACTACTCTCCGGTCATTCACGCACCTCCAGAGAACAACGTCGTAGACCAAATGGTTCGGTGAATTAAACCTCATGGAGTTAGTGTGCTCAATACTTTCGTTTGAAGTTAGGGAAATGATCAAATGCTAATGCTATAAATGAAAAAAATAGCATTGGTATGCCATAAAGGATAACAAATTAAATCAATAAAAGAATTTATATTTCTGTTTAATTTGATATACAACAATAAATAGACGCATTTTCAATATAACTAGAGATTACTAGTCTGATGCTTCAGTAAATGAATTTTCAAATTATTTCGCCTTTTAGCTTTAAATGTGCAATTGGTAACAGGGCAAGGCCACACTCCCGCAATTCCACAATAATATCTCACATGGCAGTAAAAAGAACTTCGTTTAGTGAACATTTTATCACACTTTTGGCAAATCCACGACTCGCTGCTTGACGAATCTAAAATAACAACTAATAAGAAAAAGGCTACATTTAAGATTTTATACTATGGTAGTCCATTTATTTATGAAAACAGAGAAAACATGTGAGTAAATTCAAGTGGCAAGTTCGTGTTCCTTCACAAAACATTCTGGACAATAATGAGGTCGACAATTACAATCTAAACAATAAGAATACACTTTTCTCACTTTATTTTTAGACACTTCACCTAATTGTTTTTTCTTATAACAGCCTCTACAGTAACGTCGTTTCTTGGGTAGTCCATCCGATCTAATAAATTTGTGTCTTGAAAGGGGTTTAAGTTGTCGGTCGCCTTGACCGCCTGAAACACGAAACAGTTTAACAAACATTATTAATATTGATCCTTACATACAAAAATAATCCAATGCTTTATTATATTTTATGTATATTGTATAAGTGTGTTTTTAAATAATATTTTCTCTTTGCTTTGTACCGACAATCATCAATCGGACATGTAAACGTTGCTTGTTTCCCACATTCGAATCTAGAGTGCCGGTATAACGACTGGTAATGGCGATAAATTTTTCCACACAATGAACATGGAAACAATCCTGAAATTAGAAAAATCTTAGAGAAAAAATAACACGTTGGTACAAATTGCTTTTCCTTGTACAAAGTAAAAGTACATACAACTACGATATTCATTAAAGGCAAGGTGGGTAACGACTTTTCCGACATTGTGGTAACTTAACTTAAGTTAATCTACATAGTAAACATCAAGGTTCTTTTGCAAAGAAATTTATTCATCTTCAAATATGTGTATTTACGACTATGATTCCTTATAATACCTATACTGAATTTAAAAGAATTGAAAATAATGGCCACCTTAGTCATCTAACATTTCTATATTTGCTAGTTGGCGAGTTCCAGCACTTACCAAATACTCCCCTATGTACACTTAGCCAATTATACTTTTAAAAACCATATCTTCATTCCTAATTCCACTTACATAGATTCTCAAGCGTCTAGATTCTGATCGACGCGCCGTTCGTTAAGTTCCTACGTAATGCATAAGAGTTTAAATTTTACCAGTTTTAAACCAGCTGTCTACTTACCGTGAGTACAGTATTATGTATTCTGCACATATGTGAACGTAAATGAACTTTCTGTCTACACTTTTTGGGGCAGTATGGACATTGATATTTTGGACCAATTCCACATTCGAGAAATTGATGACGTTTTAAAGAACTCCTTGTTTTGTAGGTTTTGGAGCATACATTACACGAAAACAGATGTCCTAAAATAGGTAAAAGTAATGTTATACTTCTAATTATATTATCTTGAAGAATAGGTTAGTAACATTTTTATTTACATAGAAAATTGCCCAAATAATCAATGGCAACCA
Organism: Pyrocoelia pectoralis; assembly: GCA_036250285.1. NCBI lineage: Eukaryota > Metazoa > Arthropoda > Insecta > Coleoptera > Lampyridae > Pyrocoelia > Pyrocoelia pectoralis. The sequence continues at coordinate 737,389 of CM070079.1, forward strand.
CTGAAATTACAAATATTAACAGCGGAAAATATTAATAAGTCTCCGACAATAAGATTTAAAAAAGTTTATTATAAAAAAGTATAAATGGAAGCTTAAAAATTACATTATTGCCCAATTAGTAATAAAATTGTATGATTAAATTATATTGTCAGTCTCAAGAGTAATATCCATCTCAGATAAAATGGCGTAATCAATTTCTTTGTGTAGACGATCAAGATGTCGGACGAGGTGCATTTTTTGCTTAGCCTTGTATTCACAGTAAGGACACTTAAATCGGGGTTCTTTGCCGCATTCCCATTTTGTATGGTTTCGTAAAGAACTCTTCAATTTGTAAATTCGACCACATTCCGGACAACCGTAACCTGATTCAAATCCTGGTGATAAACAGTTTCTAACGCGTTTGGGTTTTTCCAAAATTTCAATCGATTTGTTAATTTGTTCTAACAGGGCATAGTCTAAAATAAATGTTAGTAGTATTAAAACAAAACACACGTAACATACCTAATTAAATGGCAATACACTGTAAGATCAAGTTTACGAAAACAAGCAGATAAAACAATGTTAATAATAATAGTAATAAGAACACCACCCATGCATTCTAGTATCTATCACAACAGTTCTCTACTTTAACTTACTTGTAAGTATGTACTACAATAGTACATCTCCCTAAAGGAAATGAACAAAAAGTATTCAAAAGTATTTGAAACAATCTCAATTAAAAAACTTCGCCGTTTCCTTTCCTGGGCCAAATTGGGGAGAGCAACGTAAATAGTACCATATTACAAGAACAGATCAAACGTTTAATATTTTTAAATCATCCGATTAAAAGCAGTAGAGGTTGACGCTGTGCACGTTGTAAGACAATAGTCAAGATGAACAAATATGACTTTAATAAATATCTGCAAGGAAATCCGCAAAACAAAGCCAATAAACCCTAAATCAAACCAAAACAGTTGGAATACGTTCTGAAATCAGAACATAATCTTCATAAAAAAGTCAAATAATTTTCCAATTATCCGTTCAAATAAAATAGTTAAAAAATGGAGAAATGGCAAAATTCAGTTTTTCCACTGCAGACAACGAACAAAAAAAACTTTTAAACTTCATAACGTAATTTCCAGTTGATATAAATACCTATACTGAGCATTAATTTGCTCCCTTCTTCTTCTGGCTGCATTTTAGCTTACTGCTTATTATTTTCAAATTTATAACAATTCTTAAATTCTTTTGCTAACCTGCCTTGTAATTTTCATGTTGACCCAGGTTCCACTCATCAAAATCTCTCACTGTTTACGTGACCAAGTGACTGCTTGGGCACACTGTGTATGACACTATTACTTAATAGTTTAAAGTTGCGGAGACTGGTTGTTTTTGAATTCGAAAGTTTTTTTGAAGAGAAGTACTTCTCTTCAAAAAACTTTCGAATTATTAATTAGTAAATAACTAATTAAAATTTTGATAATTTTTTCTTTTTTTATTTTACTTTTGCCCTTTTAATTGTTCAAATTATTTATTATATCGTGTTTTAACAGATACTATTTTATTATTATCGTTAACCTCATTTTTTTGTGTGACCAACAAATGGACTTAATAATTAAACCAGCTGGCATCGTTAATGAGAGGAAGCGAAATAATTCATTTCATTCGCCTTTGAAATTTCTGTTGACCAAAAACGTTTAGTGTTTTTTAAACGGTGCTTAATAATTACAGTAGCCATAGAGTATTTAGTCTATGCAGTAGCATAACGATCACCGCGTAAATATTTGAGCGATGACATTACTCAAAATTCATGCCGGATACTTTATTAACCAGAAGCACATCTTCATACCATAACACTAGCACCATATATTTTTTCAAGTCAAGATTATATTAGTCAGTTAATATCCGACAAATTCATTATAGGTAGAAGTACAAAGGTATGTGATTACTAGGCGATAGCTAAGTTGGGGATTGGAAGTAAAGGAGTTTGATATTGACTCAAGTACTAAGTAATCCTTAAAAAGATGCCCCTTATTTTAGAAATGCTTTTCCGAAAGTTGATCCACTCTAAAACGAATAAAATAATTTTAAAATAAATTCCGTCTCAACGGATCAATTGGACGTTAAGATTCGGTAACACCAGAACAGAGAAGTCTTTTAAAACACAAAGCATTGATTACCTACTTATTTATTTTTATTTCATTTGTCATGGCCTCAACATTATTCATACTAAGATTAACTCAAACTCTCAACCTTCCCCTTAAGCTTTTAATTAAGTAGAAATCGATGATTAATTAATGTTCCGACATGTTTCGGGATCAGCTGATTCCATTACCAAGCGGTACGATTCGAGCAATGAAAGACTTCCATCAAAAAAGTCATCGTCACTTGCTGTCATCTTAAGTTTATTCCATATTTTAATTCATCGCTTTTTATCATGCCCCTTCAGGCAATACTTTGGTCTCTCTTGAGCACCAATTTATTGGAATGTAATATATTGTGATTCTGTGGAAAACATTTTTTAAGTTATGTCGTTTGTAATTTATACTTAAATGTTTGCCTTTAGCTTTTAATTTCAATTTTGATGTAAGACTTTCATTGCTCGAAGTTTACCGCTTGGTAATGAGATCAGCTGAACCCGAAACATGTCGCAACATTAATTAATCATCGATTTCTACTTAATTAAAAGCTTAAGGAGAAGGTTGAAAGTTTGTTTTAATCCTATTAAATGGACCCTTTGGAAGAATGGACTCCTCCAATAATTATTCATACTTGTAGAAGCTATTTTGAACAAAAAAAAAATTTTAAACAGGCTATTCGTAGACCTCAAAATGTCGTCTTCATATTTCATTTACAATTTTCAAAATACGATTATAAGTCAAACACATTCTATTCATATAAACTGGTATGGTGGTGCTGGCAGTACAAATTCGTAAATAAATTTTGGCCATTTTTGTTTTCTTTTTCAGTCCTTAATAAATTAGTGATTTGAGGCAGAAACTGGATAAGGTAAATTTAATCAACCAATGCAGTGGCTTGCTTTCATGTGCATTCCTCAATTCATAATTCGGCCTTCCTACATTAATTGTAACAGCCAGCCCCCCATAGTATAATTATTTTATTACAAACCCCCACTCCCTAATAGTGGTAGTAATAGTAATAATAATAATAATAATAATAATAATAATAATAATTTCAGAGGTCATGGTTTTCGGGTAACAAGGTTGTTCGACCGTTCCGGGACTTTTTACTAACCCTGTATGTATTAGTAGGACTAATCGTTACTTGATTTCGATCCGTGCGATTAGTTAACCAGGCTTGGCCTGAGTATCGATAACAATCGAAGTACATAATAATAATAATAATAATAATAATAATCGTTACTTGATTCCGATCCGTGCGGTTAGTTAACCAGACTTGGCCTGAGTATCGATAAGAACCGAAATACAATAATAATAATAATATATAATTTATTCATTTGAATGAATAAATAATAATAGCGCATCGTACAAGATTTTCAGTAACCCAGAAAAGAAAATGCAATTGCTAATTTTGTGGAATCAACAAAAAAAATTTACATTGCCAGAATTCGAACTCTTGCTTTGTGAGGAGTTTTCCAAACAAACCGGAAAGTGCGATTATATACATATATTATTTACGTCGGCCAATGAAATTACGAATAAAATGGACATATCCAGAGACAGGGGCGTAGCCGGGGGGGCCCGAAATTTCTGTAGGGACGAAAAAATGTGTCTGTTTTTATTATTTTTTTAATTATTTTTATTAAACACCATCCCCCCACGAAAATAATTTCTGGCTACGCCACTGTCCAGACAGATGGGCAGATAGACAAACGGTTTTATTATATTAGATTAGTACTTGCGAACCAACTTCATTTTATTATTATTTAGACCTACTTGGGAATACTTGAGACGGGACTATTCTATACATACTTGAAACGAAACAAGACGAAAATATATTCAAAATAGTCAATAGTCCATAGCAAAATATACGTTCAAATTTCCGAAACTCGGATATAGTGTCTTATTATTTCAAATATGAAGTACAATATTCGTGAAATAAATCTAACGGTAGCGTGTCGCGTTCATAAAATTTATTGACAAATCCTTCCCCGTTGTGAAGGGCGAATAAAATCCGCGCATGTGGATATTTAGAACTTTTGCAAGGCAAGGCAACTGGCAAAATTGCTGTCCAGTTAGCCTTAGGCTACAATTTTACTTAAGTATGAGTTTTTTATTGTAATATGTATAATATTTAACAAATCACCAATAATAGTTATCAAAAAAAGTTCGAATAAGCCGTGATTCTATGCCCTATGGCAGCGGTTTCCAAAGTGGGAGGCGCGGACTAGTGTAAAGGGAAGCGCGTCAATTTTAAGAAAAATATAATATTTCATTCATAATACAATTCATATAACTTAAATCAATAAATCTCAATATGCTTATACAGCTACGAGTGGAATCTCGTCAATAACACCTAGATTCGATACACTTTGTGTTAATAAACAACCACACCCATCTCATTAATTAATCACATTCAACATTGTTCTTTAAAATTTGTTTTTTTTATTCGTACATATATGTATAGGTACATATAAATTTTTTAACATCCAAAAATGTGTTTGTATTATTTTATTACATTAGAGGGGGGGCGCAATAATTATATACATTTTAGGGGGGGGGGGGAGGGTAGTAACATAAAGTTTGGAAAACCGCTGCCCTAAGGTACGAGCAACAAAATGCGTGATAAAAACACACTCTTTATAAAACTACTGTATATTAGACTTTTCATTGGCATTTCGACATAAAAATGTTTAAATATACCTAACGACACTACGTATTTATTGTAGCGATATTGAAATGCTCGCTGCTATAATGGTCGCAATCAACGAATTAGGAGGGATCATTGGAATTGAAATTGTAAAATTGAACGTAGTTTTGCCAATATGGTGATATCGATGTATCTAGTTTTTAAATGTAATTGCAGAAACTTGACGAAGCTCTTAACGTCAAACTTTAATAATTGAAACAAGAAGATAAAACGTGACATATTAGGTTCAGCAAGATGACCACTTCCTCCCCATACATTTCTAATTCGTTGGTCACAATCTAATCCAGCCAAACAGTGTGTAATTCGAATTATATTTTCTACACATTCAACTACAACTTTGTGTTCTCCTAATAATGAGAAAATTTAATAAATTAGGTACAACAATTCGATTCAAAAAATTTTTCATACCTGCAAACATTAAAATTACTTTGAATGTAAATGGTATTTTAAATAATGTTTTTTTAAATTGTCCTTACGTTTCGCTTTATAAACGCAACCACTAACAATACAAAAAAATGTGGCACGTTTCCCGCATTCATACTTTTGATGTTTCCATAGTGAAGAACGATGGCGATAAATTTTGTTGCACTTTTGACACATATGATGATGTTCCTGGAACAGCAGATCTAAAAAAACAACTATTTCAGTTTAACGAAAAGAATAATGGCAGCATTCTATTCATAACAGATTCCTTTGTGGGTTTCAAATAATAAGAATACTTTTATTAGAGCTTTAGATGATATTTACAAGTGTTTAGCTTAAAATTTTAGTAATTCGAAATATTCCTTATGTTTGCTGAAATGTGCTAGCAAATTGCTTTTATGTTTTGCTCGATGACCACATACGGTACATTTGTATTGAGGATCTTTTCCACACTCGTACTTTAGATGACGTTGTAAAGACGTTTTGTATTTGTACTTCTTATTACAAACAAGGCATATATGTGCCTTTTCGGCATGAATACCTAAAATTAAAAAAAATCAAACCAACGTAATGTAAAATAAAAACGAGTTACCATTAGTTACAATCCCCTCAAATAATTTTCCTACGTTTAAAAAATGTTATAATAAAAATAACATGTAATTCCACTTAATTCTTTGTTTCAAAATATTACAACGCATTTCGGCACTATCATTATCATGGGATTAAAAATTAAACTAAAGTTGCCAAGTTACGACTAATTTTACTGTAAGTAAAGAAAATAAAATGGAATTACTTGTTATTAGGTAATATATAATAGTCTCGTCTAAGTGTGTTAAAGTCATTTAATTTGATTAGTACGAGACACAGTGTGGCCTTAGCCGCGCTAGCCGCTACCCCAGAGACAACTCCCATGCACTCATTTTATGGAGGCAAAATCCACTTCCAGAAGAAAGGATGTCACAGTTTAGCACTACAACCACTAGAGACTAGACCACTTTTTTGCATTAATAGACGATAAGTATTTATAAAGTTCCATAACGTAAGTTTAAATTATGTAAAAAAATATATTGGGATGTAAACGGAAATACTGTTTGAAAAATAATTTTATTAAAAATATCTTTATTTCATAAAAGTTCATACAAATATTGCGGAGACCACAGATCAATTAATGAGAAATGGGTGTTTGAAATTATGTACGAATTTTAAAAAAACTAATAAAAACACTAGTAATAAAAAAATATAAATTGCTAACCGCTACGATTAAATTAACATCTAAAATAATAATGCATATACCTACTTCAGCGGCGTTGACGAGGGTACCATCTTATAATAAAATAAAATTAATTGAGTATAATACTGAGTCACTTATTGTGTCACTGAATTCGTTCTATCTAGCAAAATTTATCACACTTGCCGTCATAGTATAATATATACAGTTGTATAAAAAAAATTGGGCGAAAAGAGTTAATTCCATACAAACAAAAACGCCGCTTGATTGAACATAACATAATGATCCTTAAAACTAAAACAAGTGTAGTAAGTATTCAAAAAATCACAAAAAGTAAGCAAAAAATCTCTAAAAAGCGAACGGTTGATGTTGTAAACGAGTATGTAATTGTAAACTATTTTTATGCTTAAATCTTCTACTGCAGAAGTTACAACGAAACTTTGGTTCCACGCCACACTCGTATTTTATATGCCTCGAAAGATGTCCCTTTTGTTTATACGATAAGCCACACTGTATGCAGACGAATCGCCCATTTTGATCTCTAGTATAGACAAAAGTACGCATTCCTAGAATAAAATTACATTGAAATTATAATTGTACAATAAAAGAAACTGCATCTACTTTAAAATCTACTTAAGGAATATGTTACAGTATTAAATAATTTATAGTTCTTTCGTAGCCTACACCACAACCCATTACAATTAAAATAAAATTTGCCCGTGTTTAATGACGAGATGTCGTCTAAAATTGTCCTTTCTATTACATTTATGGTTACAATAAGTGCATTGAAATCGTTTTTCTTGAGCGCATTCGTAGGTTGTATGCCTCGAAAGTGTGCCTTTGTTGTTATATACTTTGCCACAATTTCTGCATGCATAATTCATCTTGTGACCTACAAAACGAAGCAATTAAAACGTAAATAAATGTCAAAGCTAAATAAATTTTGTTTACAAATCTACAAAGTAAACTTGAAAAGAACAAAGCTAATATTTTATTTTTGGTAATTGTCATGGTCGATCACCTCGAGACGAAATTCAGATGGAGCGCTACTAGTCCAGTAAAATTAGACCAAAAAACCTCAGAACCTGGAAATTCAATAGATAGAAATGGGGATGGTCCTACAATGTTCAATACCCTCCCGATTTCACGTCATAAAAAGTCCCAGAGATTTGAGCGTAGGGTTTGGAAAGGGAGGGGGAAGGAAGTGGTCAAAAACAGCTTTTTTCAGTTTTTCGAGACTATCTCGGAAGGTATGAGGTATAGAGCAAAAACACATCAATATAAAAATAAAGGGAACCAAATTTTCTACAAAAATAGTCTACTTCAATTTTTCGGTAAGTTCAATAGTTTAGGAGAAATGGCCGGTTAAATTTCGGTCAATTTGGTTGTTTACGAAAATGATTAAATTCACCTTATTGTCCCAAGTTTTCATTCAAATCGATTGGAAATTGGGTAATTATGAATAATTTAAATATTCATCATCACAAATATAGGTAGGTGTCTGCATGTTTAACGAATTGCAATTTGTGGATGAAAGGGGAGGGTGCTGCTTTGAAAGAATTAAAGGGCACTAACAAGTAGGTAGGTAGGTACCAAGTTATGTTTTTCAAAATGTTCTAAGATGACCCGAATTTGGGGAAAGTAGTACTATTAAGTGAATTTTGTATCTCTTCTGATACTTTATATACAGGGTGGGCCATTGAAAAGGAGACACGCCTGTTTTGAGACACTTAGACCAGTTTCTTAAAAAAATGCTCGGACACGTCGATTTTTTATTTTTGGGGGACAACTTTTGATGTCAAATTTGACATTGTCAGGTCAACCCCCTAGCCCCAGCAACCCCTAACTCAAGAATTTAAATAGGGAAAGGGAATCGAGCGACCCTTCATTTGAAGCGTCTTTTAATTCTCTATTCGACAGTATGAATGAAAATTAGTTTTATTCAATTTTTTTTCGTCCCCATGAAAAGCACCCTCTAGATTAACTAAGGTGGGAGTGTTATTTAGAAAAAATCCTGAAACACGCCACCTTTGACTTTTTGAACGGCATATTTTGATGTTAAATTTGACGTTGTCAGGTCAACCCCCTAGCCCCAGCAACCCCTAACTCTAGAATTTAAATAGGGAAGGGGAGTCGAGCGACCCCTCATTTGAAGCGTCTTTTAATTCTCTATTCGACAGTATCAATGAAAATTAGTTTTATTCAATTTTTTTCGCCACCATGAAAAGCACACTCAAGATTAACTAAGGTGAGGGTGTTGTTTAGGAAAAATTCTGAAGCACGCCACCTTTGACCATTTGAGGAGTACGTTAGAGATGAATATTTACTAACATCACCATTGCAAATATAATCTGTTCGAGCCGAAAATTGATGAAATAAGACCATTTCCGCAAACAGCGAAGTTAAACCAAAATTTACCCTCTTCATTTCTCCTAAACTATTGAACTTACCGAAAAATTGAAGAGGATCAGTTTTGTAGAGAATTTGGTTCCCTTTATTTTTGTATTGAGGTGTTTTTGCTCTATACCTCATACCTTCCGAGATATTCTCGAAAAGCTGAAAAAAAGCTGTTTTTGACCACTCCCTTCCCCTTCCTTCCCAAACCCGACGCTCAAATCTCTGGGACTTTTTATGACGTGAAATCAGGAGGGTATTGAACATTGTAGGACCATCCCCACTTCTATCTATTGAATTTCTAGGTTCATGTCTAATTTTACTGGACTATACCGCTCTAGTAGCTCAATTACGAATAGAGACTTTATATTAGGTATGTATATAAAAATGCGAATGAGTTTCACCAGCAAATACATATTAGCAATGGACTCCCAATAATAAACATCTCCTACAAAATAAACAAAGTTCAATTACGAGTACCAACCCAACCAATATGAATGTAACAGATAATTAACCCCCTCCCCAACATAACTTTGGAAGACTCAAACCTCAATAAAAAACAAAGTTTACCTTTTAGGAGCGAATACGTTCCTGATTCTAATTATGCGGCCATATCCCACTAATATAATCCGAAACAAATCATCAACCCTATCCCAAAATAACTGAACCACTAATTTTGTACAGATCTCTACTCCATGGATTAAACCCTAGACATAAATAAATAAACTAGAGGAAATGGATTCACACAAAAACAAGCCCATGACAATTCCATACGTCCAGAGTAATTCAAAAGGGGAATGACAGTATGCACATAATGCAAGCTTTCCCATTAGGTGGCGAAAGAGAATATACAGAAAATCAAATTCGAATATAATCCAATGGCGCCGATACAATTAACTACCGTTAATTTGGTAATAACAAATTCAAGTTGTTACATTATATAATTATGCAAAACAAATAACAATAAAACAAGTGCGCTTATTACAATTACGCACAACAAAAAATTGTAGTAGCGCTAACAAATAATAATAATTTAACAAAATCAACTAGAAATCATAATTGATCTTTTCTTTGGTTTCAGTTCATTCGACAAACGTTGCGGTGCGTGCTTTAGCCAGGTTTTAATATAGCCACAAATTTCGTTTTCGGTGGCCATCGAACATGTCAACTGTACGGCTCCTAAAACCAACCTACAATAATGCTCTCAAATTTCCTCTTGGAAGACTTACGAACTGCTACGTGTTTCAACTTCAACTTCGAAAACGCCTTCTTGGGCTTCCTCGAACCATAAAAACTAAATTCCTGAGCAACCATATTACTTAACATCTTTTTGAGTATATTATTCGTACGTGAAATAACATCACGCCCCCCTAACGTTGAGAAATATGTACACTAAAACCAAAAGCTCAATAAAGATTTTAACTTTTCTTCCAACTTACCAAAGAAGCTAAAGCATCTTTGCTATTCAAATAATTTTCTATAACAATAATTTCGTTAATAGTTTGTATTGGAAACTCGATTGGTATGTCATCCGGAAGTTGAGCAAAGGTGGAAATGGTAGTAGCTATATTCTGATTTCTCAAAATTGACAAAATTTGGTTATTTTGTTCTTTGATGTATAGTAGAATTGACATCGAATCTATAGGTAAACCTTCAATAAAATTAAGTCAAAGTTGAACTTAAAGCGGTACCTGACCCCTCTTTATTCACTGTATTCAAATAAGGTGAACTGATACTTTCATCATAGCTGTTCTTCAGCACTCCCTTAATTAGATGAAATTCGGTAGGTGCAGTGAGAGGACGGTCTAAAGATAAACGATTTAATTACTTTGGAGTTACATACTAAATAAACACAAGCATATACAAATATATAACAGTAACTACTGTCAATTCTGGTATTAGAAAAAACTCTGTGGAGGTTATTATTTTAATTTTTTGCATACATGTCCACTTAGAGCTAGTTTTTCAAAAATTGGAAATCGACTGCCTTTTGCCATGCTTTGCGCGAAAGTGCATAATTAAATCATGGTTTCGTTTGGATCGGTGATTGCACATCGTGCATTGAAACTGTGGCGGTACACCGCATTCCAATCTTAAATGACGTTTCAGCGTTGTTTTATTTTTGTAAGTTTTTGAACATCTATTACATTGATAACGCACTAGCAGATAATTCACTTTCCCCGTATCTAAAAGAAAATAGTTAGTAATTTTATGTAGAAATAATGTGATTTGACAGACCGCCCGTCCCCCAAGACCATCACTAGAAAATGCCATCATATTGGAAAAGTTGCCTGTACAATTTTTTTATCATAACTTTTTCCTTTCAATGGTGCTGAAAGCAGAAAACGCTCGAGTTTTTAAGGTAATTGACTTGAAATGGCATTCTGCTCTGTTGTATATCACGATATTGGCCCATGCGACACTAATTTTTAAGTAAGGGCCGTTAACGCATTCGGTTCGTATTGGCCCTCCATTGCACCACCGTTTGTATTGGTTGTGTTCTGCGTTAATTACGAACATGTTAATTAGCAGTCCTATCGAGTGCGAACTGCGTTCGGTTATTTAGATTTTGAACGCCCTGCTCGTACACTCCAGATACCAAAAGGCAAAAAAATTAAAATAAGCTTTCTGGGATCTAAAAGCCATCATTTTGATAGATTTTCTGCCAAAAGGTGCGATGAGACGCATTAAACCATAGTGGGGATTTGCTACTCTTGGAACGATGTAAGTATCCAAAAGGTGGTGCCACAAGTGACCAGAAATGGTGTATATGCAGAGAAGTAAAAAAAGCCATTCCGACTTGAAGAAAAAAAACAGAAAAATGATGATATTAGTATATATTATGTTAATTAAGGTTTTGAAAAGTTGAAGGATACACCATCAGGGCGTCATAGGTTGTTTTAAACGATTTTTAACGCACAATTCAATTCCTCATTTACTATATTCAAATTACAATTGGAGTGAATTAGGGCCCCTCACAAGCAGATGATTTAATTTTTTGAGATCCGTCCTTAAAGATAAAAATGTCTATTCAAATTCGTTGCGGCGAAATGGAAGCATACTAAAAGTAAACCGAATCACACAGTTCTGTCATTATGTGGTTGGAATGACGCTTAAGGATGTGTCTATAAAATCTAAATTATTTGCATGTACGTGCACCCAATTAGACCAAGACTAGTCTCTTGGTAGAGCAGATAGGAGAAGCGGAGGTAAACCGCCAATCAGATGGTGTGACGGTGGAAGAAGAGCTGTACGGTTCAAAACAGAAATTTAGAGGAGGCGTAGGTTCAAAAAGGGCTGAGCGATGATGATAGCAAACGGTGTTAAAACAAGCTAGGTCACCATAACTCTCAAAATGGATGGAATGAAGTGATGAGGTTGAAACAATCTACTAGACAATCAAGCTTTTACACACTTTGTTGGATCAAGAGACCCGGTGTTATAAATATTCGTAAGAAACCAAGACAACAGAGAAATTGATACAACACTTTTGGATCATTTTAGGTCATTGAAATTGGAAAACATTAAGATTCTGAAATTGTTTTGCGATGGTTCAACAAGCAGAAATGACCACATCGTTTACATTTTATGATTTTGATTACGAAAATGCACTCAATGCAGGTATGTACACCGAGTTAACTACTTTATTTCACAGTGAGAGACCAGCGCACCGAGTGTTTGGGGGTAGGTGTAGGGCGGTGTTTAAGAAATAATTATAGTTAAACCCTTGCCCTGTCTGTTTTAATTTTAAACAACTTATACAAACTGACTGTTTTGCTGAGAGTGCATAAAACCAGCGAGGTTTTGGGGGTGTTGGACCATGGGCACGAGACAAGGGGTGAGACGAGAGGCTTACCCAGGGTCCCGAAGAAGTTGACAACACAGGGAATGAGGCACTGAACTTTCAGGGGGCCAGTATAGTATGCGGACCTTCCGGCAAATATATTGAATAACCCTACACAAATCCGTAGGAAAATTACTGACCACTTACTGAGTCTACCTACCTAAAACACTTATCTACTCAATAACTAATCGCAAATGGACATAAAAGGAAAATATTTACATACATTATCTATTATACAAGAAAAATAAAGATATAGGAGGTCTGAATGACCCTCCCGCGCTCTGGCTATGCCTTTGCGGGGGGGAAATTTCCATTGTAACATAATTGAAATTAATTTACTTAATGTTGCAGTTACACCTAAGAAGTATTCAATTCATTTAATTTGTATGGGAAATAAAGATATTATTATTATTCCAGAGAGGTTTCAGCCACTGCGGAGCTGGAGAAAGAGTATCCTACGTAACACGATTACAATTGCTTAAAGAAAGATTACGTAGTATATATTTAGATTGTATTTTGTTTGTAACAGAACAATAGTATCTATGTATCTCCATTTCGGCAATGCCTTTTCTGTTGACAGATCCATTTAGAGAACCAATTGAAAATAAAATTGTCACGAATTGAATTTACTACGTATTTTCAGTTGTAAAAGTGACGGAGAAAAATGGCAAAATGTTGTTTTGGACACCATTTTCTTATATGGCGGCATGTTTTTCACGAGGGTCGTCGGTTTACCAAAACAAATCTGTTTTTCGATATTCTCAGAAAACATTAATCTTTCTTTCGAACGACACGTTGCTATACTATTAAGTCATATGACTGACGCACCCCAAATTTTGTTTACCGTAAGTAAATACAGGAACTGCTTCAATATGTAGGTAATAAAGCTATCTTCCCACGTAAATTTTATTGAAAAACATTTTAATATATAATATCCCCGTGCCCATAACAAAATAAAATATTGTAACAATCCACCACTTACGCGACATCTTAACAACGTATAAAATTGCACACATCTAAATGGACGGTTAATTGCAAATATAAAATTCATAAAAATCGTTAACAAGAAGACACTTGGTGTATACAGCCCCGAACTTCTCAGAGGTGAATCAAAATTCAACCCAACGAAAAAAGTGATTACTCGCATCTGAGAAGTTTGGAGGAGTAATTTTACGTTAAAGGCACTATAAATGGTGTTTACGATAATGTACACCCAAATTTCCTTTTTGTTTTGCCCGATATGGACATATAGGACACCGATATCGTGGTTCTTTTCCCCCACACTCCACTTGTTCATGTCTTCGCATTGTTGATTTCCATCGGTACCTCTTTCCGCAATGACGACAAACAAATTGTGAATCACTACTATAGCCAGGTCGTACTGATGATGGATCACCTTCAACGTTATATTTACGCATAGCTTTACGAGAACCAGATTTATGCCTGGGAGGTGACCTTTGTAGAAGAGATAGTAACACTTCATTTTCCTCGGGAGGAATTATAGAGTCCAATATCAAAAATTCTGAAAACATAATTATTGTTTTAATTTAAAAAAACAGAGTAGAATGAATTATATGTACAAGTTATAGAGATTGCACCACAAAAATTCACGAAATATTCCGATATGTACAGTGAGGTTAGTGACCAAACGGACTGTGACTAAAAAGCGCCATAAATATGTTAAAGTAAATGGAAACAAAATTACGACAATAATGAAGATTTTATTGTGTTTAAAAAATGGGTAACACACAAACATAACTAATACTGACAGATGTATACAGAGAACTGTATTATAAAATAACTTCAGAGTGCATCGCACGAATGTGTTGTTTAAGAGAATTGCTTTGTGTGTACGCTTTATTACAAACGGGACAGCCAAACCTGGCTATTCCATCGCATTCATATTTGATATGACGATAAAGTGTCGACTTGTGCATATAAGCTCTAGCACAGTTAGAGCATTTATGGGGTTTCACATGATCTAAAATGATATTGTAAAATTAGATTGGGCTCCTTTCACATTTAAATCATGCAGCTACGGACAGGATTTTCTAAAATACAGCAACTACAGAGAAATCGTATTAAAACTATCATAGAATTACTTATATTACAATAATAATAAGTAATTCCATTTAATTCTTTGCTTTAAATATATGGGAACGCGTCTCAACACTATGTATGATTATTATCATTATTTTTATTTTCTCTTGCCACTTCCACCATTGAGAGTATTAAATATTCTCGATTTTTCAGAAAACTATGTTTCACACAAGAGTGTTTACGATTTCTAGGTACCCCATTAAGGTTCTAAAAGTGTTTATTATTATTATTATTATTTCGCTATCTATCGATGATCAGGCCAAGTCTGGTTAACTAACCGCACGGATCGAAATCAAGTAACATTATTATTATTATGAAACGCGTTAGAATAGTGCAGAATTACATGGAATTACTTGTTATTATCATAATATAACTCTTTACAGAATTCAACAACGTAAAGTGTACATAAAATTAACTAACTGTATCACAAAATGGGTGTTTGTTGAGCTTCTCCAGGTAATATCTCACTTCATTGTAAAATACTTACTTATGATGAGCAAATGAGGTTAATGCAAACACTGTTCAATATTGCAAGTGTTGAGAAATATAGCAACTTTTTATTGTAAGACGTAATAACAACAACATAAAGCACTAAAACAATTTAACAGTTAATTTTATGAACCATCCTAACATGTTGCAACATTCTACAATTAATTTTAGCTCTATAATTACATTCGCGAATCGGGCACTCAATATTAGCTGACTTTCCGCACTCAAACTTGAGATGCCTTTTTAATGAACTAAACGTTTTGTACACTCTTTGACAACCCCTACATACGTAACCCGATGGTGAAACTATATATCCTGTGATGACCGGTTTCGACACACGTCCACAATCATATTTAATATGCCTTTTTAATGATCCTAGTACTTTGTAAGTGTTCCCACACTGTGGACAAACAAAAATTTCATTTCCTAAAAAACAGGGCTTTAATATGCAAACTTAAAACAATGGTGTAAAAATACAAATGATATCAAAATGCTAAGTTACACGAAATAAAAAATCTTATTTCGAAATTGAATTTATTTAGTCACTTGGAAAACTGGTACACAAAATACGTAGGTACTTAAGAGACTATAGAATATACTTATTTCTAGGCTACAAACTCCATTTTTGCTTTTACCTACATTTTACTTAGAAGAAAATGGTAACGATAATAATATCGACAATAGGCGTTAATATAACAAGCACAGAGATAATTAAAATGGTTACGTCTTCGTACTATCAAGAACATACAATACTAGCCGTGACAGTATTTTAACCTTAAACTCTAAAGCACAAACCTAAACACCAAAAAGCCTCAAGAATGAGGTAGAACGCGTTTTGACAGCAAGGCTATCACTATCAGACAAGAGCTGTTGCTGTCGAAACTCTCTCGAGATTTGAGGTTGCTCTTTGACGGTTTGTGGTTCAGATCAGCGCCCTTTGATTCCACTTAAACTCTAATATACCTACTGCTAGTGTAAATAGAACCATTTAACAGAAACGTCTTAACAAAGATACCAAATGTGTTGAAGTGGCAAAATCGTTTAAGCAAATGGTGCGCTTAATACTGATATTGATCAAGCATATCCCTATAAAATGTTCATAATCATGGATTTATCAATGTTCAAAACTTAAACTAAGATATTTTAAAGGCGAAGTTTGAAAAGGAATACTTTCTATCACCATTTTTGTGTTGAGTTTCACAGTGCCTTTTCAAATTAGACAGCTGATGAAATTTGCGCGCACAATACTTACAACTAAATTGGGCTTGTTTACCACATTCATATGCCATATGTCGACGCATATTTCCACGATGTTTATAAACTTTACCGCAATTTTCGCATGGAAAATGATCCCCCAATTCATCTTCAACCCAATTTGCTGATAGATGATATCCCAGCTTACCTACTACACAAACAAAAATCATTTTTATTATTTTCCATTATATGTGGCGAAAAAAAGCTTTAATTTTGACTGGACACGAATTTAAAGGCCAAAATTAAACTTCAATAATTACCTTGGAAGTCCAGTTAAAATTCAAACAATTCTAGCAACGTGCAACTATAGCAAACTTACATAGTCAAAATCATGCACTACGTGCTACAGTCACATCAAATAAGTACTCCGACTTCTACTTCTGATCACCTTCGACAAAATCTGCTTCATAACCACTTGCATAAAGTTTTTTGGATTCATCAGCGCCGAATATCTGAGAGTCAATATTAAAGTAGCTACAGAAAAAGTGTAAATCCCATAATGATTTATTTTCAATTACACATTATTTACAAACAAATTTTAGGTCGAATAGTTGCAATGTATTTTCTGCATATGGGGTTTAAGCGATTCCTTTCTTTTCGTTTTGAAATAACATCCAGGAATTGTACATACGAACTGCGGCTCTTTTTGGCATTCGTACTTTCGATGCTGTATTAGACCACGAAGCCATGTGTAACCCCTATTACAGTTACTACATTTATAGGATTTTCCACGTCGCTCTAAAAATGATGGAAGTAAATATTGGGTCAAACTGTAAACTAAAGAAAATCACTACTATGTCAGAAAATTTATTCCTCATTTACACAATTTAAAAAAATAGAAATACAGATTTTAAATTCCATCTCAGCTATTACATTATAGTCAATCGGGTACGGCAGAGACTTTCTCCTACTTTTCAATTGTCCTGCTCTGCTTTGTTCCCATAGCGAACTAGATCTCATTTTTCTGAAAATGTTGGCACTTATTCCGCTTCGCGTTTGTCAATAGGAAATACGTGTTTTAAATGGCACCTAACATGTACATTTAGGTTATCTTTGCGCTTGCACTTATAATTGCAACCTTTAACTGCACAAATAAAAGCGGGTTCTTTCCCACACTCATACCTTTGATGACGTGTTAGAGAGTGCGCATACTTATAATTTCTTCCGCAATCGGTACAGTGATACAGAATTAAACCTAAAAATATTCAATATTAGAATCGAGATAAGCTGAACATTTATTTATTTATGAACATTTAAGCATACAATTACAATAGAATAGAATAATATTAATGTTTAGTTATTAACGGAAAAATAGTCCTTAAATTCCTTCTTCTTCTCCATGTGGCGATTTACGATATGAATCTTCAGACAATGTTTTTGTTTAGTGACATGATTGCAATAAGGACATTTAAAACAACCCACTTTTCCACACTCGTATTCCGTATGTCGCTTCAAAGTAGATTTGTACTTATAAGATTTATTACAAACTCCACATACGAAACCTGAAATACACTGTAATGAGTTCCTCTTCTCATAATAGCAAAAATTTACACTGTGGAAAAAAACTAAGTCCTTGGGGGAAATATCTCTATTGTAATATTTTACAGATTCGTATTATGTAGCATGATACAATGCTTTTTTAAAGTATCTTTTCGCTTACATATATAAATACAAAAGGGACATTGAAATTGAGGTTTCTTTCCACATTCATATTTGACGTGTCTTGATAGATTATAGCTCTGGTTATATGCCTTTCCACAATTACCACATAGATGCGATGCGAGCTTGGAATAGTACTCGGAAGAGGCTAAAAACAATTATAACACGTTACACAAATATAATGACTGTATCATACACAAAATTAGAACAAACTCATTACAGGAACTTCGGATCTGGATAACTTCAACAAATATTGAAACATGATAATAATAGTATAATATTGATCACTTGTAACGAGTCCAATCAAATTAAAAATTGTAAACTGACACACCTGTTTTCAGCTTAGCAGGCCTGTCACGCTTTATAACCACCTCGATGGACTGAAAGTATACGTCTTCAGCTTTCGGGCGGGTGACGCGCGTTTGAACCCACTCAACATACCTATTTTCTTAAACTGAGGAAAAACTGAAATACACATTCTTTTCGGATAAGATCCACCTACTGGCCTAGTAGTTACCATCACCACATTCCGCTCCGATTCGAGAGCTCGTGTGTTCGATTTCCACAATGGCCGATAGTTCTGTATGAATTTTTTCATGGGATTTTCGTCATACGTAATGCTCATCATGTGAAGTATTCAAAAGGAATGCTGGAACAGTATATCGTTCCCCTAAACTCCATTCTCTCCGAACCCATCCTTGTTTCCCTTTTCTGGCTAAAGAGGCTCTGAAAAGTTTTAGGAACCTTTCCTTTTGCATTATCCGCTAAAGGAGTAGCTCCCGTGTCGATGAAATGTTCGACAGATAAAAGATCGCTTACTTCTAGTGAGAGTAGTACCCTTGATAATAAACTAAGTAATTTAACGCACGTAGAGATGTTTGGAAATTCGCTATTTCTACAAGTATATCTCGGACGACAATACAAATACAAAATAATTGCTTTACTTTACCAACAGAAATACAATTTCGGAAATCACATAGCACCAATTCAAATTCAAGTCAAGGTGGTTCGATAACTGTCTTTGGTCTTGGAAAGACTGGCGGTCTATAATCACTTCCTACGAAAATTCTGATCCGAGTTCTTCTCTAATCCAGATACATACCTCTTAACTAAAAAATAACATTAATAAGGTAATCATACGGATTAATCGCTAGGCTTTTGCCACGGTCTTAATTAATGATTCATTCGTACCAACTCGAAGGGATAATGACATTAATTAACGTCTGGCCTCTCGCCTTTTATTTAAATTATTTCGGACATATTTGTTGAATAATAACTGATGGCGTGCACATACATATATGTATAACTTCATACGTATGCTAGACGTAAACAGCGTATCCAGAAATCGATCAAGCAAGAAGGTTTTTCACTTCATTGACCAGGCTTAAGTTATTATAATATAATATTATAATGGAAGGAAGTAATTATCTTACTGATAATTTTGACAATGAGCGACCGGATTCCCTTCGATTAATATTACCGCACCAAATACCGGGAGAAGTTAATAAAATGCGTATAACCATTAATTAACCAAAAGTGCAGTCTTAACTAGCAGAACTCTTAGGAGATTTTAAATAGCTCCCTTCTGCACGATTACGGTTGGAAAGAACTTAAGCAAGGAGTTTTTAGCAATAAAAGTCAAATTTGACAAAGAATATATTTTCGTACATAAAATATTCTCAATTTCAGGTAACGAAGTGTAAATATAAATAGAATTTGCAAATATTAAACTCGTCCAAATTCAGTTTTGTAAATTCCAATCGAATGTTTGATGATTTCGTTTAGTTAAAAGGTGTTGTTGAAGTACATCCTTACGGAAACATTTATAATCACAAAGGGGACACCGAAAGGTCGGTTTTTTACCACATTCATACTTTTTGTGACGTAGCAAGTGGGCTTTATGCTTATAACTCTTCCAACAATTTTCACAATTGAATCTCAAGTTGACCATTTCTAAAAAAAATTAATTTAGCTTTCAATATTCCTTAATTAAGCATCCTAATTGTAATGGTGGTTGGTTGCGCACAAACTTGCAAACACCAAAAAGCTACAAAAATATCGAACGAGTTTCGACTGCACGACTGTCATTATCAGTTAGTTGCTTGATGATAATGGTGACAACCTTGCTGTCGAAACCTGTTCGATATTTTTGTGACCTTTTGGTGTTTTTAGGTTTGTACTCTAGCTTTGTACGTTCTATTGATTCCAATTAAATTGTCAAGGTAAAATTTTCTTTTATTCATAAAAAGATTGATACAAAATTGTATGACTAAACAATTAAAAATAAGCGCATGCCTATATATTGCGGAAAACTACAAAAAATGCACTATTATCAACTATTAACTAATTATTAATAATAAAACTAAGCAGAGTTTCTAAAAAATTGTATGTATATGGTATATGTGTATAGGAACGTTTGTATGAAATTTAGTACAAAATAATATAATATAAAAGGAACTGGATATATTATAAACTTACGGATAAGAAATCACTTTAAAATCATCACAAAGTTACTTATGAGTATTTTCAGATGAGTTGTACCTAATAGCTTTTTTATGACATCCCTTCACCACACAAACTTTTAATGAATATGAGCATTTAACATTATCAAAAGCGATAACAGTATAAAAATATATTTCACAAAATTTACAAATGTGAAAGGAAATAAATTACGAAGTTACTAGGATCATTCGTTCATATAAAATTTTATTACTTATACAAATTTCCTCACTGGGTAAGTAGATTACCGAGTAAATTCTTTATTTAAAAATATACTTTTTTATTAATAAATAGACGAAAAACCATTTTACAGTTATACTCCAGGACATATTCACTAGGTGCATGCACAAAAATTGTTTACAATCAAAATTAGGTTTTTCGTTCTGTGGTATTCTGAGTAAGTATAATTTTGATTAATGATGACAACGGACACTAAAGAAACAAAGGCAGCACTCGATGACACCAGGCATTTTCAGTGAGTAAAATGTGTAAAAAACATACATAGTACCTACACTGGTAAAATCGTAAAAAGTCTAACAAACAAAGGCACATAATTTCCAAATATTGTGCGATAATTTTTCATATTGTCATGTGTTCCAAAATTCGATCCGAATAATTTTAACAATATGATATTCTTTAAATATAAAATAGTATTAACAACAGAGTTGTTTTTCCAGCATCTGATAACATAATCACATTAAATTATTATTGGACACGTATCTTAAGCTAGAAAAAACAATCTCAAATCCTTACGAGGTAATTATTAGGCATCAAAATTTCCTACTAAAAGGAACTTCAAACCTGAGGCACTAGCTGATGAACTTTCACTTTATAAACCTTATCGGAACTGTAGCATATATACATGCTACATTTTCAAATAAAGCTGCTTAAAAGACTAAATGTACAGTGTGCCCATACACTACCGTACAATATGAACGAAACTAACGTTTGGTTACTGCTTTTGAATCTGGCGTATTATACTTACAGTTTGCAAAATTCAAAAAAGGAAGTCATAGCGTCAGATTCACACGTACGAGTAAGCTATAGACACACTGTATTTATCACAAGTATGGAAATAGTATAGCATTGATGCTTAATATTGAGATTGCAGAGGAATCGTTATTAACCACCGTGCTAATTACCGGTAGTTTCAACTTCATTTTTAACAGCCGAGTAATCAATTTCTTTATGCATCCGTTCCATGTGTCGCGCCATATGCATTTTTTGTTTGGCTTTATAACTACAGTAAGGACACTTAAATTGAGGATCCTTTCCACATTCCCACTTTTGATGATTACGTAATGAACTTTTCAATTTATATACACGACCACAAACGCTACACGCAAAACCAGTCGTGTCTGTCGGTTGCGGATTTTGAGTTTTCGATGATTTTGACGCAACACTGAGATCAAGGGAAGTATTTGTCATGGCAAGTATAGATTTTTTCATATTTTCGTGCATAAGAAACAATGGTAGTGACAAGTGGGGTGACCAACCTCCCCATGGTCTAGACACCCGTAAATCTTGAGCTGAAACAAACATGTGCGTTAATACAAAGCAAATAAATGATACGACATAAAAATACGCTACGAAGTTAGAATATTTTGTACAAAATTAAAGCAAAACTTAGTAGAGAAGACTTTATTACAGTTATAAAATCTGAAACAAACTTATTTAACCGTATCAATTTTTATGTCGGGATTGTTCTCTTCTACGAGACGAATTTTGTCCTTATGTTGCCTTCTGATGTGCCTCATTTGATGACCTTTACGTTTACATTTTTGAGGACAAAAGGGACATTGAAATTGAGGATCTTTCCCACACTCATATGTGATATGTCGTTGTAAGGAGTCTTTCCGTACGTAAGTTCGTCCGCACGTTACGCAATTAAAATTTCCACGTATTCTTTTACTAGCCGGAGTGGGTTTCCTTGTTTTTGCTTGGGATGGTACTGAATATTCTTGCAACGTCCAACCCTGCCACTCCCTTAATTCAATTTTCATTGGTAAATTTAAATACCAGTCTGTAATTCAGTAACGAGATTAAAGGCTACGTATATTATTTCAAATCCACCACCGCAAACCTACACAATACAAATGAAGTTTCGATTATTTTCTTCGCGTGATACTAGGAACAATTTCAGTCATGCACTAAAACTAAGTGTCCAAGCACAATTATTGCTACAAACATTGAATATAGACTACACTGACAATGTGGAACAGGCAATAAAAAAAAATAACAAAAAATAGATTTATTTGTCCAAGCACCAAACAGTACACAAGTGAATATAGTAAATCTTTAATAACAATGCTTAAGAATATTTAATAACGCAAACATTTGATATTTTCCTTAATAGAATAGTATACGTATATAAAATAGCGAAAAGTTTTAGAATTGCAATAAGGCACAATGCTTCGTCATCTAAACAACGGATTATTTTTGTTTTTCTTCCTGATGATGTTTTCTCATATGAACACCCAAATTACCCTTTTGCTTGGCTTTGTAAGGACATTTAGGACATTCAAAACTTGGTTCCTTATCACCACATTCCACAAGCTCGTGTCGTCTCATGGTGGATTTCCAGCGATACCTTTTTCCGCAATGTCGACAAGCGAACTGTGACTCCTTGCTGTAACCGGGACGAATAATCTGGTCACTTATTATTTGAAATTTACGCAAGGAGCTACCCACTTCTTTTTTAAATTGACCATCAACAGGAATACTGAGTAAGGCACGTAGAGTTGTATCATTTTCGATCGAAAAACAATATTCCGACGACTCTGGAAATGAAACACATTGTTATTTGGGAAAAATTACTTACGTATTACATATATAAATTCTTGATACTTCTAGATGTGTAAATAAAAGACTGGAACAACTGCTCAAGAATTTATTTATTTACAACACATTTGCTACGGAAGAAGAATGTTTTTTGCGCAAATGTTGCAATAAATTACTTTTTAGGTGTGTTCTTTTGCCACAAATATTACATATTTGCAATGGTTCTTTTTGGCATTCGTACTTCAAATGTCGTCGTAACGAACTTCGAAGTTTGTACACTTTGTTGCAAGTCAAGCATGTAATATCATCTGGTGGACCTGAAACTATTAGCGGTAATTACTCACTTTTAAACTTACTTTGATACTTTGATAGCAGTGCTTTACAAAAAAGTGCAGGATTCCTACGCTGGCGCTGTACCAAGTGCGTGATATTAACCAGGTAATTTGCGGATATGTGATTTGAACGTGACCATAATTAGGCCATCATTGAAATAAACACTTGCGCCCCAATAATAATCGAGTTATTTGACCGTTCTGTGGACTTTTTCCCAAATAATTTTTTTTTACGCAAGAATTAGATGCAACTATGCATTATTTTGCGCAGTTAGAATGAAACTTTGCACCGTAATAATCAATAAGTCATAGCAAAATTTCAATTGCCTTTGCTAACTTCACGCGGTCGTGGAGTTCTTAATAAACAATTTTTTGGTATGCAAGAATTACGCCTCAACCGTTGAAATCAAATATTGCGTTGCATATTTCATACGACGTGGTAATAAAAGGTAATAAAGAAAATGATTTACAAAGAAATCCACCGCTCTGAAGTTGGCGGGGTCAATTTGAATTTTGCTATTTCTTATTAGCGCAAAATTTCATTTGATGTAAAACAATGTAAAACGGCGCATAATTAAGGTTACATTTAAATCACAAATGTCCCGGTAACTTTACGCACGCCGCTCTACCTGTTGTACCACCTATGAAGGTTTATAAAACATAAAAAGTGAAAAAATATAACTTTATTTAAAAACATACATTAACAACAAAACAATTGACTAGATAAATGAAATTAATTTAATTAGGACCCACAATTTTCTACGGTACTGCGCAAATGCAAAGATTTAACATGGCTTAAAAGTCGATGTTTATGAAAGAACATTTGTCCACAAATATAGCATCTGTGCGTTGGTTGCTTACCACATTCTAACCTCAAATGTCTATTTAAAGTGTATTTTCCTTTGTACATTTTTGGACAATTGGGACAAACAAATACTTGATCAGAAAATGGGTGATGTTTTAATTGATTTAGGTGGAATAATGTTAAACCATCATTTCTAAACAAGTTCCCTGAAAAAAAATAAATAAGTGTAAAATGGGGAAGTCGTAATTAATCTTAAAATTAGTTAAACATACGTGACTTATTTATATGTATAGTTATAGTGTCAAAGATCGATCCCTTGGATTTTGTATATCAGCATTGTGTGATAAACGCATATGCTTGAGGAGCAAAAATCTGTGTTTGAATTTTTTGGGGCATAAGCGACATAAGAAGGAAGGTAATTGTCCACAGTCAAATCGCAGATGACGACCCAGTGATTGTTTTAAGCTATAAGTTTTGAAACACTTAGAGCATCCGTATCTCGTTAGATCATTTCCACTCTTTATAGTATTATACTCTTCTTGGGAGGAAGCATAACAAATCTCTGTAATACAAAAAATAGGAAAGTAAAGACGTGATTCTAGTAGAAAGATAGAATAAATAAATTCATGCAATTAAATTAAATTATAAAATTTAAAAAAGGAACAGTTTGTCAAAATATTTTTATTTCAAAGTCTCACAAAGTTTACGAATGTTTCACTTTTATGTGAAGGGTCAAATCATATCTACGTTTAGTTTTAAAAGAACACATATTACAAGCGAATTGAGGGGGTAAACCACATTCGTATTTAATATGTCGATTCAAAATATGTTTATATTTATAACTTCTTGAACATTTCGGGCAACGAAACCTGGAGATGTCGCACATTGTTAATATTTCTCTTATCCGTCTTTCTGCACTTCCTAAAACAAACAAGTATTTTAAAAATGGTTGTATTTACAAACACCGTTAAATCAATTCATAAGTATGTGGAAGTTCAATAAATATCGAATCGACATCACAAAAGCGCAACACAAGCACAAAAATAAATCGAATGTAGTTCACCGCCAATGCTTTAGTTCAAAAGCTACAGAATGTCGCAGTCCCAATCTGAGCTAGAAAAATCGAAATGTTAAGAAATAGGATATTTCATATAAAAATATATATTTTAAATATGTTACACTAAAAAATATTTAATACATTATGAATTTTCTGAAAAACACCTAAGTCTATTAAATTATACAATAATTATGTGCCTACTTATATCTATTAAATATAAATATTAAATTCTTAGTTTAGGTAACTGTGACACTGATTATGTAACAATTTTCAAAGTTTGATTGTAGTGAAATGTGCATTTTCCAATCTGTCTGTCTGTAATTATATGGGGGGGGGGGCCTAAGAGTAAAGCAGTTCTATTTCAGTCCAGATCAAATTATGTAGGCAATTATTTTACTGGACCATGGTTGCTGTTGTTTTAAATGTTAACAAGTTCGTTAATCGAAAAATCACGTCCCACCTACATTTTTTAATAGAACGCCATTCTATTGTACAGGGTGTACAACTAAGAAAGGAGGCCGGCCATAACTGAGAAACTATTTGAGATAGAATAGTGAAATAAAAATCTTATGATAAATGTGGCCACGTGAAAATGCTGGAAATGGGCTATGAGAACTATAATTCTTTCAAAATTTCAGTGGTCCTGCAACAGTTGCATTTTTAATGCATTCCAAAATATACTGCAATGCTTCTCCATTGGAAATTAGCAATTTTGCTTATAATACAACAACCGAAATACACTTAATGTCATTTTGTTATCTAGTTTACAGCTTTGACATAAAGATTTCATTTTAAGCTTACGATTTGTTTATACCTCAAATTGCCTCTTATATTACATACTATATTTTTGACTATATCTTCGGTACTATAAGAGCTATTGAGATAATTTTTTTTAAATTACTCCCTTATTAATTTTCCTTCCAATAGCAGTGAAAAAAATTTTTTTAGAAAAGTTGACCGTTTTGTTACTTCAACAAGTTGCGCCCTCTATTGGTAGACGGAGATAATAAATTGATGTGGTTTTGGATTTTTTTGCTAATATGAAGCATTCTCTTTACATCGACACCAATCTTGACAAATTCAAGCAACCCGTTTCGAAGTTACACGAATTTTTCTAGTAACACGTAATTTAGTTCCCCCTCCCTTTATTTTGAGAGAAATCGTAAAAATTCATTAAACAAAGTTTTACATATTGATCACTAGTTTACAATGAATATATTTTTTTAAATACCTTACTGAGGAAAATTACCCAAAAAATGGGAATTTCAAATTGAAATCAGTGAAACGCCCTCTGGTGGCAATGGTAGGAAATTGAAAATGATTTCAGCATTTTCTCTTGAACACATTTATTATAAGATTTTTTATTTCACTGTTCTATCCCAAATGGTTTCCGAGTTATGGCCGGCCTCCTTTCTTAGTTGTACACCCTGTACAAATGAATCTCTTTTGTTTCTAAGATCGGAATTAAACTAGGAAAATAACTGCCTAATTTCTTTTCAGTTGTATCCCATTACCTAAAGACACAAAATTCTTTTTCCTTTTTTTTCGAAAAAATGCAATTTGTTTCCGATATATTTAGAAAAGGTACAATGATTAAAACTTCACTTGTCTTATGGTAAAGTAGGTATTTAGTAGAAATCGCACATTTGATATCGTGCAGAGATTGTAAACTTCTAAAATGTGAGCAAATAAAACGATACAGCCAGTTGACCGATACTCATGAATGGAACCGATTTTACAGATGAAAAATTGAAAGACCAGCAGATCGTGAGCAATCCATTGATATCAATGAAGAATAATCGAAAATTAAGAAAATCGTATCACGTAATATTTATCCTGAGGGAATTACAAGATTTATAGCTGTAGAGAATTTTTAAAAACCAACATTTAATACTATTCGGTAAGCAGAACTCAATCTCAAGAGATTTTTATGCTTACTACTACATGACACATTTTCCGACTTCCGGTTCTGACCGGGGTCACCTAGGTTCATCGTCATATTAAATTATAATGTAACATGGTATCATTCAACTCCTCTCATCATTAAACAACTTTTTCCTGTTGAGAGTTGCAAAATTGTCAAAAATCTTTACAATATTGTAGTAGTATAACATAAAAATTTCATATTTTTTATTTTTAAAGGTGTGCCTCTAAAACTGCTCTGAAGCACAACTTGACAACTATGCAGCATTTTACCTAAATTTAATCCCGTCTATGTCCGATGACCACAGTTTGGCACCCAAAATTATGTTTAATTTTTATTAGACAACCTAGACTATAAGAAAAAATAATAAAATTTAGATTGAGTTCTGCTTATCAAATACTGTTCATTGTAAGTAGAACTTTGCCTCTGAGCAGGGATAATAATTTCACTATTTTAATTTTCGTTTAATGCTTGAATCCGGTGAAAGAGCTTTCTTACAAAAAAATACATCACATCCTTGCAATGTATTTACTGTGATTAA
Organism: Pyrocoelia pectoralis; assembly: GCA_036250285.1. Lineage (NCBI taxonomy): Eukaryota > Metazoa > Arthropoda > Insecta > Coleoptera > Lampyridae > Pyrocoelia > Pyrocoelia pectoralis. Next base: position 765,549 of record CM070079.1, read on the forward strand.
TTTTAGAAAATGCCAGTCAATTGAAGTTGGCAAGTAGATAACTCATTACTATAAAGCTGAAAAGTGCAAATACAAATTTTAAAAAACGCATGTCATTACGTGATATTTTAATTTGTTTTCCACTCATATTTTTGAAAGAACTTGACTATAAATATTTCTTATATTTTAAAAACGGCTATAGAACTGGAGCTTCTCTACGACTAAATGACGAAAGCAACAAAATATTTTCAAAAATAGTAATCTAAATTTTACAATTTCACAAATTGAAAATGGGCTGAAATTTTCAAGTTTACAATAAATATTACAGTTAAAGTTGTTGAGCATGTCTGTAACTTTTTAGTTAACTAAACTATTGCCAGCTTAATGAAAATGATTATTCAGCTAAAAATCGCACAATTTCAGAAGATTTTATAAAAACGTAGACAATGGATTTGAAGAAACCAGGTTGTTTTATGAAAAAAGGATTAAAACGTCGCGTCGCGTAGAACATGATGATTACTTAAGTGAAAATTGTAAATCTGATGTGGTTAAACAGTTGTAGACGTAGACTAGAAAAAATAAAGTGAGACACCCAGTATAGCAGATGTATTAAACTGATTTTACTGATAGGGAAGGACAGTTCTTACTTTTGTGTAGAACTAAACGTATTAGTTAACACCGAATTCATTTAAAAATATTTGGAGAATCTCAGAAATATTAGTATACCTTGTTTGGTCATGTTACTCTTTAGAAGAGAGGGGGATTCCATTCTATCAATTTTGGTACCACTTCCAACATTCGAAGAAAAGGCCCATTGTTTTGGTTCTTACTAATAATTTTTATCGCAATGTTTCCCCAACTTTAAACAAAATTTTTAGATGTCTCATCTTCAAATTTGACTTCCCTACAATTCGTTTCTGAACATGTGATGCAATTTATTATCTGCATTTTTCTTTCATTCAGCTCTATGGCATTTTTTAATGTAAAAACGTGAAAACGAAGTACAGTTGCACTTGCAAACTGCGAAAAAGGAGCAAGTAAATAAATACATTACAGTTATGGTTTTGAACAGTTCTTTAAATGACCCAACCAGAGAAATTTATATTCAAACTGAAAACTTTAATATACGTATACAATAGAGTTCTTAATTAATCATTGCCTTCAAACCTATTCAAGGTAGCCCTTTCAAAGATTAACCTATTTTCCATACCTTCCCATGGGATGCAAAAATAGGCACATGACATTTAAACTGCACCACCTTTATGTTAACTAAGGGAATTTTACTTTGACTGGAACATAAATGTAAATTGCAATAGCAAGAAAATCTTTATTATTCGAATGGTACTAATTTTTGTCAAATGCCTATTGTAGAATATTTTTATTATAACTTATACTCAAACTTATGTAATGGCGTTTGATTTCAGACAATCGTACTTGCGAAAAACCAATTTATTACCTTATTTGTAACGTTTCAGAACATTGTAATTTCGTCTACTAAAATGCTACAAAACATTTTAGTTCAATAACATTCCATATTAGCTTAATTTCTCCAGATACCGCTTTTAAAAAATTAGGAAAGCGAAATGTTTCCTAATCGGTAACCTGTCAAAAGGTTAAATTGTGCTTACTAAATTATAATTAAGCATTACTTTAAATCAACTCCATGTTTACTATTCATATGTCGAACTAAATGATACTTTCTTCGAAACAAATTGAAACACAAAGAGCATTGGAATCGTGGTACAACATCGATGCATTCTTCTTTTTCGTGCCTGTAAAGGTGTCGTTTATTCTTATAGCTTTTGGTGCACTTCTTACAATGAAATCTGACAGAAGCGATAATACCGTTCTCGTTCTTTAGCGGAGACCCTTTTTGTTGCAAGTTAGAATGTTTCACTAAATTTTCGTAATATCTTCTAAATATTGCTGAAACAAAACTTTACCACTTAGATTGTATCTATCTCAAATTGATTCAAAAATCTACTTTTCACGTAATTCAAATCTAAATACTAATTACTAGCTAATTAAGGATTCGGGTAACATGCCATTTATACGGGTCGTTGGTGTAAGAAGAATTGAGAAATTCATGCTAACTCGATCAGCTGAACTAGTGTTGCTTCAGCAAAATCTATAACCAGCAATTTTCTTTATATTTATATTTTATGTAGGTCTAGGTGTCCCTGAATGCTTATTATGTGCGTTTGAAGTGTCCTTACAGGTATATCCTTTATTACATATTTAAGACAGCAAAACTTTCCATTTTTTGCTTTGCCCTCTCCTTTTAAGCGCACGGTGTATTAACCAGGCTTATATGAAAATGTTACATCAAAAACGTTTATTTCTGGATACCATCAGTGCCTTAAAAGATCAACTATAAATAAGTTGATTGTAAGAGTAGCCAAAATTCAGAATATGAATATATTGAGGAGATATTTTGAGATTACGGTACTCTTAAATTACCTCCCTCTACACCTGAGGTATCTGCATAATTCAATCTTAGGGTACCAATTTGCACGCTAATTAAATTTGGCACGATGTATCGCACAAAAATGTCGCCTAATGTGGAATTGGAATAAATTTAATTTTAATTTTAAAAAAATTGAAAATTTCCTTTTTGGTACATGTATGTCCAAGTATCTAAGATATATAGATAATATCACAAAAATATAATCATAATCCAGTACAAACAACGAAAAAAATTCAGAATGTAAAAAGAAAAATATTAGATTTTTTAAAATGGATCCCTAATGTGGAATGCCTACGCTCCTATAGTGAAATATCATTATTTTTCAGACTTTGAAAGAAAACAGTAAATCAGGAAAGCAACTATATTAAAGATTAAAGATACAAATGAAAACAAAAACAGATGCAAAAAAACTAACGGCAAAAATCACAAACGTATGGTTCCTTTTCAAGTCCGACACACTCTTCATGTGCCCAACAGGAACACATTATGCACATAATCCAAATTTTCCCTTGATTGTCGTCTGAGAACTTAGCTTCGCAAAAAACGCAATAAGCGTCTTTCTTAGGATTGGGTTCTTGTTTAGGAAAAAATTCATCATCTGAAGAATCGTGTACCTATAGACATGCTCGATACAGACGACTCGTCACATGATGAAGACACATCTTTCACTTGACTTTTAGTTGCTCTTTTCTTCTTATCATAACTACGTTTCTGGGCTGAACTACAACCTGGATTTTCGGAAAACACTTCCTTTTTAATTGGTCCTTTTTAGTCGCTGATTTTTCATTGTTCACCCTTAGACACTGTTTCAGTTCTTCCTTATTTGGTGTTGAAGTTAGTATTTTAGCCTTACCTGCTTTTCTCTCTCGAATACCTACTTTTCTTTTTAAATTGGGAATTGGTGCAATATCATCAGGATTAACGACTAATGACACATTTTCCTTTCGGTTTTCCTTTGCTTCTTCTGTCCTACCGAGGAGTGGCTCTGGGGTTGTATTACGGGTTGTTGGAGGATCAACATCTTGGCATTCAACGGCTAGAAAATCCTCTTCGTTGAAGATGTTTCTTCTTGTAGGATAAATCCCTGTCGTTGCGAATCCTTCGACGGCTCGTTCTTCCGATTCACTCTTCAAATATGCCCTACCAAAAAGTTCGCACACATCAAAATGAGACATAGGCCGTTGATTATTTCGTAAAAATATCCTTATTTCTTCGTTATAAAAGGTTTTTAACGCTCCCATGAATGTTTTGTCGAGTGGTTGCATTTTATGGGAACTGTGTGGCGGTAAGGAAATAATTGTGACAAAATTTTCGTTAGCTTTGTTTATCACGTCAAGGTTCCTTGTGTGTGTGTTATGTCCGTCTAAAACTAAAAGGACAGGGTTGGTTTCAGAAGGATGAACATATTCGATAAAGTGCTCAAACCAAGCAGTAAATAGATGCATTTGGATCCAACCTGATGGATGAAATTTAAATAAACTTCCAGGTGGAGCACCCTTTTTTAGTTGTTCGTTGCAATTCTTGCGAGGAAATATTATCATCGGTGGTACAAATATCCCATCTGCGCTCATACACATCGAAACAGTTATTAGAGATCCCCGTTCTGTAGAAGTCAGAGCTCCAATTTGCCGTTTGCCTTTCATTGGTAAAATTTGGAGACAGTTGGATTGGTCGATACATATGCCACATTCATCCACGTTGAAAATTTGCTTAGCAGAAAATTTCTTTTCTTCCATAACTTTTTCCAGTAAGTCAAAGAACTTATTTACACTTTGTTTGTTAAATCCTGCGGCTCTGACAACTGATATCCCCGTGGGCCGTTTCATGCTAATTTTATCGCTATGTCTTTTAAGAAATGCCTTTAGCCATTTTTTACCTGCCGATTCCTGCAATAGTGAAAACTTATTTGCAACATTATTACGTCTGGCTGAAATGCAAGAGAACGTAAATCTCTCCTCGTCAATCCAAAAAATTGTTTTTCCATCTTAAGGATGTAGTCAACAAGTTTAGCTTCTAAATCTTGTGATAAAATAGGTTTTCTTCCTAATGTTTTCTTCTTAACGTCATTGACATTATTGTCACGTTTGCAGTACCTAATAATGTGGAACGCGGTACATTATAATATTTGGCAGCTTTTAAATAGCCCATTGTACCAGTTCGCACTGCTGTTACGGCATTTTTCATATTCTCTTCTGCCCACTTGTGCTCTTGAACGCTTTTTAACGGCATTTTTTCTGAAACAATGAGTTTTAAAAATAGTTTCGTAATGTGGAATATTTCACATTCAGGTCTCCTTTGCCTATTCCACAATAGGAGACTTATTTTTTTATTTCAGATCAATATACTTGAAACTAAAATGGTTACTGGTTTGAAACGTTCACCATATTTAAACCTCCCAACTGTCTACTTCTACTTTAACCCTATAAAATAACTTATCTTCAATACTAGAAACAACGAAGACACAACATTTTTTTCATTGGTGTCCTATTTTAGCCTTTTGAACCGCGCCTCAGCGTGTTTAAACCGGACTTTCAAAAACGCGCGTGTTTTAAAGTTGCCGTGGTAACATCGCAAATTTGAAAAATGTGAATTCTATTGGTTATTCTATTGGATATTAGAATTCATTTTAAGCATTTGGATGACAACAATCAATCGTCGATGATAGTAGATTGCAAATTAATTTCCGTTTTTCTCATTTCCATGACAACGAAAGGTAGGTATACTGATTTCACATTACGAATTCAACCATTTCACAATATTAGTTGTTATTTCCATTTTAATACCAGTAGGTATTTATGATTTCAAAGTGAACCAATAAAAAAAATGGCGTAAAGTAAGTATTCGTGGATAACAGGTCTTTAAAACACTTGCTACGCCGTCGTGCTTGAAAACTCGCGTGTTTTAAAGACCTGTTTTCCACTTATACTTTAATATACTATTTTGTTACCACGTGGAAAAAAGTCGGGTGTGACTGAAATGCGCTTTGCTTCGATGTCACTGAACAACTGACGCTAGTCGTGTCTCAGTGATCGACATATAGTTCGGCGTTTAATAGAATATTTCACATTAAAAACCCATTCCACATAAGGCGACTTTACTCTATATCAATTTTATCTGCTAGAGATCGTGTCCTTCAGAAAATAAAACAATATTGATTAATTTAGCGCTTATGGCTGTAAAATAAATAGATAATCCCATTTCAAATAGGTAACGAAAAAAGGATAAGAATATTGTCACCTCAATCTCAATTCGTTCTATCTTCGATTCTAACAGGAAATGAATATCTACTTTTTATCGTCGCCAAGCTAAAGCTACTATTTTCTCGAATTAGAACTGCGTTGTAGGCTATGTACCACAAATAACAGATGGTGTTCTTTCATTGTTTATGCTGAAACGAAATATGTTCCATATCAGTCATTCAACGGAGAAACCTGAAAGCAGGTTTCAAAAAATGAATCAGTCGACAATCTTCTAAGAAGATGTCCCAGACACTGTACCGTGTTAGTTATGACGGTGAAAACTGTCGTGCCCTGCTCAATTAGACAGTACTTCAGAGAAATGCGACACTACATTAAAAAAATATTTCCGCGTGCCAACCAAACAGTACAAACAGTTTAAATCACCAATAATTTGCCAAACTTAAGAACAATCCAGTCGAAATCCGACGATTATGTCGCGAATAATTCTGTAAGATGAGATATGCTATCGAAAGAGTAGAAAAATGTAGTCATTTATTGCAAATAATATCTACTAAAAACATGCTTTAATTATTGTATTTGCAAATAATACAACAGTAAAGCAATAACAAAAAGGTGTTTGTGAAAGTTATTTTTATTTTATATCATTGGTGGGCCACCTGACCACTCGAACTTCCTTACAAACGTCTAACTTGTGTGCCATTCAATACTTCCACGAGAATGTAGCCAAATATCGGTCATGGTTTTCTTTGTATTGTTAACCGCAGTTTTTATTTACCAATTGGCACATTTTTCCAGCTGAATGGTTCGCATAATGAAATTTGAACAATTACAATTAATACAAAGATATGACATGCACGAAAACATGTGAAAACGGTGTCTCTCCTAATCTATAGTACACTCCTACAAATGACTAAACACTAGGTATGTTTTTAAGTACAGCGAAGAAGAAAAAGCAATGAGGTTCAGATAAATGAGGTAACATCTATTTGATTGACGTACCTACTGCATAAACAGGCGGCAAAAATGAGTCATTAACCACATAAGAACGATAGTAGACTTCCCAAAAGGCCAAAAGAAATCTCGCCAGTAATGCGTTCCAATAAGATGATCAGCAATATGGGCAACTATTATGCTAATTTATTTTAAAATCTACGTTTAAGAAACAGAGACTCGTACAGCTGTTGGATCGTCCTTGATCTTTTAAAAGTTACGTTCAGTGTTTGATAGAAACAGCATCTGTACAATCCTTGATGGAACCCGTGGTGGAAACGCTACCGAGGAAAAACCATTGCTCGTACCTTGACCAGCCCCGTGCTCTTTTCTGAATGTTGATTCAACTTACATCAAGTACCCAACAGGGTGAATTATCCCTCACACAAGAACTGTGTCTTTTGTAATTGTAAGAGGGACTCCACCACACTATTAAAACAAATGATTTTCATAGTCGATTCAAAATTGAAACTTTTAAACAATTTTTTCGATTTGAATTGGTAAGTGATGCTTTCTCTAAAAATGGCACGAAGATTCGCCTAAACTTAGATAAACACGCCAATTCTCCAATATTAGTTTATTAATTACGTGACTTATTAAAACACAATCACAAAAAGGTTATTAGTACCGTGATAAAATAACACCAATGAAATACATAAGTTCAAGATGTTACATTGAGCTGTTGTTGGAAAAAAATTAAAACTCTATTTTTGGCCCCATTGTATATATAACTCCAAATAGAAAAATGTCAATGAAAGATATTACATATCCTACATTATGGCTATACCTAATTTCGGGTAGGTACACTGTATGAGGCATCATTCGACAGAAAACTTTGCTGGAAGAGAAAAACAATTGCATAAACACTAATTCCAAGTTCGATTGCAGTCATGGAATAAATGCGTGTATGATTCGTATACAGTACGCAACACACAATCACTCTAAACGTGTAAACCCACACTGAGTCCAGTCAATGAATGCTCCAGGATTTTGTTAGTAGTTAGTAGGTAAACACACTAAAAATCGCCGTCCCTGAGGAGTGAGCTTAAGGGAGAAAGGGGGTAGGAAGAGGACATTTTTGAGTTTTTCGATTATATCTCAATAGGTATCGATAATTTTCGAAAAATTCATTTTTACCTAACTCTTTTTGTCAAACATTTGCTTTTAATGCTTCCTACTATCGTTTCTCAGAAAAATGTTCAGAAAGGAAATTATAGAATCCATTGTTAAATTGAAAACCATTGACAATTTGTATAGAATAGTATATTAAAAAACAAGTTTCATAAGGTACGTTTTATGGCACGAATCAAAGTTTAGAAAACGAGTGGCGCAGCCACGAGTTTTCTTAATGATGAGTGCCATAAAAGCCTTATGAATGAGTTTTTTATACTATTTTTTAGAATTTGCGCCTTTTGCAAGCAATTTTAAATAATTGACATTATCAAAATCTAGGGATTTTTTTAGAGATTGGAACTACTACTTTTCAAATTGTCAATTTAAAATTTATTTAAAGGTTAACTACAGTATTTGCTATGAATTAATTCGGTAAATACCATCTTAGTAAAATTAAATTGTACCGGTTTTATTAAAACATCCAAATGTCTATTAAAGCACGCAAATGACGTCATTTGAGTGCTTTAATAGGATCTATTAAAGCACTCAAATGACGCGAATTCTAAAAACAATTTTATAGGAAATTTAATTGGCTTTCATTTTCATTTGAAATATGTATTTTGTTCTAGAATCCACCGTTTCAGAGATATAATCTAGAAACCCAAAAAGGCCTCTTCTCTCCCCCTTCCTCCTTTAAACTCGCCTACCAGGGGTGGGGACCACTAACTACTCCTAAGGTCGTGAAGTCAAAAATTCACGCATATTCCATGCACTCTACAATGTATCTATTCATTGACTGAACTAACTAGCAGTAGGTACAATTGGATTAGGTATTTTCAACCAAATTGGGTACAAATTACTTAATGCCAAAAATAACTGGTTATCAAATTGTGGTAGCACGTGGTTTGCCTATACGGAAAAAGTTTGATTGCAACCAAACAGGTAAAGATCAAAGCTCTTCCAGAAAAATGCTACACCAATCGAGAAATGAGCAGAAAAATCGATAAGATATTGAAATAATTATGATCATCGTCAATTCTGAGCGTTGTTTGAATTCTCATTTATAAACTCTTTAAAATTAGATCACACGAACCAAGTTTTGCATTTAAGTTAACTCGACCTCAAAAAAGATCTCGAACGAAACGTAATTACAGACTGTTATACACTTCAACCTAGTGTCCAGTTTCGATGGTAGGAGATAGGAGCACTTAGACAGGGCGACCCCGCAACCTTTAAAGTAAGTATGAAGTATTTTAAAGTGCACCTTCAAGGCAATTCTCATACAGCGCTATTCAAAAAATGTGTTAACTTGTAGGTTAGAGTCAACTTTTAGAAATCGTCCTTTATTAATTTCTCTTTCTCTTTTAATTACCCATTTTTTTCACGTATAAAGCAAAGTTTATAGTTTCGAAAAAACGTCATTTTCAACCAGTTCAGGGTCACTTTGCTTCTCAAAATAAGCGCAATCTGTACCTATGCTTAACAATTCACTTTTCACGGCAAAAGTTAACAGAGGTACATATTTCTTCCTTGACGCGGAAAGTTCATTGTTAAAATAGTAAATATTTTCAGCTTATAACGTTGACAACTAAATATTTTGAATTTAAATCAAATACGATAAGCCATTTGCTTTTAATCAACAACTACTGTCCAAGATAACTTAGAACTGGTTGAAAACATTTTATAATACACCTATGCATTTAGAAACTATCAACTTAAGCAATAGGGCACAGGATAGTGTACATATACTACAGAAAAAAAGCATTGAAATGTGCAAAGGATAAAGAAGTTAACACAATATTGACTTTGGAGTATTTAAAACAAGCAAGTTACAAATTCTTTTCAACAGTGCAGAGTAGGTATAAAATTTTTAAGTTTTAAATTTTCAATATTCAAATGAATACTTATTTGCAAAGCTCTTGGTAAAAATTATTTTATTTAAGTTGATGCTTAGAGATTGATTAATATAGGTTAACAGAGATGGACATTTTCTATTGCTAAAAATAGTATTGTCCAATTCTATACGCAAATATTACATTTTGGTTTGGAAGGGTTATCGAATATCGGCGTATGATAGGTAATAGTTTTATGGAGGAAAACGTTACCTTCTATTATGAAATCAGGAGTTACAGGACGTTTCTTTTAAAAACGTGTGTAATGTCAGTACAATTAACTACTTAGTCAATTTGCATTACATCACTAATAGTACCTTCCTTTAATTAGCACACATATACGAATTGTGCGCTAAAGTAGGTACACCAATATTGTTGCCTAGACAAGTTACGAGACTTTGCAAACGGGTGAAAGGTTTTTTTTTCATTTTGCAATTAACCCCTGCCTTTTCCCAGCTTAGGTACCTATATATCGCCTGTTGTGTGGTTACAATAAGTAATTGGACGCTATACACCATTTTTGCTTTTATTTTTGTTAACTATCCAACAGTATACCTACCAAGACACAACTTTCTTTTGACTTTGCATAGATTTCTTACAGATGTAGACGTATTTAATCTAAAAAGTGCTTTAAAATTAAAACAAAAATAAATAAAACCGATTCATTTACTTTTTATATAAATATCAAAAAACAACTTACAAATATGTGTAGGTAGGATAAATATGAACGAATAGGTACATTGTACCACTTTACTATAATTTTAACGAAACTAATTATACGATACAAGACGGGACTATAGGGTATAAGTATTAAGTACTTACATGCAATTTAAAATACAACATAACATGTACCTATTATGGAATAATAGTAAACCGAAAAATGTTGCAATGAGTTTGTGGATTACATAGGAATGCCAATGAACTCAAAATTATGTTTTTATAAATTGGTAACATAGTGCAGATTTTAAATTACTGTTTTAATCTGAAATAATTTACTCCTTTGTAAACACACGTAACAATTTTAATAAAATTACAACCTAGAGGAATCAAAAAATATGTAGGAAACTTAATAGCATTTTTTTGGGCGACACCAAGACCTAACGTTGTGGTAAAAACGCAAATACAGAACGAAATAAATTCATTTAGGACACTAGATAGGTACATACTTCAGCTTCTATTTCATTCAAAAAAGTAAATGATAAACGACGCAGTTAGTAGAACACGTATAAAATATCATGATTTATTAAGCATTTTTGGCTTAAATGAAATGGAAACTGAAATTTATAAATGAAACTACTACAATATATTTGTTGTCGGGATTTGACAATTGGTAAATTGTAAGCAACAAAATGGTGGCAGTTGCAACAGAAGACTCGCCTTTATAACTTTGTACTCATTTACTAACGTTAGCATTTTAAGACAGCCATAATTATATTCTGTGAATGGAAAATTGTTGATTTTCCTCTACGTGAAAAGTTAGCATTATGAAGTACATAGGTAGGTACGCATTTAATTCCTGCGCTAATTAATAAAGCTGACGATTAGGATGTTTCAAAGGCGATTATGCGCTCAACGAGGTTGAGGTTGAATTTGCTTTCGATACACAAGACGGATGAATTGAACTTCCTTCTGCGAGGTTGCCGTGTGAAATAGGTAAGGTACCTGTTTTTTGGAATGTGTAAATGTAAATATGTATATGTACTCTTGTTAAAGGTTAGTTATTTTATTTTGTTTGTAAATCTAAATGAAAGGAAAATTTGACAAACACTTCATTCGCTTCGGAAATGCTTAAATTGTGCAAAATTAATTAATATATCGATGTAGACTAATCTTAAACGATCTGTTCAGTGGAGGGGGAAGAGTTCCGATCAATGTTGGAGTATTAAACAAACGAATGTTCTGCCAAATGGAACCTGTAAATATTGCTTCAACATTTATTCAATTTGCATTACAAATTAGATGTGAATACGTAGGCAACCTCACCTAATGTAGAAGAATGTAGAGGGCGACACGATTAAAAAATACAATTGAACACTAAGGAGTTTCATACAATGCATTTCAATTATTAATGACATCTTTATAATTGCGCCTAATTGGAAAATGTCAAGATATGTTGTATAATTTGTAGATTAATAAGTGAGCAACTAAGATCAGAAATGACCTATTTGTGGAACATTATTTACAAGTTTATTGCCTTGGTACGATTTGGCCATTACGAATTTTCCTATTTACCCTTAGATATAAAAGGGGTGTGAAAGTACTACAAAATTGCTTCAATTTAAGAATAAAGTTGCAATATTTTTACACTGAGAAAACCTTCAATAATTTCCTTTTCAAATACATTATTACTACTGCATACAATCTATGCAATCGGGATAGAAATGTAGAAATTAGGATATGAAGGCATGCTCTTCCTCAATGTATCGACAGCAATTTATTTTAAATTAAAATGCTCCATAAGTTACTTAATAGTAATTTCGAATTCTCTGTAAAAGGGTATTGCTCAAACGACTATGGAAAATAGGATATAATAAAAACAAATTGATTTATTTATAAAGTGGAAGCACTAACCTAATACATAAATGGTAATGGTAGTGATTTGCTTCCTTGGGAAGGGGACGTGTACGCGTTTAAAAATGAAATACCTACTATAAGATAACACATTGCTCAAGAAAAACTGCTGGACGAATCCTGAAATATTGCTGCTTCAAAATAATTCTGCATTTACATAATATAATCACTTTTAAACTTCAATTACATAACTAATAAACCTACCTGCTTTAGTGAAAGCTTATGTAGACTTCTGCAGCTAGTAGAACGATATGTAGGTAGGTGATGAAATGGAATACTCACCAAATAATTTGCTAACTGGACAAGTATTTCTTACTTATAAAATTACTAATCATTGAAAAGTGATAGGTAAGTAATTAATAAATAAGATGGCATGAAATGGATTATGTTGACAACATGAAATTAAAAAAAAACTTTATTTAAAAAGAATGATTTAAGTACATAATTTAAGAGAATGTATTATAGGAAATCGCTGCTGTGAAACATAGGACGAACCATTTTCAGTACCTCCAAACCTGCAACAATAGATAAAAATGTTCAACAACTAAGAAAGTGCATACCAAGTTTTAGAAAAAATTACGGGGACATAAAAATGCCAATAAAACATGGCACTAGTGTGGGATCCATTAAAAACTTTGTGGGATCAAAGAATAAATTTAAAAATACTGAATATATTCACCTTTAATCAATGATGCCTCGAACTCTCATCTGCTGTGGATTGGAGGGACCGCATGGTTCGATGGCCTCTTCGAACGTAAAATGAAAGCAAATTAAGGAGTGTGCTTCGATTTCAACAAATATCTTCCTTCCATTGTGGAAAATAGGGGGCAGGTGAAGCTTATTCCATTCAGCTGATCGTAGCAGTTGAGCGACGTTTTTAATTATTTTAAATTTAATATAAATTTTTAAAATTTTATTTAATGTAAGTAAGACCCACCGCCACCCAGCCCAATTGTTTTACAAAAACGAAAACAATTGGTCTGCTTACTTTTGCAGTATCCAAATAACTTTTATTGCTAATACAAATAAAAACTAGTCCATTGGATACGTTAAATCCACACACTATCAAACTGCAGAGAAAACACCGCACTGAAATGTACGCATGATTGGTACCAGACCAAAAAATAAATATACAAATTCGTACAAAGTTAGGGTATAAAATTGTGAGTGGCACATTAAACTTATTATGTAAAATAAATGTAAATACGAAAATATACTCACTTTAACTTTAGGAATCCATGATGACTCTGCACAATCGATTATTGGATATTTTACTTGTCAACTATAATTATAGTTGAAAAGTTGGCTGGAAGGAACCTAAAAGAGAACTAAAGTTCCACTTGGTACATAAGAAAGTTTCTGAATCTGTACGGCATGGATGCAGTCGTGAAAACAACTGAAAACTGAAGTGCTCAAAACAGTTTCCAATTGGACAATTCATTTTTAAATGTTTTGAAAGTTTCTTTTATAAACTTATGTACTTCAGCCAGTGTCAAAAAATACTGGTTAGTGAAAAACGCCACAATTCATTCAAATAAAAAAAAATTGAATGAATGACAAATTACTTACACACACACCAAGTTTATTTCATATAAAATGTGCATGTGAAGTGAATAAAATTAGATTTTTAAATGCAGATTACATTTAAATTACCTCATTTCAAGCAAATACGATTGCATGAAACTACAACTATGCAGGATCACAAAAATGGATTACAAACGCCCTTTACTTTGTAAAATATACTTCCAAACAATTTCTGTAAAGTAAATATGAAATGCTACACAGTGCAGTGTGATTGTTATACTTCATTCCACACAATAAATAATTGAGTGGAATTACAAGCAAAATGGTGCAAAATTGCACAATTACAAACAAAAAATCGTTGAAGGTTAATTACAGCCCTTAAAGAAAATACAAATAGAAAAAGTACTTCATTCCAAACAAAAATTTTTGAATGGAACTAACTACAGCTAAACGTGAGAAAAATTACCTCATTCCAAACAAAAAAAATTTGAATGGAACTACAGCTAAAACTGAGAAAAATTACCTCATCCCAAACAGAAAATTTGAATGGAACTACAGTTTAACCTGATAATACCTAATTACCTCATTCCACACAACAAAATTTGAATGGAACTACAGCTAAAACTGATAACAATTACCTCATTCCACACAACAAAATTTGAATGGAACTACAGCTAACCATGTGAAAAATTACCTCACCGAACACGCAAAAATTTGGGTGGGACCTACAAACTGACAAAAATTAAGATATTAAAAAATTACCTCATTCCACCCAAAAAATTGAATGGAACTACAAATTACCACCTTATTCAAAGTATGTATTGCAATAAGAAAAAGTACCTCATTCCAAACAAAGAGTGAATGGAACTACAACCAAAGCAAAGAGAAACCGAACCAAATCAGCTAATTCCAAAACAAGAACATTGCATGGAATTACACAATTTAACTTGTACTTATAAAGGAGCACTAAAGTACTTCAAATTACATTCCTGTAAAAAATACCTCATTCCAAACAAAAAAATGATTGGAATTACACTTGCGAAAATTATCTTTTTCCAAAGACGTAATTGAATGGAACTAAATTTTGAGAAAAAAATTACCTCATTCCAACAACAAAGTTGGAACTACAAGATAAGTAAAGCAGATTAAAGTAGGAAATGTTACCTCATTCCAAACAAGTGAATGGAACTACCAAATACCACTGCCTTATACCAAAAAATTCCCTGCAAAAAGTATTGCATAGAACTAAGAGCAATGTGCATTGCAGTTGGTCAACTTCAATTCTTACAATTGGTCGAGGCAAAAATGAGTTTATGTGAACGGGGGTTACACACCACACAATTTCAGTGTACTACCTCATTCCACACAAAAAAAAATTTGAATGGAACTACTTAAAAATGTACTGAAACCTTTTAATAACCAAATACCTCATTCAACACACAAGTTGTGTGGAACTACTTAATTTGTTTTTGGTGAGGAAATAGAAAACATTCCAAACTACTACCTCGTTACACAAGAAAGTGTAACTACATTAAATACATAATTTGATTTGGGAATATATAGACAGAATTAAATTTGCACAACCACTTCAATTTTAGTATACATAATTATGTAAACTTGTTGCCATGTACACATTTTAAACACGTTTCGAGGACACTACCTACCTCATTGCACAAAAATTTGTACAATTACCAATAATTTTCAAATTAAACACAAATTTGTGTTAAATGGATTAAAGTACAGTGCACCTATTAACTCTCTTAAATTAAAGATAAAGTACATTAATTTATGAGAATTTAGCCACACAGCCTTTAAATAAGGGGTGCACACACATGAAAAATACCTCGTTGAATATAATTATATACAACTACAAAATTGTGGCATACATACCGACCACAACTGTGATTTGATTTTTTAATTTAATATATCACTTTGGCTAAAATAGCACAAAACATGTTAAAATAGTATATAGCATGCACAATGTAATAAATATAATACATTGTAGACGTATGTTAGCTCAAAGATAGATTACTGATAGAAGGCCAACATTATGTATACCATGTAGAGCAAAAGGCACGCCATTAAATTGAGTCTTAAAAGTAACATTGTTTGAAATATTTAACAGAGTACCTTTTTTTGGTTTTAATAATAAATATAAACTACTAAATAAACCCACTACAACATTAACACATGTATGGCAAAACTATGGGGGGTAAAAATTAAAAGAAAAAGAAAATTAAAAAAGCGGGTTGATAACACCGAGACTTTCAGTCTCCAATTTTAAAACCAAAATGTAGTAATACACAAATATTAATTTTACAAAGGATATTCTACATTTTAGTTTTCACCCGCTCCCCCCTTCCTACCTTTTGGAGCCTCAGGATATTTATTACCTTTAACTGTCCACAAAATCACAATAATTAATTAATGTCCACTATTTATTACACTCTTAATGAATTTTGTAAGCAACACGAACATGAAAAACAAACCCTCCCTTTTAATGTTAAAAAAGTTAACACCAGTCTCAGTTTCGTAAAGAAATAAAAACTTAATTGACAACAACAAACATTTTATACACACCATCACCACACAACACTCAAAGTTCTCACTACCACTTCTTACTTGGGGAGGAGCAAGCTCAAGCAATATATTTATGCTACAAGCAAAGGACGTTAAGCAAACAAAATCTACATCTACAAAATAAATCAGAGACTGGAGTACAAGGTGCAAGTTTTGCCTTACATTATGCAAATGTAAAAACCTCCCACTCAATTTGCAAATAATGTGTAATTTGGCCAACATTTTACTTGAAGTTTTGATTAACAATACACACATTTGTTGACCACACCGAATTGCAATTCCAAACAAGAAACAATCGATTGAAATTACAAATTATGACTTAAATAATAACTACATATACAAGACAACTATGTGAAGTAATAATCGTCGTGTAGATAATAGTGAATCATTTAACTATAAGGTGCAACAAAAACTAAAAGACAACCAGCAATCATTTCGTGTGTTTTCAATAACAAGATCTTTATTAATCATAATTGCGGGCTTATAATAAAAAAGGAAGCCACTATCACATTTATTGCAAAAAGAAAAGGGGTTCAACTGGAATGGATCGTAAATCCTACCTTGAGAGTCGCGATGTGCACCTACAGCCTCTTGTGCGGCTAAAAATACTTCGTCTTGATTTTGATTTCCCATATGCCAACCTCCGAAACCTGAAATATTCATGATTAACATAACAAAATTGAACGTTAATTAAGTTTTATTTTCCACGGTTACAGATATTAACATCTTTTATGAAACAATTTAATATTAAGCCTTTTCAAGTAATGTTGTAAACTAGTACGCTTAATTCCATAAATCATAGAAGCTTGCGTGACAGTGATGCCGTCATTTAAAATGGCATCAAGGGCAAATTTTACTGTATTTTTGTTGTATTTACGAAAAGGGAGTTGAATTTCATCGAGCATAGGCTCAAGATCAATTCTGAGTAGTGACGACTGCCGTCGTTTACTGTCTGGTGGAATTGGAAGACCACCAAAAGTGTACACATCTAAAAATTATTCCACCAAACAATAATCTTGGCCGTATTTAACAACCATCACAGTGTCAAAGAACACAGGTGATAATTGTTACGTAATATAATAAGGTGTTATTACCTTGACTCGATCCTTCACCTGTGTTGCCGTGACTAGGCCCTGCACCATCATTACTCATGTCCAAATTACTAACATCGTCATCATCAAGCGTTAAGTCCTCTATACTATCCTCGTTCATTTCCTCCACGTATTCAGCCTTTGGTTCTAGCATCAGTTCAGAATGTGTTTCTAATTTCTCTTTGATTATAGGAACTTGAGGAATCTCCGGTTCGTTAGTAGCGGGTATTATCTTATGCCTACTCAGAATTTCAGATTTGGTTTCTACAGGTTCAGGCACATCGGCGGTTAATAATTTTGAGGAAGAAGCTGGAGGTAATGCGATTGGAATGTTAGGTGTCGGATTGCTGTGAGATTCTGATGAATTTGATGCATCGTGATGATTATCTAAATCGTCGGTACTCCTACGACGCACCCTCTTTCTTTTTCTTGGACCAGGAGATAATGAGCCCTCTCTTTCGTCTACGCTTCTATTAGCTCTGCGTTGCTCGATAGTTAGGCCTTGTACTCGAGGTAATGTGGAACTCATAGGCGGTGGACTTTTTGCCGGCGGCGGAGGTGCCGATTTACGAGGTTCAGCTTCTTTCTTATTATCTGACAGTCCTTTAATTTGTAATGACTCAGCGGCTTTTAATAATGCTCCTAATTGGTCCTGTGATATGTTAACTTCACCTCTATACATATAATCCATCATTGCTTTGAGTTCTTGAAATTTAACATCTTTCAAGATGAATATCGGATGTTTGTCGTAGTTTTGGGACAGTAATGACTGCAAAAAAAAGCAAATAATTAGATTACTGTTTGAAAGCGACATTACAAATCTTAAATTTCCACATTTCACAGATACGAATAATTTTGCAAAATTGCAATCTAGTGATTTCATGTAAGAAAAGGATGTCTTATAGTTACGATTAACACTTCAAGAAGTAGGGAGGTTCAAAAATTAATAAAAGTGGGCTAATCACAAGAAGATAATACCACAATGATATGAGAAAGAAATTCAAATACAGTTACGTTGGGCAATATTAAAATGTTAAATAAGTATGTGTGGTAGGGTTACTATTTTATGATTATAATAGGTGTGATTCATCGAAGTTAAATTACCTTATCTAATTGCACTTTTAGTTATCCCACACAACAACAAACACAATTAAGTACAAAATACAAATAACTAATTGCCAGAAACGAATAGATAATATCGAATGGTATTTTAATAAATTTCTTACGAACTTTGATGCTTAGTATGTGAGGGGATGGCGCATTAGTCTAAAATAATACATACAAAAGCGACAGCATTGATATTTACAGTCTGAATTTTGTTTTGGGTAGCACTGGTGGTAAAACCAAGGAGGTGGTCAAATACACGAAAAAACAACTGTTCTATTTTGATATGTGCTGCGATGGAAGTAACACTTACAGACAAACCAAAGGACACAAAGAATGGTAAGAGGTAATGCACTTTCTCGCGACCCATGCCCTTAAAGAAAGCTGCGCGAAGGCGTGACTATTTACGAGGGAGAGATTCTGGATTTTTCTGGATACCTGTACATTACAAATCAATGTAGTGGGATCACAATTTGTTTTTCCAATGAATTAAAAACGATATAAAAAAATGAAATTAAGTAGGGATTTTTAGATTAAAACACTGTGAAAATGGTGAGCGCAGTAGAAAGATTAACAGTACTTGCGTTTATCATATTTACAAGCTACACATACATGAGCTGTCGATAGAATTCAACATTATAAAATTAACTTTTGGCAAGGGACAATAGACAAGTAGAAATACTGTACTTGTTCACAAAACTTAACAATTTGAGTACATCCTGTTAATCAAATAGCTCATCACCCAAAAGCATATGAATTATGTTAAAGCCTACAGAGGCCATGACCATGATATTTCAAACTATGGCTTTATAAAAAACAAATCCTTTTCAAGTGACTGAAAAATTACTACAGCAACAAAGCGAGACTTGCAAAACAATCAAATGCAGTAGGAAAATGCTACATATACAGGACCACTCAAGACAACAGATGAGAAAAACCGCATTGAATTCAGTAGTGTCATTAATGAATGTAGTAAACATGAAAGCTGCAGTGATAACTGATGAGTCACATCAAAACTATTTCTACTATGAGGGTGACCAGCTGAAGAAGTGAAATTAGTAAACAAGAGAATACGAATATTGGTATTGGTATCTACTAGAGATGTAATTAAACAAGAACTTAAAATTTTAAATACACGCACAGAAGGACCACAATGCAACAATCCTCCAATCTCTTATTTAATGGTTTGCATCTCATAATAAAATAGTCAGCTTATTGTGTATGCAACTGCACGCAGGTACAGTTGCGATGACACCTACTACAAATCTGGATTTGTCCTGCATTTGTACAAGCTACAAATAGGTGAAGTTTGTTCAAGTGGAGTCACTTACGTGAAGTGAGGGGAAATTGTATCTCACAATGCCTCCCAAATAGTGGGACATTATGGTCACCATAATTGTTAGCCCTGTAGGTAAAGAGAAGCCCCCCACTAGGTATTTAAAATTTTCTCACAATTCTATGGAACCTTCACAAAGAGAGCCTTTAAAGGGAGATAGTGTCCTTCAGATATGTAGATTCATAGTGACTAACTATGGAAAACGATGAAGAAATTCGGAATATGGTTATACTGCCACAATGTAACAAATTGAAAGAGTTATGGTAGGGGAAGCTGCTCCACAAATTCTGTATAAAAAACATTGCTTTATGACCATTACAAATTGAAATACAAAACAGATTTGGCTACAAATTGTTATGTAATGGATTCTATAAAGTGGTCACCTAACTTGTAGAGCAATCTCCAAAATGAAAGACACTTGTGCACAAACCAAATGTTAACTTGAAAAAAGATACGAGTAATGATATGACTGAGGAGCAGACATTACAGTGCGTTCTACAAACATTTACCATTCCGTTTCGCAACATCGTGACTAATGTGATTTGTTTGATCAATTAAAGGCGATGTCACAATGAAAATATAAGATAACTTCATGTTAACAATTGGCGGTTAAAAGGAATGAGATGTTTTTAGATTAAATGTTGTTCTCTTTTGTCGTCACTTACTTCCTGCAGCTGGATGTCTTCCGTTTTGGCAATTACTCTAATGCAATAATCATATGGGAAGTAGATTTAATGTCAACTGCAGACCTAAACTAGGTACAAAAATTGTGGTGCACAATTTTCATACATCTTCCCCCGCCTCTAATGCCTCGACATTATATAGAATTTAAAAAGCAAACAAAAGGCAAAGAATTTGTTAAAAGGGTATGCCCATCAATATTTTAAATCGGACCGAAATTTCTCTTTGTGAAGATTATACATCCACTTAATTGTTTCAAATATTCTCATGAAGATATATACACAAAATGTTAAAATTTAAAATAAGTTCCAGTTTAATTAATGCATATTTATAGCTGTTGCATTATTAGTAACAAACTTTCGAGCATTTCAATAATTTCAATACATAAAATGCATCCATAAATGAAATATAAATTGAAAATGTTTAGGTGAAAGTGGATGTCTCGAGTCACGAAATGCTCTGTATGAAAGGAAAAACGATGGCAGTCTGTGAATATAAACTTTTGAGTGTCGCACCACGCATTTCCAAGAAACTGCCTGATTAACTAACTTTGTTTTTTGGAATATTTAGATAAATAGCATTAAATTAAAATGACCATTGTAGTGGCATGGAAGCTCTAAAGCACCAACTGCCACCATTAATCTGGCAAGATGGTATGGAAGCTCTAAAGCACCAGCGCCACCATAATTAGGCAAGATTGTACATTAAACAAAACAGTAATCATTCAACAGTAACCAATTGGAAATAGGACATGTGTAATTGAGAAATGTTCAGTGATGGATTATCAAATAAAAAATTGCATTGGGAACCATCACATTCACAGGTCTCAAGTACACTTTCATTAAAAGTGAGTATTAGGTACAAAGCATCATCGTGTATGGCCTGGGTTTATACATTGTTAATCCCTCACTGTGACTGTGGTACAAAATGTTTATAAGAGTCAATGTTGAACAATTTCTAGATGACCACAGTAGTGCAAGGTCACCAATTTACCTAAATATGAAAGGTTAATAATAATAATAATAATAAGCATTTATGTATACAAGCAATTAAACCATAAAATGTGAGAAAATGTTAATTATTTTCCACATAATATAATTTAATTGAGGGAAAAAGTTTACATTTATAATAATTACCTCAAAGTAGGGGCTGCATGCTGAGAGAACAACTTTATGAGCGTTAAGGTATTTGCCTTCGGCGGCCAAGGTACAATCGACTAATGTCCCATTTTCTAAGAGAGTATCGAATACTGCTACTAAAGTGGATTGATGATTGTTCCATCGTAAACAAAATTGTTGATCGTCTTCCATTTTACACCTATGAATAAAAAAAGTTTAGTATTACGTTACCAACCCTTTGGATCAATACAGGAAATGTCCAGGGGTACGACAAGATGGCCGACCGACGCCAGCACAAAAGATCATCAACCCCCCCGCAACTATCCCCTTTTATTGCCCGTACGATTTTATAAAACCGAATAATAATTAAACTGAAAGGGGAAAAATTACAAAATAAAGTTATACGTGGCTAAAGTTCAAAGAACCGTTAGGTATTGATGGTTAGAGGAGGTGAGAATTGAAGGGGGGGAAAGGGAAAGCCAAGCGCGTCTCTTGACATCATGGCCGCTTTTCCAAGCGAGGAAAATTTCCAAGAACTAAAATCCAATTAATTTAAATTGCGAGATGGGATAAATTTAAATCAAGTAATTATGACTAATGTAGATATAAATAAATAAATACAACATGTGAAAGCTCAAAATAAACAAGGAAAGCTCGCGGCGTCCCTGACAAGTCCGCACCCAAAAATCAATGCAGCTGTATAAAAGTTTAAAGTTATAAATTTAAAATAAACATTTATAAAAATAAACTAAATGAAAGTTAAATTACCTTTTTTGGCACTATTTTAACTAATTATCACAATATTGTCACTTAAATATATAATATTATTGGACGACGTGTACAATGCTTGCCTTCGGTGTAAGAACTTCTAACTGAAAGCACAGAGAAAGCTCCGGCGAATTCAACGGCCACATAAAACGGAACGAACGAAATCTAAAAGTCTGCACCCAATGCGCATTGGACGATATTAACGTTAGCTGCGCACAAACGCGGCAGATGTATGCGGAATTGACCAATAACATTAAGCGTTACGCACTACCAGGTTAGGGAACGAGGCTTCGGTCGCAGCGTTTGCGTTGGTTCCGTTACAGATTTTCTACTCGGCAACGTAGAAGTGGATAAAAGAGAGAGAGGATGGTGAAAACTTAAAAAGAGAGAGGCGGAGATGAGAGGAGCGAACGAATTTGATCCACAACAAAATAGTGACCCTGTCTTTTCTAATCGTACAGTCTGTTTTGCACTGCGTGTTGATTCTGTTTCATTTGCTCGCGTTCGCGTATGAATTTTTGTGATCTGAATAATTTTGTCCAACAGGGGTAAGATGATAACATTTTAAAAAGGCTATCCCCCTAAAATTGCATAAATCCAATTTATTATTGCGGAAACGTTTTTGTCCTAGTTCTTAAGTTCTAGCTTTCTCTTACGTATTTCTTTAAAAAGGCATTTACTATAAGTACGCTTGCGACATTCTCTCGGACTCAGTTCGCTCCGCTTCTATTTTTGAAGTTTTTTTTATTATAAAACTTCAATAGAACTGTTGTTATAAGCTACAACGAAATTTGAGCAAATTATTTTGAAATACAAAATCTGGCGCTAACCATCCCCACGCACACCATGCGTAGGTCCTCTAACGGAAACGTGCGTAAACTTTGTTATTCGTTAATTAAAATTAGGCAATATTTATTTACGTTAACCGCATTCGCAAGAAAAGTAATCGGAACTATAATTTACAGATCTGTTCTTTTGGATGCTTTTCAAATTAAATCAAACAAGCCGTGAGTGAGGTTTGATTTTAAATAAATAATAATGATCTGTGTAACACACTTTTTGAAATTATTTCGTCAACTATTCCATATTAGAATGAAATAAAATCATACGTAGGTATAATCGTTGAATAACGATTAACGAACACTCGACGGTATAATACAATTCCTTAGTTCAATCGTTGAGTGAAGTTCAATACTGCAACGACAATAATACAGGGTGTCCCATGTGCAACTACCTTATTGAATTAAAACTGGAAGGACGACTAGGTGCCAACGGAGCTTTCGAATGCTGAATGATTTATGTTTTGTAGCTAGTTGTATTTACCGTCCTGCAGAGTCCTCCAGTAGCCCAGTATATTTAAGCCAAATAATCTACTAACGCGAAAAAAATGCATGTGGCCATCTCAACCGGGGAACTATTAAATATTCCTCAGTGGAGAAGGGGCTGCTTCTCGGTAAAAAAACATTTTGAAAATTTATTTAACCTAAATGAAGTAAAGAAAAATGTGTTGGACCAGCCAGAGAAATTAAGCTTTCACAACTAATCTAAATGAACATGAACCGGAGTAGGTAACTTTGATACGATTTTTACAGTTTTTCTTCAGCACAATCATGGTGTCAAGAGATATTTAATGTAAAGTAGCATCATTTAAACACTGATCTTAATAGAATCTGTAAAATTGATCGCCTAAATTATTTCAGAAAATTGGGTCTAAGAAGAAACTTAAAATAATTTGTTTTAGATATGTAACATGTGTAGGTATCTTACCACAACAAAAGACAAACTTATAAATCATTTAATTACTAGAAAAAAGTTCCCTCACAGATTGGTTTGTTGAGGGGTATGACAATGCCTAATCGCCGTTTCCATTGCTTTCCATATGGAACCATCACATTCACGTTAGTTGCCCCTATTTCCCATTGCAGATTACGGCACATAATGTCCAATTATTCTACTGAAAACTTTTCTTGCTTATTATTTTTGAGCAACCAGGATCGTCTTATTGTAGTTCTAAACATTAGCTGGAGGCACTCCTTCCAGTTCGATTGCCAGGTGATCATAAAACTCTAGCGTGTGATAGTATATTACAGTACAAGTGAAGAAACTAAGAATTTCGCTCACGCATATGCCGTTTCGCAAACGAGGCGTTAGCCGAGTTTGCGAATGCATAAAGTGAGCGAAATAGTTTCTTCACGCGTGCTGTATAGCGTTTTGTTCAATCCTGCTACTAGAATTTCAAAAATCTGCTTTTTAAATTTCGCAATTTTGACAATTTTTTTTCACCCACAAGTGAGTGAAATAATATTTTCGCCCACCCGTTGCTATGAGTGAGGAAAACAAACGCTTTCGCGTTCCGTATCCAAGTAAGAAACTACAAGTTTCCATGGTAGGATTGAACAAAATATTTTGTTCAATCCTCAAGTTTCCATGGTAGGAAACTATTTCGCTCACTTTATGCATTCGCAAACTCGGCTAACGCCTCGTTTGCGAAACGGCATATGCGTGAGCGAAATTCTTAGTTTCTTCACTTGTACTGTAATATACTATTGGTACAATCTCTGAGTTAAGCTGGGGTCGGCGACGACAGAATGAATTTACCCAATCAGGCCCTGGTAAGTTATCTTTGAAACAAGATTTGACTACGATCCTAAAATCGAATGTTGTAACTGGGAGTACGGTGGCCGGCGAATGATTGCTTCTCTTCTTCCGTGAAGACTTTGTGTTTTCCGTGTCTGATAATGTTCTTTCCTTTAAGTTGATGCCACAAAGTATTTTTCGCTATTTGGTATTTTTTAGCTGCGTCTCGAATAGAAAGTCGCTTTTGTGGAATCTCGGCATGTTCTAGTTTTTCATTATAATAATTTCTGTAATTGCACCATCCAACTCGACGGCATGGTTTGCGCGGCATTTTTCATCTAGACAAAGAAACCACCCGATTAACAAATAAAGGGGTAACTTGGGGACATGTACCAAACTAACACATACCTATGTCAAGTTTTTTTACAAAATTATGTATACTTCCAAAAACTTTGACAAACTTTGTTGCATGCGTGGTTTATTACCAATCTTAACGAAAATACCAACTCGTATCAGGAAAACACGTTTACCTTAAGCCACCTAGGTAGTAAATTTGTCAAATTGATCATTCTTATATGATACAATACTTTCATTTTAAAGGTCTCCTCCTGTCTGATCCCTCGCTTAAACAATGAAATATTGGGAGAGTTTAAACGAAGCCGTACGAACTACCAAGGCGAACATGTTTGTGTCTAAAGAGGGTGCTCTCCCATGAATTATTTCCTGCATAATGACTTTGACAGTTACACGTTAATGACATATACACGCGTCGCCCGATTGTAGTCAAACTTCATGCATGTCTTTGGTTGTATCTTGCAATTTCTTTGCAGAATGTGTCAAAGGTGTTTCCTCAACGGACAAGATCTTTGTCACTTTGTCTCAGGGTCGTACTCAAAAATGCATGATTCATCATCTGTGATCACATGGCTAAAGAAATCATGGTCATGGTCATTAGCAATTCTGTCAAGAAGATCAAGACATACTTTTTTTCGGTTGTCTTTCTGCTCAATTGGCAGAAACTTTTCGCATATGCAAATTTTAAACGACGCGACAGTCTCAAATCACACGAGTCCTCACACTTTCCACGTTTTCATTGGTTTTCGAAGTTGAAGGTGTCCTCGAGCGAGTCCCCGAGAAACTTGAGCTCTTGATAAGGAAAGTTCACCATAGGCCTGTTACAACTTTTGAAAGGTGACACTAGCAGATTCCTGTTAGTTATACACCTACATGTAGTACATACTTACTACTAATGTTCTGGATTGAGCTGAATGTTCAAAGATTGCTACTGGCGCCCCAATCCAACTGTATTATCGGTGGTGTTGCCCAATCGAAAGAATTCGAATCCCTTTTAGATTTGAATTTTCTTACTAGATCGACGTTATCCCAATTACGAATGAAGAGTTAGAGTAGCAAACAAGTTCAATTTGATAATTTTTCTTCTCCTTTACTCTCACCTACTTCCTGGTTATCATTGCATATAATTATTATGGTACACAGGTACACTAGTCCAGTCATTTTAAACATGAACATTGCAAAAAATCCTATATTAGGTTTGACTTTTTTATGTTGTTAGGTTCAGTCCCAGTAGTAAATACTCAATTTTGCAACTTCGAAAAACTTGTGGAAACTGGGGGGGGGGGGGCCAAAAACCGCGATTTTTTCGGACTTTTTTCAGTTTTAGCCTCGTAGCTCAAAAACTACGAGTTATAGTGCAAAGAATACGATTATCTTCTTTAAACTAGACTAAATTTGCTACAATTTGAGCCTAACCTGAAGTCTGTAACTATAATAGTTTCCGAAATACAGCTCTTCAAAAATAGGCAATTTTTCCCAAAATCTTTTTTCAACGTATCATCCATGTTTCGAGCCAGATATTGCCATAACGACGGGCCCTACGACTCTTGTCACGGAGAAAAAATATGTAGGACATTTTATCACCTTTTATTTAAGCATAGATGCATTCCCGTGGGCCTAACAGTTCTCGAGAAAAAGACGGAAAACCGGAAAACAGTGAAATCCTCCACATATATGTAATAGCATTAGTATGATTAGAAGACATTTTCTGATTATTCTTATTTAGCCTAGCGAACGAACGCTCAAAAAGGGCTTGTATACAGACTTATTGATCCTAATGATTTTATTTCTGGGATGTGTTTGGAGGTGTTTGGTGATAATTATACGAAAAATCCCCGGTCCTACCGTATGAACTAACTCCGTAGCGTAACAAAATTTGCGGATTTGTTAAGTTTTCCCTTTGTATCTCTTGAATAGGCGATCGTAGTGGGAAATGGCCAATTATAAAATAACAGCTGCCTTGAGAAAATACTTTTGTTCTTTTCGTCAAACATTAACCCTATCATAAATGTATTTAGAAAAGACTAGAGACCATTAAACATGGTGGCGGATAAGACTGAAATTGTTTGGCTAAGGATGCAGGTAATCTGTATTTAATACTCACATATCAGATTTAGCTCCAAACCTCCCACAAAATTACTTGTTCTCTAGTGCCCTCTATTCCATCTTGAACTCAACGTTTTTTTTAAATAACTATAACATCTAATCTATTTGAGATAAAATATTAAACGCTATATGTATTTTATAGGAAATTTTATGGTCTACAACTCTTATTTCAGCAGTTTTTGCTATAAACCCAATACTTTAGGAGCTAGGACACAATATTTGCCGAAAAACGTCGTGTAAAAGCGATTTTCAAAAAAAATATCAATTCTTGACAGCGAATATCTCTTCAACGGATAGAGATAGAGAAAAAACGCATAGAAGCAAACTTGTAGAAAATTTAATCAGATTTTTTTTATAATTGGCCATTTCCCACTACGATGGCCTGTTCAAGAGATGTAAACGGAAAACCAAACAAATCCGCACATTTTGTTACGCTACTTTTCGTATAATCATCACCAAACACATCCCAGAAATAAAATCTTTAGGATCAAAAAGTCTGTCTACTAGCCCTTTTTGAGCGTTCGTTCGCTAGGCTGAATAAGAATAATCAGAAAATGTCTTCTAATCATACTAATGCTATTACATATGTATATGTGGAGTCGTAGCGATTTCACTGTTTTCCGGTTTTCCGTCTTTTTCTCGAGAACTGTTAGGCCTACAGGAATGCATCTATGCTTAAATAAAAGGTGATCAAATTTCCTACAATTTTTTCCTCCATGACAACGGTCGTAGGGTACGTCGTTGTGGCAATATCTGGCTCGAATCATGGATGATACGTTAAAAACAGATTTAGGGAAAATGCCTATTTTTGAAGAGCTGTATCTCGGAAACTATTATACTTACAGACTTCCGGTTAGGCTCAAATAGTAGAAAATTTAGTCCAGTTTAAAAAAGATAATCATATTCTTTTCACTACAACTCATAGTTTTTGATCTACGAGGCTAAAACTGAAAAAAGTCCGAAAAAATCGCGGTTTTTGGAGCCCCCCCCAGTTTCCACAAATTTTTCGAAGTTGCAAAATTGAGTATTTACTACTGGGACCGAACCTAACACCATGAAAAAAGCAAACCTAACATAGGATTTTTTGCAATGTTTGTATATTTTTGTGTTTAAATTGACTGTACTACACTGTACCCGTTCTAAATAAATTAATATCGACGTTTCAAAGGTATTTAATTATAACTGGCCGTTTCTTTGAAAATTTTTGATGGTACAAAAATTTTTTTACCGGTACAAATAAATAACAAATTATGTAATATTTTTTATTGCAGTCTGCTAGAAATGCACTGCTATCTTATGAGACATTTGACAACAACATGTATGAGAGTATGAGCACAGTGGTATGAGTTTCAGTTCATACTATAGGCTACAAACACTGCCGTTTTCCATGTCTTCTTTATAAAAAGGTATAACAGGTTAACGTCAGGCATATTTTTAAATATTCAGAATGCGATATGTTAATCCCAGGAGTGACCTAATTACATTGAGCTTTTTAAATCAAACACACTGAATATTAGCTACTCTGTTGTATTTATATTCTAGTACCTGCCTATAAATTAATGTGAATTCAAACTGAGGTTTCCCTATTACATAACGTTATTCCTTTTCAGTCATTGTGACTTCTTTGTAAGATTCGAAATTATGTTTTTAGATTACAAATTATAAACATTTACAGTGACACAGTGTTGTTAACTATTAATAAAGTCCTGTATTATTATCCTTCTTTTCGCTGGTTTCGCCATCCAAAAATCACAGCAATTAAGGGTGTGAAATCATTCTAAAGAGCTTGTAATCAGTTTAGTTTTGTGGGTTTTATTAAAATGGTCCAATAGGTTGTTTAGCCCGGGCCACCCGTTTACCTTTGCTTATAGGCTAAACGGAGCAAACGAACGATACTAAAAGAATTTTGGAATGATTCATTGTTACTTGCTGCAATAACCAACGTTATAGTGTATGCGGACTTCACCACTATAACACAATATGGAACTCGAACTAATTAGTGTTACCATAAGGGCATTGTTTTATAAAACTATGTCAAATTTACTGCCCAAGTTCGTGAGAGACGTTTCAAAGAAATATAATAATACTCCCTTAACTACGTCAAAATTCGAATATGGTAGTGCTAATCACCATAAAGAAAATTACACTTTCAGCCTTATAAACAGTGTAATTACTGTAATTAATAGAATGATCAAATGAGGAGAAAGATCCACGGCTCTTGAAAACGTATGAAATTATAAAGTTCTTTACAGAGATATGGTGTACCTACTGTTACAAGGATTTTAACTAACTTTGCTCAACTTTAGTTGACTTCACAGGATTTATGAAAGACTATCTACTAATCAATGCCAGATTTATTGAGATTTTATAAATTTTTAATCGACTAAAAACGTTCACCTTTAGTAAATATTTTAGTATACCGGGTGAATGAGACCACCCGTATCAGTCTTTTATTTAAAGAACGGTGAGTCGTAGAGAGGTGGGGTAAAAAAAGTGATTATAAAAGCCATAATAAAGAATCGAATGGTGATATCATTATTTCTCGGAAAAGTCAGCATTCCTCCAGAAAGCCTCCAACTCCAAAATTTTAAATGGCACCATAAGTCGAAAAAGGTATTGTTTGAAAGATTGTTAAAAAAGAAGAAAGTTTTATAGGAAAAATTATTTTATTACTGCCACCCCTTTTAAGTAATATTCGACTAAAGTTATTAAATTTGAAACAAGAAACATTGAAAAGTCGACTTTTAAAATCTAGTTACCTACCAATGTTACATGTGTTCTTCCCTTTCAAGAAGTACTTATTACAGCCACTGATAGTGTATCTAGAAGAGCTCAACAGTGCTTAGCAGTAAATGGAAGATATTTTGAACACATGTAACATTGGTACCTAACTAGATTTTAAAAGTCGACTTTTCAATGTTTCTTGTTAACAGTGAATTTCAAATTTAATAACTTTAGTCGAATATTACTTAAAAGGGGTGGCAGTAATAAAATAATTTTTCCCATAAAACTTTCTTCTTTTTTAACAATCTTTCAAATAATACCTTTTTCGACTTATGGTGCCATTTAAAATTTTGGAGTTGGAGGCCTTCTGGAGGAATGCTGGCTTTTCCGAGAAATAATGATATCACCATTCGATTCTTTATTATGGCTTTTATAATCACTTTTTTTACCCCACCTCTCTACGACTCACCATTCTTTAAATAAAAGACTGATACGAGTGGTCTCATTCACCCGGTATATTAATTTGCCGGAATACTTATTTTTTAATAGTTTGCATATCATTAAATATATCAAAGAATAAAAAAACTACTAGACGAAGTTTGAAATTTACAACAATACAAGCAAAAATTATGCAAAAAGTGCGCAGTGAACACCTCTCTCATAAGAAGGAAAGAAATGTTTCAACAGTAATTAATTTGATAAAGGATTGAATAATTATGATTTGGACAGGAGCATTATTTATATGTAACTGTAATTTGTGCAAAAAATACTCATTTGATCTACTTAATTTTGACAAACTTTGTGTAGTATCAATAATAATTTGAATTTTTCATATATTTCTTTTTTCACTTCCTAATTTCACGACCACATTTCTAATTTAAATTATACCACCTTAACGGTATGGAACGAGGTGTTCTTCATGAGTCTTTAGTAGAAGACAGACATTTGCATTTTTTTGTCAGTCATATGTCAGTCATAAAATAAGTCACCCTTAAAGTCCAGATGAAGAACTACTAAGCGCCCAAATATTTATCTTCATTGTCTTATCTGAATTTAGAGTCAGTTTATTTGTATCCCACTAGAGTTTCCTGATATTTCTCCTCACAATCGCGTTAATTGAAGCAGTTTATAATTCGCAATTTGTTGATCAAGATCAGTGTGGTTACTCGACTGGATTCCATTTGTGATTTTTCAGATATCTTATTTCTAAAGGTAAAGAGTAGACATTCAAATCTGCTGTTTAAGTGTAAGGATATCAAAAATATGCTTTAGGGATCGAATGTAATGGACACAAAACCATGGACAAGCTGTATTGGGATAGTACACTGCTCAGAGATAAAACTATATGCTAAAGTAGACTAGATATAACACTTATAGATAAAGCACACTGAGTGGAAACCGCTCCTACGGTGCCCATTGTTCTTAGTGCAACCGGATTTATACTAAAAATAATATACCTATATCTTACATACCATATTAATTGCTAGATTTTGTTTTGGGAAACAGGTGTAGTTCACGTTCCAAGTGCTGTTACAGGCAATAAAATGAGATTAAACGGTTCGTACGAATTTTTTAATTATACAACACCTTCTTCTCTTCAGTAGGATTGACTCTGCAATTCAAAATTTTCTTCAGCAACTCTTCATAAATCTAAATCTTCTCAGGCGCCTAGAATATGGGAACAGCATGTCTACTCACGTTGACTGTCTCAAAGATAATAAATCTATAACACGCGATTATAGACTGTGTTTGGACCACGAATCTTGCAAACACCTTCCAAAGTGTAATGGAAGGTGTTTTTAAACATATTGAAACTTATCTAATGTCTAGATTATAGACGTGAACACATTAGTGAGCTGCACATTTTAATTACTATATGTATACAAAAAAAAAACTTTTCCATCTGTAATCATAGCGATTTTTAAGATCATTGACACTTGATTATCAGTTAAACAATGGTCAACTTAATTTACCGGAGTATGCACCGTTTTTGAAAAGCAAGAAAAGGAAATTCTGAAAATGTTGCCAATATTATTAAGATGTAAGTAAGTAATCTTCAAAATGAACTACATATGGACAGGCAAACTAAAACAAAAAGTAAAAAGAATCAAAAGTTTAGGTAACAACAAAGCATCAAAAATATTAGATGTGTGAGTTATTTACAAAAGAAAAAATTAAAGAGAAACGAATGACCATCTTATAAATATATCATGGTATTACATATTTACACTTACAGTTCAAGAAATTGGAAAAATTGGTGATCTTCGTAGACTGTTTGTTCTGGTAGTGCTTAAATAAAAAGTTGAGGTTTGTCGAGTGTTAACTGCAAATCTATTGTTGATGAATTTATAAAGAAATATTAACGAACTGAGTATTCTTCGAGAATTTAAATCTGTCAATGAGAATCTATCTAAAAAAATATTATCTGTACCTACCTTGAATTGAATACCGGCCATCTAAATTTAAACGCTTCTCGTGGCCATTGTTCCTAATTTCGTTGATATCTTATTTTATTATTTATCTTGATATAGTATTACTCCCTGTTATTAATTTCAGCAGAATTACCCAATCAAAGATGCTTGCATGGAAAATGGACACCGCCAAAGTTTCTTTTTCTACCTTATATCTTTCCATACTAGAAGCCTCACGATTACATTCTAAGGCTTTGGGTCCATTTTCACATTCTTTGAATGTCACCTCTTCAGTTGAGTTGTCCGCTTCGGTTTGCACCTCATATCATTAAGAGAGTAATATCAATAGTCATTGTCTAAAGTCTCTGTAATGTTATAAGAGCATATAACTCACTTCGACTGAGCATTCTATTGAAAGTTGAGCGTGCGTTTAGTAATGACACTTTCACAAAAATTGCTTATTTGCGGACTGTTCATCTTCCACTGTACCTAAAGTCCTTATCGTAATGCGTGTATATGGCTTTTCAGTCTAATAACCTATTCGATCAAAAACACTTTCTGGAACATCATTTACTACTGCATCTCCTATTTGTTTTCCTTCTATAAACGAACGCTAGAGGAGTACATCCTTATATTGGCTTTTCTCTGGCTGAAGAAGCTCGTGGCGTGCGGTTAGTTTAAATACGGTGATCTTGGTGGACCATCGGTAGAAACGCAATTAGTTTCAAAAATTGTTAGATCTTATTGATTTGGGGGGTATTGTTATAAATGCAATTCAGACCTAAAAATTTTGTGGTCGATCGAATGTTCGCCATGATAAATTTCATAAGCCAAAATTCTCTTGTCAAGGAGAACACCAAACGAAATCGTCCTTGTGATCCTTCTATTACTTGTTACAGGTTTTCGTCAGACTACCACTGCTCATTGTGTCGATTATAAATACGACCGCCACTTTGTAGAACAACTTAACCTTGGTGACCATTGAACAATGGCATAACATAACAGTTATCTTCCAATAATAGCCTTACCATACCATTGAAATACCCTATTGCTACTTATCCGGTTACACTACATTTCGAGAAAGGTTTCTGATGTTGTTACGAATTTCCGGTTTACTGTCACCGATCCAATAGCACTTACAGAGTTTGTTTTACGGCCTTTTTTATTATGAGATGAGGACCGTGCGTAAGAAATTGTCCGTGGTAGCACCCAACAAAACAAGTCTTACTTACATTATATCCAGGCAAATCTTCTAAATGTATATAAGTAGTTGGAAGTAGACAGGAGAAACCATCTGTTAATCATAAAAAGTGCCCTGAACTAGACACTGTCAGAAATTCGATTTTCTCTTACTTCAAGAGTTCGGCGAAAGTTTGTAAAATGATAGTGTTTAGAATATCAAGCAGCGAAAATGGCAGGGCGCTATTGGTTGTGAGTGATCTGCCCAAGATGGAGCTAAAACTTAACCACCGCAGAGGGCCAGGGACATAATAAATTTATTGTAATCGATCATCGCCGGTGATGCTATTGAAAGATAAACTAATGAAGTCGGAATGACAAGATGTGATCGCACACATATACATAGTACCAAAGACTGGCATTCTCCCTGTGTATTTAACATTTCGGGAATTTCAAAGTATTTGGACGCTGCGTTACAGTTTTGGATTGTCCGAAATGCTACATTTAGGTCACATGATTGTAATGTCTTCCCAGTAATATTATCCATGAACAGAGTGGTGTGTACATACGACGGAGGTGATAGTGTGGAAATGTTTATTAATTCATAGGGATCGTTTTATCACAAGACAGCGCTTTGCACCGTTCCAGTTTTTAGGAAATGAAACGAAGAAAACAGCTTATTACAAGTCAACATCCGAAAATCACGTTAAAATTTTGTAATTGCATGCACGTAAGAAAGGGATACAAAAAAGTCAAGAAAGAAGACCCACCACCACAACCAATTTTAATTTAACGATCTTTATTATATCACACTAATATTATGTATATCTTTTACTAATTAGTCAATACGTTTTCCCTGTGCATTTGTTGATTTTACGCGCCTTTAATCAGGTATAAAGATAATGCCATGCTTTTTGGTATACAATACTTGAACATATGGATAGTTGCGAAACGGTTTTATTGTTATTTATCCGATTGCTTTTCATTTTACAACTACACGTAAGTATATAAACTAGTAACCAGTTGTATGTTATCACTCATTAGTTAATAACAATGCTAGTGTAGCTGTGTAACTAATGATTTTCTAATGCCAGAAGCACCCTTCCAACGAAATTTAACAGGTAAAGAGTATTGTGTAATTTTAAAGGTCTACGGGTATTACTCGTATTATACAAAAGAAACCGTTGAAACCTTCTCCGGTCTAAACCCCTCAGACATGTATAAAATACAACATAAGGAACAGACTGAAAAAGGACTAAAATCAATAGAATGGCAAATAAAAACGAAACTCTGGCACGGAAGCATTAAAGGCGAATGAAAAGAGATGACAATTGGTAGTATTTAAGTCTCCACATATTTGAAAATACCTACGTATGTTCCATTTATTTGGTCATTCCGTCGTAAACTGATAAATCTTAATGTTAGTACAATAAACTACTTTTAGTGTTGCACATAAACTCGAAGAGTTTAACCTTTTTATCATAGAGTAATGATTATATCTTTTATGGATTGTTATATGTATGTATTTCCAAAATTGTGTTCTTTTTTATTTGAGGACGTGCGAAACAATGCCACTTTTTCGTACGTAGTTATACTATTAGAAATAGAGCATATTTACGACATAAATGTTTTGACCACTTTTATCAGCAGAACAAACTAATCAGTTGTTCATTAAGAACGGGACCAATTACATACTCGAAAATAGTATAACGGCAACATTTTGAATCTTCCATAGCGTACGATTAAGATTTTAATTAACCTTTGTGAAACTCCTATTGTTTTATACTTTAATGCTTGTTAATTTGATTGCCTTTCTCTCAAGATTGTGTGCAATATCAAACGTGCACACAATAAAAGAAATATTGTGAGAGAGAAATTTGGGAATAGATTTGAAGTTAGATTTTTGTTACAGAAATCATGTCTGGGCAGCATTATTGTCTAAGATGGAACAATTATCAAAGTAATATGACATCGGTATTTCACCAGCTTTTACAAAATGAGGCGTTCGTGGATGTTACATTAGCATGTAAGGATGTATCTTTGAAGGCGCATAAAGTAAAATCGCGATACCTGCTTTTTTTAATACTTAAAGTGATTCAAATTTCAGGTAGTTCTCTCGGCGTGCTCCTCGTATTTCCAAAAATTATTGTTAGAAAATCCTTGTAAACATCCTACAATAATAATGCCGCAGGATGTGTGCTATGACGACCTCAAGTTTATCATCGAATTCGTATACAAAGGAGAAATCGACGTTTCTCAAGCAGAATTACAGGTAAGTTAAAAGAAACACATTTCACTTTTCCTTTGTCTCGGGAAATGTATTGTTCCGCGGTTATAGTTTGATTTGAATCGTGTGAATGTACGACGCCTGTATACATATAATTACGCAATATTTATTAGGTATTCATTACATTTGAAAGTTGAATTATAGGTGGCGGTGCGAATTTGATGAATTTAGAATTTGCTGTTCTGAAAACAACCACCTATTCGATTCTGCATTTCTCATAAACAATGATTTCTCCAGTTTAGGTTTGTCTCTTGGATTAAAGCTACCCTATTTGACCGCTTTACGCACTTTATTGATTAATTATACGTATATAGAAACTGGATGCATATTTATAGTGTAAAATGAGTGCACTTTTGTCAAAAAATTTTTGAACATAGGACAATAAATTGAACTTTTTTTACTATATGTCACTTCTTTACGGAGGCTGAAGTAGGTGTGGGTGGCGTAATATTTCGCGCTTCTTCTACCCTTGTCCTTCTTCCCAAAAATGTTTACAGTGATTAGAAAAGTAATGATTGAAGGCACAAACCACTATAAGTGATTTGTGATTGAAGGAGTCAAGTGGATCGATTATGCGGCTCAGTGAGCATTTATGTATTAATTATTTTGTTTGCTTTAGTTGAATCCCATCAACTTTTCAAAAGTATGGGAAGTAGAGCAAATGTTTTGAGAAGGACAATATAGTCATTAGTGTAGTAATGGTAATATAAGGAAAGCACGTGTACTGATGCTGAGGGGGTTGAGATGACTACAATAAAAATCAATCGTATGCTTGTTTTAGGCGAATGTTTTCTGAACAGGTAATAGATTGGCGCCTACAGGAAGTTGACGTCGCTTAAAGAATTGGTATCATCGGTTAAAATCGTTATTCTATGTTGGCATTTTTATGGAAACTATGAGTTTCTTTATTTCGCATTGGAAAATAAAGACTGAAGTTCGGTGAGCTTTTCACTTTCGAAGCGGTTGCGGAAAGCTTTCGTTTTCCATCTCATATATGAGGACCTCGCTGTGTTTTTTATATAATTTCATTTTGTACGATCGATCATTGAGATCATAAATGAAATAACATACTCATACTAATTAACTATTAAGCTTTTTGCTGTGTCTTTCTATTTAACCACACTTTCGTACCTATATTATATGAGTATGGCGTATAGAAAATTAAATGATAGGATAGATGCTCTAAAAATCTAAAAATGATAATTGGACCCTTAAAAACCCCAATTAAAACCGAAGTTGTTGTGCGTGCGCCGAGCATTTCTCGATCTATCGCTGTTCACAGCATCCCTCTAGTAGGCTCGGGAAAGGGTCCAGTCTTACTTCACGCGTTCTGCAGAATTCAGTGCTAAAGGTCGTAGGGGTCACCCTGTAAGTACAATTTTAGTGCATGTGCAACACTGCGTGCTTGCACTTTCAAGTTCTATTCAAGTCTGCGAGGGTTTCAAATAAAGTGGCGCATACGTGCAACGTTTAGAGCGCAACCAGAGTAGGACTATTAACGTCTTTGTTTTGTTCGTTATATCCATCCGTTTTTGCTTCCTCCGTCTGTCCTTCAACTTTACTTATTCAATAAAAGTTTGAATTGGGTTAATAAGCTTTGTGACTCGGAACAGGTTTTAAATGTATCCTAATTAAGAGTTTCTGGAATTTTCAAACTTTTTGCGGTATTTATCCCTTAACTTTGAATTTTCCCAATTGTCAAAATTTACATTTTTATTTAACAACATACATTTTTTGATCTAAAATTCTTATAAAGTAATCCGTTGCGTTTTCCATTTTTTTGCAAAGCTCGGTATAATCTGGGGGTTGCTTGGTGAGCGGCTCCAGGGCACGCACTGGGGGAAAGTGATGCGGCGTCTGGACCAATCAATAC
This sequence comes from Pyrocoelia pectoralis, assembly GCA_036250285.1. NCBI lineage: Eukaryota > Metazoa > Arthropoda > Insecta > Coleoptera > Lampyridae > Pyrocoelia > Pyrocoelia pectoralis. The sequence continues at coordinate 803,474 of CM070079.1, forward strand.
TGGTTCAAGGACGCTCTCGTTGAACTTGCATAAATTTAATGTAGTAGTACATTACGCAATTTTATTCTAAGTAGGTACATGGTACCTACCTAGATGTTACCGACATATTTATGTTTCAGTCCCTTTTAAAAACCGCCGATCAATTGAAAATTAAGGGCCTCTGTGAATCGGACGAAAAGGGAAGTTCAACCTCTCCCGTTTTTATACCCAGATGTTACCCCAACATTTCTAAGATATCTTCACCAATACACTACAGACAGTTAGATAACAACAAGAGGCATAGTATTCAAGAATTTGATGCAAATAATTTCTCAGACAAGGACGAAGATGTTAAAGAATCTATATTAGATGAACATGTTTCTGATTATGATAGTGATGTACCTTTAATTGTTGATGAGGGACCAAAGCGGAAAAAATTAACGCAATCTCAATCGAAACCTATTAACATGAGCAGTCATGGCCTTTTGGCGGGACAGGTAAGCTGTAGCTTAACTAACACTACTAACCCTACTAACTACCATCAACCTCGATAATATCTAGGCTCTGTTCTCCCAGTTGTGCGATAATGATGACTTTCCACCTGAACCACCAGCTCCAAGTGCTACTCCAGTGGGCCACGTTGACCTGCAAGAACATTCACCAACGCGTACACTTCTACAATCATCACATCGAACAGATTTATCAGGTTTGTTTAAATTGGTAAGCAGCTACATTTATTCGTTTGATACATTTAGACGTTCACATAAAGTATGAAGACATTAAAAAAGAGACAACGATAAAGTTTGAAACTTTACGATCGTATGACCATGACTCCATGATGGATATGGACGCATCTCATATGTCTGGGCCTGATCATTCTATGGAAAGTCATGAAGATGCGGAGCGAGCGATGCATTCCATGATGGTCACGCCCGAGCTAATGAGTATAATGCCAGGAGGATCGGGACGCCTAGGTTCGTTTTTATGCAGTATTACAATTTTCACGGTCTACCTTTGTTTAGATATATCGAACGGTGATAATCAAAATAAAAGCAACGGACACTCGGACCACTTAACTAGTAGGTCACACGGTGGGGGGCCCAAAACGTGGACTCAAGAAGATATGGAATTAGCTTTAGATGCCTTAAGAAATCACAATATGAGCCTAACTAAAGCTTCGGCGACTTATGGTATTCCCTCCACTACACTCTGGCAAAGAGCACATAGATTAGGTATAGATACTCCCAAAAAAGAAGGCCCTACAAAATCATGGACGGAAGAAAATTTGAATTCGGCGCTCGAAGCTTTAAGGACTGGTACAATATCAGCAAATAAAGCTAGTAAAGCGTACGGTAATTGTCTGACTTACATTATCCCATTTGTTTTCTAACTAGGATGAATTGTAGGTATTCCTAGTAGCACATTGTATAAAATAGCTAGAAGGGAAGGAATTAAATTAGCGGCTCCGTTTAACGCGGCTCCTACAACATGGTCGCCTGAAGATTTAGAGAAGGCGTTAGAGTCTATTAGATCTGGCCAGTCGTCTGTTCAAAAGGCGTCAACGGAATTTGGCATTCCTACCGGTACGTTATATGGACGGTGTAAAAGGGAAGGTATTGAATTGTCAAGATCAAATCCCACACCGTGGTCGGAGGATGCAATGGGGGAGGCGTTAGAGGCAGTAAGGTAAATATCTACGATACATATTCAGCGTTTTGCTTATTAACCACTATAATAAGCCAAAGTAGCCGTTCTTGTAACGCGAAAAAAATCTGAAATACGCCATCGTTTCGAATAGGAAATAAAACCCGCGGTAATAACCAAAGTAGTTGATGCACATGGAGATGCTACTCCTAGATCTTGCCCCATTGCAATTTAGTCAAGTGCGTGCTTCAGCTTCTTACAAAATTTATTCACACCATCTTTCCCGTTTACCGTGAAATAATTATCTCATAGGATAATGAGCTATCATACGCAAACTTATTTAGTTATTTTGGTGCATAGTGCATAACTGTGCAAATATAATTTTTGAAAAACGTGAATTTTTGTGATACTTACCTTTGCTTGAATACATACATTATGAATTTAGATATTTTGGTGAATTTCAACATAAATTCATTTGAGTAAATTTTTCCATTTTATATAATACCAAGTAGGTACACAGAACACAAAAGCACGTGCTTGAATAGTTGCAACCTCAAAGATCTTTCATTACAATCAAGTAAAACGTTATTGTTAACTTGCTTAATTAATGATACGTTGTCTTTTTTATGATTGTTTTCAAGAAAATGTTAGGCTACTCTTTATTTATCCCAATGTTCAAGCCTTGAACCTAAACCTAACAAATTCTTCTATTTATTACATTATGTTCTCGATTTTCTATATATTTATTTGGGACGGGCCATAGTCACAACGCCCTCTGCTCTATTCATAGTTTGCACTTGACGTTAGGCGTAAGTATTTATAACGTCCAATCTTTTGATTTACGTCCACATTGCCCATTTTTGTTCGTGATCATTTCTATAAAAGCCACTCAGCTTCAAAACGATTAAAAGTTGTGAGCACAATGTCCATTTTGGTCATAAGGTTCGTGACAATCGGCTATCATATGGAAAGTTATTTGTTAGTTTTGACTTTGTACCTGATTGAAAAATGGAATTTTGGTCTGGGAAGAATGCACATGTCTCTCATTTACGTCATACCTTCGCTAAAAGACATTCATTATGGCTGACATCGGGCTCATATCCAATTGCACTAACCTAAACTTACATCTAAGGTAAACTTAAGAAGGGTTGGTAGTGGGGCCCAACAATTGTCGTCCCTAATTAATGATATCCCCTAATTACTGGTACATTATTATATAATATTATACAATGTTTGCGCTTAAGTTGTTTTATTTGCCCAACACGTGCTTAGTGACAATGTTTTCAATGAATTTTATATATTCAGATAATCTGCGTGTTTTTTATTTCCTTTTTTGCAACGTCCACTTATTTAAGCAATCATTAAAAATTATTAATTATCACAACGGCCACCTTTCAGCTTGCGAATTGCACCCACGTTCTTTTCATGCAAATGCAAATCAATTTTTCTAATGTCAGAACAGAAGCTTGGAAATAATATGTTTTAAACGAACAGAATCACTATTTTAATATGTATTCCCTCCGATGTGTAGAAATACGCACAAGATTATGATTTGCCTATAGTAGGTATGTTGCAAAACCGATACTTTACCACGTTAAAAAGTACAAAATAATTCCATTAAGAGCAGTTGATCATAATAAAATGAATCGTTCATAGGGTAGGTGTCTTATCCGTTACGGACGTTTCAATCTTTTGAACCAGGACCTTCTTTCAATCTTTCCCTACGTAACCAATCTTAAGAACTGGTAGGAGTGGTAGGTATTTATCGTTTCTTTTTTCTTAGCATGTGTCTAAAAGTAGACCATTTTCCGTCTCTTTACTTCTGTTCGTCATTTCTGTACCTTTTTCCACCTTTCTTAATCTTACCATGTGTTTTTATATGTTGTGATTGTGTCCGTGACACCTTCCGCATTTTTCGAGGGCGCCACATTTCAAACTATGCCTCTTTTCTGCTATTTTTGGAATTTTTCATGCTACGACCCCGTATAACAGAACTGAAAATATACTGGAGTCCTAATTTCAATTCCCAGTTTGCCGTTTCACAGAATCTTCATAATCCCAATTAACACTGGTACATACAGTGGACGTCCATGGTACGTTAAGTTCAAAATCCATTGAATGTCCACTGTACGTACGTGTACATTCGATGGACATACACAGGATGTCCAGATGATACCAAAATGGACGTTAACTGAATGTCGATTTCCAGCATCCAGTGGACGTTCAGCGGATGTCCATTTCTGACATCCAGCGGACGTACATTTTTAGACATAATTAATAAATAATAAATTCTCTTAATTAATATGATTTATTAATTCAAAAATAAGTGTGTAAAATCATAACTCAATCTGCTACAGTAGTTTTATCCTTTCTTTCTTTGGCTCTCCTTAGCCATTTTGCCACAGCTTTTTCGAAAGAAAGTTCCGTCTTCGCTGAAAAGACTGTCGTACCAACTTCTAAAATTTATACCAATGTTGAAGGAAAATTATTATAACAATGCATATACTTACTTATTATGACTTTATTTAAAAGAAGATTTTTAAATGGTTTTTTCTGTTTTTTCCCAAGGTAGCTGAATGTTGAAGCAAGTTTATTTGTAATAACTTTTTCCAATATACGTGTAATCAGATTATATTCATTGGTTCCACCCAATCTTGAAAACTCTCTCACCTGCAACAAAAACTTATCTAGTTAAATAATGTTTCTGTTACATACAGTACACCGAAGCAAACATGATTCCTGTAGTGTAACGATTTAGTGGCTCTGCTAAGTTAAAGTACATAAATAATTTAGTTCTCACTTTTCCCGTTTTCATGTTTGCTTCGATGAATTCTAAGAGATGCATTATTTTGATCTAAATACAGTCAAAAAAGGTTTAAATGGTACAATAAAATAAGAAGAATGTCTCAAAATATTAATTATAAAAGAAATACTTACAACAGCATCAAATTCATCCTCATTCTTTAAAAATTTTCAAAATTGTTTAATATCATCTCATCGTTTATAGGAAAATCGAATTTTGTAAAAACCGATTGAAATTCTTTAATCGTAGACGTTGCAGGAATATTATTGTCTTCCAGCTTTTTTAGTTTTTCATTAATAGTACTTAAGATTCCTGACATTATATTTTGTTTTTGTAATACTTTTGTTAATAATTCTAAAATCCAACCATTAATATCTTATTATCCCATCCAACATCATTATATAATACCTCTTTTCAGTTAAATGGGATAATGGAAAATTTCCTTGATTGCTATTTGTTTCTAAGGGCTCCGGTTCTTTGGCCACATCCTCGGGCACATCAGTAGACCTCACAGATGGGTTACGTTTATCATAACCGATCCATGTAATTGAGAAATTTTAGTTTTCACTTGTACATCTACACCAGTTCTTCCTATAATAATATTGCATTTTATGTCATTTGAAAGGAAAATAGAAAATAGCACGTCGATATATTGAAGAGCATATTTTTAATTTTTTAGAATTCATGTTTATTAACATACATATACTTGTACTCACCAGAACTATAAGTACGAATATTCATTAACTATTACACTAAAAAACGTTTTGTTTATCTATTTAAAAACGTTCAACAAGAACACTTCGAAAACAGAATAAAGTTAGGTTATAGTAACAAACCAAACCGGCAATTTTTAGTTGCTTTTTATTTGTCACTATCACTAAACAGTGCTGGAAACTTTGATTTTTTATTGCTGGAAACATATTGTAGAAAATTATACACTTTCTCGTTAGGTATTCGTTAAAAAAAATTTTTTTCAACCAATTATCTATATATTGACGTATATATAATTTCACAACGAATCCAAAATTTTGTAACAAAGTTATGTACGTCCATGGGACGTCCATTGTACAATTGTTAGAATATGTCCATGTAAGGCACACTTATGAACGTTCAATGTACGTCCATGTTTAGTACATGGACGTATGGATTTATTATGGACTATAAGCGGATGTCCATTGTACGTCGAGTGTCGTGTGGGATAGAACATTTTATAAAGAATAATTTTTTTTCGTAAAATTAATTATAAAAAAGTTTCCCATATGTTGCCAACTTCAGTAGACACACTGTATATATAGGTAACGCTGTGCCCAAAACCCTTGAAAGAGTCGGAAATACACTTTATTGGTTGCATGCTGTTTACTCGATTATATGCTGAGTGTGGTTTTAAAACGTGACACGTCAAAACAGCCCCGTCAAAATAGCCCCGGCAAAATAGCCCCGACAAAAAGGCTTGCACACAATACAGCTCAGTATAAAACAGCCCCGTCAAAATAGCCCAGGCAAAAGAGCTCCGTCAGAATAGCTCGCACAAAACATCTCCATGCCCAAATAGCTTCGCGTCAAAAACAGCCGTGTGCTGATTTTAGTATTTTTTTAAATTGATACAAAAACGGGATTGTAATACTAAACAACGTTTTAAACTAAAACGAATGCTAACCTAAGCGTAGATTGATGCGAGGTTAAAGGTAGGTTTAGTATATTTTTTTCAATTGAAACAAAAACGGTAATGTAAAACTAAAGAACGTTTGAAACTAGAACGAATGCTAACTAAGCGTAGATTGATGCGAGGTTAAAGGTAGGTTTAGTATATTTTTTTCAATTGAAACAAAAACGGTAATGTAAAACTAAAGAACGTTTGAAACTAGAACGAATGCTAACTAAGCGTAGATTGATGCGAGGTTAAAGGTAGGTTTAGTATATTTTTTTCAATTGAAACACAGCGGGAATGTGGTACTAAACAACGTTTTCGAAAAATAGTGTATTTCTATATAATGACGTCATTTACCCTTAATTTAATATCTCAGGTGGTCAACCGGGAATATTAGTGATTACTAATTACACCAAAATATTCTGGGTGGCGAAACAGGACAAAAAAGCAGTTAAGATGTCTAGGTGGTGAAACGGGAGGTGGCGAAAGAAGAATGAATCTACAATACCCAAACAGCACACGGATGTTGTTACGATGTATAGCAAACATTTTCTAAAAATATTTAAATGTTTACTCAACATTTTGCTGTACACAGAATATATTTTATTAATGTTCTCAGAACATGTCGATTTCACCAGGTTGCATGTTCTAGCAATGTTGTATAGAAGTAATTTAAACATTACTACAATATTTATTGTACATTTTGTAATATTTAAACATTTCAAAATATTTCTGGCACATTGTCCATAGGGGTACTAATACGTTTGCAAAATATTCTATGGAGTTATGCCGAATGTTAATATAACATTTAAGGAACACCTTCTGGAATGTTTTTAAAATGTGAAATATATATACGAATAATATTTAATAAATATTTTATTAGACATTAAGATTACATAGAGAATATGTACATATTACATATGTATTTACATATTAATTGATATGGTCCGGCTCTGGGTCTGGCAGTGGCACATCATCACAGACGCTAGAACAAAAACAAAATCAGAATTTGTAAGTTAAATGGTCTAAAAGTCACGCGGCTATTTCACTACTTCATTGAGCAGAAACATTCTTTAAATTACAATCAATTGAACCACAAACCACACAAAAAATGGAAATTCATCAAATGAAATTTCTCCCAACAATAGGTATACAGGGTGGACCCAGGGCTGTGTGATTGGGCCCATAACATTTTTGCTATTCAAGATATCGTTTTTTTAAATGGGACACCCTGTATATTTCTACATTATTAGTTTTTACGTGAAAAAATAATGGCACTTTGTATAGGTCACTATGGACCTAGCTCTCTCCGTTTCGGCGTTATTCAACGTTTTGTTCGAAAAAAGACTCATATTTTATGGATCACTGCTATGCCCAGTAGGCCATAGATGTTTTTCGAAAAACTTGCCACAGAAAATTTTAGAATAACTTGTAATTTTAATAAATATAGTTTGTCCCACGAGAGCTCGAGTGTGACTCATTAGTTATTGGTGTGTGAATTAACGCAAATGATTAGGTTGTCTTTGTCATACTTACAAAAAGTACCTAATGGAAAAGAGAGAGAATATAAAAAATATATCTTCTAACATTGTCATTGTAAATTACGTAAACGTACGCTGAGTTTGTATCGTAGTGTCAGCTGTTAGCTGTCAAATTGATTGTTATTGTTAACCTATATTTGCTTTATGATGTCGCTTACCATTAAATCGTTAAAAATTCAATCGCAGATTATGCTATGAACGTACTCAAGTATTTTGAAAACGAACGCGATCGCGGTGGATCAAATTTACCGTTAACATGAATAGTTCAGGTAAATAAGAGGACACTAAATTTATATTTTGGTACATTTGGGGTTAGAAGATTAAAATGCCCTATAGAAGATAGCTAAGACAAACGTTTTAATTTATATCGTTCGGATAGTTTTTAGGTATGAGTCACATTCGAGCTCTCGTGGGACAAACTATAGTCGACTTTTGGTCCATGCATGCACACACTATACAGGGTGTGCTGAAACGCAACTAGTCGAATAACTCTTTTTTTATAAATGGAACACCCTGTATATTTGTTCACGAGTCGATTAAGTTTTTTATAAGCTTTCCACTGATATGTATTTTGTATGGTCAATTCTGAATAGTTATTGAGATTTTCCGGAAAAACTATTGTAATTATGAAGAAGTTGTTGATTTTTGCAAGTAGGCTGCTGTCAGCGAATATCGCAAGTGATATGGCATTTAATTTAGATTTCTTGCAACACGAGTAAAACATCCACTTGAGTTTCTTCATCAATGCTCCCTCCCAATATCTCCTTTCCGTATTTAATGCTGGCAGATTCTTCAAATCGGTTTCTAAGTTTTGAAAAGAAATGACTCGTGGTACTCTCGCATCGGGAGATTCTTGATGGTATATTCTACTCGCTAACAAAACATTTCGATCGGCTTCACCAATACAGTAACAAGGGCGCCGCCAAGAGGGGGACCAGGGGGCCATCGCCCCCCTGGGAAACAGATAAAAGGCAAGTTATTAAAAATAAAAATAAATTTTGTACGAAAGCTTGAAAAAACGCCCCCTGGGAAAATTTTTTGGCGACGCCCTTGTACAGTAAACCATATTGATTAATTCTTGATGTGTGAAATTCATTTTAGTGTCGAGCAAAAATGTGCAACAGTAACAATGTAGATTATCACACTAGCATCTAAATTAACTGTCATATCACTTGCGATATTCGCTGACAGCAGCCTACTTGCAAAAATCAACAACTTCTTCATAATTACAATAGTTTTTCCGGAAAATCGCAATAACTATTGAGAATTGACCATACAAAATGCATATCAGTGGAAAGCTTATAAAAAACTGAATCGACTCGTGAACAGATATACAGGGTGTTCCATTTATAAAAAGAGTTATTCGACTTTTTGCGTTTCACCACACCCTGTATAGTGTGTGCATGCATGGACCAAAAGTCGACTATTTATTAAAATTACAAGTTATTCTAAAATTTTCTGTGGCAAGTTTTTCGAAAAACATCTATGGCCTACTGGGCATAGCAGTGATCCATCAAATATGAGTCTTTTTTCGAACAAAACGTTGAATAACGCCGAAACGGAGAGAGCTAGGCCCATAGTGACCTATACAAAGTGCCATTATTTTTTCATGTAAAAACTAATAATGTAAAAATATACAGGGTGTCCCATTTAAAAAAACAACTTTGGTTTACCACCCTGTATAGGAACATTCTGTATATAATTAAAATATTTTTATTATGTGCAGTATAAGTGTGCTTACTTGGCGGTGAAAACCGCATGTCGATATCTTGAATAGCAAAAAAGTTATGGACCAATTACACAGCCCTGGGTCACCCCGTATAGGTACAGTACAAACAATACTCGCAAATTGTACCACTAAATTGTAGTGGTTTAACTAAATTTTCCATAATGATATGTAGGTAACAATTAAATTAATTAAATTGATATAGACATATCTACTTTGTAATACATTGTAACTTGTTTTTTTAAGTTCATGAGTGTAATTTAAATAATATAAGTATTATACGTACCTCTAATATCACAATAAACTAAAATAATTAAGATAATTGCACTAAATCGTAAAAGACTATTAAAGTAACAAAATGGTGCACGCGTCAAACAAAACCCAACGCCATCGAATATCGAATTCACATATCGAACTTGCACCTTGCTGATCACATGATTATGATCGTATCATTTCGGATATTTTCGTTAAATATTTTTACTTCCATTTCAAAATATTGTAAAATAATATTCTTGGAACTATATAACAATATTGCGTAAATGTAAACAAATATTTAGTAAACGTTCAAAACATATTTATGCAATATTTATTTAAGTACCTAATAATAAATGTTGCAAAAATGTAAAATAGACATTGCAATCTCTTCGAAACCTTCTGAACGCTATTTAAAGATTCTAACAATCTTTTACAATATTTTACAATATTTTAAAGAATGTTTAATAAATTATACTAGAATATTGTATAAAGATAAGTCATTATTCAATTAATATAGAAAACATATTTTTACAATGTTCATCAAAAGTGTTGTATCAAGCGACTTATGAATATTGCATAAATGTATAAGAAACATTTTAATGTTTTATGAACTTTCTGAATTTCATTTGAACATTCTCACAACATTCTGTGTTTATTGGGTAATTGTTTCTACGGTAATTAAGTTTTACTTAGCTTTAAGTATAGCAAAATATTAAATGTAATCAATATTTCTATTCTTTCTATGTTTTGAAATGCTTATTGTGTCGGGGTGAGGTATTTTGTACGCAAGCCTTTTTCTCGGGGCCATTTTGACGGGCTGTTTTAGACAGAGCTATTTTGTGTACAAGCCATTTTGTCGGGGCTATTTTGGGTGGGGCTATTTTGACGGTGCACCGTTTTAAAAATAACGTATTAGATATCTCTGTATTATTTTTCGACTTATGTTTAATACCTTGTGAAATACGATATATGCGATTGCGCTTTTGCCTTCCAGCGTCTGTAGAAGTTTTGCTGTCCCTGTCTTCTTTAAAATATATCCCACACGTTTGATTGGCAACAAGGTAGGTTTTTTAATGTCCAGCGAAAAGATTAACAAAATCTTCTTGAACAATGTTTTAGTGGCCCTTGAAGCGTAGGCACTGATATTGTCTTACTTGGAAAATGAATTATTCAGCTGCTGCAAGACGGGAAGCACGAGTGCGTTGACTGATTTGCACTTATACTGTCATAACTGTCATAATTCGCTGTGATTCGCTGCTCATGTTCTACAAGGAAATAAAGATCGCGCCTTTTTCCTCGTCCCCTTTCTGAATATCGTTCTGCACGGTGACAATTCAGTTTTAGACTAAAACATTCCGAAAATTCCCTGATTTATTATTTAATATTTTTTACATATTTTAGAGGATTTGCGCCTTCAGTAGAGCTCTTATAACTGAACGCATTTCTTCGATGGTGCAATTCTTGAACAATGATGACAGCTTATCGTTGCAAATGTTGTAATAAACTAAGGAACCTACTCAGATAAGTACTTTCAAATCACATTCAACGTCTTTGGAAATGGAGGTATTTTTACTTTGTTCTACAGATCCAATTGAACCCATGTTATGATAGGGAATTATTAGTTACAATCACAGACGTGCTTGTAGGAAGTTTGACGCCAATTGGGCGACGCCGACGCCTGAAAATGTTATTAACGTTCTATTTGCCAAAAGAGCCATTATGGGGAGCCTCCTATTTAGGTACCTATATACAGTTCTGCTCTCCAAGGTAATTCCAAGTAGAGTAGTTGAAAACCTCAGAAATTATTTCAGAGGGGCGGACAAAACGTAAACAATTCTTAGAACAATGAGCTTATTATATCAGAATTGTCTGTTATGCCTTTTCTACGTACAATAGTATCCCAACAAATGTACCAAGTGTTATCCCAATTATTTCTATGTTACTAAGGTTGCAAAAAATTATAAGATGCAAGGAGCCAAAAATGAAAATGATGGCTAAATTTGAGTTCCTGTTCCAAAAGTCGCTAATTATTATTTTTTCTTTTATAGATTAGGACACATGTCGATTAATCAAGCAGCCATACACTATAATTTACCCTACTCCTCGTTATATGGAAGATTTAAAAGAGGAATAAAATATGAATCTGAAAATATAGATTCGAATAATTCTGATAGTCAATCACATTCAGATTCTCAAATACTTGTAATGGATTATCCAAATTCACACCAACAAATTCAGTACCAACATCATTCGAATAGCTGAGAATCATTTTATTAGTATTAGTTGTTTCATTAATTTTGTAAATATTGTTACTAGTTAAATGTCAAAATTTAAATATAGCATCTACATTTCAAAATGTAAATACTATATTTTAGGATAGGAACTTTGTTTGTGAAATTTATAACATTTTATTTGTGATAGTTTTCAAGAACTGAAACGGAGCAAGTGAAGTACAAGATTAATATTGTTTTTGGTAATGTTTTATAGAAAATGTAGGAAGTATGAGATTGTATGATTAAAATGTGAAATATTAGTGATTATATATTATAAACATATTGGTGCAATATAAAATTACCATTTTTTACGTTTGTATAGTTGTAATAATAATTAGTAGGAATTATATTTAAATGTACATTATTTCATTAGTGTGTAAGACTATATTCTTGTGAGCCATCTTTTGTATAAAAATGATCATCTTATTTTACATTTAGGAAAATTATAGTACAAATATCACACTTGATTCTGTTTATTAAGTCATCTACTATATAATATGTAATATACAGAGTGTTTATATTTTTAGACTTATTATGACAAATCTCAGTTAGATTCTTTGATTCAGTGGATTTTGAATTATTTTCAATTTTTTGTTTTGCATCGTTGAAATAAATTGTTATCAAAAATTATTTTTATCTGTAAGGACTTTTTTTGCCTAGTAGTTTTTGGTGAACTGTGGTGTTCATGGTAAAATGGTTCATCTTAAAACGTTCTTCAAAGCTGCACATTATTGTGTCAGACTCTTGTTGCTGTATCTGTATCCAGATTACAGCCACTCAACCCTCAAAACGCTAACTTTACCATCACCCTTATATCCCAGACAATTTCCTTCTAGATTGGTTACCAGATCTTAGGTATTGGGATTTTTATTCGAGGTTTACCCTAGCAGTTTATGGGATGTGAAGAGATATAGGATGAAGAAGAAGTCTGTTGAAATAGATCAGTATGTGTATAAGTAGGTATGTAATTTTAAGTATGTATATCCACAAGTTTATTTTCAATTTTGACAATAGTAAATAATTTTATTGATGGATAGGGTTGGATTCTTATGCCATTTATACTTTATTTTTACGTCAATAAGTTCAATATAAAAAATACATTAATTGGTTCCGACAACGTTTCGCCTATCATCCGGCTTTATCAAGTCTATTAATGAAAAAAAATGTCTAAAATTAAGTAGTCTTAAAACTGCACGTAGAAAAAATTTTTTTAAGACTACTTAATTTTAAAAATTAAAAAAACTGCACGTAGAAAAATTTTTTTAAGACTACTTAATTTAAAAATTTTTTTTTCATTAATAGACTTGATAAAGCTGGATGATAGGCGAATCATTGTCAGAACCAATTAATGTATTTTTTATATTGAACTTATTGACGTAAAAATAAAATATAAATGGCATAAGAATCCAACCCTATCCGTAAATAAAATTACCACAATGATGCCGTAACACACACCCTACAAGAGATAGTAAATAACGTTCCAAGAACGTTGTTGAAAGCGACCCACCCAATACCCTGTCCTATGTCTTTTTTGGCGGTGTTAACATACTTGGAATCTGTATTGACACTCGTCATGGATAAGTATGAAAATGGTTGCCTTACTAGATGAATATCCATAATGCTACCTGTTTCAAGTTTTCCTTTCATAAATGTTGTTTAGTTCTAGGTACCTATCATTGTGCGGAGCTTGGATTCCTTGACTTATTAGAATGGAAGAGCCCGTTTTCGACAATAAAAACTTGTTTTGTAACTAACAAGCAAAATTTTCGCGTTTGGAATAAGTACCTATAGAAAATTCACATACGACCGTTTAAAAGCCATGAATCCCAGTAAAATGTAGTTTAGTGTGAATTTATAGGTTTGAGAACCGACCAGCGTCCGTCCTATCCTATAGTTAACGTAGAATGCTGTAGAGCCATCCTTGATAAAGTTTGAATTATGAGAAGATGCGTGCACATCATCAATGACGTTTTTTAACTAGGTGATTGTACCAACTGCTTAATTTAAGAAACAATCTAATAAAATTTGCTAATAAATTTAAATTTTTGATTTTAATTATTTATCATTCTATTTTGAATGAAAACGACAAAATCATTTGAAATTTGTGGTTTATTCTTTTTGTTCAATCCTACCATGGAAACTTGTAGTTTCTTACTTGGATACGGAACGCGAAAGCGTTTGTTTTCCTCACTCATAGCAACGGGTGGGCGAAAATATTATTACACTCACTTGTGGGTGAAAAAAAATTTCGCCCACTGGAATAACGTGTTGACAGATAAAATTGTCAAAATTGCGAAATTTAAAAAGCAGATTTTTGAAATTTTAGTAGCAGGATTGAACAAAACGCTATACAGCACGCGTGAAGAAACTATTTCGCTCACTTTATGCATTCGCAAACTCGGCTAACGCCTCGTTTGCGAAACGGCATATGCGTGAGCGAAATAGTATATTACAGTACAAGTGAAGAAACTAAGAATTTCGCTCACGCATATGCCGTTTCGCAAACGAGGCGTTAGCCGAGTTTGCGAATGCATAAAGTGGGCGAAATAGTTTCTTCACGCGTGCTGTATAGCGTTTTGTTCAATCCTGCTACTAGAATTTCAAAAATCTGCTTTTTAAATTTCGCAATTTTGATAATTGTATCTGTCAACACGTTATTCCAGTGGGCGAAATTTTTTTTCACCCACAAGTGAGTGAAATAATATTTTCGCCCACCCGTTGCTATGAGTGAGGAAAACAAACGCTTTCGCGTTCCGTATCCAAGTAAGAAACTACAAGTTTCCATGGTAGGATTGAACAATATACTATTGTTCGATACATCCTTAGAAAGTGGCCCGTAACTATGGTTACGAGTGAGAGAAAGTTGTAGTTTCGCTCACGCATTTTTCACTCACGCATATTTGAAAGTATTAACGTCACTTGTAATTACATTTGTTCGATACCTCCTTAGAAAGTGGCCCGTAACTATGGTTACGAGTGAGAGAAAGTTGTACTTTCGCTCACGCATTTTTCACTCACGCATATTTGACAGTATTCACGTCACTTGTAATTACATTTGTTTCATAGCAACGGATCGTCACGACTGTGTGTTTTTTTTAAATAAAATAATTCCAATTGTAATACAAAGTTACGGAGTCACTTTCTTAAGAGGTATCGAACAAAATCTAATACAAAACTCGTGAGTAAGGTCACATTCGTTCACTTGAATTGCATCGTCCACTCGCTGCGCTCGTGGACGAACACGCAATTCGCGTGAACGAAAGTTGTACCTTCCTCACTCGTATGTAAATAACTATTGTTTCATAGCAACGGATCGTCCCGACTGTGTGATTTTTTAAAAATAAAATAATTCCAATTAATTGTAATACAAAGTTACGGAGTCACTTTCTAAAGAGGTATCGAACAAAATCTAATACAAAACTCGTGAATAAGGTCACATTCGTTCACTTGCATTGCATCGTCGAACACGCAATTCGCGTGAACGAAAGTTGTACCTTCCTCACTCGTATGTAAATAAGAACTATTTTAAGTTTCACCAGTGTCTTATTGATTGTGCATAGTACGATTCAGTGTATTGGACTTTCAAACGACTTAATTACTTGTGTAAATTTAAAACGCTATTGTTTGCATACTTAGGTACAAAATTAAACTAAAATTAAGATCTACATACTACAAAATCACGTCATAAAAAAGTTATGACATGCACTCATCTTCTCATTATTCTCACTTTAGGAGATTATTTAGTTTACTAATTGGCGGCATGGAAATGGAGGAGTGTGCTATGCCCACGCTATGCCATAGGTACAGTACAGTAGGTACAATGAAACAGTGGCTTTATTGAAGGTAACGTGCAGCGATCAAGTTATTTCGCGATGGTAATACTTGACCATTCTGGATTTATTTTCTGTGAGGCTGTATAAAGTCTAAAATATATGCAGGTAAAATGGCGACGTTGATCTATTTGAATGTTAACATCGTTATTCAGGAAAGCAGGGGTTCAATGCTTGAAGAAGTGTTAGAAAATTGAACCTCCAGGATTCACTATTACAGAGAGTGGGGATATAGGCAGTGAAAGGGTTAAAGGTAGGAGTGGATATGCAGTACAAACCAGTGCAAACAAAGCACCAATAGGCTATACTAAAAATTATAGGTATTTCGACACTATGTCGATGTGGTAAAGGTGAAATAGGAAGCACGGTCAAGCACAAACGGAACGTAAGTTATAGGTAGTAACCAGTACTTACTCCGCGAGCTGCGAATGATTTTTGTAGTGCTGTGAGCCTCTTTGTGATGGGGGTGTTGAATTGAGAGGTGATTTAGATGTCTGTAATTGAGAAAGAGTATTTTACGAAGCATGTGGCGTTCGGAAAAAGCGATTTGTTTTAGTTGGAAGGCAATGTTGGAGATGTCTGTAGTAGTGTATTCCTATTCTCAATGCGATTGTTGTCCACGAAAAGGCGGATTGTGTAGTTGCAGTCGGCGGTGTCTGGTTCAGTTGGATCCGCAAATATTCGTCCTAGCTGGATAACTCTCGCAGTACGACGTTATAATGGCGCCGGATACTGTGTGGTTGTGTACTCCTTATGGTCAAAATAAGAACGCTTGTGATAAGTAGTATTTGTAGACGATTTACGGTACTGATCCGAGAAGTAAGAGAAGAGCTCTTTATAGGATCTGTCAAACCTTAACTCTAACCGATCGGTTAGAGGAACTAGAGGAAAGGAATTTTGTGGGTGAATCTTGAAATCCAAAGGATCTTAGTTTGTGTATTATAAGATCGCTGTGTAGATTCTGTCAAACGCCTGATTTATATGTCTAAAGTACAACATCTATTTATGTTTAAAGCTTCGGCCACTTCTGGGTGGAGCTTGAAGAGTAGGCTTATTCTTAGGGTCTGAAAACCAAATTGCGAAGGAGGGAGTAGGTTACTTGATTTTGTAACATCTGCGCCTGCCGAGTTCTAATTTGCCCCAGGTATTTAAGGATGCAGTTTAAGAAGGAAATGAGCCTGTAGAAGAAATCGTGGCTCTATTAGCTAATTTTTAGGTCTGGCTAGGACTGGTTAATTGGAAATGCATACACTGTGTCGGTAAAGTATGGAACAAATTCATTTTTAGCTAAACAGACCATTTTAAGAAATAATCCTGAAACACGTCGATTTTTGATTTTAATTTACCGTATTTTAAAATAATGATCTAATATACAGGGTGAATTTCTTTCGAGTAATGACGTCACCGCCATTTTTTTTAAATGGAACATCCTCATTTTGTTTCAATTTTCGGATTACTCTAGCTGAGCTGATTCCAAAAATGTATCACATGTTGATTCCAATTGGTACAGCGTGGACAAAAATAAATAGTTTTGTGTACCAAACATGTTTGGAAACAGCTCATTTTTATTAATCTAAAAATGTAACAAACTACAGGGTGTTACCTTTAAACCAATTGCCGCTAGACAACAAGTATTTTTGATAATATTGTTTAGCTAAAAATGAATTTGTTCCATACTTTACGGACACAGTGTATATAAGGATTGTATTCAGGATTCAGCTTAGCATATAATGACAGAGTTAGTACGAAGTGTTGTCTATTTGGGTTGTAGTATTGGTTATCAAATGATAAATCAGGACGGCGCGGTGCTACGGATCAGATTCGTGAATCATATGCGGGCCCCCATTTAAGAGTCCATCACCAATTGGAATTAAAACTGATTTCATGGGTGTCGCCTGTATACATAAAATTTAAATAAAACATTGTTGTATAAACACAAAAAAGGTGTCAATGGATAGAGGAAGGTTTATTGTAGGGGTCTCCTGATAGGGATTTTTAAATTTTTCACAAAGTTTTTTGTAAAATTTGTTTGAAGTTGCTTAATATTCATTCAATTTCACGAATATTTTACCAGAAATACGAACAAAAATGGAAAATTCTAATACACGAGAGCCCTACAAGAACCTTTCCTCTTTGCAATGACATATTTTGTATTTTGATAAAACTATTTATCATCCAAATTTTATGTATATTTCTAAACCCATGCAAGCGCTAAAATTTGCATAGTGCGTTGGTAAACTTTGTAAAAAATTAAAAAATCCCTATCAGAAGGGCCCTACAAGTTGTTGTGGTTATACAACAATGTATTATTTCAATTTTATGTATACATAAAAACCCATTCAATCAGTGTCAATTCCAACTGGTGATAGACCCTGGACTCCTGATTCTGCTTCATATAGAAACTCGCTTGTGAAATGAATATGGTTTATTATCACTTGGCGCTTCCTTTATAGATTATAACACTGTAAACAACACAATGGTGTTTTTATATAAAACTACACAACAGCAAATTTATTAACAACACCTTAACAAGCATATAATTTCAGTCACCTCTCTGGACCCTACCCAAATTTGTTTTAAGCGTTTTTTTGTATAGGTAATAAAATCTCAAAATTACAATATTAACATCCAGGAGTAGTGTATCCTATATTATAAAACAATAAACACAATCGTCACTTCATATTCTCTTAAAAAATGTATTACGTTTTATAAAAATCAAGACCTAAAAGAGAATAAAGCCCTTTTACTTGTAAGTACATACAGTGTGTCCCCGGATAGGTGAAACGACTCTTGTGAAAGACAAAAAATTTTCGATATAAAATTTCATTGTTTGGGGTTCAGCCCTGCTTAGTTAAAGACTAATTTCTGGCATAATTTTAGTTTTCTAAAATCATGTATGCCTTGGATATTTTCAAAAATCTGATTTTTGGTTCTAGTAAACTACCTTTGTTAGTGAAGATATAACAAAATTTGATTAACAAAAGTTGTTTAGAATCATGAAAGAGTCCTACTTCTAGAATTTCAAGCACCTAGGCCAACGTTGATGTTTTGGCAAAAACGACTCTTGTGAAAAATAAAAAATTTTCGATATAAAATTTCATTGTTTGGGGTTCAGCCCTGCTTAGTTAAAGACTAATTTCTGGCATAATTTTAGTTTTCTAAAATCATGTATGCCTTGGATATTTTCAAAAATCTGATTTTTTGTTCTAGTAAACTACCTTTGTTAGTGAAGATATAACAAAATTTGATTAACAAAAGTTGTTTAGAATCATGAAAGAGTCCTACTTCTAGAATTTCAAGCGTTGATGTTTTGGCAATTTACAATAATTTAGGTGATATGACTCTTGTAAAAGCGATAAAATTCTAAATAAACAAAATAAATAAAAGAATTTCTTTAACAACAGCCATATCACCTATCCGGGGATAAACAATATTAAACCATCAGATAAAAATTATTGTAAATTGCCAAAACATCAACGTTGGCCTAGGTGCTTGAAATTCTAGAAGTAGGACTCTTTCATGATTCTAAACAACTTTTGTTAATCAAATTTTGTTATATCTTCACTAACAAAGGTAGTTTACTAGAACAAAAAATCAGATTTTTGAAAATATCCAAGGCATACATGATTTTAGAAAACTAAAATTATGCCAGAAATTAGTCTTTAACTAAGCAGGGCTGAACCCCAAACTATGAAATTTTATATCGAAAATTTTTTATCTTTCACAAGAGTTGTTTCACCTATCCGGGGACACACTGTATAGTACAATTATAGAAGTTGTATATTTATAGATTACAAAGATATTGAAAAACACGTTTAAA
Source organism: Pyrocoelia pectoralis (assembly GCA_036250285.1). Taxonomy (NCBI): domain Eukaryota; kingdom Metazoa; phylum Arthropoda; class Insecta; order Coleoptera; family Lampyridae; genus Pyrocoelia; species Pyrocoelia pectoralis. The sequence goes on from CM070079.1 coordinate 822,993, forward strand.
AGAGGGTTCGAAATTTCCTAAATGTACTACTTTTTGGTCACGTGCGTGTAATATAAAGTGCGTAGAAAATGAGAGATGATTGAATATGGAGTTTTTAAAGCTGAAAATCACCTATTCAACATTATATACTTGCCTAATATTAACAAGTTTGACAGGTTTCAGTTACAAGAACTATAGTTAGACATACACAATTCGGATTTTTTGTTTCATCATTTGATTATATAGGTACCTAGTATATTAGTATACATTCATATTGAAGAAAAATTAACTTCGGCGAATGTAGCCTTTACAAATTATTACGAAATATGTATACTGATAGAAACAATTACACAATGACACTAGCATTAGTTATTTACATTTTGCAAGTAGGTAGTTTCTTTATTCGACCAAATCTCAAAAATGTGGCATAGCCCAAATGGGGGCTGCAATTTACATACTACCGTTGAGTGATTCAATGATACTACATATAAAGGGGAAAATGGGACAGTACCACTTCTATTAGATAGTATATACTAAATGTGACAGACCAAGTTCGCTCTCTATCTTTTATAAACGATTTCTATGAAAAAGGACGAAGTGTGAGAAAAAAATAATAAAGATTAGGCTTTACATTTTCTACAGTAGGCAGAAAGTGGCTCAATTTTCTTTCGTTTAGTATAATTGTTTTGGAAAATTGATGAAAAGGTTTTACGTTATACCAAACCGCTTTGGTCCCATCCTCCAGTTTAGGATTTTAATTTATAAAAACGGTAATGTCGTACTCCAAAACCTATTTCAACATATTCTACTAAATGGTTTTAAAACAATCATTAACAATAGCGTAAACAATTAACTTTATCTTCACAACCGTTTTCATTTGTACTGAAATTGCAACACTAAAAACTCACCCGTCACTTTTAGTGATAACTTTCAGGAACGTAAAATGTGCCATTAATACGTTAACGTTAAAGTCACTAAAATGACTCATATATAAAGCACACATGATTTTAACAAATTTTTTTTGATTTTTTGGATCTGTTTTGGTCGTCTTTGATGTTTACTGAAAAGGCAGAAACCTTAACGTCACAGATATGTTACTGGTTTAATCACCAATTGACAATAAAACGAAGTCAATTTACAATACTTACCCATAATTCTTAAATAGCTAATTTTGAACAAACAGCACACCCTTATAAAATAGGTAATAATATACTTACAACGTACAGGGTGTTCATTCTAAATGCGCACCTCCTTCATTGGACTACATTTTTGAAACCACATTTCAGGAAGTACTTCAATTCCTTATCTCCGGTAAGGAAGTGTGCATTTTTGAACACTTGCATTACATCAAAATTTGAAATTACAGATCACAGACATCGGGAAATTGTTATCCACGATAATCTAGATGTTAACCTGAGGCTCACTATAACACCTAGTTTATTGTGGTTTACCTAAAGCTATTTCAAATTTCACGCTCAATTGCAAACATCCATTAAACACCAAATTAACACCTAACGTCCAATTGGATATAAAACTAATAAAAATTGAGACGGAGATTTTGTTTTACCTAAGTCATAATATACATACATAAAGCAGTCTTACGATACAATGCATTCTTCCGTCGTGTTATGTGCGTCACGTATTTGTTGTTTAGTCTTCCTACTTGACCTTCGTATTAACGACCTTGAACGTGGTTTTGCTTTTGACTCTCCTAATGAGTGACTACCTTCACCTACGGAATTTATCTTTTCCTTTTCTAATGCGGGACTTTCAGCTCTGCGACCACCTTTGCTGCTGGCCGAAACGTATGCGCTTGATCTTCTTTTTAATCCGGTCGTTTCATCTGAATCTTTCGGAAATAGTCTTGATAATGTTAAAAAGGATCGGAAAATTTCTTTAACGTTAATATCATCCTTAGCAGATACTTCTAATACTTTTACCCTGAAAATGAAAGAAGAAAATTAATTCAACTGCTGAAATAGTTATGAAGCATTAGATTGTTGTGTAAGCCCGATTTCGATATAGGTACGTGTAGACAGAGAAACTATACGAATAGTGATTTGGAAAGTTTGGAGATTTAATTCTGAAGCCATTCATTGGATGCGAAGAGCTGTATGTTTATCTTTCCTAAAAAAGATAAATTAAAAAAGTGCCTTTATTTGGTAGAGAGAGTTCAAACAAAATGGCTATATTTTATTGGTTAAGTTTAGTAATAGTGCACATAACTCCTTAACTATTGAGTTTTGCACAAAAGTATATAAGGCACTTTCGACTTAAAATTGTCAAAAGAATACGCTCGTAAACTATGGCCATCGATCAGTCACGGTACACCCCGTATACAGTTGTATGCAATAATGGTTTTGTGTTCCTTTAAATCGTTCCTCTTCTGACGATTTGGAGAAACTCGATTTGGACCCAATTTCTTGCTTATTTTCTAATGAAAAGCGAACGTACAATCAATTGTATGTCAAAACGGCCTATTTTGAAGTTGGATCATGCGTTGATTAGGAATCTGGGAAAAGTTATTGAAACGAATTTAGTAAATGATCAAATGTAACGTATATTGAGTAATTGATGTATCACAGTAAACTGCACGACACCAATTAATAATTAATTCTTCAAATATACAAATACAATCCTCAAGAAATAATGAACACTCCGAGATTCACGCACACCTACGGTTCTCAATAGAAGTTACGCCATATTTATCATATGCGTAATTCTGGTTCTGAAAACGGTGAACCCAGATTTAGTCCATATTGAGAATTTGAAGTTGTTAGACAAGATGAGAATGTGCGAATGCCCGGAGAAGAAATCGAAGCCGAAAATAATTGTTTCCAATTGTGCAAGAACGAAATATGTAAGAGAATGAGCAAGAAAAAAGACTAAACTGCAGCAGGAATTATGAAATCACCTGGGAGCGGTTGAAGGATTTCGGAACCATCTCGGTAGACATACAAGTCTATACACTGAAGTACTGAAGATGGAAGAAGGTGAAACATGTACTGAACATGATAGCGCTGGTCCATAATTAATGTTCATGAGGTTAAGGCTCGAAATGGGATGCTAATTAAGATTTAGAGTACCTTATCTAACTTGTACTGAACATAAAAAATAAATACCTAATACCTGGGGGAGAAGTGAACATACCAGATTACCAGACGTTAAACGAGTGAATGATGGGGGAAGCGTTAGAAATGGCGCCGATGTGGGCGTTGAACACAACAGTGCAAATACCCAAAACCTGCGATTAACATTGTGGTTTTTGGTACTTCTAGTTCTAAGAGGAACATTACAGTCATAGTCACATAAGAAGGCGAGCACCGGCGCAACCCGATTCATGACTCCAAAAGCCGAATACTGTAAAAATACAAGTTGCATTGCACATAATAAATGCATTCACACAAGTGCATTTTTTTCAATAACTTATTCGAATTTGATTATATATCACTAAAGTATGTAATTATCCTGTAATTATAATTCAATAAATAACATTAATGTTCATATTTAGTGATGAATAAACATATCTACAACAACAACGTGAAACAACACTGATTTATAGATACGCGAAATTTGACAAGCAGCGTAAATTCGTCGTTTGCGCATTGCCGCGCTCGCCTTCTTACGTGACTACGCCTGTAGTTTTACCGAATTTCTCTATTAGTAGTTATGTACTCTTTCGGATTTGATTTGATTTGAAAAAGATGGCAGTTAAGCTTTCATTTCTATTACCAATGTAAATAAATACAATGTTTATACTGATTCTTTCTTTATTAGAAAAAAGACTGCAAAAATATTGGGGTGCCCTTACACTCCACGATACCTCGATACCAATAGAATAAATGTTAATAAACGATATGAAGTACAGTCTTACAGGGTTAACTAAGACAAAATTTTGCATTTATAAAAATTATACTTATATGTTTCACTTTTCCCCGTTCTTTTCTGTAAAACTTTTCTACTGTGTTCTATTTAGTACGTGAAGGATAACTTTCTCTTTCACCTACGCTTTATAGCAGCTTTATAGACTACATTTTCAAAACTTACTGATTTTGTTTAAATACGAAACAGAATAGCGTTTTTGTAAATATCCAATTTCTCTACGTAAATTATGGTTGTTATGCCATTGATGACGTAGGTAAATCACTGTGTATAGCAATTAATTAAAGTACAACTACCGATTGAAAGGGGCGCCCTTAATAACATTAACGTGTATATGGTGGAGATTCAAATTAATTCACGTCTATGCAAAGGTGTACCTATACAGGGTGTAGAATTGATTTACGCACCATAGGGATTACAATATTTAATTTATAATATGCTTGTATTATCTCCCCTAATTATTTTAGAGCAAAAGTGTAAATATATTTCTTGTAGAGAAAAAAATACTCTTTACAACCAGTTCATTACTTATTGTTTTATTTTTCATACAAGGGTGAAAATATGGAAATTAGAAATGCGATTTTACCAAAATTAGATGGTGCCTTGGAATTATTGAAACAAAAAACAATGGTTAGTTAGCTGCCATATTAGCGTCTTAACAATAATTATTGTAAATGAGAAAGAAAAAGAAGCTTTTGGCACTAGAATGCATTGCCTAAACGCAAAAAACTTAAAATGCGTTTAAATTTGTGATTAAACCATTAACATGACAACTACCGATTAACGGTTTTTTGTTCAATAATTCCAAGGCACCACCTAATTTTGATAAAATTGAATTTCTAATGATTAATAATTATTGATATGGCACATTTGCTATTCGTTTATTATTTATTAATTAGCATTTAAATATTTCCAAATTAATTTAAAACTAAACAATTAATTGACATAAGTTAAATAACAAATAAGGTCATCTCATGTTTCAAGTTTCTATTTAACTTCAATGTGTTTTCAAATTCCAATCTATTCTTCGCATTTTATCTACTTATGCTAAGCTAATCTAGAAATAGTTAAACTTATTTTAATTAATTTGTTGATAATCGTGAATAATTATTGTTATAGTCGACCTCGTTAGAAGTTATTAACAGCCCAATTAATAGACTTTTTTCTTTAATTGGGTTTAATTTTTATATCTATCACACCACAATTAGCACATTACACGTTTGCCATCGATTCACTGTATAGGAAATATAATGTTAACGCGAGCTCTTCTGGAGAGTTTATTTGATAAGATATCTTAGCAATTCAAAAAGTACATTAATCTACAAGAACTTCACTTGAAATTCTTCGGAACAAAATTTGACAATAATTTTATATTTCTTTAAAAAACTGCCCTAAACTATACCAAAAATCACGTTGTTACTTTACGATGGTTTAAAGAGTATTTACGATGCTTTTCAAAAATCTATTCCAAAGGATTTGTAGAACATATACACATGAACCTTCATTTTAAAATTTAGCTTTTTATACTAAAAAATAGCCGCTGTAGAAGGGCTCCAGGATTTCCTTGTATTAGGGTACAAGAAAATACTGCCACCTGACAGCGGACGGGACAAGTTATTGAAAAGCACGCCTTGTTACAATCGGTCACCTAATTGTTCAGATTTTATTTGTATTAAATATTTGTCATTAGATCCAGTGCTTTTATACAATAATTAACTTTCCATTTAACTATTCTGTTTATGACAATTATCAATATTTATCGTTCATTTCACTTACTGGACAACTTTCATTTATTAATTTAATTATAATCAAATTTTAAGGGTTTTATTATCTTTATCAGTGCGTCTTACCCGAATTAATAGATCCCCGACATATTAGAAATATGCCTATTAGAGAATCTCCGGATTCAATGAAAACTAAAAAAAAACAACGATGTTACAATAATTTTTAATTTTGTATAAACCATTTCATGAAAATATTAATTAATTATATTGTATACATTATGAACACGAATAATTTTGACCTTGTCAGGTCAACCCCCTAGTCCCAGCAACTCCTAACTCAAGAATTTAAATAGGGAAAGGGTGTCGAGCGACCCCTCATTTGAAGCGTCTTTTAATTCTCTATTCGACAGTATCAATGAAAATTAGTTTTATTCAATTCCCCCCCCCCCCCTATGAAAATCACCCTCTAGATTAACTAAGGTGGGGGTGTTGTTTAGGAAAAATCCTGAAATGTGCCGTTCAGTAGGTCAAAGGTGGCGTGTTTTAAGATTTTTCCTAAACAACACCCCCACCTTAGTTAATCTAGAGGGTGGTTTTCATGGGGGCGAAAAAAAATTGAATAAAACTCATTTTCATTGATACTGTCGAATAGAGAATTAAAAGACGCTTCAAATGAGGGGTTGCTCGACTCCCTTTCCCTATTTAAATTCTTGAGTTAGGAGTTGCTGGGACTAGGGGGTTGACCTGACAAAATCAAAGTTGACATCAAAATGTGCCGTTCAAAAGGTCAAACGTGGCTTGTTTCAGGATTTTTCCTAAACAACACCCCCACCTTAGTTAATCTAGAGGGTGTTTTTCATGGGAGCGAAAAAAAATTGAATAAAACTAATTTTCATTGATACTGTCGAATAGAGAATTAAAAGACGCTTCAAATGAGGGGTCGCTCGACTCCCTTTCCCTATTTAAATTCTTGAGTTAGGAGTTGCTGGGACTAGGGGGTTGACCTGACAAAATCAAAGTTGACATCAAAATGTGCCGTTCAAAAGGTCAAACGTGGCTTGTTTCAGGATTTTTCCTAAACAACACCCCCACCTTAGTTAATATAGAGGCTGCTTTTCATGGGGCTGAAAAAAAAATTGAATAAAACTAATTTTCATTGATACTGTCGAATAGAGAATTAAAAGACGCTTCAAATGAGGGGTCGCTCGACTCCCTTTCTCTATTTAAATTCTTGAGTTAGGGGTTGCTGGGGCTAGGGGGTTGATGTGTCAATGTTAAGTTTGACATCAAAAGTTGTCCCCCAAAAATAAAAAATCGAGGTGTGCGAGCGTTTTTTTAAGACACTGGTCTAAGTGTCCCAAAACAGGCGTGTGTCCTTTTCAATGGCCCACCCTGTAATTTATTGTAAATATTATATCTGAACAATAAAAATAGTCCAGTTAGTTAGCAATTTCTAATAAATGTAAAATATAGTTGAGCAAATCTGCATAACGGAAAATATGAACTACAAGTTTTATTTATAATATAGGTAAGTATAATTAAAATTCCAAATAATTATTTAAAGTAGACCAGATTTACATTCATTATAATTACCATAGAATTAATGTGTAAGCAATAAATGAATCATTGCAGATTAAGACTGTAGCCAATGAAAATTCAATGAAGTAGACCAGTTTCAAATTCATTGTCATTATGCTAATTATTGGCTAGAAAATAGGTGTGCAATTGTAGCATAAATACACCTTCAACAATTTACCTGCAACTCACCCCCCAAAAACTATTACCCCTCACACTTAGGTGGTACGGCCTCTTAACTAGCAAATTGAAAAAATGCGTAAATTATTATCGTAAATTATCACGTCTAATAAATGACTAATTACAAAGTTGTCACGAAGTTTCCGATTATAATGGATAAAATACATCGTCTCAAAGGAAACAGGACCTTCATTTCGCTCAAGCAAAACGTAAAACAGTAACTTTGCGACTGAAAACTTTTTATTTGGTAACACGACGACATTTTCGAAGTTTTCACTTTTACATTTACGTGACTATTGTCACTCCATATAAGTTGATATATTTCTGTTTTACGATTACATATTTTGTGATTTTCTTTCTGTAACAATTGACGGCTTTAATTTGAAGGCATTATGTGTTACTTCACTTGGTTGGGGAACACCTTTTCAGTTAAAAATGTGTACTATCTATAACTAGATAATAAAATTTCAGTATTTAGAAGTTGGAATTAAAACCTTGTTGTTATAGATTACTAAACACGTTTACAATGTTCTAGAAAGCAATTGTTAGTCTACTTTGAATAATTAGGTACTTGGGCAAGTACAATAGAAAACTTACCTCATTATCATTAAGAATTTCTGTTATTAGTGCTTTTGACATAAAGTGTTCTATATGCACAATAAACAACAGATTCAACAAACCCTCAATGCATAAGTGGTTTCAGGTCATGGAGACATGATGTGTGTAATTTTATCAAATTTCTTAATACCCTTGTCAGTATGTGAATAACATGACGATAAATGCATTAAAAGCTGAGAAGACTTTGGTAAAATTTTATTATAGGGGTAGTAAAATACCCATTGAATCGAAATTAGCTGAACTGGAAAATCAATCCTTTTCATTATTGAACCAGTTGGAACTGCTAAATTCTGAAAAGAGCGAAGCTTTATAGCTAGCAATTTCACCAACTACGTAGGAAGAATCGGAACGGATATTTTAACAACGGAGACATGTAAATTTCGGTATTTCCTGATCGTAACAAAATAATAAACATAAATGTGTCCTATGTATTAATTTACTTTTTTAATATTTATTTTTATCGTGTCAGTTTTCTACGAGCACAAAGCCTTTAAAATCAGATTCCGCTATAAAATATTATGGAATGAAAATTTAAAGTACTTATCGGGGTAGGTATAGATCGCAACTTATTAGATAAATCAATAAGCCCTCATCGGTAAAATGGGTTCCGAAGCCAGCGATATGAGACAGACCGGGAGCCTTTTGGATAGATTAGTGACTGTTGTGTTGATGAAAGCTGGGTAGACATATTATGGCGCCATGAATGGTAGTGAAACCGAGAAAATGTATACCTTGTGCAAGAAAATTAATGTTACTGTTATTTTGGGACAAAAATGGCGTCGTTGTTGAAGATTATCCAACGCGGTACAGTTAGTAGCGCTACATATTATATCCTGTTGGAAAATATACTGGGTGGGGCGGCGGAAAAAAAAGCCGTGGAAAAAAAGCCGCGGAAAAATTATCCAAGGAAAAAGGCCACCGAAAAAATCTTAAAAATCTTTAAACCTTTAAAGAAATGAATACGTTGAAGTATATTTATTTTATGTCAAGATACCAAAACCCATGTTAATGAAAAGTCTAGTGTATTCCAAAAATCCAATACTTGATTAGAGCTGTAGTGTTGTTTTGTATTATAACTTCTTCATAAATTAACAAAATAGGTTCCAAAAAATACGAATTTGTTCTGTGCGTTTTGAGTATTATACACTGTGTCCAAGATAAGGAGGGCCACTATGGGGATTTCGGAAACGGTAAGAGATAGAGTTTCGGTTAAATGGGAGAAAAGTTGGGCAATTTTGAGTTTAGTACAATGAAATTTTTAAACTTACGAAATTCCGAACCGTTCCGAAGTTATGCGACAAAAAGCGAATTTTCAGGATTTCGTTTTTGACAAATTGTTACTTTGTCGTTGATGTTAACTAAAAAGTAAAAGAACCTTCTACAGGTACTTTTTAACGTTCTTTAACATGGCATACAGCAAATTGGAATCCGACGTTTCGTTTTCGAGTAACCATCATCAACTTTATTTTTTAAATACGGTCCTGATTTTTTTATGCATAATATTAGAAGAGCTTTTTATTCTGCATTCAAGCATGTATCACACTTTATGGTTTAATTGCGATTTTATACTTATTTTACTATTGTACTTAAATTTACTAGATTCTACTTTGGAAGATGCTCTTGATATTTTACCCTAAGCCGTAGTACGCAATCGTTGGTTTCAGCAGCATGGTGCACTTGCGCACAATTCACGGGTGGTTAAGGATTACCTTTCAAATAGGTTTGCCGAAAGAGTTTTAAGCACCAATTCTGAAACGCCCTGGCCAACTCGTTCTTCCGAAATAACCCCGCTGGATTTTTTCTTTGGGGGTACGTAAGAAATTATGTTTACAAAGATACCTTTGGAATAGAAGAAGAACTCCGAAAGCTTGTACTTAACCGATTCCAAACTGTAACACCTACAATGTTAAAGAATGCTTTGGAATCTACAGTTAGAAGATGCTATTGACGATTGGAGAACTAAGGAGGGCTTTGCGAGCATTTATTATAATTTTTTTCTAATTATTGGTATGTGTCATGTTTAAATTTTATATTATTATTTATTATTATTATTAAAATTGAAAATTCTGTGTCATTTCATTAATTTGATGAGGAAAGCACAGTTAGCAAAAGTCCATTTATAAATAAAATTCAGTTTGAATGTTATTGAGGGAGGATACAGGTTCGTACTTAGGATTTTTTCCGCTAATCGTAAAGTAAGTATAAAATCGCAATAAAACCATAAAGTGTGATACATGCTTGAATGCAGAATAAAAAGCTCTTCTAATATTATGCATAAAAAAATCAGGACCGTATTTAAAAAAATAAAGTTGATGATGGTTACTCGAAAACGAAACGTCGGATTCCAATTTGCTGTATGCCATGTTAAAGAACGTTAAAAAGTACCTGTAGAAGGTCCTTTTACTTTTCAGTTAACATCAACGACAAAGTAACAATTTGTCAAAAACGAAATCCTGAAAATTCGCTTTTTGTCGCATAACTTCGGAACGGTTCGGAATTTCGTAAGTTTAAAAATTTCATTGTACTAAACTCAAAATTGCCCAACTTTTCTCCCATTTAACCGAAACTCTATCTCTTACCGTTTCCGAAATCCCCATAGTGGCCCTCCTTATCTTGGACACAGTGTATAGCTTATCGTGAGCAGTTAATGAATTAAATTTATAAGAAAAGTATTTAAAAAACGTATTATATGTCAACTGAGAAAACACCATTAGGTAATACGGCGTATCGGCCCAAAGGGCAAACGGGCCCTTCTCACTAAGTTATTTATTAACGGATTTCAATGAAATTGCATATTTACATTACTTGTATCCCCTTAGGTAAAAATACAAGATTTGAAAGTAGTCGCCCCAATAACGGCAAGGAAGGGCAGAAGGCCCTTTATGACATACTCCGTTATTAATTAATCGATTTCAATGAAATTTTATATTTATATTACTCCTATCCCGTTAGGAAAAAGTACAAAATTTAAACCTCATCGGACCATAAGGAATGCCTTTATGACTTGCTCAGTTATTCTTATTAATTAACGGATTTCAATGAAATTTTACATTTATATTGTTTCTATCCCGTTAGGCAAAAATTCAAAATATGAACCGCATAGAACCAAAGGGAAGGAATGCTTTTAGTTTACTCAGCTGTTATTTAGGGAAGTGTGGTAGATCGGCAATTAAAGCCGGACCCAGTAGCGTAACTAGGGCATCAAGGGCCCCCGTGCAAGTCGAAAATGGGGCCCTGTTCCTACACCAGGATAATGTTTGGAAAAATATTTTGTCATTTAAAACTCCAGAGGAAAAAAGTTATTTGAACTTTGTGGGAACTCAAAACCATCCATTCGTGAATCCAACCGACATGCTCTGCAGGATTTTCCTTTCCATGATCCAGACAATTGTCTCACAAATTTATATGTGTAAAAGTAAGTAACAAAAAAAAGATTTAGAAAATTAAAGAGATTTTTGTGTCATAATACCTACACAGTACAAGTCATGTTAATTCTTATGATGGAATTCATAGTTTATTCAATACTAAATCTGAACTGAAAAAATTTACAATCAGAATGATTATGATGCAAACGGTTTCTTTTGAGAAATTTGGAGAGGTTTTTAGTCATCTAAGTTCAGCTAAGGGGCCCCTGAGCTTAAGGGGCCCCGTGCACTGCACGGATTTGCACTTATGTAGTTACGCCGCTGGGCCTCGGACACTAACCGTTTGTGTAGAGTCCGAGAAGTCTAAGAAGTACACACTGACGTCATCATATCTGACCGTTAAGTTGTATTAATCTGTGGTTAAGGTGTCAAGCAGTGCAGCAGTGGCGTTACGTGACAAATTTATTAGGTAGCTATTAATTTGTAAATAATAAATTATTTAACCTCTTCCAATATCTCACTTTGGACTCGTCTGAACGAAAACGATGTTTTGCGCATTATGTACTTCTTACAGTTTATGGACTCTAACAGTATTCAATTTTGTTTCTTTTGATTTCACAATAAACGAAGTTATTATTATTATCATCATTATTATATTATAAAATGCCGCCGATAAAAAAAGCCACGTGGAGAAATACAGAAGGAAAAATAAGCCAGAAAAAGAAAATAAAAGATTTTAAGATAAGATACTCATTATTCATTTCCGGTATCGAATTTACCAATATTTTCAATAAATTGTGACTGTTTCGTCGGCTTTTTTTCCGCGGCTTTTTTTTCCACGGCTTTTTTTTCCTAGATTCACTGGGTGACATGGAAATTGTAACACCAAAAACGGGTTGGCATTTCCGGTGGAAATTTGGTAGAAATATTCACCTATGTTATACGAGGGACAAGCCATTATTATTAAGAATGAAGAAATTAGGTAGGCCATGGAAAACAAAAAATTTAGCCTCAGTAAGAGCCACTCTTTAATGTAAGGTTTATTCGTGTTTTGTAGCATAGAGTACTTACACTGGCCTTAACTTAATTTAGTATCACACATTTGAAAAAAAAATAGATGTAAAGAATTAGTGAAAAGAGCTGATAGGAGTAAAAAGTATTCACCATTAAGAATGCCTTTCCATTTAAACGCATTGTATGGTAAGAAGTTTCTGATTGCCAAGTAAACAACAGCAAATTTCTCTTTGTTTTACAAAGTCATTTAAGGTTGAAAATGGAGGGCAATGTTAGTATACCAATACCAAGACTGCTAAAAGTCGCTCGACTACCAGCTCTGTAGCAAATGTTCATCTATATTCAAGAATTGTAAAAACACACAAAACCATTCCCCATGACTAAATTGTTATTAAACTTTCAAAGTTAAAGTTAAATTGAAATGATATGATGACAAAAACAGCGACAAGTTTCGATAATTTGTAACATTATCATCTTCAGGTTAAATAAAATACATACTACAATTAACTAAAATTAGTGGTGAAAGTAAGCGTAAACTATAAATACTTACATGAGATATGTGAAAAATTATGAGGAAGAATCCCAATTACATGCGAGATTAAGCGATGAAATTCGTAAAGTAAAAATTAAAAATTAATTACATCGAAAAGCCACGCTATAAAAGGGAGGTTAAATTAACAACAGAGCAAAAAGCTGCAATACTAACGGGAAAATTTGAAAAGGCACCTACTTAATGAATAATCATCTGAAAAAGTCGTAAGTTGTTTTGTACCCCATCATCTTACAGAGGACACACAACAATAATAAATTAGAAAGCAGCAAACAATGAAGAAAGTAATGTACGCTGTGTTCTTTAGATGTACTAAACTAAAATTTAGCTGTAAATTTAAATACTTACCTTTAAAAGCTGTTGCCGATATGCGTAGCTTTTAGAATGATAATAAAGCTGAAATTTACCTTTTATAACATTTAATAAGAAATGAATGTAGTTACACTTACTATTCCAGCTGAGCTGCGCAAGAGTGGGACAACAATTTAAAAGGACTTGTTAATTTACGGAGGTACCAAAAATGGTGGAAAGTAATTTTGAAGAGTTAGTGTAACCTTTTCCAATTTTAATAATAACATTTTACACAATTTAAATTCATTTCATTACCTACCTATTTACGATAAAAGACTAGTAACCTCAAAAATAAATTCATCAACAATTACTAATTTTATTTAGCGTGAGTTTTGATCCTATTTGAAAGCTGAATATTTCTTTGCTTTGAATATTATGATTATTCGAGTAGCCAGGGTATTTACAATTTTTAACCGCAACCTAAAGAAAAAACACTTTCTATAATGGAAAACCTTAGTTTTCCTCAACAGTAATTTAAAATAAAAAGTACTTCATAAAATCAATTTGAAAATTCTTTTCGGCCTAAGAGGTATTTGAAAGCACACAACGATAAAAGCACTTAGTGTCACCATCAAACTGAAAGAACAACAAAAAATCTACAAATAAATATGTCACCGATTCCAACGCCAAGTAAATGACAGAAATGGGTGAGACATATGATTTTAAAAACTTGTATTTATGTTTGAAATTCTATAGTCTCTGAAAACCTATTTTACGCGTGAGTAAACAGTAATTACATATAATCGTTATAAATATAGGTATATTATACTACCTACTTATGAGTTATTATCAATATGACAGATAAAAGGTTACTTTTCCCATTCTACGTCAACGCCGTCAACGTTTAAATGTCATCTACTGTGATTTCAATTCGTTTAAGCTTTAAGAAATCCCCGTTCTTGAAAATTCAACGATTTTGTTAGCTAACAAAAAGGATGTCCAATTGTGAATCCTCATTGTGTTGTCGTTTTATCTTTCTTGGGATCGATTATGAAATAGTCCAGTCAACGAATGCTCAAAAAGGAGTATAGAGGGTTTGGAAGAGGGTAGTTTTTTTTCCATCGGTAATATGTCGGGAGTACTTATGAGATAAACATACTAAAAGTCCTGACGTTTACACTTTACGCTAGAGGGGGGAGGGGGGTGGAAAGGTCTCGTTTTTCTGTTTTTCGCTTTTATCTCGTTAACGGTGGGTCGTACGATAAAATTTGGTATGAGCAAAAAGAAAGTTTATTAACTTTACAATGTTATTGCTTATAATCATTTTTCTTCTATTCCTTATGGTTTCCGAGATATCTGCACGCAAAAATCGTCAATTTGAAAAAAACAAAAAATTGGTTACTTTTTGTCGAAGTTTTGTTTCTAACTCTTTAATCCTTCGTTTTACAGTAAAACTCATAAGAATAAAAGTTGTACAGTATTAAATTACTTTTAAAATTATGTATTGGTTGAAGGACACACAGGGGAGCTAAAAAGCATCAAATTGGGAGAACAAGAACGACGTTACCGATTGAAGAAGTCGGTAGAGATTCATTTCAACCTAAATATCGAAATTACAGTACAGCAAGAACTTCTGCTTTCGAGTAAACATAATAAAGCAAGGCTTATCGGTATGCTCAGACCTACATTTGAAAAAAACAATATTGACACACTTCAAGGTTCAGGCGACGCTGATCTTCTAATTGTCAGTACAGCTATCGAGCAATCGATTCAAGGAAATTTCAACGTTGCTGTTGACAGGGGAGATGCTTCTTACAGCTATAAGTCCTGCCGACCATGATATTTTATTTATAAAACCTGGCCGACCAAAAGTAGAAAGAAATGTTTATTCCACCCCAACAGATGCAGAAGCAAGGACTAAGTGAAATTCTCTTCCTACACGCATTTACGGGCTGTGACAGTACCTGTGCAGCATTTTGCAGAAGTAAGCTTGGATTCGTTAAATTATATTAAAAAGCGAAGATATCCAATGGGCAGCGAAGGTTTTTCATAATGCTTCCTCAACAGCGACTCAAGTTCAGGAAGCTGGGGTGCACTGCATGATGAGGTGGTACGGTGCACTGCATGATGAGGTGGTACGGTGCCCTATCCAAAAATTTATCAAATCTCCCACCAAGCGAAGGGGCCACGATAGAGCATTCATTCCGGGTATTTTTACAAGTGCCGTTATGGTTAGGCCAGAGAGTTAACCCAGAATTGTAGGGATGGGTCTGCGAGCGCAAGGCAGTAATACCCTTGTGCTTGTTCGCAATAGACAGCTGGCAGCACCAGAGAAAATATTAAATACAATCTTCTGTAAATGCTCTGGAGATTGCACTTCAAGCAGATGTGATGTGGGTGTATAAAACTAGCAATTAAGTAACTGTTCATCGTTATCCCAGAACTGCCAGGGTCATTGTTTCAATGGTATCTCCATATTATCGAATGAAGGAGACAACTTGGATGAAATGAAATTTTGCGCCCTCGATTTTTTGTGGATATTGAGACGGAAGAGGAACCAGATCGGGAGCCAGAACACGAACCAGATGCAGGGCCCTCACTGCCCAAGCGAGCAAGATTATAATTTTTTTAATTGCTACAGCTTTGGTCTACTAGATAGAACCAAATTAGTAAACCGATACATTTTAAAGGTAATTTAATGCTGTATAACTTTTATTCTTAAGAGTTTTACTGTAAAACGAAGGATTAAGGAGTTAGAAACAAAACTTTCACAAAAAATAACCAGTTTTTTGTTTTTTCAAATTGACGATCTTTGCGTGGAGATATCTCGAAAACTATAAGAAATAGAAGAAAAATGATTATAAGCAATAACATTGTAAATTTAACAAACTTTCTTTTTGCTAATACTAAATTTTATTGTACGACCCACCGTTAACGAGATAAAAGCGAAAAACAGAAAAAACGAGACCTTTCCACCCCCCTCCCCCCTCTAGCGTAAGGTGTAAACGTCAGGACTTTTAGTAAGTTTATCTCATATGTACTCCCGACACATTGCCGATGAAAAAAAAACTACCCTTTTCCAAACCCTCTATAATCGTTCATTGACTGGACTAAAAGGAGAAAAAGGCCAGTCGGCAAGTTACTTTCAGATGAAATTCAAATGAAACATATTACTGTCACTTTCACAAAAATTTGTTACGCGTTTATTCGATTATCATCCAACTCTTCTCAGTCTCAGTCTCATATATACTGAAGTCGAAGTCGAAAACCAACCACCACCGATTCCATGATCCCTTTTGACTCTATCCATCCCTTTTCCTATAAAATTGCTGGCTTGAAGTCCCTCATTAGAAGACTTGTCACTATTCCTCTCTCTCCCATTAACTTTCACAATGAACTTATGATTATCAAACAAATGGCTCACAATAATGGCTATACTGACACGTTAGTTGATAAAATTCTTTCCAAAATCAGCAGGTCCCTTAGCCACACCAACCTGATCCCACAATAGGTCTTTTCTTTTTGCATGTTGTAGTTGACTTAAATCAGCCTTGTCAATAACACACCATTCGTTTTATAAAAATAATTTGACTCAGTTGAGGTGAAAAAATACACGACCTTCCCCTTCAATGTAGGTATTTAATTAACATGTAAGATGTAATTTAATCACTAACGTGATTAATTGACATGTGTTGGCGACATGTTTCGAGAAAAGATTTTCTCATTTTCAAGCCCAAAAAACAAACGTGAACTTAACTTCTAGTAACATAGGTTATCTAAAGGGGCCCAATATTTGTGGTAAAATTTATAGGTTAACTTTTAAACCACTAACTATTAAATTAAAATTTATGATCTTAAATAAAAGGGTTCTCGCAAAGAGAAACCCGCAGTTGTACTTGAAGAGCCAGGGAAAAGGGGGATGTAAATGGATAAAATTATGGGAGAAGTTAAATGACCGCAAGTGAAAAGTGAAATGATGATTTCACTTTTCACTTGCGGTCATTTAACTTCTCCCATAATTTTATCCATTTACTTCCCTGGCTCTTCAAGTACAACTGCGGGTTTCTCTTTGCGAGAACCCTTTTATTTAAGATCATAAATTTTAATTTAATAGTTAGTGGTTTAAAAGTTTAAAAGTTAACCTATAAATGACCGCAAGTGAAAAGTGAAATCATCATTTCACTTTTCACTTGCGGTCGTTTAACTTCTCCCATAATTTTATCCATTTACATCCCCCTTTTCCCGGGCTCTTCAAGTACAACTGCGGGTTTCTCTTTTCGAGAACCCTTTTATTTAAGATCATAAATTTTAATTTAATAGTTAGTGGTTTAAAAGTTAACCTATAAATTTTACCACAAATATTGGGCCCCTTTAGATAACCTATGTTACTAGAAGTTAAGTTCACGTTTGTTTTTTGGGCGTGAAAATGAGAAAGTCTTTTCTCGAAACATGTCGCCAAGACATGTCAATTAATCACGTTAGTGATTAAATTACATCTTACATGTTAATTAAATACATTGAAGGGGAAGGTCGTGTATTTTTTCACCTCTATATATCCACCCCTTAGTGATCATCGGATCGTACAATATTGACTCAGTTCTCAATAACCCTATTCGTTTTAATAGCTTTATTTAAGTTTTATATTAACCTGAGGCAGAAATGTCTTATGACGCAAGGCACTTCAATCACGTCATAATTGTGACTTTACCTAACCCTGTGGCGATGCAAAAAGAAAACACCTATTGTACCCTCTCCACTGACAAGATCTACCGCTCCCTCCCCTATGTTCCGCTTCTGTCCCATAAATTGGAAAACATCTTTAAAAATTACCACATCCACATATCCTTTTCCACCCCCCTCACCCTCCGATCCTCTCTTGTCCACAATAAGGACTCTATCCAAAAACTAGATCTTTCTGGAATATATCGGCTTTCCTGTCAGTCTTACCAATCCTTCTACATAGGCCAGACTGGTCGCTCTTTCTCTACACGATTCAAAGAACATTATCATTTTATTAAAACCAATAACCTTTTACATAAATCAGCTTTTGCGGAACACATTCTGTCAACTGGTCACATGTTCAACCCTCACCTTGATCATGAAATCCTCCACCTATGTAATAAAGGCTTCCTTTTGAACGTTCTCGAATCCGTGGAAATTTACAAACATAAACATAATGCCAACTTAGTTAACGAGATCACCGACCTTGGTTCTAACCTCATTAGTCATAGGTTCATTAATTCAAGATAAATTATTTGTTCACCCTGTACTTAAGTTTCCCTCGCTTAGTTTGTCATTGGCCGTCATTGTTTGGACGCCATCTAGGTTCACTTTTTGTATTACTTTGTTATCAAAAATTTTTCTCAAGATGTTAAGCACGCCATTTCTAGTTTAAGATGCTAAACAAATTTATATTAATATTTGGGCCAATTTTGGACCCCTTTTCATCTTTTAATCATGTTAATCAATTGTTAAGTTAGTGTTTTCACCTATTTTTGTTTCCCCTTTGGTAAGTGTGCTCAAAAACCACCTGTTACTTAACTAATTTTGTAATTTTATTTTTAGACATTCACCCGTTAAGATGTTGTACAATTAGTCTTTAAATTTTCTTAAATCGCTTGATAATGAGACCAGTTGGCCTCGAAACATGTCGCTGTCCCTTCAAAATTTAAATTTATTGTCATTCTTATTTCACGGTTTCACTTTCGTTCAAGGTTAAAGAACGAGGTGTTTTTCTTAAAGTTAATTTCTGATTAATGCTGGTCAGTCTCCTACGTTGTTGTATCACGAGGAGCTGCCAATTAATCATTTTACTTCAACACCGTGCCAGTTATTGGGGCTAGTGTTTTGTGCAAACTTTTTGCACGTAACTAAAACATAAAAAACATAATCATTCCATCAAGTCTGACTTTATTTCATTAATAATCATCGTTGAAGGGGAGGTTTAGAGTTGTTTTATTTATTTCTATTTACCCCCTTTGTGTGATCTGACCTTCAATGGATTCTTATATTTTCTAAACATATTCAATATACTACCAATGTTTGCATTCATGTTGATCCACTATCGATTGTATAATAATGATTCATGTAATATATTGAAGACTGTTCGTTGGGCCAGTTTAACTCAACCTCTTCAAATACCAAAATACATACTTTAAGTAAACCGTAATATTGAAGGATCCTCACTATTACCACCACTAGATTTGATGAAGTTTGACATGTCTTGGCCAAAAACCATGTGAAAGCCTAAAATGGATGAAATTCGTTCATTGGTCATCGATGGAAGTTTTCTCCGAGAAATTGGTACATCAATGACGATTTTGGGTAAATTATGCTCCATTACTTTTGACCTGGACCACGGATGGGCATTAGTCTTTTTTACCGTTCCCGATCAACATGAATCCTGCAACTTTTGCCTTTGTTGACCTAGAAACCTGAAAGTCAACAGCGTCTGTAAAGAACCGTACGAAAGAAAATGTATTTTAAACCTCCATCGTTCACAAACGCAATAAACAAGACGTCAATGGAAGGAAAAGATAACACCATATAGGTATGTATACTTCAAAATGTTCGAAAACACTTGGAGCAAGAAAATTTGTGGTACTTTCAAATGATATGCTTTTTAATACAGTGCCATTTAAATGTATTAGAGTCAACTTTCACACCATTTAAGGGTTGAAGTGATTAAATGAATTAAATTATGCGGAAAAGTTGTCTCCCTAAAAAATAAAATCGAGGCGTCCGAGAGTTTATATCATATTTCAGTTTAAAAAGCTAAAACGGGCGAAACTACGGATTACTATCTACACATCTTTGTCAGCAATATCACATTTAGGAGTAGGTAAATTATAAAATCGCCCCTATTGGCGAAAGTAGTACAAATAGTAAAAGTAATTCTATTCATTACATAAACATTTGAGATCGTTGAAGCTGAAAGTGAGATGCATATTTCGCTTTTAAGGAAAAGACAGTGTTCATTTCAATAAATTTAGTGTACCCAAATGTGTAGTAGTACATTTGTCAAACAAACCTTAATTTTGGGAGTTCACAATAAACCCACTCCGAAACATCTTCAATGCGAACTTCTCTGTGCGTTGTCGTAAGATCAAGTTTATTTCCAGCCACAACAATAGGTACATCTTGAAAATCAGCTCTTTGTTCTCGAATTTCTTCAAAGCATTGTTTAATACAAGTAAAAGACGGCGCCGATGTTACAGCATAAACTAAGAGAAAGGCATGTGCTGTCGCAATACATAACCTTCTCATTGCGGGAAATTGCATATCGCCCGCTGTATCTAAAATGTCGACTTTTAATGTCGTATGCCCTAAATCGTATTCACGATTATATAAGTCTTCTACTGTACTTCTGTACTTATCCGTGTACGTATTTGTTAGAAATCGTTTAACAATGCAGCTCTTCCCAACGCCCGCACCTCCCAAAATGACAATACGTATCCTTTCATAATCCGACATGGTTGTTCCGTTATTATTCATTATGAATTTGTTCCGTTTCTCTTATAAATTTGAAAATTTCTTAATCTTAGACGTTCTCAGCACTTGGAATGCATTTAAGTGGTTTCAAAAGTCTTGTAATAGAAATTGCTGTACTACACGAACGTTGCTCGAGTTTCCACTACTGAAGTATCTGAAAAGAAAAATGCATATTAATAATCCTGTTATAAATAAGCACGTTCGTGCTTTAAAAAGAACTTTTAGTATGCACGTCAGGTTCTGTTATTATAAATTCAAATAGTTCGAAAACTTTCAACTAGTTGACGGGTGGACTGTACAACTTAGTTTGATCTAATCAGTAGTGTCAGACAAGAAACTTTCAAAGCAACTATTTCAAACACTTAGATCAACATGATTTAGTACGCGTTAGATTTTTTGATTAAACAACTTTTATGATTTTGTATAGCAAATCTATTAGATTGACGCCTCGCTTAAATTAGAACTGAAATTAAGTATTAAGTATTGAGCCTTTATGTTTTGCTTGTTGGATTCCGTTTTAAACGCAACTTAATGTGAAGCGTGTGAATTTCGTGAAATTGCGATCTTAATTAAAGCCGCACTTACCTAAATATTATGCGGCATTGTATGATTGTATTTGTCGTCCTCTCTGGTTCCACATTTGTCATTTTTTAATAAGACATTCTATTCTTTGAAATTCAAGGAGTCATATATACTAAAACTAAAATAGGAGATTCTGGAGTAAAGAGTTTCGATTTCAAAAATAAACAAAAGCTTCAATTCGGTACTGGATCCAGATTCGAATTACATGGGTGTTAATTTTACCTTACCTAAAAGGCGTCACTGACAAAATTGCCAGAAAATTTCCCAAAAATGAGTTCAGAGTGGTTTTCAAACCTTTTAAAACCCTATCACAATTTATTCGTACTCCCAAAGATACAATTCCCGGAGAAAGCCAAGGTGTATATGAGATTCAATGTTGTGATTGCTCGCAATCATACGTAGGCCAAAGTAACAGAAGGATATCTGCTAGAGCTAATGAACACAAATTAGCCATTAAGCAAAAAAATATGTCTTCATCATTAGCAACACATGTAATCCAAACTGGCCACAAAATTGACACCAACGACATCAAACTTTTACATCCGGCAACCACATTAGAAAAAAGAATAATTAGGGAAGCTATTGAAATTGAAAAGAGGCCGAATTCAATGAATAAAAGAGATGATGGTCAACGATTACTCACCATTTGGAGATCTATCATACACAAAATTCCAACACCAACTATCCGTGTCCAAAATTCTCCAAATTTATCTGTAAGCAATATTAATCTTCCAACTACAAGCATTCAGAGAAATTTAGGTCCTATTACACGACGTCAAGCTCGTTTACAACGATCTGTTGATAACAACTGATATTATAAAAATCAACAGACCTTAAATTAAATTTGATAAACTTCAGAATTAATAAAAAAAGTCTTGATAAAGATTCCACAGATGGAATCGAAACGTAGACATTTTCTACACAAAAACCAACACGGAGAAATTCCAGAAGAAAATACAAACAGAATATACATCCGTGGAAACCTTAATGAAAAAGTATATATATATATACATATATACAAGGTGTATCAGAGGGAGTGGAGAAAGGAGTAGAAGAAAAAAAATGCTGGTGGCGGTAAATTTGATCCTAAATGTGTCAGTAGGAATCTGTCAACTGTCACTGATTTGGTCATGATCAAAATTGCAAGTTGCTACAACACATAGGGATTTTAAAGCATGATCCTAACACGTTTCGCAATAATTTCCATAGGCGTCCTGTTAATGAGCTCTAGGTAAGTCATAAATCTGAAACAATTCTGTTCTCCATATTTCTTTAGGGTACAACTTAAACTGGACACACCAGGAGAAATTAGGTTTGATCAATACCTTCGTTACCAAGATGTATGCTATTTCCTTTTGTTCTAATTACGAATGTGAATCAATTTTTTGCAGATTCAAGATTACCTTGATAGACTTAATCGCATATATAAAGGATTTGTTGTGGTAGAAAATTTTGGTCTGTCAGTTGAAAATCGCAATTTAACCTCAATTAAGATATCATATGGTGAGAATCCTAAAAAACCCTTAATATTTATAGACGCGGGAATCCATGCAAGAGAATGGATTGGTCCCGCTCAAGCTTTATACGTTATTCACCGCTTAGTAGAAAACCCAGTCGAGTCTTTGTTGGTAAGAAATGTTGACTGGTTAATTGTACCGTTGGTTAATCCTGATGGGTACGAGTATTCCCATACGGTTGTAAGTTAAAGTCGAATAAGTTGTGGTGAAAAAGATTAGGGCTTTAGGACAGACTTTGGAGGAAAAATCGAACAAAAGGAAAAATATGCGACGGTGTCGACTTAAATCGTAATTTTGACTTTCAATGGTTGCAAATTGGTGCAAGTCGCAGCGAATGCTCTAACAACTATGCCGGCACTCGCCCTTTCTCGGAACCCGAGAGCAGTGCGTTAAGTAAGCTAATAGCAGAAAAGGCGGAACGTATTAAGATGTACCTCAGTTTTCATGCAGCTGCACAATGCATCTTGTACCCTTGGGGTTATACTACCGATTTGCCTGATAATGGTGAGGAATTACACGAGTTAGGTCAAAATCTAACGGATGCTATATATAAAGTTAATTCCACTCAATACAAGGTTGGCAGTTCTGCAAATATCTTATATACAGATTCAGGAACGAGTCGCGACTGGGCTTATGCCGTAGCGAATATTAAATTAGCATACACCATCGAGATAAAGGGTTTTGCTGATAGCTTATTCAATCGTCGTCGAGGTGGTCGCTTCGATATACCACCAGAAGACATTTTAAGTGTTGTTTCCGAAATGTTTGAAGGAATTAAAATGTTACATTCCTATGTAGAACCCAAGCATATAACCTCTGAAAATCACTATGATGTTTTAATGAAAAAAATGAGGAGAATCTTCTTCTTCACGACGTAAGAAGTAAAATTGAATTTATTTATGTGTGTACGGCATAGAATATAAATGATACAATCTCAGGTGTGCGAGCACGCGCGTGGTGTGTGTGTTTTTTTTTAATTGAAATACTGTCACGGTCAGGACAAAATGTAAAATAAAAGTTTAAAATGCATGGTAAAATTCATTGATCGAAATCAAAAGCTTGAATGGCTTGCTAAACAGCGTTTTAGGCAAATGTCTTTTTAAACACTATAAAGGTTGAGAATCATGTTATCGTAGGGAGGTCTTTTCACTTCCATTTCAAGCGGTTGGAACGTGACCATCCAAAAGAACCGCCAGCACCTTCAAATCTTTATACTGCAGTACCGACGGAGGACAGTACCATGACCTCTGTGTAAGTAATAAAAGGGCTTCCGTTACACTAGTTAGTTGAATTCAGTTGCTTTAGTTGCTTTTAGAAGTTTGTAAAAGTTAGTCAACTATAGAAATTAGTTAATCTATAACTTGGCGTTGGCAACTGATTTACTCAATCCATATCCATTAATATTAAGTTAAACGTGGTTAACTGTAAATTATGTTAAACCTTAGTAATAAAAAATCAAATAAATAAACTCGTTGGTTACGAAACAACCTGGTCACGGAGAGTCGGAGATCAATCTTAAGATCTCAAACAGGAAGTTTTGGACAAAATTAAATTAAAACTTCGACTTCGAAGCTCTAATACGTTGCGATCTGTCACCTTACAACCTCATCCACTTCCTATAATGATCAACTTGCATTTTTACCCAAACCTACATAGTGCACTTGTTTTCCTGTTGTGTCTGTATATTAGGAATATACCACGCTACAATTCTAGAGCATTTTGCAAAAATCTAGTAAGGGTTAGTTGTACCTCCGTTAGTTAAGTTACAGTGAAAATTAATTCACTGATCAAGAAATTTAATTAGTTAAAAGTTCAAAAATTGGCCAATTAAGTTTTTAACTTTAGGAGTTTAACCATTGGATGTACAACTTAATAAAGTTTAATTGTACGACCGTTATTTAGGCTAGAGTAAAAATTAATCAACTGATCAAGAAATTTGATTAGTTAAATACTCAAAATGGACTAATTAACTTCATTGGTAAAACATTGGATCTGAATCTGAAATAAAGTGTACTGCGTTCGATTTAGTAGAACAGTAAGTTGTCATTGAGGCCAATATTCGAAAGCTTTGGGATTATAAGATGATGTGATATACGATCAGACGCCTTTGAGAAATCCGTATAGATTACACCTACCTGGCATTGTGAGCCTAATTGAGATGCTAAAAATTGCTTAAAGCACATGAGATTGATTATGGTTGATCGCCCTTCCGTAGACTCATGTTGATATACCTACATCTTCGCACAAACGGATAGATTTGTATATAGTACCATTTCCAGAACATTTGCGAAATTGTTTAGTACGCTGATCGGTCGATAGTTTGTGATATCACTAGAATCACCGTTCAGCAGAATCGGACAGATGTTAACAAGTTTCCATACGGTAGGAAAGGTACTCGTCTGTAGCACCTTATTGAAAATGATAAAACAGTGGTTTGGCAAAAACTTTGCCGCGGTCTTTAGTTAACTAGGAAGGTACTTCATGGATATTCTGTTTAATGATAAAATTGACCTTGCGGGAAGTGGACAGAACAGAACTAAGAAAAGTACTCTCCAATAATGGATCCACAATTTCTTTCGGTGAATCGAGGATTAGGTTTTAAGGCTCCTCTGTACTTCAAAAAAATATCGGTTTGAAACTCGGCAACCAACATGACAGAGTTGTTTGTTGTATACGGGATTGTTACCTGTCAACTTAATCCCTTCTTTGTTATGTAAAGCAGCAAGACACTTCTTCTAAAACTTGATTTGTCTGAAGTAGGTAAGTGGTTGTCAATCTATTTTGGTAGAATATATCCAGTTTGTTGCATATTCTGCAAGTATCCCTAAGCAACAGTTTTCTCATTTTTTTGCAAAGATTTTAAATTATTATTCAATAAGTAAGTTATTATAATAAAACCTCCCCTTCTTGAGATAATTGGAATTTTTTGATGGGCTTTAATCTCAATATTCCCCTAGCGGTCCTACATTTATGTAACTAGAAAAAAATGGTCCATATTTCTTATAAAACTATTGGCGCCAGTGCGATGCGTCACCTTGTATGTTCACTCTTGCAACGTTAGGCACGGACACCGTTCCTTTTTCTTTCCAGAAAAATCATGTTTGATCGAGACATTAATGGTGTAAATACGGAGCGGGAATATTTGCCCAAACTGGAAAAATATCCTGAGACTGCGTTTGACTCTAATTTAAAGATTGGCGGCCGTCGTATTTTTGATATACGTCATTTATTCGAATCCCTAAATAATATTAAACATACGGGTTTTGGTTGCAGTTTCTTTGATGCCACTGTTATACTTATGAAATTAGTTGTATCTCAAACCAAACTTTTCCGTTTGTATCTGTTGAACAGGTGGTTGTAGTGGGACATGGCTAACATAGAATAAAAGCTATTATAATTAAATGTCCTTACACGTTTACTTCTGTGCGTTTTTTCTCTATCTCTAGCCGTTGAAGAGATATCCGTTGTCAAAAATTGACTTTTTTTTTGGAAAATCGTTTTTACACGACGATTTTCGGTAAATATTGTGTCCTAGCTCCTAAAGTATTGCGTTTATAGTAAAAACTGTTGGAATAAAAGTTGTAGACCATTAAATTTCCTATAAAATGCGTATACAGTTTAGTATTTGATCTCAAATAGATTAGATGTTGTAATTATTTAAAAAAAAAACCTTGAGTTTAACATGGAATAGAGGACACTAGAGAACAACTAATTTTGTGGGAGGTTTGGAGCTAAATCTGATATGTGAGTATTAAATACAGATTACCTGCATCCTTAGCCAATCAATTTCAGTCTTATGCGCCACCATATTTAACGGTGTCTAGTCTTTGCTAAATTCAATTATGATAGGGTGAATGTTTCACGAAAAGAAACAAATTATTTTCTCAAGGCAGCTTTTATTTTATAATAATTGGCCATTTCCCACTACGACCACCTGTTCAAGAGATACAAACGGAAACTACACAAATCCGCACATTTTGCTACGCTACGGAATTAGCTCATACCGTAGGGCCGGGGACTTTTGGTATAATCATCACCAAACACCTCAAAACACATCCCAGAAATAAAATCTTTAGGGTCAAAAAGTCTGTCCACAAGCCCTTTTTGAGCGTTCGTTGACTAGGCTGAATAAGAGTAATCAGAAGATGTCTTCTAATCATATTAATGCTATTTGTGAAGCCATAGCGATTTCACTGTTTCCAGTTTTCCGTCATTTTTTCGAGAACTGTTAGGACCACAGGAATACATCTATGCTTAAATAAAAGGCGATAAAATTTCCTACAAACTTTTTCTTACAGACTTTTGGTTGGGCTCAAATTGTAGCCAATTTTAAAAAAGATAATATTCTTTGCACTATTACTCATAGTTTTTGAACTACGAGGCTAAAACTGGAAAAAGTCCGAAAAAATCGCGGTTTTTGGTGCCCCCCCCCCCCCCCGTTTCCGCAAGTTTTTCGATGTTGCAAAATTGAGTATTTACTACTGGGACTGAACCTAATAACATAAAAAGGACAAACCTAGCAGGATTTTTTGCAATGTTTGTTTTTTTCTGTGTTTAAATTGACTGTACTATCTATTATATCATAAACTAAACATACTGTCTTTTCTAAAACATGGTATGTAAGTTCTTTCATTATATTTTAATTACTTCATATTATATGGTTACCATTAATTATATTATTTTTATTAATCTTCTTCATCCTTTTCAACATCGCGTTATCAAACTATACGTAGCATTGGTACTTGTTTGTTTGTAATTCCGGTACAGCGAAACTTCCTTGTCAACAATGACTTGCATAATTAAAATAAATCGGCATAAACATAGAGAAAAGAAAAGGGCATAAAGCATTAGCGGTAAATAACCATTTTAGGATGAGGTAGTGCACCCTTTATTGGGATTAAGTCAAAGCCACCTTTTCTGAAAGTATGGGTCGTACGCTCTCTATTTCAGTCAGTGGAATGCATATTTGTCTTTGTTGCCTGTTAGTTACTTATGTAGGTACATAATTATAAATACATTTGTTTAAAAATCTTTATTTCAAATTTTCTTGAAAGCCAATTTAAAAAATTGGCATTTTTAATGGTAGGCATATGAAAGAAATACTTTGCGCTTAATAATAAAAAATGTACCAACGTTTGTTGTTCAACTTAGCTTCTATTAGTTATAACAAAAGGAAAATTATTAAATATCTTGTTTAGTAAATAAAGGCAATAATGAAGCAACGTTAGCAGGTAAGAAGTATGTCACAAAAGGACGTCATGCTGCTAATATTACTGGGTTTAGTAAGGCCCTTGTCCCACCAAAGCAGCGCAACAGCGACACGATTTCGACATGACACAAGCAGGCGACATGGAGTTGTCCCACCAAAGCAACGTGTTTTCTACATTAAATTCCTGCTCATTATGTTTCCCAATGAAATTCATTTTCCTTCTCGTTAAACCACCGCACCATACAGCTACAGTGTCGCTTCACAACTGACCTGTCGAGTCGCTAGGCAACAAGAAGCCGACACGCAGCTTGGATGTTTCTCTAGCGGAGCGTTGGTGTGTGTACGGTGCATAGAAACCATGGGTTAAACACGAAAGATACACGCTAGCGACATCGTGTAGTTGTCGCGTCGCTGTTGCGCCGCTTTGGTGGGACAACGGCCTAAAGATTACAACAACGTCGGAACGCTTTGAGAACATCCATAGACTTGTAAGAAGTTTGTTAAATGTGTTGCCTATTTCTAATTTATTTAATTAGATTTATAGACATAATTAACGAGTTGTAAAAAATTTCGAGACGATAGCGCACTGCCAAAACTGATAATCTACAGCGTGGCTCACGGTGACCACCCATTAGAATATTTCAGAAACTATTAAGATTTGAATTTTGAAAATTTGGGTGATGGGGTTTTCGGGCGTGGCCTCCTCAAATAAAATAATGGCGTCTACGTAACACTTCCGGTTTTTCCGGAAATGACACCAACTTTGTTATTTTAAATGTAACACCCTATATATTATTCCGATTTTGGATTCTACGTAAAATTTTAGGTGGACTTTCATCAAGTTTTCTTATTCCTAAAATTAACCGTTTCCGAGATATTTAATTTTTTAAATAAAAATTAAAATAAACAGTATCTAGCTTAAAACCGTGTGGGCGTGTGAATTCTACAGCAAGAAAGATGAAGGAACCATATTGATACGAGAGATAGCTGGACCCCTAAGCTTTCCATCCGTACTTTCAAAGTGGCTTAATTGCATACAGGGTGATGGAAATTTAATGCTGAGTTTAGTTAACTTCAAATCATCATAAGTTGGTTTCTTCAAATGGAACACCCTGGATGTTTCATCGTAGTTTGATGCAAAATTTCATTCTCTTTCGAACGGCACTATGATTCCCTATACCTATCTCTTCTAGTTTTTGAGATATCTACTGTTTTTTGTGTAGTCAACTAAGGTCATTCAATTTCTTGCGTTTGTTGTTTTCAATTTTTTTAATAAATAGTATTCAATTTAACTGCCACTAGTGGTGTTATACTGACAACTAACAACTGGTGGTTTGTTTTGAAGTCCTGCTAAGCCATTTTCGTAAGAAATTGAATGACCTTAGTTGACTACACAAAAAATAGTAGATATCTCAAAAACTAGAAGAGATAGGTATAGGGAACCATAGTGCCGTTCGAAAGAGAATGAAATTTTGCATCAGACTACGATGAAACATCCAGGGTGTTCCATTTGAAAAAACCAACTTATGATGATTTGAAGTTAACTAAACTCAGCATTAAATTTCCATCACCCTGTATGCAATTAAGCCACTTTGAAAGTACGGATGGAAAGCTTAGGGGTCCAGCTATCTCTCGTATCAATATGGTTCCTTCATATTTCTTGCTGTAGAATTCACACGGTTTTAAGCTAGATACTGTTTATTTTAATTCTTATTTAAAAAATTAAATATCTCGGAAACGGTTAATTTTAGGAATAAGAAAACTTGATGAAAGTCCACCTAAAATTTTACGTAGAATCCAAAATCGGAATAATATATAGGGTGTTACATTTAAAATAACAAAGTTGGTGTCATTTCCGGAAAAACCGGAAGTGTTACGTAGACGCCATTATTTTATTTGAGGAGGCCACGCCCGAAAACCCAATCACCCAAATTTTCAAAATTCAAATCGTACTAGTTTCTGAAATATTCTAATGGGTGGTCACCGTGAGACACGCTGTATACAAAGAGCGCAATCCGGATCCTTTCACTGCAAAGCTCACAGAGAAAAAACGTTATACAGATTGTTATTAATTATGGTTTTTTAATTAAACCAAGTGGAGATATCTAACAAAATTGGGCTAGCGCACTCCGCAAATGTATTTGTATGTTATTTCGTTTAACTCAACTCTTCATCTTGATAATTACGGATGAAGAAGTGTTATCCATACCAGTACACCGGATGCCACCGGGGATGCTGAGTTTTAGCGTTCAAAAAATTCCACAAGGAATCGAGGGAATTCTCTACACTCTACAGTCTACACTATGCAAATACACTTTGGAAGAGGCAGAGATTTGCTGTTTATTTATTTTTACGTAATCGTTTGTATTCAGATCAATCGGATGAACTTCGATATTTATTATAATTCCGTAAGTAATTGACTTTTTCGCGAATATTTCTAATTATCTCATCATTAAACCACTTCGGGTAATAATTTCTGTTACGATTAGAGTATGTTTGGTCGTTTGGAACAAACGGGTCAAATACCGCATACAACAGTTTGTTATAAAATTCATGACAGGCTGTATTTACATAGTCGTGGTTGTTCAAAAACGTCAATCTATTTAAAAGAGCATGATAAAGACCAACACAGACCAACCCATCTTCAACTAGGGAAGTTCATTATGAAAGACTTACATTATTTAATACTAAAAAAGTCAAGAAATTGTTAATATATTGTTTTTGTTAGCGAGTAACCACTTCCCCATGATTTGTTCGTTAAACTATATTTCCGATCACATCTGTAGATACTGTAATTGTTATGTTAGGAAAAAGTTCACTAATATACCTACTCGATGCGAGGGTTGCTTCCGGAGCCATGAAATCATGATCATTGACGCTTGACACATGTGTGTAGTAGCACAGATAAACTGTGGTAGTAGTTAGTGATGGGACAATTCGAATGGAAAATAACCGATCATTCGGTTATGAAAAAAACCGTTGCCATTCGGTTTTTAATTAGAGTATTCGAATGGAAAATAACCGAAAACTGCGCCTGCGCCAGCATTCAATTCAGTATTCAGTACCACGAAAACCGACAGTATTCTCTATTGAGTCTATTCTATATTCTTTCTTTCTATTCAGTAACAGTATAAGTAAAACCGAAAACCGACAGTATTCTATTTTAAATCTAAAGTAAATTGCCCTATCGAGGTTTTGCCAGATGTTGTTTTATTTTTTTTCACCACCATCTTTCACGATTACAAAATCTGTTTATTTGTTTTATATCTTTGTACAATTTCAAAGAATTATTTATTATTTACATTTTGGATCTAACGAAAATGTAAGTAGTAACTCAGTAAGTACATTTTGTAAGTTTTATCGAAATCGTCAAATCGAAACTAGACTATAAATTATAAGTAGAAGTAGTTTTATTTTCAATTAATTGACTACGGGTGTATACCATGATACTATAACTACTAAGATATGCTCAATTGACGAACGAATTTAAAACTCGTTTGCGCATGACGTCATCGTGTGACAAAAGATGTAAATTCTGTATACAAATACATACATTTAGGGCTCCCGCACATACTTTCTGCCAGAAAAAAGGACATTTTTCGCAAAAAGTCTAAATTGACAAACGTTTACTGAATTCATACAGAACTAAATTAATACAAAACCAATACGATCAGATCAATGAACATACTTATTTGCTCGATTGAATTTGTCTAAGTAAGTTATCGTTTTTCAACAAATAATCGTACATTTCAGAGCACGTTAACGAATAATTGAACTTGATCTGTACTAAACTTTTAACAATTACAATTTTAAGACAATTTCTGTCATCAGTTAATTGCTTTTTTCACAATGAAAAAATTCGCTCAACAGCAGCATTCGACGTTGGGATGGCAAAGATTGCGTATACCAATTTCTTCAAATCCAAACACGTATTCGTTTTGAAACAGAAAAGCCCATTTTTTATCAACCGGTAAATCGTGAAAACTTTCTTTTGAATCTTTCAGCATTGAAATTAAAAGGCTAGTTTCATCAAATAAAGAATCTTTCACAGAAATTTCTGGCATTAGAAACTTACAGATTTTCGAATATCTTCATACGATATTGTTTCGACGGATTTCAGCATTAGCCACTTAGTAGAAGACGGATAATCGGTAATTCTAAACCACTTTTGAATGTAATCGAAAATTCTTTTCCTAATCGATGAGCCGAATCAGAAATTTATCATTTCTGCATAAGTAGCGAAAAAAAGGACAGGTTTTAAATAAGGACGCTGATACAAATAAAAGGACTGTCTTTAAAAAAGGGCATATGGGAGCCCTACATAATTATAATTACTTACATTTTGATTAAAGTAGGAATATTATTAAGAGAGTATGAAACGATTGTTACTTAGTATTGGTTTTATATTAGTGGGAAAGAACTGTGATGACTTTGTAATCATGTTATCGAAATGTTGACAGGATTAGATATAAATTGTTATTACATCGACAATTAATTAGGAAGTAATTCTATTAGTTGAAAGTGTAGTGTTTGTGCTCTTTGTTACTGATTTAAAATTTGTCACACGGTGACGTCAGTTGCAAGGTTGCAAGACAGAGATAGCGCACAACCTGCGCGTGAGCATATCTTTATAGTTATAGTATCATGGGTGTATACTGTATGACACATAGGAAAGGAATGTGCAATTCTGCAATTGAGGAAATGAGGATCGCCCTATTCACATTTCATTCAACTGAATACTGATTACTGAACTGAAAGTTCTACGCGTACGAAAAAACCACTCGCTTGAAAATAACTGCAAATTATATGAGTGATAATTCGAATGGCCATTCGGTTTTTAAAAACATTCAGGTACTGAATAGTCGGTTATTGAAATTATTCGGTTATACCCGATCGATTTTAGACCGCAATCCACGCACATTTTGTTTTCTTTAAGGCAAATGTTCATGCAGTACATTACCCTCTGACCCTATTTTCATAAACAAAGACATAACGGAAAAAGATATATATTAGGTATCTAAGTGGCATTTACGCAGCTCTACCGATAAATTAATGAAACTTCATAACTGTCAGCTAACATTCAAATGTATTTGGTACGAAGGAAAAATGAATATGATTTTAAAAGGTACAGTAACAATAATTATTTTCATACTGCTTCTCAGTTCAAGGTACGTCTTGGTATAACTCTACAAAGATAATACATAATTATATAACTTCTATTTAGTGCACTTTATCAGAAGGTGGAAAAAAAGAAGGGCGAAGTTAGGTTTGATCAATATTTTCGTTACCAAGAAGTGCGTCTATTCTTCTAAAGCTAATGAATTCAACATATTTATTGCAGATTCAAGACTACTTGAACAGACTTAATGATACACATAGCAAACTTGTCAGAGTAAACAATTATGGTTTGTCTAATGAAAATCGTAATCTAACAGCCATTATGATATCAACTGGTGTGAGTTACAGAAAACCATTAATATTTATTGATGCTGGAATACACGCGAGGGAGTGGATCAGTCCTGCTCAGGCTCTGTATATCATCCACCAATTAGTGGAGAATCCAAACGCTACAAAATATATAAGGAATGTCGACTGGTTAATTGTCCCTCTTGTTAATCCTGATGGATACGAATATACACACACTGCTGTAAGTTTCCCTAATCTGCAAGAATTTCGAAAATTATCCTCTTCATTAGGATAGATTCTGGAGGAAAAATCGGGCTAAAGGTCGAATATGTCGTGGTGTGGATTTAAATCGTAATTTTGATTTCCAATGGTCTCAGGCAGGTGCAAGTGACGATGAATGTTCAAGCACTTACGCGGGACCAAGTGCCTTTTCTGAACCTGAAAGTCTGGCCTTAAGTAAACTAATAGCTGAAAATTCCTACCGAATTAAACTGTATATCAGTTTACATTCGGCCGCGCAGTCAATTTTATATCCATGGGGTTATACCGATGGTTTACCCAATAATGGAAGAGAGTTACATAAGTTAGCCGCTCTAGTATCGGATACCGTCTTTAAGTTGAATGGTACAGAGTACAGAGTGGGAACCTTTGCCAATATCTTGTATTTGGGCTCTGGAACAAGCTGCGATTGGGCTTACAGTGTTGCAAACGTAAAATTGGCATACACTATTGAGCTGAGGCCATCTAATATTACATACAGAAGCCGCTTTGAGATTCCTACAAAAAATATTTTCAGTATAGTCACAGAGATGTTTGAAGGACTCAAGACGATGCATTTTTATGTTGAACATAAAAATGTATATTATGAACCTTTCATAAGTAAGCTGAAACGATGGAGTTTATTTTAACGCAATATCACTGTAAATTTATGTCAAAATTTGACAAAACAGAACAAAATTAGTAAGTAAAGAGAATGTTCAATGGTAATTTAGTTACGAAAAGCTTCTATTATGCTTTTATATTAACCTTATTCGTAAAGGAGATGTGGTATGGAGGGATTACAGAGCTCGAAATACTTTCACGTATTATTATTACAGCGCCATCGTCAACAAAACCGCAAATGAAAGCATGGGAATCAGTTTTGACCATTACTTGCGATATGAAGAAGTAGTAGATAGATTATTTTCTAAATAACCCAGTTGGTATTTCAGGTCTTAGATTATTTAGGTAAAGTCTCCTCCAAATACAAAAATGTGTCTAAAATGGAAGACTTTGGTGTTTCATATGAACGTCGTCGCCTCGTTCTGCTCAAAATTGTAAATTTTGGGAGAATAATTAAACCCTTAATATTTATTGAAGCAGGGATACATGCAAGGGAGTGGGTAGCACCGGCTCAAGCCTTATTTATTATTCATCAATTGCTAGAAGTGCCCGACAATAAAGAGTTAATAGAAAAGGTTGATTGGATCGTGATCCCATTAGTCAACCCCGATGGATACGAATACTCCCATAGTGTTGTAAATAGTCCACTTATGTGATTCATTTTTAAGCGTTTGTACCAATAGGATCGAATGTGGAGGAAAAATCGTGCGAAGGGAAAAACTTGTGATGGTGTGGACCTTAATCGCAATTTCGACTTTCACTGGTCCCAACATGGTTCAAGCGATTACGAATGTTCAAGTACCTATGCCGGTGTTAGTGCATTTTCCGAACCTGAAAGCTTAGCTCTTAGTGCGGTTATAAAAAGGTACGCAAGCCGTACAAAATTATATCTCAGTATACATACAGCAGAACAATGCATCTTATTTCCTTGGGGTTACACCATGGAAGTTGCTGAAAATGATCTGGAGTTAAGACAACTTGCATCGTTAGTTGCTAGAAAGGTGTACAACATCAGCAAGGTCGAGTACAAAGTTGGAACTTCTGCTCAAACTTTAAACATAGTTTCTGGTTCGAGTCGAGATTGGGCTTACGGAGTCTGCAACATATCACTTGCCTTCACTATAGAGTTGGAGGCCCACCTAAATACGAGGCACTGCGATCGTTTTATAATGCCACCAAGAAAGATTAATAAAGTGGTTTCTGAAATGTTTGAAGGGATAAAAGTGTTTTACACATTTATTAAAGATAAATATTCCGTACATTGAATTAATTTACAAATAAAGAGCTATTCGATTCTATCTTTTTTTAATTGGTTTATAAATTTGTACTTGTTGAAAAAATGTTCATGATTTTGCAACGTAAAAATGCAACACTTTAATTCCTTCAAACATCTCTGAAACAACTTGTAGAATATCTTCTGGCGGTATTTCAAAGCGATGCTGTAATCTCTTACCACCTTTTAACTCGATGACATAACATAACTTTACATTAGCAACAGCATGAGCCCAATCAAAACTCGAACCAGATCCTATGTACAAAACATTTGCTGCGCTCCCAATCTTATACTGAGTTAAGTTTACTTTATGTACTGCATCTGATACTCTCTTGGCCAACTGGTGCAGTTCCTTGCCATTTTCAGGAAGATCCGTAGTGTATCCCCAAGGGTATAAAATTGATTGTGCGGCTGCATGGAGACTAACATACATTTTCATACATCGTGCGTTCTTCTCTATTAGTTTACTTAAAGCCAAGCTCTCCGGCTCTGAAAAAGGCCGTACCCCAGCAAAAAAGTTAGAACACTCCCTATCACTTGACCCATGACCTTTCCAGTGAAAATCAAAGTTTCTGTTTAAATCTACACCAAAACACGTACGGCCTCTTGCCCGATTTTTCCTCCAAATTCTGTTCTGGGAAGATTTTCAAATGTAAATACTTCTCAGTATCAACTTACCACTCGTCGCGAATATTCATATCCATCAGGATTTACTAATGGAACAATTAACCAATCCAAATCCTTTACCATTGCTGCATTATTAGAATTTTCCACCAATTGATGGATGATGTAAAGAGCTTGAGCGGAACTAATCCATTCCCTTGCATGTATTCCGGCGTCAATAAATATTAAAGGTTTCCTCTGGTTTGGTTTGCTTGAAATCCGAATGTAGGTGAGATTCCTATTTTCTATTGATAATCCAAAATTCTTCACTTCTACAATCTCTTGGTGTGTTCTTGAAAGCATCGTAAGATAGTGCTCAATCTAAAAGAAATACTCGAAATTCGTGATTATTACAACTATTCAAACCGCACATCTTGATAGGTGAGATATTGGTCAAATCTAACTCCTTCGATTTTGTTTGCAATTTTGTGTAGGTGTACTCTAGATAAAACTTGCATAATTTCTTTGTGGTAAGTATGTGTGTTACCTTGCAATTAAAGATGCAACGAATATCACGGTCATCAAGGACATATTGTAAGGAACTAAAATTTATAACGCATTCAATCAAATAGTGACACTTCAATTGATTTATTTTCTATACAAGGCAGATTTTATACAAGGTGCAACTGCAGAGTTTGAATGTTGTAAGCCAGTGAGCCCATTTTGATAACCAGTGCAAAGCTGAAATTGAATTTAACCACTTCAGTGTAGGCCTTCAACAAAGATTTGCTACGAGCAACCAAAATTGTTTTTTATAGTTTGAAATGTATTTAAGAATAATAGAGTATGGCTTCACAAGAAGTAAATCTATCAAGGAAGCACTAAAATGGATTGGTGAAGATACAAGGTAAGGCAAACATCGACACTTGGAGGAGAGGGTAGGTCGACAATTTATGTTCAGAATACATTTGACTCCAGATGACGATAAGAAATTACAACAACGTTAGAAAGGACCCCATTCCACGTTGGAATCCTGAAGGAGATAATCGAATCCCAGAAATCAGGATGGGAGAGCTATCTACCTATATGTTTAAACATGTGAGATATTGTTGAAGCTGTAATGTTTTTCCTTGTTTATTGAGTAAAACAGATTGTAGTTATAAAAACTCACTTGTCAATGCCAATATTAATTAATTAGAGTTCTTTTGAATACTGTGCGTGTGTTTTAATTATAGAGCAATTAAATAATGGTTTTAATATAAAAATATATTAGATATACGGTGGATAAAGCTGGATCTCCTTGAGCAAAACGATGGCCAGTGCTTTACGCTGCGATTGTGTGGTGTTCGGTCTCACCCCCTTTAAGCAATTAACATGTAACCTGTAAAAGGTGCGTATACCTGAAGCTATAAAAAGGCAGGTATACAATCCTAGAAGAGCATTTATTCACTTCATTTTCATTCAACATGGTTAATTGCGCATGCAACGGTGGGGCCGGTATTTCCCAATAAATATTGGGTATTTCCATCATACGTACAAATCGACCGATACTAATGCCGGCATACAGTTACCTTGTACATTTATTTGCCCGATAGCAAAATTGTCGGATAACGTACAGTTGCACGCAGAACAAGTACCGTATAATATTTTTGGGGACTTATTTGGGACATACTTATGTAATAGTTATACAGTGCGGTCCAAAGGTATGGAATAAATTCATTTTTAGCGTTATTATGTACTTTTGGGAAAAAACCTGAAACACGTCGATTTCTATTTATAATTTACCATTTTCTCGTATGAAAGTCTTACCACCCTCTTGCACCCCCTCGGAGGTATGAGCAACCCTTAAAAAAATTTAAATACGAACGGGTGGCTTGTGGCACCTTGTTTGAAAGGGATTTTCAATCTCTATTCAGCAATATAAAAAATTTTTAAATTTGGTACACTCGTAACTCAGAAATTGAATTTTGAAAAAGAAATAGTGTAGGTATTCTTTAACATGTTTTACAAGAATTAAATTAAATGTTCAATCTCTACCAGTATATCTAATTTTTTTTCTTCACCCAATGTATTTCTACCTCGTTTTTGCATATTTTTTACATGCCCAGTTTCACGAGATTTTCTTTCTATTTTACTAACTGTAGACTGTGAGATGTGGTGATCAGGGTATTTAGCATTAAACATTTCACAAAACTCCGTTTGAGTTCTTGTTCTATTACCACATCCAATCATAATTAAAATGTCTATTCTCTGTGTTTCTGTTAACTGAGCCATGATTTATTTACTGAAATGCACACACAAACAAAATTTGGCAATACACAAGCGTCTGTCAAAAATAACGTAGTCTACTGCTTAGATTTTTTGTTATTTTTTCTCAACAGAATCAGAACAAATAACAAAATACCTGATTATTAATTCAAATTAAACAGATAATTTTATGATCACCTTTAGTTATTTTTCAAGAAGTGACTGGTGGTCACTTTGAACATTTAATTTAATTCTTGTAAAACATGTTGAAAAATACACTATTTCTTTTTCAAAATTCAATTTCTGAGTTAAGAGTGTACCAAATTTAAAAATTTTTATATTGCTGAATAGAGATTTAAAATCCCTTTCAAACAAGGTGCCACAAGCCACCCGTTCGTATTTAAATTTTTTTAAGGGTTGCTCATACCTCCGAGGGGGTGCAAGAGGGTGGTAAGACTTTCATACGAGAAAATAGTAAATTATAAATAGAAATCGACGTGTTTCAGGTTTTTTCCCAAAAGTACATAATAACGCTAAAAATGAATTTATTCCATACCTTTGGACCGCACTGTATGAAGGTGGAAATACCAAAAATTCTTAACCTCGGTATTGTGCAACAATACAGAAGTTTGATTTGGTACCTAATTTTATGAACTCTGATCCTTCACTCGTGCTCACTCGATGCAATAAATGAGAACTTCAAATAATTCATAAACAAAATAGGATGCATTAGTAGGGCAATATAGTACGAATTAAAGAAAAGAAAAATAGCCAAGAGGAACGTTTCTTATCGAGAAAGCAGCTGCTGGAAAATATGAGGTCCTTGGTACATTCAAAGTGTCTAAAACCAGATACCTTCCTCAATGATGATACCACATCGTTTCCGAATCGCTAATGTTTCTTTTTAAAAAAATTATAATTACTGCGATATCTAGATTTTTCATATTCCCCGTCCAGGTTTGTTTTGCTGTTTTCTTTCAAAAAATTACACACAAAAAACATCCAACTTACCGGAATTATATACAACACCAAGCTTACGAATTACGTATCATAACACACACATAATCAAAAGCTTTATTATATGTTGCCTTCTCGCAAAGCAGTTCAGGGCATTAATGATAAAAGTAGAAATCGCATCAGAATATTGATGTTGATAAAATACTTTTTACTCATTGCATCGGATGAAAAAACTTACACTGGATTACGAATGAGCGCGAGACCGCAACAGTTGTTTGCTTTCGTAGACAACTTCCTTCATCCTACAAAAGCTTAGCGAGAGATCTTTAGAGATTACATAAAGAACCTACAATACTTTCACTGAGAGGATTGAATGTTCAATATCTAATTACAGTTGGCTAAAAAGCCTTTAATACTACTGTATATTTGAATCAGGACTCTTCTATTAGTCTATCTGAACTGAATGTATTGAATAATAAAAGAGTATTAAAAACTGTATGTTCGTTCAATATAAACGTGCAACGTTTTTAATCCCTCAAACATTTCTGATACTACATCTGATATGTATTCTTTGGGAATTTGGAATCGGCTTTCGAGTGTCGGACCGTCAAAATGTCTCAATTCGATGGTATACGAAAGCGAGATGTTTGTGTATCCATACACCCAGTCACGACTTGTACCAGATCCTACATAGAGGATGTTTGCCGCACTTCCCACTTTGTACTCGGTTGAATTCACTCTGAAGACGGTTTCGGATAGCCTTTGAGCTAATCTATGCAGTTCTTTACCATTAACGGGTAAATCAGTGGTGTAGCCCCAAGGATATAAAATAGACTTTGCGGCTGCATGAAAACTGATATAAATTTTAATACGTGCCGCGTTCTCTGTTATAAGGTTACTCAACGCCAAAGTTTCCGGTTCAGAAAAAGGACGTACACCAGAGAAATAATTAGAGCATTCACTCCTACTTGCACCCGGCTGTGACCATTGAAAGTCAAAGTTACGGTTTAAGTCAACTCCATCACATATTCGCCCTTTCGCACGATTTTTCCTCCAAAGCCGGTCCTGCAGTAGATGTTGTTTAAAATACACATTTAATTAACTTGATCTTACTACGGTGTGCGTATATTCATATCCATCGGGATTTACAAGAGGAACAATTAACCAATCGACTTTTCTAATTAATTTTGCATTTTTTGGATTTTCGACCAGTTGATTAATTATGTAAAGAGCTTGACATGGACCTAGCCATTCTCTTGCGTGCATTCCCGCATCTACAAATATTAATGGTTTTTTGTAATTGCCAGCAGTTCGAATTTTAATTGACGTCAGGTTACGCTTTTCATTTGACAGTCCGTAGTTTTTGACACAGACAATTTTTTTGTACGTATAATTGAGTTTATTGAGATAATCCTGAATCTGTAAGAAACCCAGCTTCATTAATAAATAATAGAAATGGGCACTGCATACCTCTTGATAACGAAGATACTCATTAAAACTAACTTCGCCCTTTTTGTTTTCACTTATTTCAGTGCTGAATGCGGTACTAATAGTTTATTAGGAAAAAGAATTACATACCTTACCTTAAATTGATGATCATAACGAGTGTAATAATAACTGACATACGTGTTTGAATCATGCTGTGCAATATACTTAAAACAAAGTGGTAGATATTATTTTTACAGCTGACAGTCACATATTCGGACATATTCACATCTTATTCCACAATGACAATGACAAATACCGTTTCCATAGATTACGGTCACATAATATATGGAGAGGGCCTATTCAATTAGTAAAAGGTTATGGCCGCCTGGTGTCTATATCCGTTATCCAAACTCGACCACTTTCTGGTTTAGTTATGCGTAGTTTTATCCTGGAACTCAACTAACAAGGTCTACAGAGTGAAACAGATTGGAGTCCCACATTTCAATAAATCGCTGAATTGTCACATGAGCAGATACAAGGAAAAAGTTACAATTTGGGGTGCAATTTTCTCTTGTAGGTATTGTAAGCCACGCTAATCGCGACTTTTAACAGGTGACAACATACTCTTTTACTTTTTACACTTCAAAATAGAAAAATTTGGAGAAACGCGATTCACAACACCACTTTTGGTTCGTTCTCGAGCAATTTCCTACGCTGTCTCGCTAACCCTGCGATTTTTTCCTGTTTGGGTATCTCAAGGGCGAGGGGCCCAATCTCGACTAGTTCCCGGTCCTGAATTTAAAATTTCCCCAGAACGACCAACTTTGTACTCTGTTTTATTAACATTGTACACTGCCTTGGACACTTCCATTCCAAGCTCCCGCAATTCTTCATCATTCTCAGGTGGATCGTTTAAATATCCGAAGGGATACAGAATTGCTTGAGCTGCTGAATGTAGGCTTATGTACAATTTTGTTCGATTGGCATATTGTAAAAATGATCTTGCCAAGTGCATCGGCCTCCGGTTCAGAAAACGGTTCAATTCCACCATAAAATATTGAACATTCATCTGTACTTAATCGCTACCACCCGATATTGACAACATGGCGGCGAGTGAAAAGTCGGTTCAATCGTCGGACAGTAAAAATACGGATTTTAATTGTTTGCAATGTAATCGTGTAGTTAAGAAACCGGTAACTTGTAGTGTATGTGGTGTTTCACATTATCATCCAAGTTGCGCGGAAACTGCCAAGGTTGTTACACCCCAAAATTCAATTATCTGCAAGGTATGTCAAGAAGACGCTAACGAAGACGAGTTTTCGATTCGCAATCTTCTGAAAGCCATTATAGTTGAAAAGGATGAAGTAATAAAAGGATTGCACGACAAGATTGCCCTATTAGAGGATAAAATAACATTAATTACGGAGGTAAACAAACTAAAATTTAACAGTAAAGATAAGGATTTAAATAAGTCTACAAAAGACGTAAAATCCAAATTTGTAAATCCTCAAGGTAAAAGTACTATCACATCCGAATTTGTTGCGGAGGCGATAAGAAATGTGAATGCTCTGGAGGTCAATGGTAACAATAAAGAATCTTCATCCAATCTTAACAAACAATCATCAACAGTAGTTGACAATAAAATAGTAACAAGGTCGGTGGCAGCTACTGCTGCTGTGGACAGTGTCAATAATGAATCTCCTGAGAACCAAAATTCAAACTGGACTTTGGTGTCAAGAGAAAAAAAGAAAACCGCTAAAAGAATGTATGGCATTAAGGGCACTTGTGCTGAATCTTCTCTAAAAGCAGCACAAAGGTTCAGCCATCTCCATATTAGAGGACTGGATCCCCTGTGTACGGAAGAAATGATAGTCGATCACTTGAAAGCAAACAATATTAAATCAGGTATGTGTTCTAAATTGAATTCTAAACACCCTGAAGAGTATGCATCATTTAAAGTGTCTGTTGTATCTACCGAACTGGAATCTGCAAAAGATCCAGTTGTGTGGCCTGTGGGCGTTATTGTAAATCAGTTTTTTACTTTTCGCCCGAAGACAACGGCAGAGACGTAACACAAAATAAGTTCAGTATTTTCCATCTAAATATACAATGTCTTCGACATTAGTTCAATGAACTGGAAGCTTTTCTCCTTCAGTATTTTATAAATTTCGATGTGTTATGCATCAGTGAACATTGGCTTAATAATACTGAACTAGGAACTTATAGTACTTTTAGCAGTTATGTGTTAGCATGTTTCTATTCTCGATCTGTTACATCACACGGTGGCGTGCTTTTGTATGTGCGGAATGGAGTCGTCTTTCAACCACTGGAAAACGTTAATATATTATCAACTGAGGTACATTGCGAACTAGCTTCGGTGATGGTTTCCAATGTTACCGTAATATGTATTTATCGGTCTCCTAATGGAGATTTTGATAGATTTATGACCATCATAGAACAGGTTTTAAATGTTGTGTCAAGATACAAGTGCGTTATCATTGCAGGTGACTTTAATATTAAATTTAACTTAGTGGATAGATTTGCAACTGCGTTTTGTGACTTATTGTCTACTTTCGGATTTTCACAAACTATATTTTCCCCCACTAGAGGGCAAAATTGTTTAGATAATATCTTCATAAATTTTGACACCAGGTCGATAAAAGCTAACGTACTCGAAACTTGTCTTTCAGATCACCTGGGACAGGCTATTGTAATCCCTAAAAATTTGTTGCAATTTAAAGATGGCAACAAAATAGAAAATACTAGAGTTAGACCAATCACCGCCAAAGGATCATGCATGCTCTTCACGTTGTTAACAAGCTGCAATTGGGACTTTTTAGATTCCCAGGATTTAAGCTGTGATCAGATGTTTGATATATTTTTCAAAAAATTTACTGATGGTTTTCTGGTAGCGTTTCCTCTTAAAAGTTTTTTTACTCGTTCTCGGGACAACAGAGTCGTATGGTTTAGTGATAAATGTAAACGTCTTAGAGATAAGTTAGCCTTCATCAATGATATCTATCGAGTCGATAGAAGTCACTTTGTTTTAAGTATAAAAAAGCGTCTCACTCTAGAATACAGGTATGCAATTAAGTGTGCGAAATGTGCAGCAAATGACAATTTTATTAGTAATGCAAGTAATCCCGGCAGAGCTGCTTGGCAGGTTATTGATTCGTGTAGGGCTAAGAGCAGGAAAAACGTCGACATCAGTATTGATGCGAACACGTTTAATACTCACTTTGTGCTACCACAAATGGCACTTACTCCTGATATCGGGGATACATCTGTCTATTTGGAGTCATGCAAAGCGCATACTTCTTGTAATCCGCAAAATATATTCCGCTTCCACGAGGTTGGTGAAGTTGAGATTAGGGAACTAATCAAAGCACTTAAGTGCACTAAATCCAAGGACGTATATGGTATTAGTATGAAGGTTATTAAAATGAATATTAGCTGGTTTGTGAATCCCCTAACGAAACTTGTTAACCTGTCTCTTCGCACGGGTGTTTTCCCAAATGCGTTAAAACGTGCTATAGTTACGCCACTGTACAAGAAAGGTGATCACAACAAGCCCGAAAACTATCGAGCTATTTCTATTCTACCAACGTTCTCTAAAGTCTTTGAGATGGTTCTATATAGGCAGGTCTCAAAACACTTGGAAGAGAATCACTTGCTTGTTGCCAACCAGTTTGGTTTTCGGAAAAACAGGAGCACTGCCCATGCGGCCATTCATTTTGTCAATTACTCTTTGAGGTGTTTCGAACAAGGTGAGCACTGCATGGCAATTTTCATTGACTTAACTCGTGCCTTCGACAGTGTGGTACACGAGTTACTAGTGTGGAAGCTGCAAGTGTTATACAATTTTGATGCAACTAGTCTAGCACTAATTAAATCATACCTATGCGGAAGAAAGCAAGCGGTTA
This sequence comes from Pyrocoelia pectoralis, assembly GCA_036250285.1. NCBI lineage: Eukaryota > Metazoa > Arthropoda > Insecta > Coleoptera > Lampyridae > Pyrocoelia > Pyrocoelia pectoralis. The sequence continues at coordinate 867,689 of CM070079.1, forward strand.
GGGTTAATGGAAATACATCGCACTTTCTTGAAATTCAGAGAGGCATGCCGCAAGGTTCCATTTTGGGACCACTTTTATTTTTAATATTCATCAACGATTTTTCGTTCCACCAAAAAGCTGCTGTTACTTGTCTTCAGTATGCGGATGACACAACTTTGTTTGTATCAAACCAGAATTTAGATAAGGTTTATGAAGAGGCTCGTAGAGCATTACAATTAGCCCAGAACTGGAGTGCGACAAATGAACTAACACTAAACTCTAGTAAAACAGTTCAAATGTTGATCACCCTTAAACTAAACGATTTTGATAATCCGTGCTACGCAAATTTTTTAGGTGTTAACATTGATCCGAAGTTGACGTTTAAGGAGCATGTGGCCAAAGTATCAAACACAATCTCTGGTAATATTTTCCTTTTACGGCGTTTATCGGCGAACGTTTCTGATCATATTCTTCGTATGGTCTACTTAGCAGTGATTCAGACTCACTTATTTTATTGTCATATTGTTTGGGGTAATTGTGCAAGTGCAACACGAATATTCTCTCTCCAACGTCGAGCCATTAGAATCTTAGGTAATCTGCCTTATAGAGAAGATTGCAAAAATGTGTTTAGTAGCTTTAGGTTACTAACGTTGCCGTGTATATTTATAATGCACTTTATTTTATATGCTAAGATTCATGCCCCAGAACTAAGCTTAAGATCGGATGTACATAGTTAAAATACAAGAAATTGTAGCAACCTAGATTTAAGACACTACAGATTGGAAAAGATCCACAGGAGTTTTGGTAATATTTCGTTTGTACTCTTTACTCTGCTGCCTGGTGAGGTCAGGAATTTGCCATATAATTTACTAAAAAATAGGTTGAAAAATTTCCTCATTGAAGGTGCGTTTTATAGTATAAGCGAATTCAAAGCTGGTAATTTAACTTTAATTTAATCGTATTGTAGTTTTTCTTCTGTAATTTCTTTTGACGTCTGTAAATGTTTTTTTTTTGGCATGCTTAACAGGAATAAATATTATTATTATTATTTATTGATTCACACTTACATAGTGGTACAATAATTAAATTATTATTATATGTACTTCGATTGTTATCGATACTCAGGCCAAGCCTGGTTAACTAATCGCACGGATCGAAATCAAGTTACGATTAGTCCTACTAATACATATATCTATACAATATAAATTTGAAGTTGCTGTTAAAAAGTGAACATACTAAATACTATACACATATTATGTTCATTAAATTAAATGACGTTGATAAAACCAACGCTGATCACATTTTAGATAATGTATTTGTTTGAGAAGCCTCGGTGTATTTGATCCCAATTTGTAAAAGCCACGTCCCGTCGACCCTCTTTCCGCGAAGGCATTAACATGAACGCAGCGTCGCGCATCAATAACAAAAAGAGACCCTATATTCCTAGGCTTCTCCGTTGGCGTCACTTATTCGTGACTTAGTGACTTTTTATAGAAAAGAAAAAATGAACATAATATGTATGTTTTGAAAAAGTGTTATGATTATTGTGTAAGCGTTTTTTGTTGTTTAGCTCGACGCATAGGTTGCACTCGAGTGGGTAATGTGTTGTTTGTGTTTTGTGTTAATTGCGAATTCTGATACTGTGAGTATATTGTGTGTTTACGTTTGAGTGCATGAGAACGAGTCAGAGGTGTTACATGAGTGATTGTTGAAGTGTTGTGTGTTGGTAATGGACTTTCTATAATGTTATGTTGTGTATGCAACAGAGTTTCAATTTGTGAAGGGAGGATTGAGTGTTGTGTTTCATTTTGTGTTTGAATGGTATTAGTTGAAAGTGTGTGATGTGGTTCTGAGTGATGTGCGGTATCTTCCGTTATGTTTAGAAATTTTCTAACTATGTGACAAGTGTTGATAATGACTGCCTTTTGTAATTGTATGTATATGTTCTTATCTAACCCTAAAATGTGCAAACTGTGATGTATTGTTTTTGGTATAACTCCGGTTGCACTAAGAACAATGGGTACTGTAAGAGCAGTTCCCATTCTCCATTGCGCTTTAAGTTCCTGAGCTATATCAGTGTATTTCCGATGTTTCTCTGCGTGTGTATTGGCTAAATTGTTTGTGTTGGGAACTGCAATATCTATTATGTATATGATTTTTTGTGTTTTATCTATAAGTGTTATATCTGGCCTATTGTTATATACAGTTTTATCTGTGAGTAGTGTCCTATCCCAATATAGTTTGTGTGTGGTGTTTTCAAGTACAACTTGCGGTGTATATTTGTAATAGGGTGTGTTATCAGTAGAAAGGTTATGTTTTGTGGCGAGTTTTTGGTGTATTATCTTAGCTACCTGATCGTGTCTGTGTTTGTATTCCGTTTGTGCTAGACGTGTACATGCTGATATAATGTGTTGTATTGTTTCTGGTCTTTGCGAGCATTGTCTACAAAGATCATGTGTAATTGTCCTATCTTTAATTATGTGTTTTCTGTAATTTCGTGTGTAAATGACCTGATCTTGTATGGCAAACATGAAACCCTCTGACTCTGGGAAAATATCACATTTGGTTAACCAAGCATGCGTTGCTATAATATCAACACAGTCTTCGTTAATCTCCTGTGGATATCGTCCATGTAAAGTCTTTTGTGTCCAAGTTTGTATGTTATGTGTGATGTACGTATCTCTACTCATTGGTGGTGTGATGTTTCTATTACTCATATTTAAGGGTGTGTAAGATTTGTCTGCAAGTGTGACTGTTTTGTGTAGCGCTGAAATGTGTGATTTGTTATAAAAGTATTCTCGTAGTTTGTGTATTTGTGTTTGGTGTAACAGGGCTATGTCTGTTAAGCCTCTACCTCCTCGTGAACGAGGAAGGTTATTATTATTATTATTATTATTATTATTATTATTATTATTGAAATTACGATTGCCTCCAACGCAGATTTTTCCTTTGGAACGATTTTTTCGCCACAGTCGATCGTAATTAAAAGTATTAGAACGGCAATACTTCAATCACTGAAAAACTTACAGTAGTGTGGGTGTATTCGTACCCATCGGGATTGGCTAAAGATATAATGACCCAATCAACATTTTCAATTAGTTCCCTATTACTTGGGTCTTGAACGAGTTGATTGATTATGTAAAGCGCTTGAGCTGGTGCAAGCCATTCTAGAACATGTAAACCGGCGTCTACTATTATCAGCGGTTTCTTAGTGCAACTTTTTGATGATATTCTTATCAACGTAAGACTACGATTTTCATAGGAATGACCGTAATTCTCAAACGTAACTAAATCTTTATAGTTTTGTTCCAGATTTCGCAGATAGTTTTGGATCTACAAAAAATGCTGAAATATTTTGATTCTGCGTTGAAAGTTGAACTTACATCCACGTAACGAAGATATCGATCAAAAGTGATATAAATCGTTTCTAATTAAAGTTCTTTCTAGGCTACAATTTGGTTAAGTATGAAAATATGAAAATTAACTCCAATTGTTATTAATTAACTGTTAAGTTTCTCCAGTAATCGGAGACCTTCTCGTGGAGTGGTTGCAGGTACAAATGTTAGATATACACCAGGGTACTTCTATCTATTTGCCGACGTTTCGACCAGGGGGTGCCTAGTCTTTTTCGAGGCTCTTTATTCGGTAAGAGAAAAAAACATATTTATTTATTTATTTATATATTTATAAGAGTCATGTATCACGCCTCAAGGCATTTACATTTGCCAACAATTCACAAACTAGATTACAAACACATAGATACTAACAATAAACTACAGAAATACAAACAACAAACAACGAATTACTGTTCCATTTTATAACTGTAGTGATGGAAGTCATCATGATTGTAAAAGGCATTCCGTAACAAAAAATTATATAGTATAATAGTTAATACCTAATCATACACAATTTTCTGTGACATAAAATTTTAATTTTAAATTTTTAGTTGCTTAGATTAGTGTTACCAAGTTTTACTGAATTTATTATTTTATGTCACACAAAATTGTGTATGATTAGGTATTAACTATGTTTTTTTCTCTTACCGAATAAAGAGCCTCGAAAAAGACTAGGCACCCCTGGTCGAAACGTCGGCAAATAGGTAGAAGTACCCTGGTGTATATCTAACATTTGTACCTGCAACCACTCCACGAGAAGGTCTCAATCACGTGATAATTGTGACTTTACCTAACGTGGCGGTGCAAAAAGAAAACACCTATTAATATTAAAGATGTATGCTTTTATTTATTTCTTTTGATGTTCATATCCCTTGTGCTTGTCTAATTATAATACAGCCAGTATTATATTTAGCTAATAAATGTTGACACCTGAAACGCAGCGTATGGAAAATGCAAACGTTTTTCAGTTAGATGTTACAATAGTGTATTGGCACTCGGAACGAAATTGGTTTCTTCGCAACCATTCTTTAGTCTTGAAATGATCAGTGTCGCCACCTTAGGTTAAATAAATTAAATCACCACTTGCTTCAATGGAGATATTTGAATGTGTAAAAGTGTAAATTTTATCTTTAACCGACTATCAAGTTTTCCATAAATAAAGATCACTCAACTAATACTTGTTCTTAATTAAAACCGACGATATTGTTGTCAACAGTATTTAGGTCAATAATTTCACATATTATCACAATTCTCACAAATAATAACCGCCATTAACTAGAACATGAAACTACACCAACAAAATTATGACGTTGTCGATAAATAATTATCCTGTGTTTAAATTAATTACAAGCCGTACCTATGGCGTATTTTATTATTCATTCGTTATAATGTTGTGAATTATTCATAAGACGAATTTTATTATACTTTTGTACTGTGATAAAAATGGACCGAACGCTCTCCACTTATTTTATTGACTGAAATTTAGTCGTTTTTTTCAATCATAGTAACGCTATAATTTGTTTTATGATCTTCGGTTTACGGATCGGTTTTGTTACTTTCACTTCTTAGCCATAGAAAATATATGTTCTTAGCAAATATTGGTCAGATCTGGAGATTGTTAGAAAAGTATCGAAAGAATTAACGAAAAAGTAAGAAAATAGCTAAAAATGGGTTCATTACATACTTGAAATTGCAATGAGCGTGAGCCATAATAATAGTAGTAATAATAATAAATCTTTTAATAACGAAAATTGATTACTTATGTAAAATAGAAATCAGATGTTCTTCAAATCGGTTGAACGTTTCTCATTCAGCACTGTTTGTGTAAAGTATGAAATCTAAATAGTTATAGTATAAAGCCTCAGAAGAGAAACATTGCAATTGTTAAAAATAATCAGAACTCTCTCTATTCGTAAACGCGCAGTCGCCCACCCCCCTCAGTTGGTTAAATTATTGGTAGCAAATAATAGTGTAGAAATGCGTGCATAAGGACAGTGGCGTACGCAGACTATAGCGTTGGGAGGGGATATAAAAAGTGCGGTGTGATCTACCAATTGTAATAAACATTTGTTTTACAGAATGTTATAATATTATTATAATACAAAATCCAATCGGCTTGGCTGTCGTGCAAGTTCCTCTATTAGTTCGTCTTCTGAAACGGGTAGTTTATGAATTGACATTATTGCCAGTCCATAAAATCTGTTCTGTGAGGTTGAATTTCTAAGATAGGTCTTTTTTAAAGGATTAATAAGAATAAGCGTAAAATAGAATGGAAGGGTAGGACGCTTGGGAGGGGATATATCCCCCATATTGGGTACGCCACTGATAACGACATCATCAATTGGTGTAAAATACCAAGTTCATAAATATAAAATGCTAATAGTATATTAAGCAACTAGTTTCATCTTTCATAAGTTGTGCATTGTAGGACGCGTCCAAAATTGAAATACGAGCCGCGTAGCGGCGAGTATTTCAATGGACAAAGCGACACTACCACCAGTCCAATTGCCTGGGTCCCTCGGATTCGAGTGCCCCAAACTGATGTTGCCACAAGCATTATTGAAGTTAATAGAAGAAAAACTTGCGATTTTCAATTAGATATTGGCTAGAGAGTATATTGTCGATAGAGGGTAAAGTAATGCACTCCTTAAGAGGAAACCTGGATGAAATAATCGATGTGTTTTTCAAGATGAAAATTTACAGCTTAAATTATGAACTATATTTTGATTGTAATACACGAGTTGTAATTTGGCAATCCTTTTTTTTTAATGTGGGGCCCCTACTTGCACTGGAGCCCCGGAATGTGTAGTTAGGCGAATGTAAGTTGCAGCAACATAAGCAAAAACATTTACAAGTTCGATAAACTGTGTATTTAGAAAATGTGTTATTTATTACATTTCAATGTGAAATGATGCACACTTGTAATGGAATTGTGAATGTTTGACCTATAATACAAACAAAATTTATCATTAATTCTTTGCAAAATGTAACGCACTTACTCTTGCTAATATGACGCTGAAATTTTTTGTCTTCAAAACACTGCATTTCGTTACACAGCCAGGTTTAAAAATATTAAAGAAGTTCAAATTTTTGTAAGCTTTCATACAGAAACTAGTAGTTAGTAGAGTGTAGAGGTCAGAAGGTTATGTTGACCCATCTTTGAAAAATAAACTTTGAATTGAAGTTTCTCAAATGCTTTCATTGGAGCCCACCAATATTAAAGTAGTTCGGCTGTTTCGTTTTTGACGTTAGGATTTGTCGAGAGTAGGCTCAAATTAAAGCTTGAAGCGTCCTGAACACGATGCCGTTCAGAAAAAGTTCTCTTACCGGACTTAAAAATCGCCTTTTTAACATGGGCTCTTATGGGAGAATTTGTTTTATCGTGATTAAAGCCAAAATAAGCGTTAAATCCCAAAACGGGCTCGGTAGAAATATTCTTTGAATCGTGACGAATCGATAGGTATAAAGAAAAGTACCTCTTACCGGTACCAAAAAAGAGAAATCGGGAAAAAAGACCCAAAAAGAGGCCCGTCGTCGGCTGCTGCCGTTTCCGGTCAGACACAGCAGCCAACATCCCGGCAGTGAACGAAGCATTCGCGGCGCTGATTTTATGATTCCGCGAACGTTCGGGACCCATAAATTCAATATTTAGATGTCAAATTATACCTAGCCGATTTATTTATAAAAAAATATTAGTGTTTGTAGGCGTTTTTACGCAATGTGTCAGTTGTAGTACTTCATCGCCGGGAATTGGTATGAGACCCAAAAATAGTCAAGTGTAGCACTAAATAACATCTTAAAAAAAATTAAATGGCATTTAAGAACAAAAATAGCCTGTTTAGAGAGTAAATAACACATATAACTAAACCCTCAAAATACTAAATAAGTATTTTATAGACGTTAATTAGTCCTTAAAAAAATTGTTCTCAGTCACTCATTTGACTTGGCTAGAAACCAGCCGAACTACTTTAACTTGCCCGGATGTTCCACTGCTTCCACGGATTGTCACACAGCTTCTAATACAAATTATTTTTAACAAAATATCATATCGAGTCATAATCTTTTACCTGCGGCCTCTGGCCGGTGTTAACATTAATCCCAAGCAAAACTTCAATGTAACTGTTAATATTTATAATAATTGTACATTTTCGGGACGTAATTAAACTAAATCGTTTTGTTTGTTGACTTGCCGTTATGTATTTATTAATAAATATTCGAACAAGAACGTGGTAAAAAAACCAGGGTTAGGTAAACTTTTCATAATAAATGTGTGTTAGATTCAATGAACTGTATACTATAGTATACAGTTCATTGGTTAGATTTCTGACATTCAGTGTTACCAAGAACTTTTTTCGATCCAATACTGACCCTGATTTCTATCGCGTTGAAGGCCTCCAAAGCTCTCTTACGTCTGCCCAGTTTGGTGTTCTTCTTAGCCACCTTTCTTTCACCTGCACGCACTGATCTTGGTTTACGTTGGCCCATTCCACTGAAATCTCTACGAATTTGTTTGATGAATTCCGAAATTTTCGAATAATGAGAGCAATTTACGAGGAAATTTAGCCGGAGGTAAAGAGTTGTGATGGAACGACAATTTTTCCTGCTAGTACGCCAAAAATTCACTCGCCATTGGAAAATACTCGGACTTCATTTTTTGGAAAACTCGCTGTGACCACTGTATTGATCGGATTGTTGACTTTTATATCTGAAAATGACCCCAATGAACCCTCACGGCAGTTATGCCTATCGATATCGCATTGGGGTATGCTATTTCTATTGTAATTTTGAAAGAATCGCAAAATATCGCAAGAAAACAGTATCTGTCTCACTTTGACACATCCTAGACAGCTTGAAACATTATACTTTTTGCTAAAACTAGGCATATGAGCCGTGGCATGTTCTTAGGGTCATTTTGAGATATAAAACTCCATGATCGGAGCAAAACTATGATCAGAGCGAGTTGTCCAGAAATGCATGCCAAAGTCCAATTTTAACATGACTTTTATATGGGAGTGCGATTATGAAATTTTTATTACTTATGACAATTGAACCCCTCCTTAACGCACTCGAATTTCTATTGAGTGCGGTAATAGCTTTGTTAACGACGCGAAATAGAAAAATTCTTTTTAAGGATATACCACGTAGGGAAGGTGAAAAAAAATTAAGTGGGCACCACTTAGGTACATGATGTTTGGCTTCGCTTCTAACAGTATATTTCGTCACCCTGTATCAATGGGAGTGTACGTGTAACCTATTCTCGCTGGTTTAATTTGCACGTTTACCTCTGACGTATCCTTACAAATGTTATAACGTAAATCATGTCAGAACCCTTCATAAAAGAGGATCAGTAGGAGATATTTTTAAATGTATTAATTAATCTTATTGTATTTTACTACGCTGTACTTGATTAATGAATTTCATTATTCTTATTTGTTTCGAGCTCCCCAAATTGTAGCGAAAAATTGCTTTATACATTTTTACGAACTTTACAAAAAGGGTGTGGGCATCTTTAAATTTTATATTTCGCAATTGGAGTGTTTTATTGAGGATGAAGATAGATATCGTTATTATCTCTTTAAGTTCTACTTTTGATAACGTAATTATGGAACATTTTAATACCCTCGAACATTTCAGTAACCACAGCCAAGATATTTTCAGGGGGCATTTGGTGAACTTGTGTCGGACCAGGGGGCAATTCAACAGTGTAAGATAGACTAATATTAGCAAAACCATAAGACCAATCTCGACTAGATCCAGCGGTGTAGGTAAAAATTTGTACGGAACTTCCAACCTTGTACCTAGTGCCATTTACGGCATAAATTGCATCAGACACACTTAATCCAAGTTCAAGTAATTCGTTTCCATTTGAAGGTAGATCTGATGTATACCCCCATGGATGCAAAAGGGCTTGCAGCGGTGTATGAATGCTGAGATATAATTTTGTATCTTTGGCATGTTCCAAAATAACTTTACTGAGGGCGACCGTTTCAGGTTCAGAAAAAGGATTTGAACCTGCGTAATTATTTGAACATTCGTCGTCATCACCTCCTTGTCCCGACCAATGAAAGTCAAAATTTCGATTAGCGTCCACTCCATCGCATACCTGCCCTTTTGAGCGAGTTTTCCTCCACAAACGGTCCTAAAAGCTTGACTCTAAAATTGCCAGTGGAAAAAGATACACTTACTGTCGTATGTGCATATTCGTATCCATCTGGATTGATAAGAGGAACAATTACCCAGTTAATATTCTCTATAAATTTCCTATTCTTAGGGTTTTCAACCAATTGGTTAATAAGATACAGTGCTTGTGCCGGAGCCAACCACTCACGAGAGTGAATTCCAGCATCTACCAATATAGTTGGCTTATGGCTTCTACACCCCATAGATATTTTAATTAAGGTGAGATTCCTGCCTTCGTAAGACAATCCATAATTCTCAACTGTAACAATGTCCTTGTACCGCAACGCTAGCTTTTCAAGATAATTTTGAATCTACAATGACTCCCTATTAGATCCTTCTTTACATCTTAGCTGGTTAAAACTTACTTCATAGTAACGCATATATCTATCAAAGCTCACACTACCTTTATTTAACGGAATTTCTTCCATTTTTTTTCTTCTTTCTTCGTTAATTACACTAAAAAGATTACGATTATTAAGAATGACGATTCCTAAAATGCTACCTTTCCATATCTTCAATTAGAACTTTAAAACCCTCATTGTTAAATAGTTTCTCGAAAGTATTTTGGTAGTCTGGAGAAACCATTATTGTGCAAGCTTGATAAAGTCGTTTCGGGTTCATCCATATATCTACATTTTTGTTATTCTCTAATATCTCTAGTAGCTTCAGATGATCATTGTTATTTGGAGTAATTTGGTATACTTTGTAGTCATCATATGTAACCTTCTTGGCAAAAACCTCGACTACTAAGAAGATAATAACCGTAGACTTTAAGATCATAGCTACACAACTATCGTATCAAAGTGTACGCTATTATTAAAAGAAGATCATTGCACTTACTAATGTGATAAAACATAAAAGATAAGATATATAAACGGTCGAAAGGTGGATTTTTTATCATGTCAACGAAATAATACGTTGTATTTGAATTTGAAGTACTTATATGTATGTATATTCTCCCCTTTTGCTGCTCAGGATAAAAATTCGATCAGTAAAGATATTTTTGGTTCTCTTATTGAGAAACAAAAATCGCTTTGAAGAATCATACAGATTAAAATTGAGAAATATTACAAAAATCCTGTAACTGCACCCCACGTAAAATCTGAACTAGCAGTAACTACTTTGAACAGTATTATATGGCATAAAAACTTGGCTTCAAGCAAATGTTTATAGATCATTTCGCACTATCTTCAGGCCTGAATATAAATATATAATTTTTAAGGATGTACAGTAGAACCTCAGTTTACCGAGCTTTGATTAACCGAGGTTCCGTATTATCCGAGTCTAAATACATACGTAAAAATTTTTTTTATACGTGCAATTTATACTATGTACGTGATTAAATATGCAATTGTACGAAGATATTTGTGACCTTGCCACGCGTGCTACCCGCGCCACCCTACCGACTTGCCGCTTTTTCTCTATTTGTTTTCGCTATTGTAGTTCGGCGGCTTCATTCGTCAGTAATTAGTGCCAGTGCAAGTTTCATTTATCCGTCGCTTGTTGAAAACATCGATATGAGTGCAAAAAGAAAACGCGTTGTGCTTTCTTTAGAACAAAAACTTGATGCAATTAAACGTTTGTCCGCGTTATCCGAGTTTTTACTTATCCGAGTTTACGTCGGTCCACATTAGCTCGGTTAAGCGAGGTTCTACTGTATGTCAATTCAGAATCCACAGCAATTCCATATTTCAGAAATAAAATAAATAAAAAGAACATTATTCAGAATCTTCACGCCACACTAAAGGAAGGAAACCAATATACAGTGTGGAAATTAAGTAGCGGATAAATTCGGTAACTCCGTTAATCTGCATGATAGAGACAAAATCTAAAAGACGTGTAGCGATTTAAATTGAATTTTTTCTTATGTAACCTATTCAAAATTTTATATCGTTGAAAAGAGCTTGAAAAACTCTAAAAAAAATAAAAAATAAAAAATATTGGTTGTCGTTTAAAAAAAATATTGATGACGTCACAACTTTCAAAACAATTGATATAAACATCTGAAAGAACCTTTTCCATATGCGCTGTAATTTAAATCGCTACACGTCTTTTAAATTTTGTCTCTATCACTCTATCATACAGATTAACGGAGTTACCGAATTTATCCGCTACTTAATTTCCACACTGTATGTATATGAGTGTAGGTAGTATATCAAATTTTTTATTCTATTATTACTGATGCATCAGTGCACATTTTGATATCGAATTGCTCTTTTTTGTGACAGAATGCCGATCGATACTATTGCAAGTATCTATTATGGATTTCCATAGTTTTCAATCGTTTCATATGATTTCTATTTCCATGCAAGAAAATCTAAATTGGGAAAAAGTTGATAACGTTTTGTCCACCTTCTATCCTTTTTACATTATAAAGTTATTTTAAGTGAACTATAAATTCATCTTTCAGTTTATTGAACATTTACCTCAGTATTATTAATCCCCTCTCGCCCATATACTTACTCCAAAGCTTTACGATACTTCCCCATTTTCACGATAATTCCACAACTTATAACTCATAACTCAATTTAGTCTCTTATTCTTTCACTTATATTATTATAATTCTTCAGTACGTTTTAATGATAAAATGCGAACTTAATACATGAAAAATCGTAAAATGGGCGTAAAAGTGGTTTAAATATTCATACACCTGTAATCTTAGCGTTTATTGCATATGAAATGCTTTATAGGTGTATTCACAGTGGGATAATAAAAGCATAAGGCTCGTTTGCAGGTAATAAATTGACATATTTTCGTAAAATATTACCTACGAATAAAATAAAATGAATAGAAAGGAAAATATTTTCAAAATTCTTAAACAATGAATGGGGTTTCATAGAGATGCTGCACAAATATTTTTCAGCACCTACTTTCCGGTATTTATTATTTGGCTTGCTATTATAAAACAGTGTAAACAATTCTGTTCTCATTTATGATCTATGATCTAGTAATTTGTTAAAATTCCCCAACTGTTTGTCTCTTGTGGCCCAGATATCGCTGACGAGCGTCAAATAAATGTGAGGAGTAGGTAGAATGTGTAAAATGATAAAATACGTCGTGAATTGCCTATCCACGTAATGAATATGGACGCAGATTAATTTTACCGCTCTTTATAACGCAAATGACGAATAACCATGTCGATAGAAACGCATTAAATATTCAAAACTTAGGGTTGTATTAATGAAACAATAAAATTCCCATTTACGGTGCTTAATTTGTAAATCCAGTTTACATTTAATTACAATTCCTATCATCACGTACGTTTTTGAAATGTTGATTTTAATCACGTATTTGCAATTTGTGTCATTCGTTACACGAAATAAAATATTCTGAAAAAATAATAATTTATGTAAATAACAACAATAAATGGTGACTTGGTTTATCCGGGAATTTCACGTAATTATGAAGAATTATTCTTCCGATAAAGACATAATAAGATTTAATGATCCTTTACACAATGACTAACGCGAGAAGTTTTGTAGTTCGATTCGCTAAAGCCACAATGATCGGAGCTTTCGTGACAAACTAGGTTGTTTGCATAACGATCGCTTAAAAATGGTGAAGAGACATGAGATTGAGTGGAACCTGAAAGGTCGATTTAGGTCCTGTCTTTTCATCTCGTAATAAATTTAATACGATGAATCAGTTCGATCAAAATCGTTCCCAAAGATATTAATTACCGCTATTGTTTGTACCAACGAAGAAATGTTCTCAGTTATAAGATTTCTAACTGCTAACATTCGTAGAGGAACGATTTAATGCGTATAGAAGTAGTTAAATGAGTTTATTGAAAAATTTTTATTTGTTCTGGGTTAAACTGTGTAGTAATGGAATTGATTAAATAATCCCAAACGTTTCGACACCAATTGCAGGTGCCTTCTTCAGTGGGTTAAAAATTAAAATTAAAAATTAAAACGAAAAGAAAACTGACAAATTGCACAATTAAAACTAAATTGTCAACTAATATATACGCCAACTAAATAATTAAATATTATTATCTATAACACGAACATTTTTCAAAACCAAGTGCCAAGTCTTATTAAGGCAAATATTATCGAACTGTCTATTAATATTGTTAGGGTGTTTATAAATTTCAATGGCTTCACGTTGAAGGCGAACATAAAAATTAGAAGTTCTCGATAAAATCTTCATATCATGAAACAGAACATCATGACTAAGATTATTTAACGCATGTTCTGCTATTGCAGATTTTTCAGGTTGATTTAATCTGCAAAAACGCATGTGTTCTTTCCTTCTAGTTAAAAAGCTACGTTTAGTAGTTCCAATATATACCAAACCACAAGAACATAAAATTTTATAAACACCTGAAGCTGTCAATGGATCTAAAGGGTCCTTAGGAGATCTCAAAAACTCAGAAATTTTCTTTGTTGGAATAAAAATTGTCTTTATGTTATTTTTCTCTAATATTCTACCAATTTTATCAGTAACTCCTCCAATATATGGAAGAAAAACCATGCCCAAATGTGGTAATTTTTCTCGAAGTTGTTTAGGTTTAGAAGAAAAAACTTTGTTAATTTCCAAAAGAGAATAACCATTGGCTTGTAGAGACATACGAAGGTGTTGTAATTCTTCATCTAAATGTGTAGGATCTGAAACTTTTTTTGCTCTGTCAAATAATGTCTTGATAACACCAATCTTCTGACAAGGATGGTGATTAGAGAGTTTGTTCAGATATCTATCTGTATGTGTCGGCTTACGGTATACACTAAAAGAAAGATTTAATGAATCGGTTTTTGAATAAGTATATCTAAGAATGGTAAACGTCCATTAATTTCACATTCCATAGTGAATTGAATATTAGGATGAATGTTGTTCAAATGTTTCAAAAAGAAGTGTAAGGAATCTAATCCATGATTCCATATTACAAATGTATCATCTACATAACGGTACCAAATTTTAGGTTTTAAAACAGCACTTTCAAGAGCAATGGATTCAAATTTCTCCATATAAAAGTTAGCAATTACTGGACTAAGAGGATTACCCATAGCTACTCCATCCACTTGTTCAAAAAATTGTTTATTCCATTGAAAATATGTGGTTGTTAAGCAGTGATGGAAAAGAATTGATACATCTTTTGGAAAAATTTCCTTGATATATTTGAGTGTTTCCATCAATGGTACTTTGGTAAAAAGAGAAATCACATCAAAGCTAACAAGAATGTCTTCTTCTTCAAGTTTAAAATTTTTCATGCGTTCAATAAAGTGATCTGAATTCTTAATATGGTGTGTCGTTTGACCAATATGAGGTTGTAATAATCTTGTTAAATATTTAGAAAGACCATAAGTAGGAGATCCAATAGTGCTAACAATGGGACGAAGTGGAACATTAGCTTTGTGAATTTTTGGAAGACCATACAGACGTGGAGAAATTGCTTCTGTATTAGTTAATTCACGTTTAATAGTATCAGGTATTGAAGAATATTTAATAAGATTTTTTGTTTTAAGTAAAAACTTATTTGTTGGATCTTTAGGAAGAATCTTATATATCTGTGGATCAAGTAATTGTTGGAGTTTCATATTATAATCTTCCATATTAAGAATTACAGTAGCATTTCCTTTATCTGCTGAAAGGACAATCACATCTTTATCACCCTTAAGTTCTTTTAATGCATGGCGTTGAGAAAATGTGAGATTGCTTTTAATAGGTTTAGCATTACGAAGAATTCTAACTGATTGGTATCTAATTTCTTCAATAGTGTCTACAGGTAAAAATCTAATACCTGCTTCAATATTAGAAATTATGTCTTCTACTGGTAATATTTTAGGAGTAACAGCAAAATTTTTACCTTTAGCTAATGCATTTAATGCATTTTCAGATAAAGGTTTGCTTGACAGATTAATGACAATACGATTGATATCCAAAGAAGGTTTCTTATTGTATTGTGATCTTTGAAATAAACGTTCAAATTTATCTTTATGGCGTTTTATAGAGTGTTCAAAAAATATTTCCATATTACGAAAAGTAATAATGTCAACTTTATCCCAATCCTTTGTAGAAAGTTGTTTACCAAGTTGTAAGTGTAAATTAAAAAGTTCTCTTGAAGATTTATCCAAATCTTTTCTAATCATATGAATTTGATTACGAAGTAAAGCTTCTTCAGTATTTTTATAGATACGAAGAGCTTGATAATTAACAAAATTACGTTTGATATGTAAAAACTTTGGAATAACATGTTGGTCACGACATCTTAAAAGGAATGTAAGAGTTGACAAAAGTTGTGCATTCTTCTTTCTAAGATTTTCCAGTTTTCTAATCGATTTGTATGTTTCTTCCCCATAAAGATTTGTAATATAATAATGAAAGCTTCCACAGTTGTTCATATTTATTGAAAAATTTTTATTTGTTCTGGGTTAAACTGTGTAGTAATGGAATTGATTAAATAATCCCAAACGTTTCGACACCAATTGCAGGTGCCTTCTTCAGTGGGTTAAAAATTAAAATTAAAAATTAAAACGAAAAGAAAACTGACAAATTGCACAATTAAAACTAAATTGTCAACTAATATATACGCCAACTAAATAATTAAATATTATTATCTATAACACGAACATTTTTCAAAACCAAGTGCCAAGTCTTATTAAGGCAAATATTATCGAACTGTCTATTAATATTGTTAGGGTGTTTATAAATTTCAATGGCTTCACGTTGAAGGCGAACATAAAAATTAGAAGTTCTCGATAAAATCTTCATATCATGAAACAGAACATCATGACTAAGATTATTTAACGCATGTTCTGCTATTGCAGATTTTTCAGGTTGATTTAATCTGCAAAAACGCATGTGTTCTTTCCTTCTAGTTAAAAAGCTACGTTTAGTAGTTCCAATATATACCAAACCACAAGAACATAAAATTTTATAAACACCTGAAGCTGTCAATGGATCTAAAGGGTCCTTAGGAGATCTCAAAAACTCAGAAATTTTCTTTGTTGGAATAAAAATTGTCTTTATGTTATTTTTCTCTAATATTCTACCAATTTTATCAGTAACTCCTCCAATATATGGAAGAAAAACCATGCCCAAATGTGGTAATTTTTCTCGAAGTTGTTTAGGTTTAGAAGAAAAAACTTTGTTAATTTCCAAAAGAGAATAACCATTGGCTTGTAGAGACATACGAAGGTGTTGTAATTCTTCATCTAAATGTGTAGGATCTGAAACTTTTTTGCTCTGTCAAATAATGTCTTGATAACACCAATCTTCTGACAAGGATGGTGATTAGAGAGTTTGTTCAGATATCTATCTGTATGTGTCGGCTTACGGTATACACTAAAAGAAAGATTTAATGAATCGGTTTTTGAAATAAGTATATCTAAGAATGGTAAACGTCCATTAATTTCACATTCCATAGTGAATTGAATATTAGGATGAATGTTGTTCAAATGTTTCAAAAAGAAGTGTAAGGAATCTAATCCATGATTCCATATTACAAATGTATCATCTACATAACGGTACCAAATTTTAGGTTTTAAAACAGCACTTTCAAGAGCAATGGATTCAAATTTCTCCATATAAAAGTTAGCAATTACTGGACTAAGAGGATTACCCATAGCTACTCCATCCACTTGTTCAAAAAATTGTTTATTCCATTGAAAATATGTGGTTGTTAAGCAGTGATGGAAAAGAATTGATACATCTTTTGGAAAAATTTCCTTGATATATTTGAGTGTTTCCATCAATGGTACTTTGGTAAAAAGAGAAATCACATCAAAGCTAACAAGAATGTCTTCTTCTTCAAGTTTAAAATTTTTCATGCGTTCAATAAAGTGATCTGAATTCTTAATATGGTGTGTCGTTTGACCAATATGAGGTTGTAATAATCTTGTTAAATATTTAGAAAGACCATAAGTAGGAGATCCAATAGTGCTAACAATGGGACGAAGTGGAACATTAGCTTTGTGAATTTTTGGAAGACCATACAGACGTGGAGAAATTGCTTCTGTATTAGTTAATTCACGTTTAATAGTATCAGGTATTGAAGAATATTTAATAAGATTTTTTGTTTTAAGTAAAAACTTATTTGTTGGATCTTTAGGAAGAATCTTATATATCTGTGGATCAAGTAATTGTTGGAGTTTCATATTATAATCTTCCATATTAAGAATTACAGTAGCATTTCCTTTATCTGCTGAAAGGACAATCACATCTTTATCACCCTTAAGTTCTTTTAATGCATGGCGTTGAGAAAATGTGAGATTGCTTTTAATAGGTTTAGCATTACGAAGAATTCTAACTGATTGGTATCTAATTTCTTCAATAGTGTCTACAGGTAAAAATCTAATACCTGCTTCAATATTAGAAATTATGTCTTCTACTGGTAATATTTTAGGAGTAACAGCAAAATTTTTACCTTTAGCTAATGCATTTAATGCATTTTCAGATAAAGGTTTGCTTGACAGATTAATGACAATACGATTGATATCCAAAGAAGGTTTCTTATTGTATTGTGATCTTTGAAATAAACGTTCAAATTTATCTTTATGGCGTTTTATAGAGTGTTCAAAAAATATTTCCATATTACGAAAAGTAATAATGTCAACTTTATCCCAATCCTTTGTAGAAAGTTGTTTACCAAGTTGTAAGTGTAAATTAAAAAGTTCTCTTGAAGATTTATCCAAATCTTTTCTAATCATATGAATTTGATTACGAAGTAAAGCTTCTTCAGTATTTTTATAGATACGAAGAGCTTGATAATTAACAAAATTACGTTTGATATGTAAAAACTTTGGAATAACATGTTGGTCACGACATCTTAAAAGGAATGTAAGAGTTGACAAAAGTTGTGCATTCTTCTTTCTAAGATTTTCCAGTTTTCTAATCGATTTGTATGTTTCTTCCCCATAAAGATTTGTAATATAATAATGAAAGCTTCCACAGTTGTTCATATTTATTGAAAAATTTTTATTTGTTCTGGGTTAAACTGTGTAGTAATGGAATTGATTAAATAATCCCAAACGTTTCGACACCAATTGCAGGTGCCTTCTTCAGTGGGTTAAAAATTAAAATTAAAAATTAAAACGAAAAGAAAACTGACAAATTGCACAATTAAAACTAAATTGTCAACTAATATATACGCCAACTAAATAATTAAATATTATTATCTATAACACGAACATTTTTCAAAACCAAGTGCCAAGTCTTATTAAGGCAAATATTATCGAACTGTCTATTAATATTGTTAGGGTGTTTATAAATTTCAATGGCTTCACGTTGAAGGCGAACATAAAAATTAGAAGTTCTCGATAAAATCTTCATATCATGAAACAGAACATCATGACTAAGATTATTTAACGCATGTTCTGCTATTGCAGATTTTTCAGGTTGATTTAATCTGCAAAAACGCATGTGTTCTTTCCTTCTAGTTAAAAAGCTACGTTTAGTAGTTCCAATATATACCAAACCACAAGAACATAAAATTTTATAAACACCTGAAGCTGTCAATGGATCTAAAGGGTCCTTAGGAGATCTCAAAAACTCAGAAATTTTCTTTGTTGGAATAAAAATTGTCTTTATGTTATTTTTCTCTAATATTCTACCAATTTTATCAGTAACTCCTCCAATATATGGAAGAAAAACCATGCCCAAATGTGGTAATTTTTCTCGAAGTTGTTTAGGTTTAGAAGAAAAAACTTTGTTAATTTCCAAAAGAGAATAACCATTGGCTTGTAGAGACATACGAAGGTGTTGTAATTCTTCATCTAAATGTGTAGGATCTGAAACTTTTTTTGCTCTGTCAAATAATGTCTTGATAACACCAATCTTCTGACAAGGATGGTGATTAGAGAGTTTGTTCAGATATCTATCTGTATGTGTCGGCTTACGGTATACACTAAAAGAAAGATTTAATGAATCGGTTTTTGAAATAAGTATATCTAAGAATGGTAAACGTCCATTAATTTCACATTCCATAGTGAATTGAATATTAGGATGAATGTTGTTCAAATGTTTCAAAAAGAAGTGTAAGGAATCTAATCCATGATTCCATATTACAAATGTATCATCTACATAACGGTACCAAATTTTAGGTTTTAAAACAGCACTTTCAAGAGCAATGGATTCAAATTTCTCCATATAAAAGTTAGCAATTACTGGACTAAGAGGATTACCCATAGCTACTCCATCCACTTGTTCAAAAAATTGTTTATTCCATTGAAAATATGTGGTTGTTAAGCAGTGATGGAAAAGAATTGATACATCTTTTGGAAAAATTTCCTTGATATATTTGAGTGTTTCCATCAATGGTACTTTGGTAAAAAGAGAAATCACATCAAAGCTAACAAGAATGTCTTCTTCTTCAAGTTTAAAATTTTTCATGCGTTCAATAAAGTGATCTGAATTCTTAATATGGTGTGTCGTTTGACCAATATGAGGTTGTAATAATCTTGTTAAATATTTAGAAAGACCATAAGTAGGAGATCCAATAGTGCTAACAATGGGACGAAGTGGAACATTAGCTTTGTGAATTTTTGGAAGACCATACAGACGTGGAGAAATTGCTTCTGTATTAGTTAATTCACGTTTAATAGTATCAGGTATTGAAGAATATTTAATAAGATTTTTGTTTTAAGTAAAAACTTATTTGTTGGATCTTTAGGAAGAATCTTATATATCTGTGGATCAAGTAATTGTTGGAGTTTCATATTATAATCTTCCATATTAAGAATTACAGTAGCATTTCCTTTATCTGCTGAAAGGACAATCACATCTTTATCACCCTTAAGTTCTTTTAATGCATGGCGTTGAGAAAATGTGAGATTGCTTTTAATAGGTTTAGCATTACGAAGAATTCTAACTGATTGGTATCTAATTTCTTCAATAGTGTCTACAGGTAAAAATCTAATACCTGCTTCAATATTAGAAATTATGTCTTCTACTGGTAATATTTTAGGAGTAACAGCAAAATTTTTACCTTTAGCTAATGCATTTAATGCATTTTCAGATAAAGGTTTGCTTGACAGATTAATGACAATACGATTGATATCCAAAGAAGGTTTCTTATTGTATTGTGATCTTTGAAATAAACGTTCAAATTTATCTTTATGGCGTTTTATAGAGTGTTCAAAAAATATTTCCATATTACGAAAAGTAATAATGTCAACTTTATCCCAATCCTTTGTAGAAAGTTGTTTACCAAGTTGTAAGTGTAAATTAAAAAGTTCTCTTGAAGATTTATCCAAATCTTTTCTAATCATATGAATTTGATTACGAAGTAAAGCTTCTTCAGTATTTTTATAGATACGAAGAGCTTGATAATTAACAAAATTACGTTTGATATGTAAAAACTTTGGAATAACATGTTGGTCACGACATCTTAAAAGGAATGTAAGAGTTGACAAAAGTTGTGCATTCTTCTTTCTAAGATTTTCCAGTTTTCTAATCGATTTGTATGTTTCTTCCCCATAAAGATTTGTAATATAATAATGAAAGCTTCCACAGTTGTTCATATTTATTGAAAAATTTTTATTTGTTCTGGGTTAAACTGTGTAGTAATGGAATTGATTAAATAATCCCAAACGTTTCGACACCAATTGCAGGTGCCTTCTTCAGTGGGTTAAAAATTAAAATTAAAAATTAAAACGAAAAGAAAACTGACAAATTGCACAATTAAAACTAAATTGTCAACTAATATATACGCCAACTAAATAATTAAATATTATTATCTATAACACGAACATTTTTCAAAACCAAGTGCCAAGTCTTATTAAGGCAAATATTATCGAACTGTCTATTAATATTGTTAGGGTGTTTATAAATTTCAATGGCTTCACGTTGAAGGCGAACATAAAAATTAGAAGTTCTCGATAAAATCTTCATATCATGAAACAGAACATCATGACTAAGATTATTTAACGCATGTTCTGCTATTGCAGATTTTTCAGGTTGATTTAATCTGCAAAAACGCATGTGTTCTTTCCTTCTAGTTAAAAAGCTACGTTTAGTAGTTCCAATATATACCAAACCACAAGAACATAAAATTTTATAAACACCTGAAGCTGTCAATGGATCTAAAGGGTCCTTAGGAGATCTCAAAAACTCAGAAATTTTCTTTGTTGGAATAAAAATTGTCTTTATGTTATTTTTCTCTAATATTCTACCAATTTTATCAGTAACTCCTCCAATATATGGAAGAAAAACCATGCCCAAATGTGGTAATTTTTCTCGAAGTTGTTTAGGTTTAGAAGAAAAAACTTTGTTAATTTCCAAAAGAGAATAACCATTGGCTTGTAGAGACATACGAAGGTGTTGTAATTCTTCATCTAAATGTGTAGGATCTGAAACTTTTTTTGCTCTGTCAAATAATGTCTTGATAACACCAATCTTCTGACAAGGATGGTGATTAGAGAGTTTGTTCAGATATCTATCTGTATGTGTCGGCTTACGGTATACACTAAAAGAAAGATTTAATGAATCGGTTTTTGAAATAAGTATATCTAAGAATGGTAAACGTCCATTAATTTCACATTCCATAGTGAATTGAATATTAGGATGAATGTTGTTCAAATGTTTCAAAAAGAAGTGTAAGGAATCTAATCCATGATTCCATATTACAAATGTATCATCTACATAACGGTACCAAATTTTAGGTTTTAAAACAGCACTTTCAAGAGCAATGGATTCAAATTTCTCCATATAAAAGTTAGCAATTACTGGACTAAGAGGATTACCCATAGCTACTCCATCCACTTGTTCAAAAAATTGTTTATTCCATTGAAAATATGTGGTTGTTAAGCAGTGATGGAAAAGAATTGATACATCTTTTGGAAAAATTTCCTTGATATATTTGAGTGTTTCCATCAATGGTACTTTGGTAAAAAGAGAAATCACATCAAAGCTAACAAGAATGTCTTCTTCTTCAAGTTTAAAATTTTTCATGCGTTCAATAAAGTGATCTGAATTCTTAATATGGTGTGTCGTTTGACCAATATGAGGTTGTAATAATCTTGTTAAATATTTAGAAAGACCATAAGTAGGAGATCCAATAGTGCTAACAATGGGACGAAGTGGAACATTAGCTTTGTGAATTTTTGGAAGACCATACAGACGTGGAGAAATTGCTTCTGTATTAGTTAATTCACGTTTAATAGTATCAGGTATTGAAGAATATTTAATAAGATTTTTTGTTTTAAGTAAAAACTTATTTGTTGGATCTTTAGGAAGAATCTTATATATCTGTGGATCAAGTAATTGTTGGAGTTTCATATTATAATCTTCCATATTAAGAATTACAGTAGCATTTCCTTTATCTGCTGAAAGGACAATCACATCTTTATCACCCTTAAGTTCTTTTAATGCATGGCGTTGAGAAAATGTGAGATTGCTTTTAATAGGTTTAGCATTACGAAGAATTCTAACTGATTGGTATCTAATTTCTTCAATAGTGTCTACAGGTAAAAATCTAATACCTGCTTCAATATTAGAAATTATGTCTTCTACTGGTAATATTTTAGGAGTAACAGCAAAATTTTTACCTTTAGCTAATGCATTTAATGCATTTTCAGATAAAGGTTTGCTTGACAGATTAATGACAATACGATTGATATCCAAAGAAGGTTTCTTATTGTATTGTGATCTTTGAAATAAACGTTCAAATTTATCTTTATGGCGTTTTATAGAGTGTTCAAAAAATATTTCCATATTACGAAAAGTAATAATGTCAACTTTATCCCAATCCTTTGTAGAAAGTTGTTTACCAAGTTGTAAGTGTAAATTAAAAAGTTCTCTTGAAGATTTATCCAAATCTTTTCTAATCATATGAATTTGATTACGAAGTAAAGCTTCTTCAGTATTTTTATAGATACGAAGAGCTTGATAATTAACAAAATTACGTTTGATATGTAAAAACTTTGGAATAACATGTTGGTCACGACATCTTAAAAGGAATGTAAGAGTTGACAAAAGTTGTGCATTCTTCTTTCTAAGATTTTCCAGTTTTCTAATCGATTTGTATGTTTCTTCCCCATAAAGATTTGTAATATAATAATGAAAGCTTCCACAGTTGTTCATATTTATTGAAAAATTTTTATTTGTTCTGGGTTAAACTGTGTAGTAATGGAATTGATTAAATAATCCCAAACGTTTCGACACCAATTGCAGGTGCCTTCTTCAGTGGGTTAAAAATTAAAATTAAAAATTAAAACGAAAAGAAAACTGACAAATTGCACAATTAAAACTAAATTGTCAACTAATATATACGCCAACTAAATAATTAAATATTATTATCTATAACACGAACATTTTTCAAAACCAAGTGCCAAGTCTTATTAAGGCAAATATTATCGAACTGTCTATTAATATTGTTAGGGTGTTTATAAATTTCAATGGCTTCACGTTGAAGGCGAACATAAAAATTAGAAGTTCTCGATAAAATCTTCATATCATGAAACAGAACATCATGACTAAGATTATTTAACGCATGTTCTGCTATTGCAGATTTTTCAGGTTGATTTAATCTGCAAAAACGCATGTGTTCTTTCCTTCTAGTTAAAAAGCTACGTTTAGTAGTTCCAATATATACCAAACCACAAGAACATAAAATTTTATAAACACCTGAAGCTGTCAATGGATCTAAAGGGTCCTTAGGAGATCTCAAAAACTCAGAAATTTTCTTTGTTGGAATAAAAATTGTCTTTATGTTATTTTTCTCTAATATTCTACCAATTTTATCAGTAACTCCTCCAATATATGGAAGAAAAACCATGCCCAAATGTGGTAATTTTTCTCGAAGTTGTTTAGGTTTAGAAGAAAAAACTTTGTTAATTTCCAAAAGAGAATAACCATTGGCTTGTAGAGACATACGAAGGTGTTGTAATTCTTCATCTAAATGTGTAGGATCTGAAACTTTTTTTGCTCTGTCAAATAATGTCTTGATAACACCAATCTTCTGACAAGGATGGTGATTAGAGAGTTTGTTCAGATATCTATCTGTATGTGTCGGCTTACGGTATACACTAAAAGAAAGATTTAATGAATCGGTTTTTGAAATAAGTATATCTAAGAATGGTAAACGTCCATTAATTTCACATTCCATAGTGAATTGAATATTAGGATGAATGTTGTTCAAATGTTTCAAAAAGAAGTGTAAGGAATCTAATCCATGATTCCATATTACAAATGTATCATCTACATAACGGTACCAAAAAAAAAAAAAAAAAAAAAACAACTGTGGAAGCTTTCATTATTATATTAGTTAAATGAGTTGTTCAAATGTTTTCCAACGAACCAGTAAATTTAGAAATGGTATTCAAAGTGTAAGAGAGGTTTCGTATCCGGGACAGGGGGGTCGTGTAATCATGCCAGAAAACGTTTCAGATTCAAAAGCTGATTTATTAAGAGTTGGCTTAGTATTAATTGTATTGTTAACTTATTCCTTATTATCTTTTGGTGCACTTTTAATTTTGTACCTAACTACAGCATTCCTTTTTGAGAACTACCTCTATATTGTTATTTTCTATTCCTGCTATGCTTTGTTTAGAAAGCTTAGTGATAATTGTTGCACTGAAATTTCGAGATTCTTCAACGTCACTATCATTCTGTGATGCAGTAAAATAATGTATTTCAACCTTAACAGTACTAATTTAAGGTCTAGAGATTCTATCCCTTATCTTCTTCATCTGCTTATATTATATGGTATTGCTAACTGCTCCATCATTAATTCCTTATGGCAATTGTTGATTACACGCGAATGAAGAATTATTATAAAAAGATAAACAAGGTTTATTTTATTTATGAGTTGTGTTTTGACAAATTAGTAAATAATAATTACCATAGCAATATTAAGACGTCGGGACGCTTCCCATACTTCCTGTAATGGCACGATATTTGAAATATACATTGTCACCACACAATCATTAATTAATTAACTTATCTGTAAGTATAAAATGAACTTCATGAATTGAAATTTAATTGTCCATCTTAATCTTTTTAGTTCCTCATGAAGCTGATAAGTTATCAGCGAAATATCGAAAAATAACAATTATTAATTATTGGTTTGCAAGGTCTAATTCTCAATAACCGTTCTATATAGGTACCTACAGTACTTAAAGACCAAAATACTCGCATAAAACTAAGCTACATATTACTATTTTAAAAGCTTCTTCCTTCATTTCTACTCTACCATTGAAGAGTCGTATCACAAATACATTACCAATCGTTTTTTGTTAGCGATAATTTCTCCAAAAATTAATTTTTGTGTATTCTTACTTCTTGTTGCACTTGTCTACTCATTAACAGATTAACACTATAACCTTTCGCCTTCTTTGCCGATTTTTATACCACATGTTATTGCCACACATTGCCTCTAATTATTATGTTATATAATTTTTTCCCCCCCAGGTTGCCACTCTAGACAACAGTTTCTTTCTCTGCATTTGATTCTGATTTCTCTGTTCCTGACATTAGATCGTCATTCGACCAGTTACGTGAACTCTTGATTTCCACTGTTTCTAATGAATGTATTTGATGTAGCTGCCTAGTTTGCATAAGCCCTATTTTTCTATACATATGGTTACAGGGTGCCTTGATCTTTCACATTTCTTTTTTCTTTTCCATTGGTTTTATATACCCTTAAGTTTGTACGATACGGCCCTTCGCAGTTTACATATGCAGGATGGCTTTGACACTCCTCTGAGACGTTGCGTGCTGTTTGGCCGATACCACTTATAATACTGCAAACATTTAATCGGTCTTGGGATATAAAGTCTACTTTAAAATTTAAGTATGCCATTTTAATGTAGCCCGGTAGTTGTATTTTTTTATAAAGATGTTTTTGGAGTATGGGTTTGGAGTAGGAGTTCTCTCTTCCTCTTTTCTTTTAAATTTGTCCAGTTTTATTATTCCTTAACTTTTTTTTCCCTTTGACGTTTGTAAACCCTGGGTAATAGCAAACATATATTATTATTATTATTGTACTTCGGTTTTTATCGATACTCAGGCCAAGCCTGGTTAACTAACCGCACGGATCGGAATCAAGTAACGATTAGTTCTGGTAATAGATACATATACCTATATAAAATAAAGCTGCAAAAAAGAACATAGTTATTAAGTTTATTGTGTAAATGTTTGTTGTTTAGCTCGGCGCATAGGTTGCACTCGAGTGGGTAATGTATTGTTTGTGTTTTGTGCTAATTGTGAGTGTATTGTGTGTTTGGGTGTATGTGAACGAGTTAGAGGTGTCACATGAGTGGTTGTTGAAGTGTTGTGTGTTGTTAATGGACTTTCTGTAATGTTATGTTGTGTATGCAACAGAGTTTCAATTTGTGAAGGGAGGATTGAGTGTTGTGTTTCATTTTGTGTTTGAATGGTATTAGTTGAAAGTGTGTGATGTGGTTCTGAGTGATGTGCAATATCTAATTCCGTTATGTTTAGAAATTTTCTAACTATGTGGCAAGTGTTGATGATGACTGCCTTTTGTAATTATACAGGGTTATTAGAAAGTATGGAGACGGCAATTTATTGTCGTTAATATTCATTTTAGGAAAAATTGTTCAATACAAAAGTTGTTTATGTAATTTTTATATATACTTGGGAATACTTCAACTTTTGTGATCTGCAATTGTTTCTGAGTTACCCCGTTCCGCATAATTTTTTTAAATGAGAACATATTACTTTTACCTCACTATTAGATAGAGCATTTTTTGCTCTTTAAAACAGTACTAAAGAAAATTTTTTAAAATTTATTTTAATAACATTGTTTTCAAAAATACGCCGATTCAAGTATTTACATGAAGTAGGTACATATATGGAAGACAAAAAAAAGTTATGAATCAAAATCTTATCACTAAAAACAAATTAATAACTAAGTAATTTAAAGTAAGTGTTCAAATTGTCCCCCCATTTTTCATTTGACAATGGCTCAGTCGATTTATAAAACCACGTACCTACTTGATGTAAATACTTGAATCGGCGTATTTTTGAAAAAAAAAATTTTAAAATTTATTTTAATAACATTTTACATCAAGTAGGTACGTGGTTTTATAAATCGACTGAGCCATTGTCAAATGACAAATGGGGGACAATTTGAACACTTACTTTAAACTACTTAGTTATTAATTTATTTTTAGTGATAAGATTTTGATTCATAATTTTTTTTTGTCTTCCATATACCTACTTCATGTAAATACTTGAATCGGCGTATTTTTGAAAAAAATGTTATTAAAATAAATTTTAAAAAATTTTCTTAGTGCTGTTGTAAAGAGCAAAAAATGCTCTATCTAATAGTGAGGTAAAAGTAATATGTTCTCATTTAAAAAAATTATGCGGAACGGGGTAACTCAGAAACAATTGCAGATCACAAAAATTGAAGTATTCCCAAGTATAGATAAAAATTACATAAACAACTTTTGTATTGAACAATTTTTCCTAAAATGAATATTAACGACAATAAATCGCCGTCTCCATACTTTTTAATAACCCTGTATGTATATGTTCTTATCTAAGCCTAAAATGTGTAAACTGTGATGTATTGTTTTTGGTATAACCAAAGAGTATCTAATACTCTTTGGTATAACTCCGGTTGCACTAAGAACAATGGGTACTGTAAGAGCAGTTCCCATTCTCCATTGCGCTTTAAGTTCCTGAGCTATGTCAGTGTATTTGCGGTGTTTCTCTGCGTCTGTATTGTCTAAATTGTTTGTGTTGGGAACGGCAATATCTATTACGTATATGATTTTTTGTGTTTTATCTATAAGTGTTATATCTGGCCTATTGTTATATACAGTTTTATCTGTGAGTAGTGTCCTATCCCATTAAAGTTTGTGTGTGGTGTTTTTAAGTACAACTTGCGGTGTATATTTGTAATAGGGTGTGTTATCAGTAGAAAGGTTATGTTTTGTGGCAAGTTTTTGGTGTATGATCTTAGTTACCTGATCATGTCTGTGTTTGTATTCTGTTTGTGCTAGACGTGTACATGCTGATATAATGTGTTGTATGGTTTCTGGTCTTTGCAAACATTGTCTACAAAGATCATGTGTAATTGTCCTATTTATTATTATTATTGTACTTTGGTTCTTATCGATACTCAGGCTGAGTCTGGTTAACTAACCGCATGGATCGGAATCAAGTAACGATTAGTTCTAGTAATACATATACCTATATAAAATAAATTTGAAGTATCTCTAAAAAAACGTATGTGTTTTGAAATAGTATTATGTTTATTGTGTATTATTATTATTAGTAGTATTATTAGCATGATTAGACAAACGAATGTTTATCTGGATGACATGCTCATTAAAGCACACAGGTGGTAAACAGTAAACAATTTTATAAAATCGAAGCAGTTAACGCATATTCCAATACTTACTGGTATTTTGAATTTATTCTATATCCATTAAAGTTTTTATTTAAAATTTTTATTTGTTTGTTGTATAAATAAGATCATTAAATTCGTTTTGTAAAAGTAATTGTTTTTCCTGTTGTCATACTCACAGCCTACTTTCAAATGTGCATAGGTTTTGAGTGCATTTTTAATCAATATTAGATAAAAAGCGTTAATAACTACAAAACCGCTAAAGATAGGTATAAGGATACCTATAGTTTATTGATGCGTAAATTAAATCGCCTTCTAAATATGTAAAAATATACGGGGTGTTCCATTTGAAAAAAAAAACTTTTTGGTGTTTGAAGTTTTTTAACTTCGCCAGTAATTTTGAACCCCCTGTATAATCTGTGATAGGTTTGCAAATGCATTTTGTGAACCCTTATGGTTTTACTTCGTGTTTGTAAAGTATGAATGTTTTGCATTCAAAGAAGAGCAAATGGTGGGCTATTAAACATACCTCCGCAAAACGCAAATTTTTCAAAAAAATCATATCTCAAAAACAGTTGTAGATAGGTATAGGATAATCTAATACAGTGTAACGCAGAATCGATTGTATAATCCAAAAATGCAATAATATACAGAGTGTTCCATTTAAAATAAGATGATGAATACTGATTTCCGGTTCTTCCGGAAGTTGTACAACATCGACAATATTTTAGAACAAAAGAAGGCTATGGGTTATCCTTAACCTGAAAGTTTCAAATTCATAAGTAGTAAGGGACCCCAGAAACTTCTAATGAACGGGTTCCGTGATATACCCTATATAAAATAAAGCTGTAAAAAGTTAAGTAGTGCAGAAGTTCTTCCATGCACATTAACAAATTCCTCCTCCTCGCCTGTAGTTTTTTTACAAACCAAGACTTAAGTAGTGTATCCAATTGAAGTTTACTTATAAGCCGAATACAAGCTCATTCAACTGTCTGAACTTTCCAGTTGTAGTAACAAAATGCGATTACTTTTAAAATTAGTAGGCATATGAAAAATTCAATACAAACAATACCTTTCAAGACGAACCGTTTAATTTTATTCGTTCTTGATGGTGTATATTTAAAACAAATCGTTATTCGAGCAATACGATTGATCAATAATGTTACCTAATAAATTCCTTGAAGTTTGTGAAACTTTTCAACGCAATTCCATTACGATAAAACGTGACTGATAAATGAACAGGTATCAACGTTTATATGCTTATATTTCAGCCGGAAAATTCGAGGAGCTTTAACAAAAAAAAGGAAATATGTGAAGTTCTACCCATTACTTAATTAATTTGGTGAAAATGAAAATTTGAGTATTATTGAGCCTCGATAATTCACAACAAGTAATTTAGGGACATGTCAATGACAGCTTGATTGACAACTGCGATTTAAATAAGGGATTACCCCATACCGAGAGTCGCTAAACACCAATTTGTTGTTGCAAAAGGAATTTGTCCCATTTCTTATGCTATAAAGGGTCAAAGTACAATAGAATCTTTATACTGTAAATTTAACTACAAAAATATGTTTCGCCC
This sequence comes from Pyrocoelia pectoralis, assembly GCA_036250285.1. Taxonomy (NCBI): domain Eukaryota; kingdom Metazoa; phylum Arthropoda; class Insecta; order Coleoptera; family Lampyridae; genus Pyrocoelia; species Pyrocoelia pectoralis. The sequence continues at coordinate 898,083 of CM070079.1, forward strand.
AATTTACTTCATTTTCTTTCAAAAAGGATCGATTTATTACTACATCATATTTTCAGAATTCCCTATTTATTTAGAGCCAATACGTAACTCGAGTATTTTCAGACAATGAACACATTTCAACAACTTTGCAATGTGTAAATTATGTGTGTGCAATGAAATTGATAATAAATTAATAATGTCGTAACAGGTGATGAGCGTATTGGAAAAGCGCTAGCTGCAATTTATTTCATTTACATCCCCTTTCCTTTCTTTCATTGCGTTATGTATCGTCGGAGTTCACCCGAAACCAAAAAAGTGTTAGCGAGCCAGAAAATCCATTCTTTTATTACGAAATGAAATGACTCTGTCGTCATTTTTTGGAAACCTAGGATCGTGGTCGGCTTGTATTTATGTGGAATCCGCCCGTTAGATAAAAATAATGTGAGCTTTCTTTTATTTCCCACAAAGCATTGTCCAAATAAAATCAGCTGGAATTTACTTACACAGTTCTATAAACCTTATCAATGGATACATACTATAATTAATGAGGTACGTAAATGTACTCTCACTGTTGTGGTAATTACCTTTGCAGTGGCAATCTACTGATTCGTGGGGTCCACAATCCCACTGAAAGGTTGTTTGCGGCGTATCGCAAACAGCAGAATTTTGCGGCGTCTTAACCATACGAAAGAAATAACGAATCGTTACGAAAACATTTAATTAACTTTACTGTATTAAAATGGTACCCATATCGCGTACAACTGTAAGGCGCGCTGTCAGGACAGCAGCTAGAAACCGACTCTTCTTTAGGGGTAGCTTACAACCAGGACTTTCCCCTATTGTAATATAGATTTGAGTTCTACATACCTACATAAAATTGCACACTTATGTTCGTATTTTTATTAAATTGGAGGGGGGGGGGGGGGTGTCTGATCTAGTGTTAGAGATCTATATTGCTACGCCGATGGATCCGGTTCCTTCTCCGATTCCTACAGATAAACTTTGACATATTTCCTCCTCGGCATCGGTCTCTATGAACTGTGTAGTCTGTGGCGTAATACGCAGCATCCCTGGAATATATAATGTAGATATTAATTTAATATTGGCTCTGACTACTAGGCGATTAACTGTTGCTTAGTATAATAAGTTACAATTTACACAACATTCAAAGGTGGGGAAGTCCAAAGAACGGCACTGTGTCTATAATACTTGTAATGAAAGTAAAATAAAGAAATCGTGCTTCAAAAGCAAAACTGACGGAAGCCGTCTATTACAGCCAGACAACATTATATGCCTTGGACTTGGAGGCACACGATGTGAGCTCTGGCCTAGTGCTTGGGTGAACCCAAGACCTTAGCCAGGTGGCAAGACACAATCAAGTAAAGTGAATATTTTTGTAAGACACAAACCGGCGCCGGCGTGTACAATTGCACATGAAACAGTTAGGTGAGAAAGAAAAACTTTAGAAGGAATAGCTATGGAAATAGCCCTGCCCAAGGCAAGCTAAGGACTTGCTAAGGGCGAAGTCTAGACAATCAAAGGGTGGGGCCAAATGTTAATAGTATTGTTAATCGTCAGAATCTATAAAATCAATATGGAATATGTATAAGCATCGCAGTACAATGAACACGTGAAAATGGTTCGCAGAGTACCGGTATATATCCATAGACCATCACGGTGAATGCAGGTGTATACATACCAATGCTCTACTATCGGAGTAAAAATGCAAGGCCTCTGACTTTAAGTGGTCATAACGAAAAAACTGAGGGGTAAAATTTCTTCATTTTTGGGCAGTACATGAGTCATTTATATATGTTTAACATGTGTAAAAATCAAATTGGTAGAATCAGTTGTTTAACTTTTATTTTAATTAACAGCAATAAAAACGCTGTATTTAGTATTTTCCTGGCTGACGGTCAGTTTTAACTTATCATAAAATTGTTATTGTTTCATAAATTGTTACCAAATTTACAAATGTTGTACCACACATACTTCTCAAAAGTCGACAGTCAATAAATATTGATTATTCATATAATTAACTGGTTTTATAAGCCCTAACCGAAAATTTGATTATTTTGCAATATACGGTAACTAAAGAAAAATTCTTGTTTTAAATGCTAAATTTGTATTACTCAAATCGGGCTGCATTATTGCTTTATTGAAAACAAAATTTGTTTTCTTGTAAACCAAAGTAAATGTTATAATTATCTCGAAAGAAAGACGCACATATTCCCGCGAGAGGTAATCTACAACATCGTAAATCGTGAGCGGCAAACCACAACAATGTGATTATTCTTTAGCATTGTACAAAACCATGCGCTTCATAGCAATAGTGTACGACACCATCGTCCAGCTCGTACCGCACTTCGCCCCGCAAATCCAATCATCCATCCTTTTTTCCAAATTTCTTTTAAACAAAACATGTATACATGGCATTATTTTTGTGAATCGTGTTAGACCACAATATAATTGCTTTAACCTTGTTATGTTACTATCAATATTATTAATATCGAACTATCAGGTACTCAGTTACACAAGATGTCGTTTTTTCATTATAGCTTTAAGACTAATAAACCAATTGGCCTCAAAAGCATCTCACATTGACAAAAAAGTATACATTTTTCAAATATATAAGTATCTACCACTCAGTTTCAATAATATAGCCGTAATTAATTTTTAAAGTGGAGCGCTTGTGCGATTTGAGTCATAATTAGCGCTTTTTCGCACATAAATTAATACAGAAAATTAACGATGTGTTGCAAAAATCTAAAACTGTACACATTTTTGTAGGAATAAATGATCTTTTAAATACACTTTATTTCATTAAATTATGATTGCTAATTACTGAAATAGAAGCTTCTAAAGTCAGAGGCCTTGCATTTTTACTCCGATAGTAGTGCCTCTTATAGTTTGGATTTCGAGCATTAAGTGAAGATTTTCATGTAAATGTAAGCAACTTTGGATGCGGTGAGCTTACTGCTTTCTGCTTACATCAGGATTTTTACAACCGTTTGTAGAGTATTTCCCATATTATCCATATCTCTAAATAATATGTCGGTTATGCACTAAAAGCATTTCCCTTCACTTTCGGTGCTATTTCTCAATAGATTTCCCACTCTTAAGCAAATCCATTTGCAGAAGGAAACAGGAGATTGGTTTCGTCAGATTGCTAATTATTTATTCTAAAAACGTGTAAAAGGATTTCATACCGCTGATTAGGCAAGTCTCAGTGCTATCCCTACGGGAATTTGTTCTCGTAAAAACATTGATTCGATAGAAACTTTTCCATCGTTATGCCGATGCAGAACAAAATGCCCACAACCTCAATGCTCAATGTAGCCCTTGAGGGATTCTCTCTTTCTGTCTTCGATATAGTCCTTCCAACTTGCCAACTAACGGTTTGTTACGCAACCATCGTTTGTGTTTGAAATCAGATGCCTTTAATCTGTTTCGTTTAAATTGTTTCTTCTTAAGACTTTAATATTTACCCTTTAGTTCTTCTTTATTTCTTAAATGTTGATTTATATACTTTCTTGCCAAATTTGTTTAACCCTAATTCAGACGATCTGAACTATGAATTTTAAGACCATATTTAAATATTTCCTCACTTTGAATTTGTATAACCGCAGTGTGAAGTTAGCGAGGGACGTGGGGGTATTTCAAACTGCAGTAGAAAGTAGAAACATTGGTTCTGCCTTTAGATGAAGGAGTGGTTTCGGAGAAACAATTTAAACTAATAGTTCGGGCAAATGGTGAACACTGAACACCAATAACTCCATATGAAACTAGTTGCGAAAGAAGAAGTAGCCAGCCACGTTGTTTTTTTGCAAAAATACAGATAAAATTCACAACCAAAGATTGTATGGATGGTATTCTACTTTGTTGCTATATGTACCTATAGTATACATACTATTTCTATTTATTTAAAGGAATAGAAATAAATCTATCAGGGTATTATAACTATAATTAACGTGTATTATTGATGAATTACTGTGCCTATATTTAAAACTCCATTTAATAGTAATTGAAACGCCATACAACGATCTGAAATAATATTCTCTTCGTTTAGTCGTTGAGTGAAATTTCACTCAGCAAATAAGTAATAGGATACAGTGAATCTATTTCCTTTTGTTTTTCGTATTCCGTTATACGGTCTTCTTCTTCGTATCATTTATATTCATTATTGTTTGTGGGAAATTAAGATTATTATGTCTCTAGTCAACCATTTCCTTCAACACTAAAACTTCTCGACATTTTAAAGCAGTTTACATTAATCCATGGCATTGTGTGTGATTTAGTAATTTAGGATTCAGAAAATAGAGATACAAATAATTTATGTAAATGCATCTAAATTATAATGGCTTTCTTTGTTTTGTGCCTTAATTTGGAAAACCACGTAGGTACCTACACGTTATCACAAAATAAGAAAACGTTGTCACGTGGCAAGTCAGAAATGAAAATTAAAATAATGAGCTTAATTTCGCTCCGTGGATACATACAATGATTTCTAATTTTGCGATTAGTCTATAATTTAAAGTTCAAAGAACGTGTTCAACTCGGGATTCATTTCTGTTTGCATTTTAAAGTGAATGTTTGTCCTGCAAATGGCTACTTTGTCGTTTTAATCCTTTGAATAATCAGTAACGAAATGAAACATGAATATCTTTAGATTATTAGAGAGTGGCAAACAACGAGAATTCCACAAAACATGCTTTAAAAACGAATATACAAGAAATAAAACAAGACAAAATACAATATAGAAATGATATAGGAGAAGTTAAAAGGGCAACATTGAACCAAAAAACAACAAAATTAGAAGAGAAAGTTAATAGTATAGAATGATAGATAAACGAAAGAGAGGAATAATCTTGAAAACATCGGTGGAAGAAATTTTCAACAAACATCAAAAAAACTTATTAAAACAAGCTAATAAAAAAACAATTACAGAAATTAGCAAGACAAAGAGAACAGAAAAGGAGCGAAATGTAGAAAGACTTACTATAGGATCTTGTAGTATGAAATGGAGGCGAGAAAATTGAAGAAACTAATAAGAGAAATTAAAAAATATAAGCTAGACATACTATAAATGAAACTAAACAACTGGCGACGGCAATTGTAGAGGACGCACTCTTTCATGTGTGGGGAAAACAGGATGCCAAGAACACGTACTGTCCTCACCAGGAGTGTTTACCGCTGCGTCATCACATACAATTATGGTGTAATATGAAAAACATGAGTCAAAATTGTACTTATTAGTTATTAGTTACCTAAATGAGAATTAAATTCATATGCATATAAAACAAATTGATTTCGCGTTTATAGGTTTACTTTTACTCTTTCTGCTACATTTGCTTATTCAATACCGTATGTCGATTTAGTCAAATGCACTACGAATGTTCATCATCCTCATTTAATTCACTGTTTTATATGAGAAGACGATATAAACAAATTGGATAGCTAGATTCATAAATTAACGACGAGCGGTACACTCCTGGCGACGATAGTAAAGATAAAGGAATGAGTAATGGCATTCAACTCGTTATAAAACAGAATGTGTTTTATAGGAATATAGGGAGAAAGCCGAAGTTTCATTATAATTAATATACATGTCCTCACTGAGATTAGTACCTACGATGAAAAATGCGAAAATATTACTGAAAAAGTGAGAACGCAATACAGACTATGCTAGTAAATGAAAACGAAAAGCACAAAGAAATATACGCACCAAGAAACAGGAATTCAAATGAAGAATACATCAAGGGAAGAAAAGAGCAGCAATGGAGAGTAAACTAAAAAATCGAAGAAAATTTTCAAAACAAAAGAGATGAGATCATTTTGTAAAGAAATCAACAGAACAGATAAGGGGTATTAGTTACAATCCGTAAACCATTAAATAAAACAACGAAGGTCCTTGAAATGTAGAGGAATTTTTTGTGTATCTTACTACACGACAAGAGAGAACTAGAATACAGCCTAGATAGAAGTAGATTTCCAAAACAGATGAGATAGTAAGTATAATAAAAATTTAAAATGTCAGGGACCAATAGGAATAACGACAGGAACGCAGGAATAGTACTATTCCACGAAAAGATCTATACACCCATAAGAAAAATATGGGAAGAGGAAAAGCTACCGATTGATCGGACAAAGGCTGTAACATGTTCTTTATACAAGAAACGCGAACACTATAGAGGTGTTGTACTGGTAGAGATCAAACTAAACAAATACATGAAAAAATAGTAAGAGAAGAATACCATTGAGTTTTAGACACACTCGTGTTGTACTATTGACTGTACTCGTACCACAGATACATCTGACACACTTTTGGACGTTATCATTGTCAGTAATCCCTCCATTATTTGTAAAACAGGCACTGTTACACTTCCTGAAATCTCTGACCATTCCCTTGTTTTTGTATGCTTAGCTTATCCTGGTAAAAAGAAAGAACCACAATATCTTATAGGGACTTCAAAAACATTAGTCAATCTGAATTCAACGTGCCGCGGAATGTAGTACCTGGTCATCTAAGGGTGGGCCATTGAAAAGGTAACACGCCTGTTTTGGGACACTTAGACCAGTTTCTTAAAAAAACGCTCGGACACGTCAATTTTCTATTTTTGGGGGACAACTTTTGATGTCTTTGACTTGTACTGTCGAATAGAGAATTAAAAGACGCTTCAAATGAGGGGTCACTCGACACCCTTTCCCTATTTAAATTCTTGAGTTAGGGGTTGCTGAGGCAAGGGGGTTGACCTGACAAAGTCAAATTTAACATCAAAAGTTGTCCCCCAAAAATAGAAAATCGACGTGTCCGAGCATTTTTTTAAGAAACCGGTCTAAGTGTCCCAAAACAGGCGTGTTACCTTTTCAATGCCCCACCCTGTATAGAATCCTTAAACAGTATTGATTCAAAAGTAGAAGGTTTTAGCTCGCATATAAATAGTTTATTCGACAGATTTGCGCCAGTACGAACAACAGTAATTTCTAAGAAGCGAGCCCCTTGGATCACCGAGGTAATTGATGATGTCAGATGTCATTGAGAGATAGATCATTTTCAGACTATAAACGAAGCTTAAGGAACATAAAGCGCAATATTCAAAATTCTAAACGGCGTCTATAAGAAGGGAAAAAGGGCATATTTCGAGCATATCTTAAATATAAATGTATAAATAACGCGAAACAACTTTGGTCAACTCTCAGGAATCTGGATATCCATAATAAAACTAAAACTCAAACGATACCGGCCCACCTCTGTAATCCAAAAGAATTAAATAAATGTTTCATTGACTCCGTTATCTCTACACCAGCGAACCCCGATTTGTTGCCCCCATCCCATTCATCCAAATGTTCAAACTCCCTTATCGTTCGTATTCGTACCTGTGCGTAACAGCGATATATTAAATATTATACACAACACAAAATCAAACTCAAGTGGAGTTGACAAGTTAAATGTTGAAATGATCCAAATGTGTTTACCGTATTGCTAAGACATTATCACCCACATAATGAACTTTTCGCTTTCAATAAATGTAGTTCCATCGTCTTGGAACCAAGCTATGGTGTGTCCCATTCCTAAAATAGATACGCCTTCCCGTTACAATGATTTTCGGCCAATATGTATACTAGCAACGTTATCTAAAATTCTCGAACCGGTGATTAGTATCCAAATGGAAAATCATCTTCTGCAGTATCAACTACTGCCCACTAGGCAGTCCGGATTCCGCAAAAATTTTAGTACCACTACTTGCCTGTTGGATATAGTGGATGACCTACTGCGGGCTATGGGCAAAGGAATGCTGACCATGTTAATAATGCTTGACTATTCGAATGCATTTGACGGTATAAATCACGATCTGCTACTTGCCAAGCTATCGTATTTGGGTTGCTCAAATAATACAATATCGTGGTTTCACAGTTATTTGTCAAACCGCAGTCAGAAAGTCGTACTTCGGCGAGGCCAGTGTTATATCCTGCAACTATCACAGTTACGCAGATGACAACAAAATTTATTTTTCTTTTTATCCTCATCAGGTTACTGAGGCAGTTGATACAGAAATCTAAACAGCATATACAGGGTGGCCCATTGAAAAGGTAACACGCCTGTTTTTGGACACTTAGACCAGTTTCTTAAAAAAACGCTCGGACACGTCGATTTTCTATTTTTGGGGGACAACTTTTGATGTCAAATTTGACTTTGTCAGGTCAACCCCCTAGCCCCAGCAACCCCTAACTCAAGAATTTAAATAGGGAAAAGGAGTCGAGCGACCCCTCATTTGAAACGTCTTTTAATTCTCTATGCGACAGTATGAATGAAAATTAGTTTTATTCAATTTTTTTTTCACCTCCATGAAAAGCACCCTCTAGATTAACTAAGGAGGGGGTGTTGTTTAGGAAAAATCCTAAAAAACACGTCACCTTTGACTTTTTGAGCGGCACATTTTGATGTCAAATTTGACTTTGTCAGGTCAACCCCCTAGCCCCAGCAACCCCTAACTCAAGAATTTAAATAGGGAAAGGGTGCTGAGCGACCCCTCATTTGAAGCGTCTTTTAATTCTCTATTCGACGGTACAAGTGAAAATTAGTTTTATTCAATTTTTTTTCACCCCCATGAAAAGCACTTTTTAGATTAATTAAGGTGGTGGTGTTGTTTAGGAAAAATCCTGAAACACGCCACCTTTGACCTTTTGAACGGTACATTTCAGGATTTTTCCTAAACAACACCCTCACCTTAGTTAATCTAGAGGGTGCTTTTCATGGGAGTGAAAAAAAATTGAATAAAACTAATTTCGGCCATACTGTCGAATAGAGAATTAAAAGACGCTTCAAATTAAGGGTCGCTCGATACCCTTTCCCTATTTAAATTCTTGAGATAGGGGTTGCTGGGGGTAGGGGGTTGACCTGATAAGGTCAAATTTGACATCAAAATGTGCCGTTCAAAAGGTTTAAGGTGGTATGTTTCAGGATTTTTCCTAAAAAACACCCCCACCTTAGTTAATCTGGAGGGTGCTTTTCATCGGGGCGGAAAAAAAATTGAATAAAAATAATTTTCATTTGCACTGTCGAATAGAGAATTAAAAGACGCTTCAAATGAGGGGTCGCTCGACTCCCTTTCCCTATTTAAATTGTTGAGTTAGGGGTTGCTGGGGCTAGGGGGTTGACCTGACAAAGTCAAATTTGACATCAAAAGTTGTCCCCCAAGAATAAAAAATCGACGTGTTTCAGGATTATTTCTTAAAATGGTCTGTTTAGCTAAAAATGAATTTGTTCCATACTTTACGGACACACTGTATGTACATAAAAGGGGAATCAAACTAATTATTTTGATGTAACATTTAAGTTGTTAAAGGGGATCTTGTATCACATTTGATCCCAACATAAATTTTTCAATGGTTAACTGTTTCCAAGGATGTTGAAGGGAGTTTCCTGGCAACGGTCAATGCTTCGTACTATGCTCACATAATGGTAAAGACGTAAACAAAAATTGTGACATTCTTTTACACAATTTCCTGAGGATCTATGGAACAAGAAGTCCGTCTTTGTTAAATTACGTCATCTGTTTATGTCGAAATAAATGTATAACATACCTAAATTGAATTTTTCGAACAGAAATTTTCAGTTATTTGCTCAAAATTCAATAGTGACCGTTGATCAAATATCTACATATTTAAAATTCTCTTTCCAAAGATAAAGGAGCGAGTACAACAAGAATAAAGGGCAATAAGGTAAAAGGAAGTAAAGAGAAATCAACGGTTTGCAAGCTGTAATTTGTTTGAGTGAACGCAATTTACTAAATTAAAAAGTATTTTGAAAAGTCTTTTTAACTTAAAAAATATGCTGCTTTGTAAAAAGCTGCCGCTAAATTAGGTGTCGCTCTTGTTGACATAAACCTAAAGATATTTTATCGGATTATAAACCAACAAAGAGTCAGAAAATATTTAGGAAAATGTTTAATAGTATTTAAATCTAAAATGTGATTTGTTAAACAATTGCTCATGTATTTATAAGGGAAAGTGAAGAATTTAAATTACTTCGATAGGTACCAATCTTGAAGAATCTTGGTAGTTTAAATTGTAGGTAATGGATAAGTTAGAGAACTAAATTAGGAATTTACTGCCATAATATAATCTAATTAGAAATTGTAAAATGTCACGGTACAACAGACAATAACTAACTAGGTGAAAATTGTAATAGAAACTTCGTATCAAGTTAATTGATGAGCTCGCATACCAATTTCAAGTTTTACTGAAATTACTTGGGGGTTGGTATTGTTCTAACTTTTTTTTTCCCAACAGCTTTGTTTTCAAAATTATCTTTCACCTCTATTAACTTTTAGAAAACTGATTTAATCACACCATTTTATGCCTTTAAAACATCAAAGGGGTTTGAATTACCAAAGCGTATTAATTGGAAATTTACACTACATAAAATTTGAAGCTATCGATTTTATTGCAGCAAAATGATAATATACCTACATTTTTCCTGGTTTTTTCTTAGTTCAGTTTTATATCTAGCACAACACAATACAAACTTACTTATTTTATAACTAATGTACAGTTACTGGTATAAATAAAAAACATAATATTACCAAAATAATACTACGTTCTTTGATATTACTTTAGAAAAGAGATACTTACCTAAGTGTACAGACTAACATACAAATGGATTACCTCTGTATGTGCCAGTCAATTTGTACATCAGACATCGCATTAAACTTTGCTGAAAATGTTATCCTATAAATGCAAGAAAGAGCAGGACTGAAAAGCTCCGCGTTAAACAAGTTTGCGGTGGAAGTCCCCGAAAAAGTATCGTTTTAATGGAGAGGACTTTATGAAGCATGACTGTGTGTACCAGATTACGTCATACAACCAATCGAACGTGTACTTAAAAAAAATGAGTGGAATGGAAATGTTTTTATTATTATTATAACTACATATTAGTATTCATATTTAACGATCGTCTCTCAAATTGGATAGCTTCCTAAATTATACGATGTGGTTCATTTTGCATGACACTATTGTCTATTGTGAATGTCGCATCTTTTATGTATTGAGCGAGTGATTTAAAGACAAGAACGGACAAATTACAGGAGAGTAAAAGCAAATTCTAAGCAGGAGAAAATAGCTGAATAACCTGTAAGGAGAGGTAAGAGAGCATTATGTGATAATAAAGCAGATACAGGTGTACAACAACCGACAGTGGAATAGCCCCACACCAAAGGTGATATTAAACAGATAGAGAAGACATTATTATGGGGGGGGGGGGGGGGGTACTAGCATGTTATAGTGATGGCGTTGCGTTCGTATGTGCGACACCTGTCATTCAATTCCCCAGACAACATCGTGTTGAATCTTGAATGGAGCTTTTATTTTGCACGGGAAGGATAGTAATCGTGAATTCGAAGAAGTGATAAAATTACTTGTGAAAGCGAGAAAAAAACTGCTCTACTACTACGCAATGTCGTTTCTGTGTAGAAAATTGAGGGTATCATCAATGCGGATCATCTCTTCACGGTCACGGTCAGTGTCGCTGAGATCACTGGAATATACAGAGAACTATGCATCTCATTTTCATGCAAGAGTTAGAGACGTTGAAGCAGTGGCGTACCTAGGGGGATGCGGTCCGCACCGAACGGCAGTGGTCAACTCTCGCTGCCCGAACAGCATTTTGTTTATGTTGGTGCTTGGAATGTACGCAGGCATTTATAAATATAAAATAAAAAATATTTAATGGTAATTTTTTTTGTAAATTAGGTTGTCTCATAGGCGGGGAACCTTCGGCCTCTGTAACTTTCTTGTGGCCTTTAAAAAAGTATCTTGTATTTTTATAAAGGTTGCATTTATGCCTCATGCGGCTTTCTTTATTACTGCCTAATTTAAATATTGCATTCAATGGTAAAAAAGTTCCCTCCTCGTCTCAATTGCAACTATTTATTTATGTTGATTAATTTATAAAAACGACCATTTGATTGACTTAGAATGGGCAGCAAATTGTAGACCGCCCCGGGCGGCAAAAATTCTAGGTACGCCACTGCGTTGAAGTTTTGTTCACAGATAGTTACAAAGAAACTTATCAGCAGAACAAAACGAAAATCGTTCGCGAGTTTGTAGAGATGTGTTGGTGAGTTGGGGCATCAAAACGTGATTACAGAGAACGAAACTACACAGTACACAGCACACCATCATGAAACAGATTTTAACAAAACCTCCACAACGGTCTTTGATTCATCTGATTGAGACAGGAGAATCATTATCATTGGTACTGTGTAATTTTATGTTATTAAAATTGAGATTGACATTGGAAAGGTAAGAAATATTAGCAGATAATATATTTATTGTAGCTTTAAACTTTAGGTTTCAATTAATCATATCATCATATGTTGAATTCCACGTATAGTACGAACATGAATTTGTTGAATCAATAAATTTTCGATTGTTCGTATCGCAGTAAATCTGAGATTGGCAATACCTTTCTCCCGATTTTAATTTTTTTTGTCCAAAAATATGAATAAACGTCAGTAAAATATTTGTGATGAAAACAGTAAATGATTTTTACTCTTTTGTTCCTCTTTTGTATATCAAAATATTTGCTACTAGAAGTTTTAAGAGTATACTTTCGTTCTTTCCTACTTTATTATTACAGTTAGAAACCGAGGAGCTTGTTTAATTATAACTTTTGTTATTGCCTAAAAGTTAATTCTTCTTCATACAACATATTTTATTACAAATAACACAATTCCAGAAACCGCATTAATCAAAACGTCTCCAGAAAGAAAACAGAGAACATTATTTGAAAACTCAAAATGTAAGTTCTTATTTTTAATTTAGCGAATGGCGATAAATCTCAAACTAAAACAATGCAGCTGTATTGATCCTTCTGTTAAGTTTTTTCGAATATTCTCAGAAATTACATCGCCTTTTGAAATACACTTTAGTTTACTTTATGAGCAACTAATTGTTATTTAATTAAATAACCAATAGGAGAGTATGATACTTTAAGAAGAGAGTCTATTGATGTAGCTAACAGTAAGTAAATATGTTAGAAGAGGTATTTCTTTCTTATCATAGATATGTACAGGTACACTGTACACTTGTACAGGGTAGCCCAGAGGAAGTCCAATATTTCATTCAATATCATACGGATTAAAAAATGTTTCAAATAAAGACTACACGGGCGGCCTCTACGGGTCTATATCACAACGGCCACTGATCATAACGGCCACGCCGGTTTTTGCTATTTCATAACGGCCACCTTGATCACAACGGCCACTTATATTATTTGATCATAACGTGAACAAGGTGGCCGTTATGATGAAATAGTATTAGAGGCCGTATGTGATCAAAGTGGCTGTTATTAAATAACAATAACCTAGGTGGCCGTTATGATCAGTGGCCGTTGTGATCAGGTCCCGCCTCTACTATTTATTACAAAACCAATCTTATCAGTTCGTAGGGGGTATTATGTAGGGTACCTTGGCCAAAAATCTACTTTCTATCTATTTTGCCGACTGAGAAAATTAACCCCAAAGCAAGTCACGAAAATTCAACTTTTTTGACATTAAAAAAATGAAATTGTGTTTTGTGAAGTTTTCTGGTAGACCCTGTATAAGTGAAACTAATTCTTCTAAATTCGTATAACTTTTTCCTTTGATTTTTTTCTCTGTCTCTCGTCGTTCACACGTAATCTTCCACCGAGCGCTGTATATTGTGCCATTCCAAGGCATGCAAGTACATTACAAACAGCCTGCTTCAAGACGATACTCAACATTTTTAAGAGCACGCCCGTAGTTCAGTAACCTAAACGAAACCAGCCTTGAGAAAAATAGTAATAATAATAAAAAAAATATGACTTAAATATATCTCAATTACACTTAACGATCCTTTCGAATGATAGCAAATTGTAATACTACAGTGTTTTCAACAATGTTTGGGCACCACGTGATCAATTTAAAATGTCGCGCTTGAAATACTCTTTCGTTAGGTTGGTAGCTGTTGTGCGCTTGTAAGAAAAAAATAACTATATAAATTGTAATATTTACATTTTACTTTATAACCTCATATTTTCTTTACTTTTCTTTGCTGTTTTTTTGAATTTTCTCAACATTATCTTGAGATCAACATTTAAAAAAAGTTCTTTTCAGAGCTCTTAACGTTACGAAGCTATTGTGATGTAAGTTAGCAATATTTTTTAATAAATTAATTTAATTTGAATTGGTATAGTGATACTGCATAACGATGGTGTTTACATCAGAACAAGATGCCTTTATTTTAATGGCACATTTGCGCAGTGGTACCCGAAACCCTGATGGAACTTGGAGCTATTCGTTGCAGTCCCGCATTGAGCAGTTTTCAGAAGCTTTTCCCGATGTTAACATCGAATATAATGCATTTAAAAAACATAGGTTACGTCTTATTGCAAGGTACGAAAACAAGCACTGTATTTGCAAAGGCAAGTCAACGGGCAGGCCGACTGTTTTAACCGAAGAAGTTGTTAATGACATTCAACAAAGAATACAACAAAGTCCTAAAAAATATATTCCACAATAAAATTATCCGCTCAAAGAGGTACGATTAAATAAGCTACTGTGTTTTGTTTATGTAACGAAAAATATGAACATAATTTTTTTACCGGTTTGTCTACTGGTACTTGCCACAAAGCTTTAAAAAAGAGGTTACATTTGCATCGTTACAAAATTTCTTCTGTACAACAATTACATGCACCTGACGACTATAATCTTCGATTGCAATATTGTCAATGGTTCAATGAACGTTTAAACAACAATAATTTGTTAGACTTAACATTTTATTCAGACGAAGCATGGGTACATTTGTCAGGTTATGTGAATAGCCAAAATTACAGAATTGGGGCAGCAGAAAATCCACACATTTACATCGAAACACCTCTACATCCCCAAAAAGTTGGCATTTGAGTGGCTATGTCAAGAAGTAGGATAATTGGCCCCATTTTCTTTTATGATACCATAAACGGAGAACGATACCGTGATATTCTGCGTCAAGCTATGGAACAAAATTTACATGATAATGAACAACAACGAGGTTTTTTCCAGCAAGATGGAGCTAGGGCACACACCGCTAATGAAACGATTAGGTACCTGCAACAATTTTATGGCGACCGAATAATTAGTACCGGTTTGTGGCCTCCAAGAAGCCCTGATCTCACGCCCTTAGATTTTTTTCTGTTTGGGCGAATTAAAACTAAAAATCGACTCTCGAAGAATTGGAAGGAGCAATACAACAAGAGATTAACAATATAACTCCAATTGAACTTGAACGTCGGTTTGAAAATATGAAGCGAAGAGTTAATTTATGTCTATAAATGAATGGTGGTCATTTTGAGCACCTTTTGTAAATAACAATAAACAATAAATTCTATTCTTGATTTTTTAAATCACATTTCTTTGTAAACATCTTTTAGGTTAAATTAATTCATTTAATCTGATGTAAACACTAGTAACCTGTCTAGGGGAATTTAATGAGTTGCCAATCGTGTATTATCTTTAGTTGCCCAAGCACCTGCAAAAACGTGGGGATGGTCAATTATGAAAACCCTGTATACGTCCGATTTCAAAATTGCGAAATAAACTAATCGAAGCCTCTCTTTAAAAGGGCAACTCATCACTTTCAGCTTTCTTATTGTGAAGCATTTCGTGCAACTATAAAGTTTAATGAACGTCCAATTATAATTATTTTCTGTTTCAAGG
Organism: Pyrocoelia pectoralis; assembly: GCA_036250285.1. Taxonomy (NCBI): domain Eukaryota; kingdom Metazoa; phylum Arthropoda; class Insecta; order Coleoptera; family Lampyridae; genus Pyrocoelia; species Pyrocoelia pectoralis. The sequence continues at coordinate 913,781 of CM070079.1, forward strand.
AGCTTACAATTTTTGCGATAATATCATTAATTCATTACTAATAGGCCGTTTTATGATAAATGAAACTATATGTACCGATATATTGCATCTGACGTTTCCAATTTGATACATTTTCCAATACTACTAAACGGTATATGATACAGCACGTGCAATCAATGAGCTTAAACGTTCAAATACTCTAATACACGTAAAACGGACTTCGATTTAATGATTCGGATCGTACTTAACACGTACTTAATGTGAAAAACTGACGTTATACCTAATGTTATATGACAATATTTACGATACCTTTCATCGAGAAACTAAATCACTTCATTTTTCCACCCTAATTACTCGATTGCAGGATTTATACCTAAAAATCATAAATATTTCATCTTGAATTAAATTGGACCACCTCCTCGGTGACTTTAGTAATACAAATATCTAGTTACCGCTTAACGAACCCCCTTTACATTCAAATTTTAATTCTCTAGAGAATACGGTTGAAAATTCATGGGAATTTAAATTCATTTCAAGAAAACATCCCTTTCCCAGATCACAGATGTGATTTTTAATTAGTTTATATTAGAACAAGGACAATGAACTGATTTAAACTATTTTGTACTGCATTTCTCAAACTGCATTGAAAGTAATTTTATTGTCTTAATAATTAAAAATAAAAACAAGAAATTTTGTTAAATGTACAGACATCGCAATAATTTAATAAATAAAAATTATATAACGAAAGATGTCATTTTTTGCTTACATCGTATGTGTTAACACAAAATCAATGGCCCTGAGACTCGAGGGCAGGGACTGAGGAAATAGAGACGACATTGCAGGTGGGAGAATTGGTGGTGGACCGCTCACTTAATCCCGCTTTCTGTTTTGTTTATGGTTTAACGACAGTATTACAACTAATTTGAATTTGATTTGAATGGGACTAACAATATGGATAAAATTTTGAATTTTGCTAACTTTTTCAAATCGAATTACCATGATGGCTTTCGCCATTATTTTAATATTCCAATCTTTTCCGAATTTTGTTTACAGTTGTATCAGTAGACCTTTCTTTTCTTTTTCTTTCTTTCCCACCATTGATTGGCAGGGGTATTATGTATATATACTAAGCCAGTCCTTTCCGGAAATGCAATTAGTCTATTGATAGCCAATACTCTCGTTTCTACTGTCAGAGTACAAACGGCATACTACCAGAATAGCAAAAATTCACTAATTAGTATTCACACAAAACCTTCCCCTAGTAATGTTTGTAGACAAAGTCAGGTTAGGATAGTTTACGTAGCCACATGTTTCGATTCAAATAATCATCATCGGGCTAATTTATATCTGAAATTATATGTGAGTAAAAGTAAGCGAATTACAAATTGAATACTTACGAATTAATTAAGTAAAACTACATCAGGGTGAATCGAAATAAAGGAATCATAAGCAAAGGAACAAGGTATCATCACCACTGAAAACCAAAAAAACGTAAGCTGTAATAAGGAAATGTGATTAGGTTGAAAACCAACAATACTTACAGGAAAAAATTAACTCGTAAGTATTCAATTTGTAAATCGCTTACTCTTACTCACATATAATTTTAGATATAAATTAGCCTGATGATGATTATTTGAATCGAAACATGTAGCATGTAGCTATGTAAACTATCCTAACCTGACTTTGTCTACATTAGTTAAATAAACATTACATGGGGAAGGTTTTGTGTGAATACTAATTAATGATAATCACCACCCCATTCAACGTCGATTATGGAACCAACCTTATTAGTAAAAATTCATTTTGGTCATAACTTCTCATTATGTATGAAATATAATGGGAGTATTTTCTTTTTGTAATGACTTTGAACGTATCAAAAGCAACTGTACGTGGCGACATATACTCTTTTATGTATCACTAAAGTCATTTACCTATACGTAAGTGCTAACTAAAATGAAAATGAAAATTGTTGTAGACCAAAGTCTAAGAGAAAACCAGGCAGGTGGTCACGTGTTCGAACATATTTTAGAAAACATCTTGTATTAACTTGATAGACTTCGAAAATATCGCATATAGATTACCATAAAAAGTACAAAAATGATCCACATTTTAAACTTTTCAGCAAAACTATATGGGGAAGTTGTACTAAAAAATTATGATCAATTTCAGACGTCAAACAAGGGAGCGTCTTATCACCAACCCTATTTTAATAGACTGGATGATGGGAAATACAAGAAATAACTAATCCAGAATAAATTAAGGCACATTTAATAAACTTGAGACCTTGAGTTTGTGCATGATATAACCGGGAAAAAAAAACAGATGCAAGGAAAAACAAAGTTAAGGAGGTGGCAGACGGAGTTGATCTCACTTGAAATGAGAAAAATATAAAAAACTATCGCACGGAGAAAAGAGATGGAGGAAATGTAAGTATGGAACATAATAGTAACGAAGGGCTTGAAGAATTTTGTTGTTTAAGAAGTGTGGCGGACAAACCGAAAGGCTCTCATAGAGACATAAGGAGAAAAGCCGCGCGTGCCATATTAAAAACGGCGAAAAGACACAATCTTATTATAAAGAAATATAAAAAGTTGCTTGTCAACCATTTTCTTAACACTCAGGTTGTGTCTTATAAATCTACCTAATAATTGAATGTCTCCTTAACTCCTACATACATTATATAAAATATTATGGTACATACTAAGTAAAACGGCACTTGAGGTTGTAGTATGACGTGGTAAAGGGGCAGTTGTATATGTGCCAATATTAATTTACTAAAATGCTTCACGATTTTCTTTATTTACGACGTTTCGCCAACACTTTGATCACAACCACGTTACATACTAACCAAACTTTATGTTATGTGTTTTACAATTAGTTCATCATTCAATTTATACTTGATAAAGCCGATATGTTGGCGAAACGTCGGCGTCGTAAATAAAGAAAATCGTGAAGCATATTAGTAATTTAATATTTAATAATACAACTACCCCTTTACCACGTCATACATAAAATATTATGGAGTTAATAAAATATTGCAGTTAAGACAAAATTACGTCTATTTCAAACCAGTATGAAGAGTGTATTCTTGTACAGTGCTGAAACGTGGACAATAAATAAAGCATACCTACTTATCGTTTATCAGCAATTGTTTTGAAAAGTGGAAGGAATTAGTTAACAATATTTGCAAAACGGACCCCATACAAAATGAATAGAAGTTGCCTCCCTACCATCCACCACTGGCCAATGGAACACTCTTTGGGGTGTTCTTTTTGCTCCTTAAAGGAGACTGGAAGGAGAAGGGAAACTGAATCATTTCGTACCTGTCGATAAGTCCTAATTGAGACCTAATTGTGTCTCATTTATACGCACAATACAGTTCCAGTACTTTTCATGCTGCCTGCCTCCTAAAATTCCGAGAACTCGCAGATTGTCCACAATGAATCTGAAGAGAAGACGTATTTGCGCTGCCGAAACAGTTTTCGAAAATTGATTGTTGCCATGTTATTAATCGATATTGCCCAAAAAAGATTTCTGAATATGAAACGCCTTTTTCCCGTTTGAATCACGCAGAAGTACAAGAATTTAGAACACTCACTGCCTTCAGAACAGACACTTGCTGCTTTTCTTGAACAAAGGATACACTTTGTTTTCAATGGTTCGTCACCAACTGCTTCGGAACATTCGTTCAATGATCTGCAAAACGGTTGGTCCTACCGATCAACAGGATTTGTGATTTGCTTTTTTGATTGCGTCGAGCCAGGGGTAACTTCAGGGAATCTTGTGGAGGGTTTCTCCTCTTGAAGACAACGGATGAAAAGTATTCAGTCGAACCTAAGAGAATGATTTGATATAATAATAATAATAATAATAATAATAATAATAATAATAATAATAATGTTTATTGAACTGAAAAAATCATTCAATAGGGACAAAGATCGGCATGGCCGTTTTTCACTTTTCCCTTATTAACTATAGACAAAAGTAAATATATACATAAGTACATATGCAAGAATTAAATATACATTTTTCCCTTTATCGTGACGCTTGCACACTTGACAAAATTTCTTACTAAAACTTAGAATAGAGGAGCATTGGGTGAATAATAGCAGATGTTTATTAATTAGTTGAGGTGCGAAGTATGAAAAACTAGATTTGAACTTATTGCTGGAGTGTTGCGGGATACTAAATGAGTTAATATTTCTTAGAGCAAGATCATGTGTTGCAGATTTTCTAGATAACAGCGTATGGAGATATTGCGGTTCTTTGGTTTTTAAGATTTTGAACAATAATTTACCATAAAGAGGCATAAATCTGTATTCTATTTTCAAAATACCTAAATTATTGTAGTAGGGCGTGATATGTTTGTACCGCTTAATGTTAAACGAAAAGCGCATACAACTGTTTTGTAGGATTTGCAGTTTATTTTTCAATTCCACGGTTAAGAAGTTATAGTACACATGACTACCGTAGTCGAGTTGACTTAGTATGAGAGCGTTAACTAAACTCCACTTTACATCTTCTGGTAGAATTGATTTAAATTTCCATAGCGACTTTAACTTCGCGTATGCTGCACCACACTTTTTTATCACATGTTTTTCAAAGTTTAATCGATTATCCATAATTATACCCAAATTGCGTGTGTTCTCACTATCACTTATAGTTTTATTATCTATTACTATAGAGTCCTTGACAATGTCCTTAATTTTATTGATTGTACCACTAGTCCCTATACTCAGCACAACAGTTTTATGGGGGTTTAAACAAAGTCCATTTTTCTTAGACCATTCCAAAATTAGTTTGATGTTATTGTTTAATTCAGACAGCAATTTATGTCCTTGGTTTGGTGAGCACGACTTATATATTTGCGTATCATCCGCGTACATACGAATATTCCACTGATTCAGTAATATTGTTGGAAGTTCAGCTGTAAAAATGGCAAATAGCGTTGGTCCTAATATACTGCCTTGTGGTACACCGTGTTTAACTTTCAATTCGTGGGAGACGTCATCATCTATTTTGACAATTTGGGACCTATTGTTTAGATAACTGTGAAACCATTTCAGTATGCGATTTTCGAGTCCGTAATATGTAGTTCAATTTAGCAAGTAAAAGAGTGTGGTCTATCTATAACATCGAAGGCAATACTAAATACGTGATTTCACTATTGTCTATGTTTCTGGTGATGTCGCTGGTTATTTTTAAAAGGGCCGTAGTGGTGCTATGACTTTTGCGGAAACCGGATTGAGTTAAAGGCAATATGTCATTATTGTGAATATGTTGATTTAACTGGTTGTTCACTATCCTTTCGAGTAGTATTATGCCGATAATGAACCCGCGCATTTCATTTTATCACACAGCAGAAACTAAAAACCTTTGAGAAAGGATACTTTCTCAAAGCTAAAAACTTTTCTATCCATCCTGCTACATAATAAACTGTAAACATTTTAGAGGATGATTTAACAATAACGAACAAACTTTGTGTAGGGTTCAGCATTTATACCCTCCTACTTTTCTATAGAATTATTAATTAAAATGCATTTTAGCGGAGAGACTGAACTAATAAACTTATAAGAGTAATTCTTATAGCTGGAGTCTGCTTTTATTTTCTGATCTTATAATCAAGTTATCTAATGTCAAATGATGAGATGTTTTATGGTATTTATGTTATCAAAATTTGTAATTGCTACGTTTAAAATTGACCTCGTATCATAATGTGCGACAGTGTTCATTCGTGTAAAGACAAAAGATTGTAAGCGAAGAAAATTTTTAATTTAATTACTTTAACAAACTCGGCTTTAGATCAGTTTTAGTGAATTGCCTTCTGGCATGTTTCGACGCAATTGAATTTCTCGAATTCCAGAATGCACATTTGGTACAATTATGCAATGAATTGGGACCATCGTATGAAATAAACGGCAACGCAATTGATTGTATTGAAGTGAGTTATAATCCGATTAGATTTTCCACTCAACATCCAGAACCAATCTACTGTGTGGCTCACAGTGAAATTAAGATTAGTGAATCCCATGTTGATGTTGCCAATAACGTTAAGGCGGTGATTCGTTTTAGCGACAGTTTATCGGTGGTTGATAAATTAATTAATTCTCTTATGGAAGCATTTTTGAATGCCAAAATGAAAATAATGGAATATTATAGTACTCTTTGTGAATAAATATCGTCCAAGACGAAAATAATGAATTTTCTAAATAAATTATGTCATATAATCCTTGTCTCGCTTTTTAGCTTAAGCCCCGGTGTCGTGTCGGTATTGGTATCGGACATACTTTTCATACACACCGATAAACAGTACCTATGTCGACATCAGAATAGCGGTTCCGTCTTCGTTAGCATCACCAGTGTCGCGGCGCCTTGTGAATATTACATAGGTAAAAATTTTGAAATTCAGTTGTACTAGAGTGCCTTAATATGAAGAAAAGAACCTTGTCGTTGCTGTATTTATTATATTTACGAACGAAGAAATTGAGAGAAGGTAATTAATTTTAACAGCACTCATAGTTGATTGCATTTGTACTGACTTACTGAGACGACACTAAACTCCGTGAAAGGCAAAAGTCAGCATAACGGTATCGATGTGTGTTGGGACCAGTGAACTCTATACTATAGATAGAGTTCACTGGTTGGGACTGGTCTGTGTGAATCACGTAGGGATTCATGGGCTTGGCTTGAATTTTTAAAGCTTGACATAAAAACCAAGTCAAGCTTAAGTGCGTGCTTGCGTGCGTGCGTGCGCGTGTGCGGGTGTGTGTGCGGGTGTGCGTGTGTGTGTCAAGTCGCCCTAAGGGAGGTCAAAGCTTCTTGTGTCCTGGTTAGATATACCTTAGGTAAATTATACAACAACAAGCAATAAAAAATGTGAATATAGTTTAAAGGGATCCTGTTCGCATTAGCATCTTATAAAACGATTTTGGACATACATAGAAGGGGTAGCGACACTTGCAGGGAACCAAACTGGTTCCTGTTTATTGTGAGTATTGTCAGAGCTAATGCATTGAAAGGAAATTTGCGGGAGAAGTATTTTGTATTTGGCGCCCCAAGATCTTAAAAGCATCTCATATACATCCCTTTATAGTAGATCTACTGAATGATGACTTCTTGGCTTTCAACAAGCTGCAGATTTCACCATCAATACAAAGAACGTAAATAGCTGAATAAGGATTTTGCAGTTTAAAGAAACTTTCAACGAGCTGGATACAAGGGAGGACGTTCGTATATTCAAAGTTCCTCGGCAAGTTCCATAATCTTAGAGATACAGAAGATCGATGAGAACAAACATTGCAGTTTATTGTGGTATTACGCATTCTTGCATGAAACTGTTCGGTTCCATTTGACGGGACTTCACTGTTTCCAATCATTCGTAACTTAGATTGTTTATGATGTGTTTGGCACCAAACAAACTTGAAGAACGAGAAAGTGATTAAACTTACACATCTGTTTCTCAATCATCGGCAAATTCCTTAAATAAGAGGGTAGAACAACAATGAGTAATTAATAGCCCATCTTTCCGTGGGTAAATTCGAAACTGATCTCAAAAAATGCTTTGGCATATTTATGTAGTTGAAATTTTCTTCCCATCTTCAATTCGAAGAATTGTTTCCCTTTAGAACTTCTGTGGTAAAACTAAATTCAAAATTCGCGTCTACCAAATTTACATATGAAATTGAGGGTAACAGAGTACTACCGTCCTTTGACTCTAGAAACAAGACAAGTGCGATTTTCCCGAAAATGTAGCTAGCAACTACGTTATGGCAGAGTCTCATTATGTGAAATAAGAAATATGTTATTACCAATTTATCATTCGTTTGCAAACAATCACAACTTAGAACATACTATGCCAGCGCTCATAGGTGAATATGAGTGATAAATCGAGAATATTGAAAGGTAAGTACCAATTACCTAATGAGTAACGAAAATATCACTCAAACTTCTCCTTAAGGAGTATCGTTGGATACATCAAGTTTGTCTTACATATAAATAGCGCACTTACGGACTAATATATTTAAGCACGAACTCGACTGAAAGTTTGTACGCAATCGCCTTTTTATGAATAATGATGATCAAGGTCCTTTAACCTTATTGGAATTCGCAAACTCTCACTTTTTCTGTAAATAGTATAAATAGGTCAATCTGCACCCTTACCGATGAAATGTGTTTTTGAATATATTATATGTATGTGATTGGTATTGTCCGTGTTGTACACACTACGATATTGCGCTGGTGTTTTGTTTTACAAACGAATCGGAAATTTGACTCCAAAAATAGTTTTATTATTGATATAACAAGTTCAGGCACATTTCGGATTAATGTTAACTTTTAAATTCCATAATAATAACAATGCGATTATAAATTGAGAAGTAATACACATGGGCACCTTTAATGTTATTGGCGAGATGGAAATTGTTCATGTATAAAAGTTCAATTTACTAAATCTGCTATAAAAAGTACTATCTACTACGTGGCAGGAAGTTTAACAACCCTTAACATAAGTAATGACCTAATTCGACAAGGAAAGTGTGAACAAGAACGTTACCTTGTGCTTTATTTCTAGTAATTTTGTTTCTCTTACATTCTCACTTTGTGGCAGCGCGTTTTTCAATTACATGGAAGGGATATATGAAGACAACCATCATGTTAGCTATACAACGATAAAACGAAATTTAAAAACTATATTTTAATGTCTTAAACTCAAAGTGTATAATTCGAAAATTACCGCAATGTTGAACATCTGCTAATTTGTCAAAACAATATCAATAAAAACTAGTTGAGATCCCTGGATTACAGAACGAACTTCGAATACCGCAGTAACGAAAGAAAAAAAAATCTGGCCTTATCAAAAAGACAAAATTTGATAATTTCGAAATTTCGACGTTACAGTCGAATATTTCGAAAAGTATTTGAGATATCGAAAAATTGGAACCGGATCTTGAATCAGCATAAAATTTCACATAAGATCCATATCTTAACTCGGTTGTAGACAATACGCATCTCTTGCAACGCACGGACGCACCGACGGAATATCGATTCCAGTACCGAACGAAGTTCGTTGAATATAGTAATGCAATTACTAATATTTTTAGGCTGAAGATGATCAAGATTTAATCATACTGCATTTTTTTTATTCGAGTACAAATTAAGAGTAGAAATTATGAAACCGAACTAATTTTCAAAATAACCATGTCAACAAGATGAAAATAAAAATAATCACACAACCTTCCCCATGATTGTTTAATAAGTAAAATTTGATGAAGTTAAAGTTGATTAAAGTTGCTGTGACATAGTTGTTTAACCATGTCAAGTTTGGGTCCACTGTGAAGCTGAGAAAGATCTTCTACTGATCATGAAAGTGCTGCCAATGGTCTTAAATAAAAAACGCGTCCTCTTCTTCTTCTCTTTCTTATTAAGCTTACAGCTTGTTCATTCCAGCTTGTCTTTCCATATCTTCTTAGGTCTTCCGAGACTACTTCCTCTAGAACGCCTGTCTCTTGCTATTTTAACTTGTCTGTGCTCGTTCATTTTTGATATGTGCTGATTCCAGTCTTTTAAATTAAAAAACACGTTTATGTTATATTTCGCAAATGGCGGGACATAAAAAAATTCCCTTATTAAAGTCATAATTTTCTCTGCAACTTTTCCGTAAGCCCAATACCCAAAGTGCGGTATTTAAAGAAGTACAACAAAACAGTTTCTTCCAAATAACGTGCAATCTATGAACATTTACAAAAACACAAAAAATGAATTAAATTGGATTATTAAAACTGCAATTCGTTCTCTGTTCAACCCCCTTTCAGTGTAGTGAGGACTCGCGCTGTATACAAAAAAGGTCTCAATTTACTTATAAATAATTAAATAGATTCCGTAACTCACCTTCAGGGAAAAACATAGATTGAACACAAGACAAAGAACGACATAGTTATTTATTCATAAATTTGATTTTGCAGTTATTTCCGATATTCGCGAATAAAATATCAAAGAGGCAATGAATTTCAAAGTCGTTCAAAAATAATTCCATGCAGAATATGAGCAGTCAATCGCAAATACGGTAATGCAATACACGATGTAATCTTTGAGAATTCAGTCGTGCATATTATTTTTATAGAATTTTTTCGTTTGCCTTTATCAATTTAAAAGGCACCTGAAATTTTATTGTCGTGGGATTGAATTTTATGGTAGTTATTAATTACATTAATTTTATTTTAGAAACTGACAAGCCAGATTAATCAGTATTCAGTTCATATTTCCGCTTGCTTAAAAAAGATAAAGTTTCACATTTTCGGCACGAACTTTTTGTTTTTTTCGCGTAATAGAATAAAACTGTTAGATGCGAATTTAAATGTTTCATTTTGGCAGAATTCGTATTGGTTGCTCGTTATAAATGAACACGGCTTATATACATATTTTTTCTTTTATGAATTTATATTTATCGTTCTTCGTGTATATAAATTATATGCGTGACTAAAATTAAAGCAAAAGGATACTTCAGATGAAAGTTTTACGTTAATATTGTGCTATTGGGGGAAAAAACCTTTGAGTTGACACATCATTGTCGAGACTCAATTTAGGTATACACAATAATTACCTATATCAAGGAAGCCATTTCGTTTATTTCTAAGATTTTCGCCAGTTCCCTGTCGAACATCAGGGTAGAGAAAATTGTATATTTGTAGTCATTTCTCGAATTTCAAAGTAATGAGCTACATATAACCATCAAAGGATCCATTTTATTACTTCCGGACCTTTTTATTCGATGTGTTTTCATCACCTAGAACATTTCATTTCATATTTTACACGTTTCAGTATAGTCTGTAATTAACAAACCTAATTTCTTTTTAGGAGGTGGTTTGTTTAACAATGTCAACAGCCATTAATTTTATCTATAATTACGTTGTGGAACTCCATTAGGTTTGTATATTATAAAAATAACAAGTAATTGTACTAAAATCTTTATGTTACAATCCAACGCGTTTTGACGCTATGTGCATTCTCAAGAGCAGTATATTCAATAGATAAAACTTGAACAAGAACTGTCACCCTAAAACGTTAAGGAAATCAAAAATGAAGAAAAAACATTTATTATGTTTACTATTACATTTGATTTTGTGGTTCAGTTCATATTGGCTAACTACAATGTACTTTCTATAGACTTTAGAAATTTAGCGAATTTCACAAAAGTCATTGATCCAGTGTTACATACATACCGGGAGTTCGTTCTCAAAGTCGAACATAGCAATTTAACATGGTATTGAACGTTTTTGCCAATTGTTGCTCGCCTATTTAACTTAGAGAAAAGGTAATGACATCAACAGAAAGAGAAAATTATTGCGATTCAAATAATGCTACTGGCAAGACTAAAAGTGCGATTTATTCTTTTAAAATACTAACTTAAAGTATTAAACTTTTTAAATAGCATTCCCTTGATTTTAAAATTTTACAGCAATTGTTTTTTGTACTGCTTGTTTGTCAATACGAATTTAACGTTAAACCACGTATTAAAGTTTATTTATCTAATAATGAATACCTATACCAACGAAGAAAGGGTTTTTATGGTGAAAACCTTTCATGGTGACGCTAATTTCAGAAGAGTTCGACATTTCTTTGCCGTTAATTTTAATACTACAATACAAAAGTCACAAAAGTGTCATACTTTAAGTTAGTATTTTAAAAGAATAAATCGCACTTTTAGTCTTGCCAGTAGTATTATTTGAATCGCTATAATTTTCTCTTTCTGTTGATGTCATTACCTTTTCTCTAAGTTAAACAGGCGAGCAACAATTGGCAAAAACGTTCAATACCATGTTAAATTCCTATGTTCGACTTTGAGACAGAACTCCCGATATATGATTGGCTATGTAGTGGGCGTACTCACAATTTCACGAACAAAGTTGTAATAAATGCATTTCAATGTTTGGAAAAGACCAATTTCGCAAAGTATTCACGTCTGATGCTTAAATCGCTGATGGAAATTCAAAAGGAAAACCCTTTCTTCTTTCCTTTTGTTCAAGTGTCAGCATTCCAACTACTCCTTTCATAAATTCTTTATCAAGGTCGTTTAAAATGGTTCCAGTAGTACCATTGAAAATGCTTGTTATCTCTGCAGGTCGACCAAATCGTTAATACGTTGTTCTTCCACAGCAAAACTCTCGCCGCAAATTTCTACCACTTTTTGTAAAGTACGGTATATGAATACCGTGATGTGAAGGGACATCCTCCACTTAACACATTGGGCGATAAACTTTCCTTCTGTAGATACCATAATTAATAATAAGACATAGGTATGTATGACGAACATACTAAATTTAAGTTCTTGAAAAAGATTCATCACCCAATTACAGTGAGCTACTTATGATATTATTTTTAATGGAATCAGATTAGAATTAGGGATCAAATTTTAATTACTTACAATTTTCCACCTTGGTTCACAACTGATCAAACTTCGTATAGGTGTTTAGGCAATTAGGCAGGATACTTATTAGATAAGGTAAAAATTAAAAACTGATCACGAGAAAATGGGATCTTAACTAACAATAAGCAGTGTAGTCGACCTCAAAATGTTGGACTTTGATGCAGAGAAGCTATTTTACAGTTGAACATCGACGATCTTGGCATGTTTAAAATTACAATTTATCGAATATAAAAGTGTAATAAAAAGGATCCCCCTAAGAAGAGCGATTGTGAAGTTATACACTTTGAAAATAAAATCCAGTTTTCAATTTTAAAACTTTTGTTATTTTCAGATGCTAACAACAGAAAACTTGAAACACGCGAATGAAATATAAGTGTAATTGGATGCCAGGTACAAAATATAAATTTCAAATTTAAATAAAAAGTTACATAACGGCACGGAAAAGGTTCGATTTATTTCCCCAAATATCACGAAAACTGAAGTTAATAGTCCCCACAAGAATTTATTAATAAACGAATCAAGCGTACGTGAGTTATTTGTTGATAGATAAAAGTGTATCCCCAAATTATATCATTTCAAATTCGATCTGGACGTCTCTACATGTATAACGAAATGGGCGTGAAATTTAGTCCAAGGCTTTCAATAATGTGGTCTCCAGTTAGTGAAAACCAGATACAGCTGACCGCAGCACTATTGGACTAACGTCGAGTAGGTATCTAACGTTTAGCTCGTGTAAGAGAGTGCTTTGAATTTGATTCCAGCCCAAGCGTGTAACCTAAATATACCCAAAGGAATACCTCAATATAAGTCGAATTTCCCAAACATTATTTAAGTAAAACAAATCCCTAATGTAATTAAATAGCTGCTATTCTTGTTCATCTTGCTTTACAACGCAATTAGAGCTTTGTATGTACAACCCTTCGTTTGCTGCCATAGAATTTCCATTTGACTTAATAAAAATGAAATTCTTTACCCTACATTCGTTTATGAAAACACGAGTATTTACATTACATTATTAAGGATCCTTCTACAGATTTAAGAAATTCGTAAATGCTAATACGTTACAGACGTTATTTTCACGCGTCATATATCTTATATAAATATAATAAATAAAAGGAGATTTAAGAGGGACATAATGTAAAAGAAAATGTGCCCCAAAAGAGAGGGTGGAGAAGTAGAAATAATGTGCAATATGAGGTGTTATATAGGTAAAAAATTTAAAATGCGTAGCTTGAATAATATCACTGGGACCGAAGAGTTATGTCGTTTTTTAACATTAAATTCAAACAGATAAGTTTTTAACAAGTTTTTATTTTTAATCCATGATGTATCAATCCTCCTTATCAACAACCTTTTGCCATCTAGTGTACTTTTTGATTCTGGATCGATAAATTCATTTGGTTTTAGTGCAAAATATCTGGAGATGGCATTTTGAACATCATCCAAATTTTCAAATTTTTTGCCATTTAAAAAATATTGTAGCGATCGGAATAAATGAAAATCCGATGGCCAATATCGCGCGAGTATGATGGGTGAGGCAATACCTCCCACCCCAATTCATTAATTTTTTCTAGGGTTCGCTTTGAGCAGTGCGGTCTTGCATTATAGTGTTGCAGAATATGAAATAATTTTGTCTGTACACGTGACGAGAATGGGAGAGAACAGAGAATAGTAAAAATTCTGTGAGAAACAAAATTGGAAGGCAAAAATGGCAGAGGTAAATGACAAAAACACTACATAAGAAGGGCTTACGTGGATACAAACGAAAACGTACAAGACAGTATCGCCACACCTCAAGTAGGAGAGTAGACTTTTTCAAAGTATTATTACTGTAGAGCGGAACCTTAATTAACATTTCTGGGATTTTAGCTCCCTCGTTTTCAATGGGTAGGTCAGTAGGTGTACCGCTGTTTCTGTAAAATACTATTCTTAGCAGCTTCTGAAAGTACTGAAAGCGTGTGTATAATAATTTTAATGGAAACAATCCGTAAAGATAAATAACATACGTCAGTATAACGATTAACGAAAGAACTCTTTAGCGTAAATTAGTCGTTGTGTAGAATAGACTTCTTTAGAATATTCACATTAGGCTTATTATTGTTATTATAGCTAAAGACATAGTAATAATCCACCGTCAGGTTTTCAAATCGGCAGTATAGGGACAGACGTACCTACCTATTTCTAAACATCTCCCGTACACGAAGAAGCAATGGTTATCTATCGGTTCTATCGAAAAAGTAGACTCTGTTAAAATTATTTGACATAAATAGACATTTGCGTAGTGATACCTGCGCACACCTTTTTTTTGTCATTAAAACTATATCAAATATATTTCCCAAAATAAAAGCACGTATTTTATATGTAAAAAATAAAATAAGTCTTTTCACTCCCCTAAAATTCGGAAAACCTACTTTTTTAACAATATCGTAAGACATAACTTATAATAGTAATCGACAAGCTTCGTAGATACTGCTCCTTAAACAATAATAGTAATGTTATATAAAAACCCCTTTTGTTCATATTTTATAGTCTTAAAATGAAAAGATCCGAAACTACTAGACTTGAAAGAATTGAGAAATGTAAATAGGAGGCTGTGGTAATACAAAACGGCGTCTTTTAAACCGTTCACATTTTAGATTAAATAATGTTTTATATTCGGTCGACAATGTTATAAAGTGCGAAGGGATATTTTTCAGCATTATAAAGCTTTAGTTCTCAAGTTCTCAAACTACTACTCCTTGTATATAGTCTATCTATACCAGTATATAACGTTCACGTTCAAATAAAGCTATAATGCTATAATGAGCTATACAATGTAATCAGAGAAATTTTACCTGAGGTCCTTCCACATTTAAAGATAGGTAGACTGTGTTTTATAATCCATTACGTATTTTTGTTACTTAAGGTTTTAGGATTTTCCTATTTAATGGGCAATTAAAGTTACTTCTTCTATTTATTTGTACGTAATTATAAATAGATTCGT
The DNA here is from genome assembly GCA_036250285.1 of Pyrocoelia pectoralis. NCBI lineage: Eukaryota > Metazoa > Arthropoda > Insecta > Coleoptera > Lampyridae > Pyrocoelia > Pyrocoelia pectoralis. The sequence goes on from CM070079.1 coordinate 929,164, forward strand.
ATTTTTAGAATGAATAGAAATGCTTTGTAGTTAATTAAATATCAATTTGGAAAAAAAACCGTACACCAAAAAAATGTAATAATTTTGTATGTGCTGGGATCGGAAAATGGTTGGATAGAAGGGGCTTTACTAATATCGGCAAAAAATATTCATGGCAGTGCGTTATATTATAATCAAGACATGAATTCTCAACTTTTTGAAGAGTGGTTTCGTTACACTTCAATTCCAAAACTCCCTGAAAATAGTGTTATAGTTCTAGCTAGATAATGCTAGTTACCTTAATTAAATCATATATCTCAAATTATATCGTCTTAAAATGTATCTCATTAATGGATTAACTATCTAATCTGCGGTGATTGGGTCCATCGTTGGGTGTTGATTAACTAGAAATGGGGGATCTTACAAGTTAAAGGTGAAACAGAAACTCTAAACCTTCCCCATAAAATTATTATTTATTCATACAATATTAAAACGACGTGAAGCGACGATTAAAGTTTTAAAGTTGAAAGGGTATTAAATATTGAATCGACGTGAAGCGAAGATTAATGTTTAAAAAATATTTAAAATTTAAGAGTTAAAAATTAAGAGGAGGAGGGAACGTAACATGTTTCGGCCGTGGCCATCTTCAGACGTAAAATATAAGGTTAATGGTTCTCCACAGTTGGAGGTTACATGGTGACTTTTTAAAGATTAATTAAAACTTAGAAACATTGAACCATAATGGCTGTGTGATACATGTGGGATTACAAAAAATTTTTTCATTTTATGGGGAACTCTTAAGATTATTTAGCACATAACTTAAGTTAAATAACAATTACAGTCTAGACAAATAAGTCTTGTTACATTTTAAAAAATTCATTATAGGAAAGCGTGTTAGAAGCGACATATTGATTGCAAGAAAGACCTTTCTTGCAATCAATATGTCGCTTCTTAATTTTTAACTCTTAAATTTTAAATATTTTTTAAACATTAATCTTCGCTTCACGTCGATTCAATATTTAATACCCTTTCAACTTTAAAACTTTAATCGTCGCTTCACGTCGTTTTAATATTGTATGAATAAATAATAATTTTATGGGGAAGGTTTAGAGTTTCTGTTTCACCTTTAACTTATCTAATCTGCATTGTTAGTAGATAAACACCTATTAAAATGCATACCATGGGTTGGGTCAGGTATGCATTTAACACGTGTTTATCTACTAATAGTACAGATTAGAAAGTTCATCCTTTAATGAGGTATCTACATTTTAATACGATATAATTTGAGATATACTTCCACCAACAAATAGTTCTACAAATGCTGAAATGGGAGATTTTTTGTATGTAAATGATATGTTCATTAAAGAAACTTACATAAACAAAGATTTACTTTAGGGCCTCAAAACAAAAACTTTTACAAGGGCTTTATATTTACAGAGCCATCAGGTAAATTTGTTTTATTTACTCTATTGTATTCTAAAGCCGATAATGAGACTTTTTCTTTGAATGAACTTTATAAAGTGGTACAGACTATAACTCGAAGATAACCTTAGAAGTATGGTATTGTAACCGAGATAATGAAGATCTTGGTTTCTGTTCATTAAAATTGAAATTCCTATCGTAATGGTACAGAACCTACTAATTGCAGTAATTTGCGACTAAGATTATTAAAAAACCATTTTGTTTCCAGGAGGAAAAGTCAAAAGATAGAAGTGTAACGTAGATAGCAAAAGTTTCTACGAGATTTGTGAATAAATGGTTGTTATGTTACTTTGGTGTAGCAGAGAGCTAAATGGCATAAATCGTCCTGACTTTAAAGATCTCGCTCCTAAATTTCGCATAAACAATTACATTTTTGAAATAATCCCCTTCAATTCGTCTGAAGATGTTCTGATGTCGTTATACGTTCCTTAAGGCATTTCGTCACACTGCTCAAAATAGCAATAGTGATTGCATCTATACTTCTTACCAATGTGACATTTTTTTGATTTTGGCACAGATAGCTCGAATAAGGAAGAGCAGATTGATTAAAGTGCATTAAAATACAATTCAATGATATTCTGAATTTGTCCATAATAAATAATAATACATGACTTGTGGCAGAGCGCATTATCCAGATGAAAAGAATACCGCAGTATTTTTCTTCGCTAAACTAGACCGTTTTTCCTAATTTTTTCAGGCAGGATTGCCTTCCTTGTTTTAAATAAATTTCATAGCTATTTTATATTTGCGTTAATTTTCACAGTAAAGCTAAGTTAACAGTAGAAATAGACCATTGAAATGAAGGATATAGTGAGTAATGGTTGTTCGTATTGTACAATATTGTTGTAAGATTTTCGAATTATTTTTTTCTCCGGAAATGCACAAAATATTAAAAATATTTATGATAAAAATCAGAAATCGTTTTCTGATTACATCCATACTACACCAGTGGCGCCGGGTTTTTAAGATCTACATGGGGGCAAGGGGCAGCAGCACTACAGGAAAAGCTCATCTTTTAAAATCATAAGGAGCAACGGTGTAGGTATTTTTGAAACATCAAGATAAAAAAACTACTTTATTGCAGTTTCATTTTAATTCATAGAAGACAAAATTTTGGAAAAACATCTAAACTGCATAAAATGTATTTCTTTGTTTGTAATAGAGTACGACATACGAAATATTACCATCTATTCTATGTTGTGAATGATGATTTAACGAAATAACTGATATGCTAACACGCTAACAGCGACAGCCTAGGAAAAGACTAAACAAAACATTTTTTCCGGTCAGTATTGTCACAGACTGTGGTATCGTGTATAGTCACGTAATTTTGATATAAATCTGCATACACTATACACTATACAAACAGGTAAACTGAGCCAGTCATAACATAATTAAACATCTGCATCATAAACATACAGAATTATTTACTTCTGGATCGGTCCTGATCTGATATTTCTGAAAATTTTTAAATTCTCACTTTCATGGCGTGAAACAGATAGATATAGACCTATTCCTAACATTTTTACGTGTAAGATTAATGTGTCTCACTTTCCCAAATCCCAATTTTGTTCATAGTCATGTTCACGTGCCAGTGAAGTGCATGGGGGCCATGCCCCCACGCAATCTGCCTACATGGGGGCACGCGCCCCGCTGCCCCCACGAAGTCGGCGCCACTGTACTACACACTTTACATTAATTTTTTTGAGCTGTTATTACGCAAAAACTATTTTATTTTGAGAAAGCCTCCTTTCACACGGGGATACTGTATGCCGGCGACTGTATCTCGCATACTTTTTTAACATTATCGCTTATGGAATCTTTCACACGAATAATTTGTGAGATACAGTCGCCGGCAACTAAATTTTAGTCGCCCGCAAATTCCACTCGCCCGGCGACTTTACGACGCCGACGACCAGATACAGACCGGCTGTTGTTTCTTATGGAATCTTTCACACGAGGATACTTTGTAGACGGCAACGCAACTTGTCAGTGGTGTTCGTGTTAAAGTTAAAATTGCGCTCACAAACGGAAAATATTGAACGGTAACATTTTATTACTACTGAAAAATTGTAATTATACAGTTAAAACGTTGTGTCAAATATTTTTATACACACAACAGCTTTTGAATAAACCACGTAATATAATTAATAACTTAAATAATTTCGAAATTTATAACCGCCCCCACTCAACTAAATGCATTCGCGATTTAATTCTTGCAATCACGCCTGCGCAAAAAAGTATGGCAACAGTATCTCGTAAGTCGCCCGAAAGTCTTTGCGCAAGCGACTGTATCTCGGATACAGTATCCGGCATACAGTATCCCCGTGTGAAAGGAGGCTTATTATGCAAAAAGCTATTTGATTCAATAGGCCAGTCAAATTAGACTTTTGGTGAAAAAGTGATGCTAACTTTACGGGACTTTTTCAGGGTTGTTTAGGAAGTTAAGGAGAGCTTAAATCCAAGTTTGCGTATACCCAGACCCCGTGGGATTTTTTAGGGGGGGGGGGGGGGGGGGGAAAGGTAAAAATTTTGATTTCGCTATAACTCGGCAGCAATTGATCGTACAGAAAAAATAAAAAAAAGGTTTTGTTGGTTTGTTGAAGCTCTACAAGTTTCCTTTGGACGACTTTTCCCGAAAATGAATATTTAACGACTTATCGTAAAAAAACAGTAAAAAAAAGTAAACTTTTTGGTCAACAAATAGAATTTGTTCATGTATGAGAAAGTTGTAGAACAAAATCACCGTGTCAGATTTTTCGATCGGTTGAAAAATAAGGTCGAAGGGAGCGTCTGAAGGTGTGCTATCTAGCCCCTCCGGCACCGGTGCGGCGGCTCGACGCTGAGGCACGCGCTGGGATCTCGGCGCGTTTGTCGCTTATATCTCTGTGCCAATGAATCGAAATGAAAAATAAACTTTTTTTTCGATTTGGTTCGTTTTTTCAAGCTCTACAACTTTCTCATACATGAACAAATTCTATTTGTTAACCAAAAACGTTTACTTTTTTTACTGTTTTTTTACGATTTTTACTTTTAATTCCGATTCATTGGCACAGAGATATAAGCGACAAACGCGCCGAGATCCCAGCGCGTGTCGCAGCGTCGAGCAGCCCGCGCCGGTGCCGGAGGGGCGCGAATAGGTAGCACACCTTCAGACGCTCCATTCGACCTTATTTTTCAACCGATCGAAAAATCTGACACGGTGATTTTGTTCTACAACTTTCTCATACATGAACAAATTCAATTTTTTGACCAAAAAAGTTTACTTTTTTTACGATAAATCGTTAAATATTAATTTTCGGGCAAAGTCGTCCAAAGGAAACTTGTAGAGCTTCAACAAACCTACAAAACCCTTTTTTTATTTTTTCTGTACGATCAATTGCTGCCGAGTTACAGCGAAATCAAAATTTTTACCTTCCTCCCCCCTTAAAAAAATCCCACGGGGTCTGGGTATACGCAAACTTGGATTTAAGCTCTCCTTAACTTCCCAAACAACCCTGAAAAAGTCCCGTAAAGTTAGCATCACTTTTTCATAAACCCCCTTTTTTTGTCTAATTTGACTGGAATATAATACGATACGTCATTGTAGTAAACACGGGAAAGTTGAGTGCCAGTTTACTTCGTTGGAAGATACATATTTAAGGTTTAAAATGCACTAAATATCGTTAATTTTTATATAACGCAATTTTCGAATGTTTACCGAAATCTATATAAGATATTCCATGCTGTATTAGTGCTGTCAGAGTCATAAATTCTTTCCTTGCGTCGTTATCTTTCATTATAAATGAATATTCTTTAAGTAGTGTGGTTTTCTCCCCAAACACATTGTACCTATAATCTGTTAGTGCAGTAGACTCAAAGATTTGCCATGCGCTTACAAGCGTATAGTTACGTTAATTTAATAGTTGCTGTTAATAAAAAAAGATGGCTTAAAGCGGCAAAATCAAAGTAAATTCTTAGAATTTGAGACTAGATATTCCGTTAAAAGTGCAAATAACCTTTGGGTTCTTTAAGAAAGTAATTTCGTATGTCACTATTGCAACAAAGAGTTCCCCGGCAGGAAACTTTCATCCACAAGCGAATAAATATTGAATCTTGTAATTCGACTGTATCAAGTTAGAATTGAAGACCTACATGAGGACTCAAATCCAATAGAGAAATTGCAATCTTCTAATAACTAGCCATCATTCTGAAAGCTGCAATTTCATCTAAAAACGACACCGCGAAAGCTCTTTTGCGTAAACTGTAACCCATTCTTAACTGTATAATATAACCCCTCTAATTTTCAAATCTAAGGGTTTATGAAGTAAAGCAGATATTGATACGAACTCCCTTTGTGCTTGACTTCATAAAAGGAATTGTATTGTCTTAGAATATTTCGTATCCCCATTAAAACGTGATATCCCGAGATTTAGTTAATACGTTGATCACTATGTGTGTATATCCGTATTAATTAACGGAAAATTTGAGATGGTTGACCTACTCGTCTTCATCGAATCCGCAATTTAACGGACGTCAAAAGGGTTAAATGATTTTGTTTCCCTTACCCCAAAACGTACTTTGATCGAAACCTTCATATTGAAGCTGTACAATTTAAAACTTCTACCGTGAACAAATACGTCCGTGCAATCACTTACAAAAAAATCTACTTTAGATAGATGACCACTTAACTTTTCAATATTTTACGACAAAGCATTCATTAGATTTAATTGTAAAAGAAAGAAACGAATAGCGCAAATTAAAATGCCAATTTTGACTGAATAAAAATTTAATCGTCGCTATTGATGAAATTTTAATACAGTGGAACAAGTCACGTGAATATAGTATTAAAGATAAAAAGTAATTAAAGCCAAATTAACGTTAACGTAAAGTTAATTACGTTTTATGATAAATAATTAAATCTTTGATAATTATAAAAGGAAACCCATTGTTTTATAAAATTTATTGTAGTGTTGTTTACAATTTACAAACTCGTGAAACTTTTCAATTGTTAGATGTAAGAATTTTTGAAGAAGAAACTTAACGAGCTTGGAAAGAAAATCAAAATTGTTTACACATGAATCACACTTTTTACTATTAGCGCCAAACTGTCTTCTCTTTTTTCGTGCCTCTATTTGTTGGGGGTTAATTGTATATTTAACAAAATACTGTATAAAGGAAAAGAGAAGAAAATCCTTAAAGCTTTCGAGCTTTCACGTTTTTCTTGATAAAAACTTGTAAAGTTAAGTTAAGTGTTCTAATATTGAGCTATACATATATAATAACTTCGATCTCTCCAGTGAGAAGATAATGATGAAGTTTCTTATTTAAATCTCCACTTTAACATGTTCAACAATATAGAAGTGATCGACAAGAGATTGATTAACCCAGTTGTACTTTTTACTTTCATCTTTCGAATCGAATTTCTTGTTTAAGCTCGTATCTCAAACATCAATTTATTATTATTATTTATCGTAACTGCTATGACTTTCAAACAACAACCTTTCTTTAATTACCACTTAAGTGACTTGCTTCATTGTTACTCCAAAATAATGTCGTCACTAACTCATAAAGCTCCGATCTTATCCTTAATTTATATTAAGTACTAACAAATTTTATGTGGGGTACAGTATGTATTAGAAATTATTCTTTATAATAACATGGACTGGCCAATTTGTTTAAATTTATTTATCCTTTAAATCGAATTCTAGGATTGCCAATTCTTACTTTTTGACCAAACCTCAAACACGCTTTTCACTGTGTTGAGAACACATAACACTTTGGTGGAACTATTTTGGATGATATTGAGGAGTTGAATTTATGTTGTTAGGTAAAGCGGGTATCTTTAAGTGGTTGTGTTGTGTCAGTCTTGGTAAATAAAAGAAGAGTTTCAAACTGGAGCGTTCGAACCAGAACCTGAAACAATCTCATATAGCTTTAGCTATTGTTTTTAATACTTGTTTATTTTGCGAGAAGGACGTTGGTGAAAAGAAAAGGAAGATGTAAAGTGACGCATTTAAATGGACATTTTACAAAGCATGTAGGTACGTAAGTTTGAATGTAAACACTCAGTACTCAAAATGCGTAAGAACTGTCTTTAGTAATCTGAGCAATTTAGTTGAAGCAGAAACTCGATGTTATGAAAGGAAAAATAAAATATTATTCATCGTAAAGGTCTGTGAAGGATTAAATGTGTGAGGCAATGGAGAAGATTGGTAATGGAAGATGGAATGACTGTCAGTTCTCTTTTGAAGAATTCACAAGAGATAATTGATGAAGAAATATAGCTTAGACGGCGTTATAATCAATGCAGAACATATACATTGCTCAGAGAAAGGCGAGCGACTGCCTGCAATGGATACTGCATCCGTAGTGAGAGAAATTAATGTTGCAGCTGTTCAACTGTAGGATAAGGTTAGCTCGTATTTTAATTTCCGTTTCTTGAAGATATCACGTTCTAGGTCATTTTTATTTTGAGATATACAATACACTGTATGTAATCGAAAGATTTTTTGGCTTTCCTTTACATGTTTTAATTCCTGTTTTTGGCAGATCTTAAACTGGCGCAAAGGTCTCGTACCTTACATGTCTCTCGATAATGTGTACTCCGTGATCTTTTTGGGGAAGCAAAAATGTCCAACAGAAAAGAATTCCAATCAAAAGCAACTGAAGAGAAAATGTCAAGCGCTTAGGTATACAATCATAGCTAGCGATCAACCTTCATTCAGAATTGCTTGGAAGTATCAAGGCTTACGATGTCTAGAAGCTCTTCCAGTGGTTCCTGGAATGCAGATTGTCATTTTACTTCTGCCTTATTTAGAATCTGTAAGTAACCTAGTAAAATCGTTGAGTGCCATGAATACCAACGTACGAATATACCAAAAAGTGATTCGTGTAAACCCACTGTTTCTGTTTCAACGAATTTCTCCCCTGAAGAAGACTGGCAATTTTATATGTATTTCTGTTATGGTTTTTGGTGTTTTTAGTGTTGTGTGACTTATGTGAGACCTGAGGCGTTTATATCCATCTTGTTTGGAAAAGTACATCAAGCAGAATGTTCCCGATGAGTCCACTATAAGAAAGAATTATCTCACCATTTTAGAAAAGTTGTGGAAAAAGGCAGTAGGCAACAATATTTGGTTTACACTAGATGAAACAACAAATTTCCAGCAAAGGTATGTTGCAAATTTTATATTTGGAGTACTGGGAGTGGAAGAAGATAAGGATAAATCATACTTGCCAGCAATGAAAGTGTTAGAAAAAGTAAACCATTCAACAATTGCTGCATTTTGGGTATGTTGTGGTCTTCAGGAATTCATTGTGAAGGTGTACAACTTGTATGCAAGGATGCAGTAACCTATATGCAAAAAGCGATATTGGGATTGCAAGTATTGTTTCCTAAAATGTTACATACACCTTGTTTAGCGCATGGGTTGCACCTCGTTGCTGAAACAATTCGCCTTTTTTAACCTAATGTAAATAATTTCAGCTGTGAAAAGAGTCTTCACGTTCAGCAAAGTTTAAAGATGTAGCAGGAACTGAAATACCTCTACCACCTTAACCAATTGTCACACGTTGGGGTACTACATGGATCACCGCAGCCGTACTATGTGGAAAATTTGGAGCTGATTAAAAAGGTTTTAAATGATTTTGATCCTACTGAAGCACAAAGTATTCAAGAAGCACGGGAAGTCATAAATAAAAATGGGATGCGAGGAGATTTGGTTTTTATCTCACGTTAAATAAATCTATTGTATTTCTAAAGCAATTTTACAACTGGAAAATAAAGGACTCTCTTCTTCAAGTTGATTGATTCTATTGTGGAAGTGCTCTAAACGGAGTGCGGTGTAATATAGATTAATGGAATGATTAATTACTAGGAAAACTAGATAAAACTCGCAACCTTCCCCATGGTAGAATGCGTTTTCGTTTATTGATGAACTTGGATTATGAGTTGATGACTGCAATTACATGAGCAGATTGCGTTGTGAGTTGGTACATACAATAAATTAAATTTAAAACAGCGACATGTTTCGACAACTTATTTGTTGTCATCATCTGGCTTATCTATCTATAATCTTAATAGTAACATTGAATAATGAACACCTTAATATATACTTACTTACTTACTTACTTAATTATTAAGAAGGAGTGTAAGCAGTAATTAACAGTAATTATGTAGATAGCGTTTAAATAATGGAAAAACGTTACTCACACTCCTTGTTAATTGTAAGTATATAGGGTGATTCAAAAATGGCGCATAAGCTCTTCAGTACGTTATAGGGAATAATAATTGAAGTGTAGGAAAAATAGTAAAAAAATCTTAGCCGCTAATTTGCCGAGAAATGAAGAAGTTAAGTTGAAACCTCAACTTTGAATTCATGCGGATTTTGTAACTTCTCATCATTCCATATAATAATTTAAGTATTTTTTCATAGTGGGTAATAAAAAGAAATGTTCATATCACCTCATTATCCTGAAATATTAGGTAATAATAATAATAATATTTAATATTTAGTATGTTCACTTTTTAACAGCAACTTCAAATTTATATTACATAGATATATGTAATGTATTAGTAGGACTAATCGTTACTTGATTTCGATCCGTGCGATTAGTTAACCAGGTTTGGCCTGAGTATCGATAACAATCGAAGTACATAATAATAATAAAAATGTAGCAGCTAAAATTTTTTTCTCATTTTTCTATAGTTCAAATAGCCGTCCTCTACAACGTGCTGAAGAGCTTATGCGCCATTTTTCACCCTGTATATTAAGGTGTTTATTATTCAATGTTACTATTAAGATTATAGATAGATAAACCAGAAGAAACACCTTAATATATACTTACAATTATTGTAAGTATATATTAAGGTGTTTCTTATTCAATGTTACCATTAAGATTATAGATAAGGCAGATGATGACAACAAATAAGTTGTCGAAACATGTCGCTGTTTTAAATTTAATTTATTGTATGTACCAACTCACAACGCAATCTGCTAATGTAATTGCACTCATCAACTCATAATCCAAGTTCATCAATAAACGAAAACGTACCATGGGGAAGGTTGCGAGTTTTATCTAGTTTTCCTAGTAATTAATCATCCGATTAATCTATAAGACTATCTTCTTCTAAGTTAAATAAACTCCAAAAGAAACAATTTATAAATAAATTAAGTGAAGTTTTAAATAAAAACTCTGGATTTCTTTAGTTAGAGTGTATTAATAAGGTGTTGCAAAATGGATCATTTAAGGATTACAGAATAGAAAATCTAAAATTCGCTCCAATTGGGTTTTGCGATCTTCACACTTACCCACTACAAAATTATTTTAACAAACAACAGAAGGAAGTTTACAATTGAAAGTTTATTACTTCATAATTATGGTCATCAAATGTAACCATTTATTATTTGAATAAAATTTTCACCCTAAATATCTTATTATTTTTAACATATTTTTTCACTCGCATGTTTTTAAAGGTTTTTTTGAACATAAAGTTAAGTGCATATTTGAAATATTTTTGCTGCGTATTTCGAGATTCTTTAATGCATTACTATCCGAACGCTATTAATTGTAGGTTGTAAACAATCACTAATCCATTGCCCAAATGACTTCAAAAGGAAAACTTGAATATGGCCAGCATCGTATCACGTTTTTACTTCCTGAAAGTAGAACAATCCGTATCTGTATCCAATATTTGCTAACTTAAGGTTAACACATTCGAAAAAGAAGGTTAATAAGAAGTTCCCCTTTATTTACATACAAACTTGTCAAGGGAACAAAATTTAATTGCGTAATACTTCTATAACATTATATTTAATCCCTTATACACGAAATTTCCATTACTATCCGTGATGTTTTATGTACCGTTATTACGTATTATTATTTCAGTAACATCGACACTGTTACAATTACAATCCATCAGGGAACGCGATTATTATTAATTTGTACAATTTTTAAAAAGCTTTCCTTAAATTGCAACGAACTATTCCCTAGGTTTGTCTGACGTGGTTTTTAATCAAAGCCTCTTTTCTAACAATCGCATAATACTGTGACACATATTTTAAATAGAGAATGTTTTTGACATTTTTAGCTATTGGATGTCTGTTCTGTTTTCTATCCACCACCAAACATGCTATTAATAAGTAGCAGTGAACACAATGAAAATCGGTATTTAAAAAATTAATTTCGTAAACATGTATAGCTTGTGTGAGATTATACTTTTTAATTAAAATATGCCAGTATAGTAATAAATGTCAACGTGCATGGGAAACTTTATTAACGTCACGAGTTTTATAATGATCTAAATTTAATATGAAAAAAAAACCATTGTAACTTTGAAAACTGCAGCAGAAATTTCCAATGTGGGACAGATGCATTTGTGGTTTTACTTAAAAGCTTCGTGTGTGGTTTGCAATGAACAAACGATTATCTAGTATAATTTAGGCAATGCTTTTCTCGTTTCGAATTATTTAGGATGAAAAGCTCAGATGTCACAATACACGTACAAAAAAGAGATCAGAAAGTTAGAATATTAATTATGCGGAACACTACATTTCCCGTAATTGATATATTTGTTGTTCATAACGTATTGGATGAATTTAACTTATAACTTTCTAATTATTATGCTCAATAAGTTTTGTATTCTGGCGTTCTAATTTTAAAGCGCTGGGTGTCCTAATTAGGACTTACATGAAAGTGTGAACAACATTTTATTTGTAAATGTTGAAGGAACAGTGCAGCAAAGTGAGATACTGGTACCCAAAATTCACTGTAATAACACGTTTTTTTTTTTCTTGTAGATTCTGAAGAAGCCAAGCAATTGGCGAAAACGTTAAAATTTATATTGTATTCATTGACGATAGACCCACTAAATATATAAAAAAAACAAGACTTTGTTTTAGTATATTTTATTGGTCGAATTACTGCCTCAGTTTGTTGTACCAAAGACTATTAATCTTTGGTTGTACCATTCCTTCAACAGTTACAACACCTTAACAAACAGCAAATCTAAAGAAAATCGTTACATTAATTATTTGTGGGTTCGCTCTTATTGTAACAATAAATACGTGCCTTTATTATTTGATATAGGTACATACCTACAAAGGTAAATGTACCAAAGTAATGAAGTTGGAAACCTATTCTTTAAATAGTATTAATTAATTTAGATACCTTACATTTGCATTTACTGTTTAGAATTGAGCAGGGTTCAACCTTTCACTTTAAACACGAAATGTTAGTATCAAAAGTTTTAATTAACTAAAAACCGTGGTTTTTATTTAGATTATGTGGCTTACAAACAATTGAAGTATACATTTCATCTAAAATACTTAACATTAATACATAATACATAATAATACATTAAAAACATAAGTAATATCATCGTATCATCAACGCTTTGATTAACAGAGTAATAAAGATTCAGAAAAATCGTATAATCTTATCATTTTGAACCAAACTGAATAGGAATCCAACATGTATTTGTATTTTTAGATATTTTCGGTTTCGTAAATTCTCATTTTTCGTTTATTTTCAATGATGAGGTTTTTATGTTGTGTTGTCTCATTTTCAACCGTAGTGCTTGTATTATATTAGTTTTATTGTACCTCTGTGAATGAAGCTACACACGTGACGAGGAAAATGATCAGTTTGAAGACTAAAAAAATATTTTCAATGGGTCCCTTTTAAGCAAATTTTTCCCGTAGGCGTCTTTGATAACTTATTTGTGTGGGTTGTGGAAATTTAATTTTTCTTGCTTAAATAAATAAATTGAAATTGAATATTAATTTCTATATTCCGATTCGCAATTATAATTAATTCGTTTTCTGTTTTACTTTTGTTTAAGATAAATGTAGTTGGTGTTTTGTGATTTGTTTTTCTGTTAGACAAAATACGCTTACATTATCGTTACCTATTTTAAATATTGATGTAAACGTAAGCGTAACTTGGATTTACTTACAGAAAGGACATTATACTTAAGATCTACTGTAATAAAACAATCAAAATAAGCTATAAATTAATTTATAATAAATTAAAAGTAATGGTCATTATTGGATACCTACATGAAATAATTAAGTTCCTACCTAAGAGGAAAAAGTCACCCTTGCCAAAATCCTTTTTCTATCTTAATTACGCTAATTCATTTTCCTTCAATAATGCAGTCAACCTCGCCACCTCGTGAAAAAAATTGACTTTAGAGTCACGTACGTCTTTTCCAAAACATTTATTTGTGTCTTACTTATGAACTTACGCACTGAGTTTACTTTTCCAATGTAACGATAGTTGAAACATAGGAGTTAGTGTATATTATATGCATCCTTTGTTAAATTAAAACTAAAACATTTTGGTTTTTGTGTTATTTGTATATAAATAATATTCCTTGCCAAAGTCTAATTTTATTTATTTTTTATTTGTAAGATCCTTGTGAACGCATCAATTCTATTAATTCCTCAGAATTTGGGGTTATATAACATTAAAATGACTTTGTATAGATAAAGCATCTCTTTGATTTTCGTTTTAAAACGTGTGAAAAGTAAGAACAAGTTTTGTTTATGTATTTGGAGGCGACGCGAACATTTTGGTTGAAGAACCAGAATCGATGCTAAATGACCACCCATCACGTATTTTGGAAGTTATTGTATAATTCTCGACCCGAATAATGCAGAAAGGTTGTAGTTTGGTACCAGTTCGTTTGATATGAAATCATAACGTAACCTAACCACTGACTATACCCCGAAGGACTTTGCTTAGCTGGTGAATTATGAACTTCTACGCCGTTAAAAATTAATTTTCTCAGTGCAGTGTTACGATGCAAAGTTTGAACAGCATATTAGTAATTAACCCTGAAGCGTTTTGTAAATTAAAACTGCAATCGACGATACCTGAATCAAATATACCGGAAATGAACAAATTTTATTAAACTCGGTCAGAAATAAAATTATCTATGTATCACGGGAATTAATAGGTCTCAATTACCTCGGGTAATTGCTGTCCCTCGGGCGGAAGGCCCTCGGGACGCAAACTTTACCCTCGGTAATTAAGACCCTTATAATTCCCTTGATACATAAATAACTATAGGAAGTTATTATAATAGTTGCTAGGTTAACATTGCTTTGCTAACGCATAATATTTGTATTAAAAAGGATGTAATTAGCTTTATGGAATAGTAATTTGTTAATGTCAAAGTGAAATATATGAGTTGCAGTTGCTGGCGCTTTCCCTTTCCCTGAATCGCGCCAATTTCTCAATACACCTAGATGGCAGCCCTTTGCAAGAGGTGCGCTCTTGTATGCCTATAGTCTATTCCATCTTAAATGTTCCCTATTGGATTAAACGCCTCTAAATGTAAGACAAGGTAAAACGTATATGGTAACCTATTTCTTCCTTATTACGCATACCTACCATTCATTCATTCCACGTTGAATGGTATGCGTAATAAGGAGGAAAAGGTTGCCATATACATTTTACTTAGTTACCTTTGGGAGCGTTTAATCCGATAGAGGACATTTAAGATGGAATAGACTATAAGAGATGCCATTTTAATATTCCCGGAATAGGCCGATCTTCATTTGAATAGGATCTTTCATTATTATGTTTTTTAATCTTACATGCATGCATGACGTGTGTGGGGACCTGAGCACAACGGCCACTGATCATAACGGCCACCTAGGTTATTGTTATTTAATAACACCCACTTGGATCACATACGGCCTCTAATACTATTTGATCATAACGGCCACCTTATTCACGTTATGATCAAATAATATAAGTGGCCGTTGTGATCAAGGTGGCCGTTATGAAATAGCAAAAACCGGGATGGCCGTTATAAAATAAAAATAAAAATAATGTTTATTTTGTCTATTTTGGATGCTAAAAGCATATAGGATAAGTTGAATGTCGATTAAGTATACACAAGAATATAAACACAATACAAGAATACAGCGCCAAACATAATACAAGATACAGACTACAAAGTATAAAATAACATATTAAAAGATGGAATAAGATATCAAAAGAAGAAGTATCACAGTATTTTTTGACTATCACAGACACGCTTAAATTCAGTTAAGTCATATGCAACATTTTCTAACAAAAGTTTTTTTATTACGCGTTTAAATTGATTTCTTTGTTGTATTTGTTTTATGTGCTGTGGTAAATTATTAAATAGTTTTAGTCCGATAGTTGTCTGTTGTGTCATCTTGAGTCTATTTATGGGAATTGCAAAATCAAGTTTATATCTTGTATTGTACATATGTTTGTCAGAGTTTCGTGGTATGCAGTTTTGATTTTGGTAAATGTACATAATAGTTTCTAGAATATAGGTTGCAGGAAGCGTTAGAATTTTAAATTGGTGGAAATACGGTCGACAAGATTCATGGTTTTTAACGCCAGCTATGCATCGAA
Organism: Pyrocoelia pectoralis; assembly: GCA_036250285.1. Taxonomy (NCBI): domain Eukaryota; kingdom Metazoa; phylum Arthropoda; class Insecta; order Coleoptera; family Lampyridae; genus Pyrocoelia; species Pyrocoelia pectoralis. The sequence goes on from CM070079.1 coordinate 945,007, forward strand.
TAATTTTTTTTTGGACAAGAAAGACGTTTTTCGCCAATGATGATGATCCCCAGAGACATATACCATATCTTAACCTAGAGTGAATTTGAGAGTGGTAGTACATTATTCTGTTATCGTTATGATCAGTGGCCGTTGTGATATAGACCCCGTGTGTGACCAGTTACAAATTCTATTATGTGTCAATTTGGGCTGCTACGTATTAAACTGTTAAATTCTTTACAAAACAAGAACAAAGTTTAAGAAGTGTGGGTGAAGAAATTTTTGTTGTATGGAGGTGATGCTACCTGAGAATGGAGTGAAAAGTGGTCAGTCTGTCCTGTTGGCGCGTTCCCTCGACCGCTTTCGCCGTTTCAAATGCGTATGAAGAGATGAATTTTTGAGGATATGACGTCGAGAAGAATTGTATTCTATTATCAATCGAAAAATAAATTAACGCAGTAGCATATAAAAAGTTCTAGTCCTCAAACACTTAATGATAATCAAGGAATTTTAATGACTGATTATCTCGAAAGGGATAACACGAGCTTAAAGTTTGAACAAAACTTGTTTTAGCACCGTAGAAAACGGTCGACGAAGTAAAACAAATAAAATGTTGTTATGAATATGTGTTGCATAATTGTTCGAGATATAATCACCATTAAACCAGACAAAGAATTACGTAGAAAAAAATTTATGAGCACTATTTCTTTGCTTTCTTATTTATAAGCACTAGAAAAGCTGCTGCCATTCGGTTTAGGCGTGGGAGATTCGTAACATACGCGGTCCAGGTTGTGACTATCGACCCTACAGATGAAGAAGATTTCTTGGAGGTTAAAAAACCCAACGCAGACTCCTTGGGTACATTCTGCTACTGCTGAAAGTCCTAAAACTAGTCTCTCGAGAACGTAAGGACAGATTAAACAATGTCACGAAATTGCCGTCGACACATGAACGGTGGAGAGCACTTTTAAACCAAAAAAAGTAGAGACAAATGTAGCAAAACCTGCTGAGCACGGTGTATCGGGTGGTAGACAGGAAGAAGACCCTCTTCGAATATTGCTACAGGATTCACTACTAATTTCATTCCAAATGGACATCCTGACTCAGATCTGAATGGGGTAGACATGGTTCAAAGAAAAGTCTTATGGTATGTACACAGCACAAGCACACCTCCATAGTTCTACAGCGTTAAGTATGCGAGAATAATTATTACATTACACACAATGTTCAATAAGCCGTCGAAGCATTGGTTGGTGTAATGCTGAGAAGAACTGTTGAAGATGAAGGTGGTCCAAGTAAACCTGCAAGGTCGTTACCAATCGAGTTAGGCTGTGATGAAGACGGCATGCAAGGACCGTAGACCTATAAACGCAAGTGAAAGGTTTTGCATGAATAAGTGGAGAACTAATACCTATGTAGTGACATACACGGAACTTCCAGAGCACATATATGTACTTGCAAAGATCAGCACACAAGATTTGTTATGCAAGCAAGAGGAGGGCGAACCGCCTCTTCTACGTTGTGTATACGCTTAATAATTACATGGTAGACAAATGTATTTTGTGAACCCTTATGGTTTTACTTGCCGTTTGTAAAGTATGAATGTTTTGCATTCAAAGAAGAGCAAAAGGTGGGCTATTTTAAACATCCCTCCGCAAAACGCAAATTTTTTTAAAAAGTCGTAATATCTGAAAAACAGTTGAAGATAGGTATAGGATAATCTAATGCAGAGTAACGCAGAATCGATTGTATAATCCAAAAATTAAAATAAGAAGATGAATGGCGATTTCCGGTCTTTCCGGAAGTGGTACAACATCGACAATATTTTAGAACAAAAGAAGGCTATGGGTTATCCTTAACCTGAAAGTTTCAAATTCATAAGTAGTAAGGGACCCCAGAAACTTCTAATGAACGGGTTCCGTGATATACCCTGTATTATACCAATGAAATGATAAATTATACAATAATTTTTAATTACATATATAGTAATAGAAGTGTCTGCTATTATTTACTATTAAACTAACTCATTTGTTGTAATAATCCCCGAAGGTTCCCCGAATGAGAATGCAACTGTCATAGATCGGCTAGTACCTAAATACCCTTGCTTACAACCCCTTTGTAACGAATCTTAAATGAATTAACATCCTAGTGCCAGTTGTCCAACTGATATACCTATGTATATACAAACACAACATCAAAGCAAATTACTATTTCATTTACTACTCGCCTCATTGTTAACGCACTAAATCCACAAATAATGGTGGATATAATAAATTGTCATGAAAACTGTGACATACGAGTATCTTAATTTAATGTAATTATTATATTCAGAGAAGTTATTTGTATAGCGTGTTATAACAGTCTTAGTGTAACACCAAAATCTATTTGTTTGCATGATGAAACCATTTTAGAATTGAAATGAAGCTTTCATCTGACTATAACACCACAATCGCTTGCAGTTAGTACGTATTTGGAATGAGATTAAAATAGCATTTACCCTCAACTACAAAGTTGATTTTAAAGAAAAATTAAACAACTATCGATATATTTTTGATGAATTTTAATCATCAATTTACAATTTTGCAACATATTTTAAAGCTGCCATCAACTCGTTTCTATAACCAACAGTGTTAATGGGATTGCTTTTCTCAAACTCAATTTTCCTTAAATGTTCAATTTTAGAACTCTTCTAGAACGGAATAACTTAAAATTTTAAAAGTTAACATAAATGCATTACTAAAACTTGAATTTTGTTAGAATTTAATTTTTGACGGCGTGATAGATGGATTTAAATATGTAATGTAATTATGATTAGGTACTGAATTTTGATAAGCCGATTCATCAGAATAATTATATAGCGTACATGGTCGAGTGCGGATTGCAGCCAATTATAAATTATTATTTTTTAATTATAAAGTAATACGAAATGGATCGAATTACTATGTGTATATACACGTATGTATGTGTATATGCACGAGAAAGTAAAAAGGAAAAAAATACTAAAGATTGGGGCACAAGGAACTGAAATTCATTTGTAATGCGGACGATGCTGTAACGTTAGCAGAAACAGAAGACGATACAATTCTAAAAATTCTACACCTTTTGTATGGAAATTTCCACCGAGAAAGCAAAAATAGTAGTAATTACGAAAGAAATTAGCAACAGCGAACAAAATTTTTCAACAAGTAACGGGTATATCATTATAGTTTGATTTGTGTAGCATACTATAGCCAACATAAAATCAATAACAATAAATCCTAAATCATGAGGTTTGACAGTGTTCTATATATTCATATTATGTGTCCTTCTCCTTTAAAATTACACAACCGTTTCATTTACCACTACAATAAATCAACATAACGACGTAGACGTAAATGGCTATTCAAGAATTCTCTGTCGATCTTCTTCATCGTTACGTAAGTATAATTCCATTTTTATACAGCATAATTGCTAAGTGAATTAAAATTTTGGATAAAATGTGGGACTATTTAATGAAAGTTTGAAGTAAGTAAACGTTTGCATTTCTGTTTAACAGTTGGTAGTAAGATCTATGTAAATGTTTACATTTATTTCGGAAATGTTATGGGTAAACGGTATGATGATCGTTAATTACGTATTCTAAAGGCATAAAATCCTCCAGCTTAAACCAATGGTAAAAGGAGACAGTCTTCGCACAAAAATCTCAAACAAAAGCGGGGCCTCACCAATTCGATTATGTAGAATTCGGTTACATCAAAAGGTTTTTGTGTTTGAGAGAATCTTGCACTCGATTTTCTGAGTGACAGTGTGTTTACGTTCAGATGTCAAGACGTAACCAAGACAAATTCAGTAGAATTTTAAGGCTTTTCATTTTCTACATACCGCAATCTGTACGTTTGTACATGTGAGTGGCGTTCAAGCGCTTTTCCGGAAACTCGATTATTGGAAAGCGACAACATTTTTCGAGTTGAGAAACTTGATTTTCATTTTTAAGAAATCATAAATACCTATTACGTTTATAAGAGTTATAACAGTTAATGGGTCTGAAATATAGGTAGTCAAATTACACTTACCTTTTGATGTAGCCTAGCGATGTTTCGGAATGAGTGTAGGGATCTGTAAATAGAACAAATGAATGATGCAATTTGATTGGATAGGTCGAATTCGAATTAATTTGGTTATTAGAGTAGCACCAAATAGTAACAGCAGCATGCAATACAGAATGACACAAGCTACACAGGTTTTTAATTTTGTCTTCATGCAACACTTGTCATGTATTAAGTTACTATGAAAACTTGAAACAATAGTACGGGTTGTAAAATTTTAATTTGTTAACACAATTAGTAACTGTGGATGAAGCAAGGGCAACAGAGCCTACCGTTGAAAAACAGTTCCATTTTCAGGAAAGATTATGGCCACAGTTTTTTGGGATTGTAAGGGAATAATAGTCTTTTTACAGTTGTAAACGTTTTCTTCTTAATTTGGCTACGAAGTACGCTCATGTCGCTCATATAATCTAAAATTTACGCATCGAGTTGGCACTTGCATAAGACGCTTGTATCTCTACAATATACAATATACAAGTATATGGACTGGGAAATAGAAGTCATAGTAGTGATAGGTAAGTACACAAATACCAAAGATTGAAAAACGAATAACTTTACTAAGCATAGTTCGAATTAGGATGTAAAATTCTCTTGGAATTTGAAATATTTCTCTTATGGGAATCATTGTATGTCGTATTGTAACGTAATTGTAATTATCACGTTCTTGGATTGTCAGTATTTTCAGCATTACATTTTTCAAAAAATAATCCAGATTCACGATTAGTTCCATATCAATGAATACTTCTTATACTTGAGAATAATAAAACACATCTTTAAGCTTGTCAATTTGGAACGAAAACGTGTCAGCCCCGATAGTTTTCTAACCATATTTGCTTCTCTATCTACTACTCTAAAACGGCTCTTATGCACTTTATCCTTCAAAAATCAAGCACTGGAACATTCAATACGGTACCTCATGTTAAATTCCTAGGATGCGTTATTGACTTACGCTTAAATTTTGGTCCTCATTGTGACACGATTGTGAAGAAGTTAAGCAAATACATATTTCTCCTACGACGACTTGTTAACACTGTTTCGAATAGCATTGTTATAACAGCTTACTTCGCTTTCATCCAAAGCACATTACGTTATGCAATTTTAACCTGGGGCCATTGTTGTTCGTGGTGTAGAGTTTTTAAGTTGCAACGCAAAGCAATCAGAATATTGTCAGGGTTAGGTTATCGTGAGGATTGCCGTGGCTCTTTTAAAAAACTTAAAATACTGACATTCCCTGCATTATTTATCCTGGAGGCAGTGTGTTATGTTAAGAATAATGTATCTATGTTTAGCCAGCAAGCAGACAATTATGAATATAACACACGTCACAAATTTGACCTTCACATGAAATTTTGTAGGCTATCAGTAAGCCAAAATGGAACGACATTCCAATCTCAATTTCTTTATAATTCTCTGCCTCTGAGTGTCAGAAACCTTAATATCAAGAAATTTAAATTGGTGATAAAAAAGTATTTAGTATATGAAAACGCTTTTTACTCATTTAATGAATTTGTTGACGTTGTAAGAAAGGGTTTTGTATTCTGTTAGACAGTATCTGTGATAATTTTAACCATTAAGAAATAGCTATCACGCAACTTCACAAACTATCTTAATGAATTCCTTGTCCTTTAAAATATATATTTAGACACCAAAATGATGAGTATGACTGCCAGGGGAGCAAAAATGTAAGCACCAGAAAATTGGTGTCGGCCATTTTGAGAAATGGGGTGCGGTTAATTTCGCAAACCATCTTAATCAATTCCTTGTCCTTAAAAACATATATTTAGACACCAAAATGATGAATGTGACTGTCACAGGAGCGGAAATATATGCACAATCAAATGCGTATCGGCCATTTTAGAAAATGGCGTCTAGAAAACCTGGTCCAGAATATGGTGATGTCTACCCAACTTTTTTTGACTCTCCTATATGTCCTTTACTCAATTCTGTTGGTTAGACAAATCAGTACTAAAATTTTTACAGGACTCCAGTACAGGGACTGTATTACTGAGCCTGGTTAACTAACCGCACGGATCGGAATCAAGTAACGATTAATACCTATATAAAATAAATTTGAAGTAGCTGTAAAAAAAAACATATGAGTTTTGAAATAGTACCATGTTTATTGTGTAAATGTTAGTTGTTTAGCTCGGCGCATAGGTTGCACTCTAGTGGGTAATGTATTGTTTGTGTTTTGTGCTAATTGTGAATTTATTGTGTGTTTGCGTTTGGGTGTATGTGAACGAGTTAGAGGTGTGACATGAGTGATTGTTAAAGTGTTGTGTGTTGGTAATGAACTTTCTGTAATGTTATGTTGTGTATGCAAGAGAGTTTCAATTTGTGAAGTTAGAGGTGTCACATGAGTGATTGTTGAAGTGTTGTGTGTTGGTAATGCCGGTAATGGACTTTCTGTAATGTTATGTTGTGTTGTATGCAACAGAGTTTCAATTTGTGAAGGGAGGATTGAGTGTTGTGTTTCATTTTGTGTTTGAATGGTATTAGTTGAAAGTGTGTGATGTGGTTCTGAGTGATGTGCGGTATCTTCCGCTATGTTTAGAAATTTTCTAACTATGTGACAAGTGTTGATGATGACTGCCTTTTGTAATTGTATGTATATGCTCTTATCCAAGCCTAAAATGTGTAAACTGTGATGTATTGTTTTTGGTATAACTCCGGTTGCACTAAGAACAATGGGTACTGTAAGAGCAGTTCCCATTCTCCATTGCGCTTTAAGTTCCTGAGCTATATCAGTGTATTTGCAGTGTTTCTCTGCGCGTGTATTGTCTAAATTATTTGTGTTGGGAACGGCAATATCTATTATGTATATGATTTTTTGTGTTTTATCTATAAGTGTTATATCTGGCCTATTGTTATATACAGTTATATCTGTGAGTAGTGTCCTATCCCAATATAGTTTGTGTGTGGTGTTTTCAAGTACAACTTGCGGTGTATATTTGTAATAGGGTGTGTTATCAGTAGAAAGCTTATGTTTTGTGGCGAGTTTTTGGTGTATTATCTTAGCTACCTGATCGCGTCTGTGTTTGTATTCTGTTTGTGCTAGACGTGTACATGCTGATATTGTTGTATGGTTTCTGGTCTTTGCGAACATTGTCTACAAAGATCATGTGTAATTATCCTATCTTTAGTTATGTGTTTTCTGTAATTCCGTGTGTAAATGACCTGATCTTGTATTGCAAACATGAAACCCTCTGACTCTGGGAAAATATCACATTTGGTTAACCAAGCATGCGTTGCTATAGTATCAACACAGTCTCCGTTAATCTCCTGTGGATATCGTCCGTGTAAAGTCTTTTGTGTCCAAGTATGTATGTTATGTGTGGTGTGCATGTCTCTACTCATTGGTGCTGTGATGTTTCTATAACTCATATTTAAGGGTGTGTAAGATTTGTCTGCATGCGTGACTGTTTTGTGTAGCGCTGAAATGTGTGATTTGTTATAAAAGTATTCTCGTAGTTTGTATATTTGTGTTTGGTGTAACAGGGCTATGTCTGTTAAGCCTCTACCTCCTCGTGAACGAGGAAGATATAGTCTTACTGTTGAGGCGTGTGGATGATGTATTCGGTGTTTAGTGAGTAATGTAGTAATGTTATTATGTACTTCGATTGTTATCGATACTCAGGCCAAGCCTGGTTAACTAATCGCACGGATCGAAATCAAGTTACGATTAGTCCTAGTAATACATATATCTATACAATATAAATTTGAAGTTGCTGTTAAAAAGTGAACATACTAAATACTATACACATATTATGTTCATTAAATTAAATGACGTTGATGAAACCAACGCTGATCACATTTTAGATAATGTATTTGTTTGAGAAGCCTCGGTGTATTTGATCCCAATTTGTAAAAGCCACGTCCCGTCGACCCTCTTTCCGCGAAGGCATTAACATGAACGCAGCGTCGCGCATCAATAACAAAAAGAGACCCTATATTCCTAGGCTTCTCCGTAGACGTCACTTATTCGTGACTTAGTGACTTTTTATAGAAAAGAAAAAATGAACATAATAATATGTATGTTTTGAAAAGTGTTATGGTTATTGTGTAAGCGTTTTTTGTTGTTTAGCTCGACGCATAGGTTGCACTCGAGTGGGTAATGTGTTGTTTGTGTTTTGTGTTAATTGCGAATTCTGATACTGTGAGTATATTGTGTGATTACGTTTGCGTGCATGAGAACGAGTCAGAGGTGTTACATGAGTGATTGTTGAAGTGTTGTGTGTTGGTAATGGACTTTCTATAATGTTATGTTGTGTATGCAACAGAGTTTCAATTTGTGAAGGGAGGGTTGAGTGTTGTGTTTCATTTTGTGTTTGAATGATATTAGTTGAAAGTGTGTGATGTGGTTCTGAGTGATGTGCGGTATCTTCCGTTATGTTTAGAAATTTTCTAACTATGTGGCAAGTGTTGATAATGACTGCCTTTTGTAATTGTATGTATATGTTCTTATCTAACCCTAAAATGTGCAAACTGTGATGTATTGTTTTTGGTATAACTCCGGTTGCACTAAGAACAATGGGTACTGTAAGAGCAGTTCCCATTCTCCATTGCGCTTTAAGTTCCTGAGCTATATCAGTGTATTTGCGATGTTTCTCTGCGTGTGTATTGGCTAAATTATTATTATTATTATTATTTACTGATGTTACCATGTAGTGTTAGTTTCGAGGGTTGGTTTCCATCTTTAGATACATAGCAGGAGATATCTGGAGGAAAAACCGCTCTCTTGAACTCCATTCACCACTTTGTGCTAATTCTCCGTCCCTAAAAATTACATCATCGTTTTGTTCGTGGTCAGTGTTTTCTCTGAGTTCAGTCATTCCTCATATTCCAAATCGTCATTCTCCATAAAGTACAACAGTTCCCGATATGTGAAATGATTCCAGTTGGTAATTTTTGGAGAAGCATTAATTCTGCCCGTAAACAGTCAAAAGTAAAAACGAAAAAACCTTTGCTTACAGTACCTCGAAAGAAATTGTCGACCGTCAATCACAGACCACAGTGCAGGTACGCCATAAAAATGTCTTTTACGCACGGATAGGCCTACTTACATGCCTCAGAACAAAATCGGGAATAAGAAAATATTCCCATAGTAGAAATTTACATATTTACAACTTTACATTTATTTCGGTTCGAGAGAATAAGAAAACCTCAAAAGGATGAGTAGGAAACAATAATTATTGTATATCAGCAAACAAAAATATTTTCCAATACATATAGAAACGGATACATTTTTACCCCATACTTAGCCTTAGGAAGATAAGTAGAAATAATATCGCCTGAAGACGACCGATTAAGTCGAAACTACATGTGTACAAATTTTATCAATTAATAAAAGACTTCATGGAGGAATGTTTAGAGTTAGCACCCCACTCCATCGTTATATAAATCAATTCAACATCTGCAAATTTGCTTGTAGAATAAAATACTCAAAGAAATTGAACTAGAACTGCTTAAATCTGAATTAAAGTTTGCCTTCAGCATAGTCAATTGTACTGCTACTTTATCTAAAGTGTAATATTCAATATAAAGACGTGTTGCGTATATTACATTTCCAATTTAAAGTTCATTTACAGTAATGATAGCCTGAAGGAGCACGACACGCATTTCCATCGGATTATATGATCTCATAACGTCGTAGAAGGCATTATTTCCAAAGTAATAGCCCACCTGATAGATCGATATTGAATTTTTTTGTGAAAAGAGCGATCTTTATTAATATAACAAACGACGAGGTATCAAGGAAGGTAATTTGAATGAAGGGATGATAATTTCCTCTGTATGGAAAAGAAGAATAAACAGTTTTTAAAAAGATTCTTTGTTTACTTCCTTGCGTATTTACGTAAACATAAAGCGTACAAAATTAATATAATAGCGGAAGGTAAGCTTAATAAGTAGCTTCCATATTTTAATGAAGCAAGATCTAGATACATTTAAGCTTGATACCAAATCGATTTTTAGTACAACTGATGCGCAATTAATAAACTTCGGTTTAGTGAAAAGCCTTTGTGATTACGGTTGACTGCTTACAAAATCTCATCCAAATAGAAGACTTGTTTGATTATTCACCTGTAAACATGCTGAAGCTGGGAAATATAATCAAGTATGTGGATATTTACCGTATATTGTACGAATCGAAGGTTTTATGGAAAAAATAAAAATTATGCAAATTTCTCGTTCTCAAATTATGAATTGTCGACACGTGCTACTGGCGTTAACTAAATTAACTTTTATAGGTATCAAATACGTCAACCACGATATAAGTTAAAAAAGGATTAATACAGTTCGACATTTTCTCCGCATTCAGTCTAATAGAATTGTTATCGCCAAAAGATAGATTTCCACTTTCATAAATTTTTTTAGTTAGAAATATTTAAAATTCAACCCCGCTGGCGACAATAATGTTGTCATTTTGAATAGAATCGATTCAAAAAGAATTTAGACGTTTTTTTATAAATAATATTATGTGGAGAAATTTTACTTCGATGCTTATTGGGGACGTTAGTAAGTGTTAACGATTAAAATTAACTGCACCTTAATTTTCAACATTTTTGTTTAAAGGTTTGGACTCTTTTATTCTGAGAACTTCCATTGTTAACTCGTGTTCAATCTTCGACAATTGATCATGAGATGCAAATATACTATCTTGTGCACAGGAATTATAAACATTTCAAGTAAACACACTTATTCCAAGATGTTTCTAATAAAATTGCTTTGGTAATTCTAGAAAATATGACTTCAAGTCATTATTCTATAAGAAACGACACTCTCTGAAGTGATTTTTGAGTTCTGGAAAAAGCAAGTCACGGGGGCCAGTTTTGTTTAATGAATGGCGGGAAGAACTGGAAAACTTGTCTATTGGACACACTACAGACTACAGTAATCAGATCCCAAAAAGCCATAATATGTATAAGTGGTTTTTAGTGTTTTCTATATGTGTTTTGTATCCGTTAGGATTTTATTGTATTGAAAATCCGTCTATGGCTTATGGTGATCTAGTCCCGAGGAAAGGAAAAAAAATGCATCATCAATTCTACAAATAATAAACAGTTGGGGAAGACCAAAGCGAAATTCTTTATAGTGGTCAAGTATACGATGACGTACCTACAGCCTACTTTAAGGCGATTCAAAATTCAAATTAAGTAATGTAATTTATGTCGCTTTGAACTTCGCTTGAGGTCTTTTCGCTAAATTAAACCAATCCTCCCTAACTAATTTAGATGAAACCAGTTAAAATTCGTGGGATTACAGAACGAACTTCGAATGCTGCATGTGTGCGAAAAGTTAACAAATAAGAGAAAACAATACCAATTCCTATTATTTATACATATTTTTCGGCACATTTGTTGATTGTGTTTAAATCAAGTCAAAAATCAAACGTTTAAATAAAATAAAGACGTAATTTTGAAATTATATAGATGGTGTCGAAGAATAATAAAGCAGCTAAAATTACACTTGCTGGGGCTTATACATATATAAGCGCCGTTGTTTTTATTATATTGTTAACATATTAAAAATTGACCAGTAAATGCATCTGACGTTTCGCCCTACTTGGAGGGCTTATTCATAGAAATTTTCATAACTGTAACAATTGGTATATTTTAAAATTAGGTTAATAGGGGTGAAATGTGGTTAATTAACGTATGAATATTAACGTGAAATAATATGACATGATGAAGGTCAGTGCCAGACGTATGTTTTGAAAAAGCAAAATGCAAAACTAAAACAGCTTACCAAGAATTTCACCCCTATACTCGTCAATTTTTAATATGTTAACAATATAATAAAAACAACGGCGCTTATATGTATATTGTATAAGCCCCAGCAAGTGTAATTTTAGCTGCTTTATTATTTTTCGACACCATCTATAACCTTCTCAACAGCTAATAAAATATTATCAAATTTCTTCGTTTGAAATTATAGTGTTTTTTCGCAATTTAGGTGTTAGTTTCGAAATTAAGGCGTAGGTTCATACTTAATGCGTTATTTCGAAATTAAAACAAATACAAATAATAAATTTATCAAATTATATACAAAATTGAGAATTCTTTAAATATACATTATATAAAACAATGGAGACATTGAATAAGCATTATTATTATTATCTATTATTATTATTATTATTATTAAATTTATCAACAAATTGAAGCATAAGGAACGAAGTTCGTTGAAAATAAATACAAGTAACGAAGTTCGTTGAAAAACAATTATTGGCAGTCTAAATGCCCCTAATTTAAATTTTAAGATAAATGTTGTTCAAATAAATTCAAAAATGGAATTTAATCCTAAATACTTACAGTGTTCCAAATTTCGATGGAATGAAGAGATTTTTAATAATAAGTTGAATAACATTTTATGACATCGAAAATTTTCAAAATGCACTTTTAGTCATTTCCATTCGTAATAAATTGATTGGCAAATCTAAATATATTATAACTATATCAATTTTGGCATTATGAATGTAAAATTAATAATCGTGAAATTGAAGAAGTACTTGAAGGAAAAAAAAGTTAATTATTGGCCGAACCAGAAAGAAACAGTGCAAACATACTCAAATCAATGTGAAATATGCCGAAAATTTAGATATAAACCAAATGCTATAAAAATGCAAATGAATTTGATACCAATGCTCAAAAAACTTTGTGAATCTCTCTACATACGTTTCCTCTATAAAACAGTACATTTTTTAAAACAGTGAGCCACCTTCTCCTTTCTTTTCGTAACGTTCAAGTGGACTTGAACGTTACGACATTAAATGTGATGCGTAACGTTCAAGTGGACTTGAACGTTACGCATCACATTTAAGGTCGATGGTATTAATTATTATTCCAATTAATTAACTCACTATTAAGTCCCTATGGCGCACTTTAATTAACATCTGATTAATTTCCTGATGAAGGTAATAACGTCATTAGCGAAATATTGAAGAAATAAACTAATTGTTAATTGCACGTGTATGGTCTACACCGGGGTCTACACCCAATAACCCGTCTTTATCAAACGTTAATAGGACCAAATACTCGCCTCATCTTAAGTCTAGTATTAATACATCTTGATTTGTAAAATAGTATGGAGGGAGCATGACTGGTTGAATTGGAGTAGCCAAATGTGCTAGATTCCGCCAGTCATGTTTTCAATGTTTTCAATTTTCAATTCTCTGCTGTATTCACGATGATTGTTGGCAGCTACTTGTAGAGACCATCTTAATAAAGTCGGATTATTATTATTATTATTAATTATTATATATACAGGGTGAATCGGAAGGATCGCACCGAACTTCAGGACTACATTCTACACATCAAAATAATAAGAAAAAACTCAAATGTTCTTATTCGATTCTCATTTGTTAAATTTGTTAAAGAGGCACTAATTCAACGAATAATTAATACTGGCGCAGTTCTTCAAGATAAACAACAGCAAATAGGACAAGCAACAGGCGCTGTTTGCAGACGAAGCAGAGCATATTTAGAACTCAATGGGGGTATTTTTGAACACCTTATAAAAAGTCATAACTATTAAACAAATGTTACCGTTACATTGTATTTTTTTTTTAAATTTCGCTATAACTTGAAAACAAATGAGAATCGAATAAGAACATTTGAGTTTTTTCTTATTATTTTGATGTGTAGAATGCAGTCCTGGAGTTCGGTGCGATCCTTCCGATTCACCCTGTATAATAACGAAATTAATTTTTATTAATAAAACTGAATCTAATGATTTTCTTTTTAAAAAATATATGAGAAGTAAAAAATGAGAGAGAAAAGTACTACCTACACTTATTTATCTTATAATAAAGATAAATGTTGTCCAGGAGGCCACATCTGTTACAATAAATTTCCTTCCGTAAGAAAGATCCGCTTTCGGAACTTCACAATCAAATATTTGTTTGTATCTAATTAATTTAAGACTAATTGTTTACTGTGACGTTGTCCCTTTATTAAAAATAATTTATTTGTATTTTATTGATGAAGTGCTCCATTAATATTAGTTTTGTTCGAATAAATCGGTAGGAAGTATTAAGACTAATAGTTTTGTAACTTTTCTTTAAGCTATCGATTTCGGTTTTTACCATCGTCAAGCTTTAGCTGTAGAATTATTGGTACATTTATGAATTGAGAATAAGATTCTACATCAATGAGATGTTATAATAAATAGACGTGCAACGAAGTTGAATGAATTCATTTGGTTACGTTGATGAAATGTTTGGTGAAGACTAAGGCAGGGTTGGACGATTTTGACGATCGAAACTTCATAAAAAGTCCCTATTATAGCGCTTTGCAGATACTTCTATCAAAATTAGAAGTACTGCCGCCTCTACTGTCAAATAGTAGGCGTATCTACAGCAACCAAATTTCGAGATCAACCATCGTAAAAGCGCGACAAGAAATTTCCTGCATTTCTGAGCTTTTAAATAGCACCCCGTTAGTCATTATGCAGGTGTCACATTGCTACTTATTTTTATAATTTGGATTTGTACGTAGGTCGCTGAAATAAGGGCACCTTTTATAATAATGTTAATTCAACCGCACGAGTTTCAAGTTTGGAAATTATATTTTGTTTATGAACGGAGATTTACAAACACAAATTAAATACGGTGCGGTGCATAAAGTTAATTAGTCCCCAAACTGACAATTTCGTCTGCAGTATCGGCGAATTGCATTTTCATTGTAAGTAGGTACTTATTATCAAACAAATAAATCACTAAATAGGTAGCTCGTTACTACAATGGAAAAGGTGGATAAAATCGAATGTGTAATTTCAGAATGGAGAATGTACGAGAATGAGTCCTACACACGCAATATTTAGTTTATTAGGATAATTACAGGTCGGGGATTTGCTTTTGATAAAATATGGCACGAAATTAGACACTGCGTAGCATTCCTTGCATGATTGAGGGATAAAAGAAATGAGGTACGTTTTGCTTGGGGAAAAAGATTTGTTTCACACTTTAATAAACTCCATATCGGTTTGTTGAATCTATGAAATATTAATCTGGAACATGATAGTACATGATTAGTCAAGTATTTAGTCAACTAAGGCCGAATTTCTGTGCATAGGTATAGGTACACATGTTTCGTTTCCGTTTTACAAATGCATGCACATTTTCGTAAGTTTGTATTCTAAGTGTATTTTCAGTGTTTTATTTCCACACCGATCAGACTAAAATATAAAAGATGGGTCAAAAAGTCACGGGGCTAAGTAGTAAAACAACATTGTTTAGCGAAAACGTTCCTTCATTCATCAATATAGTCTCCTTTGTCGGCGATACAATCATTCCAACGCTTTTCTAACTTTTCGATGCCGTCCTTGTAGAATAATTTATCTTTGGCCTGAAAATAGTCTTCAGTTTCTGCGATGACTTCCTCGTCTAAGTCAAATCTCCTCCCACCGAGCATTTTTTTGAGTTCTGAAAAGAGGTGGTAATCGCTGGGGAGCCATCGTTTTCAGTGGTTTGTAACACGGTGCAGTGTCTTGATGAAGCAAGATTTTTTCTTCGCAAAATGTGACCTCTTTTTGCCGATTTCGGTCTTCAAACATTCCAATCCCACTCAGCTGACTGTCGATTAATGATGGAGTCATGTTTCATCCATTGTGATGTACCCACGCAAACACTCAGGCTTATTCTGCTTGAACATGTCCAAACAGCGCTCTGATACCTATATCTTTATTTAAAAATATATTAGGTTAAGCAATTAGTAAAAGGTCAAATATTGCACATGGTCTAACGATTTTTTTAGATTTAAGAATAAGGTGTAATCCGAGAGGTATCTTCCGCCGGCGCTAGCAATTGTGTCAACCAATGTCTTCAATTAGAAGATTCAAAATTCTTAACTGTGGCCAGGTCAACAAATCATGCAGTACAATGAGTTTTCAGTAAACAGATAGAAAATAAATTGATGGCAGAAGGGAAAAATTTAAAATAAAATGTTTCGTCCCTGTCATTGGCAGGTAGGTGGAAAATTTCAACGATTTATGGGGGACACCCAGAATAAAGTACGGCCCTCTCAATCAGGAATTGCAGTCCCGTCTTCAGTTCTTAAACTGCTAAACAACCTTGTGTACAATAAATCTTCCTACAACAAACCAGTCTTTTCAATCACGGGAATCGTTCCATGAAACCATTTTTCATTATCACTTCCAAATCTGTGGTGGGCGAGTCCAAGTTAATATTATTCTTCCACACTTCTACTGTTTACCAACTGGATCCCCTCCAACAGAGTGTATTGGCTTCTGCAACACTCTGTTCCTCCTGGAGATCAGGTCCTACAGATTTTCATCTATACGAACACGGAGGTCAAGCGATTTGCAAAACAATCCGTCGGTAAGTGTATTATTAATGTAAATTTAATATAAAAGACTGTTTGTAAAATCACTATTAAATATGCTCAAGATGTCTATAAAAATTCAGTTTTTATATCGTATTACGATGTATGGCCATGAATTACTTGCAAGAAGTATTACAACTGTCTAATATCTATGTATCAGGAAAAAAGTTTGACCACTATAAAAGAAAATGATCGATCTATTAATAATAAAGGTTAACGGAAATTTCGTCGTTTTTAATTGTTCACTTGAATGTTAACTGGAAAACTAATAAATATGATAATAAAACATAAATTCCACTTTAAATAAAACGCGACGCGTTTTTACAATATTTGTCATTATCAAAAGTAATAGATTTTTTTTAAAATAAAATAATAATAACAAATATGAACATAAAAATCCAATGCCTTTGTTTCAATATTAACAAACAGTGTATTAATTTAATTCAATCATTCCGCTATGTTCTTTAACAATATAACCACCCTGCACAATATTGCGATGTTAAATTTGATTCATACACGATAGACTTTGATGATTAATTACAGTTGTAGTCCCATTGAAATTATGAAATTGTTATGCATATGGCAATATGAAATTCCGAGAACCCTTTTGCATTATTACGTAAAGGGGTTTGTGCGCTTTTTCATGTGAATTTGTCCTTTTATTTTGTTTTTTGCACGAATGCTCTTTGAATAACATTATAAAAACGTATCCTTATTTGTACTAAATCAAAACCGCCCTTACTCAAAGCCAGTTTAATTAGATACTACCCTAGCCATTTGATATTTGAACAAAACACAGTCCACTTATCAGGTTGTTTATTTACAGGCATATACGAAAATTGCTTCCTGCCAACTTTCTACACAATTTTCGAAGTACGTAGTTATATATGTACTTATATTAATTTCTTTGAGCTCGTCGACTGCCATGTTTAAGTTAACAACACAAAATGACATTATATTTTGTAAACGGATATTGCAAAGTATTCAGTCTCTGAAGTACACGTAAAAGTTTTGTCGGATCCTTACATATTTCAAAAATATTCGAGCAAAAGATCTAAAGTTAGTAGGTACTCCCTAAGTTAATTTACTTTGAAATCTGTAATGTCTTTAATTTACTAAAAGGTGCGCCATTATACTGACGCACAAGAAGATGTTATTGTTCAATTCCAAATTTTTCAGTGCTTAGGAACACGTAGCAAAAAAAATTCAATTTTGAAATATAAAGAGATGAAAACCTTAGCCGAAGGCGGTCGAGTCAAATTCTGCTTTACATAGATATTCAAATAAGGTAGAATATTCATCCAAGAGGTTGTAATTGTCTTAATAAAATATCGAGAGCTTTGAAAATCTCGTTGACGTTTGTGGGTTTTTTATGCATAACTTTGAAGTACGTTCCTCTATGTTCTTTTTGTGGCCCTATATTGATCTATTTTATTAAAGTATCATTTTTAATAGACTTATTCTTTTAAATTTCAATATCGCCTTGTTTTTGCATATTCCTGTTAGAAATATGCAAAGAGTTTAAAATACGACAGAAATATTAAATTGATGCGTCTACATATTGCCATTCATTTCCGGATTGACATATACATAAAAAAAGAGCTTCGTTCATGCAATCTAGACCGTAGCAATATAAAAATCGATGCCACCAGAGTATAACTCAAGCTTTTTGGTCAAAGGATGCTCTTTGAACTTGATCAGTAGGTGTCGTCCCATTATATTTTATTTGTGTTCCAGACAACATTGTTATTTTGCACTGACTGCTGAGTTATTAAATTACATTTATAATTTAATTAATTACATTACATGGCCACTTATACTCAAACGATTACTTCTAAAAACTGACAAAAAAGTTCTAGGCGTTATTTTATATGACTTTCTATACAAACAGTGTATAAGTTTTTTATAGCTTTCTCTAAATGGGATTTATTCCAATAACTGCTTTAGGAATTAATAATCACTTTATGACTTTAATTCCATCATTATACAGCATGATATATTTATTTCGAAGTTAAACGTGGCAAAAGAACTGCCATTTTATCTGATGAATATGGTGCTATATTTTCTGACTAAGTAAATGTCGAACCAAACATACCTTCAACCGAAACCGTACTACCAAAGATACTCTTTGGTACTACCAAATAAGAGGTTCAGATGTGCTTCATTCGAATCCATCCCTATTTTACCGATATGAAGTCGTAGGCTTGTAACCATCGTAAAAGACCCTGTTTATGTGCCAACATCAATCTGCGATGAATTTGGTGACACGAAACAATGTTCGCTGTATACAACCGCGGATCCAGGGGGGTGGGGTGCCCCCCCCCATTTGAAAATATTTCATAACATGTCGTGGTGATTAATTCTCATTTATTTCTTGGCAAAGTCGCACATTTCAAAGTGACCTGGTCAACATTCCGTCAGCCGGTTTACTTGATCTCTTCCAGATTCCAGATGTAAAAATGTGTATATGATTGTAGTGGGTATAGGCATTAAGAAGTTATAAAACACTCTTTTTTTTTAAATTTATATAAACGCTTATAAGAATCCATGGTTTGTTTTTTGTCTTTACTATGCCCCCCCCCCCCACCCAACCCCAACTAGTTGGTATAGATCCGCGGTTGGCTGTATACGGGATAAATTCTGATGTAATACATATAATAATAGGTATAATAAGTAAATGTAGGTACATCAATCACTCTGTCTGTAGAATGGTACATACCAGACGCGCTCTCGTATGGCGGATGGGGAAACGGCTTACGCGAATGAGTGCGCGTAAGGCCTAGATTAATTTATTTATTTATTTATTTATTTTATTTAAACTGTCACCAACAGTGGTAAATACACTAAAATTAGGTAACAGTGTACATATTAAGTATAAAGATCACAAAATGAAATAAAATAAATGGTGCCAACTTTCTACATAATAAAATAAGTCCTACTCAAGATACTTAGGTACTAAGTCGTTATAATAAGAATAGATAAAAGAAAATGAGAAAAGAAGGAGAAAAAGAAAAGAAACACAAGTAACGATCAAAATCTAACTCAATAAATACCCAATAAGTACTAATAGCTAATAGATGTATTATTCCATATACATAAATTGATCTGATTAAACATATTATTATATGTACTACATAGTAGGTAATAGTAAACTAATAATACAAATACAAATACAACAATATAACTAATACAGTACCGGGATTAGGTTATAGTTCTGTTTAGTGCACGAGAGCAGTCCTGTTTAAATGTTTTTGTGTCACTAAATATATCGATGTCATCAACAAGTACGTTAGCTAGATGGCATGCGAAATATAACGATGAATGCTTTAATACATTAGTTCTTGGTTTATCCAAATAAAAATACATATGATAACGTGATACAGGTCTTGGTACATAAAAATTTAGTAGCTCCAAAATTTC
Organism: Pyrocoelia pectoralis; assembly: GCA_036250285.1. Classification (NCBI taxonomy): domain Eukaryota; kingdom Metazoa; phylum Arthropoda; class Insecta; order Coleoptera; family Lampyridae; genus Pyrocoelia; species Pyrocoelia pectoralis. The sequence goes on from CM070079.1 coordinate 964,829, forward strand.
CGAGCAACAGTTGGTTTTATAATGTATAACATTATGCAAAAAAATTAGTGATGAGAGACAACGGCGTGCTTCTAACGTTTGCATGTCAAAACGATTCAATAAATAAGAGTATGGTGTAAATGTGGGATATGCGCCAGTTAGCTTATATTGTAAATATCTCAAAAAACGTTTCTGTATACCCTCAATTTGTGATTTATGCACGTTGTACGATGGTAACCAAATCACTGCAGAGAATTCCAATCTAGAGCGCACATACGCATTATATAGTTTTTTCAAGGTCCCCTCATGCCTAAAATCGAAGCTATTGCGTATTATAAATCCTAACATTCTAAGTGATTTATTTACAATGTTGTTGATGTGTTGCGAAAATGACAATGTGGAAGTAAACATAATTCCGAGGTCAAGAACTTCGTGCTTTATAGCTAGTGATTCGTTATTTATATAGTACTGGTGTTTTATAGACCTGGATCTTCGTATAAATGTTAGTGTGGAACATTTATTTACATTGAAATATAAGTGATTTGTTTCACTCCATTTATAGATTTCGTCGATGTCAGCTTGAAGTAAATAGCAGTCATTACTAGTATCTATAACTTTCCAAAGCTTAAGGTCATCAGCAAACAAGGCATGTTTGGAGTACCTAATCCTGTATGACAAGTCGTTAATAAACAACAAGAACAGCAACGGTCCCAAGTTAGCTCCTTGTGGAACCCCAGAGGTGGCCTTGTATTTTTCAGAAATACAGTTTTTATAAGCTACAGCCTGCCATCTGTCTTTGAGATATGACTGAAACAGCAATATAAGATTTTTTGAGAAGTGAAACTGAGAATATAATTTATTTAGTAATATTATATGATCGACTTTGTCGAAGGCCTTGGCAAAATCGGTATAAATAGCATCAACCTGTGCATTATCGTCCAAGGCCTTAGCTATGTCTTGAGTAAATAGATACAAATTCGTAACTGTGGATCGGTTCGGCATAAAACCATGTTGATTATCAGATATTTTTGATCTAACAAGTGAAAATACTTTCTTGTATAATATAGTTTCATAGACTTTCGATATTGATTGAAGTATTGATATGGGTCTGTAGTTAATTATATTAGTTTTGTCACCGGCTTTATAGATTGGACAGACCTTAGCAATCTTCCACTTGTCAGGATAGGTATTAGTTTGAATTGATAAGTTAAATAAAGATGTTAAGGGATATGCCAAGAACTCCGAACAAGCCTTGTATATATAGATAGGTATTTGGTCAAAACCAGTACAACTTTTAGGTTTAAGAGAGCGCAGAGCTAAGATTGTTTCCTCTAACGTGATTTTATTAATTTCAACGCCGCCTGTTTCTAGTTCATCTGTGTTTAGAGTCGTATTATTTTGTGTATATATAGACTGAAAGTTTTTTGCAAATTCATTGCTAATTGCTGTGTTAGTGTTAAGGTACCTACCATCAACGTGCATGGTATCAATTACTGATTGCCCTTGTTGTTTATTCTTTATAAAAGACCAGAAATTCTTCGGTCGATGCTGAATTGATTCTTCCGCATTTACACAAAAATTCCTATACGCATGACCAATATCAAGTCTTACCCTTTTTCTGAGGTTGACATATTCATTATGAATTCTGTTATCAAAAGGTCTGACTTTACGTTTCTTATGCAGGCGGTTTTTCCTTTTGATATCAGAAATAATACTGGCAGTTAACCAGGGAGGAAATTTACATTTTGAAGGTTTTGCCTTTGGAATTGTAGTACTAAGGGCCAAATCAAAAAGCTCATAAAATTTATCAACAGCACTGTTCACATTAGTATAGTTATTCAGCGTGTTCCAATCAGTATTGCGTAACTTGTGGTACAATTCAAGAAAATTACCTTTTTTATAGTTATATTGCATGCCACCAAAAGTAGATTCAGACCTTATTTTAACACATTGAACAATACATTCTAAAGCAGGGTGATAGCCATCTTCAGGAACAAATGGACTATCACACTTAACAATCGATACATTTTCATTTGACAATACAAGATCTAATATTCGACCCATGGAATTAGTTACAGTATTAAATTGAATCAAATTTGAGAAATTTATAAAGTTTAGAAATTCGACTTGCTTTACATTATAGTCAGATCGTTTGTTTAGGTCTAAGTTCGGATATAATTTTGATAAATTAAAGTCCCCAAACAATAGCACTTTATGTTGTAGAATATTGATATGCATTTCTATAGAATTATAAAATAAGTTATAATCAGCTGTAGTGGCTGACGGTGGAAGATATACAACACAGAGATAAAAAAATTCTGAACCAACTTTAAATTTTACCCACAGATCTTCAAGATTGGTTTCCATTTGTAATAGCCTAGTGCACTGATATTTATTTTTAATGGCAACTAACACACCACCACCGTCACATTTGCCGGTGCCTATCGAGTCCCGATCTTTACGAAAGATGGAGTACCGGTTATCAAGTAATTCATTATCATTCACACCCGAGTTAAGCCACGTTTCCGTAATTATTATAAGTTCAAAGTTTTCTGAGAGAGCACTATTAAAGAATACATGAGTTTTTGTTTTTAATCCACGTACATTTTGATAATAAATGTTTAAATGCGACGCGCTAGTGGACATCTTTAAAGTCATCAGTTGATTTAATGATATATGCTCTGCTCTCATCTTTAGCCCTCATAAGAATTTTACCACTTCGGCACCATAAATATTTGATATCATTGTCTCGCTTAAATTCGCGTGCTTTGGCAAATAGATATCTATTTTGTTGGGTAAGTGACTCGTTTACATAAATTAAATTATTTTGTGCCGGGAGTTCCCTGTATATATTGCTTACCTTAAGATTTCTTTTGATTTTCTTGCAGCGTAAGAACTCTTCCTTATCGATTCTCCTGACAAATTTAAGAATGATTCCTCGCGGTTGATCCTGACGATTAACAGGTTGGCCAAGTCGATGAACAGCATCAATTAAATTATTCTCCATTCTAAATCCAATTGCATTGCTTACAAGTTGCACTATTGAAAAAATATTCTCGCCTTTGACTTCCGGAATACCATGTATTTCGAGGCAATTTGCCCTGGAATACTGCTCCAATTCATTAATGCGATTTTTTAAAGTATTATTTTCGGTTTGTAGCACTTTGTTTTTAGTTTCTAGATTTTCAATTTTTGTGAGGCATTCATTGATAAGCGATTTTTGAGCTGTTAATATCTCATTTGTTTTATCAAATTTTGTATGACACAGTTCCACCGAGGTTGTAACCGTTGACAATTCATTGAGAACACGATTTAATTTTTCCATGATCTCAGCCAAAGTTGGCTCTTTTTTGTCGCAGAATTTACATAACCACGTACCTTGTTGATTCATAGATGCTACTTCAGACTGTGATAAACCAGTACAGATACCATGATAAGCTTTATTACAAGTACAGCAGATTATTTTATTAGCTGTTCTTGATATTTCTTTATTACAATACTCACAGCTGAGAGCCATTGCGTTATCACACTTATTCTAATGTTGTTAACCTTCAGTTCTCCAAACGAAAGCGTAATATTATTGAAATTGAACTTGTTAACTACACTTTATATTGCGATTATATAAAAATTTAGTAACTTATCTTCACTAAGTTATATCTAAGGATAACTTTCACTTTTTGTGTTTTACTGATCACTTTTTGAAGGTGTTTATTTATGTGTAGGATTAGATATTCCCAATTTATTACGGAGTAAGATTTATACGTGTTTATTGTATCGACACCATTCTAAAGCATTATTAATGAGCAGAATAAAGACGGGATCGCGAGCTAACACCTCATTTTAGGTAGATCCAGGCTGATGCATATTGCGTATTCCACACCTCATAGTATAAAAATAACGTGCCCTGCAGAGATGGATCATTTTCCCTAGACACTAGTAGGACTTAGGTACATTAAGACGTTAACACTGTGTGTAAGGTGGGCCCGATAATAAACTTAAGGTATAGCTCTAGGCTTCATGACGAAGAGAACTGGGGAACAAAGGGTTCCGATGCCTAATTCCTACGACGGGGATCATTGCCGGAAGACAAAGTTGCTAAATAAGTAGCAATAAACTGAATAAGCTAACTATATACCAACAAAAGTTGCTTCTAACAGAAGCCGGATGGCGGAACCACATAAGAGGCAACAAAGGCTTTTAAAAAGGTGAGCATAAACAGGACACATTAAGTGCCTGGGTCAAGTAGCATCACAAAGGACGGGCATGCTAGCTCACACTACACTGGTTGGACTAGTTGTAGCAAGGCACATCTTGGAAAAGAGTTCAATTACGCTTTCTCAATGCCAAGAGTCTCCACATCACAGAGAAGCAGAGTTAAATATTGACCTGCCTACATAAATGACACCCAGACGTGACTACCGCAGGCTAAAAAAAACTGTCGAGAGACAATTTGTTGTTTCCTAGGACAAGCTTCTCAGGGGTATCTTGCATTGCAGGTACATAGTGCCAGTCACAGTCGTACCTCAGGCAGAAATGAAGCAGAAAGGATCTCGTGCTCCGATCACCATATCTCCCACACAATCAACTCGTCACCCACCAAGGAGCTTATAACTTATAAGCAACTGGTGGATACTATATGGTCAATAATGTCATCATCGCGCGCTCGCCACATTGTATGGGGTACTATTGATACCAATAATAGAAATAAAAAGTTGATAGATTACTTAGTATCTATGAATTCCCGATAGGGAAATGACCCGCTCTCATTTGAGAACAATGTGGGGGTACGAGTCCTAGGAGAATGCCAGCGTGCCTCGTTGTAGCGAGCTGTTATACATGAGCTCGACAGAGCGAGATATAAAAGAGGACGAGTAGAAGAAAAGAAGCTTTGCAACAAGAGACTCTTAATAGTAATAAAGCATTAAAGGCGCTCAAAACCTTAGCTAGTGGACAAGAAGACACAATAAAGTATGGTGAATATGGCGTATAGCTTGTCGCAATTTATATCGTCTTGAAGCTTGTCTCATAAAAGGATTTGTTTTCCGGTCTGCATTGTTAGTAGATAAACACGTTGTAAATGCCTACCTGATTGACATAACAAAGGGGACCTCTCGGTATTTTATGACAGGGCATCAGAGGAGGATTAAGGTAAAAATTTTAATATAGCAATTTCTTTTCAAGGCATCCGTTTCATTTTTAAATAAATTACGAGTTTTAAACTAAATTATACGATATACAAATTACTCGTATTATACTTACAACAACAAGGATTCTTAACGACTGATACTAATTAGTACCTGGACATTCTTTAATAAAGGGTAACATATGACCGACTACCCAAAGAAGGTTAAAAATGACTTCGGTAGGACTCCAACCGGTGTGAAAAATTGCACGAGTAATGAGCGAAATAAACACAATTTTAAAGAAAAGCAGGCACAGTCGAATGAAGAAGCATATTACAGAATGGGAAAGGAACACCATTCCCATATACAGGGTGTCTCACGGTGACCGTCGGTTAGAAGTATATCAAGAAATGTAAAAGCTAGAAATTTGAAATTTTGCACATGCGACATGGAGTGTTTAATCTATTAAATAAAAATATTTTCCAAATGGCAGCACTTCCGGAAACACCGGAAGTGACCATCAACTTCTTTATTTTAAATACAAACCAGGTAATTTTTTTTTACATTCTGATGTGTCATAAAATGTTTAGTAAGTATGCTTAAAATAATCGGCGTATCAATTTTGATTGTTGAGAAAAAAATTTTTTTTCACTGAAAAATGTCAAAATCGTGTTTAGGAAATAAAATTGAATGTCGAAAGTGGTAAAAGTTAGGGAAATAGGATTTTAGGTTCTCAATGTCAAAAGATTGAGACACAATTGTCTGTCATGGATTATAAAAAATTTCCCGCGGTTACGTATCTATTTGACGTTATTTCCAGACTTAAGAAAAACTTTAAAAAGTCTCTTTTTTTAAATGGAATGCCTATTTAATTATCGGCCCATTCGATGCAGAAATAAATTTCCTTTAAATTGATATACCATGTTCCTATACCTAAAATCAATGATTACAGAGTTATTTACATTAAATTTATAATTACATACTTTACAAAACATGGTTGGCTTTGAAAATTTTCAAAAAAATTTTATTCAATTGTTTCTTATGATGACAGTTGTCAGTTAGCTATCAGTTTGATAGTTTACGCTACATTTACGTTTGTTATCAGTGTTATCTGTTTGAATTTTGATTTTTGCGCTTAATATTTGTTTTTAATTGGGAAATATGGAATACACAAACGCTGATATTCTAAATTTGTTTTACATTCATGGCGAGTCTGCTCGTATTACTTTTCGAACCTGCAGAACCTTTAAGCATTGAATAAAGAATCACTCAACACTTAAACGAAAGATATCCGCATTTACCTACAATGACAGAACAAAAAATCAGGATGATTGAAAAGAATATTCTAAATTTGGGCGAAGTAAATACGCCACGAAATTTGGAAAACCCAATTGTCCCCAATGACGCTGCAGAAACCAATGTATTGGGATATTTTAATGTTTTCCCTGAAAGTTCTGTTCGTTCGGCGGAAAGAGACCTTGGATAGTCAAGAAGTTGCATAGATAGAATTTTAAATAATCATAAAAGCATAAGAAACATTTGAATAAAAATTTTTTGAAAATTTTCAAAGCCAACCATGTTTTGTCAAGTATGAAATTATAAATTTAATTAGAAAAATGTAAATAACTCTGTAATCATTGATTTTAGGTATAGGCACATGGTATATCAATTTAAAGGAAATTTATTTCTGCATCGAATGGGCCGATAATTAAATAGGCATTCCATTTAAAAAAAGAGACTTTTTAAAGTTTTTCTTAAGTCTGGAAATAACGTCAAATAGATACGTAACCACGGGCAATTTTTTATAATCCATGATAGACAATTGTGTCTCAATCTTTTGACATTGAGAACCTAAAATCCCATTTCCCTAACTTTTACCACTTTCGACTTTCAATTTTATTTCCTAAACAAGATTTTGACATTTTTCAGTGGAAAAAATTTTTTTTCTCAACAATCAAAATTGATACGCCGATTATTTTGAGCATACTTACTAAACATTTTATGACACATCAGAATGTGAAAAAAAATTGCCTGGTTTGTATTTAAAATAAAGAAGTTGATGGTCACTTCCGGTATTTCCGGAAGTGCTGCCATTTGGAAAATATTTTTAATTAATAGATTAAACACTCCATGTCGCATATGCAAAATTTCAAATTTCTAGCTTTTACAGTTCTTGATATACTTCTAACCGACGGTCACCGTGAGACACCCTGTATACCTACCCTGTATCAATAATAGAAACGTTCCTTTTTAAATTTAAATTAAATTCTATAAATCAATTTCTAGAGTCCGATATATTAGTAGCTTGTGTATCTAAAATCCCCATATCTGAAGTATACATATACATACAGTGAATAAGGTGAAACTTAATTTAAAATACGCGGGCTCTTCGATGCTGACAAATCTTTTTTTTAGCTGGTAGTACTGTCGCTGACATCTGTGTGTCAAATTTCATGCCGATATCTGCATATGTCAATAGTTGCGCACGTGTTTTCTCAACAACAAAAAGTTAATTTAGCGATTTCCACACTGTCTGATTTTGTTGAGCAAAGAAGTTGCATTAAATTTCGTTTGCGGAATGAAATTTTTGCTGCAGAAACGTCGAGAATGTTGCAGAAGGCCTTTGATGACCAGGCTATGTCACATTTAGAAGTGGTACAAACAATTCAAAGAAGGCAGAATAGAAAAATCGTCCTGGACGACCATCAACGTCAACCGATGAATAACACGTCAAGAAAATCAAAGATTTGGTGCTCAAGAATCGTCGATTGACAATTAGAGACCTCGCTGATACAGTTAACATTTCATTTGAATCTGTCCAGACCATTTTGAAGGTGTTTTGTGCCCGAGAAAAGTGAAATCTCGTTTGGTGTCAAAAATACTCAATTTTTTGGAAAAACAGCTTCGCGTTGAAGTCTGTGAAACAATGCTTTCTGACTATCAGGATAAAATGAAATGCATCATAACTGGAGATGAGACTTGGATCTATGCATACGAGCGGAGAACAACCGACCAATTAAGCGCATACCGTGCAAAAAGTGAGTCAAGGCCGAAAAGATCGCGCCAAAGTCGTTCAAAAATCAAGGTCATGTTACCAGTTTTCATCGATTATCGTGATTATTATGAATTCCTTCCGCCGGGCCAAACTGTTAACAAGGAATATTATTATTTGAGCGTTATGCAACGTTTACGTGAAGCTATTCGCAAAAAGAGGCCAGAATTATGGGCAGGCCATTCTTGGTTTTTGTAGCACGATAATGCACCATCTCACACTGCATTTGGTTCTTCGAAACCATTTCGTCAAAAATTCAACTCATATCGTTCCGCAACCACCGTATTCACCTGATTTAGCACCGTGCCACCGTGTCACTGCCGCCTATTCGCTAAGTTCAAGAGACTATTATCGGGAGAGGAATACTTTGAAGGCGATGAAATAGATTTAGAAGAACAAATAAAGATTTTAAAAGTTATAAACAATTTCACCTTATTTTTTAATCATAGTATGACTTGCAAAATGGTCAGACACAGCTGGTCGCAAATCATCGCACCCGATTTAGTAAGACGAAAGTTTCGCGAAAATCGTACAAAAAATGCGAATTTTTACATACTTGCGTATCACTTTTGTGGGAGCTCCAGTAAGTGATCACCTAATAACTATTATTATTAACGGCATACTCACTATTACTGCTAAGGGTTGCACAAATATTCTCTTTTACTACCCTAAAATTCACCTCCCAAATCATTCAAACATAAATGTCATCATAATAAACGTAATTTCATAGTTCAAAAAATTTCAGCTTGAATTGAAATTTATGAAATCGTAAAAACTTTACAGTATCGTTTTGATCTATCTAGATTGTCCATCGAAATCTTTAACAGTAGGAGTTTATACTAATTTATCAACTGCAATTTCTTTTTTCCACCTTAAATCCTACAAGTTTGCCACATACATCGTTAAGGGAACCCACACATTAAGGATTGTTTCGCTATTACATTATTTCAGTGTGAAATATACGCTTTACTCTTACTTTTTAAACTTTGTTCACCTTTGCGAATCTTGACTTAAGAAACACCGCACTGCGTAAAATTATCCAGCTAAGCGTTAAATTACAGTAAAATAAAAATAATTTTTGGTTTTAAAGGATTATATAAGTGCAAATCGGATTAACTGAAGCACCTACACATTAAGTTGCCTGCCAAACACATAAAGAGAAACATTTAACAACTTTTCTTAGTACTTAGCGAAAACTCTTAATTACTGTAGAACGTTGTTGGTTAAAGGTAGGTAGGTACTTGCTTTACTACAAAATGATCGTTTTTAGCATGAACCTAAATTACGTTTAATGTCGCTCTTCTACTGTTATTTTGGATGACACTACACAATTTGATTACCATTTTAATTAAATTTCTATAATGAGCGGTTCATTTTAATTAGTAGTTTTCCTGTCGCATTCGACGGTTGGTAAATGAATAATCATTTTCAATTATTGTTAGGTGAGATTAACTTAACTACTCGGTTATATGTACTACGAACTACGAAGATTAAAATTAACATTCATTACTATTAGGAAGTTGTACGAGTTTTCGATAAGCACTAAACCATTGACCCTACAAGGTAAAATCAAAAATTCATTGCAATTTGATCGTGAAGCTGAAGTGTGAAAATTAAGCGAGTTTAAATAAGGATAAAGACGTTCACACTTATTGAAACGCAGATAAAACTCGTTTAAAATTCAACGCTGTTTTTTCTGTAGACAAGTCGATAAAATCTAGAAAACAATATTGTTGAGACGTCTCACTTGCACAGAAAATAGATATTTTTAGCTGTAGTTAAACGTGCAAGCAATTCATCTAATTGGATGTCATTCTCCGTGTTTTCTAAGAAAATCATGTTCGAATGTTACACAAATATTTATATGTAATGTTGGATCTCGGACATTTATCAATTTAATTACCGTTTTCATTTAGAAATACTCCAAATAGAAACTTTTGGTGTTAGTGATGAAAAAGGTGACATTAAATTCATGATAGGACTGAGGAACGTGATCACAATTTATCGACAATTATACAAAATGCAAATGCAAAAGGTGATAAAAAACTCTTACCTGAAGTACTTCAAAGTTTAGAAAGTGCGCTCTAAAAAGCGGAAAAGAAAACCGAAGTAAATAGAGTTAGGAAAGATTTTTCCTCGTACCCTTATTGCGGTCAAAGCACAACTATTGTGCTGAAAATGCGCTGAAACTGAGCTGTACGAGTATTCACGATCATACTCGAAGCGAATTGATTTCCTTAAAATCATCATCGAGAAAACGATCAATCTTATTTGCAAAAAAAATTATTTATCACTCTATCATTGCGTAGAGTCCGCCGAATATTTCTTCATTTACACAATAAAGGCGCGATCCTAACTTTTTTATATTTGGTGAAAGAAAATGGTAATTGATATTGTTCTGCGTCGACTTTTATAAAGGATGAATAACATTCGTGTAGATTATCCCTACCATATACCTAGTCGACGTGTGTTCCCAAATTTTTCCATGGAAACGATATTCCCTTCGACATTTAATAGGAATTCGCTTCTGGATACTATTGATTTTGAATTGTTATCTTATATGATTGTTGTATCTCAAAATGTTTTTTTTGCCCATAACATTACAAAACGTGCTTCGTATTGTTATGTAAGTGGGAGTTGGTGGTTGTAATATTAATGTCCTTGAAAGAATGTAAATTTAAACTCGCTACGTTCACGGTGGGATGTTTACCGGATAATTTCCATTTCGGTTTTTTTGTGAATAATTGTAACCCAACTGTTGCTCAATCGGTGATTTATATGTGATAAGTTGTATAACACCTTTAAAGGAGGCAAAATAATAAAAGGTGAAGGTGGCGATTTTATATTAAACTAAATTATTATTTGAATCGATCCTACTTAAAACCTTAACAAGCGAAACAGGAACCCAATATTCCGTTCTACTGTTACTTCTAGTAAGTTTGCTTCTCAAATTGCAATGTAGTAATTGAATTAGTTAGAACAAACTGAGAACTTAATTCCAAATCGTTCCAAATGTAGCCATCGACAATTTTTCTACACACCTTGACTGCAAATATTTTCTTCAGCACCAAATTTTGTCAGAAATCTGTTTGTTTAAGATTCGTTTTTTGATTAAAACATTACAATTTTTCTTTTTCCTACTTCAATTTATTGAATTATTTTGGAAAAGAAAACGGGGTGCGAATAACGAATACTCCATCCTGTCAACCGCGGAAACCAAATAGAAATCAGACCTGCCCATCGCATCGTTTTGATAACTACATACATGCAATTTAAAAGTTGTTGATTTTTTACTTGCTTTGAATCAGGAAAATCTCGTGCTGACATTAATACAAGTGAGTAAGTGAAAGTAGAGAAAAAGAACGGTGGTAATAACACGGTGCAAAAGTAAGGTTGTTTTAGATAAAAACAAAATGCCGAAGTTCGCACGGTATTAACAGGAGGTAAAAAGGATATTGACGGAATTAGAAAGAATTGCACAAATAACGGGGGTGAAGGAAATCTTAAAAATTGGAGTGAGGTAACGGCTGCAACTGCTGGGCCCGCTTACCAAAAAAAATTCCTAGTAGCAAAAAGAGGGATGAAGCGAAATCACCTAGGAAGTATAAAACAAGAATATAGCATGACTCAAAGATTACGCGCAGAAAATGAAAAATTGAAACAAGAAAATACAGAACTCATACGACAGATGTAGAATTTGGAGGTAAAATTAGAGAAAATATAGCAATAATTTTATTTATTTATTTATTAGTAATAGTACATGTAAATATAATTATACATGTCACAATCCACTGATACACAAAAATGAGACATTAAATGAGGCCACGGATCTGGTCCAAAACGGTCTCCACTATATATTTAATACAAAAAAAATTTTTACAAAAGTTATTCAGAAGCAATATATCTAATTTTAATACATTCTTGAATGACTCAAAGTTGTTATAAAAAATATCACAGTTCAATGCAATTAAATTTATTATTTATTATTTTGAATATAAAAGTTAAGGTTAAAAGTTTTCTCCTGATAGTCAACACATCAAGTTAGCTTCCTTACGGAGGATACCTGACGAGAAGTCTCTAGCAGGAGATACCTACATGTATTTTTTAAAGTACAGAGTGTACATGTACATACACTGTACAACTATAACTAAGAAAGGAGGCCGGCCATAACTCAGAAACTATTTGAGATAGAACAGTGAAATAAAAAATCTTATAACAAATGTGCCCAAGAGAAAATGCTGGAAATTATTTTCAATTTCCTACCATTGCCGCCAGAGGGTGTTTCACTGATTTCAATTTGAAATTCCAATTTTTGGGCAATTTTCCACAGTAATGTATTTAAAAATACTTCCCTTTTACTTCGTACTCGGGAAGTAAAATATATTCATTGTAAACTAGTAATTAATATGTAAAACTTTCTTTAATGAATTTTTACTATTGCTGTTAAAATAAAAGGAGGGGGAACTACATTACGTGTTACTGGAAAAAATCGTGTAACTTCGAAACGGGTTGCTTGAACTTGTCAATGTTTGTCTCGATGTAAAGAGAATACTTGATATTAGCAAAAACATCCAAAACCACAACAATTTCTTATCTCCGTCTACCAACAGAGGGCGCAACTTGTTGAAGGAACAAAACGGCCGACTTTTCTAAAAAATTCAAATGGTACCAAATTAAGGGAGTAATTTAAAAAAAAATTATGTCAATAGCTCTTATAGTACCGAAGATATAGTCAAAAATGTGATAATATGAGAGGTAATTTGAGGTATAAACAAATCGTATACTTAAAATGAAAACCTTATGTCAAAGCTGTAAACTAGATAACAAAGTGACATTAAGTGTATTTCGGTTGTTGTATTATAAGCCAAAATGCTAATTTCCAATGGACAAGCATTGCAGCATATTTTGAATGCATGCAAAATGCAACTGTTGCAGGGCCACTGAAATTTTGAAATAAATTAAAGTTCTCATTTATATTATTATTATTATTGGTTCTAGGGGTGGTCACAATAGGTTCCCGCACTGCGACCTTTTGGTCTATTGTGCTCCCCGGTGTTGTCTATTATTTATATTAAGCTTACCATTTGTTTATACCTCAAATTGCCTCTTATATTACCACATTTTTAACTATATCTTCAGTACCTACTATAAGAGCTATTAACATATTTTTTTTTAATTACTCCCTTATTAATTTTCCTTTCAATAGCAGCGAAAAAACATTTGGTACCATTTGAATTTTTTTAGAAAAGTCGAGCGTTTTGTTCCTTCAACAAGTTGAGCCCTCTATTGGTAGACGGAGACAATAAATTGTTGTGGTTTTGAATTTTTTTGGTAATATCAGGTATTCTCTTTACATCGAGACCAATCTTGACAAATTCAAGCAACCTGTTTCGAAGTTACACGATTTTTTTCAGTAACACGTAATTTAGTTCCCCCTATCTTTATTTTGACAGCAATCGTAAAAATTCATTAGACAAAGTTTTGCATATTGATCACTAGTTTTATATTTTTTTAAATGTCTTACTGGAAACATTGCCCAAAAAATGGGAATTTCATATTGAATACAGTGACTTTATTTTAGAACAGTGACGACAATAGAGCGTAAGTCCCGCCTCCGCGCCATGTTGCGACTAAATTCAAACAGTATTAGCAAATAGCCCAGTAAAATAAGACCAAATTTAACGATTTGGATGAAATAATGGTTACAGCTTTGTAAATTTGGGAACAGGCTTGATTTGTGCTCCCTTTGAAGTGTTCAAAAGTCCCCACCCGTACCCCCCCACCGAGAGAAATGGAGGGGCCGAAAAAGTGTCAAAAAACAGATTTTCGTAAATAACTGAAAAAGTATCAGTTTTATCAAAAACAAAAACGTTAAGAAAATTGTAGCTGACAAAATTCCGCACATTTTCGTGTTTTATTTTTGTCTCTACGACCAATAGGAGCCGAGATAGATTTGTTTTAAAATGTCGACTGTTTTGCGGCGCAACGGTAACACGTGCGCGCATCGCGTGTATTTCGCTTACATCTCGAGAATAGCCATTCGTAACGCAAAATGCTTCAAATAAAAGTTGTAGAGAATTTAATTACGAACAATTTCCGTTTTTAAACAATTCTATACGATTACTATTGACAGAGATATAATCATTTAAACCTTTTTCTAAGACACAATCGCTGCTCGTTTTGCATAATAAAATCAATAATAAGTCGAAAACTATTGATTCTACGTACTTAATGCATATAATAAAAGTTGTAGAGAATTAAATTTTGAATCTATATGAATACTATATTTTCACAGAATTTAACTAAAATGTATATTTGTATTCAGTTTTTCTTAAATATCTTCGTTTCCATTTATTTTACGACAAACTTTTATATAAACTAATTGAAAGCTTACAAAATTTGCTATAAAAAACACTTTGGCGCGTATGTTTTTCTATAGACAGCGGCGAGAAACTGACGATTGAATATGCAGGTAATGTTTAATTTTTACAGAAATTGTATCTATGTAATTGTATATAATATTTAAACATTGTTGATTTTGAGGTTTCCGCGAGTGCTGTATGAACTGCTATTCTCCTTCCGGGTTTTTCCTCGCGTAAAAGCTTATTTAAACATTGTTTATATACATACAGTTCCTAATTTTAAGTTAAATAAATAAAATGTAGTAGGTAGGTGGGAAATAAAAAACAGCAGATACTTAATTTTTCTTATAAAATCTAAGTTAAACTTAAAAAGTCCAAACAGGTGATAAAACATAAACACCGTTCAATATCCTAGCACTTAAAACCACATTATATTGTCTAGATTTTAACAATTTACACAAAAACTAAACCGACACTATAAGAATGTAATGCAAACTATTTAAATTTTAGTCGCAACATGGCTGCCAGGATCACAACCAATAAAAAATGAGACACCCATTGTCATCACTGTCCTGTATAAAGTCACTGTAATATTGAAGTCAGTGAAACGCCATCTGGTGGCAATGGTAGGAAATTGAAAGTAATTTCCAGCATTTTCTCTTGACCACATTTATTATAAGATTTTTTATTTCACTGCTTAATCTCAAATAGTTTCCGAGTTATCGCCGGCCTCCTTTCTTAGTTGTACTTGTACACTCTCAAAATTTTATTTTCAACTCTTTCTAAGCATTGAATATTTTTCATTGTACTTCTCACTAAAGAAATATAAGAATTTTAATTGCAAATGAAATCTCAAAAAATAGCACAATCAATTTTATAGATTCGAAATTTCTTATTGGTGTATTAAGTCTATAGAAGAACCCTTCAAACCTTTTGCTTCCTCCCAACACAAGTTAGCTATGTTTAGGTCTTTACGTTAAACACTTTTCACAATAAACTTTAATGAGGTAATTTCGTTTATTGGACAAATTGCATATAACTGCAATTGGTTATCAACCAAATATCGTGTGCATGTAGGTGGAAGTCACACTATTAAAACGTTGTTACAGTTGTTAAGTTTTGTTTGTAACTGAATAATGTTACAATTTCGAAGTCTTGTTTTGTGTAGTTATAATAACAAGGTAATTCCATTAAAATTTGTTATTATTATAACTACATACTAATAAAGTTTCAGAACGTAAACGTTAATTATACTGTTTTGTGTAAATTGTAGCTTTGTTAACTGATTTGTGGGAGCAGCCACATGTTTACAAACGTTTTCTACTTCACATTTAATTGTTAGTTGTGTACGTCTATTTAGGAAATATATACAACTTCTTTTCTGGCTGTTAATTTCAAGTTAGAACTGTTAACAAATTATTCAGTCTGTGAACAAACTTGAGTGAGTGTCTAACATGTTAAATTTCATATCATTATGCACCAAAGAAGTCATTGTGGAACAACTTCTATGCTTACAAGTGAATGGGAGGTCAAAAGTGCTCGTAAGATTTGCGATATAAATGAAGAAAAAAAAGCATTCTTTACAAGTTAAATTTCGTTACAATTTATTGTTTTTCTAGTTTATGAAACATTTTAAGTTTTGAGATAGCTAAAACATCCCGCAGAGAAGTGTAATAGTTTAACATTTATGTACTCCAGTAAATTACATAGAATACTTTTTTGCAAAACATAAATAAAATAAATAAATAAAATAAATCGAGTTATAAAGTTATCATGAAATCAGAAGACCAAAGATACTCCTTGTAAATACTTAAGAGTTAAAGCAGAACGTACATTAATTATGCCAAGAGGAGGGCCGCATTTCATTCTAATAATGGGCTCATTTAATGAACCATTGAAATGGTTCAAAATTTTTTAACATATAAACACTAAATAATCCTGAAAATTTCAAATCAATCCGATAAGTCGTTTACAAGTTATAATATGTATTACATTTTAAATACGAGCGCTTCTCGGTACAGTACAGACGCTGATAGTTGTGACGTCAATCAATATGAAATCGTAAAACACCAGTCTTGCGACTGCATATTTTAACACGTTTTCATTCTCATAAGCCATGACTGTTGTGCCATTTCGCGGCTATTTTGTATTTTATAATATATCGTTTGTTTGAAGAACATGTGTGAAGCTAATTTTATTAAAGCTGACTTTAAATTTACCGCAAATCGGCAAATAGACTTATTTATGGTCATGGAGTATTTTATAAAAGTCATGATTTTATTAGCACAGAAAAGCGAGGAGTTAAAATGTAAAACTTAATGTTTTACATATTAATCACAGTTAAACCTGAAAATTAATTTTTTTGTCCCTTAGTTATGAGGCGCCGTTTGTACCATAACTATTCTTTAGATATATACCTATATTAAAAAGAGTCAATATATTAAAAATTAAAAATATTTATATATATCATCCAAATATAAAAATATATCTGGTAGTTAAAGTACAGATATATAGAAAATTTGAGGGCGAAATATATAAAACTTCAGCTTCGAATATCCACCACTAGTGACGCTGTAACTAGAGACAAAATTTGCAACGTGTAGATGCTGCTACATCTGTCACTTAATTATTTACCTTTTAATTAGAAGAGTTTATGTTGGAATTGGTTCGATGTTATGAAGTGCCATATAGTTATCGATATGGACAACCTTAGCCGGACGTGTATTATCCGAATAATATGCTTAAGCTTATACATTAGAAAGTAACTGCCATACTTTAATAATCCTAATATGAAATGCATGTAATGATCTTTAGCAACTACAATTACTCCTAAAAACATGTATGACACCAACTTAAATCTGTATGGATTAATATAATCAATCATACAAGGTGGAAAGTTATATCATGTAATGCGCTGCATTGTAGTGTAAATCAAATCAAGCAGCTTTACAATGTAGAAAATGTAACCTTACGTAGGTTGCGTCGCGTCGCCTTTGAATTTGTCGTTGCTCCTTTGCCAAATATAATTTCCCGAAGAGTGCCATCAGTGGTCAACGTTGGAAGTTCAAGTTTTATATATCAGTACTCTCATCATTGCTGATATATTTTTATATTTGGATGATATATATTATTTTTTTTAGTTTTTAATATATCGACTTTATTTAATATATATATGTAAAAAAGAGTTATGGTACAAACGGCGCCTCATACTTAGTACACGCCACCTGACCATTGCAAAGTTGTAATGTAATCTTTAAAAATGTTGTATTAGCTGCGTAGCGCGTAGGAGTTTAACATTATACAATACTCTGCGACATTTTTGGATTTCTACACTATCTACTCTACAGCTAGGTCAACATAATTAAATTTTGAAGGCGTGAGAAGCAGAACGTATTTGTCGGTAAAATACACTCATTGTTCAGAAATAACAAATAAGTAAAGCTTAGTAGTATTAAAAACTAATAACTTTATTGAGACAAATCCTTGCGGTGTAGTATAATATAAACCACTCAGAGTTGGACCTTTCCTTTTTAACAGAAAATTGTTCTTTAACATGTAAATAGATAGCAAACAAGAAATACCGCAAACGGTATAAGGGTAAAAAGTTGTTTAGATTTTTACAATGTGGGAGAAAATTTAAAATGTACGGGGCGCTAACTTCTTTCCCGTATCTCCCATGCAATATTATCAATAAATCCTCAGATCATGTAATAATAAAAAATTTAATTTCAAAAAATAAGAAACGGTCGTCGATTGTTAACAACGGTATTAAGTAACGTTCCGTCGGGACTGGAGGCTGACCGAACTATGAAGATATCAAACCATATTCACTGACGTCACAGTGCAATATCGCGGCGAAGCTCGAGCGCTCAGGTTTTTATTATTTTAAAGTCATTTGTACGTTCTGAAAAATTCTTATTTTTTGCAGGGACTCGTATAAAATTGTAAAATCTGTCGATTGGTCAATTAAAAAAATCTTAAGTGAGCCCATTGTGGTAACATCACTTTTTTTTAAAGGCGCTTACGATTTAACTGCTATTATGTAGAAAAGATATCAATATAGTTCTACAATATTTGTATTTTTGTTTGAAACGTGTCGTGGCAATTTTATATTTTTCAAATGTTTAAGATTATTTTTAAACTCGATCCACCTTTGTCGACCTTTGTGTATAAATTTATGAGTAAATAATGACTCATCCCAATTTATGTTTAATTGTCCAAATTCTTGATTACTTAATTTCGAAAGTATGTATAATAATAGGCGCTAGTAGCTCTAAGGGGTTGAATAATTGAGCTGTAGTCGCTAATATAGTAGGTTTTATAACCTGATTTATATACTTTTAAATTTTGAAATTTATAATTTATAATATAAAGTGTCCGACTGTGGTTCCCAACACATTTCTAAAGTTTTTTTATGTTATCGCCAAATTGCACAAATTCATGTTTGATTGTTTGGGAGTCACCTTGAAGGAATTTTATAGGTCATTACTAGATACTCCGTTTGCGTAACACAAATCCTCCTTTATAAGTCGTCTATATAAAGGGGGTATTTTTATAATTTGTGCTTCTTGGGGGTATAATTTTTCAAAATGTAACGTAAGTGAACAGCTCTGACCGTAAGTGATTGTGTTTAATTCATATGTCTTAATGGATTCGTTTTCGTTTTTCCCCCAATGATATTTTGTAATTGTCTGTCTTCTAAGTTTATCGATACTTGCCTACACATTTTTGGGATATCTGCTGTTATTACATAGACATGTAAACGAGATCTATAAATAATTGAAAATTAGTCGCTTTGCATAATTTTACCGGCCAGCTGAATATCATGTAACGAAACACCTGTGTCGGTTTGCCACTACCGTCAAAGACAACTCTATTAAATTTGTTGTACGGAAGTCCCGTAGCACCCCATGGTGAGGCAGAAAGTATGTCGTTCTTAATATATCCCCAATTTCAGTCATGTACCTATATTAAACTTTTGTATTCGTTCATAAATGTTAAATATTTCATTTTAAATTCTGGATTAGCCTAATGAATTGGTCACCTAAGCTTAAATGATTTGGTTTAAGCGGTATTTTTACAAAACATTTACCACTTGTATCACGCTGGGCCGTCTTTGATTTAACACTTGATCGTGTAGTAATTGTTGTAGTTTATTTAGTGACAAGTATGCTATTGCTAATGTTCTTTTGGTTTGACCTTCGTGCACGCTTAAGTTTCGCGCAATAATCAATCCACCTCAATTTTGTTTTGTGTGAGGTGCAGGTTAAATGCTACACCAAATTGATGTGAACAATTGTGGAAAAAAAGGTGTCATGAAAAGTTCTCCGAGTGATAAAATTTCCATCAAATGATAAGCCTGCTAGTTTCGGTAATAGGACATTAATCGATTTTGAATGACTGGTTTGGGAAACATTTGTTATATTTGACTAAAAACGATTTAAATCGAAAATCACTATTTTTTTATTCAACTAATATTGAAAAATAACTATGAAACCACTCTCGTTCTTCCATATTTCTATCAATCACAATCTTGTTATCTTTCTAATTGATCTTGAATGTCTTCAAATTTATCAAATATTTCCTCAATTTGTAGTCCTTATTAATCATGTCCGTCTCTCTAATATTATCTGAATCTAAAACACTTATGAAATTTTGAAATAATGTTAATTTTGTTTTAATATCTCCACACTTATAATGTAATTCTTTAATTTTTCCCTGCTATCAGTTATTGTAGCTATCGAAGCTTTGAGTAAAGGGATTAAAGGTAAACAAATAAAAGAATTCTTACATGTTAAGCTATTGAATGCTGTATGAACCGCTATTCTACCTGTCAGGTAGAGTAGCGGTTTCCCATGCTTCTTTTCTTAGAATGTTGTTCACACTTCAAGGTATAACTGCAATTTATTTTCCGTTTCTTAAAACTTGCTCGGATAACTAATTAATCGAGAGTGAAATCTAAATTATAGTTATCCGAGCAAGTTTTAAGAAACGGAAAATAAATTGCAGTTATACCTTGAAGTGTGAACAACATTCTAAGAAAAGAAGCATGGGAAACCGCTATTCTACCTGACAGGTAGAATAGCGGTTTCATACAGCATTCAATATTAACTAATTAATCGTGAGTGAAATCTAAATTATAGTTCGTTTTATGATGACGAATAAATTTGTTCACTAATAACTAACCGTATATCCGACTCGAGGACGTAATTAATCAATTGCACACTGATGATTTGATTATCGATATTGTCCTGTGCCTATATTTACTGAATAAAGAAAAGAAATAAAAGAATTGTCGTGGCTGCTCTGTAGCAGTAGTAGGCCACTACTTAATACGTACTAGCATTGAATAAAGAATATATCTTTCACTCAACGGTACTAGAGGTATAATCAAATAGAAACATTTATACCCCAAGAAAGAAAGGGTTCAACCTGTAGCCGGTTATACCCAAGTTAAGTTAAGTTAAGTTGTTAACATGCTGTAAAACGTTATTTTGTGGTCAACTTCATTTTTATTCTACTTATTGACACATTATTCAATAATTCAATTCAATATTATAATTTGAGAGCGCCATTTTTCTATAAAAATTAACTTCCGACATGGAAAAGAGAAGCTTAAGTAACAAATAAAAAGACCAATCGAGGTAACTACATACTTTAACGAAGTAATTAAAAAGTATGAAATGTAGAAACCTAGGAAGAGTGCAAATATCAGAAGCGTCAATTGCAGATGACAAAAAAAAGGATAGATACACAGGAAAAAATGTAGGAATATGGAAGGAAACACTAAAAGAGTATGTGTCGATACCAAGCAAAAGTAAAACCAAAGTTATTAGATCAAGAAAGCGAAACAATAAAAATACGATATTGTACGCAGTGGACATGGAGCATGTGACAACCTTTACTTGTCTAAAAGGCCTTGTCTACAAGGTACAAGACAAAAAACGAAGATCAATGGCAAAGTCGAGAAAACGCTAAGACTCTGTGATGTAATGAGTCAAATTTTTATAAGCAAAAGAGGAATATCTATGGAACGAAAGTAAATGTATTTAAAGTATCTATACACAGCTGTTCAAATTTGTATGTGAGTCATATGTAATCGCGAGGACACAAAGTAATAGGATATAGGAAGTGGAATTGAAATAGGTACCGACCTAAAAATAAATCATATAAGTAACTAAATTGGACAGACTAAGGAATAGAGCAGTTAGAGAAGTTCTATAGACATTTGCTTACATCTAAAATAGTCAACCAGATTGGTGGTGACATTTACAAACGACGAAAATGAAAATTGTGGTTAAACAGATATGGGAAGACAAAAATAGAGAGGAGGAGGCAGAAAACCATGCGATGGGATAGAAGAAATATTTGAAAACAAGCGGTAGGTATGAACCGACGCAAAACTACAAGCAAGAAATAAGGAAAAATGTATATAAAATAAACAGTAGAATGTGAAAAAATACAACAAAGCATAATAATTTTGTAATGAGCATTAATAACAATAATAATAAGTTAGCTTTTTACTTACGAGTATAAGTCATACTGTCTTATATGACATCGTACAAACCAGATTCCAACGGCAAAATAAAAAGTGTCCCGAAATTTAAATGTGGCGTTCAATCTAGGATACACTTTATTTTGTATAAAAGTTATTTCTTCACCAATTTTAAATACAGTGAAAATAATGCAAAGTGAACAGCCCCTTTAATCGCAACCACACAGATTACTCATTCCCGTGGTGCGTAAATCACACATAATGTATCTTAAAAGCTTTACTTTGTTTCCTGTTTACAAACAAACATAATTATCGATATAGCATTACTTAAATAGAAATCAATATCAAACAAAGCTGCACGCCAACATTATAAGGTCACTTGTACAGAGCTTGTTAAGATCGAACGCGATTACTTTATGCGAGTATAAAAAGAACTAGTTTAATGAAAATGCAAAATCATTTGAATTTGTAGGAATCATGTCTTATTAACTATTGTTATACACTGATAACCGCAATGATTTGTCTTGTTAAAATTTGTTAAGCTTTTTTCCTTCTAAATCAATATTTCACTAAGCCTTAATTGAATACAAAGATAATTGAGTTTTGAAAGTTTCTAACTTTTCAAAGAAATTAAACTTGTTTATAAAGGCTTAAACGTTTATGCTCTTATCTCATTTTTTCATAATTAGGTTTTCCACGGTAATACAAAGGTAAGCTTATATTACGAGAAGTTAACGACGTGTGCTAAAGACGGGTTATACTATACACCAAAAGGCTATGAGCGAAAAATACTTTCCCCCAATTTACATTATTTAAAGCTAAATACGACCGCGACCGTGCCTTCTAGGGATGAAGCAGAAATATTGTCAAAACCGACCGGGTCAATAAGACATAGTCATTATTAGGTCATGTAATGAGCAAACGCTTAATTGAACGTTATACACGAAGCGATCACGTATAGTAAGTGTTTTAAGCAATTTAAATTTTAATCAAAATTGAAAATTGGAAAATAAGAACAAATTAATAATACCATCAATCCTCTTTTCAATTACCCTTTACATTATAGAAAATTTGAATTGCAAATACTTAGGGTTAACAATTTTAGGGCTATTGTTATAGTAACGCGTTTTCCTTGTAAATACGGTGAAATTATGTAGATTTATTTCTATATGTTGAAAAATATTAAACTAGAGTTGTAGTTGCCTTTAAATCCTGTAACTAAACTATCATTAGTGCAAGGCAAACGTATCTCCACATATAAATCCCTAGGATATACGGCGTTTGATGAATAAAAGATTTATCAGGGGTTTTGCCTTTCGATAACGATCGTTCCAATTTACAAAATTAATTTTACTTTGACTAATGATAGTTTTAAAGTATTAAAGGACTGGTGTAAAAGTTAAAAAACCATTTAATGGAAAAACTCTGCACTACTCGATACTTGCCTTAGAGGCTTATTATATTACTTTCTCATTGCCCAATCGTAACGAAGATTTCTCAAGCGTATGCTAGCCATACATCAAAAGCAAAATTAAATGACCAGTAAACTGGCACACAACTTTCCCGTGTTTTCTACAATGACGTATTAAATAAAATATTTTTTTGCATAATAACTCAAAATAAAATAGTTTTTGCGTAATAACTCAAAAAAATAAAAAAATTAATGTAGAGTGTGTAGTATAGTTGTATCCAGAAAACGATTTCTGATTTTCTCCTGAAATAATATGCAGAGTATGTCATAAATATCTTTAATATTTTGTTAATATCCGAATAGACCGGAAGTAATTTGGTATACTTATTATACTCGATTAAAAGAGTTGTATGTCCTCTACTTAACTGTAAAGTTTTATTTCTTTATCTTTGTTAGCAACAAAGTTATTAATTTTTAAAATTGTCAACTTCAACAATTCACTCCCCTTCCCCTATGGGAAATAATGAAATAAATGTAATGCCAATAGTTTTTCATGAACTATATGTTATATGTACAATATTTCAAAAAATGAATAAAAGCTTGGAGCAGATTTTGAGAAAATCGATTTTTAATTTTTGACCAATTTTGGGTACCAATAAATTGGCTATGTTTAATTTTTGTTCTTTACCAATTACAAGTAAAAGTTCTAGCCATCCTTTGGCTATAATTTCAAATTTTCAATTAAGTTAAACGGTTCTTGAGCTACACCCTAAAAGGTAAAAACTTGGAGAATTGCTAAATTGGCCGCCATTGTGAATTTAGAAACAAACGAAAAACGGCGTTTTACTTGTAACCATGTTTACTAACCTTTGACCAAGGGAAATTAGATTGGGTTAAAATTTGAATGTTTGCTCCCAAAATAACTCCCCTAATTTTGGCCCCTTTGGGCTGAATTTGAAGAGAAGCTTGTTTTACCGATGAAGTTTCATTCATTTTTCAAAGATGATGGTTTTGGACAAAGAGGGACGCAAAACGTTGAAATTCATCAAAATCTCGAGATCGATTTTTTTCCATTCCCTTTGCCATAAGAATCTACGCCATAATCTACTAGCGTATGGTTTAATATGAAAAAAATGAGCCCATAATAATACTCAATATTCAATCAATCTGGTTCACGGTCATTTCCCCGCCGAAAAAATCCCGCCGGTCAATTGCCCGCCGGTAAATTGTTCGCCTGGTAAAAATCCCGCGCGGTGAAATGTTCGCCGGTAAAATGCCCGCCATGACAAAATCCCGTCGGTCAATTTCCCGCCGTAATTTTTGAAAAAATAAGCAATTAAGAAAGTTCTTTTTTAAATAACTTCAGTTTTGTAAACCTGTGTGTCATGCCACTATTTTAGTATCAATTGAAAAAAAATATACTAAACCTGCAAATAACCTAGCCGCTTTAGTGGGGGAATAAGCGTAGAAAATGGTACAACATTTACGTGTTAAGAACGAGGTTAAAACAAGAGATAGTAGCAGGCGAGTATTCATGTATAGTGCCGTAGGTCTGTAAAGGATGTCAAAATGCCATCGGGAAGTGCTTAAAATGGCCGTCGAAAATATTTTATAAATTTATATATAACGGTTCTTTTGTTAAACATGGCAATGTCTGGTTTATTAATACAGTCTTCTTTTTTGAATTTAGCATATTTTAATTTACAGTAAACAGCGGCCTCAAATTCATCTTACGCCTCCTGAGCGCATAATCCGCCACTGGCTGCACATAACGTAGGTACATATGTAAGTGGATCTTTATCACAAAAATAGGAGAATATCAGGGGAATCATTTTGCCTACAACGGCGGGCAAATGACCGACGGGATTTTGTCATGGCGGGCATTTTACCGGCGAACATTTCACCGCGCGGGGTTTTTACCAGGCGAACAATTTACCGGCGGGCAATTGACCGGCGGGATTTTTTCGGCGGGGAAATGACCGGATACCAATCAATCTTCTCCTAGATGACGGTAATATAATGAATGACAGTTCCAGAGTCAGTAGATTAATAGAGTACCGCAAGCCTTTGACGCGACAAATGCCGCCCTGGCGGCCATTTTTAGTCCATATACATAAAATATACTTACGAAGTGCGTAATTTTTAATAAAATGCCGTGCTGTTGTGCCGTTAAGTGTATTTTTTTTATTATATTCCGAAAAATTTAGTCAAAACATCATCTACTTTACTGAGCGTGTAGTGAGTGAAGCACGGAAAGGACTAAAAATGGCGGAGGGGAGGTTGCGGTACTCTATTAATCTACTGACTCTGGACAGTTCCAGAGTAAGTAGATTAACAGAGGACCGCAACCTACGCCATGTTTAGTTCTTTCCGCGCTTCAGTAAAATTTGTAAATCCACAGTATCGTAAAATAATACTTCTTATATCAATTTGATTTTTAAATTCGGATATTCCGACTAATTTAGTCAAAACATCCCCTACCTTACTGAGCGTGTATAGGGACTGAAGCGCGGAAAGGACTAAACATGGCGGAGGTTGCGGTACTCTGTTAATCTACTGGACAGTTCGATGTTTAGGAAAAGATGAGTAGAATGTTGAAATAAACGTAAATTATTGAATAAAGGGACAATTATTTAAAAGAATCGTTTTAAAAATTTATAATGAACGATGAAATATGAGAATCCATGAAATATAAAAAAGTAAACAAACAAAAGGATGTTATGTATTAACAATAACAAGCTAGGTTCGTCAACCAACTAATAATTTTATTTGCATATCGTACAATATAAGCATACGCTTATAGGTCGTCTCCTTTCATTGCTTTCGAATAGTCAATAACATACGTCGGCGGCTCAAAATGTATTTAAAATTTTCTCCATCCTTTGTTGGTATACAGGGTGAATGAGACCACCCGTATCAGTCTTTTATTTAAAGAACGGTGAGTCGTAGAGAGGTGGGGTAAAAAAAGTGATTATAAAAGCCATAATAAAGAATCGAATGGTGATATCATTATTTCTCGGAAAAGTCAGCATTCCTCCAGAAGGCCTCCAACTCCAAAATTTTAAATGGCACCATAAGTCGAAAAAGGTATTGTTTGAAAGATTGTTAAAACAGAAGAAAGTTTTATAGGAAAAATTATTTTATTACTACCACCCCTTTTAAGTAATATTCGACTAAAGTTATTAAATTTGAAATTCATTGTTAACAATAAAAGTTGAAAATGTGTTCAAAATATCTTCCATTTACTGCTAAGCACTGTTGAGCTCTTCTACATACACTATCAGTGGCTTTAATAAGTACTTCTTGAAAGGGATGAACAATGTAACATTGGTAACTAGATTTTAAAAGTCGACTTTTCAATGTTTCTTGTTAACAGTGAATTTCAAATTTAATAACTTTAGTCGAATATTACTTAAAAGGGGTGGCAGTAATAAAATAATTTTTCCTATAAAACTTTCTTCTTTTTTAACAATCTTTCAAACAATACCTTTTTCGACTTATGGTGCCATTTAAAATTTTGGAGTTGGAGGCCTTCTGGAGGAATGCTGACTTTTCCGAAAAGTAATGATATCACCATTCGATTCTTTATTATGGCTTTTATAATCACTTTTTTTACCCCACCTCTCTACGACTCACCGTTTATTAAATAAAAGACTGATACGGGTGGTCTCATTCACCCGGTATACCTTAATGTGCAATGGTAAAATAAACAAATTATTTAGCTAGATGCGTATATTGATGACGTAGGGACAATCTTTGGTGGCCGGAATAGTAATTAGTATGTATAATCCTCGCCAGGAGTGTTTACCGCTACGTCATCACATGACATACAATCATATGGTGTAATATGAAAAACTTGAGTCAAAATTGTACTATATTAGTCAAATGAGAATTTAATTCATCTGCATATTAAAGAAATTAATTCCCGTTTATAGGTTTACTCTTTCTACAACATTTGCTTATTCAATACCGTATGTCGGTTTCGTCAAATGCACTACGAATGTTCAGCATCCTTATTTAATTCACTGTTTTATATGAGAAGAAAGAATAAACAAATTGGATAGCTAGATTCATAAATTAATGACGTAGCGGTAAACACTCCTGGCCAGGATAATATGTATTATAGGTAAGTACATGAACGGGGAAATAAAAATTGAAGGTGACTGTGTGCGACTGGTACTTTACTAAAGTTCATGTAATTGTAATTGTAATTTTTTATTAATGTTATTTCCAGTTTTACCGAAATACATAGTTTACTTTTTTTGTTCAAATTTGAAAAAAGCGTTCGACTAACTCATATAATTTATCACTAAGTATGCTTAGGATGATCTGATCTTGAATGTCACGAATTAAGGGTGTAACAAAACGCAAGTAGGATAATAATTAACGTGAATATATAATTCCTTCCCTTTACAACCTTCATTTCTGTTCTCTCAAGAGAAGTAGAGTGTTGTAGTGGAGATTTTTCCCAATAATCCTATACATTAATAGGCGACGATGGATGTTTCTCCGAGAATAAGCAAAGGCGAGAGAGAAGTACAATAGAATAATAAAGATCTCTTCTTGTTCTGGTTCCCTTTCGAATCTAGAGCTGCTTACCGATCTACCCGAACCAAAACGTGTGTGTAAGCGCTTTGCTCCTTTAGCCCACATCCTTAACGTTTTCTTTCAATTTTTTTCTTCAGCTGCACGACAAGATTCTTCTGAAATGTAGTAATCCAATCCTAAAATACTTTCGGCTAACTTTTTGTCTCCCTGATGTATGTAGTTCATGAGCTACATGTTTTGCCGGTAATGGCTGTTTGAAGTCCCTCGCGTTGCGGAGAATATCATCTATATTGCATGTCATTTCTCTCTTGATAATTTCACGGGAAGCGTAAATCTCATACTCTACTAAACTAAACATTGGACAACTTTCGTCACAATAAATTATAGAGCAAGCATCGATACTCGAAGTTAAGGCGGAGTATATAATGAATGGCATTAATCGCAATGATAATCCACCAAGACCAATATGTCAATTTATATTTCATGGATCCACAATAAAACCAACAAATATTCATTAAACACGTTGTTATTTTGTACAAGAACGTAAGAAATAAGTCAGGTGTAAACATAACATTGATATTATTGGTTTGCAATTCTGTTTTCAACAGCTGAACCAATGGGATTAGCGCTCGAAATTCATTTTGAACCATCAGAATAAATGAACTTACCCTTTTCACATTCACGACAAATCAACTTCGCTTCGGTTAATCAATTTTATTTCCCATTTGTAACATTTCAATTGATAAAAAACCGATAAAGTTTATAGATGACACCAACTACTTTCCCCTTTTCTTCCTATAACAGAAAATTTTCAACGGCAGTTCGTTATCATGTTTAATTGAATTTATATGAAATGTAAACGAGAACATGTTATTGAAATTTCAAAATATTTATAAACATTTATAAAAAATTTCGTTATGATATAAACAATTAATATAATATTCACGTTATAATTACCGGTATCAACTTTACAAAGTGCACAATAATAATATATTCGGATTCCCTTTTATTAACAATTAAGAAAAAGGCGATTTGGCTGCAGTCGAAAGTAATAATCCGTGAATTTTTCAATCTTTCTGTTACCATTGTGATAATATTGTTACATAAAGAACACCAGTACTTGGCGGTAAATAGGAAAAGAATATTACTCTGGCGCCGAGCTGGTATATCGATTATCCTTATGAGTGCATTGTCCCTTGGATATCAGCGGCCTCATCTACTTTCTACACGTTTGACAATAAATTAACAGCACTTATGCATCCCCAAAACTATGTCATAAACTTTCCTGAGCTGCGCCGTCATAATATGTCTGCACGAGATATGTATTAGGAAAACCATTTAATCTTTAAACAAGTTCTTTGAAAAACTTTCTGTTTAGCTGAGCTGGTAATATACCTACGAAAAAGATCAAATTTATTTTCTATGGCATTGTAAGAGCTAGCTGTATTTGAAAGTTTACAAACATTTAACGTTCAGATTAAATTTGCAGGAAATTAAATCGAATTTAAATATCCTCTCGCAGTTTATTCCATACCTTAAAGTTAAAAGTTTTCTTATTACAAAGATAATGACCTCTAACAGGTCACATCTTCCGCATTAGGTAATTGCGTTGTATCAAGACAATTCTAAAATGAACGATGAAAGTAACCTTCTATTAATTGTTAATTATTCATTGCGAATGCTTAAAGCCAATTATCAATCAAGTCTAGTGGTTCATTTCAAATTTGAATTTGTGTAATTAGCAAAATTACATTTAAAGAAGCTTTCTTTTTGTCTAATTGGAGGAAATGCGTCATTACTTTAATGCCTTTAGGAAATTATTATCCAAATCGATACTCCCACTCTCACTCAAAGACAAAGGTACTTGCCACTTTGTCAGTTAAGGAAATGACGATTGATATTGTTTAAAGTTAGAGCCGTGGCCCGCTTTACATTATTTTACATCAATCTTTGCCTAAAGTCTAAAGTACACAAACTTGTTATAGTATGCATAGCAGAACCGATCCTTTCCAAGCTTATATTGCTTGACCCCAAATTGAAACGTCTTCGGTCGGCATTATTTATTCCATATAATGGTGTAATCTACTTAGATGTCGCACTGTATTGTTTAATTAACATTGGGATCAATTCTAAATAATACCTAACCAG
The DNA here is from genome assembly GCA_036250285.1 of Pyrocoelia pectoralis. Taxonomy (NCBI): domain Eukaryota; kingdom Metazoa; phylum Arthropoda; class Insecta; order Coleoptera; family Lampyridae; genus Pyrocoelia; species Pyrocoelia pectoralis. The sequence continues at coordinate 994,947 of CM070079.1, forward strand.
TTACTGTATATTATATTATAACACATGAGATTCCTAGAGATTTGGTTACGGCTTCTTTTGAAATATTATTATGTTTACGATATTCGGGTAGTTTTAAGTTTGTCCGCACGCAAATACAAACACATTATGGGAATACATTGAATGAGGTTTTAAAGTGCATACTTAGGTAGGATTTCTTACAGAAAACGTTTGAAACGCCAACTTCCCAGCATTTATGTAATGGGGTCGTTAGAATTGCATCAGTGAAGAAATGAGCTCAGTTGTGTAATTTTTAACTGCTGGGCTTGTAAATCCAAATTCATGAAAGAATGACAGATGTGTATGGTGGCAGTAATCAGGTGTTTTTGAATAGGCAACAACTTTCAAAATGGAATTGAAAGTGACAGTCCCTCCTCACCTGGGACAATGTGATGTGAAACTGAAGCTGAACTATTATGGATTTAAAAAGGATGGACAACGGGCATATGACACTACGCCGAATGCCCACAACGCCGACACGCTTTTTTGATGGTCCATATCGCCGACTAGGGACACTACGCCGACTGTGCCCACATCGTCGACAAGTGTGCAAGGGACACAACGCCGACCATGCCCACATCGCCGACGGACACTACGCCGACAGTGCCCAAGATCAGTATACTAACAGGTTGCCTGGTAACAGTGGTAACTTCAGGAAGGGGATTAGGGCGGGGGTTATGTGACGTCATGTGTATAACTTGTCATATGTCTGTAATGCAGCAGTACTCTGGTTATATGCTTACGGCTCGAAAACTAATGATGTTACCGGGTTGCTTCTTATATTATTTTAATCCTAACAAAATTATTAACAAATTATGTTATATACACTTTTTATGTAGATAGCTTCGTTTTGCTGTAATACTTAAACATATATAGAAAACTGTCACTGCAAAAAACAAAAAGTAACTTCAACAAATTATAGCTTCATATCCGTACGTCTTAGGAAGAAATGTTTTCAACAAAACTTATAGATAATATGATTAGCTTTAAAATGATATGTCTAATAACGCATAACGTTAACACTGCGGCTTCATAGAGACCGGTGAAACAGTAGTGGACACCGCGCCGCCGGTCCTACCAGGGCCGTTAACACTGATTCATGATCTTGAATAGGCATTCACGAAATGGAGCAACTATGTAATAACGTTCATTTTAAGTTTTTACTACCAAAGTGCAATTTTTTGCTATAAAATTTTATACTTAGTTCACTTGTATCGTACGTGTTGCGTAATAAAATGTACGGATTTGTTTGGTTTTCCGTTTGTATCTCTTGAACGGGTGCTCATAGTGGGAAATGGGCAAGTACAAAATAAAAGGAGTTTAAATTTCCTATAAGTTTACTTCTATGCGTTTTTTCTCTATCTCCAGCCGCTGAAGAGATATTCGCTGTCAAGAATTGACTTTTTTTTTAAATCGTCCTTACACGACGTTTTTCTGCAAATATTGTGTCCTAGCTCCTAAAGTATTGGGTTAAAGGCAAAAACTGTTGGAATAAAAGTTGTAGCCCATTAAATTTCCTATAAAATGTACTAACCCCCTGCAAAAATTCCGCTTTCTCCTAATTAGTTGCGACAAAGCTTAATTTTTTACCTTCATGGACTGGGCTACAAAGTGCGTTCTTTAACTGTGTTGACAAATAAGAAAAATTAACAAAACAATTAAAGTGCCTAACTTCTTGAAATATAGTTTAATACAATAAGCAAATTTAATTTATTGCTTAAAGTGTATTTTCTAGATCAGAATAATTAAAAAAACCTTTAGCAGTAATAACTTGATTACATTCTAGTTACAATAATAATGACAGTAATCTACTTAAAAAATAAATATATGATGTTTCATACAAAAAAGGTCCTTTTGGATATGTAATATAAATTAAAAACCCAATAAACATAGGGGTAATGTTCGCGTTTTTTGGACTCTTAACGTGCGGACATTGGAAAGGTTATACATTTGACGTCACTCCGCGTCATATACACCGAACGCTCATTGGTCCGGAGTTACCAGACAACCTGTTAGTATACTGATCTTGGACAGTGCCCACATCGTCGACAAGTGTACAAGGGACACTTCGCCGAATTTTTCTCTGTGGACACAACGCCGGCAATTTTAATTGCAATTACCTAACGTAATATCATTATTTTTAAACTTATTTGCGTAATTAAATGTTGAACTTGACTATGAAAAAGTATCAATTGAAAAAAAATATACTAAACCTCCAAATAACCTAGGCGCTTTAGTGGCAATCAACGTTTAAGTTTTGCATTTTGCATTCTGCAATTAAAATAAAAATTCGGCGAAGTGTCCATTGTATACTTGTCGACGATGTGGGCACTGTCGGCGTAGTGTCCGTCGGCAATGTGGGCATGGTCGACGTTGTGTCCCTTGTACACTTGTCGACGATGTGGGCACAGTCGGCGTAGTGTCCCTAGTCGGCGATATGGGCCATCAAAAAATCGTGTCGGCGTTGTGGGCATTCGGCGTAGTGTCCCGGCCCTTGGACAACTACCTGACTATAACTGCAAATGTCACATCTAAACCCTATACCTATCTGTGTATTGGTCGGGCGATTTTTCTGTTTCGTCTCTCACTTTATTACAATTACAGTGCCCTTAGCAATCTGCGCAGAGGGTTCATTCTGAATTACGCCAGTTAAAAATAACAACTGTATAGAAACAAAGTAGTGTATACAAATAGTCGCCATGGAGGAGAACCATTCATGACATAAAAGAAAAACGGTTTTTTAAGCATAGTAAGTAATACCAAAGACTATCCTTCCCCCTAGACAGCTCATCAAAAGCAGATACTTTGACTTCAAATTTTTCGTTTTTTAGGTGCCCACTAGGGGGATCTGCAGTTAACTACAATTGTCCAAGAAAATTTAGAAAGTGTCAATACATTGTGTTATTCATTTGACCAACAAATTTGGTAGTTTGTCAGTTCGCGCTTTTTTTTATTTTTCTGTATGTGTTATGGAAACACGCTCAATAATAAGGTTATTTACTGCGTTACGAAGGAAGCAGCACCTACTTACCTACCTACAGGTCCCGTCACGACTGAAGGCGAGCAGCTGGCGCATCGCGAAGGCGTTACGACAGAACACGATGTAGTTGAAAAGCTACTTCAGTGGCGTCGTTAAACTTAGAGTATAAAAATAGATAATATTTTATATTTTAGAAACAAGTACGAATTCACGAAACGCCACTGTAAGCGCGGGAACCGCGTAAGAAAGACTAGTGCGTATCGAACAGAAGTTGGCGCGCTCGCCTTCTATCGTGACGGGACCTGTACATACTTGTTTACTACTTGCTGTGGGTTAGGAATAGTAAGGGCAGTGAAAGTTAGGACGTCTTTTTGAGTTTGAAACATACCTTCAACAAAACGAGCGATGCTACTGAACCCTATCGGATACATGAAAAAGTACACTTTTACTGGTATACATTATGTGGCTGTCTATGGGGGAAGAATAGTCTTTGGTAATACAGGGTGTTTTTTTGAAGTTTAGTTACGCGTTTTTGGGAAAGTTTTATAGGTAGGTTTTTGAAATTTTCTACTTAAAGGTTATCGATGTAAAATATTTTCAAAATGGCGGCACTTCTAAAAATGTCGGATCGCTAGTAGCTTTGTTATTTTAAAGGGGAGCCGCTAGTAGTTATCGCATGTTTGGATTCTACGTAAAATTTGAGTTCTTTCGATAACCATATGTCAATATCTAGAATGTATTTTCACATTTTTTTAAAAATGGCGGATGCAGACGGTACTTTGAGAATTCATTACGTGAAAACCGTTGTAGTTATGGCAACCGAGTTTTCACTTAGTTCACTTAGTTGTACTTAAAAAAATTTAAGTTAAGTACGGCCTCACCTATGTCGGATTTGACTTGGAAGATCAATATCTCAAATAATGCAATCAACTCCACAAGAATTAGAACTACTCATTAGCATGACGACATTAGAAAAGGAAGATTTTACGCTAATTAAAGTCAGCTGGTTGTGATTAATGACTGCGCTGAATTTTCATTAGACTCAAATTTTCTTACCATATTCTGGAAAACATTACAAGTTGTCTTTTGCATCGTAGCTTCCTTCAGGATCTGGAATATAAAATATTATGTTATAAATAACGCTAGATGTTAGGAAGTCTAAGTTCTAGTTCCAGGAAAAAACTTAAATAATCGTTGCCATGATTGTCCTATTGTCCAACACAGAGCTTTTCAATTTAAAGAAGTACGATACCGAATATATTTTTAACACTGTTACACTTTTTCATAACGAGATCGATGCGGTCATTTACACTTCTGAACTGTTAAGAAATCAAACTCAATTTGATATAAACGTGTATTTAAAGTCGCTGGCCAATAAGGTTATCCGTCTCTTATTATATGCCAAGCTTGACGACAGTAAACACGTGTTGATTGAACAGGTATTGTTATCAATTTGCAAATGTTTAATGTAGATAACAAACTTGCAACGATTTCACCAATTTTTGAAAAATTGAACGTTTTAATAACCATTATATACATTTTGTACCTTTGAATTCACGTTCGTTTAGAAAATAAAGAGAAGGATCAGGAAAAGCTGTTCTCTCTTTGAATATATGTATGTATACTGAGTGACATACACCAAGAAGGGATTAGAATTTCCGGATGAAATTTTGGTAAGAATGTTATAGTAATAAATGATCAAAATTTGGGAGGAAAATCTTTATTAGTTAAGCAAAATTTTATCATGCCTGTTAAAAATGCGTGGTATTGATTGAATAATATAATATAATAATGTTTATTTATTCAGTTTGTTTAACTAATACATTTATCATACAGTTTATAGTTACTTAAATTAAAAGTTTTCCTTCACATACTTGCTTAACATCCTTTTAAACGCATAATTGTTCTTTTCCTGTTTTAACTCATTAGGTAGATTATTATATAATTTTAGCCCTTTATACATATATAAAAGAATTTTGGGTTTTTGTTTTTGAGAATTTAGGTAACCTATAGTCTCCACAGTTCCTTGTGTTATGATCGTGAATTTGATAATTGCATGTAAGTGGCATAGACATGTACGAAGGCAGTAGACCACTACATGCTTTAAAGATTAGATTTAATGTAATAAAATAAATTCTTTGTTTTATACTTAGCCATTGCAGAGTATCTAGCATTGCTGTAATTTTGGTGTATTTTGAACATTGTAATATGATTCGCATTGCTTTGTTTTGTTGAATTTGTAGTTTTTTAATATCATAATCTGCACATAAAAATAGTATGCTAGCGCAATAATCAAAGTGTGGCGCAATGATCGTTTTATAAATAATAATTCTTGCTTGAAAGGATAATTTGTTAGATATTCTACTAAGTAGGCCAATTTTCCGTGCAACTTTTTTTATGATACAGCTCTACTCAGCAAACAAGATAGTTGGAGAGGGGATGCCGGCGCTAGAGTAGCTTTTAAGGTACAATCCGAAAAAAAATATTTGGGCGCTTAATTTAAATGTGCATTGTTGGATACACATAAATGTATTGTATGCTGCATGAGAAGTCATCAGAAAGATTTTAACAAACAAGAGTAACACAATAAAAGGATTAAGTAAACGCACGCAGAAAATGTCAGCTGTAAACTGTAATAATTTATATTTAGCTGTGAATGTACACCTTAGAATTCTCAAATATGATTGGCCAAATAATTTACCGCGTCAAAAATTTCAAATAAATTATTTTAGTTGACATATTTTCCGACTATCTTGTTTGCTGAGTGGAGCTGTATAATCAACATATTCCCTAAAATTTAATTTGTCATCTATATTACGCCTAAGTATTTAATTTGATTAACTCTTTCTAGTTCTTGATTTTCCATCATTACCTTAGTCAGCTCGATATTTTTATTCGATAACACAATATATTTAGTCTTAGATGTATTTAATTTCAATTTATTCGCTTGCAGCCATTTAGTAATAACTTCAAGGTCAGAATTTAAGTTACTAATTGCTAAGTTTACGTTTTCATTTGCGCTGGACACTAATGTATCATCCGCAAATAGATTAATATTACTATGTTCCAGATTTAGTTCTAAGTCATTTATGTATATTAAGAACAGTATAGGACCTAAAACAGACCCTTGGGGGACCCCTAAGTTGTTTTGAATTTCTGAAGACTCGCCACCCTTATATGAAGTTATCTGACTGCGCGATTTAAGATAATTTTGAAACCATTTGTGTTCAGTACCACGGACACCATATTTTTTAGTTTTTCTAACAGCGTTTTCCTGTCAATCGTCTCAAACGCTCTTTTATAGTCTAAAAACACTGCAACTACACTTTTATTTAGGTCAAGTTCACTTTTCCATTTTGTAAGCACAAAGTTTATTGCAGTTTCACACGAATGTTTACTTCGAAAACCCGATTGATTTTTACTTAGTAGATTGTTCTTTTCCAAAAACTCTTGCAACTGAATTTTAACTATTAGTTCTATTATTTGTTCATAAATTGGTAACACATTGATAGGTCTAAATTCTTCACATTTTAGATATAAGAGGTGATTTATTTCGTCTTGGAGGATGCTGTAAGTTTCGAAGCATGTTAATTACAAACTACAAAATTTTCATTAGAAAAATTAAAAATGGCAACTTACAATCTCTTACCCCCAATAACATAATAAAATATTATCGTATTAGCACATTTACTCTCAAAAGAGGTAAATCTCTATATATTTTATGTCATCCCTTATAATTTAAAAACTCACAACTTCACTTTGAATATACTAGAAAAACCAGGATATATTACTGAAAAAGCTAATCGAGACATCAAAAAGTTTCAGGAATTGCCAGGGGCAAAAAACAGAATACTGGATTGATTTGAGCGGCACAACCCCGATTCAGCGGCCCCCTATTCAGCGGTCCCCGTTTCAGCGGTCCCCGTTTCGGCGGTGCCCCGTTTCAGCGGTTCCCATTTCGGCGGTGTCCCGTTTCAGCGGACCCCATTTTAGCAAGAAATGGACCTAGTTGCGTTGGCGTAAAAATGAATGAACTTATCAAGTACTTTGGTTGTTCAGAAAAAAAAATAGTGGTTGTCACAACATGTAATTATTGGTTATATTCTATATGAATAAGTTAATTTTAATTAATAGTTCACATGTTAATACTTTCAAATCAACTTTTTCATGGAGTAAACCGCGTCCTTTTTTCGCGGCGTCCTTTTGACGACCTGTTTGCCTTTTTGTCGTAGATTCGTTTTGTGCAGTGCATACCGATTCAAATGGTGCTTAAAAATAAAAAATTCCAATTCATTTTTGAATAGTTATTTGATTTATTGTAAAAGGTACAAGAATTTTTTAATCAGAAAATTACTGCTTTTTGGCAAAAAATACCTTTTGAGATAAAAGAAATATTTATAGTAAAGTAATTACAAACTATTTCGTAAGGGTAAAAGGATGGGAGGTCATCGTTTAAAATTATTTTTTTCGACATTATACTTTTACTACGAAACAGTGCAAAGGGGCTCCGAAAAAGATATACCGTCGAAACGGGGACCGCTGAAGCGCGTGACCGCTAAAATGGGAACCGCTGTAACGGGTGGCCGCTGGAATGGGGGCTGCTGAAACGGGACCGCTGAAACGGAGACCGCCGAATCGGGAACGGCTGAATCGGGGTGCAACCGGTTTGAGCTTATGTAAAAGTAAAAACATTTGCGTGTGCCGCCTGATCTAATTACGATAAAGTAACATCGGAAATGAATACAAACTTATAACATCATTATTCATTTTCGTTACTCGTTCCGTACACGATGGGTGTGAAACGAAGATAAAAGGAAATGGTTCGTTAACTCGTTTAATTGAAGGGTAATATTAGTGACAATCATGCATGAATGTGTTATTGGATGGGGCGAAAACTGAATTTAAAAATAAAATCTCGGGAGGTACGCTGCAATTAAATGTTGTTTACAAAGCATACCTTTTCGATATTTCTGACGCTTTGAAGTACGAACTCACGTGCCGTAGAAAGGCACGTGTCGTACTTGCTTCTGAACATTAATTGCAGAAGTTTTCATCTTTGTCGTTCACATATTATTGCGCTGTGTACATACAGTAACAAAGAAAATTGATATAAAGTCAAAATTTATTGTATAAACACTTCGCTAATGAGATTCGATGTAAACTAAGTTATAATTGATGTCGTATTTGTCGAAAATTCTAATTATTTACAGGAACGCGGAACAAAAGGTAAAGTAACTACTACAAAGTAACTCTCTATTGCTGGAAACGAAGCAGTGTGTACCTAATTTCATGAAAGCGTCAACATTTTCCAACTCCCTTGCAGCAAACGTCTAACAAAATCACCTTCAAAATTCCATTTTTTCTTAAAACGCCAATGACGTAACTTAGTCAATTTAAATTGCAAATTTCTAAATGCCAAAATGTATAAATAAAGGGCAAATTATAGTGAATGAGAAGGGGACATTAAAAGTAATACATAAAGTAAGCGTAACCGCCGACGAAGAATGGAAAATTTACATACCGAAGGTCGCATAAAAAGGCTTCAGATTCCGTGTAAAGTACTAAAGATTTCTAGGCTCGAATAATAATAAATACCTCGCTTTAAAGGATAAATTAAAGCTATCTCATTTAAAGCAAGTTAATATTATGATAATACGAAACGTTGTATGATGACTGATGAGATATGAAAATTCTTATTACCTTGATGATAATTATTTTATTACCATAAGATTATTAGCTGTTACTGTCAGGGGCGCCGGAAGACATTTTTTCAAGTAGAAATTAGAATAGGTGAAAATTTTTACCTATTTTTAATGTAACAAATCAATAGGCTATGCAGAGTTACCGATGGAATAGAACATTATATTCCAAAAATGGTTATATTGTGAGCTTTTAACAGTTTCTAAGATGGATTTACGGGATTTATGAAATTCCAGGGAGGGGCCCGGGCCCCCCTTGCTCTTTAGTAGCGGCGCCCATGGTTACTGTTATATTGCTGACACCCTTTGAAATCGATAAACTAAATTTAAAATGAGAGGGAGCTAGTTATCCGTAAGGTTTGACGAATTATGTTAAATTTTTCCACATTCATAATAGTCCCCAGATTGCGGTTATTTCCTCAAACTCAAACAAATGGTTCTGGTGCACAAGGCTAATAAAGGAACAAGTGAAGCGGATGAAGAATTGAATGTATACCTACTACTAAAATCACATATCCGCATAGTAAACAAATGAAGAAGAATTTTGATTTGTTTATTCCTTTCTATTTTCTATTATAGGCTCAGTTCATGGTCCGGTAGAGAGTATTTCAAAAGGTACCACACTAATAGGAAATGGATGATGCCAACCTTGTGTCAGTTTGAGGAAAGTTTAAGTGAGTACCAATAAATGTATAGGATGTATATTGCTGCACAAAATATTTGCATTTGCATGGTTTTATGAGTTCTTTAGGGAGATAATCTTCTTCGTTCGTTATTCTCAAATTTGAAAGCAAATAACATTGGTTCCAGCACAACATGTATATTTGCAGCGAACCTCTCAAGCAGTAGAGATGGAAAGTATCGAAAGTATCTTACTTTAGGCTCCGCCTGGTACGAATCCCAACCATTGGCTCAAGACATTTTAATTTTTTTGAAAGTTTGTTTTAAAACTGCTTATTAATCATTTTAGTGACTGATCTAATTGTAGAAACCGCGGAGGGTGATTGATAGGTTCATTCTAATAGTCAATTCAAAAAGCGATTCGCTTCTTCTACATGTCACATGGTGTGCATTACTCCTACATCTGACAATCAAATCCGCAAAACGTTGATCTGGAAGTATTAGCAGCTTAATTCCTTTGTTTAAAACTATGGCTCGGTAAATCCGCTCATGTTACATCTATGTACCTATATGTTTTATTCTTATTGACAATTTCGTGACGTTGCGCTGGTTGTGTAACCCTATTGGAGAGTACTATGTCAACACCTACTCTCCTTACTTCGAAAAGTTCTGTTATGATATTCAACTTAAATGGAAGAATATGGTCCATTTCTTTGTGCAACGGGACGTCGCGTGTGCAGAGTAGGAGGAAGTGCTTTTGTATTTGTTGCATTAACTGAAAGAATCCTGACGAATCAGGATAAAGCGCGACGTTTAGTACCTAACCCAAAGAGTAGGTACCCTCCATAAGATATAGTATGCTGAGTGCTTCTGCGTCTCTTCAACTGCCTTTTAGAAGGATTAATATTAGAAGGGTGGTGTCCCCTTTTCCTCTGGTGTATCAATTATTCCTCCTTGTTTGTACGTAGTCTTGTGAAGGTTCTCCTGCGTCCATGTCACCTGAATACTTGTATCCTTGAGTGTCAACCTATCAAGATTTGAAATATTTGAGTTTATTTTGGCATTCTTCAATACATTCTAGAAGATAAGATGAGATAGGCATATAATATCTTACGTCGCTCGCTCCAAAAGCGTATTGTCTTGGTAATCTTTTATAATCGATTGGAAAAAAATTGAAAATCTATACAGCGGCCTAATTAAAAACAATTGCAAAGAAAATCTGTAATATTAACTTTGGTAATCTTACAACTTGGCTTGTCGTCCGATATCGACAAGTTCATAAATGTCAAGATCTGTACGCGTTGTAAAGTTGAGTAAGTAATTCTCTGAACGGATTGCAGGTAACATTAAATGTTTCAATATTCGTTTACCTCGATATTACAACTAACTTTCAAAGTTGGCGAAAGTTACATCAAAAAATGTTGTTTATCATTAAGAAATTACGGAGTTATTAATTTATTATGTAGGTACCTACCTCTTAAATGTAAAGTTTGTAAATTAAGCCGAGAGAACATTTTTATTATTCATACTTTTATGAGTGTTTATGAATTACGTTACTATGAAGCCGTTACAAATGAAATCCGGATTCAGTCTGTAAAACATCCAAAGTATGAACCAAGCTGTTATCAGATCACTTATCAGTGTTTGTAATGGCGCCGTATTAGCGAAGAAACACGATCACTTACAAGATATTTAACCGCTGAGTACTGACATCTCTGAAGGTTCGGATTCCTCACAAAGGGGTTATAAGGTAATTAAATGAGAAACTCTCAACCTCCCCTTAGCAATGTTTTAATGTAGACGAAGATGAATAATTTAAATATGATAGTAATTAAACTGCTACAATGCAAATAGCAGGGCTGAAATTTTGACTGATGGGGCAAATATGAAGACTAAAGTAAGACGATGAAATTCATTGAAAAGACAATTAAACGCACAAACATAAGCCTGAAGGGCGTAAAGTCGTTACAATTGAAATTAGAGTACCATATAACAAAATGGAGTAATTGATAATAGACCACATGGTCTCAGTTCAACTTTAGTCTTCATATTTGCCCCTTCAGCATAATCGTCATCAACTATGTAATCTTTCACTAATCAATTTAAGCTTGATAATGGAATCAGTGGTATTCCGAAACATGTCGCTGTATTGTAATTAATCACCAAACATTTTTGTACTTTTGTTTACCTGAGTCACTAATGGGTGCCAGGTAATACCTTATTACTAAGTCAAAATTTCAGCCCTGCTATTTGCATTGTAGCAGTTTAATTACTATCATATTTAAATTATTCATCTTCGTCTACATTAAAACATTGCTAAGGGGAGGTTGAGAGTTTCTCATTTAATAACCGCTGAGGATGTAAATCTTTCTTAAATTCATAAGAGAATGAGAACTGTGTATGAAGCATTTTTTAATATGTCAATAAGTTTAACAATGGATATCAAAGGGTGACAGACGCACCGAGTGAGAAATGAGTGAATCCTGTAATTACACCAGAGAAGACGGTAGTGGTTCAAGGACTGATTGATCATAATACGAAGAAGTCACTTCAAAAATGGATGTGAGCATAGTTCATGTTGTGATCACCCTAAAAGACGAAAATGTTTTTCTGAACAAAATAGTGACTGGTAATAAAGCCTGGGTAAACTGTCATCAAAATATGTTCAAGCAAATAGTGGTGTCATGCATCGTCACCAAACAAGAACAATTTAAAGTCGCACCGGCCGCAGGAAAAATGATGTTGCCTGTATTTTGGGCAAAAAATCATCATTGTTGAAGATTGCCTACCTATGAGTAGTACAGTTGACAGCGCAATTGTATTATAGCTTGAAATCAGCAATAAGGATGCAACGTCGCGTTTTTGTCAACATAATAACGTACGCACCCATGCAAAAAGCAATTGAAATCTCGGTTTTACAGTCATTGAGCATTCATCACACTCATCACACTCTAGCCCTAATTAATCCTCTAAAGTCGCAAACAACAACTGTTAAACTCCTCAATTATTTATCGCTATTTTCTTTGCTCAATGTTATTATATAGATAATGAATGGAGTTGACTCCAGAACATCTTGCAGGAATCTATTTGTTCATTGTGGTATTTTAACCTTAATTGGAATTTATATTTTGGAAATTAGTAAATTTGTCTTCACCAATAAACATAAATTTCCCACGCAAAGTATGATACATTCACACGACACTCGCATAAATGCAAACTTTAGACTCCCCGCGTTTCGATTAATATTACTAAAAATAATCCTAACGTATTGGGATTAAACATTTTTAATAATCTGCCCGAGTGGGTAAAAAATATCAGCCCTGTAACAAAATTCAAACATTAATTAAAAGAATTTTTAATTAAACTCTGCCCCTACCAACTAGACGACTACTTGTTGGTTAATGGTGCTGGATAGTTTTTAATGTATTTTAAATTAATATCGTACTTTTTTTTGACGTTTCTTATACATGTCTGCGTCAACAAGAATAAACAACTTATTATTATTATATGAGATGGAGGCATCTAAGTCCCTCCTATTTTCGTTTCAAGCAATCTTCAACTTTAATAATTAAAAATAATTTTGTCTTCATTAACTACAAATTTGATGTACCTAACACATTAAGTAATGAATAGGCCTGCATAAATTCCAGGCGAAATGTAAACAAAATTTTGTGTAATCAACGATGGGCATAATGGAAAAATTTTGCCTCAGTAAACTGCCTTGAAGTATCATCATTTAATGTAGCCTGACTTGCCTCCTACCAATCTGTACTATATTACTACAAGGCTACAAACCATTATTAGTCAATCTATTACGTTATTGACAGCTAAATAAAAAGATAAGCAAACGAATAAACAAACGAATGAACTAAAAATATTTCAGTATAATCTTTAACCTTAATTATGTTGAAATGGATTTTTAAGCAAAAAACCTAAACGTTAGTCTGTTACATAAGTCGTTACGGGAATACGAACAGAGTGTACCACAATGCCAAATATGAGATTTGATGGAAAGGTTGCTATTGTTACAGCTTCTACTGATGGGTAAGTGATACAATTGTTAAGACTTCCTTTCAGAATTAATTTTGCAAAAGCGAGAAATACACAACTTATGTAATTATGGTTTTGCTGAAAATATAGAATGATATGAACAAGCAAGAAGATGGAGGAAATTTTTTTGATTAATTATTTATTGAAAGTAACTTTCAAAGGTGTTCACGGAGCATCGACAGAAAAATAAAAGGAAAAACCGTTTTGGATATTAATAACCCATCGTTCACTTCTCCCTTGTGAAGGACACATTTACTGTTGTACTTCAGTTAACTTCTACGAATGAGCTAGTGTAAACTGGAAATTTTTCCTTTGTAATTGTTTATGCGAGATTCTTTATATCCTTGTCTAGGGCAGGAACTGTTGTGTAAGGCGTTTGAGCGTTACATTTAAAAACGATGTTTTCCTTTCAGGATTGGTTTTGCAATAGCCAAAAGATTAGCACAGGAGGGGGCCAAAGTTGTTATAAGTAGCCGCAACAAAAGGAATGTCGATAAAGCAGTCGCACAACTTTCCAAAGATGGTTTAGGTCAGAGTGTTGTTGGTATCGTCTGTCATGTGGCCAAGGAAGAAGACAGAACACGACTTTTTAATGAGGTTTTTGAACTGATTGTTAGTAATCATGTAAATTTATGCTGAATAACAGGCTATCAATATTGGCGGCTTGGACATACTGATATCAAATGCTGCTGTTAATCCCTCGGTGGCGCCATTCCATTATGTAACCTTGAAACTGTCCTGTTAAACGTCAACTAATTTTTGTCGTAGTGTACTGAAAAAGAGTGGGATAAAATTTTTGAAGTAAATGTGAAGGCTTCATTTTTATTATCCAAAGCTGCTGTGCCTTTTTTTCGAAAACGTGGTGGAGGAAGAATTGTTTTTTTGTCATCCATTTCAGGACAGCGACATTATAAGGTAACAATTGCTTTTACCAAAGAGTATATACTCTTTGCTTTTACTAACGATGAATTCTCTATACAGTTTTATTCATCATTACAGTACATGAGTGTTTATGGGGTGAGCAAAACTGCACTATTTGGATTGACCAAAGCACTCTCTCTTGATGTAGCCAACGACAAGATTACCGTAAATTGTATAGCCCCCGGAATTATTCAGACCAATTTTGTTAAACGGGTTAGTTTGATTTTCATTGCTAGAAATGTGTTGTAATGAACTGAAATGTAATTTCAGCTAGCAGTAAGGGACAATGTTGAACGTACCTTACAACAATCCTCTCTGAAAAGGTAAACATGCCACAAAATATGTCTTGCCTATGTCAATGAATTTTAGAGTTGGTACAACAGAGGAAATTGCAACAGTTGCCGCTTTTTTAGCGTCTGATGACAGCTGCTACATTACAGGAGAAATAATAACTGTTAGTGGTGGTATACATTCAAGACTATAACATCTCTAAAGGATTAGTTTACCACAGATCCCCATAATGTGTCAAATTTCCATTTTTGTTATAGCAACTCCAAAAATATCGGCTTCATTTTAATAACACGAGCATTTTCCAATTGTTAATCATAATGCCTAAATGCTTCAATAGTTTGCATTCCATTTGCTGTACAAGTGTAGATACAATTTGATATATGTACCTATGTGCAAGACATGTTCAAATGAAATTCGAATTGAGTATTATTCTACGTTATCTCCTTTTTTTACTTTCCATTCGAAAGATGCCGGAGGAGTTCTATTTACTTAAGTAGATATTATTATTTCCTTAGGTGTTGTTTTCTGTAGTATCGTACACTGAAGGAAGCCACGTGATCTAATCTATCTTCCCATTTTAAATTACACTCTCGGGCTGTTTATATCTTTAAAAAAGTCTGGGATTTTCCTGGGAAAAGGATTTTGGGATATAATTTCCTTTCCCCAAAAAAACCTGTATCCTAAAGTGTTGTATTCCTTGGAGTGTCTCAGTATGTGAAATGAAATTTCTTCCTCTTCCCTATTAGTGGACCTATGATTATTTAGCGTACTAAATGAACTTTCTATAGAGACCTATAATTTACGGCTTAATAACACAGATTGGTTTGGGAATAAGTATCGACGGACTGGTTTAGTGGTCAATATGTACAATTCCAATGCCGATCGTTCTGTATGAGATTTTTTCAAGGGGTTTCCCTCATACATACATGTATAACATATGTATAATGCTTGCCATCATATGTGGTTTATAAGGCGAATACTGGAACAGTACTTCGTCCCTCTCAGCACCCTAACTGCATTGCCTCCGAATGCATCCCCATTTACCCATCCTTATATTCCCGTTCTCTGTCTGAAGAACCTGGAAGTCTCAGCAACCGGTGTCCGTCACCTCTGTAGTCAGGGGTGGCGGAGAAATGAAACATGATGCCTTTTCCTTGGGAGTCAGCGTCCGTTGGGGCTGTTGATTACATAGCCACTTCAGCTAGTGGGGAGAACAACGTCATCTCATCCCATCGTCTATCATCACACTGTTTTACTACGTAACTTAATTTTGGAGATTAAATGATATAAAGGGAGGCTTCGAGTCTTTTTATGAATTTACCTGTAGTGGGGAGTGCTTCTTACAGTGAT
The DNA here is from genome assembly GCA_036250285.1 of Pyrocoelia pectoralis. Lineage (NCBI taxonomy): Eukaryota > Metazoa > Arthropoda > Insecta > Coleoptera > Lampyridae > Pyrocoelia > Pyrocoelia pectoralis. The sequence continues at coordinate 1,010,877 of CM070079.1, forward strand.
ATTCACTCCTGGGTTGAAAATGCAACGCTTAATAAGATCTTCTCGATTCTGGATAATAAGTCTATACGTTTTCTTACCTGGATATGTGTGTAGTGAATTGAACAGGTAAGTTTACTAGTGCCTAGATTTTTGATTTGTGTACATCGTGAACATTCTGTCTTTAACCATTGAATAACTAATTAACCAAGTGCTGTTGATGTATGTTCCATACTACACTTTCGGCCCCAAAAATTCCCGTAAGAAAAAGGTAAGTATTTTCCATATAGCACATGTGCCACTCCGCCTTTTTCTAAATAGCATGCGTTTATCGTTGCTACTAAGGTTATGCCTGGTACCTACCGCTTCCGCAATTGAATTTGCTGGTGCATTTTCACAATCTATTGAGATAATCCCATCTGAGATGCTACATAAATTTACGAGATCTTGGCAACATGTATAAAAATCAGCAACGCCGGGCAACGTCGGTTTTTTAGTTTTGGCGCCAATGGGTACAGCAATGCAACGGGGTAGTAAGGACTTACCGTTAGATCCTCGAAGTGAAAGGGTCGCTTCGCATTACTCGTTTGTTTGGTGATATAATTTGTGTTTTATTGCAAGGTAGTACCGTTTTTTTATGTAATGCATATTTGAACGTGTTGATTATTTGAACCATTCTTATTTTGTTTAATTGTAAAATATGTTGTACATGTAATTTTTATCTAAATGCATTTGTTTTGACGCGTAATGGATTTTGCCTGATGTAGGTCTGTCGGCATTACCTTAGCTTTTATTTTAAATATGTAATTGACTATGGCATTTCCAACAATGAACAAAGTGTGAATTTAATCTGGATTGTTTGTGTACTAATATTTTTGTCCGCGTAGACGACTTTCGATACGGAAGGTAATGTGCCTCCCAATTTAAAATATGGCCGTATCGCTTGTTCGCATTTCAGCTTTAGCCCACCCTCGCAACCAGAGGCGTGAAAAGTGTACCCACCTGAGGGGTCAGGTTAAATTAATCTTACTTCAGTTTTAATTCTTTGTATGTTTTTGATATGCCTAAATGTGTGTTAATTGCTAGAGGTGCCAGATGTCAATTTTTGCGTTTAATTTTATATTGTATTTGTGACTCAACGACAGACCTATGGTATGCAGAATAACGGTTCATGTACGACCCTTTTCCAGTTTCTTTTGTCTATGCAGGTAACGATTGTCCACCCTTGTATGTTAAAACTGTACAACATGTTTTATGTATCCATTTCTTGATTTTGATGTCAATGTTTTTGAATTCAATTTACGCGTAGGTAATTACTTATTTTTTTATCACTTGTTATGCATTATTTGTGTCATTATTTTACATTTGTGTATTCTCAACACAGGCTTTGAGATTGATCAGAGTCCTGCTATAATTCTTTTTTTTTATGTTATGCCTTCATATCATTCAACAGCTTCTGTGATTTGTGTATTGTTTATTTGTTTATGTATGTAATTAATTTGTTTAAGCGAGTAGTTTTTCTTGGCAGCTTCTTTTCTGCTCGTTAATTCGTCGTTGAACTGCCACATTCTCCTTTCGACCTTGTGTTGCAAATTACTAAATTTTAGGGAACTTTTAAATAAATGCCTTTTTGATGTTTATTGTGTGTTTTGATACTTCCTCCCGATTATAGTTCTCTGCCAGTGTATTCATGTCTCCTTAAGACAACAGGGGGACCTACTAACTAGACGATTACGATCACGTGCCAGGTATGGGTGGGGTTTGCCGGGTTGTTTAAATTGTACCGCGTTTATTTAAATTTGAGGTAGGTCAGTTTTGGAGGGAAAGTTTAGTTTAGCTGCCATTTTTAAATATTTTCCTCTTTGGTTTGAATTTTGTAACTGTAATGTGAAGTTAGCGTAGTACCTGGGGGTAAGAACATTACACTATACTTACTTATCATCCTGAAGAATTATATTAATAGCCGTGCTTTTACTCTAACGGAAAGTTCTTTTGGTGTAAAATTAGTAGCCCAGGATTGGTAACGATCCAGTTCTCATTTTGAAACGTTTGCACTCTATTCCGTAGGCGCAGTATATGCGAAAATTTGAATAGCCCAAAAGGTTTGGTGAGAGGCCGATTATTGAAAATTCTATATGCGATGCTGGAATAATCGTAGCGTTTAGAGTGCCATAATCTTGTTGGAATTCTTTCCATGTGGGCTCGAGTTTTTCCGCTGCAAGTCCACGAGACCAATAAGCTTCAGATGGACCTTCTGTGATTTTAATGCAGAATTTCGTGTCATGTTTCGGGGTATGCAGGATGCGATATTTACAGATATTACTTAGGTAGGGTGTGATGATTTGTCGGTTTGGACGTCGATAAGCTTTTGGTTTCTTATGTCAGCGAAAAGCGAGTAGTAGCGGTACGCCATAAAATTTGTTCCATTTGTTTCAGTGATTGCTTTCAAAATGCCTGCCACTATTTCAATTTGTTTCTATGCTGCAGGTCGAGATTTAAGTTAATAGGGGACGTTTGGGTTCACTGCAGCATATAATTTGTATATGCAATTGAAAACGCTGCTGTGTCGTTTAGTTTTGTGTACGGGAAATATGCGTATTTCGCTTCCCGTGTTGATAAAGATTTCCATCCCGTTGTCCTCTCTGTTACACACAGGGTGCTTCTAGCCCTGACCGGAAGTGGTACTAAGAAGTGTCGTATTATTTTGATGCAGTTTTACTGCGGCTCCTTCCTCTACAACCTAGAGGATTTTCAATTATGTTTTGTTTCAAAACTACTTGCGATACTTACACCCATATTTCGTGCAAGTGCTTGTAATCTCACTAACTTTAAAATGGGCCTGTGCTTGCACAAATCACATTTTTTATCGCGTCGAGGTACTAAATGTTAATGAATTAGTTTATTAATACATAGGAAAATAACTAGAGAGAGAGAGAAAGACAATTGTTGCAACTGTGATTTGGCAAATGATGAAATGAAAGTAATCATTACACATCTTTAGTTCTTCATGAGCTTCAACCGTATTCTGTTAAAAGTATGACAATGAATTTCTCATTTTTAACTATTTACAAAGTTATTCTGAACTGTGTATGTTTTAGTTAGAGAAGTACAAAGCTTAATGTAATTAATGTCATGACGTCTGTCTCAAGATACATACAGTAAAAAGCTCAGTTAAGAACAGTGTTCTAGGAATGCGTAGAGCTTAAACTTTGAATTGAAATACTTTTACTCTAAAATCTTAACAAACTTAATTTGAGTATTATTAATGTTATAAGTTCTATCTGACTTCCAGTCGCTAGGGACAAATTAGCCTCAGTTAGGAAAGTTTATAATAAACAAACGATACGGCCCTAACCGATCCTTAACCTTTCTCTGCAAATTTGAATCTATCAAAGCCAAGCCCGTTTAATTTATTAGATCTAAAACGTTCAAAGGATCTACCCTAGTTTTATATTAGGAAAGGTCTTCGATAAATTGATGACCAAAATTTGCTTCACAAGATAAACCTTTTTTTATATGCAGGTGGTGGAAAGTGTATCTAGTCATTGTGTTTTCCAATTTCGTGTTACCAAAATACATGCGTTTAAGGAAAGTAATACCCCTTATTGCATTATACTGTAGGAAATTCTTTATATAGGGTGACATCTTGGATTACGCATCATAGCGATGTGAAAGATAATTTCAGGGACGTACAATCGCATATTATTTAGCATTAAATATATGTATACGAATTAAAAAAAGACAATTTAAAATTGCGTATAAACATTTTATTTTATGACGATTTTTCTAACACGATTTGTCAGCACAAATTAAGATTTCAGTTGATAAAACAAAACGTGTCTAAATATCACGTTAAGTAAATAATAAAACTGGTCTGATACAAGAAAACCTTTTAAAAATTCTCAATTATGATCAGATAATTAACCTTTTACTATCCGTAGAGGATCGTCGAACGTAGATAATAAGCTATAAAGGTTTTAGCATGTCTTATATATCAGTTTCATATCAACTGAAGTATGGCATCCTTGGCCACGTTTCATGTATTTCCTATTTCATGTTACACGCAACTGGATAAATTTGTTTTGCTCGAAAATCATCTCATGAATGTGAAAAAGGGAAAGAACATTATGAATTATAACGGAAAATTTTTGTGTAAAGAATACATCACAATTAAAGATGTAAATACACCTCCCATCTTGCGAAAGCTTCTCCTTTTAGAAATTTATGAAGGGTAAAATAAACGAACGACCAAACCGCATTAAATCACTTATGTATAGGTTAAATAGAAAGTAGATGTAGATGCTTGGTGTTACATACGACTATATAACATTGTAATGCTGTATGCTGTATTTTTGTTTCCTACGATGCTGTAGTAAATAAAGGAAAATAAAAATGATCGATTTTCACTTGAAGAAATATAATAGGGAAACAACGGCGATTCTACTTTTAACAAACTTCCAGTAAGATAAACATTTGAAAAACAGAATTATTATTTGTTCATGGAAAAATAAATAGCCTTTCTCTTTTACCTTATTATTTACTCTTTCTTTTCGATACCAAAAAACAGTTTTAAAATCAGTTCTACAGACATTTATTCTGAATTTCGTTCTTCTCTTCGATTTCATTAAACACAGTTACCTATACAAAGTCAGTAACATCATTGAATGCTAACATCCATAAATTCAATTAATTTAATTTTCCCACGCCTAATATCTTACTCTTCATTTTTTTGCGCAATCTGCGAAGATGGAATACATAGTATAGTTTGGCCTATTGGTACATAATAATCAATCAAAAGATAATCTTTCCCGCAAATTGAACTGTCTTGAATCATTTGGGCGGTGATAAACCATGGCAACGTCATATCGAATGGCGTTTTTGCTTTCCAACGCAGTGATTCCACGATGTCGAGCCAAGAAATTTTGAGGATCTGCCTGAAAACGAACTAGAAGTTGATGTGCAAAAGTGTGCTTCCTTGTTCTCAGAAAAAATTCGAGTAACTCACTATATTCACTTATATCTTTGCGATGTGTGCAACCGACCCATTTGTTAAACGCCAGTAAACAGCACAATTTCTTCTACCTTTTACACTTGTTACCAACACATAGACCGCGTTCCGCCGTTGAAAAAAATCTTCCCCGTTCTAATTCCACAAACCACTCCTTTTACCGTTGCTTGCGATGGAACGGATTCACCCAAACTTTTTTGCATATTTGCAAAACGACTCAAACCCTTTAATTAAATTAAAAATCTACATGTATTCCACGTACGAATATAAAAAAACACCCTACTGCAGCCAATTTAAATCACCAGACGATTAGAGACATTACAGAAAGCCATGCAACTACCGAAAATAAATACTAGTTACGTGCACCAGAATTTTTAGCAAACGCCTTTTTCATCTATTAGGTACGGACGTAACTTAAAAAGGCGATTCAATTAAAGGAGCCCCGTTGCGTTGGTAATTAAATTTGCTTTATACAATCGTTTGTAATTTTCTCGAGACAAATTAATTTCTACGGAAACTTGTGTTGGGAGAAAATATGAAAAGAAGGGAAAAATATTGCAATATCGTAGTTGTTAACGCCGTAAATTCGTACACGCACAAATGTAAGAATTGAACCAAATTTAGTCGATAAAATTGGTTTGCGTTGTTTCACGTTCTCCGTTATAATAAAAAGAAAAAATTCTCTGTGTAATTAATAGATAAAAGTGATGCTTTGCCCATTCGATTTTACTCTTCCATTTGTTCAGAAATGCAAAAAAATTAAAATTCTCTACAGGATGTTCCGTGCCTATACAGAGTAACACAAAATGATAATAAATTAAGCGCCACAGGTTTGGGTCTCGTCATAATTTATCACCACTGTACCAAATTTCGAATGTTTTAACATAATTGTAAATCGTAGGATTATTAAGAAAGTCGTGTAATTGTTTAAACTGGTGGTGAATTTATTACTGGGAAAAAACATGATCACCTTGATAACAGGAACGGTAAATACGTGGATAAAGAGATACACTTTACTTAACCTTTCAGCAGACGAAGTTTCGAAACATTCGTTTAATCTTTCTTTCGAGATAAAAAAAACATTATTAACAATATTATGATTTCATTTGGTACTATGCATTGAAGTTATCGACATTATGCATAATTCATTTGGTTAATTTAACTATCTACTTGCTACGATGTTTGAGTTAATATCGAGTAATGTATTAGCAAATAATGAGAGTAGTAGGTATTTATAATTGCTTAATTGGAAAATGCAAACATCGACTCAATTTTCCATTATTAATTTAGTTGATCCTTAATTTTATAATGTACTCGATATTCGATGTTATGTTACCTTAGAGATATTTTTGTGCACACAAAAGGCTTCACTTCGCTCTAAATAAAACTTATAGAAATTTTCGAATTTATATACATAGGTACTTCATGTTCCTTGGAACATAAAATGCGGCCAGATCTGCAGGATATTTTCAATGATCAGTCATTGACGTCATTGTAAAATAGAGATTTTGAAATATCTGTTGCGTTAAATTCTAAAGATTTTAAACAGATTTTTACAATTGTTTGACGTGGACAAAAATAGTGGTAACATGAAAAATTAAGATCACGCAATATAATTTTGTAAAAAACAAGCGACTTTTAGTTGAACTAACGTCCATACCGGGAAATACGGAAATAAAAAAGAGCATGGTTTATCTTTATATTGGTTGCTTTACTCTCTTCATTTCACGAATCTACCGTGGAGTTCGGACTTGGTTTAATTTAGAGAAATGCAATTTCCCAAATTGGATTTCATTTTGTAACGGATGCAGGTGGGTAAGCTTTAATTAAGGTAAACCTTTCCTCTTCCTGGTCAACGCACTTTTGGAAAATTTTGAGTAAAGTTTTAGCTGCTCCCAAATGCCTGGTCGTGGTATGCTGCTAGTAAGAATGACACCACATTGCGATCTCTGGGAACATAGCAGGTAAACTTTGCACCTACGATATGCCGCTCTGAAAACATTTCTGGACTTTGATATACACTTCGCGCCATCTACAGTCTACAGATGGTTTCAGGTTCTTGAGTTTGCTATAAAAATATGTTGGACGAGTACAAGGTACTTAAATTCCATACGGTGCATGTCCTAATTTCTCGCATTATAACATTCTAACAATTTAACTTTATGCTGGGCCTGGTAGCTCTGAACCAAAAAACTTCTGTTTTGAGGCATTTTGGGTTTATGCATCGACATTTTACACCCGTATGCCCTTTTACCTACACCAACTTCAGCTGCAGTAGGTGATGCTGATGATAATCGAAGACCAGCGTACAGCTGGTTTTGCAGTCACCGAGTGTCTATCATGCTCTCACTGGAGATTTTCGTTATTTCATTTCCTGTATTTTTTTAAAACCATTTCTGCCTGAAATACGGCTGAAAGTGTTTTTTTGGAATAGATAGGAATTCCCGTGTACCCCCACATAAAAAAACCATTTGTATTCAGACTTTGTACGGCCTATTTTCGCACAATTGGTCTTAGAAGAGCCTCGCTAATCGATAGGGGTTATTCATATTGCGACAGTATTTACCCTCCCTATCGTTGAACGGTCACACTAAGTCTGGAAACAAGCCGCATCTCCTGGACGTTTTGAAAAGATATCCTCGCAGACTGAGGTTCCGAAAAATGATGATAACATTGTAGGTATTTGATAGGGTTGAATTTTGAAGTTAGATACAAAGACGAAAACATTACGGAATATTGCCTATAATCGCCCAAAATTAATGGAGCAAGACGTATTGTAGAAAAGTTCCTTGCGGCAATCCATATATAGAACTGCGTACCATGACTGTGCTTTTTGGGGTCGACCTGATAGCTTTGAAGATGTTCGTTCACCTTCTCTGTTGGAATGAGAATGAAAAACACCAAATAACCGCCTCTTCCCGACAACATTGTCATGCTATTCTTGGCATTTCACCCTACCATGTAGACCTTCTTGTAGGGTGTAAAGAAATCTGCTCAAATCAGAGGTTAGTCAATTGGGAAAGTACATTGGACTTGACCAATAACCGAATTAACCAATAATATTTCCTTTGCTGGTTGCGGTCGCCTCGTCAAACAGATGAAATTTAAAAAAAGTTTCTATTTTCGTTTCAGATATTTTTGTAATAGAAATCCATACATGCATATTTTTATTATTCTTGATACCTAAGAGACAGATAACAATGACATTATAACAAATTCATCAATATTTCAGATACGAAGTTTCCGATAAAATTCATGCCTTTTAGTTAAATTGGGGACATTTTTCCAATATTGAACAACTATTTGAATAGAATTGTTTATATTTCGAATGTGACACGAAGAAATTTTCTTTTCACCTTTTGAATGAGTTTATCAAATTTAATGCTTGTACTAATTATCGACTTTTTTGCAGTACCACTTGTACTAACGCTTAGTTGTTGTTTTCTCAAATTACATTTTACAAAACGAAAAATAATTGTCTCTTTATCCAACGAACGACAGTCTCCATTAACCTTTGCAAAAAAAAATGTTTAAAGGAAACTAAAAACCATTTGAATTTCCGATCTGTTGTCTCTAAATTCACGTAGAATAAAGGAATTCTCGCTTCATTGACTCATTTAATGGAAAAATTAATTACTGTAATAATTCAGTCAACGTAAACATCAATCAATCAGGTTTAAATAAAACGTCTCGACAAAGATCAATATAGACATTATTCGAAAAGGTACCTACTTTCTATAAAAAAAAGTAAGTTAACAACCCGTTAAATCGAAGATATTTGCTCAAATTAAATACGGTGGCAAAAGAGAAACTTATACGTGCGTAAAATTGAGCAATTAATGGGGTTTATTATAATCGGAAGAAAATTAGTACGAATAATCCATTTAACACGAACATCTGCCTACCTCAAAACATTGAATTTCACGAGATGTTAAACTGTATCACTTCAAAATAAAGTTAATTAACGTTTATAATAGAGAAGTTTGAATTGATTAGGAGAATTTGCTAATTATATAAGTTAAGATTCTCGAAAAGGTTTTCAGTATGGATTGCTTTAATATGCGATAATGAGTTGTGCAAGTTGTTTAAATTTTAAAGACAGTTAGCAAAAGGAGTAAAAAACCTTTTAGCAGCTCTTTTTCTTCAAGTTTCCGCTACATTAACTTTTCCACTTTACTGTTAAGCGGGAATTTGAAGGTATGTATTAAATTGAGCTTTTATAGTATGTATATAAAGTTTCAATCGACTTAAAATAATTTTGAAACATAAATTGATTAACTACCAAATTGCTTCATTTGTATTCTTGCTTTACGTAAATTTAGTGTTGGGAAAGTATGTAGACTCTTTTAATGAAAGTGTAATGGAAATTGAATAAAATTTAAATAAAGACTGAGCGACGTGAAATACTGAGGAAAAAACACTTACTTGAGTAGATATTTAAGTATTTCGTTTGTAAGAATAGGCCATTTCGACCTATTTTCGCACAATATGAGAATTGAGCGACAAATTAAAAAAAACCTAATTTTGGGTCGTCTTTACATCACGCACGTGTCTCATTTCAAACCGGATTTCCCATGTTAATTTTCCAAATGAGAATTCTCCCTTTCACATTTCCTGAAAAACTTTGCTAATAAAAGTTGTTCAGAGCGTCATTTCCCACATTGCTTATGTGATCATGTAATTTTCAATGTATAAATAAAAGTGCTTGGAAGGACAACTGCGTTTAATCGCACCTCACAAATTAACTTGTAAAACTAATAGAACAACGAAAAGTTAAAGTGTGCGTTTTCCGCTACGACTTAGATTTGCACTCTGTTCATTACAGCAGGAATTGTTTCAATTTTAAATTAAACTTTACTTAAGTTTATAGAACCCGACATGTCAATGTTCCAATATTTAACATGTGGAAACTATAATTACTTGTAGTTTTAACAAAGTAACTGCACTCAATTATAATTCAATCGCTACACCTCAATTTGGTGGAAATCTGGGGTAATTTGCAAAAATAATATAAGTTAGAAGAAATTTTTTATACCTATTTTATCATGATTCGTTTTGTTTTTATTTATGTTTTCAATACTAGTGAAATGTTTCAATTAAGTTCAAAATTCACACTGTTTGCAAAATATTTTACATGGCAAAATTTAGGTATTTATTGGTTTAAAATTGTATGATTTATGAATTTAAATTTAAATTAGGTATGTATTTGTTTTTGTTAGAAGTTACCTTGGTAACAGGTATTATTATTAAAAATTGGAATAAACAATCGCCATATTGACTTTATCTTTATGGTAAAAGCAACAAAAAAACACCATTTATCGGTTACTCTCCCTTCAACTTAAGTTATACATACGAGTATTATAGATGATGTTTTTTTGTGCCGTGTTCTTTGCTTTGATTACACAACCGATTAATCGAGGTGAGCTACTCACGAACTCCCGTATTAACTAAAATTCTGACTAATATTACGCCTTGCGGATCTCAGCACTCTGGACTGGACTCTCACTTGGGGCCGCGTTGAGCACAGGATTTTAAGTTCGAACCCGCCCTCTTTGATCACTGAACCATTGAAACTCCACAATCACGTCACGGTAACAACGCTCCACTTTGTATGAGTGGACACTGATGGAGTAGGTTCGTTCAACATTTTTTGTAACCGTCATGAATTTCCATCGCCGATAAATCTTCCAATTCGGAAAACAATATGCGTGTGATGTGCTTTTCAAGCAAGTTCGTAGGATAAAAGTTATTACTGATAGATATTTGTTGAAAGATAAAATTTTGTATTTACATTGACAACTATTATTAGGCGAGAGATGTTTTCAAATTGTACTCATATAATTACGGCATTCAAAGCACTATATTTACGGAAACGTGCTTCAGTAAAGGAATTGTATAACTTTACATGAAACTTTCAGTGGAATTAAAACATATTCCATCTGCATTATTACTTTGTGGATTTTACCTCCGAGTCCGAATATAATTGCCAAATTCATTTCCGTTCAAATTATAACTACTTAATCCTATTTGATGTTTGTCTTGTTCATGTACCCATTGTAAACTGTCTGACATCTACAATGTTTTGGAAATTAAAACAACTGTAGATCCTTTATTTTTGTTTGCATATTCAGTCCCCGTTGGAAATGAACATTTAGTATACATCCAAGTTAGATATGTGTCGCTTTTTTGTATTAAGGAATTTCGAAAATTTGACTTCATATTCGGAAAGAACATCGACCGACCAGTAGTCTAGGATTTTTTGTCGGTTGTCGTAGCTCAACGGGAACACTTCCAAAATAGTGAATGTCTGATAAATCAAAGTGTTCTCTTTTGAGGAACACCTTCAAAATGGTCCTTTAAACGCGCGTGTTAAAACCATGAAACAAATGCTTTGAGTTTGATTCTAATAATGCTCTTGAGCATTCTTAGCTGGTTTTGTTGTAGGGAATGCATTCCGCTGCAAGCGCTAATGTATTTTATTATTGCAAATGACAGTTTTAATTATTAGTAATTGTTTTGTTTAGTAAAATTATAGTGACATATATGTCGCAGTTAACGGTAACAAACGTAAAACATTGCACTTGACAGATACTGTAAACATTCGCCAACTACTATGCTATTTAAAAAGTTTGACGCACAATAATTATTTAAAGCACATGTCGCTTAATTAATAAGCTTTGTACTACTTTAGTCGATTAATTTCTTATAGGATTGTACAATAAAATATATTTCAAATTCAATTTAGTGTAAACTAAAATTACATCGCTTAGCTGGTAAGCGTAAATTGTAAATTATTATTCGAGTGTAATTAATGAGTTTGTGATATTATTCAAACATGTCAGTCCTTCCGGAAGAGTAGCTCCAAACTAAACTATGACAATTTCTCTTGATCATCGGTATGTACACTTGTACAGTACATGTATGTATATAAAAGCTGTATTCAGTATCCAGTCTACGATGTTACTAAATGAATATCAACAATGGTTAGTAGGTAGGTAGGTACATATCCTGATATAATGGTAGAGTGTTTTAGTAATACCACAGAATACAGATGTAATACATTTCAATTTCAATTGATCTAAACAATAATTTAAGATAAAGAGTATTTCCCCGTCTACGTTTTCTTAATTTTACGTTTAGCGCCACCTTACGATTTTCCTTTGGCTTTCAGAAAGAATTTCTTCCTGAATTCAAAGGTTTAAATTAAGGGAGTTTTAGTGCAATCTCAAAGATTGTAATTAAAGTTCTCATTTGATGGGAAAGTTGTGTAATTTCTATCTTGTATTATGTGTCAGTACACATTCTTTATTGACAACTTACATAAAATGAAATCCATTGTTGAAGTTACCGGCATGTGTTGGACGATTTTCATGGACTTGGGTTTTATACACTATGCTCTTTTTGGTTCCTCTTTTTATAAGTCGAGGAACTGTATTTTTGATATTTATTGTACATATAATTATTTATTTCGACGTTTCGCTAATCTTCGCTAGCTTTTTCAAGTCTTTTTTATTATAGTTGAAATTGATGTTTGTCATTTAATTGGTTGCTAGAAAAATTTTAATTAAATGACAAACATCAATTTCAACTATAATAAAAAAGACTTGAAAAAGCTAGCGAAGATTAGCGAAACGTCGAAATAAATAATTATATGTACAATAAATATCGTATTTTAAATAAAAATACAGTTCCTCGACTTATAAAAAGGGGAACCAAAAAGAGCATAGTGTATAAAACCCAAGTCCATGAAAATAAAATGAAATAGCCACTTTCTTTTTCCGTCAGCAATAGAACCATTATATCTACATCAAATCTATGCTGCAATCAGGGGTTGGACAAATCCCGGATTACATTAATCCAAAATCCGGGATTTGGATTACGGATTGCAATCCATAATCCGCAATCCCTACAATCATAATTGACCACGTAATCCGTAATCCGTAATCCCGACAATCATAATTATTGACCACGTAATCCGTAATCCAGCTTTTACTAAAATTGTGGATTTTGTGGATTACATTCACACATTCTACCAACACGAATAAAACAATAAGTGATGTTAAATTGGGAAATCATTTGAGCGTGGTTTTTGTCTCACTTTCTCCCCAGACCTGCTTAGTCAGAGCAGTGCAGTGGATTGAGCAAAGCAGAAATAAACAGTTGCATTTTTAGTGAATGTACCATACTCCATATACGTTCGTTGCGGTGCGTTAAACTAAATATAATAAAATGGCCACAGTGCACAGTTGTATAATGTAGGTATACAATTGTTTGATTATATTCACAGTATTTACTTTTTTGCTTCAGTCTAATAATCTGTAACTAATTTAACATGACGCTAATTGTATGTGTAATCCGTAATCCTTAATCCAACGCGAAGCTAATTATGTGTGTAATCCGTAATCCAACATGAACCAAATTTATGTGTAATCCGTAATCCTTAATCCAACGCGAACCTAATTATGTGTGTAATCCGTAATCCAACATGAACCAAATTTATGTGTAATCCGTAATCCGTAATCCAACATGAACCAAATTTATGTGTAATCCATAATCCGTAATCCAAACGCTAAAACCTTGGGATTACCAACCCCTGGCTGCAATTCTACAACTCCCCGACAAAAATGAAGAAGACAAAAATAAAAAGGATTATTCTAGGTAGGTAACGTAATGGACACTTCTGGTTCGATGAGGATTAGTCCGTGACACTTTATACTCCTTTACCTTCCACCTTCTCTTCTTCGACACCTTGTCAGTCTATTACACGGCATTTAACACACATGTCCGAACCATCCAAGTTTCTGGACTTTTCATGAATGGACTGCACCTGCAGATTTTGCTTATTTTATCATATCTACCTTTTTGATCATTTCAATTGCGTTGACTTTTTAATAGTGTCCACTCATTGACATAATTATGTAATAGTTGGCCAACCAGGAGCGCCGAAAGAAAATTTGTTAGGGGAGGGCCCTTACATTGTTTCAAGTAGAAATTAGAATACTTGAAATTTCTACCTATTGTTAAATTAGGAAATCAATAGGCTATGCAGAGTCACCGATGGAATAGAACATAATAATAATAATAATAATAATATCCACAGGAGATTAACGAAGACTGTGTTGATATTATAGCAACGCATGCTTGGTTAACCAAATGTGATATTTTCCCGGAGTCAGAGGGTTTCATGTTTGCAATAGAAGCCAAATCGGTACCAAGTAGATTACTCAGTTTCGCTGCTTAATAAATTCGTCCACCGAATAAAATGCGTGTTTAACTAAAAGGTTCTTGGCGCTAATTTTAAAGACCGACATCGGTTGACGTTTAATGTCTTCAGGTAGACAATTATTACAATGTTTTTGATTGGTACATTATACCGTGCTGCGTTTTGGCTAACCTACAGAAATTTATTCTGATATTATTCTTGAGTCGCGTTTCATACTCATGGATATCCGACTGCTTTAACATTTTGGACTCATTCTTTCTTGCATAACATAGTGCTTTCAGTATGTATAGGCAGGGAAACGTCAGTATCTTCAATTTTACAAATTCTAGGCGACAGTCAGCGTTATATTGGACGCCAGCTATTATTCTAATTGCTTTCCTCTGCGCTTTAAACACTCTCTTCCAATTCGGACTGCTACCCCACACTAAGATACCGTAAAGAAGTGTACCTTGTATTAAGGCAAAATACGCCGACCTAATTACACGTGGTGAAGTATTATTCTGTAGTTTTCTATACAGGAATATGTATTTGTAAATTTTTTTGACAACGTTATCACACTGGCGGTCAAAGTTTAATCGAGTGTCAACGAGGCATCCCAGAAAATTCATTTCCTTGTGGACAGTGTTATAATTTTCTTTTCTTAATGATAGGGGCATGATTACTGTCTTCGAATTATTAAGTTTTAATTTGTTAGTAACGCACCAATTCGAGACAGATTCGATCCCTTCAACAACTCCCGACAAGGCAGTATCGTAATTTGGACTAGTTGCAACTATGGTACATCGTCAGCACACATGATACATTCGAGTGTAGCAGGTAACGAAGCAGGCAAATCATTCACGAATATTAAGGATAACAAGGGCCCCAGGATTGACCCCTGGGGGACACCATTTGTAATATTATTATTATTATTATGTACCTACTTCGATTGTTATCGATACTCAGGCCAAGCCTGGTTAACTAATCGCACGGATCGAGATCAAGTTACGATTAGTCCTACTAATACATATATCTATACAATATAAATTTGAAGTTGCTGTTAAAAAGTGAACATACTAAATACTATACACATTATTATGTTCATTAAATTAAATGACGTTGATAAAACCAACGCTGATCACATTTTAGATAATGTATTTGTTTGAGAAGCCTCGGTGTATTTGATCCCAATTTGTAAAAGCCACGTCCCGTCGACCCTCTTTCCGCGAAGGCATTAACATGAACGCAGCGTCGCGCATCAATAACAAAAAGAGACCCTATATTCCTAGGCTTCTCCGTTGGCGTCACTTATTCGTGACTTAGTGACTTTTTATAGAAAAGAAAAAAATGAACATAATATGTATGTTTTGAAAAAGTGTTATGATTATTGTGTAAGCGTTTTTTGTTGTTTAGCTCGACGCATAGGTTGCACTCGAGTGGGTAATGTGTTGTTTGTGTTTTGTGTTAATTGCGAATTCTGATACTGTGAGTATATTGTGTGTTTACGTTTGAGTGCATGAGAACGAGTCAGAGGTGTTACATGAGTGATTGTTGAAGTGTTGTGTGTTGGTAATGGACTTTCTATAATGTTATGTTGTGTATGCAACAGAGTTTCAATTTGTGAAGGGAGGATTGAGTGTTGTGTTTCATTTTGTGTTTCATTTTGTGTTTATTTATAATAATAATTTATAATAATAATTTATTATTATTATTATTATTATTATTATAATGGGTAAACTGTCCGAGATTCTGTTATTAAACAAAACGCACTGATGTCTGTCACTCAGCAAAGATGCAATCAACGTCCAAAAGTGGCTCTCTTGTGGTTTTATTGTCAGCTTTTAACATTTTCTAACATGGATTTAAGCGATTTATAAAATTCCAAGGGGGCGGGCCCCCCTTGCCCTTAAGTAGCGGCGCCCATGGGCCAAACCCTTAGATTATAAATATAATCTAAGGCCTAACCACTTTTTCACAATCTCCCTTTTTATTTATGTAGTAAGCACGGCATGACTGGTATTATGTAGTCAAATAAGGGTTAATTTCTGCCAATGTGATATAATTTATTCATTCCCACCTCCTTGAGACTTTTTCAAGTCAATATGAAAATATTTGAGTTAAAATTATAAAATATGTCAATATTATAGTTTATAACCCTTTTTCTATTTTCTCCATATTAACATATTTTATAACTTTAACTCAAATATTTTCATATTGACTTGAAAAGCCTCAAGGAGGTGAAACACTCCCTTTTAATATTTTTCGTTTTTCCTGTTCTCTTCTATCGTAAATATCTGAAATATCTTGTTCAATTTACCTTCCATCCATTCTTAGATAGTTTGGTTTTTTTGTGGATATTAATCTTCATATTCTTGTGCGCTAAACTTTCCTTTGATTAAGCTATTAGGGCCATATCGTCTGCAAACATCAGTTCAATTAGCTCCGTTGATCTCATTTGACTCAACCCTATAAGAAGTTTCTTAATTCTTTCCTTGGCTTTCTTTAGCCAAATTCAAAGTAAGTGTTCAAATTGTCCCCCATTTGTCATTTGACAATGGCTCAGTCGATTTATAAAACCACGTACCTACTTGATGTAAATACTTGAATCGGCGTATTTTTGAAAAAAAAATTTTGAAATTTATTTTAATAACATTTTACATCAAGTAGGTACGTGGTTTTATAAATCGACTGACCGATTGTCAAATGACAAATGGTGGATAATTTGAACACTTATTTTGAATTACCTAGTTATTAATTTGCTTTTACTGATAAGATTTTGATTCATAACTTTTTTTTTGTCTTCCATATACCTACTTCATGTAATACTTGAATCGGCGTATTTTTGAAAAAAATGTTATTAAAATAAATTTAAAAAAATGTTCTTTAGTGCTGTTTTAAAGAGAAAAAAATGCTCTATCGAATGGTGAGGTAAAAGTAATATGTTCTCATTTAAAAAAATTATGCGGAACGGGGTAACTCAGAAACAATTGCAGATCACAAAAACTGAAGTATTCCCAAGTATAGATAAAAATTACATAAACAACTTTTGTATCGAACAATTTTTCCTAAACTGAATATTAACGACAATAAATCGCCGTCTCCATACTTTTCAATAACCCTGTATTCCTGTATATGTTCTAGGTAGTTTAGAATATTTGAGTAATTGGCTAACATTATGTGTACCTATACCTGAGATGTTGTGCTTTGTTCTGTAAGTTGCCAAGTTTGGACACTCTTACATAATGTGTTCGACGGTTATTTCAGGTCCACATTGGGCACATCTCCTCCGTCATTGTCCAAGTAGGAGATGTGCGTTATTTTGTGTGGACTATACGTAGTTGTGGTACCACGACTTGATCTTTCCGTGCCTATGATTTTCTCTGTGTTACTGCGATTGTTTTGTTGACTTCATTTTTTTTTGCCCCTTCACTGCTAGGTCCATTATGCATGGTTGTTTGTGTAGATAGCTACTTTTTTACTTTTCTTTCCTACTATTTACTTTACCCTTTCTTTCCCCCATCATTCAGTTTCTTGCATTTTATTATTAGTATGTATGTAGATGTACCTACTTACTTTTGTTTTATCACAGATCTCTTTAGCTGCGTTTAATATACGGTTTTTGAGATATTTCCATTTTTCTTCTGTATTTGTGGTCTTTTAGTTTATCATTCACACTATAATTAAGTTGTTCACGATACTTGATTCTATTATTTTTTCCTCATTATTTACCGTCTCCTCTCCCTCTCTTTCCATATTTTCTTTTACTCCACTATTCCTATTTTTGACATATTCATTCAGGTTCCCTAAATTTTTGTCCTCCTCCTTTCTTCTTTCTTGCATCCTCGATTTCTCCATATACTATAACGCTATAACTATTGTCCAAATTTATTGGTTATGTAGGGTTTGGAGGAATGTATTTTGTTGCTACCGCTACATATTTCGTTGATGTACGTATGTCATTTGTGGGTAGATTCTCTTATGTAATTTCAGCATAAATTAAGTCTGTTGTGTTTTTAGCGCTTGATTTTCTACGCCACAGAATCAAAAGAAACTAAAGACCAAATTATAGATAAGAAGAGTGTAAAATCGAACGCGTAGAGGTAGACATATCGCCCAATACCCCTCCGGCCACAGTACCTCTGCGAAGTAAAGAAATGAATCAATCACTTTTGAGAAGATGGTGATCCAATAGAATAGACAAAGAAAGATAGATTTACTGGAGTATGCTAAGGTAAACCTCAATATGTTTTAACGGTTCAGTCTGTAAATCTTCTCATCAAAAGAATTGTTATTACTGATGCTTAGGAGAGATAAGAACCTCTTTATTTCGGAGATAAATCAGGTCAATCGTTTATGGATTATAACCAGGGGCGTCATTTCAGCTTTGTAACTGGGGTGGCAAGACTTACCGGATGGACTGGGGTTGAAAGGGGAATCCAAAGGTCCTCCCCGGGAAAAATTTTAAAAACTTCTTTTAAATTTGTTAGGTTTTGAAGCTTTTTGAAATTATTTTTACAACAAGTTATTAACTAAACCAATGTACAATAATTATCGTTCACACACAAGAATTTTCATAAGATGACGATTATAGACATGTTTATTAGTTATTGCGTTCCTAAGTTCATCATGTTCAGTTAACCACCTCGTTAAACACATGTTAAAATTATCTTCTGATGAGCAATCATTAACTGTCTACAAGGAAGGAACTGAAAAATAGATAGCTAATGGCGTAGAGTTACCGCTTATTCCTAATTTACAATCCAATTGGGATAATCTAAAAATTGAATCCATAATTGGTACCTAGTATTTCATTCTGTGATCAAAAAGATCAGGCTCGACTGATTGCAGCCCAGAAACCCGAATCAAATGGTTGGCTGACGGCACTTCCTTCCCGATCTTCAGCAAAAGTGTTCAGGGTTTCGCAATAATACAAATAACAAAATAAGGAACATGATATTATGTACAGTGTGTTTCATACATATACCGAATAAATTTACGTTAGATAATTTGTATGGCATTTTCTACCTTAGAGAGTGGGTTCAAATTCCAAATATAATGAAGTAATTTTTTATACCTACGGAGTTTATAATGAGTTTTGAGAGATTTACAAAAAATGGAGTAACTATAGTGCATTTGGAAAAGAGCCGGAGTAATAAATCAGCCTGTCAGGCAGATTTCAGTGTAGTAGATGAGAAAGCTATATATTGTAAATAAATTCTAATTTATTAATTGTATGAAGTGTTAGTGTTCACTCTTTTACAAATTACCCAATTTCTACGCCTATGAACCCTTTGCCGAAGGATTTAGCTGGGAGTTTAATGAGGGTTTCCTATTGTCAACGCGGTCATTTTTAAAGGGTCTTCTATTGTTTGATGGTCTTAGTACGAAAGAAGCGTCATTTTCATTTTATGTTTCCGATATTTGCAAAATTTATTATTGAAAACTGATGTGCCGCTCGTATAGCAAAAATACCATACTATACTTGAAGTAGTTGATTTATTACTTCGGCTCTTTTCCAAATGTACTATAGCATTAAATTGTATCGGACCATTTTGTAAGTAGGTATATTGTATATTCATGTTGAAGCGTCATCATTTGCCTCTTGAAATTAGTACCTATGTGCTGAAGTGTAAACAACATACTACTTTTTTGTGCTCTAATCTTTGTGCCAACACTGCTTTTTTATTTTACTTTGAAGAAAAGTGATATTTTACTGACACCAATTAGCAAGATGGAAATGTAGGTACTTTACGGGCCCTTGCGCGGGGCAGGGCCTGTGCCTGTGTTCCGCGGAACACTGGTAGCTACGGCCACAGTATACGCTGCCACCAATGATATTTCGGCAATCGACAGTAGTTTTAATTTCATTCGAAATTTTTGAGCGTGTTAGTGTAGCGTAGGCAGGCATTTAATAAAATTATGAGATTATATTAAAATATGATGCACATAAGCTTGATTGTTTAATGTTGATGTTTTCAGAGAGTAAGAAATGAGATAAAAGTATTCTTTACTTTAGTGTAAACATTGTGTAGGTACACATAATTAATAACATAATTGTTTTGTTTTTATTTGTTTTCAATACTAGTGAAATGTTTCAATAAAGTTCAATAAATTGTGTAATATTAATAAAATTATTATTTGTGGATAGGGTGGCAGTGGTGGCACACTTCCAACCTCAAATTTTAAAACACGTAGGTACTACATCGCTTACTTGCTTCTATAAATTTTATTTTATTTAAATTACTAAGTATTCACTTTTAACAATACTGACTTGAAAAAGCCAACTCTGTTTGAACGAAACGTTGTCTAACCGTACCTACATGTAAATTGTACAATGAAATCTATTCTAACTTATTATTTATTATAATAAAGAAGTTTTAAGAAGATTGCACACAATTAGTGGCACTGTCAGAGCATTTCTAACCCTTTAATCTACTATTACTACCTGCATTGGTGCTGTATTACCTCAACTCATAAATTATAAATTAATTATTATGTAGTAAGTGCATAGTTATTTTTGTTCATGAGTATGATGTATACATTGATATCTAATACAGAAACCAATAGACAAAATATATAAGTGCATAATGTACCTATGATGTGTACCTGCCAAGGGCGTATGATATTTATCGATGATTATTGGTTAGCATAAATAGAACCTTATTTCCAAAAATTGAAAGAAAATTGAGAGAAACTAGTTCGTTACATATTTGTCGCAACACAATACATATATGTATCAAAATAGGCAGAGTGAAGACAACGTGATCGCGTAGGTACGTTAATTATGATCGACATATTTCTACAAGTCAAACTGGTCAACAAACTAATCATTGAAACGATTCATTTCTGTTTTTAATTAATATCTATAATATCACGCTATAGCTTTTTTCAAAAAAACTCGTACCCAATTTGTATTTTTAAAAACACATCCTTTGCCTACTTTAATCGCGACTGTATGTATCTAAATAATTTAACAATAAACACAAGTAACTGCGCTAATTGGAATTATTGGTTTCTATTATTACAATTAATTATGGAGTTCCAAAAAGTAAGTTTGGGGAAAATTAATTTTCTACCTCTTTCCGTTTGTAAGATTTCAGTGGTGTCAACATGAAATGGTTAAGCTGTTCGCTACTTGCTCCGTATGATGACACTTGGAAGCCGCCTAGTGGCTGGAGAACACTTGCCGTCACTAAAAATTTTTTGTTTCTTTTATTTTTATTTTATTTATCTATTTCCATTTCCATTTATCTGTAAGTCATGTTACTTTCTTAAGTGTTATTCCTGTTACAATAGTGGCCTCTACTCCGGTGAACGGTTAACTCCAGAATACTTTATTAATTACAATTCCCCTAATCCATATATTATTACAATTCCTACCAATTTGTGGTTAGATGATAATTCAATTGTTTGGAGTGCCTGCCCCTTTTATTGTCTTAGATCCATCCATGAGAGCTGGAATGTTATTTTTGCGTGATAGTTCCTCAGATCTAATTTTCAGGATAGGCAGAACACCTCGCATTGAACATTTGCCCTCCTTCAATGACTCTATTACTCACCAGCCTCCATTGTTTCTAATCGGATGTCTGATACCAAATTCTGCGCTTGCATGTAGAACTCCAGTGGAAGATGAAAAGTTAGTAGTAGGTGTTGTTGTAGTCATAGCAACGCAATCTGATTCTAGGCCAGCAGATAATTGCTCCATAACAAAACATGAAGACAATCACAACAATGGAAGGGCAGTCTACCAGGTTAAAGTCGTCCCGATCATCCAATGACGTTGTCACAGGACTGTATTCATCTTTTCTTCGCTAAGTTGCGGTCTCCAATCCAATTCGGTTCGCCGATTCTGAAAAAAAACTACAACCACTTCTCACCTTTGGGGAGTAAACAAAATAAGGAGCGCCTTGGCCTAAACCTCGCCTGCTTAAAAATAGAAATAATATTTAGTAAGCATAGATGGTGCTTATGGACAAGAATCTCAATGAGAAAGAGTATTAGACTGATAGAAAGATATGAACTCACATTTTTATGGCGATCAAAAACACAATGAGTGGTGAGAGATTTCCACCTACTAAAGACACTATTGAAACATTTTGCACATTTGTACCTGGTTTAAAAAGAAGAAACTGCTTCACAGAGGATATGCAAAACTGGACTGCTGCTAAAGGTGAATACTACAAAAAATGCTGAAGCCAAAGAGTACCCATCTGAAGTCATTTACCAAATTTCATATTGTTTTTCGAAACATTTTTTCTTCCTTTATTACCACCATGGTGTTGTGCGATTTACAGTTTCATACCAGTATTGATTGGTAAATGCATAGTTATCGGAACAAATTGAAATATTTAAGTATATGTATTTATAAGTAAATATGAAATGTAATATTACATTAAATGTTACAAAAGTTCTCAAGTGTATTATTTATAACAAATAATGTACATTTTATAAGATATGAAAAGACTAACATCACATAAATTTATCAAAAAGCAACGTGTCATTTAAAACACAACATAGCCAATTAACACCAACTTAATACATCATTTACAAAATTATTTAACGTTAAATTTTTAAAAAAACTTAAACTGTATCAAATGCACTTGCGCATTACAAAAAAAAGAAAAAACAAATATATTGCACTTCTAGTATAAGTTCTTAAGACACCTCTACTGAAGAACGTTGTTCGTAAAAAAATATATACAATTCTCTTTCTTCAAGTGCATAAAAATTTATTAATATCGTATTGGTTGCCACGTTCCCGAATGTTCATCTCTTCTGAAATAATGGGGGCGATTATCACGAAAAACAGTTACCGCTGGAAACTGATTGTCCTGAATGTACTTAAGAGTAGCTCGTATCTGGGGAAAAAAATTCAAATGATGTAGGTACACGTAGAGAGATACCACTTAATTACCTGCATGACAAAGTGCGGAGGTTCCACTTCGGGAGAAGTCGATAAATGTTGTAAAATGAACTCGTCACTTTGTTCTAACCATAAATCTACTCCTCTCAATGGTTCGTAATTAAAAGGTCCTATCCTTAATAGTCCTAAATGACTATCGTAAATTTCCAGCACCTGAAATTTGTACTAATTAGACATTCAAAGGTGCTCATATTAAGAACGTAGTGTTTTTGCCGTTAAGCACAAAAAAGTATTTCATTTGGGTGAGAATACCCCTCTTATTCCGAACATATCCAACCAACACCAGTAACGCTCCAAACCATATTCGACTTTGTCCATTTTGATACGCGACCACGCAAACTGATTGATAATAGAAGTACATACTTAATATTGTTTTTTAATTTGTCACGCACGTTACAAAGGTAAAATATACTAATGATAAATTACATTCAAATTAATCCTGAAATATAATAGTGACCCCTTGTAAAGAATGTTTTTGTATATTCGCTTTGGTAGTTGCAACCGTTAAGTTATAGTCCCACTCAAATCTTACATTTTTGTGCAAACGACAGCGACACTAAGATTTTAAAATGAGCATGTAGGTAATTAGCGCCTAATTTGTACTTAATTACGAAATAGGTTTCAATTTGATTTCTAGTGGCGGTAAGACTCACTTAAGAGGCCGTACCACCTAAGTGTGAGGGGTAATAGTTTTTGGGGGGTGAGTTGCAGGTAAATTGTTGAAGGTGTATTTATGCTACAATTGCACACCTATTTTCTAGCCAATAATTAGCATAATGACAATGAATTTGAAACTGGTCTACTTCATTGAATTTTCATTGGCTATAGTCTTAATCTGCAATGATTCATTTATTGCTTATACATTAATTCGATGGTAATTATAATGAATGTAAATCTGGTCTACTTTAAATAATTATCTGGAATTTTAATTATACTTACCTATATTATAAATAAAACTTGTAGTTCATATTTTCCGTTATGCAGATTTGCTCAACTATATTTTACATTTATTAGAAATTGCTTTTGTTGTTCAGATATAATATTTACAATTACAGGGTGGCCCATTGAAAAGGAAACACGCCTGTTTTGGGACACTTAGACCAGTTTCATAAAAAAACGCTCGGACACGTCGATTTTTTATTTTTGGGGGACAACTTTTGATGTCAAACTTAACATTGACACATCAACCCCCTAGCCCCAGCTACCCCTAACTCAAGAATTTAAATAGAGAAAGGGAGTCGAACGACCCCTCATTTGAAGCGTCTTTTAATTCTCTATTCGACAGTATCAATGAAAATTAGTTTTATTCAATTTTTTTTTCAGCCCCATGAAAAGCAGCCTCTAGATTAACTAAGGTGGGGGTCTTGTTTAGGAAAAATCCTGAAACAAGCCACGTTTGACCTTTTGAACGGCACATTTTGATGTCAACTTTGATTTTGTCAGGTCAACCCCCTAGTCCCAGCAACTCCTAGCTCAAGAATTTAAATAGGGAAAGGGTGTCGAGAGACCCCTCATTTGAAGCGTCTTTTAATTCTCTATTCGACAGTATCAATGAAAATGAGTTTTATTCAATTTTTTTTTCGCCCCCATGAAAAGCACCCTCTAGATTAACTAAGGTGAGGGTGTTGTTTAGGAAAAATCCTGAAACACGCCACGTTTGACATTTTCAACGGCACATTTTAATGTCAACTTTGACTTTGTCAGGTCAACCCCCTAGTCCCAGCAACTCCTAACTCAAGAATTTAAATAGGGAAAGGGAGTCGAGCGACCACTCATTTGAAGCGTCTTTTAATTCTCTATTCGACAGTATCAATGAAAATTAGTTTTTTTCCATTTTTTTTCGCCCCCACGAAAAGCATCTTCTCGATTAACTAATGTGGGGGTGTTGTTTAGGAAAAATCCTGAAACACGCCACGTTTGACCTTTTGAACGGCACATTCTAATGTTAACTTTGACTTTGTCAGGTCAACCCCCTTGTTCCAGCAACTCCTAACTCAAGAATTTAAATAGGGAAAGGGAGTCGAGCGACCCCTCATTTGAAGCGTCTTTTAATTCTCTATTCGACAGTATCAATGAAAATTAGTTTTATTCAATTTTTTTTCGCCCCCATGAAAACCACCCTCTAGATTAACTAAGGTGAGGGTGTTGTTTAGGAAAAAAACACGCCACCTTTGGCCTACTGAACGGCACATTTCAGGATTTTTCCTAAACAACACCCCCACCTTAGTTAATCTAGAGGGTGATTTTCATGGGGGGGGGGGGGGATCGAATAAAACTAATTTTCATTGATACTGTCGAATAGAGAATTAAAAGACGCTTCAAATGAGGGGTCGCTCGACACCCTTTCCCTATTTAAATTCTTGAGTTAGGAGTTGCTGGGACTAGGGGGTTGGTTGACCTGACAAGGTCAAAATTATTCGTGTTCATAATGTATACAATATAATTGATTAATATTTTCATGAAATGGTTTATACAAAATTAAAAATTATTGTAACATCGTTGTTTTTTTTTAGTTTTCATTGAACCGGAGATTCTCTAATAGGCATATTTCTAATATGTCGGGGATCTATTAATTCGGGTAAGACGCACTGATAAAGATAATAAAACCCTTAAAATTTGATTATAATTAAATTAATAAATGAAAGTTGTCCAGTAAGTGAAATGAACGATAAATATTGAAAATTGTCATAAAAATAATAGTTAAATGGAAAGTTAATTATTTTATAAAAGCACTAGATCTAATGACAAATATTGAATACAAATAAAATCTGAACAATTAGGTGACCGATTGTAACAAGGCGTGCTTTTCAATAACTTGTACCGTCCGCTGCCAGGTGGCAGTATTTTCTTGTACCCTAATACAAGGAAATCCTGGAGCCCTTCTACAGCGGCTATTTTTTAGTATAAAAAGCTAAATTTTAAAATGAAGGTTCATGTGTATATGTTCTACAAATCCTTTGGAATAGATTTTTAAAAAGCATCGTAAATACTCTTTAAACCATCGTAAAGTAACAACGTGATTTTTGGTATAGTTTAGGGCAGTTTTTTAAAGAAATATAAAATTATTGTCAAATTTTGTTCCGAAGAATTTCAAGTGAAGTTCGTGTAGATTAATGTACTTTTTGAATTGCTAAGATATCTTATCAAATAAACTCTCCAGAAGGGCTCGCGTTGACATTATATTTCCTATACAGTGAATCGATGGCCAGGCCTCTTAATGGAAATGATTTAACTTCAAATCGCTCACACGAAGAATGGAAAAAATATAGGTACTCCAATATATTTACCTGAGCTTGTCCTGTAAGATGTCTAGCACAACGTAGCGCTTGATCGGGACCCTTATCGGGAAACGTAGCAGGAAATATTTCCCCGGTTTTTACATTGACTCCCGCCCCATAAACCATTGGCCAGTGGATACCTCCCCTAACGGTCGTATTTAATTCACCAACACAGGCTAAGGTAAGATCTATTTCCACTGGTAACTTATGGAAACAATCTGAAAATTAAAAAAAAAAACGAGTAAATTATTTGACAGTATCATTGTTAACGTCAATCAAACCGAAGTTCCTACTTAAAAATGCAGAATAATGCAAACTAATTCGTAATTTTAAATACAGTTACATAGATAGAGACGTGGTGTGTCGTTATGTAAATTAAGATAAACATAAATCATGATATCAAACTAGTTTTTTCCCATTACCGTTTGACAAAAACCTACTCATTATATTGTAAAAGATATCTTCCGAATAGTGATGTGCATCGCCGAAACCGCCAACAAGTTGCAGTTCTATTCTTCCCTCTTGATATCCAACCGCCAAATCTTGTACCCTTTGGACCATTGTACAAACAGCTTCGTCAGTACCAGAACCGTCGAAATGTGCTAAAGCAACGGCACCGGAACCTGTAAATGATAAATAGATAATAAAGTAACCTCACGTGCGTAACAGGATTAGATGTTTTTTTATATTTTTCTTACGAGAACCGGCCATAATTGACTCCTACGTTTATTGTTTTTTTTTTTTAAATTTAATACTTAAAACATGACAAAAATATGATTGGATTTTCTTCCTTTCACTTCGTTTAGAAATTTCTCGGCGCCAATGAAACTGGCGACAGCGTTACATTCGCGGTACCGAATTGAAGACTTGTTTGGGTAATATTGATTAGCATTTTAATGTCTTGTTCCTCAGCATTGTACATTTTGAATTTTCGATCACCGTTTCCCGGTACTTCTGACGCATTTCTAAATTTCATGTTATTGGCAAATATGTAGGTATATTTTTCCAGTTTGCGTTTAGGTACGAAAGATTAGTGAAGCTGTACAATTATTATCTCATTCTAATTTCTAATAAGTACATCTTTTTGTATCTTTTCGTTTAGTTTTATATGTAAATTGCGAATAAACGACCCTTTAGAAATGGTGCGATATTTTTGTGCAATAGTTTCTGAGGCATTGAACCTTTAACACTACCACGGGCTATATAATAAAACAAGTAAGGTACACAGGATAAAGGTATCGGATGTGCAATTTAGAAATTAAAACCGTGTGTCAAGCAGAAAACGCGGTGATTATGTAAGAAGATGAGGAGAACTTACGAAGAGTCCTCCACATAATCTATACATACCGACAAAAAACTGGGAGATTAAAGTCCAATCACAAAAAATGGTGATAGCATTTCGCTAATGAAAGACAACCGCAGGTCAACGAATAACACTGTGTGCAGCAAGTATTCTCACACATCTAATAAGTTACAAAAGAGTAAGTGACCAGTGTAGAAAAGTGTTCAAAAAAAGAATAAAATGAAACGAACACCGAAGAACAAGAACCTTCCTTCAAATAACAACAAGGAAGGAAACGAAGGTAAACTAGATAAACAATATTAAAATTGACGGAAAAGAAGAAAAAGATAAGGTGGGGTCACGCCCACTACTGATGTATACAGTTGCATAAGTTCATACATTGTTTCAGTTTTTCTGCGCATCCCTAGCAAAAATTTATGTCCGACGAAGTGCAGAATCATGTCTCAGTAATTTCAGCAAGAGGGTTTCCCTTCGCCAAATCGAAGAGAAGCCTCTTCCTATGTATAACGGAAAATGTTTGGAGCTGATAGAAAAAAAAAGACCAATAATGTATGTAAAATGTGCAACAATGCAGTGGAATAAACATACAATACGATGACCTCCCTATTTGCATATGTTGAAATAGAAATCAATTATTAATAATTAATTAAATCGATAACAAGAATTTTTAGCGCAGAAGTTGTTTGACTTTGTAATCGTCAGCGTGACCCTCTTATCGATAAAATATTCAGTTTTAACAACAATTTGTTACCTTGTCTACCTACATTGTTTAATATTTCGAAATAATACGCGCCTTTGGGTTTTTGCAATTAATTAATGTTTGAATCTCCATTAACCATTGCGTGCAATTCACACATTAATTATTTTTTTCGCTAATGTATTTCCATCCACATAATGCAGTATTAATGTAATATAATTTCCTACAAAAAATAATTGTTCAATGTACAAAAAAATAGAAATGCCGTTGAAAAATTCATCTATTCCCTATGATAACAAGGCAATGTAAAAGGATAATTCATGGTTAGCACGTATGATTGTAGAGGAGGGTATTAAAATTAGTACCTTGAAGAGTTTGTCCGCACAAGTATAAAAAATTAAATAACAAAAAGGTGGAATGCCCGTGATTAAATTTGTGTGTAATTTTTTCAAAACCCGAGGACGTACAAATGTACCTCAAAAATTAGGTGAGCAATAAAAGCGTTCCTCTTACATTATATGACGTAATGTTGCTTGTCACTGGTGCAATTAACAGTTTTTATTTATTGCTTGATAACTACGATTAGAATTGTGTAGGTTTATTATAGTCAAATAATTGGCTGTTACTGTACGATTAATTGTACGGTGTTATTTCAGCCTATTCAACTGTATAAATCAAAGAAGAGAATATAATTATTATATTTTTGATGGTTCGTCCAGAGAGGAAGAAATTAAAAAAAAAGATGATTTAAAGCGGTTTTCATATCGTGATCAAGAAAATAAAAAAGAAAACTTACCAGAATGTCTGACTACGACTATAATGCAAGTTGTTGCATCGTCCGATCCGAGTATGCTGACATTTTCTGAAAAATTGTTGCGTAATTAGATTACTACTGAAAACTTTGTGTTTAAAGTTTTAGTTCGAACATTATTTAAAAAAACAAAAAAAAATTATCTTACATTTTTACATATAAATGGAATATTTGTCGTTTTATGGATGTTTATAATGATAATGGTTGCAGTGGCACAACAAAATAATACGGAATCATTATATCTAGAAGTTTTAAGTGGTTTCTTCAAAGGCTAATAAATTGACATTTTGTATTCGGCGAGAGGTTAGTAAATATGCAAAAAATTAACATGCTAGGTATACATTGTGTTATCTAAAACTTAATAAAAAAAGATAATCAAAATTCATGAGCGATTAAAGTTTATTACTTGATGATGATGATGATGATAAATGACAACTATCAATAAATAAGCTTACATTAATTATACGAGGGGAGTTTTTTATGTTGTCCACCTAAACAATATACTATCACTGTAATTTTCTTATGTGTAGTTTCTGTCATATTTTGTAGTGCAAATTCCAAATGTGGTTCCAACTGCCGTAACATTTGCCATTTTTATATCAGTTTAATTATTTAAAGAAGCAGAAACGTTAACATAGAAGCGCCATAAAATGTCGGTAGAAAAAAGAGCAGTATCCCAAATAATATCCACCACAGGATAGTGGCATTGTGCGTGGAGAAAACAGCCTGTATTAGAAATAACTGTACAAGCAGTAGCAGGGTGACCCAAAGTGTGAAACACCAATGAAAGGACGAACTGAAAAAGTTACCCCCTGTGTTCCCACGGTAACTGAAGTAGCGTCGTTCAAATCTTGGTCTACTGTCAGACCTAAACGTGTAACTTAACTTACAAACGAAAACGAAGCTTAAAAGTTATATTTAAAATTAAAACTACGCTTGCAACTTTAAACTTGGGACTTGAATCTTGAATAATGGAAGTTAAAAACTGGAAAATTGAACCGTCATATTAATACTGAGAACTATGAACAATGAACGCGAACTTTGGATCATGAAACTTCAAAGCTTGTAAATTTAAATTTTGAAACTTCCATTTCGTCAAAAATATAAAGTACCTACTCATAGTAGTCAGAGTCAAAATTTGTAAATTAGAGCTTGCAATTTGTACCTTAAAAACTTCCACTAAATTTATAATGGTACATAACATGTGTTTCTGTTGCTCTAATATTGTGCAATTTTAAGTCATTATAATACTATTGACCCATAGATTTTCCATGGATAATCCATCCGGCACTATTCTTTGTATTTATCTCATAAAAAATCAACAAAACTTTCAACAACAACAAAACCACTTTAATGTTTTTAGTAGGTACAATAATTAATGAAACAGGTGGAACAGAAACGATACTGAGTTATTTCTGAGTTCTGTATTTATATAACAAAAAAAACCGTTTTATTAATTTTAAGAGGTGCTTCAATCTAAATAACTTACTATCATGTGGAACGGTGGCAGCAAATTCTCTTTGCTGTACATATAAAAGTCCAACGGGTCCAATTATTTTATTAGGAATCGCTAGAAGTTGTGCGGCTGTTTCTCGATAGACAGGATGAGTGTGATACAAGGAACGCGTGTCCTGAGGACAATCCTCCTGTAGAACACCATTTAGGACCAACACCATCCTGAAACTAAATAACAGTTTATTAATAGTGTATATGGCCCAGGTACATTTCCCCAAAGCAAAGGGAGGACCCTGAACAAACTACAACCAAGACACGAGTTCACCATAAAAAGTCTCCACGATTCTCTTTGTCGGAATTTGATCGAATTCACGCGTTACTCATTCAAGTAATAAAATTTTCCATTATTCCTATATAAAACAAGCCGCTTACCCGCAACTTTCACTATAAGAAAGCTTCTCGGCCGTATTGTGCTGTGGTTAAACCATTCATTGAGGCAAGACGACACATATGAAAAATCATCGAGCTCTATTCCATGTTTTAACATGGCGATCTTTGACGCCTTGAAAACCGAAAGTGACCATAACCGGGTCAATGGTCATGAACCACCTCTGAGTCATGTGTGATACTCATGCAAAATTTCAGTCCTCCAGCTCATACGGTTCTCGCATCATAGAAAAGTGACGGACGGACCGACATGCACGTACGCAATTTCTATCATCGCCAAAAATCTTACTTTGGTCCAAGGGTTCATAATCCGAAAAAAAAACCGATTTGTGACATTCAACTTTATAGAGAAGAATTTAGTTTTTAGACATTTTCAGGTTTTTAATTTCAAATTCGGGGTCAATCTTTATACGAGTATTATACCGGGAGTTCGGTCTCAAAGTCGAACATACGAATTTAACAGGGTATTGAACGTTTTTGCCAATTGTTGCTCGCCTATTTAACATAGAGAAAAGGTAATGACATCAACAGAAAGAGAAAATTATTGCGATTCAAATAATACTACTGGCAAGACTAAAAGTGCGATTTATTCTTTTATCGCCAACCGGCAATAGATCCATGCATTACCATAGCGATTTTCGGAAGTAAACAAACACTTTATCGTACTGTAAAAATCATACCTATTTTACCTGCCGCTAATAGTTATCAATATACCCATGACTCTGTATGACAGACATCGTTTGTCGCTGTCACGGCTCCAACAGTAAAAGTTTTGTCGCGAATTATTTATAAAAAAGTATTTTTACGGTTGGCGATAAAAGTTTGTATGCACCACGTCAGTAAAGTGTCTTTATCGAACTCGCCTGTTACTCGCCTCGCTCGCTTCACTCGCTCGGCTCATAATCTCAGGCGCGTTCGATAAAGACTCACTTTACTGACTTGGTACATAAATAACTATTAAAATACTAACTTAAAGTATGAAACTGTTTAAATAGCATTCCCTTGATTTTAAAATTTTACAGCAATTGTTTTTTGTACTGTTTGTATGTCAATACGAATTTGACGTTAAACCACGTATTAAAGTTTATTTATCTAATAATGAATACCTATACCAACGAAGAAAGGGTTTTTATGGTGAAAACCTTTCATGGTGGCGCTAATTTCAAAAGAGTTCTAGATTTCTTTGCCGTTAATTTTAATACTACAATCATTGAATAAATAAGAGAAAGAAGATCAACGCTAATGTTAACAAGTGTAATCGTTGTAAGTAGCCCGGCACGATCTTGGCCATCTATTGGGTGGGCCGGAAGGTATTATTAACCCACAATCAAGCAGATTTCTTTAAATGACTACAGACGATGTTGCCAAATTTGTAGGAGGTGTATTTAAATGGTCATTAAGATTCAATGAACTGTATACTACGTATAGTAGGATACAGTCGTTGGATTTTTCATTCAAGGATACCGATACAGTTCATTGTTAAGATTGGAAGGAGATTATCTTACTTAAAATTTTTCCTACCATTGCAATTTGCATAATTATGAATTAGTTATCGTTCTTTGTATGTCGATCACTTTTGGTTTTTGTCAACATGGTTATTTTCACTCGGATTCCGGGTTTTAGTAAAATTCTCCGGACTTGTAAAATGTAAAATTTCAATTTTATGAAAATGATAGATAATAGAAATATGTTATATAACTTATCTGACTAATGAAATTCTCGAATTACCGCGAGTGGAATATTTGAAAACAGACGAATATCGTTTAAAAACTTTATAAAAAATGTAGAATGAAAATAGTAGATGTAGATGGTTAGGTGTAAAGTATATCAATTTTAATCGAAATACAAAACATTCACAAACATGTGAAATTCCTGCAAAATTATATTTAAGACGTAAGTTACGCGGCAACGGCAATTAGATTTATTGAGACCTAAATTTAAATAAGATTGATAAAAGATTTAAACAATGTTTATCTTTAATCAATTTTAAGGAAAAGGATTAGAGATGAATCTATATTCTAGAAACACTGTTTTCAACCAATTTCAAAAAGTTGGTTACTAAATTCGTCCGGATGTCTGTGTGTCTGTGCGTTGGTCGATGTTACAGGTTTAGAAAGTTGGAAGTGGTGTCATCTTATAGGAAATTGTTTACTGATTCCAAATCTTTGCTAAATTTTTTAATCGGATCACCCGTTCGCCGTCGGGACGCCATTAAAGTCAAAATATACGCCCTTGAATATCTTGAGAACGACACATCCAATTATAAAAAGGAAAAAACACGTTTCCTTTATTTTTGAAACCTATTGAGTCATGATACGTAGACAGCACCCTCACCTCCCTGTGGGGTGGAGCGGGGGTGAAGTTTGAAAACTTAAAGTGGAACACCTATTTTTATTGCACTTTTGGATTATCTATAAAAACAATTCTCAAATTGCAAACTTCACCCCCAACTGCAACCCCTTTTTTGGGGGTGGAAGGGGGAGAAAAACGATCTTTTATTACTTTTTTTCCTGCAACATTTTTGCGTGATTTACAAATTGCCCGTCACCCTCTCCGCTTCCATCTCCCTTAAGGGTGGAAAGAAAAACAATGGCTCATTTGTGCAGAATCCGGTGTGCTTGTGTCTGAGGGGGAGGGGTAGTTATATACATATATATTGTATGTATATAATACATGCCATAATTAGGTACAGATTTGAAGTTGGTTGAAAGTAGAATTCTATGAGAATTGGCCCCTTTGATACTTGTTCAAGGTAAAGTTGTGAATAAATCAAGAAAGACCCATTACACTATAGCCTCAGGAATCCAAAACTTAGAAATCATTTCACATAGAAATAATAAAATTGTGAACCACCTCAGATTAATTTATAATAAACCAACAAGAATTAATTGAATTAGATTCGTTACCATTCAAAATACTTGAGTTTTCCAGATTTCAGATTATGTCAGTAAAAGTATTGTATATTATATGTATATACAATCACTGACTAAAGTAATGTCCCTCTGACACATAGGCAACCGGCGTATCACGTTACGATCGTACTTCGTACACGAAGCTTTATAAATAAGGACGGTTACTTTTGTGAGAATGGAGTAAAGGCGCATTTATATTTGCATTCCTTTAAATACGGTTTCCGACAAAATAGATTTTGAATGTCTCCACCTACTCACATTACTTTTTTGAGCTAAACAGCCTAGATTCTATATCAGACATTTAAATCAATCAAAAGAAAAAAATGTTTTTGTAAAATCGTATTAAAATGAATCTTTTATGCAGTAATTTGCGGGCGTAGATAGTGGCTTTTGTGCCCTAAGGCCTACAAAACCAGAAATTGTAATAGTTGTTTATTGAAATATGTAGTTACGTTACAAACAATTGATTTTCGTGGCAAGCTTTACAGCTTTCGGTCCTTTGGTTAAAATACCTATACCTACCTAGGTATTTCTTCTTGTTTTCCGTTTTCGGACATATTTTTATCACAAATTTCACTTCTTAGTGAAACACGTCAATAATTTTTTCAATGTTTTTTTTGTTTGTTTGCACACATTAGCAACCAGATTTTTGAGAACAAAGTCGTGCCATTTATATCTTCAAAGCTTTAAGGTGGATTCA
This sequence comes from Pyrocoelia pectoralis, assembly GCA_036250285.1. Lineage (NCBI taxonomy): Eukaryota > Metazoa > Arthropoda > Insecta > Coleoptera > Lampyridae > Pyrocoelia > Pyrocoelia pectoralis. The sequence goes on from CM070079.1 coordinate 1,045,589, forward strand.
AACGATTTTACAAAAATTTTGTTTGAATTTCGTCCGTGATTGGGCCGAAATCGCCTCCTTCATATCCTTAATACAAAAATAGTTATTGATTGTTACTACAAAAATTAAAATCTTGAATGTGGTAATATACAGCGTGTCCAAGATAAGGATGAACAGCATGGGGATCTTGAAAACGGTAAGAGATACGAAAGCGGTTAAATTAGAGAAAAGTTGTATAATTTAGGGCATGTTCATATGTAGTTTGCAAAAGTTCATTATTGTTTACCGTTTCCGAGATTTTAAACAAAATGCGATTTTTGGGTTTTTCTTGTTTCGTAATTCCTTCCTTTGTTTTAAAAGATTTTTAAAAACCAAAGATACTTCTTCATTGTCACTTTTTGAATTCTATTAGATGGCGGTCTCAATTTTTTTATACGACGTTTCGTCTCCGAGGAACCATCATCAACTTTATTTTTTTATATGGCCGCAACCAACGAAACACCCTGTATTCGATAGTATTTTTTATTACGAATTTAACGATGTATTTCACATTATGGTTTTGAAGCTAATTTTTAAGAAAAATTTCAATAAACACAGTCCCTGTGTCCAGAAAATAACGGCAACCCATTTAAACAGTTATTGCAATTATTTAACTTTAATTAAATAGGTTTAAAAGATTGGAGTTGTTAAATTTGTACATAAAAAAATATTATCAAATACTAAAATTAATCCGAATATTCCTTAAAAAAAATTTGCTTGAAAACCATAATGTGTAATACATCGTTAAATTCGTAATAAAAAATACTATCGAATACAGGGTGTTTCGTTGATTGCGGCCATATAAAAAAATAAAGTTGATGATGGTTCCTCGGAGACGAAACGTCGTATAAAAAAATTGAGACCTTTTTTGCAATCAATTAATATGCTTTTTATCTTCGTGAGCGGCTTTATTTTAACGAGAGGGTAAACTTTTTCCTCTGCGAAAATGTTCGCAAATGGGTCCTACGGGGTGCACAGGGGTAAAACACGTTGATTTGGAAATGACAAGAAATGGATGAATATCATGGGAAAACGGCCCAATTAATTTGTGGGACAAAGTGGGCATTTAATTATGCAAATATTTACTAAAAGCTACAGAAAAAAAATCAGCTTGATATTAATTATTTTTGTTAATGTAGTAATACCTACATGTCTTCAGATGGGGACACTCTTGATGGACTCATTTTTGTTGTAGGACAAATGTCATTTTGAATTATGTACTTACAAAAAAACTTAACAGTTAGCTAAAAAATTAACTGTTATTAATCAATTTTTTGTAATTACCACATTAACATGTTTTACCCCTGCGCACCCCGTAGGACCCATTTGCGAAAATTTTCGCAAAGGAAAAAGTTTGGCGTCTCGTTAAAATAAAGCCGCTCACGAAGTATAAAAAGTATATTAATTGATTGCAAAAAAGGTTGCCGGCTCCCCACGATATAAATACTAAAGATAGGATGTTGCGCATGGTAGGCGGTCCGCAAATATGACGCGTGACGTCACTTGTAGAGTGAATTACATTTGAGGAATACTCATTTGATGTGTTTTTCGTCTGTACCGAGTTTATTTTTCGAGATACAAAAAATTCCATAAGAACAAATATGCTCCTTATGATGTCTTTTATATGTAAAAAATAATAGGGTAACTCAATCTCTCTCAGTTAACCTGAAAAATACTTGTATAAAATATCATAATTACATCTGATGGTGTTTGCGCCGCGACGACACAAAAACGGTGCTAGATAGAGGAAAATTGCATATGAACAAATTTGTAGAGCACAAAATTTACTAAAGAAAAGTCCGCGGTAGGGTGTCACGATCTTCGATAGTTAAAGAGTTACAGGTGTCCAAAATGATGCAAACGTTATTCGCGCAACTGTCCACACCGCTTTTTCCCAAACTAATGGAGATAATTACACCCTACCGCGGACTTTTCTTTAGTAAATTTTGTGCTCTACAAATTTGTTCATATGCAATTTTCCTCTATCTAGCGCCGTTTTGGTGTCGTCGCGGCGCAAACACCATCAGATGTAATTATGATACTTTATAGGTACAAGTATTTTTCGGGTTAACTCAGAGAGATTGAGCTACCCTATTATTTTTAAGATATAAAAGACACAAAATGAATTTTATGTTAATTTTATCATATTGTTTTTACTGGTTCCCTACTTTACCTTTTTTTATTGGTACCCTACGTTACCTTTTTTATTTCACGTTTTTAAACCACGCCTCGATTTAAGTTATGTTCAATAAATAAATAAACGGTACATTTTTCCACCTTGTGTTATGATGTTCATGTTTGTGCAGATCAACAGGTAACCATTTTTTTAAAATGTAAATTACCACAAGGTGTTAAAAATAGAGTTAAGTGCGAAATTGTCTTGAATCCATCAATGAAATCACCCAGATCTCCTAACGCTTTCTCCTCGAACGCTGCGAAAACCATTATATATTTTAGACAGAGAAAAAATGAACTGAATCAATTTTGTAATGCACAAAATTTACTACAAAACAGTCCGCGGGAGGGTGTAATTATCTCAATCCCAGTAACTCAATCTTTAACCCGAAAATACATGTATAAAGTATCATAATTACATCTGATGGTGTTTGCGCCGCGACGACACAAAAACGGCGCTAGATAGAGGAAAATTGCATATGAACAAATTTGTAGAGCACAAAATTTACTAAAAAAAAGTCCGCGGGAGGGTGTAATTATCTCCATTAGTTTGGGAAAAAGCGGTGTGGACAGTTGCGCGAATAACGTTTGCATCATTTTGGACACCTGTAACTCTTTAACTATCGAAGATCGTGACACCCTACCGCGGACTTTTCTTTAGTAAATTTTGTGCTCTACAAATTTGTTCATATGCAATTTTCCTCTATCTAGCACCGTTTTTGTGTCGTCGCGGCGCAAACACCATCAGATGTAATTATGATATTTTATACAAGTATTTTTCAGGTTAACTGAGAGAGATTGAGTTACCCTATTATTTTTTACATATAAAAGACATCATAAGGAGCATATTTGTTCTTATGGAATTTTTTGTATCTCGAAAAATAAACTCGGTACAGACGAAAAACACATCAAATGAGCATGTCGCAAATGTAATTCACTCTACGGGTGACGTCATGCGCACGGTCTGACGAAATCTGAACGTCGGAGCATCCGGCCCTGCCGGCTCCCGGACCAGGACATCGGTTTGCATTTGCAAAATGTACGGGAACGATTTAATTAAAATCTGGACGTAAAGAGTGGAATAATGTTGTCAAATGGCAGTAAAAGTACCTGGCTTCTCTAAAGAAAAACAATATTGACCTCTCCCCGCTTTTTTCGATTTTAAATGCCTCAAACTCTTTCCTCATTTTCCATGTTTACAACTTCAATTTTTTTGTTAAAAATAAAAAGAACTAAAAAGAACTAGTGCACTTAATTCAGAAAAGAAAGAACTTTCAAATGACGTATTATTATTATTATTATTATCCCTATTTAAATTATAGCGCTAAGGGATGAAATCATTTCCGGGTTGAAAATCATGGCAAAAGTTGTGCCCTTTGATATAAAAATTCGCAAAGAAAAAAATTTCTAGCCAGAAACCCATCTGATACCTGTATATAAATTGGTCAAAATGTCCACCGTTATGTTCACGACACAATTCCACTTTGTTCCAAATCCAATTGTGGAACTCTTTTTCCAGAGTTTCAGGTGTAATTCGTTCAAGTTTCCGCAGTAATTGCTGCTTGTAGTTCGTCGTTCGTCCAATGTATGGACACAGAATAAAACACTAGTGAAACAGAAGCGACACTCTGCTAAATACGTATTGCACATTTTCTTATCGCGAGAACTAACAGCTCCGCCTTCTGTGGTGTAGAATATAGCGAGCGTATTGATACATTATACATTTCAGCGTATGTACCTAGCGGTGCCCGGTGCGTTGAACTCTTATTGCGAGAATTCTATCGGAATTCGTTTTACGGTGAACCGCTTATCATATGCGAAAATGTATGGCAAATATTTTTCGTTTATGACATTTTTTGATACTATTTCAAATTTAGAAAATAAATGAGAAAAACTACAAATGAGTCCTCTTTTTACTAGCCTTACTAATGACAAAACAGACAAAGAAGGTTACACTACAATGGGCGTGGTTGCGTCGAGGAGTTCAACTCGCCAATCCAACACCGTAAAAAACACTACGCGCGAAATTCAAACTGTCATCAGTATTAGAGAATCACCCGGTATTATTTATTACATAGAAAATTATATTATGGGGTATAGGTAATATAGATTTCCGGTATTTTTTTAAATTATTTAGTAGATTCAGGCAAAAATATTAGCACCCTGTCCGCTAATTTTCGCGCTGTTTGTCAAAACGAGACAATTCTGCGTCCCGGGGTTTTTTTCGGGTACATCGGGACGGAGTACCGAAAAAAGGGACGGCCCCGTTCAAAACGGGTCATAGGGTCACGTTACCCATACCCGATAAACAAAATAGAGGTCTTTTACCTTTTCAAGAATTATATCCCTAGGGCGGCAGCCCAGCGTCATTTTAGGTAGTGATAAAAGCGCGTCTGCAAATCATATCCACTACGTTGCAGATGATGTAAAATATCATAATATAAGAGCATAAAAATGGTCGCAAGTTCGCTGAACCTGGGGATAACATGTTCAAATTATGCATAAAAAATCACTGTTTTAAAGCGACGTTTTTCATTTGTCCTTTCGATTCGTAAAAGAATTATACGCCCTCAAATCACTTTAAAACAGTGATTTGCAGACGCACTTTTATCACTACCTAAAATGACGCTGTCCTGGCGCCCTAATACGCTAATCCAGGGGTTCTCAAACTGTGGTACGCGTACCACTGGTGGTACGCCAAAACCTTCCAGGTGGTACGCGAGTAGGACTTATACTTCAGTAGCAAAACTGGCCGTTAGTGATGTTGAAAAAGTAACTATTCGTTCTCGAGTACGAGTACTCGTTACTTTACAAAATTTACTAAGTAACGATTACTGATATCTCTGATTAATAGTTACTTTGAATAGGTACTTTGATTACTTTTGAGTACGAGTATTCATTAGTTAGTGGAGTATTCGCATTGTAATAATAATTATTGTACGATTGTATTCGCTATACCTATTGCCGTTACCGATACCGAATACTTTTCGTGTTCTTTCGTTACACAATATCAAAGTGTAATCTTTGACAATACAAGGTTATGGATCCGTGACTATTTTCGAATTAAAAATAAATAAAGCAGTTTATATTACCTACTCTGTGTTTACTTTCAAAATAAAGTTAAAATTATCAAACACGTCCTAATACTCCTAATTTATTGATTTTTAAAAAATTCGTTGTTCCTATAAATATGTAGGTATATATATTGCTCCAATTTAATTTTTATTGCTCCCATTTTTATTTTTTTTTGCCGAAACATATACTAAATTAATTAAAATATTTATTAAGGTAGCAAGTGGCAAGATCAGTTGCTCAAGATCAGTTAGTATACTGATCTTGAGCAAGTGGTACGTGACTGAAGCTTAATATATAGAAGTGGTACGCGAAAAAAAAAGTTTGAGAACCTCTGCGCTAATCCATAAACGATATCTTATGTTTGATAAGTATTCTGCGTTCTCACTTCCCAGACGTAAGTACACAAAGATTGCAACTTTTGATTGCTTAAATTCAAAATATTTTTTTCGTAATTCGACCAAAAATTCTTATTTTGTCTTCCAAAGACATAAACTTTCTCTTCAACTTTGGTGTTTTATTTTTAGCCATCTCCGAAACAATATGTAATTTAGTTTTTTAACAATCATTAACCTATGAAGAGATTAAAATTATTCCACAATTGAATTTCTGTTATGAGATCATTAAATCTTACACACGTGAACACATGAATAAGCATGTACTGGTGACACAGTGAAATAGATACCTTATTTTTGTTTCATTAGCAGTATTATTCTATAAATAAAATGTGCTCTAATATTATCAAGTAAAATCGACAACGTTGTTGAGTTTAAGATCGGGTAGAAAGAAAACTACACATTTTACCAAGTCTAGTTTTAAACACTCACGCAAGGATTACTTGTAAAAATTGTAAAAATTACAAAAAAATGAGTATGCAACCCGCATTGCGCAATTACACTTTTTTCCATAAGGTTGAATTTCTTTCTCTTATTTATTCAATGCTACAATACAAAAGTGTCATACTTTAAGTTAGTATTTTAAAAGAATAAAACGCACTTTTAGTCCTGCCAGTAGTATTATTTGAATCGCAATAATTTTCTCTTTCTGTTGATGTCATTACCTTTTCTCTAAGTTAAATAGGCGAGCAACAATTGGCAAAAACGTTCAATACCATGTTAAATTCCTATGTTCGACTTTGAGACCGAACTCCCGGTAGTAGGTACATGCAAAAGCGGTTGAAATTATCTCACCAAATTCATAACGTTTTAAAGGAATTTTCTGATGATGGGTAACTTTCACACAAGTGGTGTACTTTTCGAATTATCAAGAAAATCGCTTGGTGATAATGTACTGTCTGAAGTATTGCCGAAAGTTCAATAAATAAACTTTTCGACGAAAAAATATTACAACAGAGTAATTTTCAAAGACTCATGCAACTTATATTAAAAGGTATTCTTTTGTGGATCGAGAATCACGAGGATCTATGACGCTTTCAGAAAACTCGCAGGAAATTGTACATTCCTCTTTGCAAGCGATAATGACCTCTTTTGACAAATATTGTGAGTTCTAGCGTTATAAAAATGCGCAACTCTCTTCGTTTTGAGTAATTTTACTAGATTCCATTCACACTTTCTTCACAAAAATTTCATTAGCGGGGGATTATACTAGAATGCTTTTTCAAATTCGTAGCTCACTACAGAATCACAAGTTCATGCAGTTATAGTATGTATGTATAACTCAATATGAAGTACGTCACAAACATTTTGGAAAAAACTTTAAAACGAATTCGCTTCATCGCATCGTATAAAATGGTAAAAAGTGGTTCGCGACGCTCAAATGTGAAAGATTTTCCATAGACGGTCAAACGTGAGAAGTTGAGAAAATTGTGGTGTTAAGTGGCGTTTGACATAATGCGAGTTGCACACATTAAAAAGATAAGTGAAACTACTATTTGCAAAAGCCCTACAGATAGAAAAGAAATTAGGATGCTGGGTTTCCCAAATGCTTTCAGTAGAAAACAAACAAACACGTTTAAGCAATTCACTACCTACAACTTCTAGCCCGTTTCCAGGCATTTTGAAAATTGTTTGAATCGATTCGTAACAAGGGTGCATGCATAGTCTACAGTCTACAGCACCACCACCCAAAAAATTCAAGACAGTTTCGTCTGTGAGAAAGACTATGGCTACCGTTTTTTTTTGTAGTGCAGTGAATCTTTTAAGATAAAAAAGACTTCCGGTGTTCGACGGTGTCAATTCTGAAAAAGTTAACGTTTCGGCCAACTTTTTCAACATTGACACGGTTCAACCACGGAAGTCGTTTTTATATTTACCGACTCAGAAGTCTCCACTCTGACATGTAGTGAATATTGTTCATTAATTACTTACCAAAGGTGGAAACGATTACTTTGCAATTACTATCGTGAAGTGCAAAATTTAATCATCATTCAAACAAACAAAAATGATCAATAGACGAATATGAGCTACATTAAAATAAAACATATCACCCGACTTTTACCATCCCCGACATCACAGGAATAACTGTGTATGTGTTACCCAACCCCATAATTATATCGGTTTATTCTGTGGCCGTAGACGTAGACTACAACTCAAAAAAATTATAAAAATCTTGCTTTGATTAATTTGGTTTTGTATGATGAACTTTACTCATGTACAATTTCAAAATAAAAGTAGCTGTTACCTGGTTGTAATTTCTGCAGGATTATGAGGAAATTTGCCTTATGGACTCATTAGATTAGATTAGTAGTGCGAAAGAAAGGATATTACGCTTCCAGTACCCATAAATGTATTTCACTTACAGACTAATGATTCCCGCCCATTTACACACGTTAATTGATAAATCATTGATGGGCCATTATAAAACAGTTCTTTAATCTAACTACTGTAATACGATACCTATTTCTCTTTAATAGTGAATAGTAAGAAACGTAAGAAACTATTTCTGCTATAGAGTTAAATAATCACTAGTAGTAGATCATAAATTATTAAGACAAATAACACTACAAGAGTGTACCGCATTTCACCGTGAAAGAAAGGAACAGTAACAAAATGCAAGCAATATATGTAACAGTGTAACCGTGAAGAAATTAATCAAATGTCAAGATTTATTGCAGTTGGTACTTGCAATAGGCGATTTGTTTCAATTTCTTGAAGATTTCTTGCAGAACCAGTTAAAGCTCTCGCAGCTTCGTATAGAGTTCTGTTAATTACACTTCACAAACCCCAAATGTCTAAAATAGCTCATAGATAAACTAAACAAATGTAATACTTTATCCCGGATTAGGCAATTAAATTATTAATGAATAAACAATGAATATAAACAAATTTATGATAATAACTAATATTTCTTAATTCGGCTTTTAAAATATTAATATTAAAATAAAGAATGTGGTACTAGGGAACCGGAAAAAAACCATTATATTTTAATTGGGTATTTATTTTTATTACGGCAATAAGTAAAATTACATTTTGATTAAATTAAAAGTAACGCCACCTTTTACATAAAGCGCATTAGCGAATTCTTCAATTTGCATAAATTGTTTTACGGCGAAATTGACTCTTCTTATTAATATAATGAATACGACGCTCGCTGTAGTACAAACTAAAAACAAAGGGCGCCACAATTTTTCTTAATTAAGCCATTAATTAGTTTTTGTATCTAATTAGCTCATAAGGCAAGTATTACATTGTACTACATGTTTCTTCTGTCATCGAATAAAAATGATGTAGCTCAAGGAGTAATCTTACCTAATAAAGGTGCGAAAATTGAAGGTGTGAAGCAAATTTAGAAAGTTGGCATGTAAAAAAACAATAATAGATTGTGTAATAAACAAGGCAGCTGCATGATTAGGGATTAAATTTAAAAAAAGGTGTAGGTTAACATTCAATATTCGAACACACAAATTTGACAGTACAACAAATCACCGCAATTTATAATATACTCATATACCTGATAGGCTTCCTATAACATCATTACAGTGATATATTTGATTCAGTAATAAAATTTCTTCAGCTATACACATGTAAAAATGTTGTAATTAATCAAACTTCTCTATAGATGGATTTTATTTAATAAAAAGTACCTACTTTCAGTAAGCCGTTGAGAAATGCACTTAAAATTAACTGCAGTTCCATACGGATACGAGGCTACAGCTTCACTACTTGAAGAGTATAATTTTAGCGATTTATCGACTTGTCTTTATATCGGCTATAAATTCACAGTAAAGTGGGTATTAAAGGCGTTTAATGAATGCAAACCTATTTTATTGCTTCGCAAAGTTAACCGCGTACCTCAAAATTTGTTCGAGTAAATTTTCAAGATCTGGGATCTGCCACGTTACAAATATAAAATGGAGCACAATTTCTACACTGACTAATTTGCATTTTTAATTAACCGAATGACTAATAATAATGAAGAGCTTACCTTGTTTATTAATTATTACAATGCCAAAACAAAATGAACCTAAGCACATATGCCGAATTGTACGTATGCCACTAATGGGATGTACTGAAGTATGAATGACCGAAACAAACTAAAGAAATCTAGAATTATTTCAAAATTACTTGAAGCGGGAGATGCGTTTCATTAATGCTTTATCAGAGTAATAACTTATATTTATCTTATCGGCTAACTGGGATTGGGTAAAAATATATTTTATGAGTAATAGTAAAAAAAATGACGTATCTCACTCACCAATTATCTTAAGATTGGAAGAGGGAAAAGCTCACCCGATGATATAGGTACAGATAATTAAGCTCACCAAGTGCAACGAAACAATTAGTAAAAGAATAAATGACATTGAATATTTTATAAAACTCGCTTTAGTGTACGACGTCACAAAAATGTGAAATTTATAGTAGCAGTCAATTAAAATTTGCATAATTCTCAGCTTCACGTAAGTATTACACGAAAAACAAGGAAATGCTTTCATTCGTTCCCGACGCATTCTTCTTAATTGTAAATGATTATTATTCGCTATTAGGTAACATTTACCGGTTCATGAAAATTGTGAAAAGTGCCAATATATTTATGTCAATCTTTTCATTATTAAATCATTCATCATACTGTCAATCAAGTACAATTATAGAAAGAAAAAACCTTATCATCTGAATATGTTGATGTAGAACTTTATACTTGTAGAATAATCAATCAGTTTATTTAAGGAATGCACGTTCTTTTTTTTGTTTAACATAACATGATCGACGTTCATGCTGTACTGTTTTTCTGTAGCCGGAAAATGTGTAAGTACATTCATTTAGTGAAAACATAACACGAATCGCAAACAATTGAACAAATGCTTAATGATAACTACTGTCTTCCAAGAATAATTTTTCAACATTAGCGATTCTGATATCGCAGTCAAACTAATGTGCAGCGTGCGTTTTTTTAACGTTTAGTAGCGACACTGTGGTACAGAGATCTCTTCAACTGCTGAAGTTCTTCGACATTACATTTCTTTTAATTTATTTTCTTCTCATCGTCTTGCATACTTTGTCATTATTTGGTTTTCCATTCTTTGGTATTTTCTGGGTCTGTCTGGATAAATATGTGTAAATATTCTATTTATTTGATTATTCGCTTTTACCATGCATCCTCCATTTTTCATTCCTTCCTTCTCTAAGAGCTTTATTTCCGATTTATTCAATATCCATGCACAAGTTGGTATTTTAACAATATTCCTAACCCTCTACATCACATACTGTTGGCACGTACCCCAACAAACTCGTTTATATTGTATTATTGGTATACCTCAACCCCCCCTCCGGCAGGTAGGGAGGTAAAGTTCTAGTTTTTAGGAATTAATGTCACTTGACAAACTGTACTCTTCTCGTTAGGTTAACACCAAAATAAATTCGAGCGAAAAGAGAAAATACTCGGTGGTTTTAATTATGAACCGCGCAACACATACTCTTATGATTTATGTCCGTTCAAAATTTTTCCTTATTTGTAGTCATTTTTATCACTCTGATCAATTTCCCAGACATCCCCAACTTCCTCATAGCCCAATACACTTTCTATCTTTGGATTGTATTGTAGTCCTGTTTGAAATTTATAAAGAGCATACATTAGATAGTCTTATGCTCAACCTTGTGGTTTCAATCTCCATTAGAGTGAAGAATTGGTGAGATACTGACCTATACTTTCTAAATTCTCCCACTCTGCTTCTTGAATGCTTTTTGATTTGGTTATATTTAGTTCATGTTTCCTTTATACCAAAACATGGGTTTACAGCCTTTTTCCGGACTTATTCCTCACTGTTAATGGTTTGTCTGAAAACATATTCTTTTCCATTTCTCTTTTATTTCTTTCAGTTTCTTTTTTGCTTTCCTTGGATATATCCCCCATCTCACTTTACTCAGTCATCGTGTATATATTCTCGTTTTCTTGATATGTAGGTACGTTTCAACCTGAATTTGTTTTTCATTAATAGCTCTTTGTCCATTGTGTTATTTCATTGTACTAAGAACGTTTTCTTGCATTCCTTACATCTATATCTACATTCATATGTAATATGTTTCGGCCTACAAACAGATTCCGGATACAGCGATACGAGCCATGGGACATGCATTAGTACCTAGGTACATTACAAAATCGACCAATTTCAACTCGGAACCTTGCAGTGGACGCTAGTATGTCTTAACGTACTGTAGTTAAGGTACTGAAGAAACATAAACATCACTCCTATAAAAAACATTAATCTTGTACACGTCAAGTTGATGATCCCAACGAGCGAATGAAGTTTTGTAATCGGTGTTAAAACAATCGACACTTTTTTTAAAGTACAGTCACTGCTGGGTTTATAAATTGTGGTATGTTCATCAATAGCCATAACAAACATCTGTCGATACAGAAAAACCCTCATATAGATCCAAGGAGAAGCTTTGACTTCACGTTCTGCGGATTGATTGGTTTAAGCATGGTTGGTTCGTCCATTTTTGAAGATCCCCTTGCGACTGCAATAAGGTAGGCTGCTGGACTATAAAGGTTTTGATGTAGGATGCTCATATCATGGAAGGATGGTTGAACTCTTGTGGATAGGAACTATCGCATCTACTTTAAAGCAGTAATGGCACCCAAAAGCGCTACATGTATCCTCAAAGGATGAATCTTAAATAATGGATATAAGGATGTTTCCTACAACGAAATTAACTTTAAATGCTGTAGAATTGTCCTAAATCTGGTCTCCATGCCACTACACACTAGAACTACTCTTCATGCCACACTTTTCAGGTATTGTAAATCTCTGGAATGGGGTTTTTGATTTTATTTTACGCCTTCGTCTTCCCCCTTCAAAGAACAGCTATAATGGTCCGTGGTTAATTCTAGGTAAACTAACTTTTAACGCTTACCTTACGTTTTGTCCTATGCCCCTGAGCGGCGCCGGCGTGAGAACAACAAGTTTCGGTCACGAGCCTATACGCGATCATGTGTAAGAAATAGTTAGAAGTGGCTTACGTGACCAAGCACGCTATATTTTCAGAACACTAGTAACTTTGTCAGTGAGTATGACGAAAAGGAAGTTGTTGTTCCATAAGGCTAGCTTACTATAAGCATTCCTTATGTTAGGGTTTTAAATCGCCTCGAAAATTTAGGAGGAACCAGTTAAGCATGGTAAAGTTCAGCTTTTGTTAACGGACTAATGGAATCGACTTTCGCACAGTACCCTGCATCTCTAAGAAACATATGCAACGGACAGATTCTATGCGTTTTAATGCGTTCAAATAGCAAATCAGCTTAGCAGTCATACTGCTGGTCTTAAAACCAATGTGAAGTCATTTACTTGGATATAAATAGGTAATCATTGTAGCGTAGCCCGTAGCCCCACAAGAAGATTAACTTTATCTTATGGTTCTGGAGAGAAAATGGGAAGTTTTCGCGCTTCGCAGTACTTCGATGTATTTGTAGTATTGGTTAATCAAATCTCTATCTCTTTCTCAAGGTTATAGATTGAGAGTATAGGTCAAGTAATGAAAAAACTGCCACCCTCACAGTATACTGTGCCATTTTTGGTGGTTGACGACGAGTGTAAACAAATTACATAGGTATCTCAAAATAAGTAAAAAAAACAACACGAGATCTTGCTTGACCGGACGCATTTAAATACAAATTGTTGTTCAGAAATTCATCAAACATTCAAAACATTGAATTTTAGTGCCAATTAAGTAGATACGATCGAAATTTTTTATGGACGGAAAATGAAAAAGTAGTCATATTAAGGTAGATTATTCAATAATATACAAAAACACTGGTGGGAGTAAAGAATGACCGTAAACAAATTGGAAGGTTTTTATGATCTCTAAATTATTTTGATTCCTTCATTATACCACATTCAAGATTCGAATTTTCTCGCTCTAAAAGAAAAAATCAAATGAAATAAATTTAGCTTTACCGTTGATTCTGAATTTGATGAATATTGATAATTATAAATAGTGTTACAGCTAGATTCTGATCCATTTTTTAAAATATGCAATATCGTGCCCATTGAACTCAGAGCACGTACACGAAAAATACGGTATTTCAAATTAATACTAATTGAAATTCGAATTTTTATAAACTCACGATACAGTCCTGTTATTATGGAACTATCCGAATATACTGTTAGAAATGTTGTAATTTGTTGCATTTTCGATATAGTAAATTGGATTCCTTAACCGTATTGAATTTCTTCGTGAACTTTAAACCGCCACGAATCGAATCAAATTTAGATTTATCGGCCTACTTTATCGCGATTTAGATAGCCACGACTTCCATTTCATAATCGAGATCTGTATCTTGTCTTAGTAGTTCCATAAACTAGACTTTTTGATTTTTTTTAAACGGATTTCCTTTGGTAGTGCGTTTCGGTTAATTAAACAGAATGATTTGACAACTTACCCAAATGCGAAAAGGAGTAGTGGACAGTGATTTTTAATCCTTCCTGTTGAGTCGCTCACACATTTAACATATATTAATAATGCACGTATTTTTACTACAAATTAGAAATTACCACGAAGTAAAAACAAAATTGTTACAGTACGCAGTATTCCCATATGATGTTTACTACAATGTAAATTTACCTCCAGTATAATATGCACATATCTTTACACTATTGGGTACTATGCCACAAATACTGGAAACCGTCTTAGCATAGTTGTAGTACGAAATTGGAATAAATATGCTAGGAAGGGTTAATATGTATTCTGAATTTTACAAAGAGAAATCGGCATTCTTCTATATCCAAGTTCACCTAAAGCTCTTACAGCTCGTAGCTTCTTAATGAGCACGAACAATTGCTTCCGATTGATGTTTGTGAGTGAAAAATATATTAATTTTAGTATGAACGTAGAGATGGCAGTGTTTTACGAAGTTTAATTAGGGATTTATTTTTAGGGTAGAATTTTTAAAATGTGATTGCCTTAGACCCTTAGAGAGATAACCGTATGTTCCATTTTACTTTTATTTCAATTTAATTAAATAAACTTGGACCACTATTCGACCGAATGGAAGCTTTCTCCGCATTGATTATTGCAAGACTTAGACTATTGTTTCTAATACATAATACAGTATCGTCTGCATATTGCAAACATTCAGAAAATGAGCGAACCCGGTATTGAGCCCTGTGGTACTCCTTAACTTACCGGTTGAAAATTAGATACCTATATTGTCGTTCACCTTTAGTGCTTATCTGTTTCTGAGGTGCGACGAAATAAGTTCATACCTACTACATACTATCTATACCTTATCCAACGAGAGAAAGGACTTGGTTTGCGCATTGCAGATTAAAGTGGGAGGAAACTGGGATCAGGTATTCATCTATAAAGAGGTACCTTTTATAGGTATCGGCGCAAGGTATGACTTCGTCGAAGTAGGAGTAATGAATAGGCGGCGATTCAACTGAAACATTCGAATTTTTGTCCGAGCGCAAGTCCTTTCTCTCGTTGGATAAGGTATAGGTAGATATTTAAAATTGTGTTTATTAAAGTTGAATGTCAAACGCGGTGAAAAGTTTGAGTTAAATTTAAAATGACACTAAATGATCACCATTGTAAAACCATTGTAAAGTATGAATTCTTATTCTTTCGAAAGCCAAGCTGGTTTTTAGAAAACACACACACTATAATTACGCGTTAATTTTATTCCTTGTTAAATCATGCAATATTATTATCGCATTTACGAATTTTACCTACATGTTTTTTTTTGCGAAATCGTCGAAGATGTGTTCATAAAGTAACTAAAAAAGCGATTATTGGTAGTACAGAAATTTAAATTGTTATACATGAAATTTCAGTGTCCTTAAACAAACATATTGAAGAATACGTAACAAACAGCTTACTTGTCTTTTGAGTGGCGAAGAAAATTTTGTGGAATTGTAACTGCGTAGGTTTTTCAGTAAATTATTAATTCAAACCTGTTGTCAAAGTGAATTTTAATATTCAAATCTATATGGAGTTGGTTGATCTAACCTTTCAGTTTCTAGTGTAAAAGTGATGTGCTTATATTGCTAAAAATTCATTAGGAAATGGAAAAGAACTATTAAAAATAAGCCAAAATTTGGTCGCCATAACAAAAAGTTTAATTTAAAGCCATATCTTTTTGTAAATAAAATTTGTTGTTAAACATAAAGCAATTTTGATTTACAATACATAAGGATCAGTTCAATCCAAATAAATGATTTATAAGAGGAACATACTCTTGCGGTAGTATTCTGGAAAACATCGAACTAACAAATTTGCTGTTATTTCACTATTGTACAGATTTTAACTTGGCTATTAATGTAAGAAATAATTCACAAAATCGCCCTCCTAATTTATATTTCAATTTTTTAGTGATTCTTGACCAGACAGATAAATAAGATTTCGAGCTTATAAAGGGCGATGATGACTTAATAACATAATGATGAAATGGACTTATGAAATTACATGTTACAAGTTAAAATTCATATGTTCATTTCATTATCACGATATTAGGCCTTCATCACCCTTTATAAGGTATGTAAGTGAAGTCTCATCTTATTTGAGACCTAAAGCAGATACCGTTATTTGAAAAGTGTACAGATTTTAACTTGTTTAATTTCGAAGAACTTTTAGCAGAACACTTTGATTTGTGCTGTATATAGGGTGGTTCAATTTTTGGCTAAAATGTGATTCGGTGCATTAATATATGAAACTACAGATCGAATAAATGGCATAAGAATCGCTTTTCATTATAAAATTGAATATCGGAAAGGTTTATACCATATCGGGATAAAAGTTAACGTTGTAAGTCTATATTTATTGTTATAATTCAATTTTTGAGTAGTACATTTTTGAAATTTTATTTGACCAACTAATTTCCTAATATCATTGTCAAAGAATTTACTCGCATCATTACCGTTTCGCAGTTTGCAGTTTTTTTCTTAATGAACTAAAATAAGTGTAGTTGCGTATGAAAATCCTTAGATTGAAGTTATGCTTAACACAAAATTTAAAAAGAAATGGTTGTGTCGATAAAGTTCTGCTATGCTTTTAACTATTTTGGATTTCCACATTAAACAAATTCAATTTTTGAATTTTTAAAAATATCAACAGTATCTAATTCCTCAAAAAATACTTCTGAGCACAGCAAAAGTAAAAATAATATTGCTGAACTTTAAAAAGAATCAAAATTTAAATGGCAACTTTATGAGCCAATGGGCACTATTGGATACTCTGTATAAACTTTTTTTAGGATTATAAACAATAGAGGTATATTTATCTATTAGCATATAAATGTGAATAATCTTCCCTTAAAATTTCTGGTATAAAGAATGTCCACTACAATTAAATAAGGACAAAGACCATATATAATAAACTTTATAACTTCCTTTCCAAAGCAGAAATTCTATCGTCTTGATAAGAATCTACATATTAATTATGTGCATTTTAAGTACGGTCTCATAAAATAGCTACCGTAAATTCTAGAAATAACCTACCTTGTAAATAATGTCCTAATAGTAAAATCCGAAAGACAACTGCACGAACACGAACTGATACAAGACCACTTGAAACTAAGACAAATTTCCCAAACTTTCTTTATCAATTATGTAGACTTGTTTTGGTACACATGCTTACTTATCAATATTGAGAAATTGCTCTATATCGACTTCAATTTTTATTACGACAGTTTGGAATGTTATTTCATATTGTTTTATAATTCTCATTACAAGTGATTTCGCCAAGTACGTGTGGTACTAAATATTTTGTAATACATAGTCATATAATTATGCCTAAACGCCTCGATTGGTAAGATCTGGAACTGGGAAAATTTGCGGTTTCAGAACCACGTGTTTATTTACAGAGCTCTGCAGGACATTTAAAATATATATGAATATAAATTATTACGTATTTCGATTAATTAAAAATAATTAGGGATTTCTAATTGCTTTTGTAACATTTTTAACATAAATTGTAGATTAGTTGTGGATTAAACCAAGATTACCTTAAAAAATGTAAATTTATATAAGCGGTTTTCAATAACTTATAAATAACGAACGATATTATATGCATATTGGAAAAAAAGTTCATACAAATGGGAGATTTAAAACTCTTCCTTAATATCCTGTCAAAACCGGTATTGTAACCTAACTTACAAAAACATGGCGTCTACATCGCTTGTTGACAGAACAAAATAAAGTGTCCCTTTTTCTTGCGTCGAATAAATTATAATCGTTTAAGTTCGCAATGGGTCGTGCAGTTTTAATACATCCTTGTACCAAATAAAACACGTTTTCCTAGATTTCTTGGGAGGTAAATGATATGTAATTAAAAAAGAAAGCTTAAATTAACTATTAAGTAGGTACCAATAATTGCATTGTATTTTATGGGTGATTTCTAAAGAAAGTACTTATCTGTACCTTGTAAAATGTGAAAATTCAACAGAAACAGGTGTTTACATAAACACTGAAACTGTCAAATATATCAGTGTCATATCAGGTAATTTGCATGTCAACAACACTATCTCCTTGACAGAGATAATGTTCAGTATTATGTTTCGCGGTTGCCTCTAGATATTGGTGAACCCAATGTGGCAATTCCGATTAATTTTTATTATGATAGTAAATCCGCGAGGAAACGGGTTAAGATTAAAATGTAACGTCAAGTTGACAAACCACATTCAGATGAATGGAGGAGCGAACTGACAGTGTCGCAGCCGTTCACTTTAAACACATAAAAATGGTAATAATAAAAGTAATAATAATAAGACGAATAGGTGATTAATCGGAGGACAGCTCCATATTGTTTAAGTGCAAGTTATTTTTAAACGATTTTATTGCTCGTAAGTTCATACTCCTACATTCCATAATGATTAAGACCGGAACAAGTTTAATACCATGATTGACAGTCGTATTCAGACTGATTGAGATGTGGCTATTAACGCGTGTTGTTAATTCAGCTCTTTGTTCGTGTGGAAAAAATTGTATTGTATCATACCTATTGTAGGGATAAGACGTATATAATGGCTGTTTTATGACTCGTGCATGTGCAACCACCCATACTTATAGCATTCTTTCTTTAGTTAACATTGAAGTAATTATAGAGTATCAGCATAAGAGTAATTAACTAAACATTTTCCTTGTACAAATAACGTTGATTATATCAATAATAATTCATTACTACCTTGAATTACTGTCGTCTAACTGTGAATAACGGGACGTGTAATAAAGGCATTAAAATTGATTCCTTATCGATAAAATAGGAATATAGGTAATGTGATGGTATATTTTTACTATCGCAGTAAAAAGTATAGTCCGTTCACTTAAAGGGCTGAAATTTCAAAATTTTAATGAACTTTGGGGTAAGTACGTATTAATTGATAATTAATTAGTTGTTCTTTACACCAAAGTACTAATAAAACGCGTGATTTTTCGCAAAGCTCAACTTTACATGTCCATAAGCACTTTATTTTAAAAAAAATTCATACACTTTAGTGATGAAAAAATTTTGGAATTATCTTGTTCCATTTTGGGGTAATTAGCAGAGAAGCAAAAACGTGGCAACGCAGCTACTATAGAAGAAAACAAGTTTATTCTTCTTTTAAGATGAAGGAAATAACGAACGTGAAAAATGCGTATAATACCTACATACTGTGTGAAAACATCCTTTAGATATTTGTTTTTTTTTGTAAATTAACCAATATTCTACTCCCGGAAAAAGATGCAAAATAGCCTGCGGTTTTCTGTGACGTGCGGCAAACGTGTTTTCTGATGACGATAATAACAACTTTAATGGCGATGAAGATATGGATAATGATAATGAATGTATATGAGTTGAGTAAGTAATGAAATAATTTCATGCATAGGTATATTACTTAATTGGTTAATTGTGTACTTAATATATAAGAATCATCCCTCGCAACCTATAACCCTGCTATGCAAGACAAGACTTATACACACACCAGTTTTCAAGTATCTCTTAAATAAGGGAATGAATATGTCTGTCACTTTTGTCTATAACCTTCGTCTCTAAAATGTACAAAAATAGATAAAAAAGCATCGACATACACACCATCACATTTGAATACACACTTTTGTAAAATTTCAGTTAAAAAGCGCGTTTTGCGTGCATATTTCGCTCTATTTTCCCAAATTGAACAAAAATTCTGAAAGTACGTACTCGTATACACATAAGAAACGTACAGAGGAATAAATGTAGTTAATGTAGGGTACAAGATGTTCGCAATGGTTTTTTCATATAAAAATAGCTGATAATTACCTCAAGCTTTAGTTTTTAGTCTAAGTCTCTAAGTTGTCCATCTGCGTTTGATAATGGATCTTAGTCTAGTACCAAGTGTCACATTTTCGATCATACCACTTATTTCGAAATGAAAATTCCCAAAAATAAGACCCAAATGGAAAGGGTTTCAAGGGCGAGCAATTGCGACAAAAATGAAGATGAAAATAATAAAGAGATATTCGGAAACATTTTAATCATGCTGTTCTGTCTACTTTATTTTCACCATTTTAATTTTTTTTGTAAAGTTATTAATATATGCTCGTTTTTTGCTAAGATTATGGATGCCATTTCCGTTTATATTGAATTAAACCATATTTCAAATGTTTAACTGTTGAAACCTCAAAATACGTTGATACCAATTTAGTTTGTGTGTATTAGAAGCATAAGTTAATTAGTATGTCTGAGCTTACGCTGTATGGATACCATTTCTATTTTGACTTCAGTAGTGTTACCACACCACTTCTGCCGAATAAATTGACATTTGTCATTATCATTCTTTGACGTTTGATTTGTTTATATTTGTTTCTTGATTTTTTGTGTTAAATTTGTTGTTGACAAACTAATATATTTTGTGACAGGTCATGAAAGTAGTTGCTGATTTAATATTTTATCTTGATTCATACACTTTGGACGGCGGCCATATCTGCAAAGATTCGCTGGACAAACTGTATGAATGCAGTATAAAAGCGCCACTGAACAAAATTCTCCGTGCCAATTATAGCTTTAAATAGATAAGCACAGAGAAGATCGTGTAGGTCATTGTAGCTGATAGGGTCCTGGGAACCAGACGACAAGTATTCAGTAAACGGTAGGAGCTGGAACTCCGGGTAGACATTGAAGATATGGGGACCAGAACGCATGGGTTATCGACTAAAGTTAAAGTTAAAGTTAGCTTAATTGAAAGAAACTGCATCAAGCATCCACTATCTTCTGAAACAGTTAGAGTTGGTACGAACTGGCTCAGAGGATTCCGAAAAGACCTGCTACCATAATCACAAAGGGAATTATTGCAAGTCGTCCATGATAAAGATAGTGGACCCGTTTATCTATAACAAGCAGCACAATTTTACCGTAAGAACTTAATGCATTTTAAAAATGATGAACTATACTTACAAAAAAAGGGATCCACGCGAAAAATAATGTAAAAATCAAAATGACGCATACGACCGTATTTGCCGCACAAACAAGCACTAAATCGGTAGTCAAGGATTATTTCAATAAATCACAACCTTACAGTTATTAAAAATAAATTGACTGTAGAAATGGTAATTATTAACCGGTAGTAATCTACCTCTAATTGAGGACCAATATATCCTCTTGTAAACATTTTAGATTTGACGAGTAACAAAACGTGTGGGAGTGTAATATATCTTTCAAGTTTAGTGAGAAGAAACTAGCACCAATAGACATAAAAATGCCGAAGATGGTCGTTAATCAATGACAGTTAAAAGAAAATTAATTGATTGTAAAAATTACATTTATGTACTCGTGTAAATTTCACAAATTTACACCAAGGTATATCAAGTTTGGTAACCTATTACTTACAGTATAGGGAGATTAGGGGCGGAATTTCGTAAATTAATAATAAGGTGTAGGTTTTTGAAATGTTCGGAATAGCCTTTTTTGGAATTTGAAATATAAACAGAATAATTAAATAAATTACAATCGTGGACATCGTCGTCTATCTAAATCATCGTTAATTAACATTTTTATGCGATACGTCTTTATTTATTGAAATAACTGTTCCATTGGAGAATTAGGAAATAATATATGCTAGTACTAATTTTGGCGAGATTATAAAAATTCACCGATTGCATAACATTATTTTATGCATATTACATTTTGGGTTTGTGCGCTTGAATTGGTCGTATATAACAGAAAACATGCAGCTCACACTGTTTTCTTTAACATTATAAATTCTGTAATTTATTCTAACAAGGATCCACAATTATTGTTAGATGCCCAGCCGATTATCAGTGTTTTTTTACAAATTAAAAGCTTTTTTATTAGCTACTCATCAACTGTAGTAGAAATACTACGGTAAATTTATTCACCGCTTTCTTGTTAGTGCGGTAAACTGTAATGTAATTAAACGCGCGCGGTAAGTATTAAGTAAATTAAATAAATTTGCTGGAAAATTAGATAAAAGATATAATGGTCATGTAATTTTACTCTATGTGCACATAGCAATAGTCGATTAAACTATAATTTCACGCTCTATGATCATCGTGTGAATAAACTCGCTCGTAAAATATTCGCGAATGAATAATTGTTTCTTAGGCGATTTTATTACCTTAGGCGTATTTATAAATGTAATGAATAAATTTCACCAATTGTCGGACGAGGTTGTGCGCAACTCTCCTTCGTCCCCTTCACATATACTTATGTACATATGAACTTTGACCTGTTTCGTCTGGATGCATCCCCTCTTGTGATTCGGAGGTTCCGATGTCTATCCACCTCTTAGGTGGGTTGGGGCAAGATCTTCTGGATTGAGAATTGAGATCTCTGAAAAACTTTTGTTATTCTAGTCCCTCCAATTCTTTCTCTATTTCTGATCCATTTTGCTACACCCGTTATGTGTAGATATTCCATTATACGAGACATATCTACAATATATTTTCGAAAAACTTACAAATTCATATATACATATAGTATACATCAAACACTATTTTTCAACGAAATCGTCTTCTTTTTCAATACACTTTGTGAGTTTTCTATAATTTAATTTAAAAAGTCTCCAGTCCATCGTTTGACGATACTTTTGGCCTCACCGTCGCGTCGGTCGAAAATCTTTTTCCATCAATAAGCAACTCCCCAAAGGTGAAAAAGGGAAAATCCAAGGTGCCAAATAAGAGCTGTGAGCGGGCCGAATGTGTTGATTCATTCAACAAACACATTCCCTTAGTTAACATTTACCTTCTTTTGTTCTGTATCGTCTTTAAATAAGTAAATTAAAGCTTTTACAGTACCACGAGCTATTAACTGTTTCCCCTGCGACAAAAATTCAATGAGGAGAATTTTTTACGGTCCCAAAAAATAGAGGCCATCACAACCGCTTTGAATTATTCGCAGGTGGAGGGGAGGAATGCTGGAACTGCAGTTCACTGCATCTCTCCAAAGTCCAACGTCTTCAAGAATCGTTCAGTTCACAATCGTTGCGGTCACGATTGATGGACAGATGAACCTTTGAATCGATAAGCGTCTTCTTTCATCAAGTAACTTTCTTGGAAAATCTAGCAAACAGATTTATATGCCATTGCTCCATTACTACCTCTGCCCTCTTCCACGCCGTTGGGTAGTATTTCTTATGCAGATTGCAGGTAGTCTTCCTCCGCTGATGCGGCCCCTGTACAGCCATTGGTTTAGCTACCTCCGGCCGTATCCCATCTGACCCATCGCCCGCATTTCCGAAACGCTGTTTTCTCCTTCCTCCATCGCCATCTGCGGTCTCTTATGTTGGGGAAAGAGGGATGCAACTACGTTATCGAATTCTTCTGAGGGCATACCTAACTGCCCTACTTTCGCTATTTATTTTCGTATCCCCTAACCCAGACATTCTGGTCGACCTTCTCTACTACTCCACCAGCATTCTCTCTTTTTCTGCTTAATACTTCTTTTCAGTTCACCCCATACTGCCTTAAGGTCCCGCTCTGCTGTCTCCATAGTATTTCCTACTCGCCTTGCCCTTAACATTATCTTCATTTTTCTTAATGTCCCATTCTCAGTGTTCCACCAGTAGGAAACCAGTCTTCCTGGTTTGGGAGTAAATGTCAACGCCTGGAGACAGAAACAATGAACACGGATTATTTGTTACAGATGATTTTTCAATGTATAAATTTTTATTGTCATTAAAGTTTGATGACTAAAATAATGTCACTTATCCATTCCCACCTACCTACTTAAATACATACATACTTATGATTCATCGTTTGTAATAACTAATAAGGCTTATTGTAAATCTATGTGATTGAGATAGGAGGGGTTTATATAAAAGAGATGTCATTAAGGCTTGAATACTTTGGGGTTGTTTATACCAGAAATAATACAATATGATATTAATGCTAATATAATTAAAATGATTTGTAAAGCATACCCACTTCCTTAATTACTTATACCTATGTGATTGTAGCTGTAGGGCACTTTTTCATTTGCATTTACAAAGAAAAGACATACGGCGTTTACATAAATATGAATGTAAGGTGTATGTGCGAGGCATTTCCTTTTAAAGAAATGATGTGTTATGCCGTATTAATTTAATTAAATATATTTTAAAGCTGCGCTAAAGGCAAAATGTAAAACTGATTAATAATGGCATAAATTCTTAGACAAAATAATGTTTTTGTCGGATTTGTCGACATGAAGCATAATAAATTACGTTTTAATCGAACTATAAATAATAATAGACATCAGTTTAAGCACATTTATCGAACGAAAAACATTGTGTTTTTGTAAAGTATGTTCTCTGAATCGAGTTGAGGTTTATAGCAAAACTATAAAAAACATTAGCGTGTATACTGTATAATGATCAATTAATGCACTTTGTACCAACAGATTTGTTTATGCAAGATAACAGCAAAAAAAGAAAAACGGTACCGCAATATATGATACTTAAAAAACTTCGCGAGGAAAGAAGATTAAATGAAGTAAAGTTAAAAGATGCATCTGCAGGCTGAAAAATCTGTGTGGCGTTTAGATATTTTTTCCGAGTGACTCACTTTATACAAGTCAACAGAAAGGATAACAAGCTCTTGTACTTGTAACTTTCGTAAAATAGTTCAGCAAAATGTTTGAAACATACTTATTTGTAGAATAGCTCAGTCTTCGTTCAGCTACCATCCCTAGTATCTATATCCCAATATTGTGAAACTGTTTTTGTAATACTCCTTGGTAATCTCTCGTAAGGGTACATAACCATGGGAACCATCAGAAGTATGTATAAAACGGTTAGGTTTATCTTCGAAGCTCCTTGTTCTACTTGCCTGGTGCTATAATTTCCAGCAGAATAGCTACCAGCTACAAAATTTGGTTTATGATAATTTGATTACCTATGAGTATGACCGTGCATGTATAGCTTAAACTCCGCTCAAATGCATTAATAAATGATTCACAAAATAATATGCACATATAATATAAAATTGAACATTTTTAGAGCTGAGGTTTCACTATCAAAAGTTTTAAAACATTCAAGCGTTGAATTCATAAAAAGGAATACTTACACTACTGCTCATAACAGCACAATTTGAATGATGAAAATCCCAATCTCATAAAAATCATTCACGCTTAGACACGTTATGCCACTTTCTACACCGACACAAGAATAAAATAATGCACAACATTACAGAAAGGTTCTGGTGAAGCAGTAGAAGCTGCTAACTGGAAAGAAACAAAATCAGGTTTAACCCCATGTTAAGGGACCACAAACGAATTCGCACTCACATTCATTCTAACACAAGTTTTCCATACTAAAACTCCAAACTCTCTCAAACTTCGATAGAATAGGACACTTAGGAAATTGCATTGGAAAGAAAATGAAGGACCAACCAAAACGCCCGCAAACACTCAAAACTCAGTTTTAACATACTCAATACTATGTACTTAGTTACCACCCATCGAGAATCGCCTTATTTTCAGAATAAATAGTTTTTAGGGACAAGACAAATCATCAAAAGAACGAAATGATATACGTGAATGGCTAGGATGAGGTTGAAGTAATGGTATAATTATAATGCACTAACAATAGGCTGAGATAAGACTACTATATCAACTTGAAGTTATTCTTTTCTAAAATAAACCTCTGTATTTGCATCTTCAGATACATTTCCTTGCGGTGGTAACTGCTTCAGCTACAAGAGATGCAAGATCAAGAGGTTGTAATCATCTAATTTTGTATACAAATACTATAACCGATGTTTAGAGTTGCAATTTTGATTTAATCACTACGTCAAAAGATATTAAGAATGTATAAGTGAACTAATGATTGACAGCATACAAATTGCGCATTCTGGCAAGCATAGAACATCGCCATAGTGTGACTTAACGGAACAAAACCAAAAATTATATAAAATGGCTGCCAGGAAGCCACAAGATTTCTTTCCTACACGCAAAAGCAAATTACCTATTTCCTGACACTAGCACAAATTGGATATCCACCCCGTCCAGAACACTTACCTATGTGAAGCCCTTATGCCATATATAATTTCTAAGAGATACTAAACAATAAGGAAAAACAAATTTTGTTTTCAATTATTGTGATGAGGGTAGGTATAGGTATGTACGAGAGAATGAAAAATAAATAAATTAAATAGCAGAGGTGTCCAACGTGTCAAGCAATACCCTAGACGACGGCCGTGGATGAAGCATTATGAAGCGAACATTATTAAAGATGACAGTATTGGTGAAAAAGAAGGGTACCAGATTAGATAGAAGATTTGGTATGTGCTGAATTAAACAACGCAACGTTACAAAAATTTACCTCAAATCCAAGATACGCTCGATACAAATAGTATTCAAGCTTGGACAATGGACATGGAGAGCGAGTTGGTGTCTCACCGTAGAGAAAAGGTCGTCTTCGGTATAGGATCGGGTTTATAGCAATTCACCGCAGCCTTTTAAGACATTAGTGGAAATGGTCTTGAGAGGTCTATCCTAAAAAACAACCAAAGAATAAACATGAGATAGTAGACTTGCTGGGTATGTACAGTACAGTTATCATGAATTTGCGGATATTACGGAACCACTTATAATAATAATAATAATAATAATACACTGTTTGTATGGTCAACAGTTTTTGATTAGAACTATTGTGCCGCAAATTTAAAATAAGTCAAATTTCTGGTGAAGAAAAATTGTGGTTAGGCAAAGATTGTTGAGTACACTAACTGTACAATTTACTCAAACTTCTCCTAACGTAAGTGGAGACCACCTACGCCTGAGACACCGTTTCTTATTCTGGTTTTTGATTCAGCAAACTACCTTAAAGTTCCATAAATTACAACGGATAAAGAGTCTATGAATAAATTTTATTGCAAAATGTAATAATTAATAATTCATTCAGATGAAATGATTCAGATTTATCGTGGCCAATCAAGTTCTTTTCCTGTTTATTGTCGTAGCGTAGTTGTAACGATTAAAACGATTAACTTCAGTAATTTCACACATTATCAAGCAGCCGTACAAGTGATGACAGCATCGCCAGTGAATTCATTTGATGCAATGTTAAGAACCGCTCCGTGTATTTAATTGGCCGTAATATACACATGTTATTTGTCTGTCGCCGAGGGGAGTCGGTCTTTACATTATGTAAGAGATGTATCTGAAGTTATAATAATCACCTATTTAAACAAAACCATAACGATAATAATGCCATTTTTTACATGCTGCTGTGTACTGTATCAATACATAGAGTTTAATGGCATCGTAAATTGTAAATGCGTTGGGGAAGGGGTGGAGGGGCAGCAATTATTTGATAGTGGAGACGTAAGATACACAGGACGGTAAATTTTAATAAATAGAAGCTGCGTGGTCCCCAGTAGAATTGATTAATTGGACAATTATTGGTTAACTACTGACGTGTGTGTGGTCTGAAATCTTTATATTGCAGGTACTTCGGTTTGTATTTTTGCTACCGAACCATTTCTACGTCAGACAGTAATAACCTTTTAATTACTGTAATACGAAGAGGTCGCGCTTTTATTTTTTTCCCCAACAGATAAATGCTGCACGGCCGTTTCCCTATCTCTATCAATGTATGTATAAATGGTTTCAATCTAAACTGCAAATCCTACTCATCAAATTCCAAAACGAAGAATTTTTCCACGTTTTGTAATAGTGTTTTAAGTTTTCAGAACAAAGTAAGCAATCCGAAGTTAATTCAAATGCCAAGCTTTTTAGCTTATTGTTGTAATACATCAGTATTTTTAAATTAAAATCGTTTGAGAGAAAAACAATAATATAAGTAGCAAATTAATAGATAGTAAAGCACTAAATGTTTCATAAAAAATGTGAAATTCTATTCGAAACCCTTAAATATACATTTTCTCTCCTTTTTTTACACTTCCGTGGCTCAAATTTAGTAATCTCTATAATGCCAACATCAAAAGGTTTCGATTCAAATTTGAAATATGCAGTACTTAACTCACAACGTTCAAAATAAAACTGAAAACTTACCTGAAATTTATATGGCACGCTCGAATTTGAAAAGTTTTTAAATTGAAACTACCACGAATTAAGTACACAATCTCACTGTCATTGCAAACAATAGAAAACGAGTTCTTATGCAATAAACGATAATTTCAATTAAGAAGTTGTTGTCGATTAGAATCTTCACGTTGTGCATGTGTCTGTTCGAATAACAACAATAACAGGATTGGTTTGACCAACGGACGGACGCAACACGGGTTGAGCGCGCACTGAATCCTTTTTGCCTCTGTTACTGCTATTTGTGGAGGAGAGCTTTTAGATTTAACTTAACGGTTAAAAGCTTTGTTCAATTCAGATTTTCTAGGTGGACATTACTGATTTAGTGGACGGTTTATCATTTTATAGTAATCTCGAACGGTTTGAAGTTTTAAATTAATGTACGCCATTTTAATATTTATGTACCGATAAAACACTCTTTTCGAAAATTATACCAGCTTTTAAAATTCTTAATTCGACGTTCGCATCATCTAAAAAATAACACAAATTTAAGGAATTTCATGCATGTCAGAATGTTCAGAACACGCTTAATTTTGTAATCTTAACTAGAAAATAAAAAAAAACATGAGAGAAGTCGAATAAAAATATTCAAAATATGCAATATCAATCATCGGATATGTACATATTTCATAATGCCCTTGATATGTTTGTCGTCAGCGGTTCAATTAAGAATTAATCAGCACGATTTTTAAACAAATTTTACTTCGAAATATTGACATTACGGCTTTTTTTTAGTAAAAAAGGAGTAAACAAGCCCTGATAGCCCAGTGTATAAATGTGCCAGACTACGAGATGGCCCCTTGGAGGCGTCTCTTGCGTAACTACAAGCTAACATCAAGTTTTATCTGGCCTTATAATTGGCCTGGATGCTTAAATTTAGTACTGCAAGTGGAACAGGCGAGTCTAGGCCAGAAGAAATTGGATTTCAGATCAGTTGGATTAACGTATTGGCTTTCTCATTGCCTTTTATTCTCGCACATCCTCCAACCATGTAGCTCGGAGTTACTAGCTATTTACTGTAATATGTGGTTATTCCTACCAGTTGAGTCGAGTTCTGCATGGACTAGACTAGAAGTTTAGTTCTTTGGTATAAACGCCAGTGTCTATACCGGCTATTGTTTTAGATTCAACCGTAAAGATGGGTATATCACTTTGGGATGCCACTTACGCATAAAAATACTTCCCTTTTACTTCGTACTCGGGAAGTAAAAAGTATATCAGTTCATCTCTACTATAAATTGAGCAACGAGGGGATCCGATCTTCCCTCTGGATAGGTAATTGCATGATCGTATCGCCTAGAATACGAGATCCTGCCTCAATACCTTTGTATTGGCTGCCATCATGACCTGTTCTTCCAGGCGCAGAACCAGAAGTATGTGCTTTGGCATTAAAATGCGGGATTGTGAAGACTCCGATAATCGTGGAGTAGTGGACTTATTAAGAAAATAGTCACTTGCATCACTAGAAGCTACGGGGAAATAATTTATCAGGTTTTTCAGCGAAATATGTTTTATTTCTGTTCAATACACTTCGTCAAAAGTTTTTCCAATTTTTTGACCCCCTTCGATTTATTAAAATCCCCACATCGACATTTGCTTGATTTAAAAACAGGAAATATTCACTGGAGACTAAATTTCTAGAATATTGCAGATGTGGAAGTCCAATTCATGAAATTGCACCAAAATAAGCGCCAAGTTCGTCGCTTGATAACTGCCATTTAGAGACCGATATTCCTCTACTCGAGCAATTGGTGAAGAAGGTCGCCATGCAACGGAATTTTTCAGTTAATATCATGTCGTCCGCAACTTGTGCGGAGGTGGTTGGAACACAGCTTCTGCCTCACTTACAAGAGCTCGAGGATCTATTATTCCACCATGTCGTGATATACCAAGTTTTCCTTGAACGTCTTTGAACCGGCTCAGATTGCGTTGGCCTCCAAGATCTCCAGATCTTTCTCCCATTGAACACGTACGGGACAAAATGGGTAGAAGATTGTAAAACTTTCAGCGTCCTCCTTTGACTTTGGAGGCTTTGAGCATGCAACTTGCATGGGAGGCAATACTCCGCAAAGATCCGGAAATTCCAACTCCTTTTTGGTGGTGCAATGCTTATGTGACTCACTATGTCTTCAAAGAAAGGGTTATCCCACAAAATATCCATGTGGATATAAAAAATGTGTTAGGGGAAGACGTCTCTTCAAGTAATAAAAAATGGTGTGGAAGAACCACAACGAGTATTGTTAAGGCGCTCATAAAGAGTCTGAGAGATGGGTGACATTTGAATAAAAATGTCAACTTATAGTCAATATAGGCAAATCTCGCGTAATCTTATTCACCATTTGGTGACCGTTTTCGAAAGCTTCGTGTGTAGTCTTCGGCCCGAAATATTAGTGCCATAACTTTCTGGGATGCTGAAAGGATTCTGTTCGTAGACTATTTACAAAATAGTTATATCATTACTGCCCACTACTAAAAAGCGTCTCCGTGATAGCATCAAAGGAAAAAGCAGCGAATCCTTCTTTATCAGAACAATGCTGCGGCCTTTAAAAGTTTGGTAGCAATGAACACCATTTATGATGCCAAACTCATCTACTTATGGAACATCCAGCGTACTCCTCACATTTAACCCCAAGTACCTTTGCTTGTTCCCGGAAAATTTGAAAACGATGATACTGATGGAAGCCGTCATTAATTTCTTCCGAATCAGGATTCCGAACTTTTTAAAGAAAGTGTTGGAAGTGCCTTTCGGTTCATGGTAATTACATTGAGAAATACAATTTTTTCTATACCCTGACACGATTTCATCTGCATATGAGGTGCTAAAGTGGCGTACCGCAAATACAAGCTGAGTCAATCACAAACCAGTCAAGGGGGTACGCAAGGTGGGGCAAGGGGGGGCCGATGCGCCCCCTGGGTGCAAGACGAATTGTGCTAAATATTAAAATTTATGACTGGTCATATAATTTCAGGAGAAATTAAGCATTTCCTGGCCTTTCTTCTAAATAAATAGTATTTGTACCCAAGGGAAATTGTATGATGCTTAAATGTATTCAAAAGAATTGTGGGGTAACAACATAGGCAATAAATATTAAACACGTTTCCAAACAATTTTATTTTTTAGCCAAAAAGCTGCGTACGCCCTTGAAACCAGTATTTTACTCATTTTTCTATGAAAATGTCAAACGAGAAACTTACTTTGATGTTCTGCGTATTTAAACGGCTCGCGGCGTCGACAATGATTATGTTTAGCTATTATAGTAATCAGGTAATCACTACTTTGAGGGGTATAGAAAAAAATAGTTGTATTGTACGTCAAGGACAATAAATACTCTTCACCTCTCTACATAACAAAAAGATACGTTCGCCCAGTTAATGACAAGGCAGGAAACAGTTGAAAAATAGTACATTAATAAAGATTTTAATTACATCTACTACATACATTCGCTGAATTTATACTTGATCTCATTGTGGAAGAAATTAAAAAAAGAACAGATAAAAATAAACGTTCACTTGTGATCAATGGCTGTATTAATAATGGGATTAATTGTCACCGTTTTACTTTATGCTTAATTATAATGTCAAAAAGGCTTCTCCTTCTGTTTAAGTTGTTAAACTTTTTCGAAACATAAAGTATCTAACCTTCCTTCATTTTACCGCCAAGTTAAAATACGAAGGAACCTTTCGGCTTGAAAATTTATGACACATTTATATAAAACTGCCGAGAGTATTATTGTCGTTTTAAAATTTTTTATTACAACGGCCGGACACGAATATTCTTTATGATGTTTGTAATTACAAAGCTTCTACTACGACTACTGCTAACATTCTCATCTCAACTCCACAAACATTTTAATGAAGAAAAAAATCTTTCTATTCCTATTCGCATATCAAATTTCTTACGTATACCTTAACTACCTCCATTATTCTGGTAAAGCGCTTACCTATAATTATCGACTAGGATATTAGTGCGTACCTACCAATTAGGTTCATTAAAAATATCGAGAGATACATCAACGACCTCCGCACAAAACGTAACTGCTCTCTAATGGAGCATTTGCTGAATCAATTAAAGAACCGATACTCGGATGCACGAGGATATAATTCGTTCTTCGAGTACATAAAACACTACGAAACTACGATTTCCTGCTTTCTACCTGCACGATGTTTGTTTTCTTTATTTAAAGGACTACTACGTGGTGTATTGTTCTTGTTACGTTACATCGCCGGAAATTTATGTACTTGATTCGCACTTAAATTCCTAGGAGAAATGGAGTGTGACTTGAGAAAAAAATCAAAGCTGGATCGGTATCTGAGGACTCTTTTTAAGTCCAACTTAACTATAATAAATTAGCCGTTATCGAATCCAATGACGTCAAGTTGTTTATGAACTATGTGTGTTAGATAATATTAATTTATTACACGCACCATTTTGCCATGGTCTCAATGGTAATTTGTAATGCTATTCGATGTTAAGTTTCTTATGCACCATTTTATGGAAAACATGCACTTATTTTCAATTTGTCCTTTCAAGGCATAAGTGTGGTTAAATTGCAATGTTAAGATGTGCGATACTTTTTTATGTAAATTTGTACTGAATAATAATTATTAGCTCATGTAAATGGCGGATAATTTAGGAATATCTTATTATTGTTGCATTTTGCATCTACAATGCAATCAATCCTTGAAGTGCGATACTTTATATTAAATATACGAAAATTTAATCGCATAGTCTCAATGAACTAAGGCAGTCCATGGAATTTAGTTGTGGCTTTATTGATAGAACGTTCAACTCCTCTAGAACATCATAATATTTGTTGCATAATTTGTCGAAGTGTCTAATTGTGCTTTCCTTGTTAGTTTTGGTTTCGAATATATTTTCAGTATATGTTAAACATATTTAAGAACATCCTTAATATTTTAATTTTTGTTTAAAATGCATGGAATTCCATCATATTTTAATATTGTGACTAATTGTGCTTTTATTTAAACCAACATTGACCAATCAAAATAACCGCTTGTTAGTAGTAGTTATAAGCACATTGATAAATAAGTGAAAGTACTTAATTACTATTTATACTAGCCGAAAATTTTGAGCTGATTGAAAAGGTTTTAAATGATTTTGATCCTACTGAACCACAGAACCACAAGGAATTCAAGAAGCACAGGAACCTATAAAAAAAACGGAATCCGAGGAGATTTTGTTTTTATCACATCTCACTTTAGATGTACAATACTTCTGAAGCTATTTTACAACTGGAAAATAAAAGGCTCTCATTAAAGTCTATTAAAGTTGCAGAAAAGAAACAATTTATAAATAGATTAGGTAAGGTAAGTGAAGTTTTAAGTAAACACGTTAAAGGTGTTACAAAATGGAGACGCTGTAGAAGGAAGTTTACCTTTCAAAGTTTATTACATCATTATGGTCATCAAATCTAATACTTTATTATTTGAATAAAATTTTCACCCTCAACATATTATCACATTTAATATTAAACAAACCGTGATTTTCTGAAAATATTGTACAAACGAAATATGTATAGTCTTTGATCTTTGTTATTTTTAAATTCATATTTCTTTAATCGCGTGTTTTAAAGGTTTCTTGTACATAAGTGCATATTTGGAACATTTTTGCTGCATATTACATACATATTTTAAGATTTTTTAATGCATAACTATCCAAACCGCAATTATTATGTGAGGCCTATAATTTTCCATCTTATATATTACATAGGATGTCCATTGCAACTATGACCAAGTACATATCTTTTATTTTTTATATCCTAAGGCGTTAAATGCGCGGTTTCTATTTTAAACTAAACAAAAATTTCAACTTGTTTATCAAAAAAACACAATTCTAGATTTATAAACCTTTTTCATTTATCATTCTTCTAAAGTTATTAAAATATCCCACTAAGTTGCAATTAATTCCAGCAACATACGGCTTTACTTTTAATACTAAAATTGTGAGTTACGAAAATTTGGCTTGGACATGTACAAACTTCTTTTCCTTAAAAACTGGTTAAATGAAAGAACACAACATTTTTGTTTGTTGGCAATAAATAAACATAAGATAAAAATAAAGAATATAAGGAAAAATAGTGGATATGAGACATCTCAAAACATTGACTAAGAGAGTTCAAATTGTGCAAATGGTCATGAGTCAATAATTGTTTAAATGCTCATTAGTGATTAGTATAATTTATTATATTAAACGGTAATAATTCTGTTGTCTATGGCTATTTAGGTTAATATTCTTTAAAAATTATTTCAGTTTAGAATTAATGATATTTTAACCGTAGTGCCGCAAAGCATGATTACTTTTTGTAGTTTTGCACTCCAGGTGGTTAGTGATTTTTTGTATCAAAGTCAAACTAACACTTTTTAACTCCATCATTATTCATTTTAGTGAAGTTATAAATTTAAGTTCCACGCAACTTTATAGATTTAGTTATAGAATTTGTTATCAGATTTCTCAGTTAGTGGCATCTTTTTATTTGAGTAGTTAATTATAATAACAGTAAAAGAATTCATAATCTTTCAGCCTTAAATCCAAATACGGTACGCGTCCGCACTTTGTTAACTTTATTTTATTGTTGTAGTTTTGATTGGTATTTCAATATGATTACGTCACCTCTAGATTAACACGTATATTTATGATGAAGCTTTTATTCATGCACCTAAAAAGTCCTCATTGATATCTGACATATATTGTAGAAGATAGTAGAAAATTAGAAATTGATGTTTGTAATTACATCAACCCACGCCTTACATAATTGCTTTCAATGTGAACGTTTTTATGAGGAAAAGATGTGGCGAGGCTTGTAAAAATTTCTGAAAGTTGGACTGCTCGCGGAGTAGTATACCAATAATAAATAGGAATTTCACATTTAACCCACATAATAAAATAATAGTCTTTGTTAATCAGAATAAACGAAACCATTCATCAAGATGACTGAGTAACTTATCATCACATCCTGTCATTTACCTACATTCACTCGTTTTTATTTTCAGTCGCATTAACTAATAGATGAAAATTCCATTGGAAATAATATGACCGAAATGATTAATAAATTTTAAAGTCGTGCATCGAAGTTTTTCAAGATAAAATCTATAACCATCTACATACACAGCTCTATTGAAGACAAATTGTGCCCTTGTCAAGGCATCGGTAACCGTATAACTTAAAATCACAATAGGTGATACAAATAAAGCTCATTGTAGCTCTGGGGACAATTGAATATTTAAAGCATCTTTGCATAGATAAGGGATACAAGCAATTCCATTATACAAAAGTTTAAAATTAAGAGAATCAGTAAATCCGCCATCACATCTCTATAATACCGGTAAAAAGCACGAGAATAAGAATTTATTGGAAAATGTTCCAGACTGATACATGTTATTGTTCGTTGCTACCATCTGCAAAATCGCGAACGTTGCCAGAGCTTTAGAAGTCACGTTAAAACCGCCTCGCACCTAAAGAATGTACTGTGTTTATTGTAATTCACAAGATATTTATCGAATACTATTTTATATTTGCACATCTTGATGTGTATACATTCAGGTTAAAATCAATAAAATCATACGCTACTGCCTTTCAGTAAAATATATGCCATGACCGATATGTAAATGTGCTGCGAACCATCTTTTATTAATTTTTATTCAAATATATATTTATGGCTTAGTTGTTTCATAACCGACGGACCACTTCAGACATTTATTAATTCTTGCATGGGATTTTATTTTTTTATAGAATGCCGAGATCGTTCTAAAAGAAATGTCTTCTCTATGATTCATTAGTAAAATTAAGTTGTTCGCGAACACTCGGTCCGCTTGAACGCTAATGAAAAATACAATTTTTAGGATAACGACCTTGAGGAAATCACGCGTGTCAGATTGCATAATTGCCAATGAAAGAACAAACACTTTGGAGTAGGTATTTTAAAAGGTGACGATTTTAATGCCAATAAAATTGCAGTTTTGAATGAAATAGATGACCCGTGCTCCTTTATGGCCACGCACAGTTTAGGTCACAGTGTTAAAGGGCATAGGTCATACCCAACGCGACACGTGCCGCCAACTGTTGCATCTGCAACTGTATTTAATGGCTTTCCTTTGTGTTAAATCGACGAAAATTATTAACTCTACATGGAACCTAGCATCGAACTTTTCCACCTGGTTCACATTTGAAACGTTTCATAATTCGAAAATGGGCAGTTTGCAACACGCAACTTTTTTCCTTGTAAACTTCGCCCAATTATTTATGCTTTTCTTATTTATAAAGGAAGAACCGCTAAAAGTAAAACGTATAATGCACTGTTTCCGTAAAACGTTTGCTCATGGGGCATACCCAGATGGAATACTTCAGCTGCTCTATTTTTTTATCCAGCATCGAATATGTGTTTTTAAGGGGTCTAAGGAGTACAGATCATGATTTACCCTCTCATTGTTAAAAATGTCGCACCCCCAATAGTTCCATACCTACTTCTAGACTAACGTTCAATAAAGTGTCCAAAGAAGTCCTTGCAACGTGGTGGACGGTAGACGGCTATTACTTTGCTATCGTAACAAGGGAAGGATATGTGTATGTTACTCCCCTCAGAAATAACAATTCACACCGCAACCCCTGCAGTTCGGTGCACGGATTGTTCGTTAAAGAATCGAGAATATAAAGCCTTTCTCCACGTCTCTTTTGCGTGGAAATTCACATTTAGCTCACAACATTCCAAATGCAGCGCCTTGTGCCGCGGTGTTAAAGGTGACACACGTTGTGGTTAATACCACTTTAAAACAAAAGACTGGATACCAGTTCGAATTATAGGACCATTATGGTCTATTCACACATGTCAGTCACGTCTCAGTTCCATTCCGTCAAACAGTCTCAGTCACGATAAAAAAATCACGTCACCGATTTTAAGGTCTATTCACACATGTCAGTCACGTCTCAGTTCCGTCACCGTTCCGTCTCAGTCTCATTCGGTAAAGATTTATGACGGCTATTCACACATATCAGTCAATAATTCATATTTTTATGTAAAAACCCCACACTGTTTACGAAGAGACGTCAGTCAAAACAAGAAAATATCGTTGACGACGAATTAAAATTATGACTGAACGGAGACTGAAACGTGACTGACTGTAAAATCGGTGACGTGCCGGACGTGTGTGAATATGTCCGTTAAAATTAAAGGCAACGATATATTTTTTTATCGTGACTGAGACTGTTCGACGGAACGGAACTGAGACGTGACTGACATGTGTGAATAGACCTTTAAGGTCTATTCACACATGTCAGTCACGTCTCAGTTCCGTTCCGTCAAACAGACCTTTAAGGTCTATTCACACATGTCAGTCACGTCTCAGTTCCGTTCCGTCAAACAGTCTCAGTCACGATAAAAAAATATATCGTTGCCTTTAATTTTAACGGACATATTCACACACGTCCGGCACGTCACCGATTTTACAGTCAGTCACGTTTCAGTCTCCGTTCAGTCATAATTTTAATTCGTCGTCAACGATATTTTCTTGTTTTGACTGACGTCTCTTCGTAAACAGTGTAGGGTTTTTACATAAAAATATGAATTATTGACTGATATGTGTGAATATCCGTCACACATCTTTACCGAATGAGACTGAGACGGAACGGTGACGGAACTGAGACGTGACTGACATGTGTGAATAGACCTTTACAGTCAGTCACGTTTCAGTCTCCGTTCAGTCATAATTTTAATTCGTCGTCAACGATATTTTCTTGTTTTGACTGACGTCTTTTCGTAAACAGTTTGGGGTTTTTATAAAAATATGAATTATTGACTGATATGTGTGAATAGCCGTCACAAATCTTTACCGAATGAGACTGAGACGGAACGGTGACGGAACTGAGACGTGACTGACATGTGTGAATAGACCTTTATTATTACCAAACCACTCATCATCAGCAATTATTCTACTATTACTTATTATTATTACGACTTTAAAGTTTAAATTTTTACAAGTGTTTCATTCTTCAATTCGATTACATAAAACTGAATTTCTAAATTTGGCAAAACGAATATGTTTGGTTCAATCGCCCTTTTTCCAGCATGAATCCCATCTTTGTTGATTTTACTATAAAAGTTTTAATTTCTTTTTGAAATTAGTTGTATGAATTTCTCCATTTGTTATTTAGCTTGATAATGTTAAATAAAATACTTGATATGTAGCTAAAATCTTTATTACGAGTTTCTATGGCGATCGATTTCGGCAAGTTTTGCCATCATCAGGCCTAGCTGTAAGTACATGTGGTGTAATGGTATATTAATATAAGGTATGGGGGTTTTTTACCGTCTGGGTGAATTTTTGAGAGCATGAATGAATGTTGTGGTGAGTTCTTTGGTCAATCTGTAAAAGGGAGGGTTATTATATAAATGAAAATAATATTTAATAAGTCAGTACCTTTGTTGAGGGGTATATAAATGAAAATAATATTTAATAAAGTCAGTACCTTTGTTGAGGGGTATATAAATGAAAATAATATTTAATAAAGTCCCCCTCAACAAAGGTACTGACTTTATTAAATATTATTTTCATTTATATAATAACCCTCCCTTTTACAGATTGACCAAAGAACTCACCACAACATTCATTCATGCTCTCAAAAATTCACCCAGACGGTAAAAAACCCCCATACCTTATATTAATATACCATTACACCACATGTACTTACAGCTAGGCCTGATGATGGCAAAACTTGCCGAAATCGATCGCCATAGAAACTCGTAATAAAGATTTTAGCTACATATCAAGTATTTTATTTAATTCTTTTTGAAAATTGTTGTAATTACTTTCTGGGCTGAGAAGGTGCACTTTCTTATTTCGAATCATAAATACGGATCCACTTCTCGTCCCCAGTCACAAAAATTTCTACAAATCATTTTGACCAGAAAGGGCTAAAAGCTCTTTGATCTCCCATTAACTTCCGAGTTAAAAGTTTAGAAACTCATTTACTATAAAAATTCTGTGTAGCCATCCGACGATTTGTTTGATTACAGAAGCGGCGTAAGGCGTGGGCGACCGCCTACGGCCTCGCGATCCGAAGGGCCTCGCGTCTCGGTGGTTTAAGCAGCTTTCTTTCTTTAACCCATGGAAATATTTATCTAAGCGGCACCGCCCGTAAAGATTTTACTCATCATAAAACGATAAATCCCATCGGCTTGTGACTTGGCAAAATGCTCTTACAATACAAAATATGAGCATTTCAATTTAGATATTGCAAACATAGTAGTTGAATCCCTTTTCACAGTGGCGGAACTACAATGCTGCAGACCGTGCAATGCGCGGGGGGAGGGGGGGGGGGGGGGGCGAAGCTCGATGGGGTGTCCGTTTTTGAGAAATTTTGGGTAGCGATTCAAAATAGTTTTGCCTATTTCACCAATTAGAGCCGAACGTATGCAGGCGCCTTCATTCGGCTCATGTCAACGGCTCCATCTGCAAAAACGCTAAATCGACTTTTATTGATTATTGATCAGTCGCACCAAGTCGCAAGCTCATTCAATGCGTGATTAGATTATGTTTGTCACGAGTGGTCACGTAAGCGAAACCTTCGGTATGACACGCCGCCGCCGCACCGCGCAGGAATCATGTACCTTAGGCGCCATAGACAAATAGACAAATCTTTGGGTTCCAGACATAGGGCCCTGTTTTTAGGGATCCACCCAAATCTTCTTAAAAAAATGTAAAAGAAGCTTTTCCTTTTATTTTACAAAATGCGTAAATAAATATTAAAAAAGAACTTTTTTTAGTTGTGGAAATGGGGCCCAAAGATTATCTTGCGGGGGGACGAAATTTTGAAGTTCCGCCACTGCTTTTCATGTAAAATTCAATAACACCAACCATTTACCACGCGTTATAAATAATATGCATCAATCAGAAAATATCTCTGTTTAAAATATTTAAAATCTTTAGAAATTTTATTGTTTTGTATTGTCTAAGCAAGAAATGTATGTTTCTTTAATTATTTACTCATAATTATTACTTAATAAGTTTGCATTTTTCTGAATAAAAATTTGACAGTTCCACAAATTTTTTGTCTCTATGTAAAATCAGTCCTCTTGCTCCATCAGAGGGCCTCACAAAATGTATCCTGCCCACATCAACTTTAGGTCTTGCGCCGCCTTTGTAGTTTGAATTACTGGAAACTGCAGTTTATCAGTAATGATAGTTTTAGGACATCGAGAATAGTCTTTGAGACTTTTTGTATTCGCAAATATCTTACCGAACCTTTACAGAATTACAAAACACCATTCTATAATGCCCATTTCAAAAATTATTGTTTTCTGAGAGGATAAGCGATATACACTTAATATTTGAGAAGAACAGTAAACGTTTCTTATCGATTTTTCAAGAATAGATGTGCAATAATTACTGATAATGGTTCAAATTGCTTGATTGGGTACCGGTAGTCTTAGATTGTGTAATTTTCAAGCAAATATTTATAAAATGTGAAATATTTAGAATAATTTAAATTTCCAAAATTAGTTATAAATATGTATAATATCTATTAAATGTCTTGAATTAATTATAATCAAAATCATTAATCGGAAACAACGTTTTAGAACAAATTTTGCTTTAAAGTGCAGGTTTATTTCATATATTGGTTAGGTACAATGAAACAAAGCGCGTTATTAAAGTTATCAACAAATGCAATGAAAATAGAATGAGAATATTTTGAATAATAGTTCGTGTCATTTTACTAGTCGGCTGATACGAAGAATAAGTGAAGGTGTGGGAATAACATAGCTGCATACTCATACTAGATGCAAAATAATGGTCTGGTGATGCGGATAATGCACCCAGCACCGGCACGTAGTAAATAATAAAAATATTAACCGGAACGACCGCTTTAATTCATGTTTAAAACTACATAATACTACTGCCAGTATACGCTTGGACAACTACTAACAACACCCTATGGTTTAATAATCGAAATGTCTTGTACGTCTGATTGTTAAGATATAAAGTAAATTGCATTAAAATACATAAATTTAATCACATATCTCTATAATAAGTACTCAATTAGTTTATGTTTGCGATAGAATATTTACCTTAAAATTATGGTTGTAACAGGCAACGATGTGCCGCATTAAAACAATAAAACGTGATCGAGTAATTCTTGTAATGAGGGTTATTATAGCACTTTATCCTTAATATAGCATAACTCCGGCGTAATTGCCATAAAAATTTTGACTAAATTGGAAACATCGCCTGTACTGCACCATGGCGAATTATCAACTAAATACAATAATTCTTCCATAACGAGAATTCTCGACAGTGGTTAATAGATTTTAAAT
Organism: Pyrocoelia pectoralis; assembly: GCA_036250285.1. NCBI lineage: Eukaryota > Metazoa > Arthropoda > Insecta > Coleoptera > Lampyridae > Pyrocoelia > Pyrocoelia pectoralis. The sequence continues at coordinate 1,087,068 of CM070079.1, forward strand.
TGCGCTATGAAATGGGATATTCAACTGGGATGTCTTGCAATGATTTACTAACTGGGAGTGGCATTTGGGCATTACGCACTGCAATTGTACAAAAAATGCATTACGTAATCGTTGATGTGTAGAAAACATCATATTGCAAATATTGATTATAGCAAAATTCATTAACTTTCTTTAACGGTTTACATTATAAACAAAGAAAATGCTGACATTAATTATACCACTTAATACCACTGACCATTAATACTGTAATTATCCATACGGGAGAGGAGAGTATTAAAGCTATGATGTTGTGATAAATAAAGGTCTCTTTAATTTATGCATCTATAAAGCGGGAATATGAAAACTAACATGCAATAAATTTATGCATAACAGGTCAAATAAAAAAAAAGCTTCTTTCGTTACAGAGTAGCGACGTGCAATAAGTACATATACAAACGGTTCATGACGGCCACAGTTTAAAAAAAATTTCTATTTCACGGTGATAAAAAAAGTTATTTTCACATTATAATTTATCGTCATTTTAGAAGATTTACAAGAGCGACGGCTATACAAACTACCTCTTCGTGTGTAAAAAATAGTCTACACATTTGACCCTCGACTTCTCTTTACTTCTAATCACAATTAAAAGCTTGCTGAGTGTAGCTTTTCATTTAAAATTTCTATAACAAAAATAAATCACTGTATATGCCAAATGAAATAGTGCTCCCTAATAATCCTGTTACGAATAATGTCAGATGAACGTATAACGTAAAACATTTGTAACGTACAACGATCCCGTCGAGAAGATTGAAGTATTAATCATTGGTTACTGATACCTTCTAACTTGAGATGAAACTCTTCTTTCGACAGGAAGATACTATCGGATAATCTATACAAACGTCTATTGGTTATCAGAAAACCCATAAAGGGAATGATTTTAGGTTGAAAACACACTGAGATAAATAATGAAATGGTCACCCTTTGGCGGTTAATGTGATTTAATGTGGGAGCTTATACATTATAAAATATACATATAAAAAATGTACTTACCTCAGTAATGTCAACTGCTCTGAAGCTTCATACACATATTTTCTAGATTATCGTACAGTTTTACGATGAGTTGTAAAAAACATCTGAAACAAAATCGAGATTTATTATTAATCCCTTAATTGTATTATTATATACACTTGACAATATAAAATTTCCGGTATTCAGTCGTTACTCGTCAGTATGCTTTTTGAGTTGCAAGATAAATCAATGGATACTTTTTGTTTACTTTACTATAATTACGCTTAAAATATCTTATTCTATTTCACAATACTGATTTCTCCGAGTTGGGAGACCTTCTTAGGGAGTTTGCTTAGTGGGATGGTTAATGAGAACTCATGTACTTCATTAGGCTAATTAGGTTAGCCTAATGAAGTTTGTTAGGGCCTGACCAAATCAAATACGCTTCAAGAGAAAGACTATCATCATCAGGGAACAAATAATGTTCATGTTCTGATAAGGCTAAAAACACCCGCATCATAGTTTGTTCTTGTAAATTACTAAATTTTCATCTGAATTTGTGCTTATTATTGACTTGCTTACCTGGTGAAACGTTTTCTACTTTGAGATGATTGTCAAGCGTTTGTACACCAACGCCAATTTGTTACGACCGACGCGACGATTTAAAAGGCAAATGTATAGAAGTAGTTGGCCATTAGCGGGCATTACCCACAACTTTTAACAAAGATTTCTTAAATAAATATTCTGAAAATTCAATTCAACAAAGTCACAATGTGCAATGAAAGTCCATGGATGATAGTACTAAAAAAAATAAAATCCGAAAGCCTATAAAATTTAAATTTCTGAAAATGAAATCTAAAAAGGACAATGAAAAAATTGTTAAAAAATCAGGACAAAACATTGCTGCCATTTCAAAGCAGATAATGGCAATACAGTAGCCATTTAAGGCAAGGATTATTTTAATAGAGTTATTGAAGAAAAGTTTATAGTCACTTTTGAAGTGTCTAGTGATGCTGAGTGAGTGATTCAATTATTTTAATTGCATTAATTTAAACATAACGACATATTTCGACGTAAAGTCATCTTTAGCCTGTTAAACAAATTAATATGAGTCTACGTGCAGAAGATACCTGTTCATGTTAATATCAAATACGAACATTAACCGAATTAAAATATACTGAGTGACATAGACATTGCAGCATCAAAAGGGATTGAAACTTCCGGACAAAATTTGGTTGGAATGTTATTGTAATAAATGATCAAAATTTGGGAGGAAAATCTTTATCTATTAGTTAAGCAAAATGTTATAATGATTATTAATAATGTGTAGTGCCGCCTGTCTGATTTACACATTCATTTACACGTCATCGAATTGATTGAATAAGGTGGTTTATCTCGTCTTGGCGTATTGCCCCGCATCCAAGTTACGTCTCATGTCTCATATATCAAAATCTCCAAAGTCAAAGACGACGCTGCAAGGTTCACAACCTTCTACCCATTTTGTCCCATACATGTTCGATTGGAGCAGATCTGGAGATATTGGAAGCCAGCGGAAAAGATGAATCTGAGTCTGTTCAAAAAAGCTCAAGGAAAACCTTGCTATATGAGGACGTGCATTAACTTGCTGGAATAATTTATCTTCGAGCTCTTGTAGGTATGACAGAAGATGCGTTCCAACCACCTCCGCAATATACCGTTATACTGTCATATTGCCTCGAATTAACAAGGGAGACCTGTAGCCATAAGTAATCGCATTCCAAGCCATAACACCGTAAATTGTAGATTTCGTCGTCTTCTTCTCACTCTTATACGACCGTCGTGCATACCTAAACAATAATTGTAAACCATTGTAAACCTTGCTGACAATGTTTCGCAGTTAAAGGAAGCACAAGTTACGGACGATATAATGTTAACCGAAAACTTCGATCTTGACGCTCACTCATTCGTTCTTCTTGAAGCCCCGGTTCCTGTTTTAGGGACGTCTCTGGCTATCTTCAAACCATGTACGACACACTCGCATTACAGTACACCGATTTCGATTTACGCGGTCAGCAATTTCTCCAAATGAAGAACCGGCTTCGCACAAACCAATAATTCGACCTCTCTCGAATTCGCTTAATTGACGGTAGTCCTTGGTAAAAAATTAAAAAAGTGATATAATAAATATCCGTTGTAAAAAACGGTCATTTTTATCTCTTGAATCGCTAGTGCCATTGAATTAAGTCGCTTGACTTACGATATCAAATTAATAATCTGTTATTATCTTCGTAAACGATATTGAAAATGTGACATCAACAGTTATATCCGCTATATTAGTGAACTGTCAGTAATATAAATTTGGATAACGAGAAAGTAAAATTTAATGACATATCACTGTACGTAAGGTGGAAAATGCAATTTTCTTAATTGTTAACGTTTTTATACATGTACAAGAAAAGACTGTCTGCATCAAACTTTTTAACGGCATTTATAATCATAATTACATCGTCTATGCTCATTATCTATGTAATTAGTTACTAAAAGCTGTTATGCGGAAAATAAGGAAAGAAATTAAAATCTCCGTAACAATTTTAGCACTTGTTTTATTCTAATTGTGAAATCTTGAGATGCAATTCTGCAGTTAATTAGCGCCTTAATTATAGATTTCTCTTGAAATGACAAAACCCCTCTTGGTTCTGTTAGTGGACCTCTGACTTTCGGTCGTGTGTGTACGAGTTTTAAAAACGACCAGGAAATTATTTCCGATTCCCTATTTTTTCAAAGCTACAAGATAATATTACCTACGATTTGTTAAAATTCGTAATAAAAACAGAACTCACGAATGAGCGATAATAATTATATGACTCCGCATGCATGTACTACCAAGTATGTTATTTAAAAGGAAAATGTATGAATTCTGAAATCCATAAAGCACGCCACCATTATTATCATTCGTTAGTATTCCATACCGACCATTTTATTATGAGAAAGAGACCAAAATCTATTTTAAATAGTTTACTGTCATACAGGATACCTACAGGTGGCGATAGAGCGTATAATTAAATAAAAGTTAAAGAAATTATTTTTACTGAATGCCCATAAATTTATGTTTTGGTTGAAAGAAATTGCATTTTAATATTCATAGGCTATAACTCTTTGTTTTACTACTGTTACTGTGAACGCTTTTACATCTTTTCCAATTACTTAGCACCTCGTATCTATACATATTTCAATTATAAGTGAGCAAGTACCTACTTAAAATGACCCGTAAATTTTACGAACGGCTACTAATTAGTTTGATATAGTTTTTAAATGTTTAATTATAAGTAGCATTATCAAGAAAAGAATTGGATACATCAATCTTCCGCATTTCCATCTGTTTAGGAAGTTAGGAAGTGTCCAGCATGGAATATGCATATTAATATCCAATATCAATTATTTAAATATCTAAATTAAAGAAAAGAGTAATGGATCTTTTATAAGCACAAACAAATGTTAATCATATCTTTATTGATAACGTAGTAGAATAATTAAATTAGATTATTACAGCTAACGAGGCAAACGACCGATGCAATAGATAGAGCCTCAAATGCTGCTATACAAAAAGGAACACTGTAAGACTTATACCAGGTGTCGATTTGAAAACTTGCCAGACCTCATATTTTCCAAACTGTAACAGGTAAGGCGTAAGTAAATTTCTCCAAAACTTTTCGAGAACATTAAGGGGGTATCAATATGACTCATATAAAAATAAATATTTTGCAACTCACCCCTTAGGCCCCAGCCACCTCACCTATATTTTTTAAATTGCACGTTTCGAGAACATTAAGGGGTATCAATATGACTCATATAGAAATAAATCTTTTGCAACTCACCCCTTAGGCCCCAGCAACCCCACCTATATTTTTTTAAATTGCACTCCCCCATGTGTAATACATCATTGGAAAGCTCTTTAAAAATGCTATTCATCAGTACCAAACAAAATGTTAAAGAAATTTTACTTGCCTGTTACAGTTTCGAAGATATGAGGTCTGGCATGTTTTCAAATTGACACTTCATAAGGTAATAACCTAGGTACATGTTTATCTGAAACGCTAAAGGTAGGTATGGACTCCCAATTAAAGAATAAAGATAAAGATACCATTTTTTTTGTTTTTTTGGTGAATTATAAATGGTCGAAGTAATGATTCATGGAAATTTTGCGGGAGCATTTTTTGTTACGCAGCAATACTAGGTTGTCCCATAAGGATATGTACGAAACATTTAACCCAGAATGATTACACAATTTCGCAAAAATAAACGTTATGGGCGGACAGGGAACTACAAACTTAAGAGTTAAGATCGTAAATAGAGAATTCGGTGGATGGAGTGCATTTGCGATACTTGGAAAATTAAACTTCCCGAAAGATGGTATAAATTCCACAAGAACTATAATGAGTATAACTTCTGGTCTTGCACAACGCTCCCTAGTTAGAATTGATCCTATTCCTTTGTGAAAGCCATTACCCAATAAAGCTGATGAGTTTGCCACCCACATTAAATGCTGTAAAACAGTTATTCAGAATAAGGAAGTTTACAAGTACAACAAACGATTGTGTCACTGACTCCTAAGTACGTGTTTCCATGTTCAATATACCTACTCAATCAAAATTATACCTTGCACATCCCAAAATACGAAAGCCATAACCTTACCGGCTGATTGTTGCGTTTTTGGTCGCGTCGGACGGCGTTCACCGGCTGCTCGCCACTCAGGTGTCGATTTGATCCTTGAGTGAAATGGTGGAGCCATGTTTCATCCATTGTGATGTACCGACGCAAAAACTCAGGCTTATTCCGCTTGAACATGTCCAAACAACGCTCTGAGTCAGCAATTTGTTGTTGTTCTTGTTCTGGTGTGGGTAACCGCGGCACCCATTTGGAAAACAGCTTTTTCATACCCTAATGTTCGTGTATAATAGTGAAAACACTACCTTTTGATAACTTCAGGATGTCAGCAATCTCTTGCAACTCCTCTTTATGGTTGCCCAAAATGATTTTCAGGGTTTTTTCCATGTTTGACGGCCTCATTTGGACGCAAACAACGTTCAGCATCATCGGTGTCTGTACGACCACGTTTCTAATCAGTAAACCAACGCTTGATGGTAGTTGTATGTGGAGCAGAGTCCGGACAACCCTTTTTAAGCCATTGCTAAATTTGAACGGTGTTTTTTCAACAGTAAGATTGTCGGCAAGATTTTTATTTTGTATGAGCACTGGTTGCTTGGGAATTAAACGAGATCAAATTGACGAAAAGACCCTCGCGCTCCGCGCTCTTTTCCCAAGAATTTGATCGAGTTTAATTACCTTTTAGCAATCAATGCTCATACAAAATAAAAATCTTGCCTGACAAGAGTTGAGAACGAATGATCTTCGGTTGGAGAATTAACTGAATCAAGCGTTAATTTACTTTTGTCAAAATGACATTTGATTTTTTTTTAATGCTCAAACAGAGGTAGCGGCAAGAAAAGTAGCATACATTCTTTTCAGTTAAAGAAATCATTTCTAACTTGTGATTGGTGCCTGTGACACTGTTCTTAATGTCTCATTGGTCTACAACACTATGAAGTTAATTATCCAATTAAAAAACAATCATTGTTCACAATTCTAAGGTTGACAATATTGTAATATCATACGGATATTTCCTTAGAGGCGCTATCTAGTGGTTAGGTCCGGTACCTTTTAACCCATGTGCTATACTCGTACATAAAAGTAAAATGACACTTTTACTTACTTTATTGAATGCTGTCAGCTCAAATATTATTGCACCTTTATCTATTCTTAATTAACAGTACCTAACACTTGTTAATTGATTCGTGTATTGTACGGTGGTAAAACGACACCTTTTCTATTCTTTATGTTAAGAAGGACATTTGATACTAAAAAGACATTGACATTTGTGTATTAACTCAAAAAATGTTTGTTTTTATGACCTTTTACTTCCAAGCTCCGTAACGTCACATTTCGATTTGTAACACTTTACCATTACTGCTTAATCTCCATTTAATAGAATAATATTCTTGAGTAATCATGTTTCGTTGTCCTTCGAAATGTAATACGATTGGTGTAAACGTGAATGTAATAAGCACATAAGGCTGCCACTATCGCCTGCCTTTGCAAATGGAGATCCAGTGAAGGCAGGAGCAGAAGAGCCTCCGTGACGGCTGTAAAGGTTATTCGCATTGCGAACGTCCTGTTTGACAAAAGTCAGTGTCCTCATTTGGATTCAACATCCCAAAAAATAAAGCATTATTGAGAACCCTAATTATGCATTTCAAAAAACATCAAAATTTTGTATAAGTCAACCTTTTTTTAGTTTGCACCATGTTCTGTTGCCTTTACGAGGTTGAGACGTGGAAATTCCGATTCAGAACCCAAAAAACATGAAGAACCGGTGAGAAACATAGTAATGTGTTTTTTATTCGGAAAATCGTAAAAATGTGTACATTTTGCAAGTTTCGTTACTTGTTGTAGGAGACGCAGGGGGTTGAATTTTGGATAAAGCACTACAGATAAGATATTTTAAACCACGTGAGAAACCTAATTATGAATTTCCATATGCATGTTATACGCAATAAACACAAAATGATCCTAATTTTCGCAATTTTATAAATTTGAAGGATGATCTGTCACCCGTACGGCACGGCAAAATTGAAATTCCGAATGAATTGAGAAACCTAACTCCGCAATTCTTTCTTGTAAAAACTACCATTTCACTGAACAATCACTCAATTTCAGTTTTCTGCCAAAGTTTGAAGAATTGTACAATCCTATTATATACTTTCCTATGTTTATGAATGCTCCCAATGTGGATTGTTTATAGTCCAGCAACGTTTTACTCTGCTTTGCAACAGACTGCAGAGCAGATTTTGTAGCGATATTTTGGGCGATATGATTTAGGTGTAGAGGAATCATATTGGGCAGATTTGTAGATGAGAAGCATTTTTATCTCTCCCCATTGCGTTTAGAGTACCTGATCAGTTTGGAAGCAAACGAATACAATTTTTGTAATAAATTTTTAAGGGTTTTTTTCCAAAGTGCGATAACTGGATATTATTGTTCGTCAAAAGTTTTTAATATGAACAATTCAATCTCTCCACCTTGCTTTGTGTATCTACATTTTTTCCTAATGTAGTGTTAGTCCTGAACAGTCCTCAAAAATTTTTTAATTTTTTTTTATTTACTACATAGAAGGGTAACATACTGCGGAGGATGAAAAACTAGACAAAATACGAGCAACGCATGTAACGTTCTTATTCAATCCTTGGTACGAAAAATAACAGCGCACAATTTCTTTAGCTTCTCAAGTGAATGATTACATAAAGTGCAGTTGAAAAGTTAGTCATCATCTGATCAACAGTTTTCACTCGAGTCAAGAACAAGACGGCCAGCTATTTATTTAAGCACATTAAAAGTCTCAGTTTTTAGTTGATTGTTTGACTATTCATATCCTGTTAAGCGCCGTAAATTAGTAATTTTTATTTATTGTTATAGCCATACAAGTCACGCATGGGTTGGGCAAGATATATACATAAGAAAAGAGTAAATTGCAAGTACATCATATATTTGTAAAAAAAATTTAGAAGTTTATAGATAATAAATGTACAAAAAACGGTAGTATTTATAGAACGCTAAACTGACATTCAACCATCTTTTGTGTACCGCCAATTTATAAGCACAATAACCGTTTTTAATATTTGCGATAATCATGAATTTAATAATGTATTTATTTATAAATGCAATAAAATAAACTTTGTTTTGTCTCTCTTTTGGCATTTTATGCGCACAGTAGAAGAACTTAACATTGCACGAACATTAAATTAATTAGGAAGAGTGTACAAATATTTTTTGTATGATTAGATCACGACGAGAAATAATTACAGATTTAGTTGAAGTTTAAAACAATGTCTAATTACAAGAGAACAATCTGACAAGAAACCTACAGTTATGGTTCGTGGTGTTTTTTTCTCCTCTTTCGAAGTTACATTTTTCCTGCAACAATCACGCCTTGCTCGATTCGTGACATTTACTGTGTTGTAAGGTGCGATTGTAGTCGGAAAAGCATTGCTCGTATTTGCAAATTATGTGATTGCATTCGACTGAGAAAACTGAGCAACTGTAATTGCTTTTAGATTTTTTATATTTGAAAAACCGTTAGTTTGGCGTTTGCGTGGTTTATTAAATATGATGCTATTTTCTATAGACCGAACATGATATATAGATATTGGAATTGTACGCCAAATGGCTTTGGAAGCTGGGGATGGCTATTAACTATTATATAGTAATTAAAGACTAATTATGCCCCGAAGATAAGTTATAGATGACCACGAGTTCTTTCGGTGCGTTGGACGCCTTCCAATTTCTCGTAATGGGATATTTTCAAATTCATAATTGTATAGGATAACAAAATTAAATTCATGCGTCTTATCTTATTATCAAATGACTCATGGAAATTCCGTAAAAGTGAAGTGCAACGACTTAACAACTACTATCAGTGCTAGAATCTGCAGATGAGTAAGGGCAAAACTTTTCTAGTCACGATTCGCGTACCTTGAAGTGCATTAATTTTATGCATCGATGTGCATACAAATAAATACGTTTGTTAAGAAGCAATGCGAATATCATCCACTTGCGGATGTTGGTTTACGATATGTAATTCGAACAATCGATTAGCATTCAAAATTACGTTCAGACATATAATAATAATAATAATAAATCGTATATTTCAATAAAAGACGATTTATTATTATTATATGTCTGAATGTAATTTTGAATGCTAATCGATTGTTCGAACTTGTGAGGATTCTGCTTCGGTGTGTGTTATCTGGAGAATAAACTGGTAATCTACGGTCAAGAAGTCCTCACTCATAGAAATTCATGCTATTTATAAAAAATTCATATAAGACTTCTCGCACACTTTCAAACTAGAACTCGTTTTTGAAATAAGGCGAGATATGTTACAGTGAATTCATCATTAATTCATTATCTTCATTTAAGACATAAATATAAATTCAAGATTAGTTAAGCAAAATTTTATAATGATTGTTAATGTGTGGTTCGGCCTTTCTGATTTACACATTCATTTCCACGGACGGCATGGGATTGATTGAATAGGGTAGTTTATTTCGTCTTGGCGTATTGCCTCCCATGTCTCAAAGCCTCCAAAATCACTGAAGGACGCTGCAAGTTTTGTAACCTTCTACTCATTTTGTCCCGTACATGTTCAATGGGAGAAATGTCTGGAGATCTTGGAGGGCAGGGCAAAAGAAGGATCTGGACCTGTTCAAAGAAGTTCACGGAAAACGTTGCTACATGAGGAGGTGCATTATCTTGCTGGAATAATGAATCTTCGAGCTCTTGTAAGTATGGCAGAACCACCTCCACAATATACCATTGCTGTCATATTGCCTCGAATGAGCACCAAGGGAGCCATAAGCAATCGCACTCCAAACTCCAAACCATAACACCCACACGGTGTACGTGCTCCTCAACAGTAAATTAGTAAATTGGAGATTCTGTCGTTCATCCCGTCTTCTTCTGACTCTCATACGACCGTCGTGCATGCCTAAACAAAATCTAAATTCGTCACGAAAGACAACACGGCGCCATTCGAGATTCTAATGAGATCCTTTCATTGTACCATTGTAACCGATGCTTGCAATGTTCCGCAGTCAAAGGAAGTACAAGTTGCCTACGATATGATGATAAACTTCGGATTCGGCGATAAACTGTTCTAAGAGTTACATGGCGACCTTCTTCACCAAACCATTGGTCACCAACTGAGCGATTGGAGGAAAATCGGTCTCTAAATGCCAATTGTCTTATGCGACTATCCTGGCGGTTATTTGTTCTTCTTGAAACACCGGTTTCTCTCACATTCGTATTACAGTAGACCGATTTCGATTTACGCGGTTAACAATTTCCCCAAATGAAGAATCACACTTCGCACAAACTCTCGAATTCGCTTAATTGACGATAACATCCTTGTTGCCGTATCGAGGCATGAGCAAGCAAACAAAGCACGTTAAACACGCAAAATAATGTTAATTAACATTCAAAAAAACAACAACAAATCGTACGAAAAACACAGACCGAAGGAATTAGCAGAAAGTTGTAAGAACTGTCAAATGTGACGTTATCACATTACGACTTGATCTCAAAAGTTAATCAATTCTTACTTAATGTCAGTCCAACAAATTTACCAAGTTTCAATAAAACATTCCAACCCCTTCTTGGTGTTGCAATTTCTATGTCGCTTAGTACCATTATCGTATCTAGGTACCCAGAACCAAGAAAAGTGGCGGAGTCCACCTGATGGCTTTGCAGTAATCTAATGTACTTAATGACTCAAAATTATTGTTGAATCTCATACACGTTCAACGCTCCAACAATCACAAGATTTGTGAAAAATGTAAGAAGAAAAAATGACTCCACGATTTGAGCGATGGAAAATAATTGTGGAAGAGACAGATTTGCCCAAGTACTGACGAACGAAATCAATTGAAAGTAAGTTTCGGTGTGCACCGCTTAAACGGTGTTCTCTCACTCACAGCCACTATATAGTAAATTGTAATATAGGTATTGGATATAGGAATTGATAGGAACGGTATCATGAACTTCTACTCAAATAAAAAGTACTTAAATATCAATCAATAATTTTTATTCTGATAGGATTTCGATCAATTTGTGTTATAATGATGCCTATTTTAACAACTACAAATCGATATTAGAGCTTTGGAGTTTAAACGTCTCTTCTCGTCTGAAACTATTCGGACAAGCTAACTGGAAATTAAGGTCGCTTTAAAAAGGTAAAACGTTACAAAGCTGGAATTTGCAAATTTCAATTAGCCATAAGCGGAAGGTCAAAGAAGAAACGTTCAACACAAGACATCTTTCATTTAACCCATTCCTTTTATCTTAATATAAAATTGAAAAATTCGTTCATAATTTTTTCTTAAGAAAACAATAAAAATTGCAATGATATTATAACGATGCTTTACGTTTGCAACCAACCCCTCTACACTCGATTCCAATCTCTAGATAGACTCTCTAGATGATGCACAACGGTCATGGGACTGATTATCTAGATGAAGAAGAACAAGGATAATGTTATTTGTGAAGCGTTATGAATAGTAAGAGAAATATTTAGCTTGCAAGAGTTCTTACTGGAGGTCGTAGAATTTGTAGTACCTTGTACGAAAAAAATCTAGGGGTTGGTGTGATCGTCGTTAGTTACATCAATATTATGTACTCGAGAGGACTTTTTTCAGCTCACTAGGACTAACTTATAATCAGGACTTTTGTACGTTCGCACGAGATTTAGTTGCACTTAAGTTTTTCGTTACCAGTCCACTTTTGAAGGTAGTAGACAAACTATCACTACAGTTGTCATTCTATAATTTTTTAACACTCAAAACTCAGTAAAGGTAAAAAAATAATTAAAGAAAACCGCAAGGCAGAGTCGATATAAGAAGATAAAACAAAGAAGGAAGTCGTGAAGATGATTTATTTGAGACTAGACAGACTGGACTATTGTGCTTTATAGATTGAAGCGGGAAAATGGTCAAAGAAAAACATATGAAGCGCGAGGTGTGATTTCCAGTACATACAACTGCCATAATTGAATTGGTTAAAATTGGAATCAAAAAGAACGATTATCTAAGCAAGAAATATGAAAATTAAGAGAGCTTTGAAGCACATGAAAATAAAATTTTTCCAATTTACGATATACTACATACCATTTAGAGTTCCTGCATTTCATAATGTGACAAGTTATTTGCGGTTCAACGTTACGTGCGTCCATAGTTTTTCCGTTGACGAAAATTGAGGACATCGATGACAGAGGAAGAGGTTTCAGTAACTATTTTACGAACGCAAAATAAAATGTTTTACTAACGAGCGAAGCTGGACAAGTTTTCTTAGAAAATTTGTTGACTGCACACCGTTTGTTCAGGGGTCGGGTTTTTAGTAATCCGCAACGCTGATATTACCATTTCTAAAATGGACTCGTAACACCTATTCTATTCAACCCAAAATTCACCAAATAGAAGTCTGCGAAAGGCCGAGTCCTTGTGCACGGCGAGGAATTGACTGCTTCGGGTTCTTCTGCACACTTTCCCGGCCGATCTGCCGTTCCTTCGACGTACTGCCGTTGACGGCCGTCTCAATTTTATCATTTGGGCGTCCTATTCAATCGTATAACTTGCCATGATGATTTGGCATCTGTGACAGAATAATAAATAATAAACAACAGATTAAACAGACGCCACCAAAACAACATGACCGCCAAAGGCAGCTAACAACGACGCGCCTCAATTGAAAAACTCTACCTATTTTGTCACAAGTTTCTATCGCCAAAACTATCGGCCACGTAGTCCTTTGGAAACTTCAAAAAATAAATAAAAAGAAGTTTAAGTGATTATAAAATACCAAAAGAGAAACCTTACAGAGGAGGTATTTATAACGAATATTAGATCAAATTTTGAATGTTATGTTTATGTCCCCTAAATCTTAGATCTGTAATTTTAAGAATGAGTCATACCCAACTTTATTTGAGTCAAAGCATATAAGATATGCTAGGGGTGAGAGATGTCGTATAAAGATAAGTGAAATATCAGTTAGGAACTCAAATACCAAAATGTAATATTTTTTGTGTGCAATTTGTAAAGAATAAAAGAGGAAACTGTTAAGACATTTGTGTGTAAAGAAAGTAGGGCAATGGTTCGTCCCATATTGACTTAGGAACAAAGAACACAAAAGACATGAAAATCCTAAGACAAACATTAGGAATCTCCTTAAGGGATCGTTAAATTATACATCAATAAGATAAAGGGCGTTGTTAAATGCGAAAACATAGAAGGAAATGTGGAAACTGGAAAGGACGGAGGAAGACGAAGTAGCTTTTCAAAATCAAATTCTTCTAAAGTTAAACGGATCTTCGCTAGAATAGAAAAAATTTAAAAAATGAACATTCCTCGAACATCTGTCTTTTATTTCGCGACCATACAAGTAATAATAAGATTACTTACTTCCTTGACGGTCGGACGGGTTCGGCGAAAGCAATAACCTGTTCGACTGTTATCAGACGACGCAGGTGTTTTGAAAAACCACGCCACTTTCGTTTATTAAAAAGAATTTTGCTAGTTCCTTTTTATTTCTCGCCGCGCTAGAAAGGATGTTACAATGTCGGTTAATTTTTGACTCTGTGTTCGCAATTTTTAAGTGGTTTGTGCGTTTTTGGAAAGTGTGCGATGTGCCGTAATTGTAAAATTTTAAATCGCGTCGCGAAAAAATCTAACAAACTTTATAGGAATTATAAATATTAAGTGATGGAATGTGTTGCAGTACAAGAATTATATTATCCAGAATTGAGAGCCACTTAGGTACGGTATAGGTAGTTATTTAAGTCCTCAATTTGTTTTATTTTCATTAATATCTACCTATTATAAATTGAAATTACTAAAAACTACTTTCTTTCGTTACAGATCTTCAAAAGAATAAAACGGAACACAGGTGGCAAAAGGTAGGTGAATTTGATATTTGTAGCATGTAACACCTCATTAATCCAGAAACTATTGAGGCTGTCCACAATTCTGCCTAAATTCTTTATATTATGCAAACCGCAATTTCTGTATGGCAGAAATGGATTTTCAAAAACGATAGTTCTCTGCGAAACGTATTTGATCGCAGTTCATTTAAACAGATGCGCATCACGCTCTCAATGCTGTTTCATTTTAAACAAAATGCACATGTGTTCATGACATTTGCACATGTTTTGCCACTATTCAACTTCATATTTTTGTGATTATCTGTTTACAAAATAATGAGCAAAAGTATGTACATAAAACCATAAAAACTAAACTTCTTGATTGAGATTTTAGTTTATTAAATGCATATTTTTCAATCATTAACAAACGATAGGAAAGGAGCAATAAATGCTTACACTACAGTTCACGGGTTCCAAATTGAACATTGTGATCAAATCACAGTCTAATAGTAATACTCAGCATCCAAAAATTCAATTTTTGTGTGCCCATGCAAATTGCATTTGTCGATACATTATTTTCCTGAATGAAGATTCCAAAAGAAGTAAAATAAGTATTTTGCTTGAATAGTTATATAAACACCATGCTTGCCCACAGGACTCTCGTTAAAAATAATAAACGTTGAATTGAGGTTATTAAATTATTAGTCACGGCACAAACGGGGGCGCTATTTTGATGAAATACTTAAATTTTTTAAATTTTGGTTAATTACCCCAAAAAGTTACCCGTACACGCCTATAACTTAATTGAAAGTAAATGGCTCAAAACCTCGCCCATAACATTTTATTTTAATTAGATGATAACAATACTTGCAGCATGTGGCTATGTTTATAATTGTTTCCAATCTTAGATTATCCTTTAATTCTGATAGGTTGCTTCAATATATTGCAAAACTTTATTAGATTTCATTCATCTTCATCCTCTGAGACGCAATTTAAGCCAAAAAGGGCTTGTAATAAATTGAATGGGAAGCATTACAATGGGGTGCTAGTGTCTTGTGATGGGATGCTACAATGAAGATATTGTGATCTTTATTACATACCGTTAACCTCCGTGATACAATTTAAGTCTAAAATGTTTTGCGCGGTGTAGCGGTGAAGTACGAGCATGCTCTGTGAAATTATGCTTACATGTAAATATTGCGAAGCTTTACTGTAAATTCCGTTATTCTACATATGATTAATTGTAATTAAAATCAAAAAAGCTTGTAATGCTTTCATTTTGTAGGAAATTCGAAGTCTTAAGTGGAGTACGATTTTGCATATTTCAATGCAGACCAGATATTGAATTGAAACTTTATCACATATCGTTAATACATACCTTGAAGTGTAATTAAAACAAAACATGTTTGTAAAATACTTTTGATTTTGTAGAAAATTCGGTTGGAAGGTTTAAGTAGTGTCTGAGAGGCCCTATTCCATTGCGCATTGCATTGACTCTTGTTTCGTGAGAGGGTACCTGTGATGTACTCAGGTCTCATCCTCAGTTACAATTCTATAAAGCGGTCTTCATCTTGAGATAAGCTAGTCAAATACTCCTCTTACTCAGTTTTTACTTTGGACTGAGCATCGTGTCACATTTTCTCTTTATTTTATTTCTGTAACATAATTTCTAAAACTGGTACTCAGTCGTCAATTAACACTAAATTTTCGCCTTGAAAATACGATGAGGCTACTTTTTCCATGCATTGGTACCATTTTCTTATGGACATTCTTCGCGCTATTACATTTTTTATGACGTTTCTATGTTCAAGTTCGAAATTGTCGCTTTCATAAGCCGATATAAAAGTCGCAAAGGTTAGGTATACAATATGCGATCGGAACCAAATTTGGAGTAATATACAAAATGTCAAAGAAAATCATCACAGTAGCTAAAAAACCTACCCTTGTGCAATGTATTGTCACTGTAATAAAGTAGATACTATAAATTACGAAATCATTATAAATTCTACGAGGGTGTGTTTTGAAATTGTATTGCAACTGTAAAAATATTTTAATTGTTCGACGCTGGTGGATATGACATTGCAAAATATGATTTGTGAACTGGAGCGTTATCCTGTAACAACGATACACATTTTCGTAGTTTTTCTCTGCGTTCACTTTTAATTTCTTCGCGCAATCTACGAAGGAGACCCTTGCTAAATGAGGTTAATAAGATTTTTTTACAATCCCAAAAAAACATGGCCATAATCTTTCCTACAGATGGAACTGTCTTGAATTTTTTGGATGCTGGTGAACCATGACGATGCCATTCTTCCTACCGTTGTTTTTGAGGTTTTGTCCACATTTTCAGAACCTTCCTAGAGGCAGACTAGTTAACGCCCAGAGACTCTACTTTTTCCACCATTTCGTTTGTTGCGACTGTTTTTTGATGGCTAGATCTTGAGGAAGATTTTTCACGCTAGAATTTCGCGAGTCGAGTTTTATTTTTCATACAATGGAACTGCAACGTTTGAGGTCTCACCTTGTTCATCTAGAGATAACCTCACAAATCTCCTTTTTGTCCATTTCCACTCGTACTAAAGTTCCTGGTTTTTATGGTAACACGGTGTTGCATGGGTATGTTGATAAGTAAGCAGACAAAATTAAAAATGTGTATCTTGGGCTACGAATGTGACACGGTCGTACTATAAGTTGAGCACGAACTGAAATTAAGAAAGAAAAAATCCTTAGTTTCGCAAACGCTAATGAAAATATGTAGTATACTTACCCAAGTATTTAGACAACCTATTTGTAATTTTGTAGTGCGGAAGGATATATAAAATATTGGTTACTGAAATATTGACCACAACGGTTGATGAGGCAAGCAATTGAATTGCAAAAGGCGACCCCAACTTTTCATTCACGTTATAGATAAATGCAAGGGCGATAAATGAAAATTTAATTTTCACTCAGGCCTAACGAATAATTAATGTGGTAATGACAAATGAAGGTTTTAGTTGTACGCCTTAATAAGTGTATATACCTTAACTCTTAGTATATATCTTGACATAATATTTCAAACTGTGGACCGTGGTCATCTGTTTCTAAATTCCCGAGGGACGGCCGGGATTAGCCGCCAGGAAATGGACGTATTAAATTTCCGGTAGTTTCCATCACCTGCCTGAGATGTAGGAAAGCTCACAAATGAGTTCAGATTACGAATAATATATTACGGTACTTAGATTTATACCTCTTTGAAATAATTGGGATGAGGCTAAGGCTTAAATGTCAAATATAAGATCTAAAATGGACAGTTGAGAATCGATTAGGAAATTTTTTACTTATACTTTGGAAACAAAAGGGATATTTTGGTACAAAAAATAATAGTTGACCGAACTGAATCTAGATGGCTGTATTATGTTAGAAAAATTTCGTGTTTTTATATTCGTGTTCAGAATAGCGGGTGGGTTAATCTTCGTCTTAAAACTTTGATAGTAATAAAATAGTCCATAAAAGATCCTATGAAAATGAAACGAATCATAAATTTATGATTTAGGGTTATAGAGAAGCTTACTGGTAATTAGAAAAATATCGAGAAATCTTGTAAAAACGAATACGAACTGTAAAGACGTGTAAGTACATCGAGCTTTATAGCTTTTAGCTTTGAGCACATCACTTGTTTACACTTCCTTGCATGTCTGCCACTTTTCTGCCAGACATTATTACAATACAGTTTATCGTAAGAAGATTTAATAGACATGAGAATGTGTACGAGTAATTACTTTTTATGCAACAAACGACGAATTTCACTCTTTTGACTCCGCATTATAACCAAATTTACTCGATTCCTGCAGTTATTTTATTGCAACATCATTTGCATGTATAAACGATAAGAATTTAAAAAAAAACCTAAATGTCAAGTGTTAAAGCCTATCGCCGCATTTAAGCTTTAGGCAAGTTAATAAGCACATCCTACGCGTTTCTGAAGATGTGAGTATTGCAAACATTCCTTCATCTGTCATTCTGAACTCTTAACGAACCGTTCAATTAACATGAAGCCTGTATAGAGTATAGTTATATCTTGATTATAAAGGGTGGTGACTTGGATAACATTCTTAATAAGCAATTATTGAATCTCAAATTTATTTGTGAGTGCGGAAAAACTTTTTGCACCGATCAACAATATTAGTTTTCAGTTTCGGAAAATTTGTATCTAAACTCACAGTCTCATGCGACGGAATATTATAAAAACTTTTGACATTAAATTTATAACTTGTATTAGTAAATTCGTGTGTATAGTTTGTTTCAAATTTACAAAAGTATGTACAGGGATAGCCATTATAAATTACCCAAAGGATATTTTCGTAATTATTGCAGATAGATGCCTATATTAAATGTAAAAGTTGTAGGATAATAAGCGAAGTGTCCTAATTTATCATGAAATACACAGTGGCTTACCGCAGCTAAGAGATATAAAATATATTATACTTACTTTTTTTAAATGGGACACCCTGTATTTTATTTTATTTTCATGAAGCCCATATTTTTCTGATTTCAAAAATATACCATATGATACCCATGGCTTGAACCGTTTTAGAGTTATTAGAGGTTGAATGTCGCATGTAGCAGTTAAGCTATTTACTATTGTTATGGAAATAAATATTTTCCAAGTAGGCTATGAGAATGAGTATGTTTAATAAGCCAACTATTTTAATAAACAATTTAACAAAAACTAATTTAATGAACTTAACTAAAATAAATAATAAATAAATCACAACAAGTGTTCGAAGTATCCACCATTATTTGCAATACCTACATAATTCATATCGTCTTCTTAAATTACGAAATGCGGTAAGCCACTGTGTATTTCATGATAAATTAGGACACTTCGCTTATTATCCTACAACTTTTACATTTAATATAGGCATCTATCTGCAATAATTACGAAAATATCCATTGGGTAATTTATAATGGCTATCCCTGTACAGGAAAAGGTGCAAATTATGAAATTGTTTTATGCGGGCAATAATCTTCGTCAAATAAGTGTTTTGTTTACAATATTAATTATGCGTTTAGTGCTAGAATTTTAGCAGACGTACTCACAACATTTTTACAGTTTTGCAATGTAAAATCCATTTAGATGTTTTAAAAGTCTTTCAAATCTATAAATATGGCACTCTATGGAGTTCCATAACAAGTCGAGAAAATAAATTATGCAGAAGTTTCATATGATTTTCAACTGTGTCTAAAAAAGTATTTGCTACTTCTAACTCAAGAACTTTTAGCATCCTTAAATTTTCATGGTTTTTCCGGGTTGTTCAGAGTACTGAAATTTTTTATTGAAGTTTTTTTTTAATTGAACTTTTGTCTTTTCTTGCCGTGAGTATTTGCTTAACTAACATCATTTTTTCAGATAGAGTTCTGCGTAAATCATCATCTTTTTACTTTATCTATTGAATTCAAAATCGGATAATACTCTGCGAGATAATCAGTAATTAAATAAAATTACAAAATCGTGTACATTTCCAACTCTCGTACACATACATTTCCAGTAGCGATTTACTCCTCGACTCAACACACTTTGATTGTTATTAGAAAATTTAACTCATTTTGCTTTCACTGTCAATTCTTGTAATAAATTTCCTGCCTAAACAAAGTCTCTATTCTTATCCTGCCTTCTTGGACTTTTAGCCTTGCTTATACCATAGAGAATATAACATGCTCTTTGCTTATACCAACTACTTTACTACCATAATACGGGAAACTTCTGTGTTTA
This sequence comes from Pyrocoelia pectoralis, assembly GCA_036250285.1. NCBI lineage: Eukaryota > Metazoa > Arthropoda > Insecta > Coleoptera > Lampyridae > Pyrocoelia > Pyrocoelia pectoralis. The sequence goes on from CM070079.1 coordinate 1,107,311, forward strand.
GCATAGTATATCAGGGCGACAGCGATTGCAGCGCCATTTATTGGTTTGAGGTGATAACTAACAAGCACATTATGGCAAATTCAAACACTTTACGTTATTATAGATAAGATAGTGTAAATTGTGACAATAATTCTGTTGAAGTAAGTTGAAAACATCTGTAAAATTGTGCGAGGAATGTAATTTATTAGAAATTATGTATAAAATATAAAAACACTGATTGACTACAAGCGTTGATTGAAATTGAAATTAATATTTCAATCAACGCTACAAGACATATTTAATTGGAACTTGGCACCAGGGTAAATTCTGCAAAAATAGGTAGTTCTTGGAATGAAATCTGCATTTCTGGAAATAATATTGCATGATTGCCCTTGACGAAACAAATTCTTGTTCCTGAAATCTTTCATGGTAAAATAATCGGAACAAACTGTATAATTTTTATATAAATGCTCAGGGCCCTTTTCTTTAAAAATATCGTCCAGGTCTGCTCTTTTGCTTCTTGCAACCCATACTCGGCAGCTACGAATTTTAATAACAATAGTTAGAAAATGTTTCGAAACAACTCAAATTCTTATAATAAATAAAGCACAATATGTTACTGGCATTTCCTTATTTTTGGGAAACCTGCCGAAAGACTTTGCTCCTTTTTGAATTTTGTAATTATTACAACCATATATGGCACACATTGAACCCCTTTGACTCATTTCAAAGTATAAAATCGATTTAAAGACCAAAAAACCGTCAGACACTCATGTAAACACTAGCAAGAACGGTTTAGTTATCAACTCCTACCGCTAGAGGGCGTTGATGTGCGCGTCACCCAAAATTTTTCAGTTTCCCGTATTATAGTAGTAAAGTATTTGCTTATACGTATAAACCGAAAGGTAGACGCCCCATACGTGACAACTCTTAACCAAGAGTAATCTGTACTCTACCTGCCGTCGCTCGTATTGTATCGAGTATCCATCTAAATTGAACCAACTTCCTAGCTTGACCTATCCATAAATGTGGACGGCTTGAACAGAACAAGTCGGGTTCTTACACAAACTGCTATAGCTGTTGCTGCAGTTGCTATTGACAACCAAGATTTTGTTTGTTCACACGGCTGTTTTGATAGTTTTAATAATAAAGTGATTGGCTGAAAATACAAAATCAACTCACCCACAAGGTTTCCCTTGAGGACATTTAAAATAAACAAGCTGAGAATGCTCGCTCTTCTTGCAGTGCACATACCGCGATAGTCATGACTCATGACTAATAAATGTTGACGTAATACTCATTCCAAAACTGTCCTTATAAATCACGCCAAAATAAGTTTTAAATATCTTATATTCGTTTTCAGCGATTAAAATTACATAGAAATTCAGCAAACTTTTATACTTTGACCGCCATTTTGACGGTGTTCCCGATAAGTGACAGCGAAGCACATGAAGATCTAAGCTTACTCTTTGACACTGTTTCAGAATCTGAAGTCAGAATTTTAAAATTCCTTAAAACAAAAGACACACAGACAGAGAACTTCACGAATTCATAGTGGAACTTTTGTTCGATGAAAATTTATTGTGGATAAACTTTTCAAAATTTAAAAAATTTAAAAGTTGTGCGGATTGACGCTGGTTTCTTTTAAATTTTAAAAAAATTGTACTTTTTGATGGAATTTGGTAGCTTTTGGAATTATGAGAAGTTTTTATTTACAATAAGACTTGTAAAGGTGCGGTTGAAAATTTTGCATTGAAATTCCTATGATGCGCTGTCCAAGTCACCACCCTGTACGTTAAAAGACAAAATGGTGTTAGTAGCGTAAAATTATTGAAGATACACGTATTTCTGCGGTCAACAAATTTTATTAAAACTGACATTCTCACATTTCCACAATCCTACCGTAATCTTAAATTAATAACAGTTATTATCACGAAATTAACATTGCAAGAAATAAGAAGTAATTAATCAAGAGATATTATTTAATTAAGTATGTTTGATAAAACTGCTATTACAAATTTATTCCAAGATCGAACGACAAAGTTTTCGTATTAATTGTTACGTAATTTCAAAGATTAAAAAACCTATTAAATAAGGAAAACATCCCAAACAAATTTAACAGTTAATTCTGAAAGAGAATGTCGTAGATGATATGAAATATGCAGGATGATCTTTGTATACCTTAAATTAAAATTTATATGTCACACTAAATTAATTCAGATACCCGTTAGTTGATTAAATTTCTAATCTACTACTCGAATAATCTGTAAAATTGTGGTTTTTCTTCATAATAAAATTCTATGATAAATTTTAATAGTTGAAGTGAAACTTGATAAAATTTTTAGTTTGCGCGATATGAGTAAAATAATCCTTATGTGAGTCAATACCTACTCGATAGATTATTTTACTTGATTAGAGATTTTAAAAATGTTGAAGCTATTAAGGTAATAATAAAGTGAGAGGTCCTCAATTTTTCCTATAAGAAGTAAATAACTGCATGGACATGATGATTTCAGAGATTTGTTTTTTGAATAAAATTGTCAGGTTTCATGTATTTTATGTTGCGTTCAAACACTGTCGTTGTACAAGGATTGCAGTCTTAGTTGATTTCAAATTATACGGACCTGGTAAGCAAATCTACGCTTTAGCTTTATGGTCGTAACTCTATTTATTTTGAACGTTAAAAGTAAAAAAATTGTATTTGTTAATGTGGAGGAATTTCTAACTATTAGTATATCGCACATAGAAGAAATGGGTCCGTGAAGTTGGGACATCAAAAATATCGCCATGTTGGTGTGAATTTTGGAATTTGAATACATTTAGCACACATTCTACTGCCGATAAATCAATCTGGAATGATGAATATTTAGACGTAAGAAAATTATCGGGCATGAATTAATGCTCGAATGTAGTAGATTCGGCAAGAAAATTTAAATTTTACTCGAAAATAAAATATCAAGTGTTCTCAAAAATAATACAATTACAAAACCTTAGGTAGTGGTTTTGTAATTGTATCATTAAACATCTCCCTTTGTGTGATCGAATCTTTCCACAATGGTAGGGATATGATCTCAAAAATGTATCCATAGTAATTTGTAAATAAACAAAATACAGTAAAAGCGCTTTTATCCGGTACTCACGGAGTCGGAATGTTGCCGATTATTGAAAATTGGACGCGAAAAAACATAAAATTTATAAGAAAAAATTAAAAAGAGAAAAGAAATTTATTGGCAAAAAACTTTTTTCGTTCACATAATGTTAACATAAAACATGCACCAGCACACTTATCTATACAAAGGCTAATGATTTTTGTATAATGTTTGAATGCTTTTTAAAATAATCATGAGGACTGTTTTTCAACAAATTTTGAATTTGAAAATGTGCCGCGTAATAAAACGTTCCGAATGACAGAATGCCGGATAAGAGCTTTTACATTGTGACAGCCAAAACAATGTCGCGCTTTGGTACAGAATCTTTAGCAAATATTAATGCGGGGCTACAGTGCCTCAAAACAAAAATAACCAGTAAACTTTCTGTATCGTGCTAGTTTTTGACCTTTTGTGAGACAAGAAATTATACGCTGGATTTATTTATTTTATATTTTGACGTTCACCATGACAGTGAATGTCAAAAATTGTCGCCTAGTAATTTCAGTTAGGTTAGTCAGCTTAAAGAAGATAACAAGACATTTTTTTGTTACCTCGGAAACCATACCAAAATTAATTTTCCTAATGGTTTGAAATTAGTGTTGTACGATTTTCGGTATGAAAATGTTTCGTGTTTGACATTTTTTCGGCATCGGTATCAATCATCCTGTATTTCGTAAAAATTATTAAGTAATAGACTAAATGTTTAAATTCTGGTTCAAACAAGCAAATTTTTGCATCTTCCATCGGTATAAATATAGACAATATATTATAATATGGTAAAAGAAAGATAAAAGGAAAGAAAGCATCCTTAGCGTGCTAGAACGTTCACAGCAGGCAACATACCACTAGAGTGGGTTCATCCTGTTTCTTCTCGTGGCTGGTCTTGAGTATTTATTTCTAAATACATATAATTAATGTAAGTTCTGTCATAAAAAGGCGTTTAATATGTGATCGACAAAAGCCCATACGTTCGAGTCATAAGCATTACTTATTGACTCCGAGTGGTGATAATAAGCAAACAGCGCGACCGCGTGTATTTTTCTGGGTACTCAACCAACGAATTGTATTCCTGTTATATTGAGTGACACAGAAAGAGTGGCGGTCTGGGTGTCTAGGGCTTAGTCGGCATTTTATGCGAAGCAAGCAAGGCCTTGGGGGGGGGGGAATTTGAGGATCGCGCCGGGAATTTAGTCGGGAGATAGAAATTGTGCACTAAACTTTAATGTTCAATAAACAATTTTTTTTATTATAATGCTTAAGGGTCGATTTAAGGATAAATAAGATCAGAACGATTTATTTATTAATAGTTATTTATTTGTCAAGGCCGTCAAGGATGTCAATACGGCCGCGACCGCCGTTTGCCGGGTGAGGCGAATCCGAGGCCGGCTGGCAGCTTAGGCCGTATTGACACTTGACGGGCGAGGCAAATATTACGTTTTTCTGTACATATGGATAAAACAATTCTTTATTTCCTGTTAAGTGCGTAAGGTTTTTGAAGTGACGTTTGACAACTAAACCGCTTGATTCGAGATCGTTGCTAAGTTACTTTGGCGGTTGCCCTTGGCAGCGATTGTATCAGATAACTTTACGGCCGTATTTTCGTACAATGAGGTTCCCTTGGCAGCGGCCGTATTGAATCACTTTACGGCCGCATTTTCGTATCATTTGGCATTACTTTAGCATCATATGCACAGAAAAATCAGTTAAATTGTTATGTTTCGATATTAGTTTCATCGGTTGCTTTTGCTGCCACTGCACATCTCGAGTTCGTGCTTCGGACTTCGCCGGCGCGGAACGGCATAAAGAAAAAAGATGCCAAAAAGTACCAAAACGGCAAAACTTTTAAAAGTAAATTAACATTCAAGCGCAGTTCGTCAGCGATTTGAATGTTTGCTTCGCATTTATACAGATTACAGGGTATTAGTAAATAAGTGCGACAAACATTAGGGGGCGATTCTGCATTAAAAAAATATGAGTTTGCTATATAACGTATTTTAATTACGTTTGGTAGCTGTGATGGGTTTATCGGCATGGGTGGAAGAATTAATACAGCTATTGTTGTTGATGGTCATCAACAACAATAGCTGTATTAATTCTTCCACCCATGCCTATATAACGTATGTTTGCAAATGCTTAGTTTTCCGTTTAGAATTAATTTTCTCTAAGCTTACTTTGTGGAACTCCATAAGTATCTATTGTAATTTTGTAAATTGTTTATTTTAAATGCAACACTATGTTTCATTATTAATAGTTAATAATTATTAATACCATAATGACACATAGTTGGGTTGAATTTAAAATAGGTACCTACCTACCTACATAATTAGTGGAATTACGTGTTATTATGATTACAATTAACTAGGTACCTACCTATTTTTTTATGAAAAACAAGGAACCGATGTTTCAAAATTATAACAACAATTTGAAGCTAATTTCTCAATTGTATCAGTAGGTACTGTTATTGTTGATAGCTATTTTGGATTTGTGTAAATTGAAAAACTCACATACCTACCTTTTTATTATTTTATTGCATTCATTCTTGTCCTTTTTGACATCTGTAATTGCATACAGGTACCGTTCAAAAACTAGCACAGTTTGAAAATATTCCCAACAAAGACTCATTGATTGTTATCGTACCATTGTAAATTTAGCATTGATAGGAATGGTATCTCATTAGACATGCAGAGTCATCGCTCATTGAATTGTAAATTATTGTAACAATATAAGACTCACAAGTTGTATTAATATTACAGCTCTCTAATGGACAATCTTATGCACCGTATTAACGTAATCAATTTTCTTGTCAAGCAGTTCATGGTTGTTTAACTTTTTTTTGTTACTTTTACCACATTGTTAGTCATTTTTACATAAAACCAAGATAAAGATGGCAAACTATAACATTGTTGTTAGGTATTGTTATTAGTTTTGTTACCGCAAAACAGTATACAAGTAAAATATCTAAAATTGCAAATAATTGAAATGAACATAACCTAATATTTATAACAAATATAAAGAAGAAACTCACCTATAACATTTCAGCAACTTTTCCACATTCTATAACTTTTAATTAAAATTAGGTGCACGTCATTTGGAAAAATTGATCATAACCTAACGAGTTAATTATTTATTTCGATAGCTAAGACACACTTATGTATACATTCATTATTTGTAAATGTCTTCAGCAGAACGATCTTTCAGCGCACTCTAGTAGGACATATTTTATATCATGAAATAGAAACCTGTTAGTAAGCTACCGAACTGGTTATTGTATTGTCGATCTGAAAACTGTGACGAGAGTAGAATGCGCAATTATCTTCAGGATAATGTGGAGAATGATCTCAGATGACGCCACAAATGTAGTTTCACTTATTTTTTCGATCTCTTTTGGAGTTTTCAGCGGTCATTTCCAAAAATTTACAGCCTTTATGGTCATATTTTCTGTGCAGAATATGTGTTTTCCTTTTCAATTATGGAAAGTTAGTTACAAGCACAACCGTGCTCGGTTTTCAGTTCCACTGAATTTTGCTATATGACTGATGCAGTACTAAATCTTATTTTACTGCTGAAAAATTATGTACTCTTATAACGGGCGGTTTAACGCTATCCTGAAGAGCTAAAATCTGTAGTAAACTGAAAACGTTTCTGTAATTGGGAGTGTTTTTTTACAAATTCAACTGTAAAATTATGGTCATATGACATTAAAACACGTTCACTTTATATAGTTTGCACTGTATTCGAACAAAAAACGTGTTCTCATTGAACTTTCCGTATAGCAATGAAGCTAAAATATAGTCTAAAGTTTGATTTTTGAGAAGGTGCGTGTACGTCATAGACATTTTACATAGTTACAAATTGTTATTATATTGTTGACAACAATTGTAACTATGTAAAATGTCTATGACGTACCTACACGCACCTTCTCATCTTCTCAAAAATCAAACGTTATAGTCTTCAATGTTCATAATTTTCTTGAACGCATTTTTATAGCATTGAAAGAAACATTGCTTGTTTTTGTAAATACGAAATGGTTGGTAGGATACAAATAACTTTTACAATAATATTTTATAACTAAAACAATTGGAGCAAACGCTGGTAAAAAACATGTCTTTTTCCGTAATAAAACAGATGAACTTCTGTAATTAATCATAAAGTTTTATAAGCTGACGTCGTTCCAGTAAAAATATAAAAATGTATAGTTTTTAAATCTATATTAATAAAAATGAATCGGGGAGGTGTATATAATTCCATAACTTCCGAACGACTCGACTGCACGAAATTGGATAATTCTTTTTTTCCTGTGTTCGTTATTGTAAGGAGAAGCTTTGTATAAAAGAAAATTTTAAAAAAATCGAAATTTAAATATTTAAAATATGAAATCCGCCACTGGGATTCGAACTCGAAGCCTGCTATTTATCACTCAGCTACGATACTTGATATCAATAAAAACGAATATAAAAAAAAATTTTTTTAAAAGTGTGTGAGTGAATGAGACAGAAGACTGTGATAAATCTCTCAGCCGCCATTTCTTAACTTTAAACAGACCATTTATGTCATAATTAAAAGGTGTTTCGTGTGTTGTTATGTGTATTTAGGTTTGTTGTCTTTATCTATCTTCTATATTTAAAAAAATGAATTGCCGAAATGTATGTAAGCGCATCACTTCCGAACGACTACACGAAATTGGATTATAAAGTGAGTGAGTGAAGGAGACAGAAGACTATGAGAAAGTGAGTGAGTGAATGAGGCAGAAGACTGTGAGAGATCTCATATCATTCAAGTGATGTCCCTAATTGTCAATACACTGCTGTAGTCGATTTCTGAAGTTCTGCATCTGCGAAGCATCTGCTGCGGAATGCGGCCAACTTCAAGGCGTATTACATGATGTTTCTAGGGCCCTGGGACGATGTTGAAATACCTTACTCTAGATGTAGCGCCATAAAAAGAAGTCGCACGGAGTTAAATCTGACGAGCGCGCGGAGACTGCAAAACACATCTTCTTACACAGTCAATGTTTTCTGGAGTTCGAACAGTCCTCTGAGACCTAACTCTCTTTTGCATAACACTACCACATGCACGGAAGATCTCCACCCATAAAAAAATGGATTTTCGGTCAAGAACAGTATTGAACAGAACAAATACGCAGCGCGAGCTGCATTGCAACAATAGACTTGGGGAAAAATACGTCTCGACAGAAAAAGCGCGTTGCTCGCTTGACCAAGCCATGACTACAACCAATGGGTGCAACAACGGAAACTTCCAAGGCTACAGCGTCATGTGAGTCTACCCCCACTGTTCCAACATGTCCCCATCATTCACCACGGCGCCGGCGTCTTGAAAGTAGGGATACTTCGCTGCCCCACCCTGTATAGGCAACAATTTGCAACCGCTTTAAAATTAGTTAGGAGATGAGATCATTTTGACAAGAATGTGTAATAAAAAGTTTGTTAAAGTTTACTTTAAAAATAAAACTTTTCTACCCACTCTTACAGGCTGTGGGTACTATAATTGGCATAATAATAATAATAATAATAATAAGCAAAAGTGACTTCAATCAAACAGGTTTTGGGTTATGGGCCATGGGTCACTATGCATATGTAGGTATACAGTGTTATAGTGTTTTAGATATACAATGCCTGAAAAACAAATAAAAATACGAATAATCGACTCATTATTATATGAATAATTGATTTAGTAATATACAGGATCTTTCAGTTAACATTGCGCGGTTAATATCTCAGTAACCTCCCAACAAGGTATCCTTTATAAAGGAACAAATCAGGATGAAATGAAAGTACACCATTCCTATTCCTATGTACATTAGAGAACATTTTTGGATTTGTATTTGTAACTGCCAAATTTATCAGAAATGTAATCATGTTATCTAGTTCCAAACGTAAGGCGTACACATTAGTTCAAAAAAAATCTTCTTAGCTCATTTAATCTTTGCTTGTTTGTGATAGTTTTCTCAAAACTTTCGTTGTGGGACCCATAAATATTTTATGTAATAAGTAATTCCACCAAAAATTTTCTTTCAACAAAATTGAGTGGAGTTTTCTCGTTATGTTTTCATCAAATGAGTTTTTGATATAATATCGCATACAATTGGCAGCAAAGATGGTGCTATGAATACAAATAAATAATAGGTGTAGCTCTTTTTATGAGTTGTATCCTTCCTAGAGGTGGATGATAACTTTTACCGATTATTGATTTACCAGTAAACTTTTCATGGTGATCGCATAAAACCCAAATGCATAAAAAAATAAATTTCATTTCAGTAAAACGATTTATTCAAATTTTTTGAGGAATCGTGAATATGATAAATCGTCGTATCGATTTATTTCCGGTTTCCGTAAACGACGCTGTATAAATGGTGACGCTTGTAAACGATTTGCAATAAATCAGGCTTAGTGGTGCATCATACGGTATTTACATCAGTTTAAAAAAGAAAAAATCTCATATTTCTTTTCTCCAAAGAAAAAAATAAGTGGAAGCGAAGACATGAAGAGCTTCCGTTGAAAGAATATCGGATACAAAAGAATTTAATTTGATGCTTTAAAGTTATATGAAACATTTTCTGTTAAAAACTCAAAGTAATTCAATTGCCTTTATAAGTTTCCACAAAGTGGAAATCTTTTTCTTTCTCCAATACAAGTAGAAAATTGCGCGTGGACAAGTTAAAATTCCTACGCTTAAAAATCCTTGCTGATCTATCTGTATCTACAGAGAGCGTATTAGCCACAACAATCACAAGAAAATGGAATTGTCCTGTCACATGCGTTTGCAATATGATCCTAAGATGAAGAACTCGTGCCTTCCCTCATTCTGTTATTAGTTTAATACTTGCAAGAGACTCCAGCTGGTGTCGGCCCTTTGACCGCTCCTCTTCCTAACGAAAGTCACAACTCACTAAATCTGAAAATTGTACGAAAATTACAAAAAAGGTGTACGGGAATGCGTGCTCTAAATTAGCAATCGTTAAACTAAAACATCGTGTATAACCTTTTTCGGTACCAATTTAACGTAATGAAGATAAAATCACTGCTGAAATACAGTTCCTGTGGCTTTTATCCTATGATAAATTACATAACCGTTTATATTACTATCCCAAAATACGCGGAAATAGCCAGAGGCTACCGTAGATTACCAGTTATATTGCAGTTTCTCATTTAAATCCGGGAATATTTGTAATTAATCCAATGAGAGCTTTAGTTTATATATCTGGAGTTACGTTATCGGGGTGATTCTCTAATTTCAATTAATTTTATTTATATTTACTTAAGGCGTCTGTGCAAGATATCAAATGAAGTAATTAATATTTTGAATACGCGTTTATGTTTATTATAAAACTGATCGTAACAGAAAATGCAAACTGTAAAATTGAAAATGAAATTTATGGCTACATTTCGATTGTGCCGCTTCGGATTAATTTATTGGCAGAAGCTCCGCGGATTAATTTAAAATCCTAACAGATAATTTATCATCGAAAAGAGAATAATTTTGGTTAGACACAAAAGAAATGAAGGCTTCTAGGAAACTAAAATTAATTACTATTTCGCACCTCCAGAGATTCATAAAAATGTTTCGCGTCTTTAGAAAAATTAATCATTGACGCGATTAATCAAAATTGTTATGAGAGCGGTTTTCATATTCTGCTTTATGATTATTAGTACAAAGGCAGATTAATTTTAAGTACGTGGATTACAAGGTTGCGTCTAATGACAAGATCCCAGTGTTGTGAGTCCCCTTACGTTAGAATTAAAAAGGTCGGCTTCGTGCTCTTCGATTTCAGTTCCTGAGCCGTGTAACTAAAAAACTGAAATAATGTAATGATGCTCACAGCCTATTTTTAAATGAGTAGGAAAGTATGGAAGATCAACCTTATCATTATCATTAACTGATAGGCAATTTTGCAATATTCTGATTATTTTGTTCTTTACTCTACATACAGTTGAAGGAATTTGTCTCCCAGTTGGAACACGTTTCAATTATTCCCTGATTTACATTCCCATCTATCAGTGAATTCATAAGTACCTAAAAGTTATGATATAACTGATGGTAGACTGTCGCTGTCGTTTGTTAAAAGCGAACTGTTGTTAATTTCTACAGATATATTCTTCTCGTTTACTAAAGAGAGATCCTTACCCTTCCTAAGGATCCCGTAACTGTAAATGGCTAGATTTAGCAGTAACCATCTCATGTAATAAGTAAATTCGTCGTAGACCAATTTCAACTTTGTTTTTTAATCATCATGGTCTATAACGGGAGTTTATTTCTAGAACACAGGGAGAGTTTGGACATTGCAATCCTATATAGATAGATATCTCGAGATCACTTACCTTTTTATAACAAAAACAAATGGTATAAGCGACTCCAGTGTCCACGCTCTGTATGTGCAATACCCAGAAGTAAACCACTGTTTTATTACAAGGGTAGAATACACAAGGTGAAATTCATTGGTTATGATGTGTGTAGTTTTCAAAAAGAGGGTTATAGGAAGTAAGGGGGAGGTTTTGTGATTATTTCACAAAACGAGAACTTTGTCAAAATATATCTACGAATACAATAAGTTAGAAAAAACGTGAGAACCATCGACACTAATACACTTATTTCAAGGTTTTTCGAACGCTACTCCCTTACAACAGATTTTTTTGGTAATTTTTGTAAAAAAATGTATTTGACAGAAATTGACACCATCTCTAATGTTTTTTGAGTTTTTGAAAGAGTCACAGAGGACGAGGTCGGTAACAATTTGTGCTTCATGAATCCTACAGTCTTCCGAGTATCATTGTGAGATTGTTTTGCCTTTTCAAATTCTGAATTGTTATGGTAGTCCCTTTTGTAATATAATCGAGTAAGATAATCCCTCTGCGTTCAAGAAATCTAGAAAGAAACTAGAAAACCGCCTTTTTGGGTGGTGATTATGAATCAATTACATGGACTCTTGTCTTTTGGAAGGGTCTTAACGTTAGTACCCACCCATTTTTCATCCCCAATTAGAAGAAATCTTCATCTTGGGATAAGGCAATCAAATGTTTCTTGCAAATTTATTCTATCTATCTATGTTCCGACACTTTGCTCTTTCGCAAGTCTTCATCGATATTCTTTGGATCGCTGCCATTTTTTAAGAGAAACTTTATGTCACTTTTTTGTTCAAGTTTCACGTCACCCAGTTTGGCTTTATTAAACTAGTATAAAAATAATAAATGTTGAGCGATTGGAACCAAACTTGGAGATCATACGGAAACCTAACATAAGAAAATTACCTCGACAGCATCCTTTTTCATAAATAGAACTTTGTCATTCTAATTAATTATAACATTGCGGAAATTCTTTTTAATTCGTTTTCTTTGAAACCTTACACTTTATGCGTTCATACTTAAAGTTCCATCAACTCATAAAAGAATGTGATAAAACTACATTACCAGCTAAACATTTCGATCTTATGTTTTAAAACGGGAATACCGCCTTTTGAAAAATGTATGAGGCTCAAACGATGCAGGAAATTATGTTCCTTTATAAGAAAAGCAATCAAAATTCGATGTTTGGCAGGAAAAGACCACCAGAGCGTTCGGACATCGATTAAAGGACAGAAAAATTGAGAATCAGACGTGCAGAAATAAAAACCTGCTATAGGAACTAAGTTATACCAAAGAGTATATAGTTATACCCAAATATATCGTGTGCCCGCAAATCATTTATATAAAATAATTATGGAGAGGGATAATTTTTAAGAATTGGAACGTGGGTTGATAATGTTACTAAGCTTCCGGCGAAATTACGTAAGACGTTCTAGTTCTTTGTCGCTTGTCCAAACATTTCCTGGATAATTACCTTTGATATATCGATATTGCTACCATCATAATAATGGTTGTTAGCAACTCAATATTTGTAGTTAATTATTTTTTCTACTAAATTGTAGCCAGAGGGCAAAACAAAGTACTTATCCAGTTTTACATTTAAATTAAGACCATTTCACTAGAATCCTTGCATATCTCTCTCCCCTACTTACTATTACCTCAACTCTATTTCGATATGAGCAGGGGTTGCAGTACACAAAACAGTTTATATGCATCGTATTTTATACACTCACCCCCGACGCCTTGTTTGCTATCTTTCGTTAACAGCCCTCTGCGGTTGAGATTTCTTCATAAATTCTTTTGCAACTATCATCGACGTGCACCCTCCCATACCGTATTACGTATCTCAAAAAAGAAAATGACGTAACGCAATTATGGATTCAGTGTTAAGGATAATTCATTCGGAATAATGTGATATATTCAAAAGTAGTTGAAATAAATCAAAAGGATTTTCGAAAACGAATTGAATATCCATTAATCCGAAGAATACGGTCTATCAAGTGTGCGAGTAAATGGCAGCCGTAAATCTGATTGCACATTTAAATTCGAGATTGAATTTCTGCAAAATATACTGAAAACGGCAAAAGAGAAATTGCTTTAGATTAGGATATTCAAAAAGCTAATGAAATGTCCTTTGCAGTAATGTCAACAATAAAATAGATAGCGAAATCTTTACACTCAATTGGAAATCTAATAACATAAAATCTATAATTATACGTTATGGAATATGGACTTCTTAGTAGTTACTTACATAAGTAGGTTTCCACAGTTTTATTGTATTGATTTCGAAAGTATTTCTTGGAGCACGTAACCTAAACATAGAAAAAATGTAATTAATTCTTGTAGACGATTTCAGTGATAAGTATACTTATTTCAGGAAGAAAAGAACTTGAAGGTTCTCAGCTTAATTAAGAAGGAAACGAATTACAACAAAATATTTTCATTTTTCCACATAATCTTCCAAAAGACTATTAATCCAAAAGTTTCTAACTTTTGCAAATTACCTACGAAAATATCGTCCGTAACTTCTTTAAATTTCGTTAACAGCTTCGATAACCACCAACCTAGTAATTCCTAGTAGGTACTTAATGGTGGATTTTCGTAACAAAAGGTAATCATCAGAAGCCAGATATAGGAAGTACGAGGTGTGTAAATTAAGTAATGAGACCAATTTTTTTCCATTTTTTTATTCGAATAGAATTACAATTCAATATTGTCTCCCTCAAAATCACTTCCGTGAGAGACGGTTCTTCCAATCTTCATTGCAGTGCTGGAACTCGGATACTGGAATAGCCTTCAGCTGATCGGTTACAGCCCCGTTTAATGTTTTCGAGTGTTCCAAAATGAGTTCCCTTGAAGCGACTTTTCAATCTCGGGAAGAGGAAAAGTCACAACGACTGCAGTCAGGCGAATGAGGAGGCTGTAGAGCCACAGGAATGTTTTTACTGGTCAAAAACTTTATTGACATTGCTGTGTGACAAGGCGCATTATCGTGATGCAACATCTAGTTGTTCTTGATGTTTCGTTTCACATGAATGACCCTTTTTCGAAGTTTTTCAAGAACCTCTCGGTAAAAATTGACCATTTGGCCTTGAGACACAAACTCTTTGTGGATGATTCCTTGGCCATCGAAAAAACAAATCGGCATGCATTTGACCTTCGACTTGCTCATTCTTGTTTTTTTGGGCCTTGGAGAGGTTGAAGTGTGCCACTCCATGCTCTGGCGCTTGGTTTCCGAGTCGTACTCAAACACCCAAGACTCGTCACCACGTTCCAGAAAATGGGGATCAGATTCAATTGATTCCAAAAAGTGAAGACACCCTTCCCTCCTAATGTCCTCAAGGTCGCCAGATCGAACGCTACGTTGCCAGTCTCATTACTTAATTTACACACCTCGTATATTGGATGTGGAACAAATTCAAAACCTCATTCAGTCACAGCAGATGTTACAAAATGGACTTGCGAAGTGGCGCATTGTCCCGTTACAACAACACACCTTCCCGTAGCTTTGCTGTATGTTTACTCTTTCTCCGCATGTAATCTGTGAGGAACAGCGATTTCCAGTAATCGTTTCGTATTTTAGTAAATAACGATTGCCTTACCATTTCTGCCATAATAGCATATGATCCATAAGCCTGACTATGCAAATGAAACAGATGACCATTATAGAAATGACTGAAAATACCCATACTTATGGTTATGGGTGAAAATAACTAAAATATTTCAAAGCTTTGATTTTATGAAGTTACCTACTTTAAAATATTATTATTAAACAAGCAAATAGGTACCTTTCTTTATCTCACATGGAATATGGAAACCACATTTTTCGTATGGTTGTAATGTACTTATTTCGAAAATGGAACCAATAATTCTTTGTGAAACGAAATTGATTAAACTCCTTTTAAACATGCGTACATTTGAACCGTTCGTACCAATATTTCACTTGGTAGTAGGATGGACTACCTTTAATATAATGGGACCGTTCTCCCAATGACATTTTTCAGTGTACCGCTTCTCTGGTTAGAAATTTTATTACGCTTCTATGTTATAGTTTCAAATCGCATTTTCTGGCTTAAAAGTGATCAATATTATGCGATTAATGCTAAACCGAAATATGATATAAAATCTCAAAGAAAATTACCGCGATTGTACCTACTCATAGATACAAAATACCCTCGTGCAAGTACACAATTAGCAAATTCCTGTCAGATGAAAGAGTTTTAAATTTTGTCCTGGTGGTGAATAGTGACGAATCTCGTTTTTGCTCTGGAATACATTGATACAATAATGTTTCATCCACAGTTACTACTCGAGTCATTTCAGAATTTGTCTAGAAACGAAATGAAAATGGTTGTGAAATACTTAACCGTCCCTGAAATTATTCACACTGTTTTATCCCAAACCTGTTTTCACTTATCTTTGCAGTGTGTACAATCTGATCAACTGCTTAACACATTCACTGCCGGTAACGCGCATGCTGCGTTTTTGTAGCTTTCTGGGGATGCCGATCACGCATATGCTGCGTGATGTGTACGTGTGTTTTTAAGGCAAAATATTTTCTTCGGCTTGGCTCGCAAACTTTTTTTATCGCATCGGCCTGTGACTCCTTTAGAAACAAAAAGTCGACCAGTTGAGTGCCGATCACGCACCAGCTGCATGATGCTAACATTTGTCGTTATCGTGTCGGCCTCCTGAGAAAAGCCTTAAATGAACAAAAAATCGATTGGCATCTTACAAAAATGCCTTAGGCAATTCGGCAGTGAATGTGTTAACGCTAGCCAAAACCACAATTTCCTCTACTTTTTATAACATCATTTAACTTTTTGTACGCCCATCATTTCCTTCCAAAATTTGACGCGGCGCCATCTGATTCATGAAAAAATATGTTACAACTACTCGAATCTTGTTTCTTGACCATGTTGGTAAAATTATAAAACATTTTAAGCTTGCCAATCCATACCATTGTTTCTGGTTTTCATGGCAACTTGCTGCTTGGTAGGTGATGCAGGGATATACTTACTTATACATACATATAATTATACCTATACATATTTATTAAGCAGAAAACATAAAAATCTGCATGTTGAGTGTTCTTGATTGGGCTACCAACATAGAAAAGCATAATCTTAGGAACGTACGTTTTCGTTGACAATAAAGATGACAACAAATTCATTTTAGGCGCAAATGTGAAAAAAATTTAGACCGTAATGTTATTATATAAAAATTAATTCATTTTTAACCACATTAGCTGACTATTTGTGTACTGGGTGTTTTCCCCATTTTAATAACCCCATATCATCGAAAGGGGAAATATCACTTTAAAAATAAAGAACTGTTGGCACTCAATATAATTTGAAAATTCATAACTAACTTTATACAGTTTTCCACATATTTTACCTCGCTTGTTTGAAAACTTGCATAAATTTCCTCATGTCTCTTTGCAATATCTCTCATTTCTTCGCCTTCAAGAACAATCATACCGACTTATCTAAAGTTCGCACCCCTTGTGTTTATAAAATTTGTTTCGTACATGGATAAAATAAACGGAAAGAGGGGAAGACTCAAAAACAAATTTCTCTTTAACCCTCAATTTAATTTTAGTCAGTAAATAACATACACACGAAATTCCAAATTACGTATCTAATAAAACAGTTATACAATTACAGGTATTTTCCATTTCTTATTTGAGTTTTATCTTAAGTACGTTTTCATGAATTTTAATTAAAATCCAATTTACTGATTTATCTATTCTTATTTGAACGGCATTTTTAAATTGTTATTAAACGAGGTGATTATCTCAATTACAAATTCAAAGAACTCTTAATTAGGCCTATGATTTTTGTAATATAAATACAGTCAAATGAAGTCCAAATAGCAGTTGAGTGTAGTCAGTATATCGAAAACATAATGAAGTCGATTATCTTAGTTTGTTTGATGTTGGTGACGGTTTACGCGAAGGATGATCTGTATACAACCAAGTATGATGATATTGATGTGGATGAAATTTTGGCTAATAAAAGATTAACGATGTTTTACTCCGATTGCCTTCTAAGTAAAGGGAAGTGCAACGAACAAGGACAAACTTTAAAAGAATTAGTACCAGATGCCTTAAACAACGAATGCAGACGCTGCAGTCAAAAACAAAAGGACGCCACCGAAAAGGTTCTTCGTCACCTTGCCAAGAATTATCGCGACATTTGGAATGCGCTTATTGCCGAATTCGACAAGGAGGGAAAACACCGTGCACAATATAAGAAGTATATCGATGAATTGGAAGCTTAAGACTTGATATCCTTGATTTTAATTATTGTTTTCTCTGTAGTAATAGTTTTGGTTTGTAGTCAATATAAAGTTGTCTGGTACTTGTCACCTCTTATTAATCAAAGGGTTGTTTCTCACGATGAATGAACAGAGTAAAAGGTTGCGTCGACGTAAATGTGCAAAGTTGCAACATTTTCCAAAAGAGGTTTATTTGTTATTTTCAATAAGTAATGCTTTTCTTAAGCATTTTAGAACGAGTTCAAATTATTTAATATTGTGAAAGGAGTATGATGACAACAAATTCAAAAATACGACGCCATAACGTTTTACAAGCGTTTGATGAAAAGCGATGCCCTCTCAACTGTTTTTTGAGTTTTTAAGAAAGATGATAGTCATAGGGAGCGAGGTTGGAGCTATAAAGTGGATACTGTAATTCTTCACGCCGAATTCTCAAGGGATCATCTCCATTGGGATAAATTAGTCAAATTCTCCTTGCAAATTCGTTCAGGACTGATCGAGACTAAGGAATCTATTGCTCATTTTCAAAACTTCGCTTAGAACTTTATAAATACAACTAAAAACCTGTTCGTGGTCAGTCAACAGCAAATCTTCAACTTTGCTTGTGATTGCTAAAGTTTGTGCTTCCAGAGATCTTTGGGTCACTATTTGAACTGCTCGCACCCATATTTTGCTTGAAAATAAGATGATTTATTTTCTTCATACACCGCCACCATAATCTCATAGATATTTTTCGGGTCGCTGCCTAATTTGGCTAGAAATGTCATCACGTTTCTGTGTTAAAGTTTCAGCTCATTCACTTTCTGTTTTTCGAAAAAATATAAAAATCAGAAAATTTAAGCGATTGTAATCAAACTTTGACATGAAACTATAAAAGTTACAGAAACTTAACATAAGATAGCACTGACATAGTATTATCGAGATCAAGGTGGCAAATAAGCCTTGCGATTGAGAGGTGAGTGTGCAGCGACCAGTGTAGAAAGATGTGAAAGACCGTTCCCTGGTGCGACATAACTCGCGACATTTCTTGTGCACACAGTTGCGCTGGACTGCCAGGTAGAATGCTTGGGTGACGCTACGACTCGGTCGCATTTACAATACACGACCCCCCTCGCGTTGGAAAAGCAAATAATAAAAAGAAGAGGCATTGTTTGGAGAAAAGGCAGAGAAAACGGGTATATAAATAGCCCTTTATTTTGTTATAATATAATTATATCGAAACAAAAGATTCTTATTAACTAATTAAGTAAACAACCTAATTTAAATAAAAACATAAAAACGGGTATATTTGCAGCATTATATGAATTAAAAAATAATTTCCAGGCGAAAGAAAGGCACCTCGCTATGGCTCGTGGAATGTCCTACATCCTACAACATGAAATTTATTTTTAAGAACCAAAAAGAGTCGAACAAATACGTAGATTCCAGTAATGGAAGAATTGAAGCCTTTGTGGCCGTTGAGCACATCACTGCAAACGCCAAAAAACACAATAACAATTCATAAAGGCACCCTTTATTTTAAACTATTGTTGTGATTTTTGGTCCAATGCTGAGAAGGAATTGGTGCTTGGATTGATCATTTATTAATTTTTTTTAAATTCGCAGTATTTTTCTGGTAGATATTTATTGTAACTAACGCCTAAGGTTGAGTGGCTAAATCGTATTTCACTTTTCATCTCCAGTTACAAATTGGTTTGACAAAATCAGAGTCCTACCTGCTGCTGAATGCTGTTTCGTTTGTTTATAATCTAAATGTCTTCGACTGGTTTAGAAGTTCTAACTGCATATTTTGGTTTTAATGCTAGTATACATCATCGGTAAACTAAGAGTCCTCCAGTACTTTGGTGAGTTCCCACATATACCCCTTGCATTGTTTTATATATACAAATGGTGACTCGTATTCCATTGCTCTACAAGAATGGGAATCGTACTGATATTGCTCTTCCTTTCGGTCATCAAAATCCCTGAGGTAATTATACCATTTCCAGCAGCTTTGCCATTTTTCATTTTACCACTCGATTTTGGTGACCTTGTGTCAATATTTATCGGAGATTCGTCGACGTATAAGTCTTATGCAAGTTTCCAATGTTCTTCAGTGTATTAGAATGCATGTTTTGAAATCGAAATTTTGTAGTTGTAGTTGAAACCGTGAGACCAAAAGTAGGTTTACTAACACGACCTTAAAGATATTGACGGTATTTTTTAATAAATGAAAAATCAAATTTAAAGCTATAAACTTAATGAACCATGTAACGTCATATGTTAAACGTCACAAATTAGGTTCACTATAATGGCTACTTATTCCGTCGCGTAATTGATTGATAATTAATTCTCCATACCTAAGTACTTTCCTAATTGAATTTGGTTTAATGCATAAGTTAAGCAATTCATAACTCATGTTGGATAATAACTTAACAGCTAGGTAAAAATGAGCCTAAACAAAGTTAGAAATTTCAGTAGCAAACAACTCTACGAGAATTCTACAAATCTTAGTTTAATAGTGACAGTAACATAACGTTTTAATATTATGAGCAGAAGGGGTCACTTTAAGACAAACTTTCAATTCCCATTGAAAGTTGAACTACATAGTCAATTTAATGCGATGCCCTCTTAAGGGTTGATGGATAATGTTTCGTGTCATTATAAATTAAACAACTCATCCTTCACCGCTTCCTCGGAGTTTAGAATAAATCCCCAGGAAGTTAGTAGCAGTATGGTTAACGTGGTCGGAAGGATTTCAGTCGACACCTTCACGAGACAAACTTTAATAATCCTCCCCTTAAGGTCAAATAAGTAATCGGCGACGCTTTATTAAAACCGTCTGGCAATATAACTCGACAGTTGGCAGTATTTCATTCGTGGATCGGGTTGGCATATGAAGAAAGGAAAAAAATATATGTATTAAAACTAATGTAGCGAAGCTGCACTGCAGAGTACATATTTCGTTTCTTGGCAGTTCGAAATGGTCGAACAGGGAAATATCTCATCCTTAGTACACGTAAGGATTGTTAACAGTAGAGACTCCCAATTTCATTTTACCCTCTGGTTCCTACTTTATTGCACGCTAACCTACGAATTTCCGTTGTTGAGTTCCTGAACACGTACTTAAGTTATGCGTTTACAACCGTTTGCTCATAAAATACCAATTGCGAGGCAAAAGGTAATTAAGAAAGTGTGTTCGAATGTAGATGAAGCACAACAATAATATCGCTACATTTATAAAAGACACGAAGACAAATAGAATAGAATCTTACAAACTTGTGACAAGGATTGGATAGGGTTAATCCCGTGGTCAAGGTTTCTTATATGACTAAATGCTAAGTTTCAGATTTTCGTGTTGGATTTGCGACTTTAATTAAAACGAGTAAATCTGTTGTATTCGTATCAAATGACTTGCAATTACTAAATGTAAAGTAATTGGTAATATGGTGCATGAGAAGAAAATAGGGACGGCTATTGAGAACATTTTCACAGCGGGAGAAGCGCCTGTAATCATTACTGCAACACGACGAACTGTCAGGTAGTCCTCAGGTGGTTAGTCATGATTTCAACTACAATTGTTGCAGTACGACGTAGATACATTTTTAATATTTATAGTTTTTCATATCCGTTTTCGAAGCGCGTGAACCCGAAAAAAGATTTCATAAATTTGAGACAGCTGTTAGATATTTGGTTCTAATTCGAACCCACTGAGACTTTAATATTTTTTGTTATTCAACATCGTTATGTTCGGGAAAGTTTCTTTTATAAAAACATTATTGGTAATGGTCCAATTTATTGTGGGACAGGTGTTCAATATTAATATACGAACCCGAATGTGAAAACCATAATCGAAATTATTTTCGAAAATATTTACTTTCAGACTTTTACTTTATCTAACTGTCATATTTCTAATGATACATTAGGAAAAAGAATTGTGTCCGCTAATTATCTGAAACGCATTCAGAAACAGGGTAATGTACCTGACTGTACTTTTATTAATTCCAGGTGCTTAGTAACAATACTAAGCTGGGTTCAGTTCATTACAAGGGTCTAGGACAATTCACCATCGCCGTTTCGCCGTCGCCGTTTCGCCATCGCCGATTCGCCGTCGGGACAGTTGGCCGTCGGTCAAATTCGCCGTTGGGACGATTCGCCGTTCAAATCGAAAATTGAAACTAACTTTTAATCTTGAGGGACTGTTATCAATTGAAAAAAAAAATACTAAACTTACCTCTAACCTAAGCGCCTGAGTAGCAATATACGTTTAGGTTGGCATTTTCTTTAGTTTCAAATGCTGTTTAGTATCATATTCCAGTTTTTGTATAAAAAAAAAATATACTAAACCTACCTCTAACCTAAGCGCCTGAGTAGCAATATACGTTTAGGTTGGCATTTTCTTTAGTTTCAAATGCTGTTTAGTATCATATTCCCGTTTTTGTATCAATTGAAAAAAAATACTAAACATTAATTACAAAATAAAAGAACCCATTTTATTAGCTATAATAACAGAGTGAAAATACAAATAATAATGTATATTTAATTAATAATTAATTTCATAAATTCCTCTAAATTGTCTAAATCATTCCCCGAAGGCGAATCGTTCCTACGGCGAATTTGACCGACGGCCAACTGTCCCGACGGCGCGGCGAATTGGCGACGGCGAATCGGCGAAGGCGAACCGGCGACGGCGAATAGTCCCAAACCCCATTACAACAGGTACAAATATTGTAGAAATTTAAATAAAAGCTGTTTTTCTTTTGTTATGTTACTTGTTTGCTACCAAAGTTTGCGAGTTTAAGGCAGTAGGTAATATATTCGATACCTTCGTAAAATTATGCTCAAATGTAAAAATTACAATTTATAATAGTACCAAGACACCTCAGGCTTCATACTTATATTAGAGCAGTTATAGCCGCGATTTTTTATATTCTGAGTACTTTATAATCAGAACGATTCGTATCTGGGTAACATAGGCGACTCATACCTTTATATCTACGACCGACGCCGACGGTTCATACCCAACACAGTTTATTAGTGTATTATACTTCGGGGGAAATTAGCTCCCATAATCGACTTTTAGCATAGCTCCCTAAAGTTTGCTTATACTTCCACGAAATACACTCGCGTTGTCACTAGTATCGATTGGAAAGCCGTTGCGCTCCAAATTACCGAATTCCGGTTGCATTACAAAAGACCTACAAGTTTGAAGTTAAAGAATAGTTCTCGGGTTTTTAAGAAAATGAGGAATGATAATGGTTCTTCGAAGAACAAAGGATTTTGAAGATTTTTAGAGATTAAAGGAATTGATGTGCGCTATAACGTGTAAATGTTATGGTTTCTGCTGAACGTTTGAGTAGATTCGAAGTTCTTACTAAGTTTGTGACTTACATTTTCCATGATCTATTCAATTTTCTATTTTTGGTAGTAGTATCAAGAGGAAAGACGTAAACTAATCAAACAGGCCAAGAGGCCGTCATACAACAAACTCAAATAAACATGGATGAATAAAAAAGTAATCACAGACGGCAAGGTAGTAACAGAGAGGGTGATAACAAGGAGTAGGCCAAAGAGCACCTACAGAAAGGGATTTCAGAGATGCTAAAAGTAAGTAGAACATATACAGCTCCAAAAAAATAGCCGAAACAAAGATTAAATAATGGGATAGTGGAACAATGAAAAAAGAAGTGGATAAGGACAAACGTTTGAATAAGAAAAAAAAGTAAATGGACAGATGGTAAAATGTGGAAATATAAAGTACAAATACTTAGATTTAGTGAAAAAAGAAAGGCAAGTAGCGGAGGAACCAATATCGATCTGCTAAGAAATCATCGGGATGATGCGAGCGACGTGACATTTTGGAAGATTGCAACAAATTTGGCGATTTGTTCGCAAAAAAATTCGTTGCTAAAGATGGTACAATGATATTCAACTACGGAATTATTACAGATGCTTAATTATGGGTTTTAGGATTTTATACTTTTGTCGATAAGAAAGCGAGAGACTTCTGATCGGTATTTTTCCATCCTACCAACTTAATAGATTGGACGAATGGAATGGAGATCTTGTCCAACTCTCTATAATTTGAAAAGGAGAAAGGAAATTGTACCTATGCCATTTTTGTTTGTTAAAATAAGTTAAACGGGTTAAACGCTGAAAATACGTACATTGTGTGCCAATTTCTCATTATATAAATGCACCTAAATTATTTATTAAAAGCGCGAATATTATTGTCGTATTGTAAGGGGGTAGGGGATTAGAAAACTGTATGGCGTACCAAAGGTACGAACTAAAGATATAGAGGTATGCATTTTGCTATAATCCGTTACTACTCGTCCTCGCATTATGGTTTTTAGTTTCGAAATCGAATTCACGACTTGATATTGAAAAGCTGTATGTGAATTGGGACACGAAATCTCGCATCTCTCTAAATCGAACTTTTTTCATTTCGATAGTTGGGAAAATTAGGAATTTCTATCTCTGGCGTTTTTTTTTCTCTGAACACATTACGTTATCTTCTTCTTTTAAAACCAACCGTTACCGAATAAAAGGAGGGTTGGTACGATATTGTCTTATGTAATACGAATTTGTAGGAGGAAAGCCATCGGATCGTTCAATCAAGCGAAAAGTCGACTTGTCTGATTATTCCCAAATGGGATGCAATCTCTCGTCTTGCTGAAATTAAATTACTAATAAGATTTTGGTAATACATCACGAGGTATTATCAAATGAAATTTTCAAGGGATTTGATTGATTATATATTATGAGGATTTTAGTTTATTGAATTTTTCATTTGCTGAGACTTTAAATTTAAGCTTACGGGAAATCATCAAGTTCTTAAGAAAATTACATTCTGTCTTCCCTAGATAATATAATTTCCATTACTTTGATGAACTCTAAAGACGTGCACTAGGGTTGCTATAGCACCATCGCATCGTGAAGTTTGCTTGCATAAGACGGCGAGTTTATCCTAAAACGTTCGTTTACTATCGATTTAGACTATGTAATAAAGAGGAATGTAACCATCGAGCAACGTTGTGTATGGCAAAATTACCTGTTTTAATATACCACCGAAACCACTGAAAATGTAATGAAAAGCGGTGAAAACAATGTTTACAAGGCAACTTTTATCCCCTACACAAAAATTTGTTGTAGTCTTTATATTCAGACTGGATTCTTATTCAAGGCGCAGCTCACTAAAATCCGGGTTTTAATGACTTGTTTTTAATATTACTCGGGGATGAGTCTTCCTTAGCAAGGGGATGAAGCAGTAACAATCCGAATAATGAAATCGTTATTTTTGAAATAAAATATGCATTCCTGCTTTTCCATAATATAAAATTGGAATGTTGTACTATTGTTAAGATGTTCAAAGAAATTATTATTTATTGCGGTTTTATCTGAAAACTCAATTTTCAGACAACTCGAGACATGGAATCGTATTTTTACAGTCGAGTTGATAATCGAACTCCGGGGAACTTGACTTGTGTTTATATTGCTTGTTCAGACTAGCCATTTTATTTCTACAATGTTATATATTTCGTTTCTTTTAAGCTTATGACAAACATTACATCCATATTTGTTTTCAATTACGTTATTTTAACACCCAACAACCGACGTTTGACATGGAAAACCACCGCATCGAATTCTTCAATTTGCAAAATGTTTAACACGCCCAGCCAATTAGTCTTGTTAAAAGTCCCTCGTCTGGTAAGATTTTATTTCATTTTATAATATTAAATTGACATTTCCCTTGTCTAAAATATTCCAGTTTCCCACCCTTCACAAATGATCTCGTTTTACCGAAGCATTTTTCTTTTCGGGGGGTGACCTTTTATCTAATGGCCATCTTTTGCGATTTGCATCCCCTATTTGTAGTTCTCTATTGGCGATACGTTATGCATTTGAACGCGATCGCGTTTCAAACCACAGCGAAATTGACTCGTTCATTCAGTTAGGGAATGTAATATAACATTAAATTTGCAATGAATACTAATTTAAAGACAATTGAACCTGTTTTATAATGATTAAATTGCTTTTTATAAACATTTCCATATTGTTCTCGTTTTGTACAAAATTTATATCTTATGAACAACTAAATTATGTTTTATGAGATACGCTTTATGGGTCTGTAACACACGCTTATTAATTTGTTTATAGTAAGCGTATAATTGCTATTTATGCACCGTGCAACAGTAAAATGCGCGATAATTCATTCAGGAGCAGTTTCGACAAACGCCCAAAATCAACATTAATCTCACGTACAGTATCGTGAAGTAGAATCTTTTATAATTGTGTAATGAGATTCCGAAAAGAAGCTTTTAGGCTTTTGAGTAAAAGTTATACGCTAAGGGGCGAAAAGGTATTAAAATATTGAACCAGAAATTTTATCTATAGAAAACGAAAGTCATTGGGAATTTAGATTGCATTAAGTTATTGTTAAAGGGGAAAATGGTCCGATATCATCGACGGTTTTAATTTGTAGCTTTAAAGCTCTTAAAAGTTTCTACTTTCGACCCTAATCGGTAATCGTACAGGAACTAAGCCAAATTTATTGAAAAATTAATACTACGCTGAGAATCCAAAAATAATTATTTTGGTTATTCACAAACCGATCTACGTAACAAGCTTATTTTGTAAATCGAATACCAATAAAACACAGCTGCCACAATACATCAACTTCACAGTTAAACGTCACGTTTTCCGATGGCACAAAGTATAAAATGGACAAAGTATGTAAATTTAAAACCACCGAATGCTTCTCAATTTACTAAACTGCGTACTTACTCGTTTATATCAAAGTACCAATTCAAACACAATGGCATAATTAAAGGCACTTGTTGGAAAATAGTTAGCTACATAATGTAATATTGAAGTACTTTAATGTAATTTAATGCGAATCGATTTTAGATTTGTTACCTCATTGCGTTTCTAGTAAGGAATCATCTTGTAAGCTTGCGAAATGAGCCTTATTTCAATGCAAGGCTTTGAAGGAAAATGAAGAGCTGCAGTAAATGCAAATGATAATGCAGTAGGGTTAGAGTTCTACCATTTCAAAGTGTATCAGTATTCTTTTTGTACGTTTTATAAATTCATTGTGATTAGTTACGGGATAGAGAGATCAAAGATCATATATATCGAAAGCACTTC
This sequence comes from Pyrocoelia pectoralis, assembly GCA_036250285.1. Lineage (NCBI taxonomy): Eukaryota > Metazoa > Arthropoda > Insecta > Coleoptera > Lampyridae > Pyrocoelia > Pyrocoelia pectoralis. The sequence goes on from CM070079.1 coordinate 1,134,204, forward strand.
ATATTTATGTACTTATACTTTACTTAGTTTCTACAAGGTCCTACATTTACCTGAAATAATTTCTAGTGCTTTACATAGCGAGTTTTTTATGTTACTTGCCTTGATACGAAAAGTAAGATTCTAATTTTTTTGTGAGAATCCATTTATACTGGTACCATATTTTTAACGTAGAAAATCAGTGTGGTTCGTGTAATGAATACTTATAATACCTACCTACACCTTATACTTTTTTTGGTCCGTATTTATTTCGAACAGAGCTTGTTACGATTGGAGTTTTCTATGTTTATCTTGTAAACAAAAGTTAGAGGACAAACAAAATTTTATTTTCCACCGTAAGAACCATTAAAACTTATTTCAGAAAAAAATCCTTCTGGTAAATCGGCAACTACACAGTATTTTCCAAGTCCAAGAAGGTCGCTGAATATCTCAGGTAAAACAACTAATCCTGCTGAACGCATCAATTAATTAATGCTGCCTTCATATTTCAATAAGAAAATTATGATGGAATAATTAGTGCCAGTGATACTGCTAAACATGAAAATACAGGCTACTCTTCTTATTTTCGGTGGTCGCAGCATATCCTCTTTGGTAAACCGCTTGAATCAGATTCGAATGCTTTCCGTAATTCCACAAATCTATCCGTATTTTTTTAAATATCTCTTTAGCCTTAAAATTAGAAGATTCACATAAGAAATGCTTAGAGAATAAGATTAGAAACCATACCATACTGTACTCAAATCTTTTAACTCATTCTAGTTGTAATTTAGAATCTCTTTGTCGAAAAATACAGATAGGTAATATAAAGTCGTAAACTGTAGCAGTGTAGCTCTTTTAGTCCAAACTGATCTTTACACTATTCTTTACTTTGGTTTGCGATTTGTAACTTCTGTGAATTCCAAATTTGGGGCAAGTATGTTTCACAGTGGAAGATACCACTAGACAATGGAGAAGGGGTTTTTCGTGTCGTCAGTGTCAATTAATAGGAATTACAGAACGAAATAGGAGAAGCTTTAATTTTTTTTTCGTTTTTCTTGGTTTATTTTTATACCGAAAACCAGGTGACGGGAAAGGAAACTATAGTATCCTGGGTTTGTGATGTGGTCTTTTACCTTCTCTTTCAGATACCACTACAAATAACCTTCCATGTTTTCTTTGGTACCTTGGGGTCATCTAAGAGGATAGGCTTCTTCCAAACTTAATTGCACCCATTTTATTCCTAATTGAGAAATCAGTGGCCTTATAATAATTTATTAATTTCTATCTTGAGCGAGCTTATCAAGCGCTCCTTAATCGAGTCCTTTCTATAATAAGGAAGGGATTTATGTGTGCAACGAAAGGCATAGCATTTATGGCACTCATTTGTATCAATATTTAAGTATCCATCACGATAGAAATTTTCTTGGCCTATTGCAATTTATGGCGACTCCTGTGGAAAATAGACCATCGTTTTATATCTACTGCCGGTCTCTTGTTTCGCCCTTTCACAAATCAACCTTTCGAGAACTATGTGAACTAATAGTTTCTTCACTTTGATTTTGTCGGTTTACATCGTTGTTGCCAGCAGGGAATTGGTTGTCTTCAACAAACAATGTTCGAGTCTGTGGTGGCAGTTGTTGATAGCCACTTATTATTTTCAATTCAATTTTCAATTTTTAGTTTGATAACACTCAATTTTCCACCGTTTAACCATTCAACTATCAAGTACTTTGTAAGTAGAATTTTAAATCTTCTTTTGATTCTGATCACATTTGCTTTAGTAATATTCAACCTGGCGTTAAAAATTATACTCATTAAATTTATTAACTTTTATCAAATTTGACAGTCATGTTATGACTTATCTACCAATTTAACAGTAAGTATTTTAGCTATAAGTGTTATTGCTTAACTTTTACAATTTTTGTAGTAGCTTGATGATGATAATCCTATTTGTCGAAACTTGTCGCTTTTGTAGGTTTTAATAAAATTTATTCACAAACCTTTAATCACGCTTCGATGGGGAAGGTGGCGGGAATTCTTTTTACAATTTATCCTTCATTTCCTTTACAAAAATGTTATGTTAGTCGCCTAACCTTTTCTTTTCATTCTGTCACTTCTTATTTGCCTTGTTAAACTATTCTTATTAATGTTATAATAATTTTTAAAAAAAATTGTGTAAACCATGAGAAGAAAAGGTTTTTTCAACTCTCTTTTGCGACCAGGTTTATTTTAAGTGTGGTATACGAAGAAGCCATGTTTAATCACTGCACGAGTTCCAACATACCTATACTCCTTCTTTACAAGCTCATCTTCCCAACTTTTGACAGGTCGTCAAACGAATCAAACGATCATTATTTGACAAAACCCTTTGTTATTTCACAGCCAACACTTGTAACAACATAAGGCTGTAAAAGAACATAGCACAAATTTATTTGGCACGTTTCAATTTATCCATATTAAGTTAGAAAAGGCTCAAGGCGGTTTTAAGAATGATGATTTCTCAAATAAAAAGTAAAGTTCGTATACTGGTAATGCTACAGTTAAAACACTTATAACAAATTGTGTGATTCATTAAATTAAACACGACAATTGTCTTTTACATTTACAAATGCCGTTTCGGAAATATAAAGCGTACTTGACAACACTTACAAGCGAATTCTATCGCCAAGTGTCGTGGTGCATCTTCAATTACAGAAATTGCAATCCAATTTGTAAAATTTAATTTTCTAAATGTATACATATAGATGATAAAATTAAACACAAGTAAGCAATAAATCCTTAATAAACTAATGAACGGTGGTGAGTTTAGCAGCGGGGAAATATTTCATTTATTTTGTGTCGTGCGGTAAAAAATTGTCTGTTTTTGAAATATAACAACAAAAAATAGAAGATACCGAGGGTTTGTCCTTAGGTATAAAATATATTTCGTTTTTTAGAAAAGTTATTCTAGATCCCGACACGTACAAGTAAGATTAGTAGTGCTGTTATATTTTTTGCTAATGCCTTCAAGCAACAGCTTAAATGGGTTTTTCGTGCCTTCTAGTTGATTTATCTCCTACAGGAAAAATATTCTCTAATTTCTTTTGAAATTGCCTTAGATTATTCGCACTAAAACTGTTATAAAGACAATTAAGATGTCCGCATTACTACAATTTGCGTTAATTTATCAAAGTGCAGGAGCTGCGGTGGAGTGATTACAAAAAACGATTAAGATTTTCAATTAAAAGCAAATTGAACAGAATTATAAAGGATATTAATGAATTCTCACGTAAAAGATATTATTACCATAACCTCTTTGTAACAGACAGCTTTATAATTTTCAAATAAATTGCTCCACGTCCAAAACTTTTATTGAATTCTTTTCTTGACATAATAAATTATGAGAGTAGTTAAAGTTCTAGTTTGTACCACCACGAATATAATTAGATTAGTTTATTGGTTCATTTTTTTATTAGTTTTCTCGTTAACCCCTCTAAGGCTTAAAGTAGGTAACATAATCATACCGAGATAAAATTGTTGACGAGAAAAAATAGCGGCGACAGTGACGTAGTAGGTATATAAAAGTGGTATAATAAGCAACCAATTTTAGTGTTTCGGTTTTATAGCTCATGAAACAATCTATAACAGCCACTTGTTTGCGCACAAAATTCGTTGAGTATGCATTTGAAAGATGAAATATGATGTCAGAGCAGTGAACTAAATATGACTTAACGTCATTATAAAATATATTTAATGGTACACAACAATAAAGCATGGTAAAGTACCATTATTTCAGCTTTACAGAGTAATATCCGTCGAGTTTTCCTCATTATGTACTGTTTAAGCCCTTCAGCTATGTTTTAATTACAAGGCAGCTGCGTCAGGACAATAGTGTGAAGTATACATCTCTTGAGAGTTTCGTACTCATTTATGTTTTGTATTAAAAGCTCTTAATAATATGGATAAGAAATTTACTTGTTACCAACTACTAAATTCGTTTCTTTAAACCGAACTCAATAAACGTTTTTAATTCTCTTCTGCTTCCAATAACAATACGAGGCCCACTTAAATGAACTATTAAATCATTTACTGTCCAATATTGACCGTCTACCTTTTTTAGTGCATGAATTTGCTGTATATCTGCTATTGAATATTTTGTTAAAAAGTGGTGCTCCCTGTCTATCTTCGTTGTGAACACTATTTAAGTGTGTCATAAATAGGGATCGGATAGTTATGCACTTATGCATTAAAAAGCTCAAAATATGCGACAAAAATGCTCCAAATATCCACTTAACTTCATGTAGGTACAAAAAACTTTTATAAACACGTGATTGAAGAAATGTTTAAAAATAATAGAGACTATGTATTTCATTTCTACAATATTGTCAGAAAATCACGGTTTATATCAAAATAATAACATAAGAACATTTTATTCAAATAATAAAAGATTACCTACATAATAACATAATGTAATAAAGTTTTAAATGTAAATTTTTTTGCATTGAGAAAAATTTCTTTCAACATCGCATGACAATGGGACTAATGGGAGGGAATTTTAGACTTTCTATTTTAATATAAAACTTGGCATCCCTTGCCTGAGACGACGTTAGGACGGCAGTCTTCTCAGGGAGGGGTATGTCAGGTAGAATTTTGAACAATCATTGTAGTGCATTTTATCTAATTTCAGCGCCGTTGCGGCAAGATTCAAACATGTTATAATTATTTTATTTATTTAGATGAGGCGAGTATTTGGTCCTATTAACGTATGATAAAGACTGGTTATTGGGTGTAGATCATACACGTGCAAATAACAAAGTTTATTTATTCAATATTTCGCTAATGAGGTTATTAGCTTCATCAGGAAATTAAAAGTTTAAAAACGAAACAGTTACAATTGTGGAAACAATTTAAGAGTACTTACAATAATTAGATGTTAATTAAAGTGTGCCATGGGGACTTACTAGTGAGACAAATAATTGGAATAATAATTAATACCATCGACCTTACGCATCACATTTAAGGTCGATGGTATTAATTATTATTCGAATTAATTGTCTCACTAGTAAGTCCCTATGGCACACTTTAATTAACATCTAATTATTGTAAGTACTCTTAAATTGTTTCCACAATTGTAACTGTTCCGTTTTTAAACTTTTAGTTTCCTGATGAAGCTAATAACGTCATTAGCGAAATATTGAATAAATAAACTTTGTTAATTGCATTGTATGGTCTACACTCTACAGCCAATAACCAGTCTTTATCTTATTTATTTAGTTTTAGTTGCATTATGTAAAAGTTTATTTTTTTATTAAATTAATACCTGTCGACAATCTTTCTTGAGGTTGTGGTGCACTTTCCCGTCCCGTACCGTTACATCACCGACGGCCTGCCTAACGTACACTTCAGTCAGCTTCCGTAAGAATTGGGCGTAAATAAAAGTTGTGATGTAAACGCCAATCAAGTTTAATTAATTATTGCAGTATGTACCATGGACGATAGTAGTTCTGGCGAAGAAGTTTTTGTAGTGGCGACGATATTGGAAGAAATTTAGAAAAAAGATGGGTTCATCCAATTAATTTGAATAATTCTACTCTAGTATCGTATAAATTCAGAATAGTTCTGAACTAAAAAAATTAATTTTTCGTCACCATTATTTTAAAAAAAGTACCTAAGCAAGGAAAATTATAATTTTAAGGAGACAACCTTTACCCGAGGTATCTTTTTCAATACGTCTGCTCTGCATTTAGTGTCCACTAGGTTTTCTATTGGCCTTTTAAATTAATAATCCATACGTCACAATGTATTCTGCAAACAAAATGAAAATATTTTTAAATCTATAACTAGTAGGTACCTAATTACGATTCTTTAGTTTCATATTAATTATGCTCAATGATTGTATACGTTCTACTACATTTTCAAGTTACATTTACATACTCAGGTAGCATACACGGTGTATTATAATACACCGTGGTATAATACACCGTGGTAGCGTATTTACAGTACGTTTAGTATGGTGGATATGGCAAGTGGCAACTAAATGATTTCTGGAAAATCTTACACTTGCTATGGGATGTGATTCTCTAGCTTTTGTTTGAAACGTATTGGAAAAAAGGAGAAGGTATTGTGTACACAAGGGTTATTATCCCTATAATATTTGATAAGACTGCTGTCGAACGTACAGGAACATCAAGCAACATCATAAATAATTAATTAATATTCTCATTTACATAAATTAAAAAAAAAATGATTATAATACGCAAAATCCTTACTTCAAAGCTTTAATGAAAAGGGTATGATGTCGGTGCTTCTGAATGGCACCCCGCTGGCAAAACCCTTTCACTAGATACAATGACCTTTGTTAATGTGTGATTGGAGTTTCAAAACACGCATTGTGGCTTAACGGGTAAATGGATTCTATAATAATAATTGCGAGTAATCTACAACCAAAACATTATGCAAGCATCTGGATTTTCTTAAAATGAAATTTTATACAGCGCCACAAGAATTCGCAGATTAATGAAGTCACCGAGTTGATTACTTACACTTTTTTTAACTCAAAATCTAAATGACAGATACGAAAATGTTTCTGTTTCTAATTTAGATCATCAAGCCGACAGAAACCGTTTGAACTTGAACAAATTAGACGAAATGTAAATATAACAGATCCTTAATGATGGTGTTGTTGAACTTTTGCCTAAAAAATTCTTACGCATTAGTATAAGTCAATGATGAGCAATACGACATTTGCAGAATTCAGTATACAAAGTGTGAAATGCAATTTCCGGTCGTAAAACGTCTTTATGCGTTTTAATAGCGTAACGTTTAATTTAGTAACGTGCCGAAAACGTATACAATTTTGCTTTCATTGTGCCGCTTAGCATCAAATGTAAAAAATATACAAATGGTTTTTATGCTAAAACGTAATTTAGGTATGAAAAATTGAGACGGAAATTTGTTTTGTTAGAATAAATAATATGCTTATTAAAAAAAGGTTGGAAAAGTTTTTCATTTTATATGTAGATGTACCTACTCAATAAACTTCCCTTGAAGTTAAAAACTGCGATTAATACATTTGCATACTTTTTTTGTAACAACGCCATTAAAGAAAGGTGAAATTTAATTAAAAGGAGCTAGTTTTGAAAAATGTTATTTACTTACTTACGAGGTTCTGCGAATTCGTTTGTGTGTTCATTATTAAAGTTTGTGAGTTCCAGATCATCCCAGTAAACAAAATGTATCTGTTAATAAGGAATGAACCATTTGTTTTCATAAATAGGTATCAAAATATTAATTAGTTTAGAGTTTGCGAAACTAAAAGCTTCAAGTTATTTTCAGTGTGAAATACTAGGGTAATTATAATACAGTCCCTGTACTGGAGTCCTGTAAAAATTTTAGTACTGATTTATCTAACCAACAGAATTGAGTAAAGTACATATAGGAGAGTCAAAAAAAGTTGGGTAGACATCACCATAATCTGGACCAGGTTTTCGAGGCGCCATTTTTCTAAAATGGCGGATACGCATTTGATTGTGCATATATTTCCGCTCCTGTGACAGTCATATTCATCATTTTGGTGTCTAAATATATGTTCATAAGGACAAGAAATCGATTAAGATGGTTTGCAAGATTAATCTGACGCCATTTCTTAAAATGGCCGACACCAATTTTCCGGTGTTTACATTTTTGCTTCCCTCTGGCAGTCATACTCATCATTTTGGTGTCTAAATATATACTTTAAAGCACAAGGAATTCATTAAGATAGTTTGTGAAGTTGCCTCATAGCTATTTCTTAAGGAAAATCAGTACTAAAAGTTTTACAGGACTCCTCTATTACTGCATTCAGAAAACAACTTAGGTACTTCAAAGCAACTAATTTACTTTCATTAGTATATTTATTTGGCTTATTTTTTATTGTGCGAACGAAATTTCCGGAAATTTCATTCAGAAAAGTACTTTTTATTTGACTGAGTTTGTCTTTATTAATTTTTTTTTAATAGGTAAACTAACACTGATGAAAATGGATGATCAACAAAGGATGTGAATGACACTGGCAACTGTTCGCCAAGAAAAGCCAAATGTTTTGTTTGACATGAAGAAGTCCGTTATTTGTCAAGCTGTAGGTAGTAACAAAACTGTTAGGTACCACACTTAATTGAAGAAGGAGGACAAGAGATGTTGCGTTTGTGTATCATGTGGCAAACCAGTGATCTAAAAAGTATACTTTAAAAAAATCGCTCGAAAAAATAGCAGCAGCAAATGCTAATAATGAAGTGTTGGTAAGTGAAGATAAACATGCCAGTGAAGAAATCTCCAGGAAAACAAGATCGTTTGTTGTACCACGGAAGCCTCCTTCATCAATTGTGCAAGATATATTCGATGTATTGTCTGTGGGCATCAAAGTCATAATGGTGTCAAGGACAAATTTCGTGTAAGCCATATCCTTTGTTAAGCTTGGGACCTATAATTTCCATTACTTTCAAATGCCACAATTTTGGTGAAATAGTTTTCTGTTTTTTAACACCTTGTCACAGCATATTCATATTTTATTAAATAGGCTTCCAAACAAACTTTGTGGTACGTTAAATCAGCTCCAAACACTTGAGTATCTAATTCAGATCTGCCACACACATATCATCTTGAAAATAGATTGCTGCAGATTAAAAAATTTTTGCTCGTTCAGTTTCACTTACACGAAATTGGTGCCTGACACCATTATTACTTTAAATGCAGACAGACAATAGATCGAATAGGTGTTGGGTGCACCGTTTATGGAGGATCTCGTGGTACACATGATGATCTTGTTTCCCTGGAGATTTCTTCACTGGCATGTTTATCTTCACTTTCCAACACTTCACTATTAGCATTTCCTGCTGCTATTTTTTCGAGAGATTCTTTAAAGTATACATTTTATAGCACTGGTCTGTGACATGATACACAAACACAACATCAGAAGCCACACTTTCAGTCTGTTTGCAACTATTTCATCTCTTATAGCGGCTGCTTCTTGTACTCTTCTTCTTCCATTAACTGTGGTAACAGTCTTGTTACTGTCTACCGCTTGACAAAAAACGCACTTCTCCATGTCAAACAAAACATTTCGTTCTTCTTGGCGAACAGTTGCCAGTCTCATTCTTATCCTTTGTTGATCATCCATCTTCATCAGTGTTAGTTTACATACAAAAAGAAACAATTAAAAAAGACAAACTGAGTCAAATGAAAAGTACTTTTCTCAATGAAATTCCGTTCCCACAATAAAAAAAATGCCAAATAAATATACTAATGAAAGTAAATTAGTTGCTTGAAGTAGGTAAGTTGTTCTGTGAATGCAGTAATAAAGGAGTTCTGTAAAACTGTTAGTACTGATTTTCCTTAAGAAATAGCTATCTGGCAACTTTACAAACCATCTTACTGGATTCGTTGTCCTTAAAAGCATATATTTAGGCACCAAAACGATGAATTTGACTGCCAAAGGAGCAGAAATGTAAGCACAGGAAAATCGGCGTCGGCCATTTTGGAAAATGGCGTCCGTTTAATTTCGCAAACCATCTTAATCGATTGCTTGTACTTAAAAACATATATTTAAACACCAAAATGATGAATGTGACTGTCACAGGAGCGGAAATATATGCACAATCAAATGCGTATCGGCCATTTTAGAAAATGGTGTCTAGAAAACCTGGTCCAGAATATGGTGATGTCTACCCAACTTTTTTTGACTCTCCTATATGTCCTTTACTCAATTCTGTTGGTTAGACAAATCAGTACGAAAATTTTTACAGCACTTCAGTACAGGGACAGGAGTATTAAGACAAATGTACGAGCATAACTTTCATGCTTATGTGGCAAATTTCTTTGGAGTAAACTACACAACAAGAACTTCCCACGCTCATGAATCGAGATACTTATTTTACCAGTACCTACTATTTTCTATTAGTTTTTCCAATTTAAACGCGTAAATTTTACATTTTGCAGTGGTTCTGGTGTGTATGAAGTTTAGGTGATGCGTTCAGCAAGGGGGTACGCAAGGTGGGGCAAGGGGGGGGGGAATGCCCCCCCTGGCCGCAAAACGAATTGTCCTAAATATTAAAATTTATTACTGGTCATATAATTTCAGGAGAAATTAAGCATTTCCTGGCCTTTCTTCTAAATAAATAGTATTTCTACCCAAGGGGAATTGTATGATGCTTAAATGTATTGAAAAGGATTGTGGGGTAACAACATAGGCAATAAATATTAAACACGTTTCCAAACAATTTTATTTTTTGCCCCCCCCCTCCCCTAGCCAAAAAGCTGCGTACGCCCTTGGCGTTCAGTAAGCCAAAGTGCCAAAGTGGTGCACGAAAATTTGAATAATCCAAAAGATGCAGTAACTGCAGTCTGAGAACTATACTGTGTAGCTGGCGAAAGTTAAAGGTCTGGAAATATTCCCGAGAATTGTTTACAGAAATTTGTGCTTTAAATTTCTTTGGTGGTGATGAATTTAAATATTTCCATAGTATGATGGCCGCCAGCAATTATTGACAGGATGAAATTATTACCATTTTGGATGTATTTCCTGAGTTGTGGAAAAAACAAGCTCGTTCTTCAGGATTTTTAATCCTAAGACAAAAGACGAAGAACAGTTTGTGTACGATGATATGGGCAGATCATAGACTCACTCTCACAACATTTTCTCAAATTTCTCTGATTGAGATTGAACAATTTCCTCTAATCAAGCCTTCCATACATGCCATATCGTTGTCTGTTGATGCAATGCACCGGGTTCATCATTTGTTCCCTTATTTCTTCGCAGTTGAATACGCAATACATACAATATGCATTTTTACACTATACCTCTAAATCTGAAATGCGTGCGGATTCAAGATAGAAGTCGATAGTGTTTACTAGAAATCAAAATCAAAAATGGAAAGAATATGGATTAACTGCAAATCTCCATTTACTGTAGAACAATTTTAATGCCACAATTGCAGTAGTAGGACTCAACAATTTGAGGAAAGGAAGACAAACACTCGTAAGGATACCGGATACTGAAAGAGACATTAACTACATGAATAATTAACTCTTAAATAATTTTCAAAAATCTTTTGAGAGATTTGATTTCGAAATTTCCAAATTAATTAATAGTGTAGGTACTTGAGAGTACCTTATCGAAGTATTTTATTGTTATTAGAAATTTCTAGCGCCATTTTTAGGTTTCATGTTAATAAATTCTTAGTCAATGAATAATACCCAGTGAACTCTAATATACCTGATAATACCTCATATCATAACCTATAAATACTTTCAAGATCATCGTTCGTTTTCGTCGTTATTAAAGCATTTTGTTGCTTATCTATAAATATTTAATAAACCCGATGCCTCAGAGTTGTTTTTATTGGTTTTGCATTGACATTGAAGACATTTTTCACATATTTTTCGATATTGCCGTGCTTGAAATCCATTTCATGCTTCTTGGTCGATGCGTATTCTTTTCATTCATGCATAGACTCAAAATGTTCTGATTGACCGTAATTTTTTCCGATTACTTGTACTATAATAATAATTGAAGTTGGATATCGAATCGGAACTAGATTGTTACCTTCCTTCACACGTAGTTTACATTGCAAGATATATTTTAGGGGAATTCTTAGCTGAGAAACAAAGTATGACCGTAAATGTTAGGCCAGAGCCTTTATTTAGCTGAGAAACTAAACCAGAACCTCGAATTTTAAGTAGCAACCGTGTTACTGAAATTTTCTAAACATTCGTTCTTAAAAGTTGCACACCTAAAAAGATGCACGAACCGCGTCCATGAAACAAATTCGATATGAGAATTGCTATTCAATTCTGAAAAATTGGTGATGTTAGAGATAAATATCTTGTCCGAGAATGCTTTTTTTATTAAATGGTGCTCATTAAAACTTACTGTTGAAATCATTCTAAACCGTGACGGTGGTCATGTAGTAAATGAAACGGTTGAATTTCAACACGGCGAGTTAGGGCTAAAGGAAGAGATAAGCTAAAAATCGTGTCAATTTAACAAACGTCAAAACTTCGCAACAAATTACTTCTTGTTCTTAAAGTCTATTATTCGAATAATAGTTAAAAATATCTAAGAACAGCGACTGTTGTGAACTAATGGATGTAAGAGCTTTTTGTGGTCAGCTATTCGTAGTTCGTTGAGGTCAACAGTCGTTCAACTTCAATAAAACTTTATATCTGACATATAACACACATTTCAGACTTTTATACCCCTTTTCCCAAATAAAATAGGAGGTGTTATTTCCTAGAAAGATTAACATTTATTATCAATGATTTGATTCGCATTTTTGGACTCCCAGAGGGGACACATTAAAGTAAGATTTACGAACTCGACCTATTTTTGCTTTTTTGTTTGGTGCTTGAAGGGTTGGAATATTTACTACGTTGAAGTGTAATAAATTTTTATATGATATTTATAATGATGATATGTAAACAAAAACAGGAAGTGTAAGCGATTTTTTTCGAAATGTGTATAGAAAAACGACGTTTTAAAGGTTCTGAGGGATAACATCAACTCTTTCCTTCCTTATTCGTTTCCGATATGGTTATCATGTTTCTGGGCAAGCAAATCAACGTCCCCGTTCTTTTTATTGTTTTAAATTTATGTTTAAAGTTGCACAAATATGATTCAAATCACGCACTGAAACTTGCAACATCTTTATACACAATTCAAATTTGTAATTCAACGGCCACTGAAAAGGAAAATTTATTTTTCTTTATCTAAAAGCAAATATCAATTGCATAAGTTTGTTCGTGCCTAACATAAATGAGTGGAAAAGCAATAACGATAATGACCTTACACACGTAAACATAAAAGCAACCATGATTGATGTAAAATAGTAAAGCAATTATTTATTTATCGGTTTTATCAACAAAATATGTATGATACCAGCTTAAAGATATTGAGTAAATTCTATCATTAACTGTGCGGTAATAACATGGTAAGTCAAAGAAACTTGACAATGACAAATTAAGGGGGAGTTATTAATGGTTGTTATGTTTCAGATACTATTTTGAGCTGTATTACATTTAACACTTTTCAACAAATTTAAATTTGTTGCTTTTTCCAATTAGTCAAATTTAATATTAGGAAACTCATAGAAGGGGTTTTGCAAATAGAACGTGACTCTGATATATTAACGTAGGTACATGTGCGAAAATTCTAGGGTGTTATAATTTTATTACCTTTAGAGGTTGAAATGCAATTATTGGTACTGTGCTTAATGTGAAATTCTGATTTGTAAGTGCGCAAGTACGATGTAAGCTCTACTTTTCGTGTTGTTGCAGTGCTTAATGATGTCATCCGTATTACCGTAAACAAACAAACGCAAATAAAGCGTTTAATTTAGAGGTTTATTGAATTTGGGCCGCAAGTTCTCATCTGTAATGTATTAAATTACCATTCTCGAAATGTTACAATCAGTAAACAGAACAGGGAGTAATTGTAGTACTAATAAAATAATTAACTGTTAACGTCACTATACATTGTATTAAAACGTTTCATCTTAATTTAAATGCCTTTTACACCTTTCATTTCAAGAATGCTTCTAAATCGACTACATATTATAATATCTCAAGAGAAAGAAAGCATGGCAGTTAAATTTTACATTTGAGAGGTTGCACGCCTCCCAACTCTTGACGATTATAGTATGTATAGGTTATGTTATCTTTAGATAATAGTTCATTATTCCTTCCTTCATTTTTTTATCAGTTGGGTTGTTACTAACTCCCTTCATTCAAAGGTCAAACGTTCTTCTTAAACCTTTTTTCTTGTACAAGAAGCTTCAATATACTAAAGAAGTATTGCTTACGTTAAGATTTGGAATTTATGAAAATTAAAACTTTGAACTTCAATTCATATTTTATTGGTTTTCATCTCTCCTTATTATAAGAACTTTTTCTATTTTTAAATTTAAAGGTACCTACTCTTAAATAAATGTAATTGCAATATAAAACAATTTTTTTTTTCAAAAAAGTGTGAACTTATGAAAATAATTAATATTTCAGACATTCTTACTACAACTAATAAATAATTTAAATAAAATACCATTTTACCATTTTTCAGCTTGTGGTTCAATTTTTTCGTAGGGTCTGTATCGGTCCAGTCCAATTTATTCGTTTTTTGTTCAGTATTTTATATAGGCGGATCTTGTAGACTACATAGATGTCCAAATAATAAGACAGTTTTATTAGTATTTTAGTTAGCCAACCTTCATTTGGGCATAATGGACCACGCATATGTTTTCTTCCATTAAATGTTAAATCAAACTTTAACCAAACTATTTTTGGATGTTCTGTCTTTAGTAGAGCATCTTCTATTCAAAAACATCAAAGTTTCCAAGGTACTTACTTCATGGATTTGGGAGATTAGGGTCGCCCAAAAGCATCAATCCAAATTACTGAAGAAGAAGGTTCTCTTACACCAGGATAATACTGCACCCTATTCTAAGTCACGTACTGCCATGGCGAAAACCAATGAATTGAGTTTTTATTCACCGGACCTAGCTCCTACGAATTATAGGTTATTCCCAAATCCACAAAAATTTTACTCTAGTAATCCTTTAATGATATAAAGCATTGTTGTTCTTAAGGAAACTAAAGCGTTTATGCCATAATGAATCCTTACGAAACGTGAGCGTGAGCGCCCAGCGGCACGGGTTAACATGGTCCAATCATGCTCAAACTTTGGCTATCGTAAAATCTGCAAAGACTGATCACTTTGAGGGGTTCCCGTTGACAAAATTCCAACATTGATTTTTTACGGTCGCCATCGGGGCAACTGTGTATTCACGAACGGCATTTTTAAGCTGCTGAAAAGCGTCATTTGAATATTAATTGGTATCGAGCCTAGCGATTCTCGTCGTCCTCATTTCAATTAAAAATTGCAACAGTATTATTTGACCATAGTAACACAAAACTCGATTCATCACAATATTCTTAAGAATATGAAAGCAATGTCTTAAATACTTAAATACTTAAATATTTCACTCGACAAAAATCCTTTGATTTTGTTAAAATGTAAATTATTTGTGTTACGTGTTTCGTTTTTGTAATAACGTAATTATAATATTTTATACTATTTTACGTTACGTTACGGCTTAGACTAAAGCTTATCATATCATATGGATTCCCAATTATGAAGGTGATCTGAGTATTACTTTCAAAGCTCTGATCAAAACTGCCGTTCGAAATTTAAAATGCAAAATACACTTTTAACTAAATTAATTTTGATTAAAAAGTTTCGTTAAAAATTAATCTCACAAACTTTATAAAAGTAAGAGACTAATTTAATTTTAAAACATAAAACTCGGAAATTCTTAATCCATTACGAAATTGTAGGGTTACAATTTGCTTTTTGTTATAAAAGAAAACGGGTGCCTCAAATATTGTTACCCCCCTAGAACATGTTTTCCATTTCAAAGTTGCATCATTTTTTATATTTGCCAATTTCAGATTTAAACCCTGCAAGAATAAATGTGACTTAATACTACTTTAGTTTATATTCGCGAAAGGACTATATTAAATTTAACAGGATATTGGAAAAGTTTTCCCGTTGGGAAAATGCAGTGAAGTTTATTATAAAAGCTCGTGTGTTTTCAGACATTTATATCATTTTAACTATAAAGAGTATTTTTGAGTTCTTTTACTACAAATGTTAAGCATTCGGTGGTACTAAAAGTATAATTCTCGAATTATGTAATACAATTGATAAACTTCCAAACTTTCTCTAGTAAGTACACGTGTACGCTAGCAAAATTCTAAATTGAATTTCAGGTGCATATTCAGCATGCATAAGCTTTAGATTCGAGAGGTCGACGGCGGCGCTGCTTTCGAAGATTAATCTCCACTAAAAGCGCATCTGCTAAATCCAAAATCGATTCGTAATATACTAGAATTACCATTACACATATTTACACAACTTCGGCTTTAGCATCATTCACGGTACAGGAAAATCTTCACATGTTCAGAAATAAATAGAAATCCTGCATTGTATAATTTACATATTTTTACCCACGTCAATGAAAAATTACACTTGTAAATACGCATGAACATCGCTTTCATCATACAAATATTTCACGTACAATTTATTAGAGTGAAATCTTAGAACCACGTTCTGTACCATTAACTGCACGTGCTGGTGTAAATTCTAAATAGCCACGCGTACGGCCGCCTGTTGTTGACAATTCAAGAATTGCAGCGGAACTTAACAGTCTACTGGTTACTACTTCCGAAGGGCGGTAGATCTGCACATAAAAAGGACCCCGTACTGTGACAATAGCATTTGCATTTTTTTAAGTCTATAAAAATAACAACATTTACTTCATATTTTTATATGCTTCCTTTCATAGTTTTGATTTTATATTCACGAAATGTAATATATTCAATGGCTTGGAAATTGTTTTCATAACGCTCCACTTAAATTTACACTGACCTTCGAAATTTAATCTTTCGTGTTACCCAAAGGAAAAAGGCGCAGTTTAAAATTATTATTGCTCTGTTATTTTTAAGGTAAAAATTAATGAAAAATTGTTCACTTTTTCGTAACTGTTCCGATAAATCGTTGAATAATATTTTTGTTTACTGCACCCTACTCACCTGTTCTTCTAAAACCTTTCTCATTTTTTGAACTTTTACTGAACACGGATCAACATGGGTACACTAATGACTATACACTAATTTGTTAAAAGCGTGGAAAAAGCCATAAATTCCAAAGAGGTGGCGCTGATGGCTTCTCTAGATGTACAAGAGCTCTTCATCAACACCCCATTCTCAGGCAACAATCACTTCTTGTAAAAGAAGAAGAGTTGATGAGATCATTGAGATCAATGCAGAAACTGTAGCAAACACAAATCATTGCCCAATTGTAGGGTAGATAAGCGATAGTATTCTTGAAATGAGGTTGAAAATAACTGATAAGTAAAGATTTGTGTAAATACAAGTAGTTTATTAGATATATCCCAATTAGCAATATTTTTTCTTAATTTTATTAATTATTTTGCAACTAAAAAGTTACATAGCTCAGGTTACACAATATACCAGTGACGTAACACTACAATACCTATCTCCAGCACTTTTGAAGTGAATTTTGCCTTTAAAAACCTCCTCAGAATTATGAACATGCACTTGAATATCTACTTGCGGCATTTGTAAAGATAAAATGTTGTACAACAATAGCAACACCGTATTCCAAACAACGAAAAAATTAAAAATATCTTGCAATCTGTTTTAATTATAACTTAGGGAGCTACATAGGACTTACAACCGAATTTACTACAAATTTAACACCTTATCCACCTTTTTTACCTATGTTGCATATTATGGAATGTAGATTAAAGATATGCAATAAAGTTTTACAATATGTCCATTGCAGCTTCCCTAAGGCAAAACCTATCCAATTACACAGTATCCCTAGGTAAGGATTCTCACAAAATTTATTAAAGAATCAAAACATTTTTACTTAATTAACACCTCGTAGTCTGTAGATTAACATCCATTAATACAGTTTTACTATATCTGCATTTAAGCACCCATCCCAAGAGGCAAAATCATACCCCACTACAGTCTCACTCTTGCCGAACTTACTACAAAATCAAAAATATTTTACAAATTTTTTTTGCTTAAATTGTCACCTTATCGTATTTAGATTAAAGATGTACATAAAGTTTAACAATATCTCCATTAATGCATTCCTAAGGCAAAATCTACCCCACTATAGTCTCCATCTTACCGAACTTAATCAATAATATTTTACAAACCCTTTCCTGCTTAAGTTTCGTCGTATCGTATGTAGGTTATGTATGATTCTTCCATAAAACTATTTATAGCTAGTGTTCTTCTATGTACTTTCGATTACGGTTTACATCTCCAGTAATTACGGCATATAATATAGTTGCAAATAGAGCTTACAATACCGGAATCCCGGGATTTCGAAAACCGGGATCCCGGGCAAAATTGATGCAGTATTTAAAACCGGTATTCATACGTAAATACCGGTATTTCGGTATTAATTTAATTTAATTTTAGTAGAAAATATTTTGGATTAATGATATTTAGAACTAGTGCAAAATATTGTGGGTGGGCCAATAATGTGTGGATGGAAGACTATGGGTTTATTAACGAACATTTCGAAAGTTCGTTCATGGGATACGGTAAGGCTACAAATCTAAAATATTTTCACTTGAATCGCAAAGTTTATACAGGATGATTTAGGTATACCAAAGTTGCATTTTTTTAATGGAACCCCCTGTATACTACTCCTTGGTCAATTCTAGTGCGACTTTATGTGTCGCACATAGTACTTAATCGTTTGACAACACGTGTCCAAAAAATGGAATATCGCAGGGATCACCAAGCTTAGAAGGTCGTGACGATGCGATATTACTAAAACATGAAATGTACTATCGTAAACCGAACGGTCAAATCCGAAATCTTCTTGTGAGAAATTACTACGTCAATTGATAAAATTTCTATAAACGGTAACTAGATTTTTCAAATGGCACTGCTAAATTCTTCTTTATTACGTTTTAATTTTTGAACTATGAATTTACAAAATTATAATTGCGAGTTCATTATTTCAATTTAATTTAAACTTTTTAACTTTAAGTAGCAGTAATATTTTGCGTTGCGAATTTTGAAATTTGAATTTTCAAATTAAAATTTAGGATTCATTAGCATTAATATTTTGAGTTTCAATTTTTTATTTCACACTTCTATTTTGAATACGAAATTTTTGAATTTTACGTGGATTTATTTGATTTAAATTTTATATAAACATCTTTGAATAACTTGAATAGTTTGAATTTTGAATTTTGAACTGTGAATTTCTAAGCTAGGTATGCGTTTTTTCTTTTTTTTTATAGTTTCAGCAGTAAAAAAAGTCAATACCGGTATCAATACCGGGATCCCGGTGATTCACTTGATTGAATACCGAAAACCGGTATTCAAAATTTCTTCCGGTATTGGAAGCTCTAGTTGCAAATTACTATATTATCTGCCAATAAGCGACAAAGCCTTCGTCGTAAAGTCCTTTCGATTATCATCACTCTTTTTAACAACCCTCAAGTATTTTAATGTAGGAAATGTATTGCAATAAAACTTTATGAGCTGTAACACGAAAAGATGCAGTTATATCATCCGCGCCTTTGATTGCATAATATACGAAGGTATGTAAAAAATAGTAGTACGTAAAAGAGCGTAAACTGAGCTTAAATTATAGTTAAGCCCGTCTCAAAGCATTGAATTCTCGTACAACATCCCTTTAATTCTGAATATTTCAGTGGCAAGTTTAAGCTGAGTTTGCTCGATAGGGGTTTTGGAATTTAAAGCACGTAAGGAATCAACGCACAACTGTTACTGATTTTCAGATGATTTATCTACCATGTTAATATGTCATAAACATTAAATAATATTAGATTAACCGTAGAATTATATAAAGCAAAACCACATTTAATAAGTGAACAAAAAAAAACGTACTTGGCGCCGTTCCAATTTCCATTCCAAGTTAGCTATTAAATCCTACTAAAGTGATTGTTAACTAATACGAAAAATCGGTCCGGAGTTACTCGTTTAATAAAGTTGTATAACCTTAGGGCTTCTGTGGAATATAATTAGACGTTTAATGGTAGAACAGATCGTTTAATGATCAACAACTTCTTATTTGAAAGTGGATGTAATTATATGAAATTATTTTATTTATTATTGGTGAGTCATTCGTTTGGCAATAACATTAACTAATTAACTTTATTCAGTTAATATTATGCCGTACAAGTTGATTAAGATATTACACTTTGCTGTTACATACCTTGATTTAAATATAATTCTACTACAAATAGCTGAAAGAACATAAAATCTGTCAGCGCTACTTCTTTTATGCTAAAAGTGTCACTTAAGAATAAGATTTTACGACACGAGAGTGTCAGTAAGGTGAAATTCTTCGTGGAAAACACATGTTCCCATTATATTTATTGCCAGTTATAGTAATGGTACTGTGTTTATATAGCATTAATGCATTATTCTTTTTAACGGAATTGAAATTGTATGTGGGCGGCGCTACCGTATAATTAATTGTTCAGAATGTCGTTATTAATTTCTTTCGTACAAATGTGTAAATCAATATTTCGTTAGATACGTTACAATTTATTTAATATTACTAAGCAGAAAATACCGAAGGCATCAAGAAATTGTTGTCTCTATAGTCTATGAATTACTAACTTTATTGAGCCTTAAGTAGAATCAAAGAATAACTTTTCCTGAAGGGATATACGTTATACATATATTATAATTTATAATACCTACACAAGGAACTGATCAGCATTTATTGTCCCTGACAAAAAATACAACATTATTCTTTAACGTAATAACCATGAACTGGAAGGCAGTTCCACGCCCAATAAACAAATCCCAATCCCAGAACACCTTTTTAAAAAAAATTTTGTTTGTAGACATCTAGGTTTCCATTGTTAACAAAAGACGGCAGTGTGATTTAAAACGATAATGTCTTAGTTATCTGAAAATTTTTATTAACTCCAAATACATATTTTTAATTTGAAATAACAATAGTCCGGGAGCCGCCCACCTTTTTTGCAATCAATTAATAAGTAGTATACTTTTTATACTTCGTGAGCGGCTTTATTGTAACGAGACGATAAACTTTTTCCTCTACGACAATGTTCGCAAATGGGTCTTACGAGGGTGCGCAGGGGAAAAACACGTTGATTTAGAAATGACAAAAAATGGATGAATATCATGGAAAAACGGCCCAATTAATTTGTGGGACAAAGTGGGCATTTAATTATGCAAATATTTACTAAGCTACAAAAAAAAAATCAGTGTACTAATACCTACATGTCTTCAGATGGGGACACTCTTGATGGACCCATTTTTGTTGTAGGACAAATGTTATTTTGAATTACCTACAAAAAAAGCTAAAAAATTAAGTGATATTAATCAATTTTTTGTAATTACCACATCAACGTGTTTTACCCCTGCGCACCCCGTAGGGCCCATTTGCGAAAATTTTCGCAGAGGAAAAAGTTTGGCGTCTCGTTAAAATAAAGCCGCTCACGAAGTATAAAAAGTATATTAATTGATTGCAAAAAAGGTGGCCGGCTCCCGGACCACAATGTATAAGATGCAATATTGCAAATAATATTCAACATAAATATAACAAGTGATACATCAAAATTTAGGAAATTTCACTCTCAAAACCCAAAAATATATAGGGTGGTCCGTATGAAAAAATGTAGTTTAGGGTTGAACACAAAAAACCAAACACCCTGTATAAAAACTGTTTATCGCGATGGATTCTACGCAAAAAAGTGCCCTAAGAAAGATTTTTCAAAAATCACTTATCTTTAAAAATAAGAAAGTTATGGAGAATTAAACAAATCGACCAAATTCGAGAAATTTTTTTCTATCTCTTAAAATAAAGGGTGTTGCGATAAGAAAGTGTCCAATTTGAACCACCCTGTACAGCTCTATTTTGTGAGTTTATCTTTTGTATTGACAATTAATATGTGTCTCCGTGTATATTGTTAACTTATTTACCAAGTGGTGCTATCATTTATTATACTTACAAAGTTAATGATAGTATTACGTCTAAACTTCGTGATTACTAATTCACACGAATGGTAAAAATATGAAAAACCGACGAATAAATTAGCTACCGGATCGCTAACTTCTATCATGCTTCGAAAATGGTAGATGAAAGGTTAATTCAAGGTTACAATAATATCAGTTATCAATCGTAATTGGTTTTGATGGAATCCAAAGTGAATTACAGTTGCAATTTCCATATAAATTGAATTCAACTGAAAACGTGAGCGAGTGTGATTGTTCGCTATCTTGAATACTTCAACACGGAAATACGGGTCGGTTCATAAAATAAATGTAGATATATTAGAGCTTCCTATTTACAAAATGAGAATTCGGCTAATGAAAACCAATAACACCGACGAGACTTCGCTCTAATTTCAATGGCAATAGTTCAAGGGCATAAATTTCGGATTGTGTCGAAAGCTCATGCATTATTTACTCATTCGGAACGAGAAAAAAAAGAAATTGTTTTGTCCAGAAATTAAGCAGGTGCATAATGGAAAATTTGGTAGTTACCGTCTATTATGTTTGCTGTATATTGTCAGTACTTCATTGTGTTAATTCAACCGAAAACATTTTGGATTGTATTCGTGTTCAGTTCAATATGTATTGAAACCACCTGGCGTTTATATTTTCTATTCAAATTCATTGTATTAATTTGGAAAATAAAAATTTTCGTCTATTCCTATAGTAATTTAATACCGTCAATTAATTATTCGAGATTCCAATACACGAAGGCGTTACCGGACATCCTCTTCCAGACACTGATGGATTATTTTATTCACAACATAGTAACGGTAGGAACCTTTTAGTAAATGTTCCGATTACGCTATTTTAGATTTCCATAAATGTTATAGCTTTAAACAAAATTGAAATAGAGCTAGCTTTTACCGGTTGCTGCATCGCTATTTGAAAATGGATTAAAAAAAAATTCCAATCGTCTAAAGGATTATATTTCCAATATGTATCAAATTTGTAATTGTAATTTCACCAAAATATTAGTCATCTTTGTCACTGTTATACCAAACACGTAATGATTGTAGCTGATTGTTTAGTTAACTTTTCTTTATGTCACCTTTGTGACCCACTACATTATTTTATATGTATTATTACGTACCAGTAAGAATAGGTCTACCTACCATAGATTATTTAATCATCTATTAGTGTTAGCGTATGTTACTAAAATCAGTTACGTAACTATTAATTATGACATTTGGGAGTTAATACGTTAATGCAAAACTGAGCGAGTCGCACCTAGTAAACGAACACGTTGTACATGATTTATTAGGATTAATTATAAGCCATACTGCTCGGCAACATTTAATATGTGCTGTAAATGCGTGCATGTTAGGCTTTGTCGATAGACTCAATTATACCTTGTCTAGCTCTAATAATAGGGAAAACATCAGCTGCAGTTTTAGAAATGAATAAACAAATAAATAATTACTGAAATTTAACACTTTTTCTTCCATTTCATGACTATTGTGTCTCTCTATACAGATGTAATAATTAACATACAATGAAACGATAATAAAGGTAGTTCATAATCATCTAGATTCTAGATTTTCAATAAATTTCACTTCACAAAATTGTCCTCTTAAGGTCTCAAGCTCCACTCCAAAATTGTCATTGAGAGGAATACAGGAATTAATTAAATTTTCGCCTGATCCTGCATCGTATTTGGAAATTCGTACAAGTTTTCTCAGATGGTTCCACTTCATTGTTGTATGCTATTCTTTTTGCAATTTATAACTTGTTTGATTTCTCAACCAATTCATAGTTTTGGCTGGACTTTGTTTTTCTTGGGCAAGATTATGTTATGTTTTTGTATTTACCCCATTAATTTTCTTCAAGATGCCCAACCACAATAAACATACTAATAATAAAGCCGGAGGCAGTTGAATTTACCTGTTTTCCCAACGTAAGGATATTCATAGTTACATGACGCACTACAACAGATGTGACTATGATAATAGTGATCGAGGGTGTTATATTTTCCTTGATCTCCCTACCTCAGGGATCCAGGGATCAGGAAAGTTTGTTGGAATTGATTTCATTCACAATAACAAACATGTATCAATATCGGTGGCGACTATATGGAAATACAGCCAAAAATTGTACTTTGGTGTGACATTGACTTTTTTGTTTTGTAATAAAGCCTGTCTGTAATGAAGTGTAGTTTCGGGACGTCTATTGTAACTCATGGTGGCCAATGACGTATGTCTGCTGTAATAGAAGGTGCTACCAAGAGTTTTGGTGGTGTCCATGCAATTTATCGAGGGAATTTTGATTATTTTTTATTAAATGCGTTGTTATCATGATTTGATCGTATCCTGGCATGACCGATAATTTGCGAAGGAACTCAGTAATTTTCAGCAACTCACTAATTTTTTCCATTTGTAATAAAACTTCTCGTCAATTCTCACGTTCAACAAGAATTTTGCACTATTGTTCAAAAAAAACGTCATAAAGGTTATAAAGGTACGTTTTCAAAGAATAAACCATGTATTTTCTTTCTAATTCCAGTTACTCCGTCCATCAGAAGGTCCTTAGAGAGGATGTTCCAGAAATGATATGATTACCTTCAACACGAATTAAAATCAGTTTCGAGATATAGATATGAATAATAACATTACTTTTTTTTAAAAAGGGTAAAATGAATGTTAGTAAGTCAGTCAGTTAGCTATGTAGTAAGTTTATCTTTCCTCACTATGTCCCTTATTGAGTATTGACATGTAACTTAAGAAATTCTACCTACGGAAGCTTCCCGAATTTCTTCAGCTCCTCTGCTTATAATTTAGATACAATGAAGTTGCGTTGCTTCAATCAGTTTCTAATTCAAGGGCGAATATTTCTAAAAAGTTACATTATGTGATTCCCGAATCCGTTAACTTAGTCCTATGGCTGCGAAATGTCAACCGAAATCATCACTTTTTTATGAATGCCGTTTTGTTTTACATTTTCTACGATGCATTACTATTACTTACTTAATATAAGATAAGTATAAGAAACACATGATATAAATTCGTATTAAAAGCTAGAACAAAATCGAATTGCGCTTCGAATAGGTAGGTGAATAGGGATCTCTCGCCCTGTCGGTTGCTAAGGGTGACCGATAACCCCTCAGTATGAAATAGTCCTCAACATTTTTATGTCTTGCGTGAGGGTGCACCTTAAAGGATGTTTCTAATATTGTAAGTCAAACTTAAGGTGCCGTCACGTCTAGGACAGACGCTTACACTATTATACAGGGTGTCCCAATATTCCGTGGACATAGAGCTACAGTAGGTTTGTGGGAACAAAAAAAGTCGAATGGGCTAAACTTACCTATATACTAAAGTACATCGTTAAGCCGTGAGAGGGCGTCAAAGTTGGAAGAATATTTTTGTTTTATTTTAATAAATCGGAAATTCTTTGATCGATTTTTTTAAAATTTGGTTTGGGCACATATCAATGAAGGAACTATGTTTTTAAGTGGATATCAATTTAACTGAATTCCGGGAAGGGTGAAAACTACCCCTACCGTTCGATACATTTAATGGTAACTTTTTGTGGGTCGTAGGAGTGCTTTAATTTTTTGTAAAAAGGAAGATACATTAATTTTCTGTATTTTTCGTCTCTTACAAAAATGGCGTATCTCTTTTAGTTTTTGAGCGAATCACACAATAGTCACAATAAATGTTCAATACGACCACCACCTCTTCGACCCTGCATAAATTAATTCTACGCAGGAAACTGAAATTGACTCTTCTCAAGATGCTGTGAACTCTTTGCAAGACCAACGCCTGTTGAGAAGAGTCAATTTCAGTTTCCTGCGTACAATTAATTTATGCAGGGTCGAAGAGCTTGTGGTCGTATTGAACATTTATTGTGACTATTGTGTGATTCACTCAAAAACTAAAAGAGATACGCCATTTTTGTAAGAGACGAAAAATACAGAAAATTAATGTATCTTCCTTTTTACAAAAAATTAAAGCACTCCTACGACCCACAAAAAAGTTACCATTAAATGTATCGAACGGTAGGGGTAGTTTTCACCCTTCCCGGAATTCAGTTAAATTGATATCCACTTAAAAACATAGTTCCTTCATTGATATGTGCCCAAACCAAATTTTAAAAAAATCGATCAAAGAATTTCCGATTTATTAAAATAAAACAAAAATATTCTTCCAACTTTGACGCCCTCTCACGGCTTAACGATGTACTCTAGTATATAGGTAAGTTTAGCCCATTCGACTTTTTTTGTTCCCACAAACCTACTGTAGCTCTATGTCCACGGAATATTGGGACACCCTGTATATACATCGTGATGTCTTGACAACGATCGCGTAGGATTTTTTGGGATTTACGCTGATTGATTTACTCAATTTGAGAGTTTAAAGCTTGCCATTCAGTATTATTTTAAAGATTTCTCGCCATCCTTCAGAATGGCGTTAAATTGAAACTACACCTCCTTTTCCGAATGGCATAATTTACACATGTCCAAGCTGGTAAGATAAACATTTCCATATGTTCCTAAAAGGCCTGTCATCGCTGTTATGTAAGATTCCGTGGCAACTGTCTTAAGAGTTTGAGATAACGGTTTTGTTGAAATTCTTTTAAATTATTATTATGTGCGTGTGGGAGTCTCGAAAGCTGAATTTGGTGTTTTGATTTGTCGTATTCAAGATAGTAACGAACACAAATCACAGTATCTAGACATTTTAAATTTGAGAAACAATCATGAAATGAAATCTTCGTGTTGTATTAAAATAATTATAATTGGCGTAAGATTTTATCGACAACTGCACGAAACCGCCGCTGTCGCCAGAAGCTTCAAATGTCATTTATCGAGATAAACGGTCTGATACACCTATCAAAGTTTTGGATGTCTAATTAGTTGTAGGCGTCGTCCGCTTTAAAACTTTGTATTGTTTGTTCACTTGAAGTTCCTAGTTCGAGTACGGGGCTGTCTCAAATGAAATCCGGATTGGGTTCGTAAAACTCTTTGTCACTCTTCAATCTTCATCAGAGTAGCGGATATGATTTATTATAGTAAAGTGGTGTACACGCCAATTCATTTGAAATTTACTCAAATTATTAAATAAATTTTATTCGTCAGAAAAAGTACAAATGATGGCATTGCCTTACGCTCGTCAAATAAGTGCTACGTTTAACGTAAAATATCTTGAACGGCCAATTATGCGTTTAGTACAAAAATTTGAAGCTAAAGATACATTGATCAATAATTGTAAGTATAACGACGATGTTCAAAATAACGACGAAAATAAGAATACATACCTTCAACGTTTCGGTTTGGGTAGCTGAAAATCCAAACTTCAGTTGCAAATTGCACCGAAGGTCGGTCTACATCATAGTCGTGATTTATGAATTTTAGGTACCTAAACACAAATTTCGGTTTTGGGAAAAGATCAGCATATTGCAGATGATGAAATCTATATGTATTAGGTTAGGGACAATCAACGAAATTGGTACAAAATGGATGGCTGTCCTTCACACCACTGCTATTTACGGGACAGTTGTAATAATAAAGCTATTGGTCCAAATGCAAAATCAGCTGGTTCTCAAGATCTCCCGATCTTCGCTTAATGTTTTTTTTGTAGCGGCATTTAATCTGAACAAACCTTTCAAAATTTAGAAGAATTAAAAATAAAAATTTAAGAGGAGGGCTACAAAATATCAAATGATCAAAGGTACCAACTACGAAAGGCAGTAAGAAAAGCGTGTCATTGTTTCGATAGCTCATCGGTCATCACCGTTAATGAATGCTGAACAATTACCTTGAACTAATGACGGCTATTAAAATCTCTTAATGTAATTTTAAACACCAATTTTATACGTGCAATCTCAGGTAAAAGGAAACTGAAAGATTTAAATGGATTTTCTACGCATGTGGTCCCAAAAGGTGTAATCTTATGAAATTAAAATTATATGGGGAAGGGTGTTATTATAATAAACGATCTTTAACACGTGGTTCTTTTATATGATAATCTGTACTTAGATGCTTTGTTTTAAATAACAACTGAGAACAAGCTTGAAACCCTTCCCAAATACGTTCGACACAACTTAAACATAATTAAAAACACCCGGTATGGCAAAGAAACGCTTCTATATGTAAATTGAGACTTAAGTAAGTAGGCGTATTCGTCTTTTTATTGCAAAAAAACGGGTTAATTATTGTAGTGTCTGACTGTCAGAGGCAGAAACTAAGTTATGAGAGAAAGATGTCAGAATAAATATTTTAAACCTTACTTCGTTTCATGGGATATTCGCAAGAGAATATACTAAATTGAAAAAAAAAACTGTTTCACAATGTTCAGAATAATAAATGCTGTCTGAAACAAAATTTTGATTTTACTGTTATAAATTATGAATATTGTAAAATGTCAATGCTAACCGTAAAAGAATTTCAAACATTTTTATGCGAGCCTTCTCTTCCTGAATTATAAAGTTTGAGCAAAGTTTTCGTAGAAATCTTATTAATTATTAAATCACGTATCAGCCCTTACTCATAAGTTCAGTCAAGGTCATTTGTAATTTATGGAACTACCTTAAAAAGTTTGTTTGCGAGATGTAAATTTGTCAGGGACAGTTCCTCCGGGTTCCGTTTTAATTTCGTGTTCAATATATAAAGGAGAGAGGGCGAAATTGATGTGGATACAAACATCTAAAAATAGGTATTTTTATTGCAACGACATGCCATTCCACTAACATTAATATTTAGAAATTAGAATTAATCAAGAGTTACAACGTTAAAGACCCTTTTTTCGCGAAGGCAGGAAACGAGAAAATGAGGTTTCTGTATGAATTGCTGTGCTGGTGTCATTGTGTGGTTGGACAGCAGAAGAGATAGTTAACATGCTCTCACGCTCGTTTGGAAATCTCTACAGGATTTGACTTAACAAGCTGAAAGATTAGGTTAAGGGTGTCCAGAAGACATTGATAAAGTACCTCTATATCGTGGAATATAATTTGGAATTAGAAATGGATTTAATTATTTCTGTAACAAACTGCACAGCAAAATGAAGTCTTTCGATACTGAAAAGGATTAAATCTGAAAATAGTTGGAGATGGAGAGACGATGTTGACATTCAAATTTCTTCTAATCTTCAAATGTGACACAGAAACTGTACTTCCTCAATAACAAATTTTGATTTTACAATGGTTAACCGTCATGGCTTTGGTAGTTTTAGTTAAACCTATTGTGTGTGCTTCTCCAATTTCTTAGAAATACATGTGCAAAATGTGACTCTCCTAGTCGAAGCACATATTGAATAAGGTTGGCGACACGTTTAATCCCGATTCTTCATGGTATGAACTGCTTGAAGTGCCATTTTGTCATGATTGTCGTTTTATTTCTGGTCTAAGTATTATTTATTGGTTGCATTTCTTGACAAAATTGATTACTGAGTATGGTTTTCGGAACGTAATTTATTCGAAACAAGCGGGTCTTCCCATTCCGACTAAGTGTTCCACCTTTTGCAATCCTGAACGCGACGTTTTATTTTTTCTAATTGTCACCAAGTGGTTACAGTACTTCCTCTTCTTCCACAAAGTTATGATTCTTCTATGTTTTAGTATTGATATGGTTTCTATTAACGTTGCTGGATGGTGCTTCAATTAGTTGTAGGTGGGCTGCCTGATTTATCCAAAACCATAGACGGTGACATATTTTCCATAATTTTTTACAATTTTCAATTGTACAAATATCCTCTTCAATTTTTGTTCGTTAGCGTAGCACCTTATTACCATTTGACAGTTTTGTTAATAGATTGGAAGTGGAACACGACTTTAAATCGCCATGCCCGAGTAAACACCTCATCCCAAGGCTACAGTAAGTAAAGTAAGTATTAAAGATCGGCTGTCATGGCTGACATCAAAAAATGTTCCATTAATATAAAGTACCTACGTATAACCAAAGAGTTTGGTATAACAATGTAAGCTGTTATATCAAGTAGGTAACGATGATTCCATTTATCTATCATGCGAAATAAAAGTAGGACATTTTCAAATTTTTTTCCATCAAACACAGAATTTCGCTTAGGATGCCATTAAAACGAAAGACCGTTCAATAAATTAAAGCTAAAATAACAAAAGGTGAAAGTAATGGACGAATACACGTTAAAATCTAAAACGGGGGATTTGAACACCGAAATGCAGAGTGCAATTTTGAGTTCTTCATGGACTATTACCTTTTCTAGGAAAACGTTCTTTTATTAGCAACTAGACCGTACGTTTGAACGTTTCGTTTTCCTAAAATAACACCAAAAGGAACCCCCTGTATTTTGAAAGCGCGTGTCTCATATACATTTTGCATTTGAATAGCATTCGAATGCCGCATATCGCCTACCCCACTAGACTAGGGATCAAAGGACCCCTAAAGCCGATAGAAAATAAATTCAATCTAAGTGCATTATTGCGTAAGGGCATAAATTATCGATTATTATAATAAGGTTGAATTTATTATTTTCACGGGTAAAATCGTTAAGGAAAAAGGAGTTGAAAAGTAACAAGTTTTGAAACAGCTATTGGAGAATCTTTATTGATCGGTAGTTTGCCAATAAACGCAAACTACGGCTAATTTAACGGTAGGATTTGCCGGATCATCACCCATGCCTTTAATGATACCGCAGCAGGAATTGCGGGAGCGTAGCAGGAAGAAGTTGCTGCTGACATTTGCCTTACATATTTAGAACTCATGAACCGTGCAACCGGATATTATCCTTCTTGGCATTATTACACGTTACAAATCTTGGTCTTGTTTTAGCGACATGAACTAAAATGTTAAAGTTTTCTCAAGAATCTCTATTTTAATGGCAAGAACGAAATTGTAGTTCTACTACAATTTATTATGCGTAATTTGCTAAATAAGTAGTATTAATCATTGACAATTAAAGTCAAAGTTTGCTTCGTTTAAAAGGTTTCTGTTTTATGTGAGCTTACTTTACCGTATCTTTACCTAATTAACCAAATATCTGACGCTAATGTTTGAAAGGGATCCATGAATCCATCCTCATATTTTTTATTGAAAAACTAAAAACTGCCTTCCCACAATGTTTATTTTTTATTTTTATTTTTTAAGATGACATGTTTCGGCTCAAATACGTTTCACCATTTTCAAAGCTGTCGTAACATAACACTACACGTTAAAAAACAGTACACTTCTAAAACATTTTAAAAATATAAATGTTTACACCAACTAACAAAATTACTAAATATGGACATACAATTAAATTTTATATGATGACAGCTATGAAAATGGCGAGACGTGTCACCTTAAAATATAAAAATAAAAAGTAAACATTGTGGGAAGACTTACAGTTTTTAGTTATTTCAATCTGATGCTAAGTTTGGGGATTAATTAAGTAAATAAGTATTTTTAGATAGCAATTAAATAGTATTACCTATCTTGGGCTAAAAGTGCCAAACCGTTGATCTTTCAAAACAGAATTGCACATTAATTCTTCCAAATAATGCAAATGAAACATAATAAATAAATTTTCCTGTGTCCAAATGACGTCTTTACCGGTGTTGTTGGAAACAGTACTAACTCCTTTCTTAATTGCGGCCTACTCTCCACCCAATGAAAGAAGCGACCTAATCCCAACAATTTTGCTGTTGAATTGCATCAATTTTCCACATAATCAGAAAGAAAAATTGAGCTTTCGCTTCTGAAATCCACGGAATCTTTAATAGGGTAATTTTATGGTCAATTGAAATTTTCCTATTTTCGCTTGTAGCCCTTTAATAATTTAATTATTGCTTTCTTTATAAAAAAAGACTTTGCGTTGTAAATACCTTTTATGGGTTATGAAGGAAGCAAAAGTAATCATGTTTTGGGAACGTAATTGTTCCTTTTCCAAAAACCCCTTATTTAAGAAAAGAAAAAAGAGATGAACATAATAAAATGCAAAACATTTACTAACGTATGTACATATTATGTTTACATCTTCTTCATAATTTATCCATCCATTCTGCTAGAACAAAGTGATCTAAAAACTTTTCTTTTAATTTGTTAATCAGGGAACGAATCTTCTAAGCTTCATCGTTTTTTGTCGATATTGGTGTAGACCGTCAAATATAAAAGCTTTTGGTTTAAAATTTAATTTGGAGTATCAGTGGTTTTACATTCAAAATAAGTATTGCTCATCTACTAAATGGTTTATCAAGTTGTTATCCCAAAACATTAAGATTATCGTCTTCATCACTCGATTCTTCATGTTTTGCAATAATTATGCATCAGAAGATTCTGTGTTGATTACATTCGTTATCAGTTATTAGTAAAAATCATTTCCAAGGGTTCTTGAAGGCAAAATCTGGGTATAAAGAGTACTTGTTTCAACTTCCGCTAATTGTATGTATACGTGCGTACGAATAAACTGTAATTTAGTAATGATGACACAATACAGTGCTAGAGAAACTTTTTCTATTAAATGACGAAAATATTGGAAACTTAATTAAATAACGTAATAATGTTATTCAAATGTTACACATATTATTCTGAACCTTACCTGTAGGTAAGTCACAAATAACAACATAAGAAATAGTGCTAAAATATTGACGCACAAAAGAACCACTGTACTATCTTTATCTTATGTAGTACCAATCGTCATCTATTTAGTTTCGAGTAAAGCTTTTGAAAAAAATGAGTTCATTTTAGTTATATTTGTATTGCCTTGTGTAAAAGGTTATGAGCTACTTAATACCAAATTAGTATGAAAATCTTTTAAGAGCGTAGCTTGTTTTTCCCTAGACTATATAGAAGTTAATGGAAAAATTGGAGAGTACATAAATATTTGAGGTAATTCAGGGAATACACACAGTATCAGTTTCACCAATATAACGGTGAAACTCACGATAAAACATCAAAAAATGAATTTAAAGAGTACCGGGTATCACTATACCCGGAGGTACATGCTCTTGTAATTATTTCCACATTTTTAATTCGTTCGTATTCTTATGAATCTTATGTGAATGTGTACCACTCTCTTTTCCTTAAATGAGACTAAGATTAACCAAATGCATGTGGCGGGTTAGGTATTTTGTACGGCATTAGTTTGCTCCAACAAATACAGGACGATGGATTAAAGATCACGAAGAAAGGCACTCTCGAAGCGTTTGTGGATTTGTGTATTCCGTTTAAAGAGTAAGCCTTTTTGGTTAGGGTTGTTTTCCATTTTTTCAAGCCCATGCTATGCATTTTGAACTCTGGCTCAAGAGGATAAACCCCAGTTACGTCAACAATCACAAATCGGCGAACAAGGCTAACTGGACGCACTTTTATGAAAGCCTAAGTAATCGTTTAAAATGCCTTTATCTCTGCAAGCACCTAGCATAGTTACTTGATAATCTTTATAACAAAATTATTTTTAGGCGGCAAACTTTGGTTTTGAAGATATTTTATTCCATCAGTGCACATTTGGTGATCGATTTACTACACAAAACGCTAAATAATAAATAACGAAGGATTGGAAAGTTTGTAAAACTGTGACGAATTCAAAATACAGCACGAATTCATGATCGAGTCGATAGGAATGGAGAAAAATATAGGTATAGTAATTTCCATTGTAGCCAAACGCCTGAATTCTATATTCCAGTCTGTTACAAGCATTTTGGACAATTTTCCTTTACGTCCCTTTCCCTAAATACCTTTTATGTACAGTATGCTTCATTAAGGGTTGTATATTTCATTTCTCAATAGACCAAACGGAAGCCACATGATTGATACTGATGCATATAACATACCACAGACACATTGGGGAAAATGTAGAATGTAGATAAAATAATTTATTCACGTAAGTCAACATTTTTCGATTGAAACACCATTGCCGACAAAATAGGGCGATTTTGTGTGGGAAGCAGGTTTGAAAATTCCATAAGTATAGCGTAACGTAATTTCTAAATGAACTTTTAGGTAGTTGTGCTAATATTATATAGTGGGGAAACAATTGAACATTGGCAGGAGACGGTGCCATTTGTACGCGAGCATAAGAGAATGAAATAAATCATAGACAAACTTCCCTAACAACTAAGAAAAGAAGAACTTGTCCAAAATCAGCACTGCAAAGATATCGTAGAACTAATTCTGTAATCGAAACCCTTTCAGAACCTTAAATCCACACCAATAGGAAAGCTTTTAAATACTCCAGTAGTGTAATGAGATGCCTGTAAGAGTATAATACCTTCTTACAACCCCTTTTTAAAAGCTCGCCTAAGTACTAGCGGTGCGTGAAAAGTATATTACGACGCAACGTGCTGAAGTCAAAACAATTATTTCGATCACCTGAATTACTAATAAAATTGACCGTTATGTGGAATAAGATTAGAGTCACGTCCGATTTCAAATTATACCAACTTGGAGAAATCGAAAAATGTTTCCCATAACTCTACATTACACAATTCGCTTCCCTATTGCAGGGTCGAAGTTTATTTGTGAGAAAGCTTCTAGTGCGCTGGTACAAATAGAGCTTGTATGAAAGCTGCAACTGAAAAGTGAATAGAATGGAAGCAAGTCCGGAGTCCGGATTCCGGGTTAGTCATGCGCAAGCTTTTAGGAAGTATGTTTCGTGTTCTCGGCAGCTTTGATATTTCGTATTTGCTATAAATAAATTTAAATTGTTCAAAAACCATGAATTTACATAATTTGTTTAAATAAAATGTGAACATGATGGATTCGTATACTTTGTGCTTAATTGCAATGTTAATTGCTTCTACAACTGGTAAGATTTTTAATTCTAGAACTTTTATGAAAATACTGAATCTTTCACCGGGAAGGTTCCTAAACTTCATGCGAATTTGTGTGTCAAGATCGTAGATTTGCCTATTTCAACCGTATCGTTGATGAATATAAAGGGTATATTGTTCATCTAGGAATCGAGGGTGACTTTTTTTACGCATATTCGCTTAATACAATAAGAAATAATCAATAGATTCAGGTGCGTCAATTATGTCATCCTAAGTAGGTAGTATTTACTTGCTGAAATTCGAGTGTCGGTTAGACATTTGAATAAAATTTCCAGATAAGCGGCTTAAATGTTGAAATTTACAGTACAGTAACTTTAGTTGAAAGCGGTCCCAATTAGCGTTCTCTAGATTATTAAATTAATTATTAAAACCAGGCGCCCTTCTTCTCAACTTTGTTGCAGTGTATCTATAACATGTACTGAAAATGAACTGAAAACCATATTAAAGTAACGATTCAACAAGAACGAAATTCAAAAACCACAAACATTTCGAATTTGTATTCAAATTGCACATTGGCGAGCACTCGCGGGTTCAGTTTGAACTCATTAAGTTAGTTTCATGAAATAACAAGGAGGTTACCACTTAATTGGATACTTTACTCCCTAGTTGCTTTATCAGTAACGTAACGAAATTAAAAAGCGTAGTTCGGGATAATTGAAAGTTTCCTGTAATTACGTTACTGATATCTCTAACTACAATTACAAGTAAAAAATATTTTAGCTTCGAGATTGCAACCATTGAAAACGAACATTTCCTTTTATTACCCATTAAGGGTGCATAATAACAAAATTTGCACTCTAAACAGTTTTATTAAAGTTGGAAACGTTGCTAAAGTATACATATTTGCTTTGTACGCCGCTTCTCTAATTTAATTTGCAATTCTCTCGTCATATAGAGCTTTTTTTGTTTAAAAGCTACTAGCATGTTTTTCAGTAGGTATAGGTACTTCGTATGAAATCGAAAATTGCATTAAGTTTAAAAGCTGATTGGTTTGCAACTCATTTTGATTCAAAAAAATACTGTGAAATTCAAAAGAAGTTGAAAAGAGGTGTGTCACTCATTAAAGTAATTAACGCAGCTTTTATTACTAAATATGTATGTGATGGAAATGCGTTATTAATTTAAATGTTCCCTTTGAATCTATAGGGCCTCTTTGTTACGCACATTTCAATACCGCACTGACGTTTGCTTTACCTGTGTAATACAAAAGACATTTCCATTTGTTGAGTGCTTTTCTCCATTATTAGTTGAGGTCTGTTGCGTTATTTGCCACTCCTGTATAAAAATTGAGAAACTGCGTCAGCTTCCATGCTCGCGTCTTCTTTGGCAGTATTAAATTGAATTTGAGCTTTTGCGACTTCTTCAGTACCGATGAAATACATTTTTTCATGTCGTAACAAAACTGGGTTTCATAAATAGAGGTAAGTAACACTCTCGGAATAAATGAAATTTCGTAACTTTTATTCATTAACCGTACCTATATGCAAGGTGGGGACTTGTAAACGCATCATAGGGGTTTCAATGCAAAACTCCCAAAATTATTTTGTAGTGAAAATGTACAGAAATAAATTTTGTGCTCATTTGACGAAATATGTGCAGAATGGCCAATTCTCAAATATAGTACAAAAATGTGAAACTATAGGCACACTAGTAAATAATTGTTAAGTGTAATAACCACTTTCAGTATAACGATGAAAATCAAGAAAATGAGTTTCAAGTTTCAAGTTCATTCAAACTTGATATCAGTATTCCAAAGAAATAAATGTATAGGGCGGGACACCATACGTTATTGAACTTCTTCTTCTTCTTTTGGAACAGAATTTAACAGGAGAACGTTTCGTATCACTATTCTTCTGGAATAAACTGCTCCAGTTGTTGCTGACAGGAACAACCAATGACAGCTCACACTTACAGCTATATTGTGAAGTGGAAGAAATTTACGGGATAGATTTAATAATAAATTAATTGTACGAAAACGTGAAATCAACCGGTTCGCAAGGTTTTTCGCAATTTGACTTCTTTCTTTGGGAACATTGAAAATCAAAAATTTATTCTGGCAAAAGAGCAATTAAAACTAAGATGCTTCAAATTATCAATTGCATTAGTTCGCAGTTTTATAAAAGACTTGGTCACTGTGTTATGGTAAATGGTGATTTATTGTAACTTGTACATTCTGAAATCAACTTATTCCACATCTTGCTATTTGTGCCATTGTGCCAATGATACTCTCTTCATACGTTCCTGAAATTAAATCAACTAACAATAGTTATCGATGCGTTGGTGACATATTAATGTGAGTATTACCTCATTTGCACATCTGGACAGCTCAAGAAAATACTAGTTAGCATGGATGTAGTGTCCTTTTCCATTAATATTGCCTTTAACGATGTATTGGACATAATCAAACAAAATTCTCAACCATTCAGAGAAATACTTTAGTCTAATGACGAACTGCTTCAAAAACATATATCTCATTCACGACAACTAACTCTATAAGCAGAGCGAAGGATCGAATATGGTATCTCCTTTATTAATTTTCTCCAAACTTACTATGTAATAATAAATATTTAATATTATATTTATAAATATAACTATTTATTATTACAATTACCAATAGATGCCCTTTTTATGTAAGATTTGGAGACCGAAGCACTTGACAAAACACCATACAAACTGAAACCCTTGCTTGGATATATTGAAGGCATACATTCCAGCCACCAAAAAACTAAATTCACCGTGAACTGGAAAAGGAAAGAAACTGATGTTCCTAGATGTAAAATTTTCAAGAAGCAGAGCAACATATTGGGCCACACTGTATCCGCGAAAACACAATGGATATGAGACGTCAGATTTCAGTATCATCCGACACAGTTACTATCGGTGGCACGTGGTAGAAACATTAATTATGAGATCGAATGTAAGGACACAGCTAAGAGTTGCCCATGGAATTTAATGGATTCTTCATGTTGTAACACCATATTCTCAATCACCTTGATGAAGAGGAGGCAACCTCAACAAAAGAAGCTTCGGGGTAAAATGCATTATGCCAATGTCTTAAGCTCCTTTACGCAAGAACAGGAGACACCAAACATTTCTTTACCCATTCTTGCAAAGAAATTTACCACTTTGTCTCTAATAAATATGTTCTGGCATGGCTTGTATTGCAGATCCCAGTCTAACATACATACAAGTAGGTTGATAAATGAAACTGCACCAAGACCTTTGCGTTGGGTGTCCCACTGCGAATCAAAAACAGGGTGCGTGTCATGGTGCAAAGAAATGTTCGAAAATAGATAATACAGTCTAGGGGAATGGGACTTGGGTCTACTAACGTTATTGGCAAACTAAGCGTCACCAGTTTGAGTGTTCTCAGATGAGAAATCCCCAAAACAGTGAAAGGTGGGCGAAGGAAATGGTTGCCATTTTTTCCTTGCAAATGGTTTCTTTAGAAGATCGAAAAACGGTAATAAGTAGGTGCTATTAGTAGTGAAGATTGTGTAAGAAAGCCATTATCACCAAATATTTTTTGAAGACTGCATCATCCACCTAACCACACCTAACAGTCTTGATTTGGTTTCTAGTACTTCCTTCTTTTATCCGAAAATCAAACTTGGACGCCTTGGAATTCGTTTTCAAAGATGGGTGTTCGATGCGAAGAATGATTACGTAATTCTTTTGTATTTTCTCTTACGATTAATAAAATGGTGTAACTGCTAAACTATTTATTTACACGTTGAAGTGGTATGTTGTCATGCACAACTAACCATGTTGAATGAATATGAATAAATGCCTGGTAAAGCCTGCATTTATATACCTTTAAGCTTCAGGTATACGCACCGGTCTAATCCCTTAAGGCGGCAGTCGGACAGAATTTGGTCGCCGCCCAAAGACGATCGACCAAAAATTCAATACCACGTTGGGAGATAGAGCACGTCTTACAAGAACGACCGTCCACAATCGTCCACAAGCAACCACGACCGTACGGTTTGAAATTTCAACCCGGCTTTAAACTTTTGGTCGACGGTTAACGGTCGGTGACTCATAACATTTTAAATTTTTTTACTAACCTGATATCATTTTTTTAAAATTATTTTATTATTGTTAAGTATGGATGGGTGGACAGTCGAGGAAGTGGATAAATGAAGTTGTTTAATTTGCTTAATTTGTTTAATTTACTGTGGGTACCATAAATACCGATTTTATTTATGGTGGGTATGTAGAAACCTGCAGAATTATTATCAACTTTAGCGCGACATTTAAAAATCGGTTGGTCTTGCAGGGTCTTCCCTATGCGACGGTTGTTTAATGCTTGGTCGGTCGAAGTTGGACGGTAGCGGATGGCCATGGTTGGTCGTCTCTCTGTGCGACTGCCGCCTAAAGGGTGTGAGACCGAACACTCGGAGAATGCTCGAAATGCTTCGATCTAGAGGACGTTTCCAAAGAAAACTTGCGAGATTTGACATTTGGGTATATAAACTTGTGTACAGAATCAGATGAAGGATATTTCGAAAAAATTTAATTCAATTAAACATATCTTTAACTCCCCCTTCGGCTAATGAAGATATGTAGATTCGACAGCGTATCGGATGTTGTTTCGAGTCTCAAATATGGATAATGGGTGGGGTCATGGGTCCCGATAATAATATAGAAATTAAAAAACCCTAAAAACAAGCCTCGAGAACGAAAGCTGCCAAATGAGACGGACTTTGCGAATCGTACAGAAAAATAGAAACGATGTACCTATTTATATGAATCGGATATGATAAACGATGAAGTAGGATTGGACGAAAACGAAGATTTTTGAAACACATTAAATGAAGAAGTAAAGAACGTAAATCGGTTAAAACCGGACACATGAACAGCAGAGTCAGTAAAGAAGATGGAAATGACGTTGTAAGCAACACTAACAGATAACCTGAAAGGGCTACGTAGTCTGTGAGGAGAACGTATATTAATGCGAATCCATCCCCACATAGCTCATAGGATCATTTTTCCCTAAAAGAAGAAAATCTCCAGTAGGACGAACAGATCAAGAAAGACATTTAAAGAAGAATCGGAAACAAACAAACGAACAAAATGAGGAATATATAGATGTATTAAGCGAGCAATTAGAACAGGAAACATGAACCAAAAAAATGAAACACACAAGTGGTTGATATATAAAACACGAGACATGCAAGTCACAATAGTTTGGGAGGCCAATAATCACATATTAAGCATTTTTTCATTGAAATTCCTATGATGCGCTGTCCAAACCACCATCCTGTGTTTTGTTTACCCGGTTAATGGGTGGTTAGTAATTAATACTGACGATCTACCTATATATACGAGTAGCAACA
This sequence comes from Pyrocoelia pectoralis, assembly GCA_036250285.1. Lineage (NCBI taxonomy): Eukaryota > Metazoa > Arthropoda > Insecta > Coleoptera > Lampyridae > Pyrocoelia > Pyrocoelia pectoralis. The sequence goes on from CM070079.1 coordinate 1,173,857, forward strand.
TCATTTCTTCGTAGTTCAGGGTGCCTTTAGTGATAAGATCTTGGGATAGCATGTTCTTTTAGTGATTTAGATTCATTCATTCTCTTATTACCCATTGTTTTTTAATGATGGGCCGTTGAACTGAAGTACAAACCTACAGGTACCAACGAAACACAAAAACCATTTAAAAAGTAGGCTTTTTGAAACAGTTCTGTCATTTTTTTAGTGTTTTTTTTGCTATTCGTGCTTGGAAACGACATCCGTGCTTCCGAAAATTCAGTTATCTGTTAACTTCTGTTCTATTTGAAATACTTTCTTGAAGAGAAGCAAATAATAACGATGTATGAAAAATTCTGTTACTAAGCAAAGCAGTATAACGTTATGAATAGGACGAAGTAACAAAGTGAAAGGTAAGAGATAGTAACCTTTTTTTAATAGTTGGTGTAAAATAAATATCAGATTTACATACAAGCAATCTGGAATCGAAAAACATTAACATGTTAATATGAATGAGCATGCTGGCATTACAAGTTAATATAAAACTCTGTTAGCGCAGCATGAGAGGAAGAAGGTAATAAAATATGCTTTTTATGTTTTTATTCCATTTGTGTATATTTGTAAGCAAAAAATTGATATAATGAAAGAGAAATTTCAATACTAACTGACCATTTTATTAAAGCTGTTTTCATCCCACACATTCGTGGTGCTCGTCCACCATTACCTTGCAGCTTCTCGGGTATTCCATATCGTTAATTTAAAAGTACATTCAGCCATATGTACAAATCAGTCGTGGCGAAGAAAGATGGTTTGATTATAATTGACAGTTCAGTATATGTATGTAAAATACGCTCTTGATTACCAACTCGTAAATACCGAAGAAATGTAGGTGGTTCGCCTCGGGGCGCTTATTTCAATTTCATTCGATTAGTTGACGCTTTTGTAACATTTTGGTCTATTAATAAAAATGCAATATAACGTGGTTCAAATGTGGTCTTGAAAACACATTTCTTTTAGAAGCGTCTTACTTTAATGTTCTTCATTTCCTGTCTGTTTCTGTTATCACTATTTCGTGTTGCAACTGCAGTTAGATTCAGCGCTAAACGTACTACACCAACCCCTCTTCTTTTTATCTCTTACCATTTGCCGTGTCAATCTTTTACCCCACAATCTGCCCTAACTAACATGGTTACTCCAATTTCGCTCTTTATCGACTTGTCCTCTCAACGAGGGTTATTTTTAAACAAACAAATAGCACGTTTTCCTTTTATTTTAGTGGCAAAGGCGCAACGGAATTGTCGAAATTCAACAAATAAATCAAATTTAGTTAATTTTCTAGTTAACTAAAGATCGTTTGTAACAGTCGTTAAAAACAAACCCCCATAGCCTTATAAGTTTTTAACGAGCAAAACAAGTGGGATGTAAGAAAGTTACAATTTAAACAATTAACTTGCCCTCTTTATATAACACCCACAACCGAGCTCGCAAATCTTCTGGAAACAATAATTCAATTTAGTTTACTTCATTTAACACCCTCATAGCAGCATTTTCCAGCTGCATTTCATTATATGCGTTTCAAATTTTTCAGCGATACGATTAGTTTAGTTTTTATTTATTCCGGATAAGGGCGTGTTCGAAACCTAAAGCAATTTGTATTTTCATAACGTAAATGATGCAATATATTCAGGAGTTTTTGGTAGATTATAGCATTTCCCATAACTGACAGGTGTCAGTTATTAATTTTTTATGCTCGTTAATCGTGCCACGTTTTATCATTTCGCTAGTAAGTGAAACGTTTATTCGCAAATGGCTTCCGGCAAAATAAGTGTGCGAATCGCTCAAACAAGGAAACGATGCATTTTGGTTGAAAATTTGCCATTGTGGCGACTTACTTTCCTTGAAGGCGGAGATTTGTATAACTGAGATGATTGATGTAACAGTTATGTTCTATTTTGTAAGACTTTCAGATGCCTACTGTCAGCTTGAGCTCAATAGAGTGAATGGATAACGTATGAATGGGACCATTTATAATAAATTGCTTCGACAAAGCGATTTTTCTAGATTTTGTTTTGTTACCAAAGATTATTATAGAATATTGTTTGTCTTACTATTATAGACATTTCAAAATGCCGCCGCCGGTTTTCACTTAATAAGTAAGTCGCCTGCATTATTTAAGAATTATGACTAACGGCGTGTGTGGTCTTTCAAAATATTATTTAAAGAAAGTGTAAAACAGAAATGTGAATTGAGAATGAGCTAACATAGGAGCAGCTGAAAGGTTCGTCGTCGTATACACAGATGCGTATAATAAGCTTTTAAGCGTGGCTATGTTTGTTTAGGTCGAATACTAGGATTAAACACATCTGAAAGGAAAGGAGTGGAATGTCTAATTTTCTGAAAGTCAATAACAACTGCTCCACGTGTTGACTGTAAGAGATAAGGGGAAATTGGTTTACATATTACCTAAATAATACCTGCAGTACTGTAAATTAAATTCCGCCTACACATCAAAAACGTCTCTCTAAAGGCTAATTAAGGAAAATGCCATTTTAACTTAATCACACTACGAAAGGAAAATTCATTTTCATATATTAAATGGGAGGATTAATATTTTTGGCTAAAGATACCAACAACATTTACTTCAGGTTCATCATTTTGAACGTTAATTAAATATAAAAGAAGGCTTGATTAACATCTTCAGGATCTAACCTCTCAATCATCTACCCAAAGGGATTGTTCGTATTATTTTAATACATAATTCGGAGGAAAATTTTTGTTCTTTATGAAAGAATTTGAAGAGAGGGTAATAAAAGTAAAATAATATTGGAAAACTTGGACGAGAGCAAAATCTCTCTTGCATTCAACAACAGGGTAAGTTCAAGTTTGTTAGTTCTACATTTCTAATTTAGAAAATCAATGTAATTAGCGTAATGAATAAATTTTGTAGCTTCCAACTTTGGCATAAACGCTCAGAAGTCAGAGTTTGTTAACAAGGGGATTGAACAAAATTTTATTTAATTTTCTCCAACCTTGTTTTGTAGAATTCCATAAGTGTGTCATTATTTGTTACACTTTGATATGACACATAATGTCGAAACGCGTTTTATATTTGAAATAAGAAACATTGTGGAAACTTATTCCAACGCTTTCTACCAACGCTACGCTTCCAAAAAAATCATTTATACGTAATTCTGCAAAATTCGATACTACCGCGTTTTCTAATTAAATAGAAAACGACGCCCTGTCAAGTAGGTAATTTTTGATTTTGGGAAAGAGATAATTGTCAGATGGGCGAGTTCGGAACTCCAAGGTGGATTTTGTTATTAGATCTGATTCAAATACGGTCCATAATCTTTCGGTTTTTCGTATCACAAATTTACCTTCTACTAATATTTTGCAAACAGAATATTTTTTGTAAGTAACTTGAGGTAATTTAATGTCTTGAATGGGAAGAATTTCCAACACAGTACCTATATAAATGTAGATCTCAAGAGTCGGCCCTGTTAGCCTTAGGTTACATTAACCTAAGCTGTTAGTTGTTATTCATGTTCGCAGACATTGATCATTCGCTAATATTTCAACTACAATTTATTTAATTTTGACGGAGATTGTAGAAGATTCCTCTTTTCCTGCAATGTTTGAGACAATTTCAAATCCTAACTTGTTTTTTTAATCATTAACCGGACATCAGCTATGAGGGGGTTCATTTCCATTTAAGGGAAGAACTATTGAAATCAGGAGGGAGATAAGAGCTACGATAAAGTCTCATACCGCTCTTTAAGCATATTTTTCTTGTAATTCTCTAGACAATCCCGAACCGTTTATCGGTGTTGGCCCCTCCTACTCCGGATTTATTAGAAATTAGTAGGTACCGGATTTCTGGACTTGTAACCGATCTTTACCTTGCACATACTGGGCACAACTGACTAAGTCTGCTTTTCGGACCAGCATTGTTTTTTGAAGTTACCGATATTGTCGTAGACATTATCTGCTTTCACCGATGTTTCCCTTCCCACAAATAGGTTTGATAGCAGCATTTTCGAACTATTCGGGTTATAATCCAAAGTGCTCCCCGTAGTGTCTGGTCTCTAATAAGCACCACGCAAAACCATGACGCAATCAGGTCCTCATTAGTTTGAAATCCTTTTTTGGAGGATTTTGAATATACATTATTCAAAAATAATTCTTGATATAATAAAAACACTTTATGCAAGTTTTGTTGCCTTTGCTTTGGTTGAATTTTAGTTTGTATGGACCAATTAGAGCCTACACAGTTAAGCTTCGCAACGTTGGGCCAATAGCCGCCCTCAACTCAGCAATTATATCTTTAGTATCCGTTGAGGAAGGCGCGGGTAGAACAAAAATTGGTAGTTGATTGAGCCATTGAGTAATACAAACTCTATGATACTGATGCATCGATGCACATTTCAATAGTTGCTTTGATTCTCAATGTTTATAATGTGAGCTAATATGGCGAAGAATTGAATTTTGGAATTTCGTTAATTCTCGACTATGCGAATTTTACAAACAAATGCTATATAAATCTGTAGTCGCAGCAGTGAATAGTGTAAGACAGCGTTTTGTAGTACTTACATGTGGTGTTGTAAAAGAAGCGACTATAATTCTATCACCGCCGTTAGAGTGATGCTGAAGTGACTAATAAAATGTATTTTATGACAGGCAGGCTTCATCAAAGCAAAACCCAAAACATAAAACCATATGTTCTCATTATATTCTATTAAACAGTTAAATTCCTTCAGGAAATAGGCTATTAAAAGTTGGATGTTTATTGCCTCGGTAAAGTACAGAGTTTATATAAACTTTTATTGTCGAGATAAAAATCGATCGATTCATTTTCCATTTATCGTTAGCAAATGCCAACACGTGTCAGTGAGTAGAAAATTGCACGCATCATCTCTAAAATACAGAAAACGCGTTCCCGGAACGTCTTTCGTACGGAAAAGCATTAGTTTTTGGTTCGTTATCTGCCAAAGATTACCGTAGGTCCCATGAGCGCCATTAAATTCCTATTATTTCGGGATTATGCGGTAAATTACGTTCGATCCTCTTGTTTTTATTGCGACTCTTTAATCAAGCCCCGAACAAAAGTCTAATTTAGATTCATTATTTCTAGCGTAGGTACTCCATTCGGTCCATTAACATTTTATTTTTTTTTTACTTAAATGGGGATTGATCCAGCCATCCGCGATCGGTAAGTATAATTATGATTAAATAACGACAATAATTTTTATTTATCAATTTGAAAACACATAATAATCTTAGAGAAAATGTTATCGGTGGTGCTAAGTTGATATTGAAAGCTCGACCGCTAGTTGCTTTAAGATCCAATTTAAGATAAATGAAAATATAATTGGCCCAACTATAAATTACCAGATTATATCTTAAGTGATGTTGATGCCTAAAGTAACTTGTAGACTTTATTAATGAGTTAGAAAACGTCAACTCTGCCCAATAAATATTTATTTATCGCGAAGGTAGATATTTTGAGATTACGATTGTCCCAAGTTTATTATCTTACCTACCGACACGGAGCCACTTTATTTTGATATCATAAAAAAAAAAATCAAAAGTCTTACTTACCATGCAGTTTTATCTTTTACGAGAGATAATTTTGAAGGATTAACAACCCCCATTAAAAAATTAGATAACAGCCGTCACTTTAAATTTTAACTCGCTTCCATTTAAAGACTTAGCAAAGTTTTTTTTAACGTATTTGTCACTTGTATAATTAAACGATTTGTGACTTAATTATATACTCTAACGCCAAAAGTTCTGCAATAGGAAAGTAAATCTAGACGAGCTTAACTTTATATTTCAATTAAGCTATAAGCCGATTTCCGAATTTGGAAACAAAATGGTTCCTTTCTCAGTCTTCTATTAAATGAACTGAAAACTCAAAAGTCTGCTTTTAATGGATGTAGAAGTTTGCTATTTGCTTAAAATAGCGTACACGTAATGAGTTTTCAAAACTATACTAACCTAATTTGGAAATATCTAATATATAGGTAAGGTTTAAGAAAATTAATAGAGAAAAATGTATTCAAAGTAATACAAGGGAGTTTCTTATGTCACTTATTTAATTATGATAACAATTTAGTGATTTTCTCTGTTAAAACGTCTACTTTCTATGTTCATTGATTCATAATCCTCACCTTTCAGTTTTCAGTTATTTCCAGAGAATAGGAACAGTATTTTTTAAATCCTACAAAAATATTTGAGAATGACCAAAGTGTCGGCCCGGCGGATTCTTGCTGGAAGAATCTTCAATAGAATTCCAACCGAGGATAACAACAAGAGTTCATGCAACGGGTTTATCAGGGCTCTTCATCGGTCATCGCCCAAGAAGACAATTTTCTGCTGCAGACAAACTTATGTCTATAGTTTTCTGAGGAAGGGATTATTATCTTAATTCAATATATGTCAGAAGGAAGTGTATAATAAAGGGAAATGTGTACAAGGACACAATTAAAAACTTGAAAAACGATTTCATTAATAAACTTCAACAAACTTTTAGACTATTTTGTATTTTCACATTAAACAAATTCAATTCTTGAATAATTAATTTAAAAAATATTACTAGGCGTACTGGACCTCTTGAACCTCTTGAATTCGCTGATGGTAACAGCTTTTCTGTCGAAACGCGGATAATAAATCATTATTGTATATTTCGCTTTTTGTTGAAAAATATTACTAACAACATGTGATTTATTAAAACATTCTAATTAGAGAAGACTAATTAAAGTATGTCTTTATTATCTATCTATTAAAACTCGAACTACACTAATTGATTGTTTAAACATTAAGTAGATCTAACGAACATTATCGGTTATAATTAGCATTTATTTACAAACTAGATATTGTAATACATATTTTCAACTTTAACAATTAACGAATTGAGTTTACTTAATGTGGCAGGAAATCGAAAATAGTCCAAAAATCTGTTGAATAAATCCACTTCTTTAAATAAAACTGTAAAATCGTTGAGTGAAGGATTTAAGGTTATTCAATGGTAAAATCAACATAATAATAAGCAAATACATTTTGGTTTAAAACCTTAAACAAAAAGAAATTAACTACAAAAAATGCAAAACATTCGTAATTTTCGGAAAAATTATAAATTAAAACTGACTAAAAAGTGTAACATTCCGGCAAATAAACTATAGTTTTATTTATTTAATTTAATTTAATTTAAATTACGGGTAATCCCCAAAATAAAAATGACAAAAAGTAATAATATATAACTAAACTATTAACTAAATACTTATTATTATTACTAAGTTGCACACTAAAAAAAAAAAAATAGAAGACTAAGAAATTTATCAATTACAAAAAAAAAGAACTATTAATTTTAATTTACAAACAAAAGTAAGCAATACTGTAGCGATATAATAAAATTAACGATATGACTGATAAAATGATTTAACTTATAACATCAGATTCTGTAATATTGTGCATCTAGGTTGAACAATTCTTTTTTTAGGTTTTTTCTAAACTTCAAATCACTATCAAAAAAGTTAATGCTTGAGTATATATTAGCTTTATTCATCAGTCTCTGGAGTGGAGAATGTTGGAGAATGTTGGAGATAGTTGTTATTTATAGAAGAACGCAAGCCATTTAAAATCTCATTAGGGTTTTTTGTTGTCATGGCCTTATCACACAAATCTTTATCCATATTTAAATTATTATTCTGGTTGTATTTAATTGACCTTAAACCTAATAAAACTCTTCCTCACCATTCTGCGAGAACGTGTCGAGGTTTTGTCAGGCTAGCTTTAAGCCTCATACTAGTCTGTTAATATCATGGTCCTTACACTCTCGTTATCCTCTCCTATCTTACCATTTTACGTATTTTCTGTACATTGATACAAGTTTTTTAAATATCTTTCCACTGCTAGAATGAAAGGCCAAATGCAAATTTATGAGGATGTAAAAGAACTTAAGCAAGAAGAAGGCTCGATCATAAAAAATGAGAATAATGAACATAAAGCCAAAATTGATCGTCTGGAAAGACGATAAGAAGAAAAATAATTTAATTAATAGAAATTCTGGTAGACGAAGAAAAGAAAAGAAAACGGAAAAAGATCTATAAGAATTTCTAATCCAAGAGCAATATTAAAAATATTAAAATAGTAGGAAATAAATTCATCGAATTAACTAAATTAACTAAATTTTGTTTATCTCCTGCAAAACATTCTTAAGTAGAAAAATTACCTAGATGTCGCATCGCAATCAAAGAAAAAACTATGGGGAACCGTATTACGTTGACGGAAACTTGGAAGTAGATAAATTCCATATTTTTTTGGATCTAAATTCGGATTGTAATCGGCTTGAATGCGGAACGTATTAGTGCAGTAACCAAAAAAAGGTATTATTGAGTTGTTTTCCAATTTCGAAACCTAAACGCGTCTATGATACTTAATTTATGTTGTTTTTATATTACCCGATACCAATAAAACCGAAACTCGCTGTACATTTTCATTAACTTAATCTTTAATCAGCATTTTTTTCTTTTTATGTTGCTGGTTATTTTCACGCCGATTCCATTTATTACCATTTTTCTTTTCCTGAAATTTCTTGCATAAAAATAAGCGTCTGTAATATCCGGGGTCGATGAAACAAAGGGAATAAAAAAACTTCATTAGATTAATTTCAGTTTGCATTGAAAAGTTTTTATAGCTCGTTGTAACTTTTAACCGGTTATGAAAACATTTAATGCTACCATTGCACTAAAATATTGCAATGAGAAAGTAATGACCTCTTTACTCAGAAAATTTTTTTTGTTTCAGGACAATATCGCTCGCCTCGTATAACAGAACATCCATCCGATATAATTGTTGCAAAAAACGAACCAGTTACATTAAATTGTAAAGCGGAAGGACGACCCGAACCTACCGTTGGATGGTTTAAGGATGGGGAACCTGTAAGAACTTCCCCCGTTGATAATAAGTCCCATCGCGTGCTGTTACCGTCAGGATCATTATTTTTTCTCCGTACCGTAAGCAGCAAAAAGGAACAAGATGGAGGTGTTTATTGGTGCGTTGCTAGAAATATTGCCGGAATCGCTGTTAGTAGAAACGCCACACTTCAGGTTGCCGGTGAGTAGTTAAATATTGATATTCCTTTATGTTTATTACGCCAACGAGTTCATTAACAAAAAATTCACTTACGACATAGTGTACACATCTTCAAAACTCTGGTCCATTAAAATATCGCATTACAACAATTTATAAGCACAAGCTCTTTCTTACGTAAACGACAAGAAAAATCAATTAAAAATGACGAAAATTGTGATTAGCCCTAGACCACCTACCTGTATTTACATTTAATCAAATATTAATGACTCTCCATTTATTATTATGTATATGGTTACTAATATGGAATGTTAATTTTAAATAAGGCAATTAAGTAATAATGGGTTCTTGATCTGTTTCTATATTATGTGTGCCATATTTATATTTAACGTTTTAATTAAGAAGTCGATAAGTCAATTGTGTGGAGATATATAATATTCTTGCAGACGAGATTTAAAAGCCGCTTTAATTAGATACGTCTTACAAGCTTCTTGTATAACACGATTAATATCGTTTTAATATAAATAATTGTTATTGTATATATGTATGATAGAATATCATAAGGTAGATTCCCTGGTAAAAATTACCAAATTCTTAGGTTTGAGCATTTTCTGAAACAGTTACTCATTTTTCAACGGTCAGAAGCACAATGTACCTATTTAAAGTAATAATCGTTTTCTAAAACTGCCTTTTACAATAAAAGAAAAAGAATTTCTACATATTATAGAGTCGTATCATTCTGATCCTTATAGTAAATTAGTCTAATCCTCAAGTCACATTATTTTTCTTCTGCTCCTCAAATTTAATTTCACTTTTCATTCATTATTTCAGCTATTAATAATTATTAACTGTCAATGCCAATATTTAATTCCTAAACATTCGTTGAGATTCTCTCCAAAAATACACCTATGTATAATCTTACACGATGGGAATTTTGGCCCCTTCACCATGACGGTTTTTTGGCGGTACTCGATGGTTGCTGAGGTATCAGGAGCTTTAGCGGGCCAGATCCTATCATTTTAACAATTACCTTCATGGTGAAGCAAAATATTAGTCGCTTTGGACACACAAGCAGACGAACAGGCGTTTCTCTTGACGAAACAGCTTAAAATAGCAACACGTTTGCTTGAGATCATTAAAAGCACAAAACAAGCAATACTAAACTGTAATGACAAAATCAAAAAAGTGTGGAGAATTTAATAGAACAAAGATTAAGTGTCTGTTTTCGAATACTTCTACCACCAACTCTAGGATGCACTAAACTTTAACTCCATTATTTCCTCACATCCTGTATCATTATGTAGAATATTTGATCTTCGAGTCAAATTTCGACCAGATACGAGCATAAAAGATTTGAAATATACGAAATACTAATGCTTAAACTAACGCAATCATCAAATGGTAATAACATCTTCTAAGCAGGGAGCATGAAGCTATTAACGAGCCTCTTGGTTTTGCTGGGTTTCGTCAACTGTATTCTGAAAGGACAAAATTTATCCGGACGGATCTGAGTTTTAAGAGGAAATTATCTAAACAACATGATCAAAAATTGTAATTGAGAGTTCCTAATAGCTTTTAGTTATTAAACTAATCGTAAGATGGGGAATGAGAGGCTAAATTTAATCAATAATTCCCAAATTCCTACATACAAAGAGTAGCAAACGTAGCACAAACAGCTAGTGAGCTAGGATGGAAGAGAGGGGGCTGGTACCAAAAAGTACATTCGTTACCCAAATACGAGTATGTAAAAACTTAGTAAGTGGGTGTGTGTGTCATGTAAAGAAAGCATGTGATTCCACTGGGGATTTGAAATTCTACATAATTTTTCCAAAATATACAGTAAAAACTAGATGAGAATTCCTTCAAGGGCGCTCCTTAGGACTTCTTTTGGTTATTCGTGACCTTAAAACCATTTTCGAAATGACTAAGTTATTCTTCTTCTGACAAATGTCATCATTGCAAATAGAATCTCTCAGTTTCTCAACAAGAAGAGTGAATGAAATCGTAAGTGTGTACAAATTAGGTTTTGTAAACTTACCAAAATTTACAAAAACATACCGTTTCATACCTACGGAAGGCACTAACATTAAGTCATTACGCCTAGGAAAAAAATTAAAAAAAAATAGTATTATTTTTTACCTAAGTGTTGTTTAGGATGTTCCTAATACGTAATAAATTCTGCTTTATAAATAATCGGTTATACGTACATTTGTTTGCTCTGTTGAATATTCAAAGAAAAGCGACAAAAGGATTTGGAAATAAATACTGGATGAAGTCCAGGAACTGCTTTCCAACAAAGATCTCATCAGCTTGCTACGTCTTCAAAATTTATAATTAGTACCCTACCGGTGTTTATTTTTTTATTTATCTTAATGACCTCATAAGAACAGAAATACAAAGCGTCATCTGTTAAATAGGTGCTTAGATATTTAAATACCCGTATCATTCCACCCCCTTCTAATCCCTTTTCATTTCCCTTCCTTTTATAATTTCCGGTCATTACATTAAAAATACATTTACGCGTTTAATCACATTATGAGTTAATGCTTCTTTGTTAATTCTTCAATATCATAATTCACAATTTCTGAAATGCAATTTTCATAATTTGATTCTGGTAATTTTGATACAACCCCCCTAATAGTGTATGTCCAATTATTGTCTTGGTAATTTAACCGATACTGTCCGACAGTTAATTTCGCCCCATCTAGATTTATTAAATTAAACTTGCCCTCCATAAACGCGTCAGATACCTCAAAGTATTACAAAGAAAAAGAAATCGTATCGTTAATTTCAACGTAGAGGAAAATCGATATCTATATTAATTAAGACCAGCAAATGCATTGTGAAAATTTAATTTAACCTTATTCAATTTCCAAGAACAATAGTTATTTGTAGGTATAAATCTATGAAAATTGATATCTATTAGTTTTCCGAGCTCGTATGGATTTGTGTACGATACTATTTATGGGTCATTAAATATCGCTAATTCAAAAGCGAGTAAATTTTGCGATGTGAGTCAAAATTACATCTATATTGAATGCAGTGGGGGTGTTTAATTAAAACCATTAACGTATAATGTTGTGTGCGCATCGTTTATTAGGACAGGTGCGGTAAAGGGAAACTTTTCTACTCTTCGGTCTAAAATTTCTGCTATCGTTTCGCAAGTTTACTAATAAAGTTACTTAAAAGTTTAGTTAGATTCGATTTCTGACAAAAAGAAAGGATTCTTTTCGACGATTGCATTTAAAAGTTTCGAGTTAACTTTACAAGTCTTGACATTTATTATAACGTACACCCCCCCCCCCCCCCCCCCCCCCCCCGAAATCACACTGACATCACGAAACCCACAGTAAATACAGTCCTTACGGCTTAATAATAATAATTCGACGTATTATTTGATCGTATACTATAAATGAACGTTATCCCTAGGGATAATATTAGACCTTCACATCCAAACAAAGCTTGCATGTTCATGGGGGTGGTGAGACAGTCTTACTAACCCCTATATGTGCGGTATTAGCGCTATTAGACATATCTGTTCCAACAGTCATGCCAATTAGTGAAAGCTACAATGGTTTAGGGAATATCCGTCGCTATAAAGGGAGAATAGATGATATTTGAGTAAATTTATACATTTTGAAGTATCACCCTTAACATCAAATTTATTGAAAAAAGTACTGATAAGAAAAGTGTTAGCGCGGAGGGCGAAACTAATGACAAATCCAGATGTTGCACCATCATAAATTTCGCATACGGTGGAACCTTTTTTATTGATGTCATTTACCCTTTAAGGCACAATACATGTCATTCTGCCCTTGTCCATTTATTAACGAACCTTTTCAAACTATATATGAATGACATCGAGCCCTTTTCATTATTACAAAGGACGGTTTTCCTCTCGTGAAAGGGATGTAATCGTGCATAAATACAGAGTTACATATAATTAATTGAAAACAATACCTTGTGCGTTCAATTTAAATTTAAATTGAATTTACAAATGCTACTAATTTATGTGTGACGTAGGAACATTCCAAATAATTTACAAAACATTTTGGGCTTTATTTAGGTTAACGTAAAGATTAATCACGCAGTCCTTATTCTTCCAAACCTAATAGCAAGCTTTAAAAATGGCTGCAAACATTGATAGATCATCAATATGATTCTTCAAAAAAAAAACGGCATTGTTCGATTATTTTCTGATGATAAAGAACAAAATGCAGAAAGAGAAGATACAGTTCAGTAAAGAAAAAAGCGAGTTCAGAAGGTTAAGATCCTGTTTAGATAGCATTCACTCGCTTAGAAAGGTTATAGAAAATGTAAAGGAAAACTCATAGGCGAACGCACAACGTTCATAGATTTCGAAAGCAACGTGCCCAGATCTAACTTATGGCAAGCTATAAGGATAAATATAAAGATATTATTTAATGTATACGCAGAATAATCTCTAAAAACATGGTATCGCAAATGATTCGAAATGGGGACACCGGACAAGGAAGACATGGAATACACGTTAAGGAATTCCAAAATGGGGATCTGAACATAAGCGTTGAAAAAAATAGCACACATGTGTATGGACAGACCAACTCAAAACCTCAAACAGAAATAGATGATATTAAGACCTGCGACACAGAAACAACCATTACATCAAACATGTGAAAAGGAAAATATTAGCTTTTGTCTTACTTGATGTGAGAGAGAGAGGAACAACATGAGCATGTAATTCCATAATACCTGTAGAGTAAAATTCTAACTCGCTGTACTAACTAATGAATTGTCTTCTATGCAGCAGCGCTCTAAATTTACTTCACAGCATATTTTTGGGGTTATTGGTGTTTGCTGTGTTGTGTCTTAGTTCAACCGTCACAAGGGTTTCACTTTTTCAATTATATTTTCACTTCAGGAATACACTCTCAATGTGATTCTGTACGTTTCTCTAAAAATTTGGGAAAATTTTATCAAGGAAGACCGTGTAACTTTAAGAACAAATGGAAGTCAGGTGCAAAATTTGGTAAGTAGGAAGGGCGTTCCAACAATTCATTTAAATTATTCAGTTTTCCGACTTTGTCGTTGGTCCATTGTCTTGTTAAAACATGATTACGTTTGTTATGTAACTCAAACCATTTTTCCTGTTATTCCAAACTATTTTGTTATTCATACTTTTTTGAAGAATTTTTCATCCCAAAAGTACTAGTTTTGGCATCTATGCATCTAACTTCACCTTGTTCAACCCAAAATCACCGGTTTTTACCCACTTCCCCATTTGTTGTATTCTTTATGAAGAGGTAAACTTACCCATAGAGACAAATTTTTTCATGAAATCTGTAGATCTTTTTCCTATACCAATACACACACTGTTACAATACGATTCTTTATCTGTTGTTGTTTGTAAGCCATAATAGTTTGAAATCTCAGCAACTTCTACTTTCAAAGGTTGGCTTTTGTAAAAGATGCGGAGGAGGTAAAGAAGAAGGTGTTTCACCATCACCCCGGTGAGGTAGATCAAGCTGGGAAAATAGTTCGGTAGTGTACGTATAGTCAGTGTACTATGAGTGATGGAAGGTAGAGTCTGCATCTTTTAGTTTAACCCCATAAGCAAGGGTAAAAGCCCAAGCTGCATGCTGGCGTATAAGGAAAAGAAACGTTTCTGTAGAATTTACTATAGTAACTTCAAAATATTGTAACTGACCCAATGTATGAAAATATACATGATATAACTGAAGGAGAAATACAATTATAACTCTACTACTACAGCAGAATCAGAAGTAAATAACAGTACCTAGCGTAAACATGTCAACGCGTTGACAGTAGGGTAAGGAACGATACTCGCCAATAAAGATGCATTGGCACCAGTTAGGATGGAAAATTTGTCCTAAAGGAATTTTGTTGTACAGTCTCTCGCGAAGCGTAGCTTTTCGAATAACTCCAAATGTCACGTTATCGGTCTGCACAATCCTTTTACCAAGTTATAATTGCCAAGGCAGGTGTTGTCATACGACTAATTCTATCCGATCATACTTATTTGAAACTAAGTACGGGGGCGGGTAAGAACTTCAATATGGATGTGTTCGTGGGTACCATCTCGCAGTTCTACACAGGGCTATAATGGAAGAACCCGTGTTTGCTGGTGGGCATACTTTCTGTTCACTGTAACCTAAACATGAGTACATACACCGTATAGACGAATCACCTTGTACAGGATGTTACACAGGCGAGATACTTTGTGAATATCCTTCACTTCTCCAATTGAGAGGACCCCGTATGCTAACACGGGAGTTTGAAAAGCCACAGTAATAAGAATGGATCACGCATGCTTTGGAGTGATAAGGGCCCCCAATGATTTCTGCGTTTCAAAAACATTTTGCCATAAAAATTCCCCAAAGGTGACATTTTATGGTCCGGACTCCGGCTCTCGCCCTCTGCTATTATTTTCTTTCTAAATCTCAAAATAACCCTAAAGGGGTTAAAATTAGATGCAATGAACAACTTATACCACATTTTTGAAAGTTTAAAACAGTTATTGGAATGGAGTAATACTTATATTCAAAAGCAAGGAAACTATAATGAAAAATAAATATTTGTTCTTGTTTTCATGCCTAGTACGGGGATACAAAAACTGCCCCTCGTACCTAATCAGTACTATGTACCGAAACTTTTGACAGATAATCACGGCTTATACAAGACACGTTGTTAAATAATAACGGTTTTTGAGTACGTATGCATTATTCAAAAATCGTTAAACAAAGGTATAATCATTTTCACAGCTTTTAAATTTGACCTCTTCCCAGTTAGGGCGGTCGCCCAGCGTCATTTTAGGTAGTGATAAAAGCGCGCCTGCAAATCATACTACGTTGAAGATGATGTAAAATATAAGAGCATAAAAATGGTCGCAAGTTCTGAAGCTGGGTATAACATGTCCAAATTGTGCATAAAAAATCAGTGTTTTAAAGTGATTTGAGCGCGTATAATTCTTGTACGAATCGAAAGGACAAATGAAAAACGTCGTCAGAAAGGTATTTGCAGACGGTTTAGGAGGTGCAATAACCCTGCAGACGGGGTTTAAGGTGCAGTATTTTTATGATTTTAAAAATATTGCATCTTCAACCCCGCCTGCAGGGTTATTGCACCTCCGAAACCGTCTACAAATACCTTTCTGACGACGTTTTTCATTTGTCCTTTCGATTCGTACAAGAATTATACGCGCTCAAATCACTTTAAAACAGTGATTTTTTATGCACAAAAAAATTGTTGTTTGAACATGTTATCCCCAGGTTCAGAACTTGCGACAATTTTTATGCTGTTATATTTTACATTATCTTCAACGTAGTATGATTTGCAGACGCGCTTTTTATCACTACTAAAATGACGCTGGACTGCCACCCTAAGTGAAACATAAATATTATATTAATTCTCATTTGAATAGCAATTTTAATTCATACACGAGTTGTTTATGACGCAGGCACAATGTTTACATTAATTTTCAGTAACCACAAGTTTGCCTTGGAAAAACTGATTACATTTTTGGCGAATATTTGATCTTGTATTTCAAAATCGACAGATCTTTACTTCTAGTGCATACCTATCTAATACAAAGCGGAAGATTCGAAAATTAGCGATTAAAGACCAATTCATTACAATACACTCACCCCTATTTATTAAGCTATGGTTCATTTCCCATCCACTTTCGCCGAAGTTTTAAGTAGCACTTAATTAGACTTTCAGTTTAAAGAATTGGTGCAGTGTTCAGACTGTAATATGATCATTAGTAAATAAACTTATATCCGCGGATGTAAGCACTTGTAAGCCTGCTTCCATGTTTTAATTTGAAAAACTTAATTCCGTGAGTGAGTAACTTTGCATTTCTCTTATGGACATGAATAATTACGCCGATTCCCTTTATAGGTTATAAAAGAGAACGGTCCCATTCCCTTGTAATTTTTTTTAAAGTGTTTTATATTTAAAATTTTTCATCAAATACAATGGCGTATTTTTATACATCTTTTTTAAGTCTGGAAAAGGGAATAAACTGAAGCAATAACCTTAGAAATATTGGGTAATAACCGAGGTCGATTATTGCAAAAGTCTTCTTTTCTCCTGCTTCCGGCTATAAAAACGGTTATCTTGATTCACGAACTGCGGTTCTCGTAGACATGCAAAAGTAAGAAGGAAATAACGGTGGGCGGAAGTAATTTTCGAAAATTACCGCTAAACGTGGAACTACAAAGATTTTCGTAAATGGAATCGATATATCATAAATATTTGATTTAATAAGTCGAAAGGGCTCGTAATTTGTTAGGTTGATAAAAGGCGGTGAAAAGATGGCCGTTATTTTTCTACTTTTCGACACATTGAACCGCATTCACGAGAGAGCCAATTTATATTCTATGCGTATGAAGGGAAATGGAAAAATAAGAGAAATATATTTATGGCGTTCCTAAATTTAAAAATTTGTTTCAGTTTTACGAGACGAATTTAGAGTTATGCCGACGGATACACTTGTAGCTGCAGGTGAAACGGCTTTACTGCAATGCGGCCCTCCTAAAGGTAATCCAGAACCGAATGTGTTATGGAAAAGGGACGGAAAAAACGATCGACGTTGATAGCAGACGCGTCCGTATCGTAGACGGTGGGAATCTGCTTATCAGCGATGTTCGTCAGTATGATGAAGGGCGCTATCAGTGCATCGCTCACAATTTGGTCGGTCACAAAGAAACACCAATCGTTCTCCTTACAGTTCACGGTAAGTTTCATTCATCGCCCAATCAACCCCTAATTGTCACCTTTCCAGTCAAGCCTTCCTTCAACAAGGAGCCTCATGATGTAGTCGCGCTGGTGGGCCAAAAAGTCACCTTCTCCTGCTCTGTCGATGGTGAACCTAAACCGAAAGTACTCTGGAGAAGGGAGCATGGGAAAATTCCAATCGGTCGCGCGCAAATTGCTGATGATAAATCTTTACAGATACAAAACGCTCAGAGTTCCGATGAAGGTCTTTACATTTGCGACGCCGAAAACCTGGTGGGTTCAATCTCTGCAAAAGCGTCACTTGTAATCAACTGTAAGTACACCTCCTTATACCTAAAACGAACAGTACATGTAATTTTTAACAGCACCTCCTTCATTCATCGAGCAACCGCAAGACCAAAAGGTAAGTTTGAACGGACTTGCCGAATTCCACTGCAAAGCAACGGGAAACCCCCCACCATCGACATTTTGGAGCAGAGAGGGATCGCAAGTTTTGATGTTTCCTCAAAATTCTTACGGTCGAATGCAGGTGAATCAGGTTGGAACGTTAAGGATACAAGGAGTTCAGCTCGAAGATTCGGGATTTGTGGTGTGTTCGGCTCTAAGCGTAGCGGGATCCAAAAGTTCACGGTCATTTCTACACGTAACATCTGTGGCAGATCTACCTCCACCCATCATTCACATTGGACCTAGTAATCAAACTCTCCCACTCCACAGCATGGTAACTCTGTATTGTAAGGCTTCGTGCGCTGATGGGAGTCAGCCGAAAACGCGATGGTTAAGGGATGGAAAGCTGCTCGAAGGTAGTTCCGTACCGAAACGGTATACTATACATGTTTCGGGAATTTTGGATATAGATGGTAAGTAACTTGTTACAGTTGTTATTTGTTAACGGAGTATTTTTCAGATTTACAGTCGGAGGATTCAGCTCTGTATACGTGTTCGGCAACAGCTCAGAGCGGTGATGAAACTACTTGGTCGGCCTCTTTGAGCGTCGTTCCAGGTTCTTCCAGAAGTTTGCATCGTAGCCCAGATCCTTCTACGTTTCCGCTTGCTCCCGGTAGACCACGAATGTTAAATGCAACGGATACAACTGTAACCCTCGCTTGGGATATTACGGAAGAAGATCTTCATCTTGTGGGGTATACCGTCGAGTATTGGAGTCCAGATCTTCAAACAGGTTGGGTTAGAGTTGCTCACAGGGTACCGGATCCTTACATGGTGGTGCGCGATTTAAAACCGGATAGTTCGTACGTGTTCTTGGTGCGTGCAGAAAACGCTCACGGGTTATCATCCGCCAGTGAAGTGTCGAATGTAATTAGAACGATGGTTAATTCGCGATCAGTGAGTCATTCTGAAATTGATAACGCACGGGAAGCACTAAGTACGAAAACAGTTGAGTTGAGGGAGGCAAAGGCCTTATCGAGTAATTCGGTTAAATTATTATGGAATATGAGTGCCGCATATTATGTGGAAGGGGTGTACGTACGTTTCCGTGAAATTATCGGAAGTTCGCACAACTACAACATCGTGACTGTGCTAGATGTGCAAAGTCGCAGTTATCAAGTGTCGAATTTGAAAAAGTTTACGAAGTACGAGTTCTTCGTCACTCCCTTCTATAAGTCGGTCGAAGGACAACCCTCAAACACGCGTATTTCGCAAACATTGGAAGACGTGCCATCGGCCCCACCCGATAACATTGTGTTTGAAATTTATAACGATTCGGCAGCATTGGTAAGATGGTCACCTCCTCCTCCTCAACACCACAATGGTATTATAATAGGATATAAGTTGCAAATTAAAGGAGTTTCTTTACGAACTGTGGCGATTAATTCTAATACAACCTCGTTGGTTATAAGCAACTTAACAAACGGCCCCCCGTATAGTGCAAAAATTGCTGGGTTAACTCAGGCAGGACTGGGTCCTTTTTCCAATTCCGTTCCATTATCAATGACCCATCACAGTCACAATAGTCGTCCACTAGACGGTTTAGTTCCTTTTGTTGAACAGACTTGGTTTGTAGTACTCCTATCCATCCTTCTACTCTCTTTACTGACGGGAATTGGGGGTTTCATTTATATTAAACGTAAACGAACCCTAACAAAGCAGATGGGACACCTTACAGTTCCCGTAACCAACGGTAATCCGGTGAATACGAAAGAAAGTTTATGGATCGACAGGGGATGGCGAGCGGGTGATACGGATAAAGACTCCTCATTACCCCTATCCCCTCCACTTGCAGATTACGCCGAAGTCGACACAAAAAACTTATCAACTTTCTACAACAGAAGCTCACCAGACACCCCCACCCCTTACGCGACCACAATGTTACTACCACCCCCACCATCTTGGACCGAACTAATACCGCCACCTCCTAGTCATCCCCCACCCGAATGCCCACGCGAAAATCCCCCCATTCCTCCACCACGAAGCGGTAGCAATTACGGCAGTACCGGTGCCTACACTTGTTACGCAATGCATGTCCCTAACCGAATACTTCCACACTCCAAACCGAATTCGTACAATAATCTTGACAATCAATGTTCGCTTGCTAGCGGAAGTTCAGGACGGCGATCCAATAATCATAAAGGACGTTGCCATATTCCACATAACTGTGATAATAAAATATGGGGACATTATTATCGTTGGGACGAAGGCGATGCCGATATTGAAACTGATTTGCATTCTTGTTCAAGTAGTCACGATACTACATGTTCGTGTAGTGGCTCCTCGTGTCTTTACGTGGAAGCGGGACCTTCTACTACAGGTAAACTTATGGGACAGTGTCAAATGAAACAATTTACTTAGAATGGATGTGTGTGTTTATGATGTGTTATGCTAGTCCTGTCTATAATAATGTGTTCTTCAAAATTCAAAGTCTTCCTGTTCATAAGACAATTTTTCCTGTTAAAGAACAACGGGAGAGTTCGGTAATTTCTGTTAACTCTTTCATTGTTTGAAATAACAGGAGAACTAAATGAAAATGACTTTTCTAGAACCTTTATTGGGGCCAATTTGGCGCCGTTACTGTTCAGATTTGACAGTGTGGTGGGATTGGGGAATGGAAGGAGCATTTCATGTGAAACTGTGAGACAGAAGTTAGGTTTACCAATATGTCGGTAGGGATATTACCGCTTCCTTAGACAAATTAAAACTAAATTTAAATGTAGGTATTTAACTCACATTTAACGTTAACCTTCACTTTTATTAAAACAAATCACAAAAGATATGTCACAAATGCGACATAAATTAGGCCATTTCTGTCGCACACTTAATACGTATTATAATGCTCCTTCCATAACTCTTTGGATGGTATAAACAAATTTGTTAGTATGCAACCTCTGTGTATAGCTCAATAGCAGCTATCTCAGTGAATCAATTTAGGTGAAGGGTGATGTAGATTATTATTATTGTTTTTGTACTTCGATATTTATCACTACTCAGGTCAAGCCTGGTTAACTAACCACACGGATCGAAATCAAGTAACGATTATTATTATTAGTTATAGAATCTAAATAATAGTAAATTGGGTACCGCAACTATTCCGTTAATGCATTCAATAGTATGTAAAATTCGTCTCCACTCAGAACATGTGCGATGGTTCCATGATTACTGCGTTTGTCATTCAAGAGGCCGACAGGAATCGAAGGAATTAAACCGCCTTCTTGTCCATTTTACGAGGGAAGATGTTCACACGATCTCTGGAACTCTTGCTCGAAATAAATTTATCACCCATTCTCCCACCGCAAGTATTCTTTTGCATCCATTTTGTACGTAAACCCTTCCTAAAATTAGAATATTGTCATTGATCCAATATGGTTTCCCAAATAGCTTTGCGAAGTTTGAGAAAGTTGTACCGTTTCTTCTCTCGTTCCACTTGTAGAATTATTTTTTGGAGAGGATCTCCGACTTTCACATAGTCCCCGTTGGTGCAACGGGAATTCGAAATTTGTTGCCACCATGTGGTCCCTTAATTTACTATGAATGGTACTGCCTTTTGACTTTGCGTCAAATGATACAAGAATCTCGATTTAAATTTTTTTTTAATTTTCATGTGAAAATATTCCTGGCTGCTGATGTTTGAATTATAATTTAATTTATGTTGCTAATTTTTTTCTTCCTCGATTTTGTACTTGTTACTTTTTTGATATTTACCTCAATCTATATTTAAACCATCAGTCCATCTTTTTTATGAAAAGGATCTATCCTAGTAGTTTAATCTAGTGTAGTAAGAATTGTGGTTAGACTCCCTCTTTCTTGATATCCAAGGATGTCTCTTACAATTTTTACTATTTGTTCACCTGATATTCGGATCACTTGCCAATGAATCCTTTCTTGTGGTGATCTAACAATCGATGTTGTCAATGAGGAGAGACTTAGGGTGTCTTTTTACTCCAACAGATCATTCATTTTCAAACGGAGTAATTTACTAGAACGGTTACTTGAAAAAGCTTAAGAAACTATTATGCAGAAGGTAAGAAGTGCAACATTATCCAAATCGATCCCATAAAAAATGAGGAATTGACTGTTCACCACAGTAATGCACCAAAATAATGCTCACATTTTATAATTATATTTCTTATTTTCTATAACTTTATTACATGTAACCATTACAACAAAATTGAAATATCGCTAGGGATTAATCCGAAACATTTACTGCTTCTACAAATCCAGAGCAGCCATAAATGTTGAACAGAATAATGAGATGATTATTACAGTTTCTAAGCTTTAACTAATTACTGGATAAGGTCTTCTCATTCTTCGAAAAATTATCTACAAAATGAATTTCATCGTTTATATCTAAGTTCAAACATTATTATACAGGTAATTTCAAAGATAATAAGAGTTGATAAACCGAGACAATTAACTGCTGGTTCTAAACTGATATTTCTAATGATCTCTGGCTTTATCTAAATTAACCCAAATGTTTTTGTACCAATTTAGCTGTATAATCGGGGAATTATTTTAAACAAAAAGTTATCATTATATTTTTGGCTTATCAATAATAATTAATTTGGATACTAAGACGGTGTTGCTTTACGAAGATAAGTTTTCTGAAAGTTATTCTTGCAAGTTGTAATCTAATATTTTTTCCATTTTGGCAAGATGGTTTGATACTATTGATGTCTTTCTTTCTTAGAAGAACTATGCAATTTTTGGGCTTCCCGTGTTAAATCATTGGGGCGCCTATAAAATTTCCAATAAACAGGGTTCAGTTTCTATATGATTCTAGTACGTTTTAAGGCGTATTAAAGCGCCAAAAGTTTTGAATTGTAAAATTTAAGTTTCGTTGAGTATACTTTTTATTTGCAAAACGAATACTTTAATGAGGAAGGCAACAGCTGGCTTCACATTTACTCGGTACAGTTATCAATGTTGTCAGGTAATTAGGCTGTTTTCAATTGCAAAAGGATTATTTCCTTCTCAGTCTTTTTTAATGAAATACTATAGCGAATAGACAAGAAAATCAAATTTCAGTTCAGTTATAATTGGCAAGATCTTTGAATTTGAAATTATGTTATCATTTTTATTAAGTATTCCTTTCAGTTGTGATGTATTCCGAACCAATTATTATAATAAGAATTCATTTCGATTAATTGCGATAAGGTCAGATTTCAGTACTTCATTAAACTTATTTCTTGTTTTAGGACAAGCCAATGATAATCGCAACTGTCTCAATAATTTCACTTACTTTCAAATACAGTAACCCCATTAATTATCTCCACATTTATCAAAGTTTAATTACACAAATTCTTGTAATTCTTTAGTTTGTTTATCACTGTCAGAAACTTAATTTCATTTCCATTATGATTCTGTTTCTGAACTTTAATGAACCTATTTGTTTTTTGTAATTATTTTCACAGGAAAGTCTGACAATTCCATTGATTCTAGTACAAAACCTCCATAGAATATCATTTCTGGAATTATTTCGTATCGCCCTTCAATACTTATTGATATACAACGAATAATGTTTATATCTGGTTAAACAATACAAAGATTTGTGGATTTCATTTCTCTTGCAGTTCTCTAATTTTGGGGTACAATTTTTGTAGCTTAAAGTTGTTTTTAATTTTCTAAAATCTTTACGTCCAATAGTGTCATGCCGTTATAAATACGCGAAATTTAATAGTTTCCATTATTTTACTTTACACTAAACTTTTTGTGATAAAGTATCGCATACAGGAAAGAGAATATTGTGAACAAATATTACCATTTTCAGGTAACAGTAAAGTGTATTTTCATTTTAACAAAAATTAAATTAAATTAAAAATTAAAATAATAGTATTGTATGTTTCTATTAAGCTTTATATAAATTAGGTTGTTGTTGAGTATATGATATACATACAGTTGATTAAATACGATACCTTTATATCAGGAAATCAGTTTTCAGTTTAATTTGCCTTTCATTTTTAACAAATTAGTATTTTTTCGTTAAGGGTATGCATTAATTCGATGAAATTCAAGATGTACTTTGTTCTCATGGTTGTTATGTTATTTCTAATTTCTAGTCCATTCTAGTAAATGGAAAAAGGTGCATCCTATTTAATTATTAATAATCTGACATCATTTTCCCGTATTCTTCGCGATCTAAAGTTTTCGTCCAAGACTACTAAATCTTCATCTTGTGGAGATAAAAAATTTATTTTATTATTAAATCCTTTTTTAGCCAAAATACTGTAGCGATGTTTAGTCTATGCTCTTCTGATGTTCTCGTTTTAATATTTAAAATGACTTAGTTTAAAGATACGTAATCGGAACTTCAGGTAATGCTCGCCATCCGTTTGGTCTTTTGTTTACATTTCTATTCTTTCCTAGGTTCTCAATATTTTCCCCAACATATCACTTTACTTAACATTTTTGCCTTGAAGGAGTAGTACACGATTATAGTTCTGATTTCTAAAGAACAAAGATGAATTGGCGTAGATTTCTCTCTGATATCTCTGCCTGTATGCTGCCAATGTTTTCCCCCGATATAACATAACCAGGTCATCCATACATAGGTAGACTGGTGTGCCGTAAGAAACAATTTGCAGCTCAGAACTCCATTCGACATTCTTGAAATAAGGTAGCTAATCCTAGTTTGAAGGTCCCTAAGGAAAGTGGTAAGTTCAAAATTATATAATTTACGTATAATGCTAAATCTTCATGTTCTATCGTATGCCATTTCTAAATTAAAGAGACTGTAATGACTAATGATATTCTGCCTATGGTGAAAGGTGTTTTTGGTTGTACAGAATTGGGCATGGATTCAATCACGCATGGCAAACAACTTGAGACTTGAATGAGGTAATTTGGCATTGTGTTGAAGTTGAAGGTATTTTTGACATTCAGCCTAGTTCTCACGTCCCGACGTTCCTCGCTTTAATTCTCTCACCATAATTATGACTATATCTCTTCTAAATTCGAATTTGTTTCGTTAGGGGTCCTTTGATGATTTTCTCAACCGCTTCCCCCAGAAGCGTATAGGTAAATATGTCTGAGTAGCTTTCGGTGTCAACCATATTTGACCTTTTCAATTCGGATGGGAATTTACCGTTCTTCATTAACTCATTGAAACATTTAACCCACATGTGCAGCTCCTCCTATCGGTTATCGTCGTCTCTTCTGTCTTTTCTGAAACCAACTGGAAGCCCTATTTGGTTGTAAAGCAGTTTATTCGACTTATAGTGTGCTACATGTTTTAATTTCCACACTCCTTTCTTTTGCCACTGAGTGGCTGTCCATTGACCGCCACCAGGTTTTTTATTCTCTATCGAGTTCTACCTTAAGATGAGCTTCCTATAAATCTATTTTTGTAGGTTTGCTATTTCTTAGCCTTTGGGATAGCTACAGCCTACAATTGAAGTATCCCATTGATTTGCCTTCGCAGGCTTCACTATTTTTTCTTTTATCAGTCCTCCAATTTATTCCTTATCTTTGTCCGTCATTGCATCATTGGCTTAAAAAATGTTGGTGTTGTTCTGTCCCAATTGACAACTTCCGTGTAGGATCCTAAGCGAAGATAGAAGACGAACTCGTTATCTAAGTTTATTTTCTTCTCGCCTTCTTTTAAGCGATTTTGATTCACCTTTGATGCATTGAACTAATTCTTACTTTTTCAAGTTTAGTTAAGGACCATTGGTAGGTATAAGCATCTTTACCAATACATTGTAATATTGTATCTAATTGCGACCCTTTGGGATTGTAGCCTCTAGTGCTAGACTTACAGTATAGCGATACAATATTTTCTTTCCATTATCCCTTATTCTTTTAAAATTCAGGAAATCTTTCCGATTGTTCACTGTAATATGATAAATTTTGACTTCTTTCTTTGTATTTAGGGTTTAGTTTTTTTACAAGGTTTAAGTCGGATTTTTATTTGATATCTACCGCGATCGATTCCAATAAAGCGATCTCTCTAACTATATGATTCATAAAGGGAATGAACATACATCGTAGTAAGTATTTATGAACGAAATTTAAAAATAAATTGATCCAGGAAACGTCCTAACTGGTAAATAAACACACCCGTAAAGCCGTTGTAAAATTCTGGAAATTCGTTTAGAAAAGCTATTATCTAATTTAAAACTAGGAAGATACACGTCGTTCTTTTTAATTTCCTCTTTATAGTGTCAATTCTTCCCATTTTCGCTTATATTTCCTCATAAATTTATACTTACACGAATAAATTTATGTTTATGTACCCGTTTTGCTTACAATTGTTAATGCTTCCAATTTATACTTCAGTAACTACAATATTAAATATTATTATTAACTAATCGGAATTTAAATTCCTCATTTGTACTCATAACTATAATTTTACTGTTACCATTGTCAATTCTTCCAAAACGAAAAATTGGAAGAATTGACAATTGCAAGAGTAACTTTACACAGATGAGATAAGTGTACATTTACAATCATAAGTAGTAATTGGAAAGATTAGAAATTGTTATGGTAAATTATACCTATATAAATAAATTATCTTTAATTTACTCTTATAAGTGTCGATTCTTCCAATCTCCACTTTTATTTGTAAATTTACACTTACACCAATACATTATACTGATGTGTGTAAATGTTTTCTTGAAATTATTAATGCTGATCGAAATTTAAATTCCACAGGAATTTATGCTTAAAAGATTAAATTTCGACTTTCAAATGTAAATGTAATACTCTTTGGTTATAGGTGTAAATTAGAAGAATTAACAATTGCAAGAGTCTTACACATATAAGTAGATATACATTTACAATTATAAGTAAGAATAGGCACTTGTACTTAATAGTAAATTTACATCAATATGAACAAATTACAGAAAAAGAACGACCATTTTTCCTTCCAAGCTTTCATTCAAAACTGAGTGGTTTCTGTATTAAAAAGAAATAGTAGGAGGTTGTATACTAACGAATTGGTATCAGTCAAATATTTTTGACCGTAACACAACACAGTGTCGGTGAACAACTTCACAAGGCCCCAAATCGGCTGTCCTTAATAATTTTCAGCAATACTTTTAGTGTCTCGTAGATGCATTGTGTAGATGTATCAAGACTGTGATTTTAGATGTCTAAGGTAACGGCTTGTACATAAACTTCGCTCTTCTGTACATATATTTGTTACAATGAAACGTTGTAGTGCTAGTTTTTGTAATTTTTCAGTCCTATGTATAAATTATAACTGCCACGATGTAGATATTTATTTTCATTGTTTTTGTTTTCTAATTGTATCTACATTAAAATAGTTCACAATTAATTCGAAGGAATTTTAATTTGTTTTATACTCTCTAATGGAATTTCTTCGGCTATTTCTAGTTAAACTATTTAAGTTGCTATAATAAATGGAGTAACACGCGCCAAGTAATGTTTGGAATTGATTTTTGTTTATTTTATTTTGTTGGGAGTTAATTCAGATTTATATGCATACATTTGAAACAAAAAGGGGCTTAAAGTGTACTTTGTCCGTCTTATTTATTACAAATCCTGTTTAGTAAATACTATTCATCTTATTCCGCACCTGGTGCAGATGAAAAGGATGCTTTTAATAGCAATGTGCCGTCTTAAAAAGGTAAGTGAAAGCCATATTTTAGACCGAGTTGACTAATGTTGACAATTACTCATCAGCGCTCTGGATGGGTACAAAATTTTGTTTAAACGGCGAATTGTTCATGGTTAAGGATGAGCGAAAAAATTCGTCGCCATTAATTCTGGCAACTTATTTATGCTTTTCGTAGACAAAGAGGTTTTCCAATTTCTTATGACCAAATAGTACAATAGTTGCGTGGAAAGCCATGATTTAACTTATTAAGTAAAATTTATAAAGGAAGATAAATACAAAACTTGGTAAATACCTCACTAACATGCACACCCTCCTCACTACAACTTTTCCCTCTTCTACACACAATGGCACCGAATGGCACTAATAACGTTTATCAATTAATGGAAACATAACCGAATCGAAAATCGACCGCTAAATGCGCTTTATTTGTCATAATCATAAGTGAGTATATTGATACCTACCCCTCATATAAATAGGGAGTAGCACAGACACGTCTAGCCTAAAAGATGCTTCTAATACATCACGGGGGACCATCAAATCTCACATCCACAGACTCACATTTCAATTAGGATCTCCCTAGAGTCCCTTGAAACTTTTTCACTTTGACAACCCCCAATCTGTAGGTGCTTTTACTTCGTAATCCACTACAACCCTCCGAAAATAATGACAGTAATTGGAGCATCCCTGCATGGGAAAAAACGGGTCGAATTAAAAGAACTCGAGTTTTCAAACTCCCCTTACAATTGAATCACATTGGACAGCTTAATTTCATAGTAACGCAAAAAATACTAAATTTCCAACTAGTTTTATTAGAGACGTAACATGTGGGTTTAATGAAACGTTAACTGTTCATCTTTAATATGTGTAATAAAGGAGTTGCACTTCCCCCGTTTATTGCTGGTCGCTTTTATTTTTTTTTACTATTAATACGTAAATATAAATGCAAGTAATGGTTTCTGACGCTTCACTTGACAATTTTAATCTAAATTATTAATCAAGTCTTAATTAACACGCTTATGGACTGCTCTAATTATAAATAATGTTTATCTTAAATTCCATTAGTTACCGTTAAAAAAATTTAATGGACTTTCATTATAATTTTCAACAGTTGTAAATATTTGGAACGAAAAAGTAAATATTTTTCAGGATTTAATTTGATTTTGCGCCGAGTGTCTTTCTACTTGGCGAGCTGTAATATTAATTCTGATAATGAATTGCTAATTAATGTAAATGAATCACGTTTTGTGTCACAGATATTTTATTTTTACGGGAGTCGTAAGAATATCAAAGCGGCGTTTTCACTTTAAAATGAAATTAGTTTCCTGTAATATCGTAAATCTAATTCGACAAGGTACGAAATAATTTAAATAAATAGCCGTACTTAGTTACTAATGGAATTAATTAAAATATTTTTGTTAGTCGAATATGCTTAGCCAAAACATGTAGGTAATATAAGATATCGCATACAATTTTCGTTTAGGAAAAAGGGGTTCGGCAAGTTTACACGTTGTTACTAAAAGAAATTTGTTACATACCGTAACAATTTGTTAGAAATACACCGTAAATTGATCAGAATTTTGTGAAAAATGTTTCCGTCGAGATTAACTATGTAGGTACTGCGTTGTGCCGTATTTAATTACAGTAGTTCCCCTAAAAAAAGCTGCAAGTAGGTGGAGAAAGCATGCAACTTTGCGCATTAGTTCTTTGAACCCATTTCAGTTTCAACCCCTAGGTCCCCATTTCAGAAATTGAAAGCGGTGAGCTGTTATAAAAATTTAAAAATAAAGTACGTACGGTATTTTTTCAGTGTGGGTATTGGTTTCGGAGAATTAAAATATTATAAAAATCAAGATCAATATTTTAATTTAGGCCCTACAATTTATTTTCAAAAATGGTGGGCGACTGCCGATATAAGACATATTATAGTGCTAGGTATAGTTTTTCAACGGGTTCTGAAGCGATAATTATGTAAACGTAAGGTATTTGGAAAAATTGCCATTTACTACCTTAACTATAGTCCGGACCCGGTCGCTAACCGGTCAGCCTTCGGGTGGTGGAGGCTGTTCGGACCTCCATCGCCCTGCCACAGAATATATTTCCAACTTGATACTGAGCTCATTTTATGTGCTGAATAATGTATCTATCTGTGTCGATGGTAACGATAATTACTGTTTTAACCCCTTGAGCCACCATGTCGTGAAGATAGAATCATTCTTCCATCAGTTTCCTCCTTCAAGGCGCTGGTAAGATGGGTGACTCTGTGCAGAGACACAATCGCCGACGATTGGATATTTGTTACTACCTGCACGCCCGTTACTAATTTAGGGTGGACCGAGCAAGAAAGCAAAAAACTTTACCTTATTCAGGTCATTTAGCAGATAGTGCGACTGGGTGTTTGGACGAGAACCTGCTTGAACAAAGATATTCCAAAACTGGCCTTTTTTCAGAATAACAATATGTACATGTATGTGTTAATCAGAATCAATTTTTTTTTTACTTTTAGTAGCATTCTTGATACTCTCGCAGGAAAGTACAGATCCCACACCTCTTCGATCCATCTAATGACTGCGGAATGTTATAAATACAAATACAGCACAAATTTGTTAGTGTAATTCGTGATATAGCTGACGTGTGCGTGCGCAGCGGCGTACGAAATTTGGGCCCCCACGCAAGATCTTTCAAGCCCCCCCCCCCCTCATACGTTTATTTTAAGTAATTAGTAATAATTACAGAGAATACGCATTGATTCGGGTATTTAAAAAATTGATCCAAAAACAAGTACATAAAACCTGAATTTGTGTACTTGCCTCTATAGAAGATCGAAAAATAGTGAAATGATTTTGAGGCGGCATTTATTTTATTTATTAATAGTTGTCGGTATAGAGAGCTACGGCCCCTTTGAGGCTTTTCTGGCAAGAATCGGCCGACGCGACGGCGGCTATCAAAAGACAATAAGTACAATTAGTTTTTATTATTCGAATATTTTCCCTTTGTGGAACTGGTAATAATGTAGAGTAGAATTCAAAATAAATGTTACAATAGAAGGTTTGCCGCCAGTTCTGTTCTTTTGCCGACACAAAACGTACGACGGACCGACACATGGTGCCCAAGGGAGGGGCAGGGGCTGAAAATATGACAGATTTCTTATTGTTACGTTAATTTCGTACTTATTCAAGTTAGCTTCTCATGGTCTACTATCCAAATTACTATTACTATAATATTAATCAACATCGGTAACAAAATTAAAATAATGTTGAAGGTTGCAAAATTTCTTAACTTTTCCTTTCTCAAGGCTAATTGTAACTAAAGCATTGTTACAACTTCTCAATCCTTAAACAAGCAAGCTCAACGGAAGGGGTCGTTTAAGAATTAAGACCATTAACATGTAGGCAGTCTACATTATTTTGATATTGATTAGAAAATGCAAACGGTAGGGGTAGTATAACCAAACTGCAAATATCAGTAATGAGAAAGACGGACTCACCTTCCTTAACCATTATTTTTCACTGTCAAGTTCGATTCCGAGAATTTGGCGAAATTCACAATTAGCATTTTCATGTACAAAATGGGGGTAATATAATCGCAAGAAAATTAATTTGGCGCTACTTCTTTGGTAAATCTACAAATTTGCAGACGTAAGTGAACATTCTATCTGCGCAATAAATGCTTAGCAAGTACATTTTAAATGAAAATGCGAAACTTTATTAAAATTTATTTCGTGAACGTCTTTCATAAATCATTACGCAGTAAAGCGAGATTGCGTTATAAATTTCTTTGACATTCCTCATTAACTTATTAATAGAGTGCATTAAAAATTAAATTCAACTTGTCGCCATAAATATTAATTCTTTGTACTTTCTTGCAAGAAACTTGATGCAGTACCAAAACATTCATTTTCGTGTAGGTTTTTAAGAAAAAAAGCACTTCATCCCTATCCCGTTTAATAAGCAATAATTCATTTTTTCAGAGGCATGTTCAAAGGAAACAATCTGTAAACTGTCTTGTAAGTTTTCGCCA
Organism: Pyrocoelia pectoralis; assembly: GCA_036250285.1. Lineage (NCBI taxonomy): Eukaryota > Metazoa > Arthropoda > Insecta > Coleoptera > Lampyridae > Pyrocoelia > Pyrocoelia pectoralis. The sequence continues at coordinate 1,205,712 of CM070079.1, forward strand.
TAACAAATGTGAAATCGTGACTCTCTCATTTTGTATTATATCAAGTGAAACAACATGAAAATGCTTTTTGCGATTGAAAAATAGATGAATAAGTTCTTTTCCGGTTATTACTGTTAATAGTTGAGCTTAAAGAAGAACAATGTTGTTATTATTAGCGAAATTACCCTAAAATGAAAACGGAATTTAATCCATCTCGCAACTCCGTCAAGTTTCTGTTCAAATAGGTACATTATTCTAATTAATGGAACCACTAATTGAAAGCAGGTGTAGTTTGAATAAGAGATGGAGTTTGCCTTTAACGTTGTAAACAAACTAAATTATGTCCGTAATTTTCATTACTATTACACGTAAAATTACAAAGCTACACATCATATGCAAATTTTCAATAAAGATTCGTTAGTCCGACACATTTTAAATGTTTATTGGCAACATCAAAATGCTCTTTGTGAAATGAGTCGGGCGCGAGCATTTTTGCATTAATCAAAGAGACTTAGTAATCACTTCTCATCCATTCCCTTGTACGGTAAATTGAAAACTTTTACACTGTATATTAATTCAAAAGTCAAATTACTTCCCCAACATTAAAACGCCAAATATCAGACTTTACCCCGAGCCTAATTGTAATTAGTTCCCGTTTCGGTCAGCTTCCAGTTGTCGGATAGTACGTTTCATTTTTAAAATGGTCGGAATTTGAAGATTTTAATTCAATTGTAAGCGAAATAACCTTTTTCTTTTATTTCCAGATTAATCCTTGTTCTTTTGAATAATGAATAAGTTCGCTAGGGATTAGGTGAAAAGAGAGATTGAATAGATAATGAATTCATTTAATTGATTACCTCAATTTATTTTAAAGTATAAGATTTGAATACTAAAATATCATTTATCACTGAATAATTTAGGGGAAAAATTATTGTCAAAGTTTGTAAATCTCGCGAGACGCGTAGGTACGTGCGAAATATTGAAAAAATTTTCCCGGTAACATGTTGAAATGTACTTTTTTCTACCTTAAGATACAATGTGTCTATTTTCAATGCGAGGGAGAAAAAAGTGGAAGTGATTTATTCAGTTTCCTACAGCGTTGAGTGTTCTTCTAAAAGTGAAAGCAAAATCTATTCGCCAAGAATCATGTAGTGTGTCAACGGATTTATTGCTAGAATAAGAAAATCTAAATCGCTTTGAATTACGCCATTAATTAAACGGTATAAATACGAGTTGTATGATACATGTGTTCTTGCACTTCGCCAACCCTAGGGAGGAATAATTAAACTTGTGGTTTTGCAGTCTTGCACCTTATCTATTATATTATCCCGAAATTCGTTGTAATCTAGAAGTACGACGGGGTTTAGGTATCTATCTAGCTACGGAAATAGGTTGGAAATCTTTCATTTTCAAACGTTTTTCTAATAACTAAAAAATTCCTTATTTCATTCTGTACCTAAATTACAACCGCACAGCGTTTTCCATAAAAAGAGAAGCCCTTTTCAAGTTTTTGCAGATTTTGAATAAGATAATAGTCACAGGCGGCGAAATGGGGTTGAAAGGTGAATGTTGTAATTCTTGAAAGTTGATTTCATTTATCAACAACTGCTTTTGAATAATTCGTGCTTTATTCATCCTGCAGTTACGTACAAAGGCGTAGTTTTCTGAGTTCAATATTGTGGGGTCGTTTTCCTTATCACTTTTAAGTTTTCAATTGTGTCCTTATACCTTATAAGTACCTGTTATTATAGTTCCTTTGGGGGGAGAATTCCCGTTCCACAAAACTGTGGGCATCACTTCCCCACAGCAATTTGCGTCTTTGCGTTTCCTTATGAATCCATTGAATTCTTTTCACAAATCTTTCATCCACACAGTTTCTATTCGGGATAAAGCAGCTTGGGAATCTATTCCAAAATCTTCCTGCAGAACTTTAAACATTCGTTTCTAAACTTACAATTTTCAATATTCAACCATGGTGATCTTTCAGTTCCTGCTTCCAAAGGTAATCTTTAAAATATACCGGGTTATCTTCGCCACATATTGCCACTGTTTCGTCATTGATATTCTTCGCACTGTTGTCTTTTTTCGATAAAAATTGTAAGACGCTTCTACGTTCAAGTTTCGATTCATTTTTACCTTTTAAATTGATATAAAAATTGCAATTGCGATTAGAGTTAAATATTTATATGAAGATGGCAATATAAAATGTTACGTTTGCTATATAAAATTGGCGGAGAAAGTGAAACGGAATTTCTAATATGTCCAATAATTATTTCGAATTTATAAAATATCCATTCGGACCCATTGAAGAGTTGTTTGTAATTTTATAGGGTATTATATTTTTTGAAAACCTAATTTCAAACTGAATTACCTGACGTCAAATTTTAGAATTTGTAGCGATTCACGTTTCATTTCCCGGTTTTTCAGTCTTCAAGATTTACGTATTGTGTTATAAAACTATACTTCCAATGTGTCGCGAACCGTTTTTTCCGTATGTGAGCGAGCATTGTCATGGAGAAAAGTGATTTGTGTTGCGTTTTTCTGGTTCAAATTCTGGTCGTTTTTCAAGTAGCGAATGGTTCAAGTTGACCCTTCTGGTCCCACTAAACACAGAGCGTCGTCTTCCTGCCAACACGATTCGGTCTTGCGGTTAACGTAAATGGTGCGGCTGAGTCTACCCACAATTGCGCTTGGGATTTTCAAAATATATGCACTTTTCATCCCCAGTAACGATACGATGCAAAACGACTTTCTTTTGTATTGTTCTAGCAAAATTTTACATGTGTTTTTTCACCTCTTCATCTGCCTCTCGTTCAACGGTTCAACTCATGTGGTACCCATCTGCCGACCTTCTGAATCTTTCCCATCTCTCGTAGGCGACTGGAAAGAGCTTGTTGACTAACGGTAAGTGGTCTGCGAGTTGTTTTTGTGTTTGTGAATCGTCTTCGTCCATCAATTCTACATCTTCGCATCTGTTTGTGTTTGGTGTTTTTCCGTGTTCCTTGTCTGCAACATCGAAACGCCACTTTTGAAACGCCGATACCATCATTCGCACGTATCTTGCGATGGAGCACGTCCTTGCTTCTCGAAGTAATCGGTGCAGTTTTCTGCAAATGAAAACAAAAATGAACACTGTCGCCTGTTTGTTAATGCTCTTTATACGGCGCAAATTTCGACATATTTTTGTATTGTTTTTTTTTATGTTGTCCTGTAATTGTCTAGATAGCTGTTGGACAATAAATCCTATTATTATTATTATTATTATTATTATATTGAACACAGCAAGACAATACTATGCAAACACTTTCTCAATTCATCACTTGTGCGCGTTGACTCTTGTTGATGGCATAACAAGATGGCATATACATAAAATGTTTATACTACACACTAGAGTCCCTACTACACACTTAGGAATTCTACTACATACTACAGTGACTTTCTACACACTGCCTTGGTGCACCATCTGTTGTCTCAAATCCGTATTTCATACTTGTATACCTGGTAAGTGTGATGTTCCACTAGCACCCTCTAAAAATCGATTTAAATTGACCCCGAACTGAACGACACGAAATATTAAATGTTAAAGTTTTTTTGGCGTACGATGCGTAATCGAATTGACATTTCAATTCATATTGCACTTTAATTAAAGTCATCAATAGTAGGAAAAACCTGCTAATGATAACACATAAATTTCCCCTAATATACGTGCACAAAAATCACACTTCAATGAATATTTACGACTGCACGACCCTTATGAAGTGCAGTTGCTGCTACTTCAACATTTCGATGTATTGTTCTACTAACAAGTAAATCATGATTGCGAGCAGCACACAATATTCCTTTGCGATAATAATAAAAAAAATGAGTATTCATTAAACTAATCTCAATAAATTCGTGCTGGACAGATTTATTCACGTGAAGATGAAAAGCGTGTACAGATACGAAATATCAAAATTAAAAATTGCGATTCCTCTTTGAAGGGAATTTCCATTTTTATTGATTTTTCTTTGTTCTAACGCCAAAGTTCTGACAACGTGTCAGTGTAATTTATTTATTTGTGAATTTATGCAAATATTAAATACAAGAGCGTGAGTTGAGTGGCATTGATGTCGCTTACGAGGTTTGTCTGTTAACACAAAGATTCTATTATGGCTCCCAGCACCGAAATACGATATTTTGACAAATATATGTAAAAAAATAGAATGCAGACGCTCTCTTTGTATCATTTTCAGTCGCATATCACCCTATATTTTTCGAAACCAACTCACGTAAATATAAACGCTTCCATTGTATGCTTTTTTTTCTTTACTACAATGACAAATATATACGCGTGCTTTTTCATTTCATCACCTTTGTACATTTGCCACCATAATCGTAAAGGAAAAAACCTTATTCGCACGCGAAAATTAGGTTGCATATAATAATTTATAAATGAATATATGTGAAAAAATGAAATGCCGGCGCGTTTTCTTGTATCATTGTTGTTTTAGGAAACAATAACACCCATCAGTAAATATGTGTGTGTAGAAGAGGGCAAATATAAGAAACATTTAACAATTTTCTCAAACCAAATTGTAATGATTTCAAAGAAAATGCAAAGGCCAGACTGGCAAATGAACTCATTTGTGATTCTCCGTGGTAATGTATACATATAATAGGAAAATGCTGAAATACCTTTCTAGAAGTTTCATCAGATTCATATATATCAAAAAAATATGAACGCCTTTGTGTTTTTTAAGCTTCGTGCAATATTTTGAAGACTGTCTAAGTGTCAACTCTTCAGAAAAATGCTTAAAAGACCATTTTTAAAGAGATCGACGTACTTGAAAAAGTAGTTTTCAAAATGTTTGAACAAAACGTAATGAAATGGAATATTTTGTCAGCTTGCCATATTTAAATCTTATAGGACTTCTACGAGGTTACTCAAATGTATTTCCCTCGTAAATAAGTCACAAAATTTTTTCTACATCAAATGTTGAAAATTAGTCCAAAATGTTAAAAGCAGCAAGCTAAGTGTCCTGTGCTTTGTTCCTCTGCAGAATTTTGGCAAACCGCTCTCTGTTCGCAATTTCTCAATAGAAATAGAAATAGAAGATTGTAGAGAAAAGTTTTCCTCGTTCATCAACGTACCAGTTTTCATTTTTCTTCGTCCCAAAGTCCGAAAAAAGGAAAACCAAAATGCTTCTGTTACTGTTATCATTCAGTGTATTACTTATTATAGTAAATTCATTTGAACTTCTTTGAAATATTCTTTAGTTGTTTACAAAATCTATCTGACATTAGGTCGTATAGAAATGGTGAAATTACTTTACTCTTGTTCGCTTAGCGCAAAATATCCAGAAAAGCCACTGTAATTATGCGTTTAATACACAAATTTTAAGCAACAGATGCCCTAATTAATAATTGTGATAATAAAAAGAGGAAATTTCACTCAAACGTGTTGGGTTGTATTTAAAATTAAAAATTTGAGTGAAATTATTTGTTTTCATTATTATGATTACTTTCCACGAAAATAAGAGTAAAGAAAATGAATTCTGGACAAACTTTTCCAAATTTAGGATAATTAAAAATTAAAATTTATGAGGAATGCTACAAAATATCAAATTACCAATTGGCACATATTCGAAATAAATTTTGCCAAAGACATGGTAGTTGTAGTGAAAAAAGTGGTAAAGTTTAACGAGTATGCTTGAAAATTTTGCAAATTTCATTAGCGAAAATGTTTTTCCAGAAATATGCAATTGAACCAAATTGGCATTAACACAGTAGTAAAGAACTTGATTTCTGTGTTGAACCGAACCTAAACACCAGGAGAAATGATCTGGGATACAAAAGGAAAATCACAGTAAGCGCGTTTAATAATACGGGCAATTCGTGCTTTAATAGCACCCCTGAAAATTCTCTTCTATGAAACTGTAGCCTTTCTGCGGGATTCGTTGATGAACCGTGTCTGGAGTCGTTAAAAGGTTTTATCTGATCATCTTCTTAACGAATCTGAATTTTATTGATGATTAATGCGCAAAAGCAAGCACGTTTATGATTTTACGAATACGTTCGTTTTACAAAAATTTTTAAAATTATTGCACGTTTGTCATCAACGTCAACATGTGTTAATTTCTATAATAAATACCGACAGTTCTTATCAACACCTGTTCGACGCAGTCGACCTGCCAAGAGTCCACGATTGGATACGGCAAAACATACGACATCCTCATTGGGAGCGGTTTTCGAAACACGTTTATATCAAAATTGTACTTGGTTTCTTAACAAATTTAGAAGTTTAAATGATCGCGTCGTTGTCGGAGTTACTTTGTGTTGAAAACTTAATTCGTTACCGTTTTTTTTTTTTAAATTAAAAGTTTTGTGTTGGACGACAATGGGCAGGATATGGAATAATCCGTACTGCTATTAGGGTAAGTTTTTTTTCCTTATCTTAGGAGAATTTGAATTTTTTGAATAACTTTTGTTAATGAAATTTTATTAGAACGTTATTTGTAACTTTGTACTTGTATTACAGATCCTGACGAGAGCTGAGGTAGCAAAAGGTAAGTCCATTTTGTTGTATGGTAGTTAATTTTTTTTGCCATTAGCAAAAACATCATTTTTACTAAATATCGCCAAAATTTAACCAAACGAATTTAAAATGTATAGAAAACACGGGTTGAAACAATCGGTTGTTGCCATTCTGTTGAAATGCATCCTTTTATTCAACTACCATGCTGACGAGTGGTTTGTTTAATCCCCTTTCGCTATTAACTACATTCGGCCATTTAAGTAGCGTAAAATGTTTTGTACAAAATAGCAGTAAATTATGCTTCCTTATACATTAAAATCTATAAAATCTGTAAACTACTTTCGGTTTTCAAAAACAATCTTTACAGACCAGACCGGCTCACATTTTATATAGCATTACTCGACTGTTATGGAAAACCTTATCGTTTATCATGTACACAAAACTATTTTGTAGCTTTCTGTAGAACTACTAACAATTTGTAGGCCATTTTATTACCAAAAATACCATTTTTATGGAATATTCTGCTTTCGACAGAAGGTGGATGGATATGATTAACGCATATATAATACTTACTTTTATAAAGTGTTTGTAGTCTACCTACAAATTGGCTCGTGTTCTAGGAATACAAAAGTAATGCAACACAGTAATAATTAATATACATTACCTTTAAAAAAGTTGAATTTTCGAATAATTTCCTTTTTGAACATCTATGGTAACGTGTAAATTATGATAGATATTTGATATTTTCGGTACTGCCCTTATCATAATCTGAATGCCTTCTTGGTTCTTAAATGAAATAAATTGTAATTACAATTTCAAACTCTTAATTAAACAAATTATAACATTGCAACAGTTTTGATTAAGAAGAAATAATGCACAAAGCTATGTTACTTTATAACGTTTTTTGGTAAAAACGGCATTGCGCTAAGTTTCTGTTTTCTTTCTAATACATCACACTAGTTTCTTTTGTCAACGGGCAGCGTATAGCTTCATCCCTTGCCTTGGAGATTTCTTTGTGACCTGGTTATGGTAGAGCATTAATAAATTATGTACAACATGAAGTTTTTATCGCTCTTTATTAATTTGTTATACCGGATGATTCTTTAATACTGATGACTGAATAATGATTGAATTTTCTGCAAAATAAAAAATTTTAAAGGTTGGTAATAATAGATTATCATTTATTTAATTGCAGTGGTGTATGTAATATCAGTCTTTAATTTACAAATAAATCTCCCGTTTTACAACAAATTTTACATTAAACACAGTTACAATAATAACATTTTATTTGTTTGTAATGGATACAACGTAAATATGTGAGTTAGGTATTATTATTGTTTTATTATAACATCTGTGACGTATAAATAATTGTTACAAATGCATTTACAAAAAATATATGAATATGACTTGAATAAACTATAAAAATTGCACAAAATGTTCACCGTTATGTTCACGACACAATTCCACTCTACGCCTCATATTGTCGAACACTTTTCCAGAATTACAGGTGTAATTCTTACAAGCGCCTCGGTAATTGTTGCTCGTAGATCGTCAAGTGTATGGAGACGGTTTCGAAAAAAAAATGTTATCGAAATTATATGTGGAAAACCAGGAGCCATAATCCTCCATTATTAATGATTTTCTTGCTTTTGGTGGCAGTTCCATCAAAACCTTTGAGTTAATGATATCATGACTTGCAAACTTTTTGAGTTTTAACCTAGTTTTTGTGCACAGAAATTAACTAAGTTAGGCACTTTGTGCCTATACATTTGTCAATAAGTAGGTTCTCTTTTAGATTATTGTCTTGCATTTCTTTTAAGAGTGAAGTTAATCTTGGCCCCCTTGTAAATGCTTTGCATTATAATCTTTGTCTCCTAAAAAAACTAAATCTAAACTAACTAAACTAAAGCTCACTAAAAACAATTTAAAACAACAAAATTAATCAACAAGATTCCCTTTTTACAACCACATTCCAGCATTCGAGTCAAGGAAATTCACAATCTACCTAGAGGCGGAATATCAATAAAAGTTGTTTTTTTCACCCCTAAGTAAAAAGTGTCACTCAGTTTTTAAATGCGTACAACCATCTCAACTGTTTAATGCCGGTCAGAAACCACAATCTCCTCTACTTTTTCCTCAATTCCACTTGAAGTGGTGTTATCTTCTTCATATTGTGTAATTGCATGAATCTCGGTTTTCTGCATGTTTACAAATTACTCAACGTTTTAAGTTTTATAACCATTAACCAGTACTAGTTACTGGTTCTCATGGCAACTTGATACTTGGCAAGTGTTACATGGATATGTTGAAAAGTACCTACGTAGACAAAATTCAAAATCTGCATTTTAGTCATTCTGCATTAGACAAGGAATATAAAAAAGCACCCTTGTATATTCATTCAAACAGAAACACCAATTTACAAAATCGTGCGACCTTACCAGTTCTTCATTTTTTTCGAGAGAGTACAGTACGTAGGTACTTAAAACACGAGATAATGAAATGCATAAATGTAATGTTTACCTAAACTTTATTCATAGAAATTGTAATAACACGTACCTATCTAATGTTAAATGTTCTGTAATATCTGAAAGCACCAATCCATTTCATCACCCTTTAGAATTAATTATTGGAACTGTTCTGAAATATAAATGAAAGGTACATTTGAATTTCATCCTCTGTCTATTCCAAGACAAAGTAATGGACAGACTACGCGATCAAGAAATTAACGTTAATTTAAGGGCAGGTGTTACATTATCCCTCATTATTCGTTCGTCACTACCCCTAAATTGATTAATTACGGAAGCTGTAGTGCCGTTTTAACTGATTTCACGGTATTTCGGGGAAAATTTTCAATCTATATTATTTTGTTATAAAATTAATCAACTGTTACAAAACGTGCGCGATTATTAAAATAATAAAACAAACAAGAGATTTGCTTATTAATGATTCAAAGAAGCTCATCAGTGGAATAAATGAATACCGATTATTATTGTAAATCCCCCGGCATAATTAGTGAAAACGGGTACATTAATCATGCGTATCTGAATACAAAACACCAGGATATCTCCCACCAATAGAATAAAAGGGCTAGATTATACAAAGATAAAAGCTTAATTGTATTACTAACTGTACAATTTATAATTTTAACGACCCACTCAAAGAGAATGAAATATAATTCGCAAAATAATACGGCGAATGGAAAAAATCTTGCTTGAATGATATCACAGATGCGTTCATATTGCGTGACACTGTTGTCTACCCAAATTCGATTTAAAACTGAGAATTTTCTAAAGCCAGTATTTGATGAGTAGGTGTGAATATTGATAGACAACAAGAAACAATTATTTAACATCAGTTACGGTCCATTTGAATAATAAAAGCTGCAACCATGTGGTGTCTAATGATTAATGCAACTTTTTGTTTATCCCATAATCCGTGGATGTTATTTGCTTATTTATATGTAGTTGTCTTACGGTACCTCCACTGCGTTATTTATAGTTATGGGAATTAACGAGTCATACGGTAAAATATGCTCCTGTTTATGCAATATTTTATTGACTGGCAATGTAGTTAACTTTGCAGTCGATAAAAATACCCTCTTAATAACGATTTCACTTCGGTATTTATGTACCATTTCACCGTGTTACGTCTCTAATATTTTCAAAAAGAATCGCATCTCCCGTAGATGGGAATAAATATCAATTTTTGAAAACGATGGCATTGAATTATAAAGAAAATACAAGATTCAAGCTGAGTGTAATCATTTAAAAAGATTTATTTTCAAGTAGCCGTGTCTAACAAGTGCTCAATTTCTACGATAGTACGTGCATGTAGTTATTTACTTATTTCTATTACTCACTGAGCGTTTTATTACTGTTAATTATTATTTGCTTGTTATGAAAGCTTGTACAATTCTTTGTTGGGAACAACTTTAAACAATAACTCGTCGCAGCTGTAATTTTGGAGCTTTCGGGTTTGCGGCGGAATGAATCGCAAAATTAATTCATTTTCGAACAAACTGTCTGTCACTTTTGTTTACTTAAAACTGTAAAATATTCCAATTTGGTCCGAACGTCATCGAGTACCCATTTCTCGCGAGATTCGCTAAAAGTACAAAAAAGGTGCTAATAATTACATAAACCCAACGAAAACTTTTACTGACAGTGCGACTGCTATGGCCGGAAATTATTAACACTTGCATTTGGCTCTGTTAAGGTACGATTAAACTTTTAACTTTATCAAAAAGCCATAAGTTCATTTTTATTTCTGTTGAATCCATTTATGATTATTGCTTATTAAATGCATGCATACGAGCTTCTAACAAAAGTTAGTTTTCACATTGAAAATTTAAAAGAATCGTTCAAGAGCCATAGCGGAAAAACTGAATTTTACAATTTCCTTCATTTCCTTGCAACTTTTTTATTTGTAGGGATAATTTGAAAGTTAGTGATCATTATTATAAATGATTGTTAATTTCCATTCCAGCAATACCATATTTAATATGATTATTTGTAAAAATATAAAAATACATACAAACATTTTTTTTAAATTTAAAGCTCAAAATTAAATCGAACCTGGTTTGCTTATAACAAAAGACGTTTAAATGTCAACAATTTCAAACTTCCCTGTATTACATACAATTGATTATAGTTAAACAAAGATTGCAATTAATTGTTTTTAATAATATCACAAATTAGTACAACACGCAATAACAATTTATTAATTACAACCATTTTGTCACATTTTCTTTGTTTTTTGAAGCTAGTGTTCTATCCGTAAAACTAAAAGGAATTTTAAAATCTCGATAAATTGTTAATAGTCCTTCTAAAAAAGTGCCTAATGAACGTCAAACAATTTCCCAATTATGTCTTCAGATTAAAAAAATACAAGGAATTGAAGAAAATTGAAAAATCCCGTTTTTCCAAAAATTGCCTTGAAAGATAGTGTTTTCTCTAATAAAATTAGTGAAGAAAGTTACATTTTCTCCTCTAGAGATGAAAGTAAAGAGTATTGCCACGATCTGTTATCTATAGCAGGAAAAGAAAAGAATGGTCAACATTTACAACTTAACGTTATAAATTCAAATTTCGCGGACATTTTTATAATTATATGTGGTTTTAGAAAAAATGTTGTGTAATACACGAGAAGAAAATGTTTTTTCAACTCTCGCTACGCTCGTGTGGCAAACTTTGAGTTCGAGTCGAAAAAAGCATAGGTAACTTTCTTCTCAAGTTGTACAAATAACTGCGTATAAACTTTCAATTTATATTTCTTATTTGATCTCAGTATTCTGAACATTAAGTCCCATTTATCAAATATATATCTTTTGCTACGTATCAATGTCCATACGAACTTTTTCCCAACTTCAATCCATCCATTATGTTATATGCGGATGCCCTATTAATTACCTTAATGAGTAATCGCTTTTCCTCCAAGACATTTTCTTTCGTTAGTTTGTAACTACCTTTGCATTTAATTTAGTGAATTCCTTTCTCAGTATCATTGGTATATTGCTAATGGAGAGCCGTTCTTTTATATACTGCAGTGCAGCTATTGATTAGTCACAGGATTTTTTAATACTTTATTAATTTTGATACTTAACAAACCAACGCATAAAATAAACCAGTTGAGAATGCGCAAGCTTGAATTGTCATAATGAACAAAACAATTTAATGTAATGTAAGATTTGTTTTTTAATAATATTTTCGACGGCCATTTTTACCACTTTCTCGATGAGATAGACAAAAAATGACCGATACAAAAAATTTTTAATTTTCCACAAGAATATCAAAAATGTCTACAGGAAAAAAGCAACTCGATGAGATAGACAAAAAATGACCGATACAAAAAATTTTTAATTTTCTACAAGAATATCAAAAATGTCTACAGGAAAAAAGCAACAGACAACCAGACTTTGTGAATTCAATATATGATTTTTGTTGATCGAAAACGCCATTCAAATTTAAACCAAATCGGTACACCTAATCCAGGAGCTTTATTTTCAAAAAATCAGAAAGATCACTTTGGTTCCATTATTGCAGAATATTTAGGTACATTAGAGATTAAATTCACAAATGAATGTAAAATATTGTTCTTCGGGAGTTAAGCAATTTTCATTCACATCCGTGGTTTAGTTTTCAATTCAGCCTGATTTACACGTTTTATCATTATACTACCGATTTCACTGTTGGAATATCTCCCACTGCCATACATACAGGGTTGGGATAAAGTATGGAACCAAGTAAATATCTTTAAAACGATAGGGACCATATTTATGAAATTTTGCAGGAAGGTTCAATGGCGCATAACGGATCTGATGCCATATTTTTTGTTCCTACTGTACTTCCGGTTTCACCGGAAATGCCTTCAACTTTTTAAATTTAAATGGGACACCCTGTATATTTTTGCACATTTTAATAGATCTTGTTTTTCCGAATCCGTACATACTAAGTTTAGTGGAAATAATATTGTACGATTAAGAATGGTTCATTTAAGTGAAAAAGATCACCATAACCGATCATCATTAATATTTCAAAACGATCTTTTTTGTGTAATAATTTTTGGAAAATCTCTATTACTTTGGTGTTGTGATTGAACAGCGGGTCGGCATAAATAACTGTTACGTTTAAGTAATACAATACCTAGCAACAATTTGTGTTTAATGAAACGTTTCTATTTCTTTCATCATTCAATGACTTTCATATACCTCTTTTAATTGACTTAACCGCATTTTCAAAAACACCATTGCTGCTAGGGTGATATGGAGCAATCATTGAATGACTGAATGAATCACTTAATTCCATTGAGCATACCAAAAAATTTCAAAAATCTTAAATGTAAACAGTAGTTCTTTGTTAGACACAATTTGCTTTGCACAATCAGCCAAATACATTACGCAGAACTTCTAGTCGTCTCTGCACTAGAAGAAATACGTCGCGCTACTTAGGTACTATATGAATATAACATATTGTATAATAACTATAGACATTTTGTTCGGTATTGGTTCAATAAGATCAATGTGTAGGGATCCTAAATATTTAATCTCGTCTTTGGAAAAATGTACAGACTTTCTGCGAATTATCTGTATTAAAAGCAGAGGCAGTGTTTCATTATGAACATTTTTAAGTGTTCGGCACTTTTCCTGTCTATGACACGCAGTATACTCTACTTTAGGAAATACCTGCTGAATATTACATTATGGTACACGTGATAAAGAAAACCTTTCAGAATTAAAGACAATATAAATATTTAAAGTAGATCCTTGCGGAACGAAAGTTTCTAACAAACAGATGGCCTGTTAATTTATAGGGTTCATAAAATATTCATAATTGTGAAGTAATTTCAATACCTTCAACTATATAATTTTCCCAAGCTGCAGGGGTGTATTCAACATAATTTTTGGTAACGCCTGGTATAATTTTATACCGTCCACACAGAGTTTATGAAAGTTTTAAATAAATTCAATGTGGGGTGTTAAGAACGTCAAAGCGATGATTGGTCGATTACAAAATGAATGTATAAGTGACGTGTTCGAATAAATTAGTTTTGATCTTAATAGCCCCCTAAATACAAAAGGACGTTCACGTGGGTGTTTTCTATGGAGATAAATTAATTTTCAGACTATCATTACGTACTCATATGTGATGACACTTAACGCCGATGATCGATCTTTAATTATTAGTTATAAAAATGTAAAATGATCGCAATATACTTCCAATTAGAACAGGTATAAGATATTCACGGCCTTATAAGGTTTAGAAAATAAGGCTTGTTATTACCGAGGCCAAATTAGCTCGCATTTACATGCAGATGTATGATTCGTACACCGCGCGCTTGTTGGATAATTTAATTAAAGCCAAGATCGGCGCTTTAAGTGTCGCCGCTCTAACAAGATCCTCGACATACTCTGTAATTTAGATAACGAAGTACAGAAGATATTCGAGGAACATGATGTTACTTTCTAAAGAAACTGCGAGACATCTACGACGTACTTAAGCTAAATATTTTAAACGAATTATATGCTCTCGCCTAAATCTTAAATCATTTTATGAAATGTTAGAGGGTAGGGAATTAGGTACAGATGTGAAAAAAAATCAAAAGGGAATACGAAATAAGTTTCACTCTTTATGCAAAATTGCGGTTGACTTTCCAAGATGTTGAAATATGATTTTGTGACAAAGTGTGTGTCTATAAAATTCAATGGCGCCATTTATGCGGCTCGGTAGTCCGGTCTATTTCACTTTATGAGTTTTATAACATTGGCGGATGTTGGAAATGTTATTCCCGACACATGAGGAGGACTTCTTCAACAGCTATGCAGAGTGTTTTTATATGGTAATGCGAAACAAGCGAAATGTACAGGCGATCGAAAAGAAAACGAGATCGGATTTGATTATAAAATTATATCAGTGAAACGGAAACGTTTTACTCTATTGAGCAAACATTTTTATTAAGATTACACTTGTACACGATACCTTTGAATGGAACGGCTTGCTGCAAATTACCTACCAATAAAAACTCAACGGATTTCAGAAACTTTACTGATGTTGCTCTAATAACACAAACATGTTCCTTCGTACCGAATATTTCCCCTGTTTAGAACGGGAATTAACTTAATGAGTTTTAATTTAATCACTGATACAGTAATTTCTGAAGTTTATTAGAACTGATATGCCCGGTTTTCAGTAGGCATCTTGAAGCAGATATTATTACAAATCCGTTTTTAAACCAATGCGTCTCATAATTGGTTACAATCGCATTCGGTGTGAAATTGAAAGGGTTACTGCAACGAGTAATTGCTGATTAAATAACATTGAATAGCAACCTAAACATCCCACAATCTTTCAGAAATCTTGCATGAAGTAAAAAATTACCACCTCTCAAATCCCTTGCCCGACTCCTCCTTTAACGAAAAGGCAATATAACCATAGCCACACTGCCCTATTAGCTTAAACGTAACAGTTAACCAGCACCAACTACTATCCGAAATATAGGGACGTTCACTGAACTCGAAATCCAGCAAACCATATTCCTTTTTAAAATCCCCATTATTTTCACAACCACTAACGATCATACCTCTTCTGTTCCAAAAGCGTCCTGTCAAAGGCATTCCCACCCCAAACCCTGTAAGTTATTCCACATCTCCCATCCGATTTCGAAATACTATTCAGTTTACGCCAAACCCGTGTCACTGAAAAACTCTATCTCGACCGAAGTGTGGCGACGATCCTTATCCTATATCTGCTTTTCCGAATACTTCAGGAACATTGTTCCTTCTAGGTAAATATTAAAATGGGAATAAACGTTTGATGATTACAAACATTTTTCTTTATAAATGGAGTTTATATAACAAATTTATCGGTTTGTCCAGCAATACTCATCGGCGGTTGAAACCAGAGGAGATCACGCCCAGAAGAATTGAACCCATCATATTTAAATTCAGTGAAGTAAATGAAATGGCAACATCAAATGTATAAAAATCGATTAATTACAATTTCAAACGACAAATCAGTTAATATTCAACAAAACAATAAGGAAACCTTCAGTTTTCAACTACAGCATGATCTGTAGTTATACAAATTAAAGGAATCATCCTACCCGATTACTTATACAATCATTACAACAAAGAAATCCCGCATAATTCAAGGTAGCGGCAATTAAGGATCCAGGAGCACTATGTAAGTAATGGTGTATGTCATATGATTTGGTATTCAATTTATTTCCAATTAATTAGAGGAGTTATTAGAAATGCCCAAAAACACACTAAATCTTGGAACAAGTTTATGGTGATAATTGTTTATCAAATTTGCGTGTTTTTGATTGATATAAGTAATTTTGGGAAGGTAGGGGAATCGGTAGAAGACAATGGGTATAGCAGAGTATAGTACCTTGAATATGTGCGCGATTTCCTTCAAACATTTGTGTTTAAAGAGGGACGTATGCCATTCCCTATCATATTTTGGCCATATTGAAAATTTGTGTTTATAGATATGTTCCTATGAGAAAAATCCAAGATATTGCCTTGATGGGCAAGAACGAACTTTTTATTTTTATGGGAAATCAGTCCAATGTATTGTGGCGATGGGGAATACATGTGTTTGATGGTTTTACATGGTTGGGAACCGTTTTGACAATCTCAATCACTAATAGAATTACAATTTTTGTTTCCATAACTTCCCTGCGCTTTCAAATAATTTTTTATATGGGTGTGGAAGAATTAATAGGTATTTATTGATCGGAGAAAGATTCTTTCTTCCACTTCGTTAGTACCTTTCTTTGTACAAATAGTTAAAAACATATGACGTTTCGCCCTTATGATTTGGGCTTTTTCAAATTAATCAAACATATAAAAGTAAAGATGAACAAAAGATTATTAAATTTTAAGGGAGGGAATTAAAATTTGTTTATAATGGTCTACTTAGGTTTAAATCTACTGTAAAATTAACACTATTATCGTATTTGTTAAAAATTTAAATAAAATTGTGAACTGAACATAGGCAAAACGTGGGAAAGGGATTACTCATTGAATATTGTATGAATTCCATATTCAAAACGTGCAGTGAATATTTAAAAAATTCAATACTATACCGAAGTTTAATTTCGTTGAGTAACAATGCGGAATAGTATGTAAAGGAGTAGCTCCAAAAACGTATGGAACTCTATCTCATAAATTCGTTTATTCTTTGCTCTTTCTTCGATAGTTGGACCGTTGTTCCCGTTAGTATTTCTGAAATCATTTTTTCAGAAAATAAAAATTGTATAGTATTTTGAGATGATTTCAATTTATATCTGCGATAAGAAATATCACAATTTTCAGATCATATTCCACAAAATGCGTACATAAATGACAAAATATTTCGAAAACATTATGTAATAATGATGTATTTACTTTCACTGACCAATTTTCCTGATATACATAATTAGGTGGAATATAACACTAGAACACACTAGAAACACCAAAAACCGCAATACAAATTTGCCAAATTGAATCTTGACGCTATTACAGCTTCGCTGTCGAAACGCGTTTGAGTTGATAAATTTTTATTGTGGTTTTTGGTGATTTCAATGTTATGTAATCAAGGGCTACAAGACTTTCAGTTCTTCCGGGTGCAATCTACAGTGTACACAATTACACATACAGTGGTGATTAAAATAATGTCTATACTCTAATGCCTCCTTCAATGAGCCATTTTGTAAGCGTTGAGCGGTGCCAAATTTCCACAGGTTATTTAGATTATATTAAAAGAGGATTTTGAAGGAATTGAGGGAATATTATTTCTTCGGGTGTAATTATTTGTATAATTGTGTAAACATCATTAACATATTGTTGAATTTTCTTGATATTTTCGTTAAACATTTTCTGATTTTGATTGAGTTAAAATTGTATAATTTAAAGCTGTTTGAACTATTAAAGTTTGTCCCTTTAGCACAATTTATTGTTTTTGGTTTTCGTACTGCCTTTTTCGCGATACTGAACAATTTTTTCATAATATTTAAATCCGCTAACCAAGACCTTTTATTGTTGCACGTTTTGCCCATTCCTCATTAAGTGATTAAGTTAGTGAACGTTGTTAATTCATTGCTCAAAATTGGTAAAAAAAATTTTAGTAACTAAGAAAATGTTCGACACATTTGACATTATAGAGAATTTACTCATTTAACAAGAAACGAGAAGCACTCAATACAATGGATTAGTATCAATAGATAACATTAAGTTTCATTGATTGATTTATTAAGATGCCTGATTTTCGTTTCTCATAATTTATTTCATTTGTTGGAGATTCGGTAAGAAAGCTAAGTCCCCTACACTATACTCATGGTAATTTTTTAATATTGCTTTGTGTGTAGTGTTTTAGTGCATTATTTTTCTTATAACAAGATTTATCTATTTTAACTAATTCTTTGTAAATTATACTTTCTTCTGAAAATTAGGAGTTCATGATTGTGAAAATTTAGTTAAACCGTCTTGAAGAGTTACTACTATAAAACAATTTCCTGATTCAGTCGAGTGTAAAAGGGCCTACAACAAATCGCAACCTGTTCATTTATTTATTTAATTTAGTTAACATTCGTGGCATTTGCAAGTAACGTTTTTTATATTTAGCTAATTATAATTTAACAGTCGATCGTATGCTGAGTGACGTATGGCTGAATCATCATGAAAGCTTTGTAATATGCTATGAATTGGTTCAACTTACGATTATCTAGGGTTCCGATAGTTATGCATTAAAAAATCTCAAAATATGCATGCAATATGCAACAAAAATATTCCAAATATGCACTTAACTTTATATATCTACAACAAACCTTTAAAAACACGCTATTGAAGGAGTATGAATTTAAAAATTATAGTGACTATTTCGTTTGTACAATATTGTCACAAAATCACGCTTTATTTAATTTTAAATGATATTGACGGTGAAAAATTTATCCAAATAATAAATGATTTGTTGACCATATGATGTAATAAAGTTTCAAATGTAAATGTCCTTTTTTTTTGTTGAGAAAAATTTCTTTCAACATCGCATGACATTGACATACTTACCTACTTGGGTAGAATTTTCGATTTTCTATTTACTATGATCTATAGCGTCCCCATTTGGGAACACCTTATTGACACACTTTAACTGAAGGAATCCAGAGCTTTTATTTCTTTTGAAGTTAAAATAAAGACCTTCTACAACTGCAATACTTTCGTTTAGTGAGAGCCCTTTATTTTCCAGTTGTAAAATACCGCCAGTAATACATAAATATTGAAGTGAGATTGGATAAAAACAAAATTTCCTCGGATTTCCTTTTTATTTATGGCTTCCTGTGCTTCATGAATACTTTATGCTTCATTAGGATCAATTAAAACCTTTTTAATCAGCTCATAATTTTCCGCATGTCCATATACTCCAAATATAAAATTTGCAACCTACCTTTGCTCGACATCTATTGTTTCACCTAGTTTAACCCAAATATTGTAGTCTGCTGCCTTATTCCGCAGCTTTTCTAAAATGATAGTGGTTGTAAATAATTCTTTCTTACAGTGGACTTAGCGGGAACATATTGCTTATTACTTTAGTTTTAGTCCATAGTAGGTACTCGTCATACCCTCTAATTTAGGAATGGATTAGTGTTAAACGATTTCCCCGGAGATAAGCTTATTTTTTAAGTAAATCTGTATATGAAATTCTTTTGAGATCATTATTGTTTAACTGTTAAATGAAGTCTTTTAAAAGGTCCAAAATTAGATACTATAATCTAATATACATATAAAGTAGAAAGTTTGTGTGGGTGTGTTTGCCCTTTATATAAAACCACACCGTTTGACCAATCTCCACCAAATTTGGCACACATACCTTACTGGATCAGGAGAAGGTCATAGAATAGGTTCCGCTCCAAAAATTTTCCAGGAAACCCGAAAAATACGAAGCAGCTAGTCGTAGATATAATAAAGACTTGCTATTTTCAATTCTGTAAAATTATTGATTTTTAAACCCAAACCATTGGTCATTTCTTTATTGCTATGATGCCTATGTTAATCAAATAACTCTTGCTGTTCATTAGTCCACCTAAAAAATTAACATCTCATCTTAATAATTGAGTTAATGACTGTGGTAAATTAGGAAAATTTTGATTAAATCTTCAATAATACCTCATACAAAGCGTAAAAATGGTTCCAGTTTAACTCCATTTTCCCATTAAATAAATATTGATTTATTTTGATTCTTTAGAATTATTATTTAATGAATGTTTTAAGTTTGTACTTCATAGAATATAACTTCACATACCTAGTTGAATAGATATGAAATAAAAAGGAGAAACAAAAATGTTTACATTTTGACTTTGAGTGATCATCGAGTCAAGTTAATTATGAACATCGACCTTTTTGATATTTGTGTTTAAAGAAAGTTTATGAAAATATAGATAACTAACAGATAAGCAAAACACGCATTATATCATTTGCTGAGAAAGAGAGGTATTTTTTGAAAGAAATTTTAATAATGTATATTGAAGATGAGTTATTACTTGAGTTAAGGGCGTAGGTTCGTTTCATCATTATAAAAAAATTGGCCTACATGGAAAAATAATAAAGAAAATTTAGTCTGTCAACATAAAACCCGTTTGATTTAAAATTCAGTTTTATTATTTAGTTTATATATTAAAGTTTTCATTTTCTTAGCTTAAGAGGAAAAGCACGTGAAGACAAGGATCCGAAAGGGAAATAAAATATGGAAAGTGAAATTTAGAAAGCGCGATGGTATTACTTTCAAACGGGTTGTTCTTGCCTAAAAAAATTCGCTTTCCAACCCTTGAGATTTGAATCTAAATTTTTCAAGCGATTTTAACTTAGTATATCCAACTACTCTTGAAACTCGAGGGACTCCGGACTCACGTAGACCGGTCAATTCCGGTCTAGCAATTCCCTAAGCTTTCTTTCGCTTTTTCCTCGTACTCTATTAGAATATCTAATGCGGGTCAACGATGTGTGAACACGATATTTGCTTCTGGTAGATAAAGTGTCTTTAAGTATAATATTCACTCAACTTACCCACTTCATATATTTCACACTTCTGATTCGAAATCGAATTGGTACGTCGATCTTAAGAGTGAATATTTTCGTTTTAATCCGAGACGCTATAGAACTTGGCACTTAGTAATCCTGCGAAGAGAAGTCTAACCGCAGGAACGGGTTCCCTTACTTAACCCTATCTGTTCTGACCCTCGTCACCGCCGAACTCCACTTGTTCCGCAAAATTTATGACGATATTAACCCTTCTGAACAAAGGAATTCTTGTACTACGGCAAAATCTTTAACCTTATACAAGCGAAAGCACTTCATCGGTTGTGGATAAACAATGCGCAATAAGCTTAAATATGCCAATTACGTCCGTACTAAAGATCTCGTGACTTACAAATATTAATAAAACTGCAAGTGATAA
This sequence comes from Pyrocoelia pectoralis, assembly GCA_036250285.1. NCBI lineage: Eukaryota > Metazoa > Arthropoda > Insecta > Coleoptera > Lampyridae > Pyrocoelia > Pyrocoelia pectoralis. The sequence continues at coordinate 1,227,132 of CM070079.1, forward strand.
TTTTCCCATCCCCATATTCATGTCCATAATTTATCATCCTGGTAATGACGTGAAAGAAAATGGGAACAATATTAAAAATAATGGAACCGAATATTTTCTTACTCGAAGTAAAGATCAAAATAATAGGAAAAATAACGAGATCCTTCTTTTTACGGAGAAGTTATACAGGAATTTTCAGGGTCTTCGGTGTATTGTTAGGTTCCTTTGATTAGACTTGAGCGTCGACGTTCGTCGGTTCGAGGATTATTTCCCTGTTTAATCCAAGCGACCAAATTCTTTTCTTTTGAGCATTTCCAGAAAACAGGCTAAACACTTTAAGGGGCAACTGTAACACAATTCGGATGTAGTGTTGGCTGTTAGCTGACTCAGTCATCAATTTCTGTCATCTACTTGAAGCTTACGGAATATGTGGCAGGTTAAATTTGAAATTAGCGAAAATTTGAAATAAAGCCGACTGTGTTACTTCAATGAGTGTACACAATAATGGCAGCACTTCCGGTCCTGTAGGCAATTAATGACAGGAGTTCAGTTCTCATTACTGCAGCTGTTCTTTTCCGACGGTCGGTTTCAAAAGTAAGATTTATTTGTGTTTCTAAGCACACGCTCTAATCGACTCAACTATTATAACCTTGTAATTGAATGGATGAAAAATGGCTTAACGTTGAAAGGAAACTGAAAATTTAGTTAATTAAGTGAATGGCTTAAGTTCGCTTGGATATTAACGTAAGTATATAATATCCATCGAGGAAGGAACAAAACGTTTTTGTGGCTGAGCATTAAACGATATCTAAAATCTCCCCCAAGGGTAATTCCTGAAGTATTTATTGAGAGCACTGTGTATCAGATCAAGCTTCGTCATTCTTTGCCCGGTGAGAGCCTATTGCCGTAACCCTTCAATTATGTATTTAAGGTTAGTAAGACCGGCCGATTATAAGCAAACAAATCTGTTTTTCTTAAACAACATTAACGTAGTTTTTCTCTTTTGTGTTCTTTACTATTAAAAATCGATCCGATCTACATTTACATACGTGTTATGTGGGCTACGTTATTTTATCTACAACTGTGTTGTATAACAGTTCATATGTCGACTTAGGGGAGTGAAATACATCTTAGGTAATTCAACCCTTCTTGTGTACCAACTTAATAGTATACGTTTTCTCCCTAAAGCACTAATTATCATTATGCATTATTACACTAATGAATGGTGACGGCCAATAATGTTTTGGAATTTGCAAAATTTTACAGTCGTACAATTTTATGTTTTACGTTTCATGTCGAGTTGTGTAGGCTTTTCGCACTTCTTATATTTATTTCTGCTGTCTCGACGAAAAGAAACCCAGAATAAAATAAATACTTTACCAAAAAATCCATTTTAGATGATTTTACAGGAGTAACATACAATGTTGCTATTCCAGGTGTTACATTGGTACTACATACATTAAAATATTTACATTCTAAATGAAAATCAAATTCTGTAAATTGATTTAGCCAATAATTCCATCCAGGAACTGTATTATTATAAAAAAATTTCAATTCCACTCGTACACCATAATAGCCTAATAATTATTACATGCTACGTTACCTTATGATTACTCTTGTGAGTTTAAACATGTCGTATATTTAAATTTAACTTTAATCCCTTTGTGTCAACGTTCGGTAATTTAATTTTACTTAAAACATATATGTATAAATTATGGGGAAGGTTGAGTGAAACTTGTACCATTCCTGAATTATTTCACCCCATTTGGAGCATTATATCACCTATTATGGACCCAATCGAATAATTTCCATACTATACTTTCGTGACAGGCCTTTTCATTCAATACAGGGTGATTTCTAACCTCCTCACCAAACCGAAAGGGCAACTGGGAGAGATCAAAATAAAGTTATTTTTTAAATAAAATTTTGATCAAATTGTAATAATAAGAAAGTTACAAGTGTTTAAAGTTCTTAGATACATCTTGCGCGTCTTGGGTTTCCTTCAGCAACTCCATACGCGCGCCGGCCATTATCATGTCTACGTATTCTTCATTACTGTAATTCACCATTTCAGACGAATTATTGATTTGACAAATAATTTAACCTACTTAAATTCTGACATTTATGTAATATTGACGTACATGATTAAATTAAATAAATCAGCGGCTTTCAATATTATAAATGAACACCCATAACTGTGTATTTTAAAGAACAATTGAAATAGCCATAACTTTAATATTATAAAAATTTTAGTTAAATTTTGTATTTCAAATTTGAATTCAAAATGTAAAAATTATTACCTACCATATTTTATAAAAAAAAAAGCTCAATAGTTTCTATGAACTTTCAACACTTGTAACTTTCTTATTATTACAATTTGATCAAAATTTTATTAAAAAAATAACTTTATTTTGATCTCCCCCAGTTGCCCTTTCAATTTGGTCAGGAGGTTAGAAATCACCCTGTATAAGTGTGAATGCATTTAATACATTTTTCAAATTAGTAAAGTTACTAAACTCCCATTTAAAAACAAATATGAAAAATTATCATAAAGCTGTGACAATCTTTATCCAAGGAACTCTTCAAATACGTTAGCTACTGGAATTTTTCTGTTTTGCTTGGTACAGGCTTAGACTGTAATTTTGTAATACTTTGCCGATTTCATTCTTGATATCATTCATTAATAATGTTAGTCTACCTACAATCAGAATAACTGTTGCATTTTTACAGAGAGCGTAAGAAGTTTCTTTTATAATCCAATGTAATCTGGAAGTGAATTGCAAAGTAAGTTTTTACGGGACAGATTATATCCACAGCCGACAGAATCACTGAACTCTACTCTAGTTCAGTGGACAGAATTCATACCCAATACGTACCGTACCACGACCTTTCATATGCAAAATATTTTAATGAATAAGTCTAGTCATCATCGCTTGTTTTGAGTTCGGTTAAGTAATTACATAAACATTTATTAACGCAGAATTGCAAATTAACAATTAAATATTTGCTAGTTTCAAGTATTACAAACTTAGGAACATCACCACCATTATATTTTGCAATTTCGTACATCTTATTGCCATTCCCCCACGATATAGATATATTTTGCACTCAATTTAAGAAACATTCTAAAGTTTACATTTTTTTGAAATGCCATAAATAATCGTCCTTGTATAAAACGCCTTGGGTAAGAAGCTAGTATGAAACGTCCAGGTATGAAACTGTGAACGCTTCAAATGCTCTTGAATCATTTTTGATGTACTCGTATTAAGAAGAACTTAAGTCTGGCTTTGATGACGTGCGAATCAAATAGTTTTAGGACAGGTTAGACATTTTTCTAATTGGCCAACAAGACCTTTGTTTACCACAATCTTTAAAAAACACGTCTGAAGAATTCCAAAGGATGAATCGAACTAGCTTAACCAGTGCGTCTTCTAAAATGAAGAAAGTTGAAATTTGAGCAGTCAAGTTCAAGTTCTTTCACCCACATGGGAAAACTACACTCAAAATGAAATTTATGTTAGACACTGCTCTCGGGAGTTCATCTCTTTTGTCTTCAGTGTGAATACAGTTAAGCGGGGACTCATAGATACGAAAGATGAACCCTTTTCTGAAATACCAAAAACGGCTACTCCTTCAGAAATGATATAATACTAAATCCTAGGTATCGTCTTGACGATTCAATGAATTAAAATGCGCAAGATCACAGTGTATCTTAGAAACCGGGAGTAGAATGAATTGCACACGAGAGATTAGTGGCGTATTTGCCGAAACAAAAACACGTTCGAGCCCAACCTTCATCCGAGCGTTTGAAACTGTTTGCGAAGAATTCAACGGCAGCTAAAAAGTGATGATATCGTTTTTTTTTGCACGCCAAAGAAACTTATTGCTGACCATTTTGTAGAGAAGGGAGAACTTTTACTATAATACTTTTAAACAAATTTAAAGCAGCAGTTTAAAGAAATGTTGGGAAATGGCTAAACATAAAGTGCATCTACGTATATTTATCAGATTCGACTCCTTCCGACGTCCATTTATTCTGATAGCTGAAAATTTTCTTCGCTGAACAGAGATACGAACTGTAAAAAGGTATTTTGAAAACGTTTTTGCAAATCACGCGGTATAAAGGATTTGGTCCCCAAATAGTTAATACATTTAAACGGAGATGCTTGCAGACCTCCTTTCACTCGGTCTGCAAACCTGGTCTTCGTGCGGCAAAAAGTCTCATTGTGACACTTGTTTTTCAATATACTATTGTAACAAGTCATCAGTTTAGGAAATAGTGAAAAGTCAGATCTTGCTAGTTGCAAGGATCGGAAAAATTTACATAGAGAGTGGCTATTGATGCAACTATTCCAGTTTGTTATGACATTAGATTGGCATCATTTTCTATTTGTGTAAATGTAATAATACAGTAAAACAATTGAGCACACTTTATTTTGTCATCCTCTTTAGAAATAATAGCCATAACCTGCAAAACTTACCGATTATTTACATAATAATCTATTGTAATTAACGTACCTAATCCGTAGTGTGGCATTCCCAAGCCATAGCCGTAATTCCAATACTGAAGTTTTGATCTCGGTATTGGATTTGGTGATGGGTTAGCAGCAGTTAAGGCAAAGAGCGCAAATACAAATGTAATCTATAAATTAATGTAAAGAGAAAAAATAAAAGAAAAAAAAAGAAAAAAATAATAAGAATAATAATAATAATAAGTTTATTGTGTATAAAGGTACACAACTGCCATTCCAACCAGACAAAAAGTTTACTATTAAGCACATGCGTGTTATCTAGTAATAATTAATAATAAAATAATGACAATTAAGAGTTCTTCTTACCAAAAATGCAGCTTTCATTTTGAATAAACAAACTATACATTTCAGGTCAGTGCAACGCTATTTTACCTATACCTACTCTTTAGTTATTGATTTTATATTAGACTGTTGTTATTCAGATACCTTTATCACTAACCATTAGAATACTGAGTTTAATGTGACAAGGATACTTAATCATTGATGTTAATAGTTGTTCTCTAATGAATGCCTAATTTTGCCATTTTTATATTTAATGTCAAGACAAAGATGTTCACGAATCTTATTCAATTATTTTGTTTATTCCTTTAGTTTGAATTGTTATCTAGTTATGACTTCCAAAATTTTAGAGGAGGGGGAGGGAGGCATCGACATTTTGAAATGCCTATTGTATGTACTTTTGACACGCCAATTTACAGCCACAGATGAAATCCAAGTTAATTCGTAAACTAATAAAGACATCGATCCAAAATTGCCAACGACTTCATCGTCTGACCATTGAAAATTGATCAAAATGACAACACTGGCGAATGTGTCATTATCATTTCCATGTCCTCTCATTTCTTTTTTGCCCATTTGAGGAAATAGATAATAGCCCAAGGAAGCCAGATCTTGCAAATAGGTATTTCCAAGTGTAATAATAATGTTCACTGTAATACGAGATTTATGTATATGAACATTATTCTACGAAAATGAGATACCATTGGTTCATTTACTACGTCATTTCTCGATCATTTGTTCCCCCAAAGATAGTAATAAACTGGAACAGTATTCCTTTGTTGCTCGTTTCTCTTGATTCGGGTTGTCAACCGTAATGATTCCAAGACAATCCCTTACAATTGAGATAACAGATTTCGAGACACGAAACCCCCTAGGCCTTGGAGAACCCAAGTGCTTCCATTCCGCTGGCTGTTCGTTTCAATGTTGTGTTATAGAAATGTTGCCAGGCTTCATTTATAATGATAGCATGTTCAGGATATCAGTATGTCCGTCAAAACGAACATAGATTGTTATTTCATATTCGGCCTCGTCGGAATTCGGCCATTACATTATTACTGTAATCCTATTAACGTTTTAAATAAAAAGTAAAGTAAACAGTTAAAACGTTTATTGTGTGTATTGTCTCATTAGAAGATCCACGCCAAGGAATTGTGAACGAGTGTGGTCTTATTACGCCAAAAATACTCCAGAATGTGCGTGCCCGTTTTGAACACAATTTGGTTTATTGCATGGAGGCTGGAGTTCATCAATTTGACCATTTAATAAAATGATTTTAAGATAATAAATTGCCTATTGGCATTCCTGACGTTTAAAATTCAATTTCTCGAAAACTACCACTCAAAATTTAAAAACAAATACACCATTAAATAGGCCTTTAAGTAAGCTTTAAAATGATATGCTACTCGAACCTTATTCCCATTTAGGATTTTAAGGGTTGGTGTCACCACCGCTAGGGGGTTGCAATTACAAAGTTCGAAATACACTCAAAAGATGTCCCCCTCAAATACAAAATTGACCTGTTTCAGAAATTTTTCGAAAAATAACAGTAATGATCCGAAAATGGCCCTGTTTCGTTTTCAATAACCCACCCTGTATGTAATATACACGTTGAAATATACAGGGTGCTGGCTTCGAAGACGCGGTATTTCAATATAACATTTTTAATACGCGATTAGTGGGTGGCCCAAAATATTTTAAAGAAAAATTTTCTGCGCCCCTCTACGGTTTCGATTTTCTTCATTGTGAAGTCGAAAAATTGGAAAACTAAAGACTTTTCACAAAATATTTGTGATGCCATGAAACATTATAAAAACAAGCGAACTATACATTTCTGTTTTCCATTTCCAGCATTTCGAAATCAATTTTCTAGCAAATAGTGATTTCCTGTAAACCATTACTTGAAATTCTGAAAAGTATTTATTGTTATTTTTTATTTTTAATTAGTATTTTGCTTTTGTTCTTTTTCTAAATAAATTATTGTCGTTTTAATTTTTAATGGAATTTAATGGTTCTTATTTTAATTTATAGAAGAAAATTTGCTTTGTGCGTTTAAAACTACCTAGACTCTAACTATGAGTAGGTATGTATTTGTTCGTTCAAGCGATATGAAAATAACAAGATTTCTATCTCAAAGAGGTAGCAGAACTATTCTTTGAAATTTTTGAAGTAATTCATATAATGAGAAGTCTAAAATGTAATAACGCCATATTTAATCTCTAATTACTATTTTATTTGAATTAGTGATAATAGGTCGAATAATTTACAGCCCACCAAACACAAATAGAGATTATGTTAATGTTCTTTTTTAATTTGTGAAGCCATAATCGTAAAAGATTATCTTAACTCACATGTTATATTATACGCAATTACATAACAACAGAAATGGTCTTAATTAAAGGGACATTAAACTAACTAGGTTTATACAGTTTCATTTAAAACGGCCCCATATTTATAGCAAAACAGTCGTGCTAAACCACAATCGTTACGTAGATTAACATTTCATGTGCTTAAAAATACTTCAAATGCGGACATAAACCTCATGCAATTTTGAACTAAACACGGAACAGTCTGTATAAATAAAATTACATTACCATTAAAAATGTAAAATTATTAGTGTTGATATTGTTCGTATATATAATTTTCTTGAGCAACATTGGTAATTATTACTGGTTTCGTTTCTTTCTCTCTTTTACTTTGAACAGACGTGTAACGATAATGATCTTAACCTTTCCGCAATTTATAAAATATAAGGAACGTTAAAATCAATCCTTCTGGCGTAAAGAAAACTTCCTCAACGTCATTTCACTTAGGGACCAATTTATAAAATTGCCCACCAAACATTTCGGTTGTATTGCAATGCAAAACACGACATGTTATTGGCGTTCCGTAATACATGCACTATCATTGGTATGAAAACAAAGACACAATTTCACGCAAAGCTTAATTATTCATGAATTTCGGCGCACCTTAACGGTTTCTTTGTGTTACTCTTTACCTTCTATAGGATTTAGGACGTCGACGTCGCTTTAAGAGCTTTTTATCGAATTAATCGACAGATTGAGAACTTAAGCTTCTGGTTCACAAGTCGTGTTTATCACACTTTTTTCTGAATTGAATTTATATTGCCTTCCGCCTAGCTAATTTTTGTTTTTGATTGGGAAGCTCCTTTCAAATACAAAAACGTAAAACTGTCAGTAACGTTCTAAGAATTTCGACCAATAAATGAGCAAAATTACTGACGTATACAATATTAATAACGGGGACGTCGAAACTTGAACTTGTTATAAAAATAATATCACGGTCGTTTTGTTAAGCATTGAAAACATAAATGTTTACTTTTTTACTTATTCGTTTGTTCGCATTCAATTCAAATTGCAGGATCGGGACATAGTGTTTATTTAGTGAATATGCGATTTCACCTGATATCGCGTTGAATAATTTACAATTACAACAAACGGCAAAGAGTGCATTTGAACAATTAATAAATCACATGAAATTAATATGCATCATTCCGAGCTCGTTCAGTAATAGGTGGAATTTTAAAAAAATGGCATCGACACCCACCTAAGGCTTTCTTTGTGTAATGAAATTAGAAGATGAATGTTGCATTCAGACGTAAATTTTAAAACTCGAATAATTATTATAATTACACCCTGTTGACAGAATGAAATATATACTTCAGTTTGTGATACAATGGATAGTAAAACAACAATGTGATATAAGCAAAGTCGCGAAAGCTGAAACACATTTAACATCTAACATGCAAAAGATTAATTATAAAATCTAGATGTTCTGTATATGTAAAGTGGATAGGTACGTGTTAACCATATTATTATTACTTATCTGTCTCTGGATTATTGCACGGAATCATTTATAGTTTATTTTACCTGTTTTATTAACGCATGTCGCACATTGATTGTGGTTTGTGCTTCAGCACTTGTAAATAATGTCGTGCAATACTCGACTCTCTCTCTGCTGAGAGGCGAGACGATCGCGAACCCTTGGTCTCGTCTCGTCTCGAGAGTCTCATTTGATATCATCTAATTGTAGGTATAAGAAAGAATACACAATTACGAAGTACTACAACATTATTGTGTACAAAAACGACTATAGTTCATGATGGTTTGGTTATAACTTATAAAAGCTTTATATAAAATAAACCTTAATATTTAGGGATAACTTAACTTTCTGTACACATTGAATCTGCGTAAAAATAGATTTGTAGCGGATAAAATCAAAAAGAAAAACGTTTTAAATCTTGTAAACATTTGGCAACTTCTTTGCAATTGTTAATTTTAGTAAATTCAACAGTTATATTAATGTCAAGTGTCAAGTTTTGAAAAAGAAGCAAAGCAGTTTCCGAAACGTCGAATAATAAGAAATAAATATCCAAAAAATGAATCCCAATTTCAATAATATATCTACTTGTACACAAATGTAATAGGTCAAAAAACACTTGATGTCTTAATTTCCGCAAACTTGAGGGCTTAACGTTTATTAAATGTACCCCAATTTATTATGAGTGTACTATTTATTGTACTCTCTATTATCCACTCGATGATAATAGCGTTAGTAAATAAGATGCAGTCTTATTTAACACCTGCGTTTTGGAAGTTAATATGTACAGTAAAACCTCGATATAACGGACTAATTGGGGGGAGAGGATGTCCGTTAAAGCCGAAAGTCCGTTATATAAAAATAAGTTTAAAATAAATCAAGAAACCTACGCTAAGCAAGTAAGTAAGCATTATTCTCCGCGTTATCAACCGGCCGTACTGAAAACGCTGAAATCGCAAGAAATGTAGGTCAATGTACAGTAAAAGGAAGGTAATCCATTTGAACTGAGGAATGAAACGCACGCTTAATTACATGACGTATTTTTATTTTTATTTTCTTGAAATAAATTTGTGTTTTTGTAGTAAAATTTGTTCTTTTATGTATAATATCAACAGGACGTTTTAAATTTTTTACCGGATTTTTTGTCCGTTATATGCGAAGTCCGTTAAATAGAGGTCCGTTATATCGAGGTTTTACTGTACTGATTTTTTCCCCTATTTCTTTGCTATTTTTCTTATTGTGTATATTTCATCTACACACGGGCGTCTTGTTCGAAAGCATGCGTTTTTTTCACTTAGCCTTTCGTCTATCGCAGTTTCAATCTGTTTAATGTTATTTTGCTAGCCGTACAGTACATAATACAGTTAGCTGTCTCGAGTTTTCGTATCCATTTTTTGCAATTATCCTTTATGACGACCAATTCTCTGGTATCATTTCCGTATGTCAGAATTTTGGTTCACCTCCAACATATTCACCTTCCTTTCTTCATGCTTGAACTATGGAGGTGTAAAATCTTTTTCCTTCGTCGCATTTCTTCTAAACCTTTGCCGGTGCTTGTAATTACCATGTTTTTATACTCCACGTCTAGTTCGTTCGTCGGTAACGTTCCTAATTCCCTTTTTACGCTGCCCTCGTAACGTAATTCTAGGTTTTTGGAAAAGATAAAGTTTATATCGTTGTACCTCTTCTTGTATGGTTTGGGAATACTTCTCTCTTTTGCTTTGAAAGAAAGGAATATAACCACTTAACCTCCAACTGCAAAGAAATTTTAATTTTCTATTAACAATTAGTAGAATACCAATTACATGATATATGCTATGTAGGATCCTTTTGTCCTAGATAAACGCGGCTAACTAAGGCCGTTGCCTTAGTTAGCCGCGTGCTTAGGAAGTGCTTTATTTTTTTTGTGGAAAATTTAGTATGTAATCTCTTTTCTTACAAAACAATAAACATATTTGTTGTGATATAAAGTGGCGTGAAGAGGTGTGTTCCATTGAACAACACTCTCTATGTGTAAATTAAAATATATACAATATTGATTAGTTTATCGTAATAATGATTGAATTTTGCTTGCTGGTTTATATTGATTCAAGCGGTGTTTTATGTTTAAGACGTTTGTTTTGTTGACTATTATCTAGTAAGTTTATTGCCAGCACATTTGGGTGTTCTTCTAGGCGTTTTATGTAGTTACTACTGTGATTCACAATCACTTCACTGATTTGTGGCACATTGTGGTCATTATAAATGTCGTTATTAGTAATAAACCACGGGGCGTCGACCACGTGCGTAGGAACTGCTTTATACTTTGCCATTACAACATACCAAGTTCAATGAAAAAATTTCGAATTCGTCCAATTAAGTAACAGGCGGTGGGTGGTGATTACTAGGGGCTTATGATTTAAATTCATTATAATTAATTTAGCAGGATACTTGCTTTCCATCAATGATTAGGTATAGTGTTTACTTATTTGTCAGATCAGGTGCTTCAGTGCTTCGTTACAACACATATTATAGGTAATTAGGCATTTTTTACAGTGAACCCATTAATTAGTATCTATTATTAGCAGTAGAGTAGATACAAGCTTGTAACAGTAAGCATTAACGTAAGAATCTTCTAAATAACATTAAATTGATTAGGTTCATTTTCTACACGGGGATATTTTTATGTATGATCCTTTTGGATCCATCAATCGGCCAATTTCTTATTTGTATATTAAGAAACGAGTATATAAATCACCACACCCTTCCAAATTTTAATACTAAAAGCAATCGCGAGTCCCGGAGACTTTGGTAGTCAAAGTAGTGACAATTTTGGAGCGGTTTTGATTAAACAGAAACCTGTCCGACATTAATCTTACCTTCAGTCTTCTTATATCCAATTTCTTATACAAAATTTTTATTGGAAATCGATTGTAGCATTTTCTGATAATCGAGTTCCATCAAATAACATAAAGTATAGACATACCTACCTACATATAATAATGCTAATTGTGTTTCTTGACAAATAAATTATAAGCGCATTTATCTTATTTTCAATTGCGATCAAATTTAAATGGCGAACCCTAGAATTATGGAGGAATAAATATTGATTAATAAAATATAAAGTTATAGGAAAACTAAAGACTGTTAATGAGAAGGAGATACGAATCACAAAATAATAAATAGCCTTGCATTTAAGAGTTACGTTCAAGTTATGTGGTTATTTTCATATGATAATCACTGAATCAAACTTTCTTATATTATCTGACAATTTTATTATAACGTAGTGATTTCGCAATTAATTTTGTTTACATTTGCGATTAATTATGAACAGTAAACCGTGAGTGGTGGTGGAATAAAAGATCTCTTTTATAAAATATTTTGCTGTGATGATTTACGTTACCATTATACACATTGATCATTTTCCGAGATGATTCAAGGTAAAAAATATTGTTGAAGCGGCATAAAAATAATGGAGAAAGTTTAAAGGTAAAGAAGACATAAATTTACTCACGCTCCGTACGTCATCTGAAGGATAAGAAAAATAGGTGTAAGTAATGTAGAAAATGTAGCACCGAATCCCATAAACATATCCGACAAGAACATCTGCCTTACTTATAAATTTTATTTACTTATTTCGCGAAGTGTAATATTTTATTCATATAAAATCCGGAAAGCTTACACGATTTTCCGAGGCGGTAAATGGCAATACGTTTAGCTTAATCTTGAAGGTGCCTACTTTAGCTAATATCATTTTCTCAAATGTAAATATTCAATTTCAGTTGGAAGATTAGCTTAGTTAAGATTGGTGATTGTGCAGAAAGAGATCTTAGTTACAACTACAATAGTAATGATATTCGTCGTGTGATACAATGAGTCCCTTGTGTTGGGATGAATTAGTCGCGGCGGTGGTAACACTGCGCGGAAACGCCCAGCTTAATTATTCTTCCCTGTGCCTTTGTAATCTTATGTATTTTATGCATTTCGCATTCCTCTTCCTGCATAATTAATTGTACTCGAGTAAATATATTTGCCTACGGAATACAAATGTTCTCATTAATACTATATCTCTTAATTATGAAAACAGTTGAAAATTAAGATGGTGCAGTTTTGCGTGCAGACCATATAACTTCACATGAGTAAAGACAACCACCCACTGCATTTTCATATTAATGCCATCGTAGGTTTCTGGCCGATTAAATTAAGCTTTAGCGGCGTTGTATTCTTGCATGTAATTGTCGACCCATTAACATATCGTAATGGTGAATTATCGACCCTAATTGGCATCAATCACGTTTAAAATCTAATTAAACGAGAAGGCTGTACATTAATTAGCTATTGATATAGTAACTTTGTTAATTGCGCGAATCCATTGACCAATTATGATTATGATTACCTCTTAATTAGAGTTTAATGCAACTCTTCATATTCGGTGCATTAATCAACAATGCACGCCAACATGTAAGGGATATTTTAAACTCCCCCTATATTTCTTGTCACAAGCCTGATTGAATATCCTTTACCATAGTACAATACTAATACAACCTGGTACAAGAACACAATTAATTCTATTATGTTAGAAGTTTCGGAAATGCGTATATGTTTACAAACTTGATTAATTAAATATGTACATTGTACATTGTATCATTGACTAAAGAGTTTATTGTATGTATCATCCTTGCCACCACAGAATGGATCATCTCTAATAATTTGCTAATTTTGTATTTCTCAAAAACGGATTGTAAGGTTTGAAGCGCATTCTGAGCAACCAATGTGCGTTATCGATTAGATGAACACGCGTGCTTGGGTTGTTTGATATGCTTATATTAGAATTTTAGAAGAAGGAGTAGATATTTCCACAATTGTGTTAAATTCGTTTAGTAGGAAATGCCCCAAGTATTATAAACTCAAAACCTAAATTCTATTGCATTCAAAGCCCGGATATCAAGTAGCCACATAAAACAGTATGAAATAATATCGCGCATATTTTCAAAATCTGTATCAAGAATCGTAATAATAAAGCTGTTCGTCTATCTGTCGGTCGCTCTGTCTGGATATCTGTTCATTTTATTCGTAAGTTCATTGGCTGACGTAAAAGATTCGTCATAAATTATACCACATATTCTGGGGTCAAAAATAGGTTGATTGAACCTCACCATTATGAGTACTATCAATCAACAGAGTGATCACCAATAAGGTTATTCAAAAAAGATTGTACGTGTTCGCAGAAGTATCACGAAAAATTCGTTTGTGCTGGAAACAATGTATAGAAAGTGGAAAATGTTAAGAGAGAATACTATGGGAACTAATTTTTATTAATTTATTATTATAATATATGATGAGTTTTACTTTTGGAACTCGCATTATAACGTTATTTAATTTATCAATGTGTGTTTCAGAAGGGAAGCGAAATTTGCGTGTAATACTATGCCAAAGTTAATTAATTAGTTCATTTGAACTTGCTTCCTACTGTTGCTTACAACAATAGTGAGAAAGATGCGTTAATAAAGTTGTTTGTGTAATAAGATACATATTATAACAAATCTCTTTCATTGTGCTTCAAATTAGTTTTAATAACAATACTAAAATTAAAAAGAAGAAGAGACCTAAAACTTTAATTTATTATATTTGGAAAGTGATTTTAATTTCGTTCGAAAAAATTTCATTCTCATTAGCAGAATGATACATCATTTTAGTTGCAATGTTTTAGAGGAAAAGTGAAATCTCCCGCTTAGAAATACCTAAGCTATATTTTCTGAAAATAAATTAAGTACCGATCTTTTCACATTCAAATAATTCCTACCGAAACATTTTATTGCTTTCTAGGAATTTGTAAAATAATGTAATAGGAAGATGGTCTGAGGAAAACATCGAATTTTCAATACTAATCTGTTCTAATAAACCAAGCAGCTCTCTTTTAATTGTGCAAGTATGGTGTGACAAATTCTTTGTCCGTGTATAGTTAGAGCAAAAGGTTCTTGAAATAGTACCTCTAGTATACACTGCAACTCCTATAAAATTTATAAATACTACAAAATGAAGTTCCATTTCAACCGTAAGAATTTTGGGATGTAATTTGAAGAATTTCGGGAACGCAAGGAGCAACATTTTACTTAACTTCATAAGTTAAAAAACTTTCTTGTCTGCGAGTATAAATCAATTGTATTAAACCAATTTGTACTGTCTGTTAAGTTTTAATCAAATTTTTCTTATAAACAAGGTATGTGCCACAAAGCCGTCAACGTAAATTAAATTTATTCGTACCAACAATACCCTCTTTCAAAGACCTCAACAAGTGCAGGATGCAATTCGAGTGGGTGGTGTGGTGTCGCTATAGAAACCAGCCCGGAATCGTTCTGGGAACGATCCTGGCCACTGCGAATTATCCTATATTTTTTATTGAATTTCTGTAGGTATGTTAATTTACGGTTTCGATACATCCGCTTGTGTACTGACGTAGGAACGGGAAATATAGTTTTTGTCTTTAAAGTTAGAGCCACACCTCGAGCTTTGTAATTAAATACATCAGAACTACTACTACCTTCCTTATCGGGGTTACTTTAGGTGATAATTTAATGTAATTTATTCCTGTCTAAACCGATTTTACTGATTAAAACTTGATAAACACTTTTTAAAGTTAACTTACAAGACGGAGGTAATGAACGAATTCCCCATTAAAGCATTTACTAGTAAGCCTACGGCTGATAATAATCATTTGTTATAATTTTACTAAAATAAATCACGCCACAATTGAACACGGTTGCCTTCCAGCGCAATTTATTCGAACTATGTACACGCATTAACTTGATTAAGTTATATTTTCTCAATAACAGTCACGTAATAATTGATATCTAAAATGCTCATGTAAATCCAATTATAAACAATTTACGTTGCGATTATAAATTTATATTTGCATAGGTTTTGGTTTTTGCATGTCGTTCAGTATTTGTAAAAAGATAATGAAAAGATATGGGCTGATTTATTATGGTTCTGTGGACGCAACACGCGACGTTACTGGCGTCGTCGCCTGCCAGTAACTGCTGAAATATTATAATCAAACAATGTTTATATTCGACACAATTTAATGTCTTCCTTATGTCTTTTGTTCGATATAAAAAAATCCAAACATTTTAGAAAAGCGCTTTAAGAAATAGTAAATTTAACTGACGAGATGAACAGCTGATAATTTAAGGCCAATCCTATAAATCTACAAAAACCCATTAATAATTCTCGTTTACGCCTTTTGTCTCTCAATTTGTTACCAATAAATAACGCGTTGTTTACAAAACTAGTTGAAATGTTAATTCGAAACACGCCAAAAAAATATTCTAGGCACCAAACACTTAATTTGCATAATAAAGAGATACGGGTTCATAACACGCCATTTTGTAAGTGGATTACAGTTGTGGTACAGTCAAAACCTTTGTGACTACACATTTTAGTTAAAAGACGTGTATTATAAAGTTTTTAAGTTAAAATTTAAAGTGAATTATTATAAAATATGTACCCCTGTGTGATAAAATTAATATGGAAAATCCTGTGAAAGCTTCACCGGAAAATAACAGATACATTTAATTAATATTCCGCATTATAACTCGAGCTTCGCAATTTTCCTCTTGGAAAATATGAACTGTTAATGACGCTCAATTAATTTAAAAAGTTCGAAGCCTTCAGGTATCTTTTGCTATAAATGGTGTGGTGTGAAAAAATTACATTCTTGAAATGTAATTAATTTTATCCGGAGACTTAACAATAAATTAAGTACGTGGGCTTTGCATTATTGAATTATTCTCTGCACTGTATATTTGATATAATATATAACTGTACCAATAAAATTAATGAAGCGCTGCAAGAAATTAACCTTAATCGCGTTGATAAATACCCAACTGTCAAACAATGTTTGCTAGTTTAATGCTGAAGGTCTCATCCACGCTGGTCTCGTTCCAAGTGTGAACATTGTGTCGTAACGGTGTCAGAGGTTTCCTTAAACTTCTGCATGATTATCAGATTATATGTATTCTGCGAAGAGCTGTACAGTTACCAACATTTCTCTTCACATTTTTGTGTTTATTGACTGTGCCATTATCGGATGCGATGAAGGTTCTGTACTAAAATGTGCAAAATTTAAAACTGTTTGAACAACCAAATACGTACCATTAAATACTGTGTAGTATCAATCAGTGGTGGCGTTCTATAAGAAAGATATCGAGGGTGGGAAGTTTTCTTTAATTACCTACATTGTGTTTTGTAATTTTATTTTAAATTTCTAAAACTTCTTTTATCAATTCCAATCTGCTCCTGTCCTTTACAGTCTTTTTCCACTCACTGCTCTCACTCTCCTAAGGTCTTGCTCAACCACGTTCAATTTACTTTTGGTGTCCCTCTTCCTCGTTAGTCGTTCCTCGTATCCTTTAACTTGCCTAATTATTCTCTTCTTACTGGCTCTATCCCATCCCACCCTTTAGTGTTTTATCACATTAAATAATGTTGGTTATTGGTACGGGTTATGCATTTCTTGATAGTTTCTCCTTTCCCATGTCTCTCGCAATCGTTTTTCTTCAAATATTCTTCCCAGCATTTTTCTTTCCCTTATGTCCAAGTGTTCTTCTATCATTTTTGTTACAGTCCATATTTCACAACTGAATATTACTATTGGCCTCCTCCCTTTTCGTACACTACCGCACCCAAACACTTGTAACTTTCCACCATTTTTATCCCTGCATCGCTTTTAGAATAAGTATATCTCTTCTTCCCCTAATTCAGTGTACTCTTATTACCGATTCAAACACCATATTGAAAAGAGTAGTTATGTAAGGTCAATTCTAACCCAGTTCAAGGTCATTACGTCAACTGGTGGCGACTTTCAAAACTAAATAGAGGTCATTCGTGTTCTGATCTTGGTTAAATTCAGTTACCCATTTAAACAGATAAACGGATCAGTTTACAGGAACAAGCCTGTTTAATGTTTAGCCGTTTAATGATCGACAGGTAAATGGGACTGTACAGTAAACCGTTTATCTGTTTAAACGGATAACATACCATAGATTATAACCCGAATGACCTCTATTTCTTTTTGAAAGTCACCACCAGGGGGCTTAGTAACCTTGATCTGGTTCTGGTTTAGAATCGGCCTTAGATAACTACTGAAAAGAACCGTACAGAGCGTGCTGCCGTGTCTTAAACCTATCGTAACTTCAAAACTCTCGATGTTTCCCCTTTAGGAGTCCTTTTAGTTTGCTGTTTACTTTGAATTCGCTTAAATCTATAACGGGTATCATATGTTCTATACTCATTTCTTAGGTATACATACATTGGTCTTCCTTTTCTAAAACCGCATTCAACTTCCATCTTCGTTCCCTGCAACATTTTTTAACCTGTACAGCAAATACCTTGTACACCACGTACTATACTATACCTTTGTATTTATTACATTTGTGTAGTCTCCCTTGTATTTGCACACAGATTACCGTTTTCCTCGGCGCTTTTATTATTTTTTAGCTTTTTTATCACAGACTTCTACCTTGTCTTATATCTCTTGTTCATCTTCATTTTTCTCATGCTGCTTAAGTTCCTCCATTTCTTCTCCATTCAGTTAACACATACTCTGTTCATCATCGGCAAAAAGGGTTCTCATCTGCAAGCTGCAAGCCCTTTCGAAACGTTAACTTCTTTATAAAATCTTCTATCTTTCCTTAACATTTCGTAAAGTGAAAAGATAATTAATTTCTACATTTTTACTTAATATTTTCAACTTAACCTCTTCACGAGCAAATAGTTTTGAAAAAAA
This sequence comes from Pyrocoelia pectoralis, assembly GCA_036250285.1. Taxonomy (NCBI): domain Eukaryota; kingdom Metazoa; phylum Arthropoda; class Insecta; order Coleoptera; family Lampyridae; genus Pyrocoelia; species Pyrocoelia pectoralis. Next base: position 1,245,525 of record CM070079.1, read on the forward strand.
TATTTTGGCCCGCTTTTTAATTTTTATTGAAATAAATATGTTGGAGTAAAATTTCCTACCGCCTTTCTAATCGACCATTTTCTGAGAACAATAAACAAGTAAAAAATACATAATTCGACAGAGGAATCATAACCAGTATCACAGTATCAAGTTTATCCGCACATCCTACTATAACTTCGTCTATTATATTGATGGTGGGGGTCAATTATCAACTTCTTCTGCAACAGGAACAGTAGTTCCTTGTTCCAATACTTCATTTGGATCATAGTCTGCTGTATCAGAAAACTATTTGATGGTACAGAGCGATTTATACATACGCTTCTACGTTTCTGCAATTGTTCTAAAGTTCTTATTTAAGGTCTCTTCATGTGTCAAGTGTCATCTGTGGTGTGTTCTGTCTGTGCTATTAGTCTTTTCTATAGAATTCTTGCATACAGTTTCGCTACGTTGCTGAGTATAGTTATTCTCCAAGGTCCCCTGATCTTCACCTGTTACCATTTGGACATTTTTATCTGATGTTCTTCATTGTTTCTTTCCCTTGCTTTTAATATTTCTAATCGTTCCGAGGAACAGTTTTTGATTTTCTTATTTTGCCACTTTCTCTCTCTCTTGCTTTAATTTATTGTTACCGCTCTTGCTAGTTTGTATTCCTCAGTTCCTTTACGTGGTGTGTCCACCAGTGAGTTCTTTTTAATCTCTTCGTTTGTTATTTTTATCTGCAACTCTTAAACTTGATACTTTAAATCCATCACCTCCTTTGGTCCTTCTAGACTCTAGAGGCATGTTTCTTTGTAGAGTCTTACCTAGGTGTAGTTACAGATTCTGTGTAACTTGTGAGTCCCTTAGTACTATTGGTTAGAGATAACTAATATGCAAGAATTACAGAAAAGTGCAATGGGTAATTCAGTATGAAGGGGTAAAGCGGACAGGTTTGTTGGAACCGAAAGTGCATAGATTATAGAAAAATAATTACATCAGTAGAGCTTTCATAGGTTAAATTAATTCAATTGCCCTCTTTTTCCCTTTTGGGAATTTTCATTTATTTCATAGCCTTGGCGAAAAGCAAGTTCTTTTTTTAGAACATTTGAAGTATGTAATTAAAACCAACGAGCTTTGATGGGAGTACATCTTTTACAATTTTACCTTCGGCTTCTTGGATACACTCAGAGAAAAAGCAATGGTTAAATTAACCAGATTTAATAGTTATTCAACAATTTGATTAAATTTAGTATATTTAAACAAAACCTGGTTTATTTTAACCAATTTGCAATTGTAAATTCAATCGACTCGAAAGTGTTAAGCATAAAATGTTAAATTGACAATGACAATGAGGTTCCTTTACTATGAAATTTAGCAATTGAACATTTTATTATTTCTTTTAACTGATGTTCGTTGTGTTTTAACACTTAAATTGTAGTTTACCAAAACACTTCAGTAATAACAACCCACAATTATTAGTTAAACAATGAGATTATCGGTGTTGTGACATTTTATCTTGGTAGTTTTTACAGTTTTTAAGAAGTTCCAAAAGCATAGTTAAATTGAACAAAATATAAGGTATAATAACATTTTAATGGTTCTTTTACTAGAAATTCTTGGTAATATTTATTCTGACTCTGTTCCTTTTAACTATTAAAATAGTAGCTTATCAGAAAGCCTGGTAAACTTAACTGATAAATCCGTTTAATGTTACCTTTGCTTTTCTGCAATTCATCAAAAAGCAAACGTTGGCGACAGTCTTCAATCATGATACAATTTATTCATTTATATCATGGTCTTCAATGAAGTTTTGTGTGGTTAAAAAGTGTACAGATCCGAACAGTTGTTCTCTTGAGCGGCTTGACCCTATAAGTAATAGAACTAGCTTATGGCTCAATCATAATTTAAATTCGACTTCCACTTCTTCATCAGCTAGTATTAGCACCTATTTGTCCACAGACGGCGCAGACGAGACAGGGATCAGCTCTTTTGTATGTTTCAATCATATATTTTAAAAACGTTTAATGCAATATTTTTTATCACAGGATTTGATTAAGGTTATCAAAGATTTCAATACGGGAGGATACGTTTTTGCGACTTTCAATGCTACAAACAAGTTAAACGATGCAGCTAGAAAAATTATATGTATTTGATGCTGTTGTAACTTGGCATATAGAGCATAAAAAGAAGATTAGAAGAGATACGTTTGAAAACGTATCTATAGAAATTGAAAAACATTTTCGCGACGATAGGGTAGGTACCTACTAAAATTAATTTTAAAAAATTTAGTAATACTCAAAATTAAATTCTATTTTCAGTTTATTTACTATAAAAAAAGAGGACCAAAACAGAATCCCTCAGGTCGTTTATACAAGTATTACAATTACACTAAACGATTAAAAAAAAGTGGTTTATTAGGGGAGATCAATAATAATAAAGACGCTGATACTACAGTTTTGATAAATGAAGACTTGGAAGAAGTTGCTGATGAAGGTAAGTTCTGTTTTAATGTGTATAATTGCATCTCTATAAGGACTTATTTTTTTTATATAAAAGAAACCGAAAATGTGAAATCATGGTTACAAATTAACAGCTCTCCATGGTCCGATGTCCAATTAAATTGGAGAAAAACTTTTAAAAAGCGTCGGAATGAGATATTAACAAATTTCTGTATAACTAATTGGCCTTAGTTAAAATATTCAGAAGGATTTAATTTGGTAAGTTTTAAACGTATTTATAGCAACGACTAAACACTTTACAGGTATAATCCTTTCTAGATTGATATAGATTTTAATATAATTTTTAATGAAAAATCTTACGGACTAATTAGACGGTGGCCGACTGTAAAAAGTAAACTTATTGAAATATTAAATAAGAAAGTGAAGGATAAACAAAATTTAATTCTACTAAAATGTCTTAACTCAGTTGAAGAAAAAGTTTATTTTGTATGTTTAAAATACAAACTAGCAAATTTTTGTAACCATTTTCAAGCCTATCAAGTACTGGAAAGTACTGACAATTTATTTTTTGTATTCTCACTTTCGTATTTTGATTATTATTCCCCAATTCATACCTATATTTCGCCTAATGGCAATACATATCTTCGACCTAAGTATTTCTAAAAATACTTTGGTCTAGGTTACCTTTAGTCTAGGTTACAATTAGAGGTACCTACCTACTTAGTTTTACCATAGGTTTTAAGATTTTTATTATTTTATTTTTATTATAAGGTTTTTAATGTATAATGTATAGGTATGTATGTAGTTTATATACAGGGTGATTCATTAAGAATGTCCAATCTCTGAACTGTAGATTCCAGACCTCGAAATATGATGATTCTGCCCAACATGCCTTATACAAATATTGATAGTTTCCGAGATACCGGGTGTTTAAAGTTTAAATATGAATTTTGATTTTCGCAATAACTTTCTATTTTTTCACAATTTCTTTTTGAAAATTGGCAGTTTTACCTTTTTTTGCATGAGGATTGCCAATTTGGACTCTAATTTAGCATTGCTAATAGAGGGCGCTAGTTATACTTGGTTGTGTTTAGTAAATCTAAGCAAAAATTTTTTTCGGCTGAACTATTAGCAAACTAATAATAAAATATGGAAAAGCGTTAGATTCTACAAAAAAAGTTACTCTTGTTTGATTCGTGTAACTCGATCAGTTATCGAGTTATTTGCTTCTAAACAGTTCAATAAATTTTAATTAAAAAAAAAAATTTATTCTCTAAATGTGTAACAACAATAAACTATTATTTATGATCCGTTTTCGCAAAGATCTCTTCATATCAAATAACCCTTGTCTATTATTTTTAATCACATTAATTAATTGTTATTGCGAAAATCAAAATTCATATTTAAACTTTAAACACCCGGTATCTCGGAAACTAGCAATATTTGTATAAGGCATGTTGGGCAGAATCATCATATTTTGAGGTCTGGAATCTACAATTCAGAGATTGGACATTCTTAATGAATCACCCTGTATACAATAATAATTGTTTATTACCTATAAAAATATGTTTTTAATAAATTATAAGTTCAAACTTAAATAACTTTTATTATTTTTACAACAATATGGTATGAAAGTAAGTTAACAATAAAAATTGTTTAAATAACTATCAAGTATAGGTAAGTCGCCAATTAATATGGTTAAATAGCAGCTATAGTGTTTAAACAACTATTATCTTGGTTCGGCAACTAGCAAGAACTATTTTAATAATTAAGTAACATTTTTATTTGTTAGACAACGGAAGAATTAGTTGAGAGACTATAAATTTGTTAATGTACCACTTGGTTTGTTTAATGTAACAAACTTTGGTTAAATAAACAATTCAAACCGTGAATCTACTATTTTCTTGGTAAATTCTATCAATTCTCCATGTTATTTGACATTAGTAATATTAACTATTATTTTACAGTTGATAATACCATATTCATTGATTGGCGCATTTTCATATACTCTTTTTGATTAATTTTACCAAGTTTTTTCTTTGAGTGTAAGTACATTATAAATTTGTGCGTGATATAATCCATGAACGATCGGACACAGATTATAACTTTTATTTAGAATAAATACGACATGATGCGTCAGAATTAAAAGACTGTGAACTGTAATTAAACAACGTCCTTTAGGGAAATAAAGTGAACATTTGTAAAAGTTTCGATTAAACTTTTCTATTTTTGACTCAATTCTATTAGGGGATATGGATTCATTTAAATTCGGGGCCATTTTGCACGTTATCTTTCATTAAAAATATGATCACGTTTTCATTAACTTCCTTAACGGTAACTCATCAAAAAATCCTTCATTTTCAGTGAAAACACTTACGAGCTGAGGGATCACGTTTTTGGTATTTGTAGGTAGTTTATATTCTTTACTGACCACAAGAAAGATTCTAAAAGTTGTTTCCGTAAGTAAATAGTTTCTATGCTCATTTCCGATTCAAACATTTCCGAACGTTTTTCTAAAAAGAATTCGATCGCACACAATATAAAAGGTGCGAGTTTCGTCTTGAACCAATTTCGAATCGCTCCATTTATCCAATTTATTTAAAACGAGTATTCTCCTTTTTATTCCATTTTCTTAATATACATATAACTGTATTTTGTGCTTCCGGATACAAAAAACTCTTGTCAGGAAAAATAAATCCGCGCGTGTTTCCTATTTTCAGACATATACGAGCAGATTTCGGCAATTCTTACAGGAGTTACGCGCGGTTTATCATACTGTAGAAGAAAGACCATTCGAAGGCCAAAATTACAGCGGTGCATAAATTGCGAATGTACGTTAAGAAATTCGACACTGCAGCTTTGTTCCGTTTCCATTTTAATGCGGAAGTAGGCGGGTGTCCGACCTTTTTGTTAACGCAATCTATCCAAAATAACCTGCTATTTAATATCTAAAGTGACCCTTTCCCCATACAAATCGTCTTACAGCTGCATCCCACTTTGTATGTTCATTATACAGTTAAGTAATAGCGGAATTTTGATATAGATTAGAACCGAAATTAATTATCGGTGTATCCGCAGCGGTCTGCAGCTAGTTAGAATAATTTAAATTCGAATACCAAAATGTACTAAACGCAGAACTAATACCAAACTCGTATTAGTATTCAACTAACGGCGACAATGGCAAACCTAAAATTTATTTAGATAATGAATTTATCTAGTGCCGAGCTCGTGTAGTGAGTGATAATACAATTTCGGAAGTTTCTCATGAAATGAATCTAAACTGATTCGAAATGTGTCGAAAAAATAAAAGCAATTAATTGAGGCTGTTCAAGCGAAAAATTGAAAAGAAGATTTATAACCTCGCCTGCTCTTAGTCCATAAACTTTGTATTAATTGTCTTGCTATGTCCCTGAAATTACATTTTGCAGGTGCCACAGGTAAATTAATTGTATAGGGTTAGTGATTGATCAATGTTTCGATTAAATATGATTAAATGAAATACATTCTCTTAACTCTAACGTCTTACGAAAAAGTTTGCTTCTTTTTTAATTTCTTGTTCTGTCACCAGCCTCATCATTATTTATTCAATTAATTTATGCATATTTTCTACCACTTCAATTGGGGTAATAAAAATTATAGCGAAAAGCGTGATTTTATATATACAAATTTTACTTCTACTACTTCTATTACTACTGCACCCCAAATATCTCACTTTGGACTTTGAGCTTGAAACGTGAAATATGTAAGTGAATTTCAATTTGTCAATGTGAAGCCGATGGCTGGCAATTCCACGCTCAAGACTGAATATTTGCATCTCGCGATTTAAAATAACGCTTATAACTTCAAAATTCGCAATCTAAAACCTGAAACTAACCGATTACAACTTGAAACAAATACACTCGAGCTTTATGTTAGAAATTATAAATACTAGTGAACAACTTGAAACTGGTAGCATGAAAACTTGGAGCACAATAATTAAAATTTGAAACATAATATTTCAACACTCTATACTCAGAAGAGAAATCAAACGCGGTGAACTTATGATTATTCCGCAATTTGCTAGCGAACTTAATAAGGTTTAAACCGTGAATTTGGAATTGGCAACTGAAACTTTATAATTTAGAAGTATCTGTGAAACTGTGGAGTATGTTACGTAACTTAATATTACAGTTCTAAATTCTGAAACTAATTTGAAAATTGGGAGATTTGAAATACAACACCGAGATCTTATAATCAGACATTTGGACCACCATACCTGTGCAAAAATTGAGATTTAAAGCTTCAAATTAAAAATCGAAGATTTGAAACTTAAGAACACATCATCCTAAAATTACAAAACTCCAAATCTAAAACTTAAATATCTATTTCGTTGCTTGTAAGTAAAACTAGGACATATTTTCAGAAATTAATGCCTAAAAAATTAGGTGTAAAACTGCATGTGAAAGGAGGAAATCTGAAACGTTGGTTTTAAATTTTCAAACTCACAATTTGAAGCTTAACAATTAAAAAGCGAGTTTAAAATTACCACTCGAAGCTGATAGTATGAAATTTCCATCTTGAAATAGACAATTCTAGAGATCCAAACATTCAATTGAGTGCCTATAGCTTGACTTTTGAAGTTAAGTTTATTTCTTTTTTAATTTCTTGTTTTGCACCAGTCTTATTATTTATTAAATTAATTTATCCTCACTTTCTTCCACTTCAATTTTGGTTATTGGTTATTCCGCGGGTTGCTAGCTAAGTTACAACTATAATCAATGATAAGATTTAATATATGAATTTGGAATTCGCAACTGAAATTTGAAATTTAGAGGTAGATGTGAAACTGTGGATTATGTTACGTAACGTAATAGTGCAGTTTTAAACTAAACAGTCGGAAACTAAAGCTAAAAATTAAAAATTTGGAGATTTGAGATACAAAACCGAGATGTTATAATTAGAAATTTGGACCACGATATGCGAAAATTGAGATTTAAAGCTTAAAGTGAAAATCGAAGATTCCTGAAAACTACAAGGCGCGAAATTTAATACTTAAGTATTTACTTGGTTGCTTATTATAAGTTAAACTAGGACATATTTTCAGATTTTAATGCCTAAAAAATGAAGTGTAAAACTGAATGTAAAAGGAGGAATACTGAAACTCTAGTTTTAAATTTCACAAGTTTTAAACAGTAACTTTTAGGTTAAAATTTGCCAAGTAAAAAGTTAGCACTAGATTCGCGCATAAATTTCAGAATGAAAATTGAACCTTTAAATGAAAATTTGACATTGGAAGTGTGAAACTTGCCATGATTTTCTGAATATTTGAAACATAAAACGAAATAAACACAAATTATTGAACGTTCAGTTGGGAAACATCAGATTCGAATAAAGGATATAGTAACTTGTGGCAAACAATTTCTATCTTAGAACTAATAACATGAAACTCAAAATTTGCATCTAGGTATTTGAAATTACATTTATAACTTTAATGTAAACATTGAAACATCGGATCCGTGCTGAACACTCGCACTTTATTAATGGTAATAAATAGCTTGAACTCAAGACTGAAAGTATGAAACTGAACAGTTGAATTTCAAAACCTTACCTTAGGGAAGAATAAAGAATACAGTTCAAAGCTCTACATATAAATTAGAAAGAAATCTGATGAGAACTTCTAGTTCTTCCACAATGGAACGTTTCGGATTCGTTTACGAACGAATGAAAATTATCAATTCAGTGGTCATTTGAAAATTGTAATATTTCTCGTTACGCACCTTTATTTCATGGCCTGTAAGTATTTTGAAAATCCATTCGCTTAGTGGGCGGTTTCATATTTTAGTCGAGGACTATGTTTTCTTTCGGCCTCTTCTGTCAACTACAAAATTATATAAGGAATGGATAGAAAGGAAATATGCCTAAGATGCCGAGGGAGATGATACTATCGAATAATTCGCCTTGCGCACATTCATATAACGATTATCACTCAGGAAACCAGCGAATTGTTAAGTTTTGAAGTTGTTGCACTTTCAAAGTCATACGAACTAACGTAAGGTTAAAAATTTGAGAAATTGAATGTGCCTTGCTTTCGTTGAGTACAGTATGGAAGTCTCCAAGAGCCCCTGTTCTTTGCAATTTTTCAACAAATCACGCTATATAAATTTCCTTGTTGACATATTATTTCAGTAGTAAAAAGATTAAGCACGTTCGATTAAATTTAAAATTAATAAAAACGCGATTTTTAAACCGTTTCAATTTTCGATGTAACGCCTATAAAATGATGTTTGCTTCCTCTTCCTTCCTTAACATTAATAAGGAAGCCAACCCAAATTTCCGTGAAAGGGAAAAAGTGTTTTCAAATTCACTTGTATAGGTATATGATAAAGAAAATACAGTTTAAAGGGATCGCCTAAACAAATTGCTTTTTCTCCTTCATAAATTTATTTTATGACTGTTTTATAAATAAATCTGTGAAATAAATAGTTCTATCTAACACTACTGACAATTTAAGGCGGTTATATAAATCAAAAACGTTACTAGTTTGGTACTTAAAATATGTTGTATATATCAATATTATATATAAACAGTGGAATCGTAAATAGAATTTTCAGTACCGTAATATAGCTATAAATATTTCCGGTAGAGATATTTATGTATAAAATACAAGTAGTTCTGATTTTATGGGGAATGACTAGAATTTATTACTCCTACATTCGTTTCTGGAACTGCAAACGGAAGGTTTTATACGAAAACGTGTTGTAACTGAAAATATTGAATATTTTTTTGTCAATAACAAGTGAAATAGTTATTTGTACAAGTAGAGAAGAAAGTTATGCTTTTTTCAATTCGAACTCATACTGCTTTGGAAAATCTCTTGAGTAAGTGAGATGCCGTTCCTTTATCCTTTATCATGTCAGTAGAACTTCGCCGATAGTAACCTTCTAACTTGAAAACAATGTTTTAATCTTCGAATGGGAAGAAGTGAATTGCAATACTCGTTACACTTGCACACGTCAACTACTACACTTATTATACCACTATATTTAGGTACTGGAATTTTACCTGACCTGTGGAAATTCCACATCCAGCACGCCTTTAACATTAATATGGGATAGGCATTACCATAATTATTATATTTTAGTGGTAATGCCGAGGAAGAAACAGTAGCTTACCCGCGCAATTAAGAAACAATTGAGGAAACTTTTTGGAATTTGTTTAGAGACAAAGGCATTTAAAAATTATTTATACACTGTGTTAATGTATCGGAATGGAATGGGAAGTAACCATTAAAGATTTTAGAACGATATTTCTTAGATCGGTTTCTACAACCATCATCAAGATGTTGATGAATAAGTTACGGCCTACACATCACTAAACAGTTTTTCGGGACATCTGCATCATGGCTTATCCTTACTATACCTATATGCATAGAATAAAAATATAATAAGTATAATCAATAGCGATGTGCATATATTATACGTAAATGTTTTTTCTCAGTGCTATACACTACTTGACACCAGAAAATTAGTTTTATTAAATTTTGTCTTAATCTAATCAAACAGATTGCCCAGTTGCCCAAAAAATGTTATGTAGGTTGTATAGGTCCGCGAAAATCTTTAACGTACTCGAGATTGTTCTGTCTCGGCCACAAGTGGCCTCGGCGACAATTTTTCTCATCGTATACGTTAAAGTGTGTTTTCGCGGCCTTGACATACAAATAACTATTCTCTGTGCACTTAAAGTTTAGATGGAATTTTACGGAATAGCGGCTTTTAATTATATTTTTCGGCATGCGCGTGTCTGTAGCTTATCTACTCGCTTCTTCTTCTTCTCACGCGCTACCCACATAAGACACCCTGATGAACGAACAAAAAAGGGGCGGAAAACTAGAAAACCAATTTCTGTACCATGCAGCACATTTATTGTAATTGTGGATTCAACACCTTTAGAAGGCAAAAAATTCAAAATAGCAGCACATTAAGATATAAAGAAAGAACAAAAAGTCTCCCTTCAATTTAAATTATACAACGCATCAAGCGAAGCTGCCTGGACTGAACATTAAGCAATTTGACATCTCCATAGCCGGAGCAGTTGTGGCAGTTGAGCATAATACAGCAAACTCCAAAAACAGCAACAATAATTTTATAAACCGTACGCGCTTCAACAGCAAAGTTGTCATCATCAACGAACAACTACTCCGCAGTGTTGATTCAATGAATAATCATCTCTTGCCTCTTGGGTTCATTATATTCACATGAAAATCGAAATTTACTTTCATTAAAAAATTGCTACACCAATAACATTAATTCTCACATTTCAACTAGTCCTATTCATGAATTGATCATATTCATAACCATTGAATGTAGGAGTGCTTGTTCAGTTTACACTTTTACATACCTTGAACGATAACTAAACAGAAATTGTTAAAATTGTGAAAAGCAGTTATAGGTAAGAGGTAATAATTATAAAATTTAGTCACGTTGATCCTCGACATTGTATTCATTTATAGGTAACCTACGAACTGTTCTTTTCAAAAGCAAAAAGTATATTTGAACTAATTCTTATCTAGTGTAGGTAACTTTTTGCTAGATAAATTGTATCCAAATTGGTCCTTATCTTTACAGCCCCTACATTTATATTAAAATGTACCGTATCAGCCCGGTTTTATTTAAATGCGAATTACGCTTGGTCCGAATTGGTCTATGCCCGAACTAACATACTTGCTTTATGCGGCAATTAAATGATACATAATAAAATCTCTTGAAATCTACATAAAATGCCAGTGGGTGAAACTACCGACCACGACTCTATAAATTAATTTATCTTTTATACATATACATAGTTATGTAAGTTGATTGATTTTCTAAAAAAATACGATTTTTTAGTAAAAACTAAACCCTACATGACAGGGAAAATATTTCGAACCGAAACCTTGCCAAAGTGTAGCTCATCTGGTAATGGAAATTGTATTTCCTAAGGGTTGGGTCGGGGCGAAAATGTAATTTTCTTACGAAGCTTTAAAGATTTTATGCCGACTTGATTTCAAGAACGTTTCTCATAATATTTTTAACTTCATCGAGTTCATGCCGGTTGTGTATTTAAATCTGTTTAATTTGATATTTATCTAATTTAAAATATTTTGTTTGTTTAAAATTATAAATTGTTTACATTCGTTGCTTTGTTTACGCTTCATATTTATTTAATTTACGTCCAATTATTTATTTAAGTGAATTTTAAAATTGCACGATGTAAACATTTTACGTTTATGGGGAGCCAAGTCACTTCTGTAGTAGCAAAGTGCGATTATGACACGAAACGAAATTGTCTTTTTTGCATTAAAGAATAAAAAATTTTTAAATGTTTACGTTTTCGATTAAAAGTAAACTTTTCTAAAAACTTTATTTATTATCGTGAAAACCAAACTACTTCTACTAATTGGTGCCAGAAATACCGACGAAGGTAAAGATTATGACTGTGATTAATTTGTTTCACTTTGTTTCACAACGAGACACAAATTTAGCCCAGTCAATGAAGGTTTTTTGTCGCAACAAATTAGGGGAAAGCTGAATTTTTTATATGTGATACACCGTTATGAGACATGTATTTTCTCAAAAGTCCCCGCCTCTCCCCCTTGTGCTTCTCCCCCAATCACCCCTAACAGCTTACAAATGCATAGTTTCACTAGATTGCTTACAAGTTCTTTAATATTCGTCGTAGAGAGTTAATTTTTTTTTTATTTTGTTCCTTAATACCCATAAAAAGTATCTTATTATTATAAACATTTCGTTAAAGTTGATATTAAGGGACCTATAAAACAACAAACACAAAAAAAAACGGTTTCTCGAAGCACGGGAATTTACTTTATTACCTATATTTTGGTTGTTAATTAAAATACACAAAAATGGTTCAAATAAAACTTTTAGTGTGTATCTTTAGCTTCAAGTTGATCTGGTTCATTGCTTGTTTAAGTTTATCGCTTGCGCTTGGGACGTCGTCATAGACAGCGCTTGCACTCCGCTTCAGTGGTCCGACGTATACGCTTAGCCCAGTAAAATGGGAAAATTTGGATGAAATTAATGGTTACAGCTTTGCAAATTTGGGAACAGGCTTGTTTTGTGATCCCTTTGAAGTGTTCAAAAGTCCCCATCCGTACCCCCCCTCCGAGAGAAATGGGGGGCGAAAAAGTGTCAAAAAAATAGGATTTCGTAAATAACTGAAAAAGTATCATTTTTATCAAAAACAAAAACGTTAAGAAAGTTGTAGCTCACAAAATTCGGCACATTTTCGTGTTTTATTTTTGTCTCTACGACTAATAGGAGCCGAGATAGATTTTTTTTAAATGTCGACTGTTTTGCGGCGAAACGGTAACACGTGCGCGCATCGCGCGTATTTCGCTTATATCTCGAGAATGGCCATGCGTATCGCAACATGTTTCAAATAAAAGTTGTAGAGAATTTAATTGCAAATAATTTTCTTTTTTAAACATTTCCGTACGATTAATATTGACAGAGATATAATCATTTAAACCTTTTCTAAGACACAATCGCTGCTCGTTTTGCATAATAAAGTCGAAAACTATTGATTCTACGTACTTAGTGCATATAATGAAAGTTGTAGAGAATTAAATGTTGAATCTATATGTATACACGAAATATCATTTTGGTAATCTTTATAAGGCGATGGAGGAAGAAATAATGAAAAATTCTCATATTTAAGCGTTTCTTTGCAAATATTTTTTGACTACTTGTAGACAGTAAAATGTATAGTTTTTTAAAGATAATTAAGATAATTAACGTACCTGTAAAATGAGTGTCGGCAGAAGTTCGTACGACAAATAGTTCGCTAGTTACAGCTATTTGTTGAAGGTATACTCAAAAATTGACATTTTATTAAGAATCCCGATTTTCGCTAAAAATGGCCGTTAAATTTTTGTTAAAAATTGGTTTTATCCTATTTTCAGTACTTTATATGTATATATAGGTACTTACAAAGGTAATACAATACAATAAATCGTTCGCAAGGTGCACTTTATTGTAAAAATATATCTTTAAAAACTATAGATATATTTTCACAGAATTTAACTAAAATGTATACGTATTTGTATTCAGCTTTTCTTAAATATCTTCGTTTCCATTTATTTTACGACAAACTTTTGTATAAACTAATTGAAAGCTTACAAAATTTCCTATAAAAACACTTTGTCGCGTATGTTTTTCTGTAAACAGCGACGAGAAACTGACGATTGAAGATGTAGGTAACGTTTAATTTTTACAGAAATTGTAGCTACTTTTGAGACGAAGAAAAAGTAGTATACAAAATGTGATCCTATGATGAATTTACTCACAAATGATCAGAGAATAACTTCTGATACTTGGAAAAGTCAAAACAATTTTTTACACTTTACTGTTTACAGTCTACAAGTAGTCAAAACATAGTTATTTGCAAAGAAACGCTTGAAAATGAGAATTTTTCATTATTTCTTCCTCCATCGCCTTATAAAGATTACCAAAATGATATTTCGTGTATACATATAGATTCAACATTTAATTCTCTACAACTTTCATTATATGCACTAAGTACGTAGAATCAATAGTTTTCGACTTTATTATGCAAAACGAGCAGCGATTGTGTCTTAGAAAAGGTTTAAATGATTATATCTCTGTCAATATTAATCGTACGGAAATGTTTAAAAAAGAAAATTATTTGCAATTAAATTCTCTACAACTTTTATTTGAAACATGTTGCGATACGCATGGCCATTCTCGAGATATAAGCGAAATACGCGCGATGCGCGCACGTGTTACCGTTTCGCCGCAAAACAGTCGACATTTAAAAAAAATCTATCTCGGCTCCTATTAGTCGTAGAGACAAAAATAAAACACGAAAATGTGCCGAATTTTGTGAGCTACAACTTTCTTAACGTTTTTGTTTTTGATAAAAATGATACTTTTTCAGTTATTTACGAAATCCTATTTTTTTGACACTTTTTCGCCCCCCATTTCTCTCGGAGGGGGGGTACGGATGGGGACTTTTGAACACTTCAAAGGGATCACAAAACAAGCCTGTTCCCAAATTTGCAAAGCTGTAACCATTAATTTCATCCAAATTTTCCCATTTTACTGGGCTAAGCGTATACGTCGGACCACTGAAGCGGAGTGCAAGCGCTGTCTATGACGACGTCCCAAGCGCAAGCGATAAACTTAAACAAGCAATGAACCAGATCAACTTGAAGCTAAAGATACACACTAAAAGTTTTATTTGAACCATTTTTGTGTATTTTAATTAACAACCAAAATATAGGTAATAAAGTAAATTCCCGTGCTTCGAGAAACCGTTTTTTTTTTTTTTTTTTTTATTTATTTATTTATTTATTTATTCATCCATCAGTAATTACAATAGCATAAGTCATAAGTCATAAAGGGGCCTGAAGGCAGTATAACTGATCTATGTTCAGGCCCAAGTGAAAATAAAAGTGGCTAATTTGGCAACTGGGTAATAGTTATGATATAAGTTAGTGATTAGCGAGACGAGTCATGAGCTAGCAATTCTGATTTTAATGTGCATCTAAAGCTCTGAACAGAGTGGCATTTTAATTTAGACGGCAGTGAATTATATAATTGAAATATATGATATGTATATGATCTTCGAAACAGGCTAGTGCGATAGGGCGGTGGTGATATTAACCCTCTAAATCTAACATTAATGTTGTGCACATCACTGCGATATCTTATTTTGTTATGTAGGTACGGCGGTGTCCCCGTGGAGATTATGGAATGGTACATCACGGCTGCATGTAGCTTCCTTCTGCATGCCATGTCCAACCAATTAGCTTGTTTCAACTTGTATGAGATTTTATCGTATTTTTTAATTCCATAGACAAATCGTAAGCATGATTTCTGAACCCTTTGAATGCGAGCACTTTGAACTTGATTAATACACGGGCCGTACACGACATCACAAAAGTTAAAGTGACTTAATACCAATGCATCTGTCAGTTTCAACTTAAGTGTCTCTGAAAGTATATTACGATGAGGGTATAACAGCTTTAGATTATAGTATGCTTTTTGTGTACATTTTGATATGTGTTTTGTAAATGCCAAGTTGTGATCAAGCCACAACCCAAGATTTAATGTTTCCTGTAGGTAGGTTTTTTTGTGTTTGTTGTTTTATAGGTCCCTTAATATCAACTTTAACGAAATGTTTATAATAATAAGATACTTTTTATGGGTATTAAGGAACAAAATAAAAAAAAAATTAACTCTCTACGACGAATATTAAAGAACTTGTAAGCAATCTAGTGAAACTATGCATTTGTAAGCTGTTAGGGGTGATTGGGGGAGAAGCACAAGGGGGAGAGGCGGGGACTTTTGAGAAAATACATGTCTCATAACGGTGTATCACATATAAAAAATTCAGCTTTCCCCTAATTTGTTGCGACAAATGACACTTTTCGGCCTTTATTGACTGGACTAATTCTAATTTGCAGTACAGAATCAACTTGCAGCGCCAAGACACTCAAAATGATTAGAGTTCAGACTACGTGTCAAAAAAAAGGGACGTTACAGTTGCAGCCTACTAAAGTAAGATGCTATCATTTAGGTACCTTTATAATGTGAATAATCCAGAAACGAATGTGTAAAGAAGAAAGCTTATGGAAGTTGTTGCAGATTGACACATTTTGCTGTGCTCTTGGTAGGAACGATTCAGTTTTCAGTCCCATCTTGACCTCTGTATATGGCTCGTCTATTACTTTAAAAACCTTGCTTCTCATTCTAATTCATTATGTTAGAGCGGGGTATTTCTGTTTTGATTCAGACCAGAGTACAGTTAGCCTTGGTGTGAATCTACTTCCTCCATAGTCTCTATTCAGATTCATATTCCTATACGCTCCTTTAAAGATTCACTGTTCAACAATTGACTCAATCAATGTATTCTCAAAACACGCTTCCTCCCAACTCCGCCGAAGCTTTCTTTCATTTATAAATCCTGTAGTATTTTTGTTTTAAAATAGTATAATATAATAATAATAATAATAATAAAAATAATTCATTTAATTTAATGAACATAATATGTATATAGTATTTAGTATGTTCACTTTTTAACAGCAACTTCAAATTTATATTGTATAGATATATGTATTAATAGGACTAATCGTTACTTGATTTTGATCCGTGCGATTAGTTAACCAGGCTTGGCCTGAGTATCGATAATAATCGAAATAATAATAATAATAATAGTAGGACTTTATTGCAGAATATAGGTGATAAACAAAGGCAATGGGAAAACAAACGAAAAAAAAAACAATATACATATATCAACACATTCGCAAAAGGCGAAGTTCAGTTCCAAATTGAACTGTTTATCGTCCAATCCCCTTTTCCCTTTTTAAGTAACACTGTCTTTTGTTATTTTGATTGATTGGTATATCTGGTTGTGGCTGTAATGACCTGACAATTCTTATATCCCTTCTTCTTTGAGAAGGGAAAAAATTCTTTTTCTTTATCATTAAGTTCTTCTTCTGTAGGTTAGCTAGGTAAAGGTGAAAGTTGCGATCGGCCATTATTGTTTGGGGTTAACTTCTGTTTTTTTTTACTCCCTCACAGACGCTTTGCCGCCTTACGAGGAGTTTTCTGGTAGAGTTGAAAGACGATGATAGAACTATTTGATTTAGTTGTCCCATCGTGGATTTCTTCATTCCGTTCTGGTCTGCGCTCGAGATGCGCTTACGTTTTTTTTTTTTGTTGTTGCGGTTCCACCACCTGTAACTGTGTTTAGGGGTACTGGAACGCTTCCTTTTTAATAGTTGGAATTTTGTTACTATTGATGTTGAATGATAGGTATATCACCCCATCTCAGCAAGGGGACTCCTATTTAGACGCGAGCGCTACTAAAATAGTACAGCTCACAAGAGGAACAAAAAACAGGCTATAGATATAAATTATTAAGGACTGGACTACCTTTCATTCTTCAAAAAAATCTTTCAATCAACTACACAGCCCATTTATCGAAGTAAGTTAGTCTCGGCCTCTCGTCTTGAGTGAAATTTTAACGAAAGTAGCCCTCCTCAAAAGGTGACAAAGTTACCAGGATCCGATAATAAACTATTACGATTTATTTTAGATGAGGGCGCCGATTAGCTCAAATTCTTACTTACCTACCAGTTTGGAAAGTTGCCTCTCATTCTTGAACTACCTTTTCTTACCACAACCTCCCTATTTTCTACTATTCAATATTTTCCAATTTGGTTTCTCTGTGTTTAGTTATATCTTGAGATATGTATTTCTTCACAATTCCTTTGTGTTGTCCTTGTTGTTTTAGTCCTCCTTTCAGCAATTTTCGATATTTTGCTTTAGCTTGTTTTCAGCATTGATTACCATATGCTGTGCTGCATCTTGTTTCCGCCTTCCAGCATGTATTGCTTACTGCTTGTGTTATTTAATAGATTTCCATTTCTGTCTGATTACTAAGATAAAGAATCAATCAGTGTGTTCTATGATGTAAGATATGGTCGATTGCATCTTGAACTTAGAGAAAATGATACACAATAAAACTAAATTTGATAATTTTTGAAGGAATATTGAATATTTATCCTCAAATTGCTTAATACCCCCTCTATTCCGTATTTATGGACAACCGACCATTTAAATTTCACTATTTTGTAATATAACTCTCTCAGCAATAATTTTATATTTACTGCTATCAAATATACAGGTCATTTGTTACTATCGCCATACTTGTAAGATTTGTAGGAGAGAGGTCACCAGAAAGGGGACGAGCCTCGTATGACTAATCCATTAAATCTGGTGGAATACAACCAACGTCACCTTACCCGTATACTGGAACCACCCGAAGCGACTGTTCAAAAGGTATCAAATGACTGATCTCTATAGTAAACGGCTAGGTTCAAGTCAACCAAAAGTTGATTTTTGTTGCTTTGAAACATTACAAAGTACGGCGATGATTTTAAAAGCTAAGACATAGCATTAATGCCAACTAATACCATCCAAGGGCTCGTTTAAAGTTTTTTGTGACACACTTAAGTTCGAATGAGTTTAATGTAGTAAAATCGTGTACCTACATGGGCGTTTTCCTAATTGTATCGAATATGGGGGTAGGTTTTTGGGCGGAACTTGGTTGGTGGCGAAATGAATCCAGATGTCATTCATGATTATCTAAATAATTCATGCGTACCGTTTACCGACGAAAAGTCACAGTTTTTCTAAATAAGCAGCGAAACCTAGGGTTTTACGTACTAAGATACCGTAATTTAGCCAAAAAACAAATCTTTTCTAGAGCACTTTGTTTGTGTAGCACTCCAAGCACATAAGCTCCGGTTTTCAATTACTTTCACATCCACCAGAACCGGGTTTGGTTTCTAGCGATCCTTTATTGTTCCCATACCTGAAATCCACCATTTTCGAGAGGAACCTATAAGCGAGACACGGAAGTCATAGACGCTGGTTTTTTAAGAGGTTACGGAACATTTCCTTTAAGTAG
Source organism: Pyrocoelia pectoralis (assembly GCA_036250285.1). NCBI lineage: Eukaryota > Metazoa > Arthropoda > Insecta > Coleoptera > Lampyridae > Pyrocoelia > Pyrocoelia pectoralis. Next base: position 1,264,439 of record CM070079.1, read on the forward strand.
TTTGCAAAAGTGTAAAACTAAATATGTTTTAGAAGATTACGTCGAAAAACGTCGAATTCTTAATTAGGCTGAGAAATTAAAAATGCACCCCCGTAGATCGTATAACCGCTGGTTACCATAATTATAGGAATAAAACGAACCGAATGCGGAATCTGACTGAAAAATGCATGAGACGTCAATTTCATTTTCCCTTACGCAATGTTAGTGCCGAATTATCCACGTTTCACTAAACCAATTCAATTTCGGTGACACCAATTAAAAACTATTGAGTTCTCTGCTTGTCCAATAGAACAACAATAGACATGTCACAATTATTTTGGTAGTGCAACGCGTGTGTGTTTGCACGCGAAATCGTAAATTGTTTCCGTACACGGTAACATTCTTGTTTAGTTTTATTTATGATGTAATTGCACGTTGTTATCTAGATATCTGAACATTTTTAAGTCTACCTATTATAATGTAACGTGGTCGAGAGGTTTATGTAATCCTCTTTCAATTTCATTCAACGATTAATTATAATTCAATTCGGTCGTTTAAAGTTTTGAAGACACTTCACGTGCATTTACTGCATAATTTATGCACGAGGCATAGTCGTTACTTAAGATGCGGATGGAAATTTTGCCAAAGTACGAAACAAACTTTTCATTTTGTGAGATTAACGTGAATAGCAACAAGTTTGCTTTAAAGTTTCCGTCGCATCGTGAGAACTTATCAAGCGGGTACATTACTTGCATTGGAAATGCATGTAGGAAGATTATCTGTCGGGGAATATTGTTCCGCTTAACTACAATTACACTTTCTGGAAGTATTTGTCCGTAAATTGAACGGAATGGAGTTCGTAAGAGTAATGCGAGCGTCGTGGCTCCTGTAGAAAGTGGAAAGGGCGAATATTGCCTGCAATAATCAAATAAGAAAGGAATTCAATAAAGCTACAGCCAGTAAAAGAATACATTCAGTATCTGCCAAGAAACTGCGGGATTTCGTGTTATAACTGAAAACTATCTTCTTTACCCTCTACCTCGGAAGGGTCGATCAGCCAGCTTGAGATTACTCGATGCCAAATGCATTGACGAGTAAAGCAGGAGCCAGACATGCGGAAAAATAGGGTCTTGTTTATTGAACGAAAGGTTTTCGGTAAAATATATTGGAGCACATGACGAGATTACTCACATTCTTTATCTGCACAAATTTTCTTTCGTCAAAAATTCTGCAAGCGCGATTGCTGGTTTTATTTTCTTATTTGTTGCTTCAATAGATGTAATGGGATATGTTCAAATGAACGAGGATGTTCCCGAAGTCCCGAAGAACTTTTACAGCTCTCTAGTTGGCACGTTCTAAGTTTACAGCCCTTTACTTGTCTACAAAACAATTTTTAATCCCCGGGAGGAACGAATTCTCAATGAAGTTGTATAGAATCGGTAGGAATTAATGAGACCATCTACCGATTTCAGTCAATCAACATAAGAAAGGATGCGTTACGTGACTATTCTTGTGATGTTTCCTTTGTTACTCTCTAAGGAAAATTTAAAAGTTTAGGATACAAATCTTATCAACCGAAAGTTTGTTGCCATATATTTTTATTACGGTTACACCATAAAAAAATAAGGAGAAAAGGTCTAGGTTCTTTATATTCCTTAAATCTCCAAACATTTAGTAAATTAAGATAACTTTGTTACGTTGCATTATAAATGTCTTCCACGCATCAGCAACCATTAATAAATTCGGTAACCTTGTTGTTCTCCTCCCAAGTTTCTGTTTCGCTACCGAAATTTAGTACCATATAAAAAATGTAGCTTGTAGGATACAAGCTTAAGTCCACTTCATATTGATAGGAATGATAGGCCGTATAAGTAGATAGAAAACCGTCCTCAAAATGAACGGAAAAGGTTCTACTGTGATCACATTCATTACACAATTTTATTGTTAATGGAAAATTTTAAATTGCATAAATAGAAAAATCATTTTATAATATTACAAACCTGGACTTCTTTCTCGCTTATACACCGAAAAGCTTAAAAGGGTACTATAACAGAGAGCCTTGATTTAAGTAGAGAAAAAATGCCATATGTGTAAATCCAAGTGCTTAAAATTGATACATCAATTTTGAAAGCAATAGAGAAAATTCAATTTGACTAAGAAGAAATGAAAGCAAGACAAATACTGAGGCACGAAAAAATAGAAGCAGGACAAAAACTAGTTCAAGAAGAAATGAGGGCAGGACAACAGGCAGTTCGGGAAGGAATGGCAGTAACACGGAGAAAAATTGAAGCTGGTCAAGAAGAATTAAAAATGCCATTAAGACAAGAAAAGAAGGACAGCGATATAAAGCAAATTGAAGAAAGAAATGAATATTTTAAATGATTTACAATGTAAATTTCCTTTAAAGGAGGAGAATGGTCAGTCTGTGAGCGAGGAATAGCAAGAAGCGAAGAAGAGATTACAACAGTAAAAAAAATTTTGGACGAAGTCATGAATATCACAACGGTAAAGCAAACCACCATTTCCAAAAATTTGAAAAGTATTTTAGGACAGAAAGCAAACAAATGTAATGGAACAGAAATTTATGAAAAATGTAAATTTAAATCACATTAAGCATTTGAGAACTGAAGAATACGAACAATAATTCTCGTTACCATTACTTTTATAAACATCTTTGAAATATTCTTGTATCAATGTATTAAGTACCTTTACGTATGTATCTGCCACTAAAGGCGATTTTGATTTTGACTTTAATTAGTGTTAACAACATAATAACGGGAGCATATCACTATCACTTTGGGCAAATATTACTTTTTGGTAAATCTGCGGAGGAAACCCACCACAACACAATTTCTTCTGCATTATCTCCACTGTTTACATGATACCATATGCAAGCCTGAAACTATTCTTGAGTGTAAGATTTTCAGCACAAAAGAAACTGCTATAAACACTCGTTCTAAAAACGTATTTTGAGGCATCCATGAAGCACAATTTTGACGTTTATAGATGAGTTTGCGTTGAAAGTTGATTCACATGTGGAACAAAGCCGTCCAAAGACTCTGAATAAGTAATTCTCGTCATTTGAGATTGTTTGTGGCGAGCTTCTAAATGAACTATTTTAGATTAGATTAGATGTCGAAACCATAGGTTGCAAGATAATTATTTTGGCTTAGAATTTCAAAAACATAGGACAATTGAGTGCTTGAAACTGAAACAGACATCGTTAATTTTTACCAATCCTTTTTTTATGGAATAAATTCTTAAATTGCCTATATTCGTGCCCGATGACCCTATAATTATCGAAATTCGTTGTAAACGAAAGAAATTGCTATGAATCTATAATTAGTTCTGTGTACATAAACAAATCAAATTGTGGCAGTAATAATCTCACAAGCGGTTAGAAAAGGATATTCAGACAATGTATCGATTACCTAACAAATGAAGGTCATGTAAATACAAATTTTGTAACATCAGACACAATGTACGTAGAATGCTAATAGAGCGCATTAAAATTGAGTATGCCATTCTCGAATATTAGGTACAACTGCTTTCGAAACACGCTATCTAAGATTGCTGTTCATAAAGAATAAAGTCTTAGCACCAACCCTACCGCAGTAACATATATTACACAGAACATCCTTCGAAAAATCCCCCCTTTTCTTCCTTCTCTCATCATGTATCGCCCTTATCTTCGTTGATTTATAATACTCTTCTCTTTATGGCCCATCAACACGGCATACACAACACATGCACATGCAAGTACGTCTTAGAGATGTCCCTGCTAATTGCATTCTTATCCGAATCGTGTTTTTCTACAAGTATTTCTATCAGCCTATCGGCCGTAATAAAAGAACAATAGTAATAAATAACATTGTAATGAGTGAGTATTATTTCTTAGATCGAGTACCTATAATATAAAACAATGTAACCACATGTTTCAGCTCGTGTAAAAACAAGATCTACATAAAAGTGTGTTACAGTTGTAGGGATGAATAATAATAATACCGATAATATCGTCTCGAGAGCCGTAAATGCGTATTGTAGAACGAAACAATATACAAGTAGGTATATAGCGAAGAGCAGCACTTTATGCTTTTCCATTGTCCTAAAGCAGTTGGCGAGTAATTAAAACATGCCAGCGAAGAATAAAGTAGTGGATAATGAGGCAAAAGCAACAGCCGTGGGAATTTGTAACTGTAATAATGGTACTCGAATCGCTCGGAGTTGACATACTAATTTCCACTTACGATTGATTCCCATAAACCCGGAAATTCCATTATTATTCGGCTCACAAATACAAGCTTGTGGCGTCAGTTTAATACGTATTCGTAAAACAAAAAAGTTTACGTCTCGACGGCTGGCGTTTAATAAGTGGTTGTTTTGCCGTGATGTATGGGTTTTCAGATTTGTCACCATTTATAGTAAACACAATAAACTTAATTAGAAGTTTTATAAGTCGGGGGGGGGGGGGGGGGGGGGGGGGGGATTTGGATAATTATTTTCTCAGTTTTTTAAACGTTATTCTTTAAGTGCCTCGATAGCTAAACTGTTGTAAATTCCTTTTCCTTAATTCCTGCAGCAAATCTTTTGTTACTAAAATCATTGAATAAAGAAGTAGCATCGCTAAAATATTAGGCAATCATTTATTAGTAGTGACACTTTTGATTTTGCATTCACTGAAAAAGGCCAAGGACAACAAAATTTCAATTCCTTATTACACCAACCTCAAAATTGCTATTTGTATTTTAGTTGTGATTATTTTATTTAGTAAAGAAATTTGTTTTTTAGTATATATTTTGACTAAACGTTTTTTTAAATGTCAAATAGCAACTAACTCCTAGCATTGACTAAAGAGTTTATTCCTCAATCAACGCTCCTAGCAATTAACTATCAAAGGCAACTACTTTTAACATTATTAACAGTGTGTGTCTGTGTATGTGAGAAGTTTACGTGCGGTATCATCATCCCCACAAGCCACAATATTATAAAATTACTGATATTATTGTTTCGTTGCCTTTCAATATACTTTTTCCACACTTCCATTCGAGAGACACTTTTGTGGCTGTGTGTGAAACACGACTTTTACGCTTTCGTCATCTAAAGCATGCAATTCATCCGAATCCTTTTTTATTAATGTTCTAAGAGCTGGTAACCACGTGATGCCAGATTTGGAGCGTATGGTGGATATTCAATCGCTATTAAACCGACATTTCCAATTGTTTGTTGCGTTATATTCACATTATGGAGAGTAGCGTGATCTCATCACCTTGAAGAAAAGTACACCTCGTTTTGTCCTTATTGTTGGTTTGAACATTGGTTACAATGGATAATACTATTAACTGTACTCCTCTTAGATGCATAATCTTCAAAAATGACTCCATGTTTATCCCAAAATACGATCAATATCACTTTCCCTGCTTACGGCAAGTACTTTTTGCACTCAGGGTATCCAGACTTCATCACCAGTCATTTCCTTGCTAAAAGCCTGTCCAATGTTGTCCACATGAACCAATAAATGTATGAACTTTATTGTCGCGCCAAATAAGTGAACTTCTATATCACCCAACCATTCGGAAAATTTAAAATGCTTATTGCAAGAAAAGTTCTCATGGATAGCATGAAGATCAAGTAGACTAGGTCACTGCAAAATTACTTCTAGTAGACTGGTTTATAATTGCCGTCACAAGCACAGCAACAGGAAGTAGCAAGTAGCCTACGACCTCGTATGGGTTAAAGGGCATGCTGAAATAAAGGCAAAATGTCACACTATTTCTTATATCTACTTATACAGTGCTCGCCAAAAAGTCGACACCAAATGGACTTTTTTTTATTTTTGATTTTTTAAAAAAACTTTTTACGGCAATAATTTGTGCTAGTCTGAAATCCTATTTAGCCCCTATCAGATATACCGAGTGATTTTCACTTGACTAGGAAATGGCGTTTATCGAAATTGTCTAAATTCAAAAGTGCTATTTTTCGTAATTTAAGCAAGATTTCAATGAGATTTTTTTCATCGTCTGTCAGTTTTAGCTTACCGAACAATCTCAAGACCAGAAAAAACATTTTTCTTTAACTTCCGCTAAAACTAAAGTTTTAATTTGTTGGAATATTTACCAAATGTTGATTAACATCAACCATTTTTACCTTTAACACCGAGCAAGACAATAATAATGTTTATTTCACCATTTCAAACTACATTTGTTTGGCAGCGTCAGTACAAAGAAAAACAAATATGTATTAACAAAACACTTTGCACAAAACATGTAAGTATAACTCTATGTGTATAAATAAAACCTATAAACTAACACAAACATTGAGCATGAAAACCCTTTGGTTTACCTACATTGAGGTAATATCAAATTTTTGGAACCGTACACGGAGGGGCGCGCATATATTCTTCCGTATTATAAAAACAATTTTCCAGTAAGTAATTTTTTACAACTAGTTTAAACTTTGCAAGCGGTAAACCTTTTACTGGACTAGTAAGTTTATTATAAAGTTTTAGATCTATTGAGTTTTTTTTACTCACATCTAACCTGTATTTAGGTATTGAAAGGGAATCTGCATTTCTGACGCTGTAGGAATGTCTATCAGCCACCGTGCTAAATTCCGAACAACCTTTATGAACTTCCAAGAGCACCTGATATATATACAATGTCGGAAGTGGCATGATTTTAAATTTTTTAAAGTACATTTGAAAATGCGCTCGGGAATTTATTCTAGCGATTATTCTAATCGCAATTTTTTGAATTTTAAACACCCTTATCGCGTGAGCTGATTTTCCCCATAATAGTATACCGTAATTTATTTTTGAATGGATTACTGCAAAATAACATGCAATTAAAATGTAATCTGTTAATTTTGTACGTAATTGTCTAATGAGGTAAATGTTACTAGCAAGGTTTCGACATAGCTTGTCGATGTGAGCCTCCCAGGTTAGCTTTTCGTCAATTTGGATCCCTAACAAATTCACATTTAAATTGCTTGTCATATTTTTCTTAGTTGAAAACACAATTTTTTGAATTTTGCCTTCATTGTTACAGAGTTTATTTGTGTTTAACCAGTTTACTATTTGAGTATCTGCCATCTCAGCCTTATTCCTCAATTGCGTTATGGTATTTCCTCTGCAAAGTACAGTTGTGTCATCTGCATACTGAATGGATGTGTGAGGAAATATAGCTGCAGGTAGGTCATTTACATAGATTATAAATAATATAGGGCCCAGTACTGAACCCTGGGGAACCCCGTAAATATTTGGTAAAAAATTTGAGGCTTTATTGTTAAATGAAACACATTGTTTACGATTTGTTAAATATGACCGAAATAGTAACAAAGGTTCGCCACGAATTCCATAATGAGCAAGTTTGTCAAGGAGCAGTGTGGGCATAACGCAGTCAAAAGCTTTTGATAAATCATATAATACAGCTAATGTACTATCGCCTGTTTCAAGTCCATCGATAATATAACTGACGAGGTTAGAAACGGCCTTTATTGTGGAGAAATTTGGTCTAAAGCCGAATTGAGATTTATTTAAAATGCCTTCTTTATCAAGGTATTTCATTAATCTGTTTTTCATTAATAATTCCATCGTTTTACTCAAAATTGGTATCACAGATATTGGACGGTAGTTTTCCGCCATGGTTTTTTTGCCTTTTTTAAATATTGGTACAACTCTACAAACTTTAAAAGCATTTGGGAATTTACCACTCACAAAACAATCGTTAATGAGTTCAACAAAGAAATTTCCAATAATCTCTATAGAGAGTCTTATTATTTTGCTATTTAAATCAAATACGTTGAAACTATTTGATTTAGATAGCTTGTTGACCGTTTCAAGTAATTCCGAGTATGACACGGGTGCTAAGTGAAATGATTGCAAAGGGGATCTAATGCTACTTAGATAGCTTTGTATATTACGGTTACTGATAGGAAGTGAGTTTATGATATTTTCTGGGATAGTCGTGAAATGTGAACTTAAATGTTCATGGGATAGAGGGATTTCGTTTTGATTTGAACATTTCCTTTCCCAGTTTATTATTTTCCAGCCGTCTTTGACTTTGTTGTTTGACGTTGTAATAAATTTTCCATGAGAATTTGTTTTGGATTCTTCTAGTGCTTGGCGATAACGCTTTCTTAGTGTTTTGTATATTTCACAACACATAATCACAATGGATCATTTTTCCACACTGCTAATAGAAGCAATCTTTTTTAGAGTATACACCATTTGATAATAATAATACAGTCACAACTGCAAACGTGGTGATAGAAAAAACCTTACTCCAACAGTGATTTTGTTTTAAGTAGTGCGCCTTCATTCTATTTAGGAGCAGAAATCACTTTGGAGGGTTATAACTACAAATTATTAAGAAATTCTATAACTGCTGTATCATAATCAAAACATTTTGCAATTATTTCATCAATATATCTAATAATCATAAAAAAGGTAACGAAAATTAAATCTGAATTTGAAATGGTAACTGGTTTGTAGAGTGATGTCTATGGAAAATCTCATCCACAAAAATTTGATACAAAGAAGAAAACTAGAGTGGTTGAACTTACTTCAACTAATGTTTGTGTACCATTCGACGTTTGGTCAAAGTTTGTATATCAGTATTATGTAATTTTCAAAAATGCTTTTGTTTCTGAAAAACTTAAACTTATGCTTGCCGAAGTTGACCCTGTTGATTATCGCTAAGTGGGGTATTACATTGCCTATCATGCAAGTTGCACTTCATGTCTCAAATACTCCAAGGTGTAAGGAGGCCGCTGCAAGTATCGCAATTTTCTACCCCTTTGTCCCCTACATGTTCGATAGGAGAAAGATCTAGAGATCTTGGAGATCAGGGCAAGAGATGAATCTGGGCCTCTTCAAAGAAGTTCAAGAAAAACCTTGCTACATGAGAACGTGCTGGATTTATGGATTCCGTCGTTCACCGTGTTTTTTTTCAACAGTTAATCAATTATTATTATCTAATGTCAACCCAATAAATCTACCAAATTTCAATAAAAATTTCCAACCCCTTCTTGGTGTTGCAATTTGTATGTTACTCATTATATGATGGGTAAAAAGTTGCTTATATTGACTATGTTTGATGATGAATTTTCGCTTGCAACAATCTGAAAATGGTGAAAGTTTCTAAATAATTTGAAAAAATAATTCCTTGCAATGTAGATGTTACAAAGAATTCGTGTTTATTTGGGTCTGCAAATACGGCAACTTTATGTTGAAATTAATCCAGTTATGAATTGTCCGATGGATACTAAGACAGTTTTTACTTTTTAATCACTAAAATTATAACTTGCCTCAATTTTCACCTTAAACCTTTAAGCTGCCCACATATATTCCAACAAAGTTGTCGTAATTTTAGATGTATCCAAAACCACGTTAATACTTTTATTGGTTTTTACATTTAACACTTAAGACTACTCAACTGCAACCTGTAATCCGATTTAATCAACCGTAAAGTAAATAATCCGATTACTTACGTCTTACGATATTTTTAACACAATTAATTATATTAATTTCAATCAATTTTAACGCGTAAATATGAGAAAAAATCGAAATCAAATTAGTGTCAGCTTAGGGTGACCGAAAAATTTATGCGCATATCCCCAAGAAGTAATTATATTAATAAGGCAAACTGCATCAAAACCGCCAGCTTGAAGCCATACAGGATGCATAATAAATTGAAATTCTCTCCGTATAATTTTCTTTCGAGGCACTAATGTAGATAGTTGGGCTGTTTAAAATAGATCAATACCGATATTTCCTGGGAGTAAATGAAATATCCCTATTTTTCCTTTCGTATAAAATTTAATATACATTCACGTTACATCCAATCACTGTCAGCATATCAATTTAAAGTATATATTTAAATCGGTTTCCGACGAGCTTGCATAAATACGATGGGTTTAAGACGCCTCTTTTTAAATAAGTAAGCCATTACGGTATAACTTTCATAAATCTCCCGAGGATTAGTAACTTCAATCAGACTTTATCTAATCGGTCCGGTTTTTAGTTCCTCCGGAATTTAATGCAATTACCTCGCCTACGACACTCACGCGTTGCATTTATTATCATGGAATACTTGCATTTATCTAAATTTTCTTTAAATAACTTGTACTATATTTTTTAAGGCCTGAAGTGGTGATGTCTTCGTGTAGTAGTCATAAATTATTTATACTCGATATGTAAATAAAGTTGTTAACATTATGTGCAAAAATTTTTACTCGGGCAGCAGCTGTATGATTTATAGGATACTTATGAAAATGTTGGGTGTGATTTTCCAACACATTTAGAGGAAAAACCGATATTGGCACGCAATCTACGGAAGCTCCTTAAATCATCGTAGATATTTTCATATGATTTGTTTTTATTTCACTATTATCACTGAAAAGCCATTTTTCCCACAGATTTTGATGTAAAAATAAATTTCAACAGGGAACCTTTCAACGCCATTAGAATCTATTAAATTACAAATTGATTCGCGATTGGCCCAACCAGGGCATCTAACCAGAACGAAACCGTAACCGAAAACCGGAGAAAACCGCTATTTCATGCAAACCGAAAGCCGTTATTTAACCGAAACCGGTTTCTTGTAATAACCGAAAACCGAAACCGTAACCGCTAATTCAATATCAATTAACCGGTTTAATAGCGGTTAAATTTCGTTCATCAAGTTCAATCCTCCTGTCTGCCATTAAAAGCGTGGGAATTGTCAGTTCAGCATCAACATACTACTCAGTATTTATACCATTTATGACGTGCATCGGAAATTTCGTTGGATAAGCTATATGTATCATATGAAGATGTGTCTATCATTTACAAACCAGTAGTCCAGTACCACGTAGAAGTACGATTAGTACTTTCTCGTATACCTTATCCAACGAGAGAAAGGACTTGGTTTGCGCATTCCAGATTAAAGTGGGAGGAAACTGGGATCAGGTATTCATCTATAAAGAGGTACCTTTATAGGTATCGGCGCAAGGTATGACTTCGTCGAAGTAGGAGTAATGAATAGGCGGCGATTCAACTGAAACATACGAATTTTCGTACGAGAGCAAGTCCTTTCTCTCGTTGGATAAGGTATAGATATAATTATGATTTTTTACTACTACATGGAACTTCGCAATAAGGATAAGGATAATAGTTGGCATCTCCGACATTGAAGTTCAAAAAAGTTCTGATTAATAATGAATTATTATTAATTTATTACATTACTGATTAGATTATTACTACATATTTCCCAACTCTCCATTTGTTTTATTACTCTTATTTGAATTATTTCAATTTTATGTCAAAATTTAAAATGAAAATACGATCACTTGAACTTTTGAAGTAAAATTTCAGCTAAATAAATAAAATCATAAATAATCAAACATATCTGAAGCAGTTGTTAATTGTTATAGTTTGCATTTTTCCAAACTTCATTTTTCTGGTTTTTTAACCGGTTTATAAACGGTTATTCTAATCGGTTTCTAAACGGTTTTCCTAACCGGAAAAAGAACGGGTTAGTAGTATTCAAGAACGAAACCGGTAACCAATAAAAATGTAAAGAACGAAACCGAAATGAAAACCGAAACCGTTATATTCAGTTAACCGAAAACCGTAACCGAACCGTTATTTTTTTCGGTTAGATGCCCTGGGCCCAACCGGGAAATTCGACAACAACAATTATTAGATATGTTCTAGTTATTGCAACAGACACAAATTACATTTGAAAGGCGCATTGTGTAACTTCATCCATTCTGTGACAGAACTGTAAATTGGTCCATGTATATACAGGGTGATTCATTAAGAATGTCCAATCTCTGAATTGTAGATTCCAGACCTCAAAATATGATGATTCTGCCCAACACGCTTTATACAAATATTGCTAGTTTCCGAGATACCGGGTGTTTAAAGTTTAAAGTTTTCCACAAATTGTTGCTGGCTAAACTTCACTACTATGGTTTTGCAGAAGGAGTAGTGAATTGGTTTGCAGACTACCTCTATAATCGCACTAGTGCAGTTCAAGTGAATGGAGTTCGATCGACAGAGCTTTCTATAGTGAGTGGTGTTCCACAGGGGAGTATTTTAGGCCCTATTTTATTTACCATTTTTACTGCTGACTTGCCCAGTGTTATATCGGAGAATGTATCCATACAATTGTATGCTGACGATACTCAAATTTATATATCATGTGATCCACGTGAAATCAACAGTGCAGTGCATAACTTAAACCTATCTTTAAACAATATAGTTATGTGGTCGAAATCCAATGGTTTGATGTTAAATCCAGTAAAGTCTAGTGCAATGTGTTTCGGGTCTAATAATGTTCGTGCTACAGCTTTGCAGTATTTGAGATCTTCTTTAGTAATAGGAGATACGGTAATAAACTTTAATGATTACACTAAAGACTTGGGTATTATCATGGATTCAAACTTAAATTTTGAAAAGCATGTTAATGGACTTTTAGCTAAAGCTTACATTAAGTATAAAACTTTAGCTCAATTCAAACATACTCTTCCCTCTAAGTTGAAATGGACTTTAAGTAATGCTTTTGTGTTAAGCAATTTCAGTTATTGTGGTCATGTATATTATTTCTATCTTACAAAAGAATATAAAAACAAAATTCAAAAATTACAAAACTGCTGTTTGCGTTATTCTTATGGTAATATTAAATACACAGAACGCATCACACCTTATTATAATATTGTAACGAAACTTTATTTAAGAAACCAAGTCGAATATTTATTTATTTACACGCTAATTATTAATCACTTATTTCTAATTACGAATAGGTACTTAGTTGTTAACTTAAGAATTAATCAATTTATTTACACTAGAGGTTCACTAATTATTTTAATCACACTTAATATTTAATCACTAAAAAGTCTAACCGAATCAACGTTTAAGGTAATCACATTTAAACTTCGCGAACGCGTTAAACTGTAAAACTGTGAACTATGAACTGACTCGTAATAATTGAGCGGCATTATTTATACAAGTCCGCATTTGCTCTCGAAAATTCTAGAAGGAACGGTAAGTCATCGCGCGCGGCTTTCTCGAAACTTCCGGCGGATGAGTCATACCCGCCTTAACAAATGCAATCTTTGTAACATTGCCCCCTCATTAAAACCAATTTCGTCTCGAAATTCATTAGCTATCGTTGGTAAACCATGTCCAAGATCGCGCAACGCTGTCCGCCGACAATCCACCGTTCCCGGAGTGGGGATACTTTTCGGGTTAAACCTGCAAACCAAGATTTGCACACCGGTTCCCTGGAATATCTCCTCCAGCATATTCCGGACCTTCCTCCACTCGAGACCATCTAAACCACAGCCAATTCTGGGCATTGCGATCTTCCTTATGCCACTCCATAACACTCTTCTTTTTAGATCAAGCAACGAATTCCACATTTCTCGATAATCAGGTTTTCCAGACGATAACTTCTTTGTCACCAAGTAGTAAATGAATCGTTCTTGATCCCTTAACCATAGCACTCTTCCGACACGTGGACCAAACTCTCGCAGCTTCTCTACTTGACCAAACTTCGCTTTGAAAACGGAAGCAATTCCACGGGACATGCGGAGATCGGCCGCCACACAATGAGCAAGTGAATATTCTGACGACAGAGTGAAGAGGTCTTGTTGTCTCTCAATGGTTACGCCGAATGAAGCCACTTTATTATCTCCATACATCCTCTGAAACTCTTCGTATGAGACTTCCTTCCTCTGTTCCGTTACTCTGCGTACACCATCCGCATGATTGTTCCCGTTATAACGTCCTAGTCTATTAAAATGGACAACTCTCGGCTTTCCATTTGGCATTTTACGAATACGATAAATGACATCGTTAATTCGTTTTACCACTTTGTATGGACCCTCCCAGTTATTCTGAAGCTTGGGGGACAAACCACGACGCTTTTGAGGGTTATAAAGCCAAACCAAATCTTCTTCTTGGTAACCCCCTTCTTGAGCTCGAACGTCATAATTTTGTTTCATTCGGTCGCTTGCACATTGAAGATTTGATCGTACTAGGTTATGAATGCTATCCATTTTCCTTCTTAAGCCGCTCACGTAGCCCTCGCCAGCCAAATCTTCACCAGGTTTACTACCAAAACTCAAATCACACGGCAAGCGGAGTTCTCGACCAAAAATGACGTTAGCAGGGGTTTGCTTAGTAGATTCATGGATGGATGATCGATACGCCAGAAGGAAGAAGTTGAGATGTTGGTCCCAGTCTCGTTGATTGGCAGATACCACCTTGGACAAATACCTGTTAACTGTTCTGTTCATTCTTTCGACCATTCCATCTGACTGTGGGTGTAAAGCCGTCGTTCTGGTCTTCTTGATGTCCATGACTTTGCAAACTTCCTGGAAAACAGCAGACTCAAAATTTCTTCCTTGGTCAGAATGTAATTCTAGTGGCACTCCAAAACGGCAAATCCAGTCATTAACCAATACTTCAGCTACAGTAACGGCCTCTTGGTTAGGCAAAGCGTAAGCTTCAACCCATTTGCTGAAGTAGTCCATCGCGACCAGAATGTATTTGTTGCCGCGTTCACTTTCAGGAAACGGACCAGCGATGTCAATTGCAATTCGCTCAAATGGACTCCCCACATTATACTGCTTCATTGGAGCTGTTGGTCGTCGATGCGGTCCCTTGCTAGCGGCACAGACGGTGCACTTCTTGCACCACTCATCTACATCTTTCTTGCAACCGACCCAATAAAATCTTTGGCGCAACTTTTCCAACGTCTTCTTCGATCCAAAGTGACCTCCACCAACTTCCTCGTGAAGTTGCTTCAATACTTCCGCGACCCTGCTTCTCGGAACCAGCAATTGCCTTTTCTGCTCTTGCCCATCGTCACTCTCCAGGATTCGTTTAAGAAGACCATCCTCCATCACCAAGGAATCCCATTGTGCCCAGTACGCCTTAACATTGGGGGAATGTCGCGCCACCTCTTGCCAATTTGGTCTATCTCCATTCTTCTTCCATTCCACAATCGGTTGTAAATCAGGATCCGCCTCTTGCTCTTGAGCAACGACAGCAGGTTGCCAAAAGTCATCCACCAAAGTAGTAGCACAAATTGACCCCATCTTTTCTTCTGCTCGATTACAATGGTTGCAATCTAACCCGCAAGGTCTCCGAGACAATGCATCTGCATTTCGATGACTGGTTCCTGCTCGGTGCTCAGTTCTGAAGTCGTACTCCTGAAGTCTCTCAATCCATCTTGCAATTTGACCCTCTGGACTCTTAAAGTTCAGTAACCATTTCAAAGCTGCATGGTCTGTTCTTAATAGGAATTTTCTCCCATACAAATATTTATAGAAATGCTCGATGGACTTCACCGCCGCCAGAAGTTCTCTTCTCGTCACACAATAATTACGCTCTGGTTTTGACAGAACCTTGCTGAAGTACCCAATCACTTTTTCCTGCCCATTTTGTTTCTGCGAAAGTACGCCTCCAATCGCAACATTGCTGGCGTCCGCATCCAATATAAATTCACCCTCGGCTTGAGGATAGCACAAAATCGGGGCACTGATCAGTCGCAACTTCAGCTCTTGAAACGCCGCTTCACATTCCTCGGTCCACATAAACGTTCTGCCATCTTCAGTGAGACGGGTTAGCGGTTTAGCGATGGTAGCAAATCCAGGCACATAGCGACGATAATAGGTGCACAGTCCAAGGAAGCTTCTGATTTGATGTTTATCTTTTGGAACTGGCCATTCACTTACGGCTTTAGTTTTCTCCGGATCAACGGCAACACCTTGGTCGGAAACGATATGTCCCAAATACTGGACAGCTTTCTCAAAAAGGTGACACTTCTTCGGGGAAAGCGTGAGATTGGCCGAGCGAAGCCTTTGGAATACCTCCTCGAGATTCTTCATGTGGTTTTCAAACGTCTCCCCTACCACAATTATGTCATCCAGGTATACCAGACACGTTTTCCACGATAATCCTTTCAATACGGACTCCATTAGCCGTTCAAAGGTGGCCGGAGCGTTGCATAAACCAAATGGCATTACTGTGAATTGCCATAATCCAGTTCCAATTGTGAATGCCGTTTTCTCACGATCTTCAGAAGCTACGCCCACTTGCCAATAACCACTCTTCAGATCAAGGGTAGAAAAGAACCTGGAGCCAGACAACGTATCCAAGGTGTCATCAATTCTCGGTAAAGGATAACTGTCTTTCTTGGTCACGTCATTAAGACGACGATAATCTACACAAAATCGCGTCGACCCATCCTTCTTCTTCACTAATACCACCGGTGACGCCCAAGGACTGCTCGACGGCTCGATGACACCTTCAGATTCCATGTCTTGTATTATCTTCTCGGCTTCCTCTCGCTTGGCAAGTGGCAGCCTTCTAGGTGACTGTCGGATAGGCTGTGCACTCCCAGTATTGATTTTGTGCTGCACGAGATTAGTTTTTCCCTTGGAGCCATTCTTGCTTTCAAATACGTCTTGGAATCGAGCTATAAATTCTTTCACCCTCCTCTGCTGCTCCTTTGATAAGCGGGAATCCTTTGGCCAAAGTTGATTCAGAATTTGGGATGCACCGCTCTTATTAACCGTGTTTCCAGTGTCTACACCGCTAACTTGACGAATCACGCACGAAACACTTGAACATTCTCCAAGAACAGTGCCTTTCCGCAAAGTCACTGGATGATAGTTGACATTCATCACACGAACCGGAATTGTCTTTTTACATCGGAACACTTCTTTACCGACTAAAACACCGCGACCGACCATCTGTTCATCACTCGCGGGCTCGAGAAGCATAACACTGCCCTCAGTAAAGTCTCCGTCCAAACAACCCGCGACCATAACTTCGGTTCGGTCCTTTAGCACTGTGTCCTTGCACAAAATCACTCGCGATTCACACTCTTTTTGTGGATGGATCACCAGTTCCTCATTATTAACATGGATCACTCCTTGTTGTAGATCCATCCTAAAGCCATACTTCGTCAATATGTCCATGCCCAAAATGAGTTCACTCTGAATCTCAGCTACCAGAACCTTTTCATTTATGCAAAAGTTTCCAAATGCAATATTCACAGTCACTTCTCCATAAATCTTCACAGCATCTCCAGTTGCTGTACGCAGTCCCCATCTGGTAGTGGAGAGTTTCTTCTTGACGACATTTGGTCCCACGATAGTTCTCGTAGCTCCAGTATCCACAAGCATCCTAACTGGTGAACCATCCACGAAAGCATCTACAACAATCGACTTTGGAGTTATGTTATTTAAACAGGATATGCATGCTGTTAGGGCTCTATTATGAGAGGTCGACGTTTGCCCCTTGACGCCGACCTTTTTTAGTTTTCCTGCTGTTCCATTGAGGGACCTCTGCCATAGCCTCTCCTGATAGGCTTTTTACAGCGACTTCGGATATGGCCCACTTCACCACAATTCCAGCAGCGGACTTCCTTGTTGTTTTTCAAAAGATTCACGGTGCCTTCTAGCTTCTCGATCATTTCGGTCATAGTTGCAGTTATTTTCTCTGCCAGCTGGTCAGCATTTTCCGATTCCACGGTTCTGACGTATCCATGCCCTTTAACTGCCTGTTTAGCCGCTTGCATCTCCAGCGCTTGAGCGAGCGCAGCTGTTAACGTCTTAGGACGGCTCAAGAACAAAGCCTGTTTTATTTCGGGATCACGCAATCCATCCGTGAACCTCTCTACTGCCCATTCTTGCAGTACAGAATCAGGTACATTATTGTACACGATTTGACTCAGGCGGGCAACATCCGCCTCGTACTCTTGCAAACTTTCTCCAGGCTTCTGACTCCTATTCCGGAGCTGCATCCTAAAAGCTCCTACCATATGAGCATGCCCATACCTAGTCGCCAAACGTTCCACTATGTGGCCGTAGCTTTTACGTTGTGCAGGAGGGAGTGTCTGCAGAACATCCAGTGCCTCTCCGCGCAAGGCGACTGTCAATGCTACAGCCTTTTGGTCGTCGTTCCAGCCATTCGACACAGCAGCAGCGTCGAACTGGATGAAGTAGTTTTCCCAGGTTGTTTTCCCATCAAATGTAGGTGGCTTTACTGCTGCATCCAGTCGTCGAATTGTGGGCTCATGCACTTCACTGATTCTACTTACTTGTTCCTCACCGTTGGGCGCATCAGTCTCCATTATTTGAAGCCTCTCGGTTTCAATATGTCGACTATCCAAGCGTCTCTCCAGTTCCCGGAACTTGTCGTAAAATTCTTCTTTTATCGCACCTATTTGTTGGAAGTTTTCCACTATTTTATGTTCCAAAACCACCGAATTTTCCAGAACTGCCTCGATTTTTCTATCGAATTTAAATTCTAATATTTTCGAATTTTCTTCCATTTTTCTCTCGATCGTTCTAGAGCTTTCGGCGAGTTCCTTTAATTCTTCCCTTAATGCCGTGGAACTTTCTTTTAATTCTTCCCCTAATGCCGTGGAACTTTCTTTTAATTCTTCCCTTAATGCCGTGGAACTTTCTTTTAATTCTTCCTTTAATGCCGTGGAACTTTCTTTTAATTCCTCCTTTAATGTTTTCTCGATGTTTTGGAATAATAATTCATTCTCGGACTGAAAGTAATAATTTTCCGGATCATTTCCATCATTGATTATTACTTCTTTTAATCGTTCCACAAGATCGAGTTTTACACCGGTAGTGTCTAATCCCCTGTCTTCCAACTCTACTTTCAATTCAGCAACCTTTAATTGACTTAGCTTCTTCATTTTAACCCCACACCTGACACCAATTGTAACGAAACTTTATTTAAGAAACCAAGTCGAATATTTATTTATTTACACGCTAATTATTAATCACTTATTTCTAATTACGAATAGGTACTTAGTTGTTAACTTAAGAATTAATCAATTTATTTACACTAGAGGTTCACTAATTATTTTAATCACACTTAATATTTAATCACTAAAAAGTCTAACCGAATCAACGTTTAAGGTAATCACATTTAAACTTCGCGAACGCGTTAAACTGTAAAACTGTGAACTATGAACTGACTCGTAATAATTGAGCGGCATTATTTATACAAGTCCGCATTTGCTCTCGAAAATTCTAGAAGGAACGGTAAGTCATCGCGCGCGGCTTTCTCGAAACTTCCGGCGGATGAGTCATACCCGCCTTAACAAATGCAATCTTTGTAACAATATATATGGAATTTTGAAAATGGAGGGTGTTTTTGTGCTTCGGTTATTGAAGTTTTTGTATACTTGTATGTCAAATGGGAAACCAGATTATATAGTTGAACTGTTAACTAGAAGGTCGATGATACATGACATTAATACTAGGCAGAAGGACACATATAATATAACGCAACACAGTACCGCCAAATTTCAGAAGTCTTTTGAGTATATAGCTGTATTCTATTTAAATAAATATTGTCATATTTTGAATAGTAACCGTTTATGGCCAAATGTGCGAAAAAACTTACAAGGGGAATTGTTGTCTGTGCAGATTGGTTAAATGTAGTTTACTAATGTATTTTGGACTAATGGGTAATTGGCTATTTTTTTTTTCTTTTTATGGTGTTAGTATTTATAATAGTACAGTATAGTATACACACATATATATATATATAAGTAGCTCTCCTTTTGTGGAAGAATGTTTTTTATTTTTTCTCTTTCTTTTTGATAACTTGAAATGTTGTTCGTGGTGGTGTCGATGTTATAGTAATGGTTTTCTGTTAGATGCTGTAGCTAATACAGGTTGGAGTGGAAGATCAGCTAAAGCTGAAACTCCCGCCATTTGTGCACATTATTTTTTTTTTTTGCACAATAAAGATTATTATTATTATTATTATTAAATATGAATTTTGATTTTCGCAATAACAATTAATTAATGTGATTAAAAATAATAGACAAGGGTTATTTGATATGAAGAGATCTTTGCGAAAACGGATCATAAATAATAGTTTATTGTTGTTACACATTTAGAGAATAAATTTTTTTTTTAAATTAAAATTTATTGAACTGTTTAGAAGCAAATAACTCGATAACTGATCGAGTTATACGAATCAAACAAGAGTAACTTTTTTTTGTAGAATCTAACGCTTTTCCATATTTTATTATTAGTTTGCTAATAGTTCAGCCGAAAAAAATTTTTGCTTAGATTTACTAAACACAACCAAGTATAACTAGCGCCCTCTATTAGCAATGCTAAATTAGAGTCCAAATTGGCAATCCTCATGCAAAAAAAGGTAAAACTGCCAATTTTCAAAAAGAAATTGTGAAAAAATAGAAAGTTATTGCGAAAATCAAAATTCATATTTAAACTTTAAACACCCGGTATCTCGGAAACTATCAATATTTGTATAAGGCATGTTGGGCAGAATCATCATATTTCGAGGTCTGGAATCTACAGTTCAGAGATTGGACATTCTTAATGAATCACCCTGTATAGGTACAATGAACACCTGTGGCATTTTCATGTAAAGTATTCTCTCCTCACGGGGTGGATTGAAAAAATAACAACAAAAATTAGCGTTAGTTAACAAATAATCCGCAACCGAAATCTTTATCCTCCCCCTCTGCAGATTTCCTTATGACAAAGTTTTGAAAACACTGAATAGAGAAAAGGGAAGCGCACAACGTGTCGTGTGATAAGAATACTTACAGTTAGTACAAAAGCGATCCACTGTGCACACAATTATAAGCTCTGGATCTACGAGGGAGCCTACAGATATGGGTTAGTTAAACATTATTTGAAAATTTAAATTTGTCAACAGTTGATATATCGGCCACACGGTTCCAGGCAAATTCACCGACTGAAAATTCATCGACGGAAAGTTCACCGACGGGAAACTTCATCGATTGGACAATTCGTCGACTGGAGAATTCGCCGATTCGACAATCATGATTCATGTAATATGACCTTTGGTAAATCTCTATATTTTTTCGCGCTAGTATACCTTGTTGGCCAATGGCCACTCACAAAATTGCGCTATTTGGAACGTTCTAACACTTTGTTCCCGCTGAATCGCTTCAATAAACTTCCCGATGTTACAATGTTGTGTAGATATTTGCATTTCAAATCTGCGATGCCACCCTTCAATGGAATCGTTTATCTTAGGAAGACGGTCTCGTATTCCTTCGTACCAGTACCACATTTATAGGAAGAAACGGGGCATTCGGCCTTCTAAGCGTCATTGAGGACTTTCGATCCATCAGTCCTCTAAATAGTCAACCACACATTGTGTCTCTTCAGGTATGTTGTTATCGGTAGACATCTCAACTGCTTCTACAACATCTTCTATTTTGACGAAATCCAACGTAGGCAACAATAGCAAAGTCGACGTCAGTTTCGTACCACCATCCGCTTGAATACGTCGGAAGATACACTGCGAGAAATGGAAGAAACATCTTCGATGTCTAGCCGTTGGAAATTCTCGACGAATGGCAGTAATCAAGGCAGATTTGAAATCGGCCATAATTGTTGGGGGGAAAGCTTCTGGTTGAAGCTGTTTTACTTCTTGTAACAGCCGAATATACGTTACCTCTGTGTTGTCTGGCATACAATAGTGAAATTGAACTGTTCAGCTGAATACCATGGAGCGTGTAGAGTTGATAAAACAAATGAGGTACCGTTTTAAAAGTTCCGTCCGTAAACCAATGTTCAGATGAAGCCAATAAATGCAGATTTCTTGCAGTTGTGAATATTGGTATTCTGTCTTCCACCGGTCCTGAATCCAACAGCAAGAACGGGTCACCTTCCTTAGTTACCGTGTATTCTTCAGGAATTACACTTTCTTGTCGGGTCATCGGCCAAAGCTGGTCCTGCTTGTTTTCTTACCCTAACGTTTCTTATCGTTTTTTCAATACTGTCGATCTTCGCAATATGATCTGCTACTTTCCGTGGGTTAGGGATTGCGTATCACCTCTTACATCTTCAAAGCTTCTACATGAGCTGGTTGTGAACTTCACTGTCTCGATGGTATCTCCAACCGTTATTACACATGCTCGGCACTTGTGCTTTGGATACATTTCACTTTTCCAGAATGTCTTTGTGGCTTGTTTTTCTTTGAAAAATAAGTGACCGTCCACTAAAAGTTTCCGTTTTTGTTTTTCACTCCTAACGAACTCGAGTGCCATAATAATAATAATTTATTAATGCTTTGTTATGAAAAACAAAAACATTCGCATATGTCGCACTCTGATATTATAATAGATAATGAAACTTCTTCACACTTGAAGGACATTAAATAAATTGATGCTTAGAATTTTTAGAGGCTATATAATATACAGGGATAAATTGTTGTAATTAGGGTGCGTACTAACACAATCTATTTTCTTGGTATTATTGTGACAGTTATAACCTTTAAATGATTCTGTTAGCAAATAGATGAAGTAGATTTAATTAGTTTTTGAGTAGGTATTATTCATGGTATAATTGCGATAATTAGCGTTATCGTTAAATAATGCAATATATAAATAAATTCATTAAATGACATTTGTTTTAGTGAACAAAATATTCAAGGAATTACCATCATCTTCAAAGAATGTCATTTCTCAATAAATGCCCATTCAATTTAAATTGTTTTTGAGGAGAAAATATTAATATATATTATTGTGACCATTAACTTATTACAAAATAACTTATACTTATTTTAAATTAGTAGGAAATGACAGAAACTGCAAAACGAGCAAGAAAATTCAAACCTGAAATATGCATGCGTTTCTGAGGTGCTATTTAATATGCACATTCATATGAATGCCTCACGAATATAGAAATTTAGCTCCCCATTTACCAACTAACGAAAGGAACATGTAAATGTGTAATTTGAAAATTCGTCTGCACCGAAAATTTAATTGTCTTTGGAGGAAAGTAAGTTTTCCATAAACAAAATAAGTGGAGAGTATCGATTTTACTTACAGAGAAAATTCAAATTTTATACCCATCTAGTTGAAATTTATTCGAAACTATTATTTACCGTCTCCTTCTCTAGAGTACATTGTGGTGCGTATTGATGGTAGGGTTATAAATTATTATTTAAACTCAAATGAAAGCTCTCTTTCTCCATGCTCGTGGGATTTCAAATAAATTAATCCAACAAAGAAGTTCGTTCACCTTTTCAACTGCAACGTATAAATTGGATATATTCTGAAATCTGAATAATGCACAAAACTTCAAAAAAGTAAACGCCATTATTTACATTCAAGTTGTGCGGTTAATTAAAATGTGTTTCAAACCGTTAATTAAACATTTTAGTTTTATTAAAACAGACTCAGTTGTCGTCCTCCTGCTTTCAGTGCGATTATTTGTTTAACTATCTACTAATTCAATAAAATGCTTTTTGATTACTGTCTTATTAGTCGGATGAGTGGATTTTGAAATGGAAACTCGCAACACTGTAGAACGTTTTTGTTTATGTAAACAGAACTAAAGGTTATTTACGTATAATATAATAATGAATATTGCTTGAAATGAAGTCCGATTTGGTTTTATAAAACTGTTTTCAATACTGTTGAATACATTATGCCTGCCACTCGCCACTTGTCGATCTATGCTTCAATATCATCGGAGAAGAACGTTTTTGGCTGCATGCAGATTTTCATACTTCCGTCGTCGGTGATGCAGGCCACCAATATGCTCCAAAAAGGATGGTAATCAGTTAATAACTTAGGTCCAGATCTTGAGAGCCACACCGAGATTTTTTATTGTTTGTTCCACTAAGTGGTTATCACGTTGAAGGAAAGCACTTTTTTACAGGGGACAACGGCGTTTCATCCTTATTGTTGGTTTTAAGTTTTGTTTTAACAGACCGCCCTTAATTGAAGAATATTAAACAATGACGTAATTTTTGTTCCAAAATATGGTCAACCTTACTTTTCGTATGGACGTTGTAACTTTTTGATTTTGGCAACGATATCGACTGTTTCTAATCGTGTTGATAGCGGCGTACTGAACTTTTATCATTAGCCACTATTCTATTCAGAAAAGGTTCTACATTTTTCTCATGCTACTAATGTGGAGCGAAACACATACTCTTCAATTTATTGCTTCGGATCCTACCTTGCGCACACATGAAATTTGTGGTTACCAACAACAATATTACGGTTTTAACCAGTACTCACATCAATTTTGGGGCCACCTTTTCAAGTTTAGTTTGTCCGGAGCCACTGCAATGTTCTCTGCTGTAGGCGCAGAATTTTTGTTACAATCACCCATACAGCTACCTTCATAAAGTGCTCGCCAAAAAGTCGGCACCAAATGGATTTTTTTTATTTTTTATTTTTTAAAAAAACTTTTACGGAAATAATTTGTGCTAGTATGAAAACCTATTTAGCCCCTATCAGGTATACCAAGTGATTTTCACTTAGCTAGGAAATGGCGTTTTTCAAAATTATCTAAATTCTAAAATTGCTATTTTTCGTAAATTAAGCAAGATTTCAATGAGATTTTTTCATTGTCTGTCAATTTTAGCTCACCGAACAATCTCAAGAGCAGAAAACATTTTTTTTTCTTTAACTTCCGCTAAGACTAAAGTTTTAATTGCAACATTTTCAACTTTTCACATACCAAGACGTGATTTCAAAATTCAATTTGATTTCGTTACAAACGTTAAAGATTTATAATTCATATTCTGCCTACTTAATTGACTGAAACATGTAAACTGAATAAAGAAAAATCTCCTCGTTTAGGCAACTGTAAAAGAACATTTACACGATTTTTGTGAAAGTAATTAATCAGCAAGGGTAAATTAGAGTTTTTAGAAGTCACGTAAATAGATATTCATTATCATTGAAAAACATTTCTCCCATAAAGTATCTTGCACCAAAAACGCAAAGATTATGCAACAATATTACTTTTCTGTAAATCATAACAAACCTAAAGGAATAATTAACAATTTCTATTGTTTTTTCCAATTATAAATCTTTAACGTTTTTAACGAAATCAAATTGAATTTTGAAATCATGTCTTGGTATGTGAAAATTTGAAAATGTTGCAAAAAATTAAAACTTTAGTTTTAGCGGAAGTTAAAGAAAAAAAATGTTTTCTGGTCTTGAGATTGTTCGATGAGCTAAAATTGACAGACGATGAAAAAATATCATTGAAATCTTGCTTAATTTACGAAAAATAGCACTTTTAGAATTTAGATAATTTCGAAAAACGCCATTTCCTAGCTAAGTGAAAATCACTCGGTATATCTGATAGGGGCTAAATAGGATTTCAGACTAGCACAAATTATTGCCGTAAAGTTTTTTTTAAAAAATCAAAAATTTAAAAAAAATCCATTTGGTGCCAACTTTTTGGCGAGCACTGTATATTTATCATTGTTTTATTATAATTTCGAAGGTATTTACACCTTCAGAAGTTAAATCTTTTATGACTGAGGAGTGAGGTCTCGCGTTAAGATACTCGGAACTTGGTCGAATTAAAAGACGCCTATGCCCTATAGGCCTATACGCTTTCATGTGAACATTTTTAAAGGAAAAAGTATGAATTTTTACAGAAGCATGCTTCTTAAATTAACGCTGTTAAAGTGTTTAATGTTAAGGATAAGGAACATAACAAACGCATGAATCTGATGAAGGACGACTAAAACGTTCCAAAATTCTTACCTGTTACAGAAGGAACTTTGCGTAACCAGCAACAAATACAACAAAAGCCATTTGTTTTGTTTGCGAAAAGGCCATCCATTGTAAAAGGATACCGAAACTGACAATAACCCTAAGCAAAGCTGAATGCATCTTTGAATAAAAACATTCTAACACCAACCCTCTGTTTAAGAAATAGATCTACCAGCTGGTCTCATTTTTTTAACGACCCTTAACTATAAATTAATGTCCTCTACTGACGTTGCTAAGTGTAATCTTATGTTATAGTTGATTGTTTTACTTAAAATTCTTTTAAAATAATATTCTTAACCAGTATATGTATTTATTTTAGTAACCAACCCTCGAATTTTTTCCAAATAAACAAACGATGTGTACCAGACATTTATTTGTTTAGGTTCACAAGCTTTGAAAATGTAAATAATATTCAACCCCAAATACAAAGTTGATATCAAACTATTACAAATTAAATATTCGGTTTTACATGAACTAAAACCGGCATTTATAAAAATTAAATCTTCTTTGTTAAAAATAAGTCATTATAAAACAAATCGAAAATCGATAAGGGAATACTTCGGGATAAAGATTTCTATCAAAAATTGATGTCTGCGTCTGCCTAACACGTTTTAAGAATTGTATTAAGATAGACCATTCGAATTTGAAATGCAGTCGTAATTTAGCAAGGAACTCTTTAGTTTATTTGGATGATTGTATTAGGGTGTGAAATAACCCTGGTAGGAAATACCAACACTCACCTTTAATCGTTAAAATTCATCAAAGGCACCAAATCCTAAAAAGCCTTACAATACAGATCCTGTATGAGGGTTGTAATGTGTAATTTATGTACAGCTCGATTTATTTGATTAGAGCACATGATTGTTACACCGCCAGGGGGGTTTTACTCAAAAACTTTCACTCTTACTATCATGCAGTATATTAACTACGAAATTTGTTTTTACGTACGCCACCACCGCCATGTTATAATGTTTTTAGAAGCTTTCAACAGGTTATCTAAACGTGTACATAATACGTATTTTAGAAGTTCGTAAAATATTTATAAATCGTCAAAGGATGTGATGACAAGAATTTTTTAAACATGTGGGTATGTTTATACCAGTTTAGCAAAGAGTAATAACACAGTCGCGACCGCTTTTTACTGTCTACTTGAAAAAGTCTTGAAATAAAAATGATCCTTTCAAGTTTATTTAAAAAAAAATTAAAAAAAGCTCGTTTCACTTTTCACACGCGCCGCATCTAGCTTTCAAATTGTGGTTGCTTTAGGGATCTTTTTCTTTGAATTTTACTGCTTTGAAATATTTAAATTCGTTTCAAATGTATACAGCTTTCGTTCGATCTCTTCAAAGAAATGTATAATATGACGTATAAGATGGTAAGTTTGGCAACAAAATATACTCGGAAAAACAAATAGCGCTGTCCTAGTAGATGAAAGGAAATGTTAAAAGCTTAAATACAATACACTGCAGCTTGATTGTGAAAGAAAAAAGAACAATAAAAGTTCAAATGGATATTTTATTAATACTTAAATGTATCTTAAGCACTTTGCATAGTACTAACCTTAAGTAAGTTATATTTATTTTTATCCTGCTTTATGGACCCCCTGCATGCAACATTGTTCAACGTATTAATCATTTATCTTAGTTACTGTCATCTTTTATATCTTTCGTGATAAAATAATTATCAAAGTAATATAACACTATGATTTATTTGTTTTTGATCAACATTTATTAAGCATTTCTCTCAGCGTGACGTGCCAAAGCCAAAGTTATCGAATGCGAAGAACGTAAGAATAAGAATAAGAAGCAACTGAAACTGAAACTGAACCGAACAACGGCACCTCATATCCTACAATTTATTTCGCAAAGTTAACGCTTTTCAAAAGCAAAGATTGTTAGATTGAGCAGTAACTTATTAATGTAACTCTCTACAACTTGCGCACCTTTGAATAAACACATTAACCTCACTATTTTAATTTTAATTTTTTGTTTAGATCACGTAATAAAATTTTGCAAAATTTCCTCGCTTGCATCGGAAAATTCAACATTTTCATTTGATTCAGACACTTCTACTTGCTTAACTGTACGAACTTTTAATTTCTCAAAAATGTATTACCGCCAAGTTATCTATTCCACTTCATAAGTTGGCCCGCTACGGCTTTTACATCAAAATGAAGCAAAAGTTTGCTAATCCCCTCTAGAATTGGTCAACATTTCTTAAATTCAGACAGCGTAAAGTTTGTGTCTTTCTAAAAATTTCCTCCTCGCACACAGTATCAGTGAGGACATTACGAACTTCTGCTTCATAAGTTTTAATCGCATTATAATTGACTCATGTGCAGAAACTCCTCATCAAATTTTTCCCTTTTCAGGAGGTGTAATTTCAATTTAAGCCCCACATCCAACTCCTATATAATCCTCTTCCG
The DNA here is from genome assembly GCA_036250285.1 of Pyrocoelia pectoralis. Lineage (NCBI taxonomy): Eukaryota > Metazoa > Arthropoda > Insecta > Coleoptera > Lampyridae > Pyrocoelia > Pyrocoelia pectoralis. The sequence continues at coordinate 1,292,402 of CM070079.1, forward strand.
AGCCTAGCAGCAAAACTTTTGCTCCGATCTTAAAAGTTTCCTACCACTTCACTTGTACTCCGCATATAGTTTACGACAGCATTCAATTTTTCTTAAGCTGCATGCTAAACTAACCTTTAAATGTAATTTCTTACAATCTGCACTTAAAGCTGAGTCAGTGATTATTTGTTTCAGGATAACAATGAAGGAAGTACACTTTTCAATCTTCTTCTTGATCTTTATTCTTTAAAACGGAAAATGCCACAAGGCTCTTTAAACAACTGATACTTACACAAGTTTAACAATGGAGGCGTTGTTGACGTCTGTTCTAAAATTCACTTCGTTTTCATGGGTTTCTATGTAGCGCTTGCGAAAATTTTTAGATTCTTTTCAGTACAATACAGCAAACATCAAAGGCCACAATAATATTGTGTGTTGGTTTAACCCAGGGATGCACAGACTTATAGGGAACAGGGGCCACTCGGGAAAAATATAAGCCAAGGACGGGCCAGTACAAACAATATTTATTATTATTTATCCGTAGTCAAAAGTTAACTGCCCCGGTTCCGGGTAGCCGGCGATGCGTCGTATTTATACGAGTTACCAAACATCGAGAACCATCCACTTTGTTCGGGGATCTACCGACGTGTTTCGCGAATCTGTAATCTAGTTGATGCGACAGATTTGTAGTCTCGTAATAATATGCTTGGACCGGAGCGCGGCGAGTAGAATACTTTTAAAATTCGTTGGCGGGCCGCATAAACATCGACAGCGGGCCGCGGTATGTGGTGCATCCCTGGTTTAACCGATTTTGTGCACTGTAGATAGCATGGTCGGTTGGATACGTTTACTGATACGTTGTGAACCCCTCTTTAGTTTGTCTGTAATAAATTTCTTAAGGATTAATGTGCTTTTAAGATTAATTTCTTTATGTAGGATGTTATGCCACAGTTTGGAAACGTTTTTTCGTCGGACTTGAAGATAAAATTTGTGCTTTTTAGAATTGTTTGTGAGTTACATGAGTCTCGTTATTATATTGTTTTCCTTTTATCATTTTTGTGGTTGAACAGATTGGTAAATATTTTCGATTTGAGCTCCACTTTTTTACTACTTCTTCAATGAGAGATGAATCCTCAAAGTAATCCGCATCTGCAGCTAAAAACCGCCGATTAAATTAGAGGAGGTTAAAGTGTCTGTATTTAACGTGACTAGCCAGGATTTTCCCTATAAGGTGTGATTACGAAACCGTAGCCTCAAAATACAACGTCTTATCAAGGAGTTTGGCGCAACTTCGATGAATTACCAGCACACGGCTCGGTGCTCTTGGTTCAGGTTTCTTGACTTCTCCATCTTTACCTTCTTCCTTTAGTTTATAGATTTACTTTTTAGACATAGTTGTATACTTTGCTTACAGTTGCACAACACTATCTACACTACCGGAAGGATTGTCAATCAGTACTTTTCTCGTTAACTGAAAATGTGGAGAAATATCCGCTATTATTCAAAACTTAACTTTCTTATATGAATTTGTATAACTATGCCGATGTAAAAGGAATTGAAAACGATGCAAAATTACATCACTATAATAATGACAAACGGCATCAAAATTGTTTAACATCCTGAATGGAATCAACGTAATGCCTGGAAGCTTATTTTAGTCCATGTGTTCACAATCTAATGATCAAATTCGATTTTAATTAAAGAGACACTAATTGCGAATACCTACACAGTATTTCAATCTTCGGACATTAATGTTTCAGGTTTGCTTAAACATCAAACGTTCACTTTTTTTAGTCAATATACCTTCAATATGAAGTGTCTCTCTTTATGTATTTGACATCTTGCATTGTTCGACCACTAAATTTGTAGAAAAAATATTTCAAGGTATATTATTATAGAGTATTTAATTAACCTACTTGTATACTTCACACGTGTACTGCATAAAAACGCATGAAAAATGGAGAATTTTGTTGTTACAAACTGCTTTAATTTTGTCTCGATAAATTCAAAAATAAAATCATTTCAGAGATTTTCAATTCAAAATACAATATGTATTTTCTAAATAATATGAAAATAAAATTGGTTTCTCAACGAAAACGCGTCAAAAAGAAATTTATTTTTTACACTTTAATCTCCCAGTTTCTTATTACTTACTTCAGTAAAATATGGCCGAAATGTAAAATGAACATGTAATTGACACACAATAAATTACCGAACAAAAATCGTTACGAATAATATGATTACCATTGTGAGACGAACAATATTTTAATATGAGTACACTAGAAAGTCGAAACTCTAAAACTACCCTTAGGGAATGTAAAATTTGTGCCATCTTCAACTTGTAAGAAATGTAAAGTTGTTCATTGCATACTAAAGACATGATTACCATTACATATTTCTATATAATAACCGAGGCTGAATGTGCGCCAACTGATTTATCGTAACTGTTTTTGTCTTTTATTAATTTTAATTTTATCTAAAATCCCACTGTTTAAGATTAAAAGCGTAAAATACAAATTTTATCAATTCGCTCTATGCACAATAGGTAATTTACATACAAAGGTCCATTGTGTCCTCTTTGTAGTCCCTTACAACATATCCTGCCAACTTCGGTTACCGGAAGTGACGTTAATTGTCAGTAGCAAACTTACAAGAAAGTCTATACAGTATCCAGATTTCTTGCAAATTTAGTTACAACTTCACACTGGACAATGAAACGGACTTGGTCTCTAACTTCATTATTCATTCAACTTTACTTAGTATTTGGGGGTAAAATTATTTTAAAATTTGTGTTACTACAGCTACACTGATTCCTTACTGCGATTGACTTTCTTAGTAACGCAAGTAACTTACTCAATATTGATGTTGAAAAAATGTAGTTTTAATGATAAGTGCACAGTTTTATAGAGTGTAGTTCAATAGAATAAATTTCATGGGAGTTGGTAGTAAATGATTTATTGGACTCTCTAAATGCCACCTGGTCACGGAAAACTTGATATCCAATCATAGAAAAGGCATGAAATTCTTAAACTGTGTATCGTGCACGTCCTCGAAGACAGAAAAAAACATAACTTATGTTGCGATGTACATACATATATTATGTTTCTCACATTGTGATTTTCTCGAAGGCCTAAGCTGCCTATAGTTATTTTCCTATGTTTCTGAGATCAAATATCAAAAAAATAAGTGGAAAACGATTAATATCTCTATTCCATCTTGTTCTATGTTAATAATAAATAATTAACAAGAAATACTGAAATATTGGTTAAATACATGCAAATTACGATACCTTAATTTTAATAATTTATTATACTATAAACTACGATAGGATTAGAAACTGTACTTTGAGAGCAACTGAACCTGACAAACTCTATCCGCCTGTATGTATATCTACCTCCTCTAATACCTCCACTTACATAGAGCAAGTAGCCAGAAAGTGTACCGTAGCCTCTGATTTCCTCCCATTGCGCGATAAAGATTGTATTCTGGTTTGGTTTGTCATTGAGGTATAACACCTCACATATCAGTTTAAATAGTTTTCAACAATTCTACAAATCATCCGTGTAATTTAAATTTGGAATTGAAGCCCTCTAAGTAGTAAATATACACTGTGTTCAATATGAAAAGGACCCACCCTTAATATTTCAGAAATGAGCCTTGTTAGAAAGAAATGTCGAAACACGTCAACTTTTAACTTTTTGGGCGTTAATGTCATAAACGTCATATTCGCCCCCTCCCTACTGGAGATACCCCTTAATTTTTTCAAATGGCTTTATAGGTATCAAGTCATACCTCATTTAAAAGGTCCGCTAAATCTCCATTTTCACCTTTGATACCAACCTTGTATTATTATTTAATCGTTGTTTAAAATGAAACTTTTCAGATGCACCCGATTCTTTATCATAACATAGTACGGCGGCATGCGGCATCTGAGAAGTTTAAAAGATTCCATTAAACAGCGATTAAATAACAATGGCAGGCTGGTATCAAAGGCAAAAACATATGATTGAATGGAGATACCAGACCCTTTACATGAGGTATGACTGGATACCTGAAACCATTTGGAAAAATTTAAGGGGTATCTCCAGTGGGTAGGGGGTGAATCTGACGCTTATGACATTAACGTCAAAAAGTGTTCCCCCCAAGTTAATAGTTGAGGTGTTTCGGCGTTTCGTTCTAACACTGCGCATTTCTGAAATATTAAGGGTGGGCCCTTTTCAAATGAACACAGTGTATATACCTGCAATTGTGTTTTGCAATCTAGTGGTGAAAGTCAGGTTTTAATTTTTGTTTCGAGGTCTAACATACAATACAAACCATACATAACTATAACTATAACTATAACCAACTATAACTATAAAATGGTATTTAAATATTATCCATAAATAACGCGGAAAATTTTCATGCCTATTACATACATGGAAACCATCCTGAGATACCTTGTTAGCTCACCTCAAGCATATTGTTATACAGGGTGGGCCATTGAAAAGGTAACACGCCTGTTTTGGGACACTTACACAACCCCCTAACCTCAGCAACCCCTAACTCAAGAATTTAAATAGGGAAAGGGTGTCGAGCGACCCCTCATTTGAAGCGTCTTTTAATTCGCTATTCGACAGTATGACCGAAATTAGTTTTATTCAATTCTTTTTCACCCCCTGAAAAGCACCCTCTAGTCTACATTAACTAAGGTGACGGTGTTGTTTAGGAAAAATCCTGAAATGTGCCGTTCGAAAGGTCAAAGGTGGCGTGTTTCAGGATTTTTCCTAAACAGCACCTCCACCTTAGTTAATCTAGAGGGTACTTTTCATGGGTGAAAAAAAAATTGAATAAAACTAATTTTCATTCATACTGTCGAATAGAGAATTAAAAGACGCTTCAAATGAGGGGTCGCTCGACCACCTTACCGTAGTTTTTGTTTTTGTTGGGGGTTGTTGGGGCTAGGGGGCCGACCTGATAGAGTCAAATTTGACATCAAAATGTGCCGTTCAAAAAGTCAAAGGTGGCGTGTTTCAGGATTTTTCCTAAACAACACCCCCACGTTAGTTAATCTAGAGGGTGCTTTTCATGGGGGTGAAAAAAAAATTGAATAAAACTAATTTTCATTCATACTGTCGAATAGAGAATTAAAAGACGTTTCAAATGACTCCTTTTCCCTATTTAAATTCTTGAGTTAGGGGTTGCTGGGGCTAGGTGGTTGACCTGACAAAGTCAAATTTGACATCAAAAGTTGTCCCCCAAAAATACAAAATCGACGTGTCCGAGCGTTTTTTTAGGAAACTTGTCTAAGTGTCCCAAAACAGGTGTGTTACCTTTTCAATGGCCCACCCTGTATTTATATAGCATTAAGGAAGTACTAAGAAATTCGACGTAACCCCTCCATCACCATAATAAATGTTACAACGTTACAACGCGTGCCCAATTCCGATATCATGGGTATCGACCCAAACAAAACCTTCGTTGCTGTCTATATCATTGTAATCCAAACTTTGATTTCAATTTAGTTTTTCTTCGGAAATGAATCTGTCTCCTTGGGATTGTAGGAAGTAGATGTATCCCGTTGAGAATTATTAAATGTGCATTGGTGTGAGTTTCTCAGTTGCCCACTGTGGTCTTTGTGCTTAAGCACAATCTTAGAAAAGTAACATAATTTAAACAGTTGGACGCGTTTTGACAGCAAGCCTATCATAGAACAACGGATGAAACGAATTTATGTTTAAAATCGCGTGTGCAGAAATAATTTAATTGATCTTTTAGAACAAGTTTCAAATTATCAATGCAGTAAGGAAAAACTATAAGAACCGTTAAAATCCAACCATCCGATTAGTTTAGGAATGAACCAGAAAAGATTGTAATTTTGCACTTTTGGGATAATTGCACCCATTCATAAGTATTTTATGGTGGTTATCGGTTGCCATTGTTTTCTATTTTGAACCTGCATGATGATGTGCAATTTTTTTATACATATAACTTTATGAAATACGGCTTTTGTGATTAGAAAAGTAACACACATATCATAAAATACAGTATGAGCTCAAAATCGCCCATTCATTCTTTTTCTAATAAATTCTTTTTCAAAAATAAGGAAAACCTCCAATACGGCTATATTGGTATTTCCGTTTTTAAGAACTATGGTGCATCGCGATTACTGCTGCATGAAGAAGATACTGTTGTGTAAAAACTTTTAGAATGAAGAAAACTATGTAGAATGGTAGAGGATTTGAATAGTGAAACAATCACAAGAACTAATGAGACTAATGACAAATTGTGGGGGAGAATGGTTGAGAAAGCCCAACATTTAGATTTGTCAGTTACTATAGATTCAATTTCTTGTATAGGTATTGTGTTTTGTGCCATATTTGTGTAATAAAGTTCATTTTCAAACCACACTAGTGGAATTAACTATAATTTGTTCATTACGACGTTTTCTGGTACTTTCCATTGGTTCCGAATACAATAGATGTGGGAGTTAGGTACATTTAATGACAAAAATCACTATTTGTGAACAAATACAGTAAGCTTTTGTGATAGAGTCATTTTTCTTTAATAATTCAGTTGTTTATTGAACACAGAAATACTTACGGACTTTTTAGTTTTATACTTATACAAATGTGCTACAACACTTTTACAACATTTCCCACAATAAGTTAAAGTAGCTTCGTAAAAAACTACTTCAGACTTTCTTAAAACTCTTTTCTTATCGAATTGCAATAAATTTCCTATTATCAGTCGGAAAACTTTAGTGTTTGCCAGTTCATCTTTTTCTGGGATTTAGTTTTCTTACTAAGATTTATAATAAAAATGACAGGGGCACGTACAAGACTAGTATTTGCTGGCAAACACTAAATTCGAACATATATCAATACGATTTGACACGTAATATTCCACTCGATCGGTACGTGGTCGTTATTTAAGATTCATTTATTCGCCAAAGTTGTTAGCATAAGAAAACCGACAGCTCTAAAAGTGAATGTTTTTAGTTTCGTTTCGACCTAAATAATGTATTCGTTAAAAAATCCTACAAATCTAGATTTATTCTCTACCATTTAAAAGCGGGGCCGGCTCTTCCATTATGGCATCGAGAACATTCAAATTCGATCGACGGGGTTTTAGATTTGCATTGGAATCGTTACTACAGAATGTTTTCAGCACTCGTAAAATCCATTCTGCAGTTCATTGATTATCGTACGAAGGGTTTAATCTAAATGATCGTCTAGTCGACGAACGACCCTCTCGGTGTTTGACTGGAAACGCCTCCAGCAACCGCAAATAAATTCCACTTAACTATCCGTATTTATTCATGGTTAGAAAAAACAACCCCCTTCCCAAACAAAATAAAACAGATTTAAGATCGGAACGTATCATGATTAAACAACCTTTTCTTGGGTCTGATGCATATTAAAATAAAGCCCGTTGTACCACAACTTATACGTTTGATTTATACTACGGCATGCTAATGAGACTCATACGGTTATGACAAGCTACATTGACAAGTAATCACTTGCTGGTAAATTATTGTTTATTGTTCTCGACGTGCTGGGTCTGTTGGAGAACGTGGAGCGGAAGAATCTATGGTAAATAAATGTACGATGAGTTAATGTGCGATGACCCGATAACATAATAAATCAATGTCAGATTTTTTATTTTCATTAATTTAGTTTAGTTCACTTTCTTCATTTCATATTTAATTTAAATATAGCAGTGGGAATGCGTACAAAAACATCGCGCAATTTACAACAAAACGTGATCAATTATTCTTTGAGTGCATAAGAAAGATATTCTATAGAATTTAATCAAGTCATCGAATCCTCATTATGCATTAGACAAACGTTCCTTTGATAATAATTATTTACATAGTGATCGTGACAATAAACGCTCCCCAGCAAGAGATTGGTGGTAGTTAGTTAATGAATAAAATTATTTGCAACTTTTAGTGATTTCTAAAACGAGAAAAATTGACACACGTCTCTCTGTAGGATTTAAAGATGGATTTCGCTATTTCTGCCTTGAAATGTTCAATCCCCTCACAGTGATTGCCATAAAAATCTGAAATAAAAGATTTGAAAAGAATTGAATTCATTGATTTGATGTAGAACCTCAAAATGGGGTGAAACGAATCTAGTTGTATGTTTGAAGTTAAAATTGCTACTAGTTTCGATATATTTATGTTATTCGTGATTATTTTTACGCGAATTACCATACGTTTGAACATTACATTACATTGTATGACGTGGGTAAAGGGGTCGTTGTTTATATGCCAATATTAAATTACTAATATGCTTCAAGATTTTCTTTATTTACGACGTTTCGACAACATATCGGCTGTATCAAGTATAATATGAATGATGATTTAAGAATTGTAAAACACATAACATAATGGTTAGTATACTAACCAAACGTCGTAAATAAAGAAAATCTTGAAGCATATTAGTAATTTAATATTGGCATATAAACAACTACCCCTTTACCCACGTCATACTACAACCTCTACTATTACTCAGTGTGGTTACGCGTTGTAACTTATTAAATTAATGTGCAATTGAAAAAATATAAACAACCTAACAATAATAATATTTCTACATACATATACAGAGTGGTCAGAAATTCACTCATCGACGGGTAAGGGTAGTATTGGGGACGTTGCTCTAACGAAATAAATGCAAAAAAAATCTAGTAAAAGTCGTACCGTTTCTGAGTTATCCGCAGATGAAGTTAGCCAATAAGAGCGCTGCGCGGGCGAATTCAAACAGCCATCCACAGGCGGTGTTGCCAAGCGTACTCGAGGCATGCATCCGCCAAAGAAAGCGAAAAGAAAAACTCGTGTGTGTAAACTGTAGCAGTTCAAAAAAGTTAAATAACCCGAACCATTTTCGAGAAAAAAAGAATTAAAGTGTTCAAACATGAGCGTTTGCGCTAAATCAGTTTGAAACAGATAGTCACGTCACATGCTGGTATCGTTTGCTGTCAGTCGGCTAGCTTGATTTAATATGCCGTTGCGAAAGTAATTTTTACGATGGTAAATGGAACTTATTTAAAAGCTAAGTCGAATACCCTTCCTCGAGTAGACGTTTTTATGTTGGCCGAGTTCTTAAAGAAGGATGATCGGTTTGCTTCAGAAATTCGTGGAGCCAAAACGGAAATGTAAATAGTCATTGGCTCATCCCTAAACGTTTCTAGGCAACATTTTTCGAGAAGTCGGTGGTGTTTTTTTTGTACCAGTAACTATGTAAACGATTTTTGTACAAAAATTAAAGTATTATCTAGCAAGCATTATCAACTAATTCAAAACCAATCCCCATAAAAAATTCCTTTGGTCCCACCACCGACTTCCCGAAAAATGTCGTGAATTACCGATTAATTATGATTACTAACAAACAGTCCGCCCTAGTGGCTTCTAAAATCAAAGGAATTGTAGCACAAACAACTTAATATTTTGTTTATGAATAATTGTAGTGCTTCGGCAGCGTAGACGGTAAGACGCGAAACTCTCAATCTGAAGGTTGCGGGTTAGATCCCCGCTTCCGAAGAGAGTTTTTCTTTTCGATTTCTTTGGCGGATCCATGCCTCGAGTATGCATGGCAACACCGCCTGTGGATGGCTGTTTGAATTCGCCCGCGCAGCGCTCTTATTGGCTAACTTCATCTGCGGATAACTCAGAAACGGTACGACTTTTACTAGATTTTTTTTGCATTTATTTCGTTAGAGCAACGTCCCCAATACTACCCTTACCCGTCGATGAGTGAATTTCTGACCACCCTGTATAATAACACGGTAACATTACAACACTCCCCCCATATGTCTTCTGTGCCCATAGTTTAATCACTAAATTTCTTTGGAAATTTTACTTTTCTTCCTGATCTCGTTTCCGTTTGTTTTTCCTCGCATGTATTACTATTTTGGTTGTCTTTAGTCGAAACTAATGTGTCTGGTTCCTTTACTTTTTCTGGTTGAGTTTTAATTTCTTCAGCCAACAAGAAAGCAAGTTTTATTCTGTCTACATATAGAGATTGTTTGATTACCTCTAGGTAATTGAATAGTATAATATTTTTCATGTTTCTCTATTACAGGATATGGCCCATCATACACTGGTTGTAGAGATTTCTTTAACATATCTTGTCTAATAAAACACGCGAACTTTGATTTAATTTTTTATGTATGAAAATCTTTTGTTTAGCATGATGTACCTGTTCGCAATTTTTCCATTCGCAGCTGGATGATATGCTGTCGTTTGTACATGATGGATACCTAGTAGTTTTATCATTTCCTTACAGAGTGTTGAATCGAATTGTCTTCCTCTGTCGGTGGTAATTCTACTAGGTGTACCGAATCTAGCTATCCAAGTAGAGATAATAGCTTGCGCTACAGTTTCCGCTGTAATATCTTTAACGGGGATTGCTTCTGACCACCTGGAAAATCGGTCTATCATCGTTACTATATAACGAAAGTCCTGTGATGGTGGTAAAGGTCCAACTATGTCAATGTTTACATGTTCGAAACGATGCTCAGCTTTATTTTCATAATAAAAAACTTTACTTTTAGTATGTCTCCATATTTTACACTTCTGACAGGCTAAACAACACTCAGTCCATAATTGACAGTCTTTTCTTAAACCAGGCCATACGTAGCGTTTCGATACCATTTTTGTTGTAGCTTTTTTTCCTGGATGTGATAAGTTGTGAATTGGCGCAAATATATTTTTCCTATAACATTTGGGTATATATGGTCTAATTTTCCTGTCGTTCACATCGCAAGTTATAATTTCATCTTCTACTTGAATTTCCTGTAATTTTAAAGAACTCTGATTTGATTTTTTTAAGTTAATTAATTTTTCATCCCTTTTTGGGCATTCACGATTTCATTGAATGAAATTTTACTTGTTATATCAATTTTATATAATCTCGATAAATAATAATCTGCTGCTACATTGTCAGTACCGGCTATATGTCGAATATCAGTCGTAAATTGTCCTATAAAATCCAAACATCGAAACTGCCGTGGAGATAAATTTTGAGAATTTTTTGTGAAAGCGAAAATCAGCGGTTTGTGGTCTGTATATACTGTAAAACTTGTTCCTTCTAATATATGACGAAAATGCTTAATGGCTGCATACATTGATAATAATTCTCTGTCAAATGTGCTGTATTTTTGTTCGGCAGCACTTAGTTTTTTAGAGAAATGGTTCTACAATACCGTTATTAATTTGATGTAACGCTGCGCCTATTGCGTATTCCGATGCATCCACATTCAGCGTTAATGGTAAATTAGCTGACGGATGTCGTATTGATTCTGCGTTGGCTAATTTATCCTTAACATTACATTACATGTTACATGTCTCCCCTTACAATTTTCTTCTACTGCTCCCTGTCTACTGTAATCTTTTTTATACTCTTGTTATCACTGTTTTTACTATTTAAGACACTCACATCACTTCATCCCATTTTGTTTTTATGTATTCTTCTTATACCTTCTTTCATCCATTTAAACAAAAATTCCCTTGTCGAGCATTCTTGCCAATTTATTGACTTTTAATTATTTTCTCCTCCATTGACTCAACGTCAAAGTTTCCCCTTATATCATTGTTTCGAACCTTATCCATTTGATTTATTCCCAGAGTTCCCTGATCATGTTACTATGCTTTCTAAGTTAATTTTGAATGCTTACATCCATAAATTAGTGCTGTGACTAAAACTAACTTGTCCATCGCCTTCTATACCGCAGATATTTCAGATACTGCATGGTCTTAACTTCAATGGGCTTTTCGAAAATTTCCATAATCTCAGCCTCAGGACTGCTTCTGTCGCCCGTCGCTACGATTATAATTGTTTTGTTTACAGAAATCAGTTCCTTTACAATTACATACTGAGCACCTTCTCCTGCAACCAAAGACTGACCTTTAACAACAAATTGCGAGTTCTTTTTTCCCTTCTCTGAAACAGAATCAAAAGCTTTCAATACATCTATTGCGCATGTATAGATTTTTTATTTTATTTTTGTGGTTTTCTCGTATAACTGCCTTATTACAGAAATCCATCCTTGTGGATCTTCGATTCCTCCAATTGTTTACCTTATCCTACCCACTGGTGTTCTATACTTTATTAGCATTACAAGTACCTAGTGATATACTTAACTTAACTTGTCCCCTTTTCTATGTAGTGATATTAATATATAGCCGTTTGCCATTCTTTTGGGATTTAGTAATTCATATTCTAATTTGCTATTCTCAAGCATTTCTTCTCCTTCCTTCTTTTAACATTTTGTCTAATATCTCTCTTCTGTCTTATCACTGCGGTAGTGTCTCCTTTTACTTCGTTTGTTATTTCTTGTACTTCACAGAAGTACTATGTTCATCATTTTTTAATTTCTTCGTTAGACTATAGGAGTCCAATTATATCTTTTACCCAATGCGTCTTTAGGTTTTCTTTCACAATTTTTCGCGTGACACTTTGTATGTAGACATAATTTTATGCCTTCTCGAAAACTAGGATAATTTGATTTTCAATGTCCACTAAGAATATTTATTGACAGATTTTCCTTATTTACAATACTTGTTGGATTATTTGTTTATAAGATATTTTTACAAAACGTACGTGGTTTATTTTCTCCTATCTTTGGAAATGAATCGGTGGAGCGGTCACGATTCTTTCCACTGATAGTTATGAAATTTATCGGCTTGTTAATACTTATACTTGTAAACCAGATTTGTAATTTATGTAGACCATTCGTTTAATTGTTCATTGATTGTATTCACCTACTCAATAAAAGAAATAAATTAGCACACCACCATGTAATCATTTACCCAACATTTAAAATGCTTACAATCGATACTCGGTGTACAATGAAATATGCTTAGAAAATACATCGACAATGATCTTTTATATAACAATGTTTTGGTTTGATAATTACAAAAAAAATGCACAGTGATCCTTATTGGACCCGGCGACGTAAAGTGATGATGATGAGTTTCTTATTATAAAAAATACAAAACTACTCTGACTCTCAACCATTAACAATTAGTTGCCTTCAACTAAGGATATGAAATAATATGTATACAATTTTCATTAATCTTCTAAACCAATTTGGTGTTCCATTAATAAATAAGTAAACGAAATTCTCAATTAGAGGAATTTTCAACTAAAATTGCTTTTTGTCGTTTGTCAAACGGTTTTAAAATTAATTTAATTCATTCAATATAATTTATTCGATACTTTGGTGGATGGGTTTAATTTATCTCCATAATAATATTATACATATATCTATAATGACGCCGTTTCGCTAAAAAATTATTAGCTTTTTCAGGTCTGAAAGCGAAACGTCCTCATTATAGACATATGTAATATTATTATGGAAATAAATTAAACCCATCCACCAAAGTATCTAATAACTTGCCATTCCACTCGAAACAAAAATAATTTCGACAAAGTCTAATTTTAATTAGGATATAATAGTGATAATGTTTTACACCGCAAAATACTCTGTTACACCTCATTAGTTTTCCCACCAGTATATTACTTTTTTTAGCCACATCTTCTACTTACACCACTAGCGATTCTTTTCCTTACAATGGATTCTTCTTGGTGAGGTATTTTCCTGTTTCATTTTTCATTACTCCACCCTCATTTGATCCACGTTCTAAGATATGACGTTCTTGGTTTCATAGTATCAATTTTCATATCTGCGAACGTTAATGTTATCATAAATGACCCTATAATATAGAGAAAAGACTTTTCTCTATGCCTTGCAAGATCATGGTATATTATGTCTTCCCCATAAAACATTTAGTTCCTTCGCTAAAGTAAACTAACGTCAGATTTTCAGTGAAGTCTATCTCATTCCTTTTTGAACACAATTCTTTACACTTCCTGTATAACTCTTTTTATTTTTAAGGGCGCAAACTTGTACCAACTTCAATAACTTTATACCGAGCACGGTTCGTTATGATGAACCGTTTGGCTATTAAGAACTGGCCTATAGATGTCGATGAGTTCAAAAACTAGGATTTATTGACACCTCTAGAGAGAAATTCCAGCTTTCCCTTGGAAAAATTACGCATTTCTCCCCCTTGATGTATGTACAATACACTAATCATTTATGTTCAAACTACCTCAATGGAAACAAGTTTAATTGTTCCAAAAGTTAGACAAGAAAAACTAAGATTCGACGCGATTTAAAAGTTGCATTTCTGGCATATGTTAAAGGTTATCTACGCTTAAACTGGTTAATTCACAATATTGTATTAGAATAAAGTTGATTAGAGTCAGTTACTTATTCGCCGCGATTCGTTGAACATGTACAATTAATTTAGTGGCATAAACGCTAAACGTTTGTATTAACGCGTTTGGTGATCTCCAGAGGAACTTTTCTTTAATTCTTTAGTGTTGTTTAGTGATGGGAGATTTTGGAAAAGTACACGGACACCTACGGTGAAAGGGTAAGAAAATTATAATCAAATTCTTTGCCTCGAAACTAACAAAATAGTAGGTATCGCGAGTGAATTCTGCATTTGGCACAAAAGTATCGCTGTCGCCCTGAAATACTATGCTAAACACAGAAGTTTCCCGTATTATAGTAGTAAAGTATTTGATTAGAGAGAACTTTCTTCGTCGCGAAGGGTTTGATTAGCAGTTGCAGAGAACACGTACGTTTAGTGATCTTCAAAGTTGCATTTAGTGATGATAGGACAGTTTGCAGGAGACCACTTTTGGCGAAAAGGTACAGCATTTGCATTACCATTACAAACACCCCTCAACGTTTGGTAGTTAAACAGTTTTTTTAGGAGAAACTCTTCATCTTCATATCCTATAAACGATTTGTAAGGGATGTAAAGGTTGTTGTGCAGCAAATGTGTGTATTTTTTTAATTTATTACGTTAAAATGATCCATCTTCAATGACATAAAGGAAAATAACACCTCACCGTTTGAAAAGTTACGTAATTTATAGAAACAATTTTATTCATATCCCATAAACGAAATTCGAGGAGTGTGAAAGTTACCGGGCATTAAATTTTCTTGTTTTTTTAAATCGCTTACATTAAATTATCCAGTTTCAGTCATATGAGGGAAAATGAAAATGTAACCCTTTGTGGTTTGGTAACTACATAAGTTTTTAAGAAAAGATGTCTTCATATCCTGTAACTGAATAGTGAGGAACGTAGAAGTTGACGTGCATGAAAAATATGTATTTTTTGATCGATTATGTTGAAATGATCCATTATCAAGCATATAAAGGTGAATAAAAAGTAACCGTTTACTGTTTGGTAGTTACGTATATAATTTTTTAGAGTAAAAGCTCAAATTTTTTAAATTTATTTAATACATTTCGTTGAAATGGTCCACTATCAGTCATGGAAGGAAAAATAAAAATGTATCTCTCCGTCGTTTAGGACATTACATGATTTTTTAGGAAAAATTGTCTTCTATAAGCAACTTGTGAGAGATTGTAGCGAATCAAACGTTTTCATTTTTTTAATTTATTACGTCAAAGTGATTTAGTCACATAAGGTAAAATAAAAATATAACCTCCCCTCGTTTGGAAATTTACATGACTTTTTAGGAACAATAGTCTTCATATTATACATATAAGCGAATCGCGAGGGGTGTGAAAGTTGCAGTGCATCAAATTTTGTTATATTCTTAATCTATTGGCGGTAAAATGATTTGCAGTTATATAAGGGTAAATAAATTTGTAACCCTTCAGTTGACAAATATTTTTAATTCTTTAATTTATTACGTTAAAATGATGATTTTCAGTTATATAAAGAAAATTAAAAATATAACTTCTCGCCGTTTGCAACGTTACATTATTTTTTAGCAACATTGCCTCGATATCCCAAAATCGCTAACTGTCAGTCATATAATATATAAGGAAATATAAAAATGTAACCCTTAACTGGTTGGTAGTTAAATAATTTTTTAAGAAAAAATGTGTTGATTTGCAATAAGGAAATTTTGAGGGATGTAAAGGTTGTAGATTTATGATATACGATAAAGATTAGGCATATCTGCATTGAAGCCTCTTTATTCGTTTCACAGTGCACACTCGTACCCCTAAGATTTTCAGTCGAATTTCCTGCAAAATAAAATGTATTTTGCACATTTCCTTTGCTTAAATTACATTTCAACGTTTGTAGATTAGGATATGCCATAAGGTTTCACAATATCTATATTAAATGTCTTTGAGGGTCATGTAGCTGTAGCTTCCATTCACAGATAATTAAGGAAGACATACGGGAAATGGAAAGGAAGCGGAAAAGTTACATTATTATTTCAAAATTTTTCTTGTGACAACTCGACAACCGATATCCCTCTTGAATAATTTTCAATCTGGAGAAAATAAATTATACAAAATTCCTTATCAAGGTCGAAAATGATTTAAAACATAAAATAGGTCAAAATTCATCGATCAGCCACCTTTTCAACAATAGCGAAATAATTGTTAAAATTCAACCACAATATGCAATAAGGCTTTACAATATCCACACCGAAGCATTCCTTTACAGGGCAAAATCGTACCTCGGTGCACATTTTTATTTTCCCTTATATGGCTGATAGTGTATCATTTTACGTAATCGATTAAAAAAATTATAAATACTTTCATATCTCTCGGAATTAGATAACCGTATTTTAACATATTATTTCTTCAAAATTGGGAACATAATTAAAAAAGATTTTGTTTTTAGCATCATTATCAGTAAAGGTTCTTACTACATTTTCAAAAATACAAATAAAAGCCCTCCACGTAGTTTTTCGTCTTATTTTTCACCTGCATTATAATATACCTATATGTTCTTATTGTTAGTTACTGTGCATGAACGAAATCGAAACTATTTTTTTTACATTTTAATGAAGAAATGTTTAAATCCGTTAAAGTAATTGTGGGACAGATTAATTGTTCTTCTGTAACAATAAATTTTCATTTCTTTGTTATCCATGAAACTAAGTATCTGAACCGCAAAATCGCCCCAAACAAAATTAAAATATGACACACCAGTAAGAAAGCGTCCCAAAAAATATAAATTAATGGAGTCATCCATGCAATCTATTTTGTTGTTATCACGTGGCATTTCATTTTAATTTATTACAATGCCATATAAATTTAGAGGGGTGGCGAGAATCAAAAATGCTTACAGAAGCGTAATCTTGTCAAAACATTCTTTCTTTACTATGATAAATGTGCATCTCAGTGCTGGAGAAAAACTTATTGCTGTCTTGTGTCGCTCATTTTTACATGATTTGGTTTAAAAAGTATCCACATTCACGCCCATGCTCTTTTTAATTATGCTGTCGCTCGTTTTTATAATGTAACCGCGTGTTAAATATGCAAATGAAACGTTGTTAATTATGAACCTTTTAGAAAATTTAACATCGATTATCTGACTGATTTGTTAATAAGTCCGGTTTGTAGCCAGTCAGACGTGAGATTGGAAGCCACGAGGGAAAATCAAGCACGTAAAGTTCATGTGCTTGTTAATCGAATTGATGCGCGGTACATTATAATATAATTGCAACTTGATCCTATTTTAATTTCTATTTACTACAGACACCTATTTAAATGCTTCTTGCAATTTCGGGGGTTAACATGTGAACCGTAAACAGGAATCGTTTAAATTTAATTGTCTTATTAAATATTCGACCACCAACTTAGTTGTGGTTGAATCACCTCTACTATAGATGCAATAACTCGGTTACCAGGGATACCACTCACTACCCCAAAGGAAATCGCCCTTAAGATTTATACATTTTCGGGGTTATTCGTAAGGGGACTAAGACAGGACGTAAGGAAAGTGTAAGAAACGGTTTCTGGCATTGCAATATTTTAGACAGGTGCGCCTATCCACTTGAACGGATAAGGTTCGAGCTTTTGATATCATGAGTTTTGAAGGGCGACGAACTGCGTCGTAAGAAAAATTGGGGATTAGGTAAGAAGGGCAGATGTGCGAGATCTGTTGCACAAAAATAACACGCGGATTAATGTAAGCAATCATTGCTTGTCCCTTTGCTTTTTATTGCACGCGTTAATTCTGTTTCACTGGACGATAATAATTCAAACGTTACACCCCAAATCATTGTTGGTATTAGAGTTACCTTGTCGATGGTTTGTTCTTGTCGCATATTTCGAACAATAAACCTTTTGTGAAACGTTATAATATGGAATGTAGTAACGCGAAATTCTGATTATATTAGATAAGAATTTATATGTCGTCAATTAATTTATTTAGTGTTGCTTTTGTTTCAGATCTACCTCAGCGTCATCAGGCAAAAGGTCAGTCTCTTTTACTTATTTACTTACTTAATGTCAATTTTGAGTTTACTTACTCACTAATAACGATATTATATTCGGTAAAAGACTCACGTTTCAGCTAATTACTTCAGAACTAATTTATATTTGCTTGTATAATGAATTTTCAAATAATAAATTTACATTTTAGAATAGATCGAACTCATATTTATTGATTAGTAGATTATAAATTGTCTACCGTATTTAAGACATATTTTAATTTAATGCCCAACTCGGGACCCCTTCGAAGTTCTAATCCCATTTAGTCCGTTCACGTACACACTGAAAGTACCGAATTTAGGGTTAAGTTCAAAATCACTTTTGACTCCCTCGTTGATACCGCGTCAAACTTCATAAAATACAGGCTATACTTAGTGATCAAGAATAAGGTAATCGTAGCTCATTGCGTTATTATTATTATTATGCCTACCATTTTGTAGCTTTTCAAATGTACTTTAATTTATCAACTTAGATAAAACATGATAGGGATTTAAATGCAAAGTTCTTAATATACGATTACTTATTGGATCATCAGAGTAAAAATATAGAGAAAAATTTTCTGCGCCCATTAACCGTATTAGTTTTCAACTTTATTTAATATTCTAAAGTCGGAAAATTATTTTATAATTATGTATCTACTATCTAAAGTTACTAAACTGTAAAAATAAGTTTTTTGCTGAACAAAACTATGTAAGATGTAACCAACACATTTTCTCAAACAAAATCATATAGCAAATAGAAATTTTCCGTATGTTTGTATCGTTTGTCCTGTATACACAAATTATCAATATGTGCACGCCTATCACGGTCTTAGAGTTGAGGGTTTTTAACCTTTATACATAAAATGTTACGCTAGATGTAGTACAAGGGATGGTTCCAGAACTGGGCATGAAAACAAGAGACTAGAACAAACACAAAAATTTATTGTTCAATGTAGTACTTTTGCTTTGGAATACAAGTATTACTCTATTTCAGTAACAACTTTACTCCATTATAAAAAGATTCTTCTGTCTTGTCCGCACAAAATGCGATACAACAGTAGCTACAAATTCGTTACTCTTCCTATATTTTGTACCCCCTAAAATTTTGTTGAGATTTGGAAACAAAAGATAATCCATTCAGCCTTTTGCATTTTCGTAAACATCTTTTGCCAGCTTTGCTCGCAGTGCACTTTTATAAACTCTCCGCATAATATTCTAATTTTCTCCGTAAAAGTGGCGATTTTAAACTTCTGACAAGGGCTGGAACCTGTAGTATGAAACTACATCGATTCTTGTTTCGATTCAGGATCGTCAATCGTACTACAAGGCAATCGTGTAGAATTCTGAAAATTGTTGCATGAAGGCGTTTGTGTCAAAAATGTGTAAGTACGTAAATTATGGAGAAATCATCATGAATTGTAAATCTGAATGTAATAATAATAATAATACTATTTAGTTCAAACTATAGTGCCCTAAACTTGATTATAATGGTAAATAACGAGAAATTTGTGAAAAAAAGCACAAATTGTTTAAGTTTCTGAAAATTATAATGTAAATTATGAAAGTCAAACGAGAAACGTATGCAAGCTAAATATAAAAATGGTTGTCTGCATTCGTGCCTTTCAAAAACATTTTTTTTCTGTTCTTTTTAAATCTAGTATTTGAATATAAAACTGTTTCCAAATGCATAACGTTGACGAATTAATACAGTAAGAAAGTTTTCGATAACGATAACCGCACATAAGGAATTCGATCGAGATTGCAGTAACATATATAATTCTCAAAAAGTGTTACCACGCCACACAACAGCTTGTAGGGAATGCATTTGTTTTTCGGTGATCGCTCTTGTGATTTCTGGTTCAAACGAGTCAAAAAAAGGTGATTTTCTTTGAAGAATTACATTTTTGTTCAAGCATCAATTCTACGGCAATGTTGGTGATGTTTCCTCCAGTCTCAGTCTCAGTTGTTAGGTTGGACAAAGTATAAAATATATTCTCTTGTGTAATGCAGGACTATTCAAGGCCACCTAGACTATTATGCCCTAATCAAATAGTAAACGATCATACCGTGTTAGAGAAATATTTTCCATTTACTATGCGATTATAGTTACAGAAGAAAACAAAAACATTTTGTTCGCAGTTGTTTGTTGTTGTTGTTTCTAAGAATGGATGAGCGGGGTAATTTAAAGTAGATTAAGGAATATTCTATAACACCCTATTCTCACAAGAAAATTTAATTTCTTTTGCTGTTTTAGACAAACAATATGTTTAGGTGGCCTTTAATTTTAAGGGATTGAGTTTTATTGTTTCTGGGAAAATGTCCTAAGAATGCAAGTCCTTTGCGTAGAAATTCAGATTTATGTAATTTTTTTACATTCTTCAATTTCTGAAATATATGTTCTGCGTATAACGTGCGTGAATGTGCGGCGATTTTGGAAAAATTATATCGTCCATATATACGAAGCATTGTATCGTAACACAGCGTATGAATCAAATAAAATCAGGCAATATACCTCCCTATTACCAATTTTGAAATTGTGCCATAAACGAATATTCTGAAGGTGAAACGCCTTTTCCTAAACTCATATCATTCATATCGCGTTCTTCGAAAATTCAGTGCAACTTAAAGCATGGATAATAGCTACTGTTATCCCTTCCAAGCGTTTTTTCACGTCAAAGTGCAGACATTTAATTTACAACTTATAATGGATAGTTCGTTAAAGCTCCTGTCCTGAAAACTAATTTGTTTATTGTGCTTAAAATATAAATTAAAGGTCCAATTATTGTTAATGACGAACGAGGTTTAGAAAAATAACATAATACTTCGCAGACGTATCTCGGCTGTATTTATTCGCTTGTCTTCCAAACGTACAGTCTGGCCATATAATGTTTCACTTCTTATAAGACACTTTTTTACATTCGTTGCCCCATGTAGAATGACTGAAGGTACAGATTTTTAATTTTCTCTGCTTACTCTTCACTACTAGCCACGAAAACCAGAAGCAATAGTGCAGGTTGTCAGTCTAGAAGTGTTTAGGAATTCAAACGCAGAAGATCTTCCACAAAAGTCGATACGCGGATTGCCCATAAACAAATCGACGCGACGCGACAAGGTGGAAAAAGGGAGTGGAGATTGCTGACCGACGTTTAACAGTAGAGCGTAGAGCGACTCACACACATTGCAAAAATAGGTGCAGTGCTTACAAAATTGCACGTTGGGCCCCTCGAATGTTTTCAGCAAAAAATAAGCATTTCACAACATCCTCTAGTCCTTTACCAAGCAGATTTTTAAAAGTGCTTGATTCGATTGGTAATTAGAGAAGCTGTTAAATACATAAATTGGAAAAGCGTTGATCTAAATATATTGATTTTTTATGAAATTAGTTTTAGAGCTGTAATATATTTCTTGCTTAAAAGCTACGAATTTAAAAAAGCAGCTTTCTGAATGTAATACAGTATTATAATGATCGATTAAGCTTTTCTAAGCAATTTTCTTTATAACATTTATGTTTACTTTGTATAATTGTGTAATGATCTAAGTTTCAAAATGTTTCAGTGCTAACATCTTCAATTCATTCAATCGCCACTTCGTGGCGTATTTTGAAATTCCCTTATAAATTTAATGTAATTTAATTATACTCAATTAACAACAAAAGTTGGAACAAACCTACGTTCGAAGATAGATCGATACGGCTTCTCGAAATTCGCAAGCTTAATAAAAAGGAAATATCAAACAAAGGACTCATAAAACATCAATTTTAGTCAAATTACGTTCGTTTACCTTTCCAAAATCTCTACTAAGAAGAAAATGAATCGTAATTTGGTAAGCAATACAATTTATCAATGTTGCGTATCCTTTGTCGGCCATTCTAGAGTAGGATAAGAACCAAATATGGAAAAAGCTGAAAAATATTTGTCTCATAAAACCGACCTTATCATATCAAACTCGTGTATATATACCGTTTCCTAGAACAGTATGTCCCTACCATTTATTCGTGGGACGATCCCAACCCACAAGGATAAGTGGAAATCTATGTTTATCCTAACAAAGTATCGGGATATCGCGGGATGTATGAACTGGACGTATCGAATATCCCGTATCTCATCCCCTGTCGGACATAATCTGCATTTATCTCCTTTAAGTAAGAAATGCCGGACAGCGGATTTTGTTATCGTGTCACAAGTAAAAAATGGCACTAAGTACAAATGTAGGTGCTTGCGTGATACCTTCACACCACTTCATGCTTACAATTGCTACCCAATGATGCCCCCCCCCCCCCCCCCCCCGATGAGTCGGCGTTGTTCATAGACTACAGCTACGGTAGTATTGACTTCTTGCGTGTTTCATGAAGCTTGCCATACACTGTAATTACACGCACCGATATGCCATACATGGCAATATTATATGTATGTGGAGTCCTTTTAAATGTAATTAATTTCGCACGTCAACGTTTCTGTGCGCTCAAGAACGGTGCAGTAAGTTATACAAATTGACACGTCTAGACGGTAAAATAATAAATATAATGTAACTTTGTTGCCTTCATTTAAAATGACAAGTTTATATCTTTGCATAATATAGCTTCATTTATCCAACGCCTGTTAAAATTATTTGCAACTCAAATTAAAATTTATTCCGAGAAAGAATCTCGCAGGGTGAAAAATATATCACTTAGCGCCGCCACCATTTTTGTTGATTAGAGATTTATCGTGACGCGCGTTTATAATTACGTACATACATGTATAAGAGCAGCATTCTCGTTTTGGTAATACGGAATCAGATTGTTGGATATCGATTGGACTGCAAACTCCTGGACAAGTTATAAATCCTGCAGAGTGTTTCCATACCACCGGGAGTTGGCGTAAAGGTGCGGTCGTCAGGGTTGAGCTGCCTACATAGGGACCTCCTGCTGTCTTATATTATTCTTAAGAAGCAAATATGACCCTTCGGAATATCGTATTTAAGAGCACGAATTAATGTTATTCTGATAGTGACAAAAATGTCGTGTCCATCGTATCGATCGGAGCTTCCTCAGAGTCCTACACTCTATTGTGTTTATGCTTATGTCATATTTGTCTGTCGTATATAAAAGACGGTATTCGGTATCATTTTCCTTTTTATTCTGTTGTACCTTTGAAATTCACACTTTACCTGCCATATGGAGATGCGTAATGTATCTTTCAAAATTCCTCACGGTGAAATTTAAAACTTGCAGGGGCTTCTTTTATATTTTATTTGATAAATGACGAAATTAATAATATTTGTTGTAATAAGTTATTATCCTTTCTTCGATATAACGCTTCGATCGTGCATTAGGCAATGATTGTAACTATATTACATTCCTAAATTATCTAATTAATCGGGAATTACGTGAAGTTATTATGTTACCCGATCATCAATTAAATGGTAATATCTGATTATACGATAACGTAGTTTCAAGGATGTGACCACTTTTTATGTGGTGTTAGGTAGATAGTAGATACGTAGGTATTGTATTGTAGGTGTAATGATCAATCTCAAGCAGCTTATGATCTACTATACTTATAATTAACCAAATGGTAATTACGGTATTAAGGGCGTTAAGAATGATATAATAAGGGCGACTGTTACATCTACCGACTACCGTGTTATCACTCCCACTCGCTCCGCGGGAAATCTTCTTCAGAAATAAAAATAAAATTTAAAATGTTTTATAAAGCATGTGGTAACAAAAATGCAGTAAGTACTATACCTACATTATTATATTCATTCCATGGCGTCGGGCTTACTTTCTTAATTTTGAAACTATTAGTTCTCTATCGCCTAAATTTTCCCGCCACGTTGTGCACTTGTACGTGAACGGGATATTTTCTAGGGACATGAGTTCTCTACACTTAAATTATTTGAGCTTCATCTTAAAACTTTTTCCAATTTCAGTAATTTATTTCTTCTTTGAAACTTTATTTATTCTGCTAATCCTCTTTCTTTGACATGTTTCATTTCAAAAACATAGAAAAGGAGTTTACCTTATAAATATTTTAGTAATAAAAACAGGTCATCAGTTAAAAAACATTTATTTGGTGCTTATTTTGGACCCAATTTCGAAAATAGAAAACCTTAATCCTTAAACAAAATAAAACTTTTAACTATAAAAGCACTTTGTAAATAAAAGTAATTTTTTGAAGAACTTTCAAAAACTGCAGATGGATGTGATAATTCAATGCACCTAATATGCTCCGTGCAGTGTCAAGTCCTTCATTTCCAAAATATGAAGATAAACTGGTTCATTTTCAAAATCATATTTTCTGGACTTGTTTCTATTTCTTTAATTTAATTTCTTGTATTCTTTCAATTTTCAGTATCTTTTACATAATTTTAAAGAATTACAATACAATCTTGTTTAAAATCGAAAAGCTCTTCTTTTATAACTCTATAAGGTTTTCCGCTTCTTACTTGTATGGCTTGTGCTTCTGCGTAGACATCAATTTCTTTTTCCCCCTCTCAATGTGGACAAGAATACTGTAATTCTCATTTTGAGTAAGACCAGCTTGTAAGTATCCCGTTGAACATGAATATGAATACTATAATTTTTGCTAAAAAATAATACAGTTTGAAGACCACTTTTATTTTTATTTTGGCCTATACAGTTGGAATATAAATGAACTTCAAATTGAATATAGTTGTAAAGCCAACTGCTTCTTGTTTAGCATCCCTCCTCTGTTGCAGAATTACAGTAAAGTTAAATGTTACGATATCAAACTATAAAGACATAAAGAGTAGTACCTATTTGCATTTCAGGACCCTCTGGTGGCGGTATGCCAAAGTTTTCTTAATTTTTGTAAAGCGCGATGTTAATAATTTTATAATTTGGCAACCTTTGACTGTAATGTTTATTTATTTAAATTTAGAACTCTTTGATGACTACACTTAATGTCGAGAAGTGATGGGAATTGTAAATATTTTGTAGAGCTAATTAGTGTTTATATCAATAAAGTTATTTTATAAAGCTCCACAACTTACGATAATCACAAAAAATTTTAAGGAACCCAACTTTCAGGACAGGATGAGGGACTAACATTGTTTTCATATATTTCAATCGATAATTCTACGAAAAGCTAAAAATAGTTTATTTATTACAGAGGAAATCCTCGTTATAACAATTTTTTTTAACAGAAATTAATAGCTCCGTTATTGTTTTACAATTATAAATAAAGGTAATCGACCTTAAAGATTATAAATAGTTCTAACAGATTAATTCAAATATTTGAAAACCAATCGCGTCGAAGATATTTCCGACAGTTTGAATGTAAATAAAAAAAATTAACATACTGGATAAACAACGACAATAGCAGATGTGAGTGTCATTGTTTTTGTTAGCAAAATTTATCGGGTTTTTTTATATCTTACAATAATACTAATTTTACTGATGCACTAATACAGTTTCACGCTCATAAATTTATGTAAGTTCGATCTTTATTACAATTTTGACGTTCGTCGTGTTAATTATCAAAATATTGACATTCCGTTCTTTTCAGTCGGCGCTATAATCGACATCCTTGTATAAATTTAAATGTAATCAAATTTAAATTATTAACACCGATTTGAATAATGAGGCTCGTGTGTACAATTTTTTATCGATGTGTGTAGTGTGCACAAAGAAATACTAATCATAACAATAAACTTAGGTGGTAGATGGTTAATGATAAATTGAGTAAAGAAAAATTCCTTGGTAATCACAATTTTTGCGTTCATGCTGTAAAATGCTGATCCTATGCCAGACGGATTTCAAAATCAACTGGTCAGTGCAACGGCGAGTGTTTTTCCTGAAAATCTACATTAGAACTTTCGACTGCATTTTAGTAACATTAGTAGGCGTCAAAATGCAACGCAATGGGGAACACCCTACAACAGTCGTAGTTTTTCTCCTCGACCGTAAATTTAAGGAAAAGCAACCATTGTTTTGACAGAATCATTTTGTTTTTCTGTTGTTTGCTTTGGAATTAATGCGCTTTTGCCAAATGTTCCCTAATACCAATGTGTCCTCTTAGGCGAGATTGTGGTACTTCTCTTATTCGTTCATCAAAGGATTTTTCAGGAGATCCTTCAGCTACCGGTCACTTTTAACTAACACCTTTTCCTTATCCTTTACTACATTCGATTTTCTGTTTTCATTTTCAAATTCTCATTTTTTATTTCTTCATCTAATATTTTCCTGCTTTGCGATACATGCCAGTTGTTCAACCAACATTTCTCATCAATAATACTGCCATCAAAATGTTCTAATCCTATATTCCTATTAGTCAATTGCTGGACTCTTTTCACTGTACCCTGTTTCAGAATTTCTTGTCGCAACGTGAACTTAATGTATAATCATTGTAATGTTTTTTTGTACTGTAAATGAACCTACAAACTGTAGTTGTGCAAGAATTGATCCCCTTGTTCCCACAAACGTTAAAATTATGAGATGGTGATATTTAACTCAAGAGAATGATTTACTGAGTAGAAAAGGTGTAGGTGTGTGAGAAATTTCCCATATTAAAATAGATACAGCCATAAAAAAGACGCGTCTTTTCATTACACGATAAAAGCTATATCGACATTCCATGTTTGTACGATTAATAAAAATATGTTCACCTCTAAAAATTTCTATAGTAGCTTGTAATTGTGATAAAAATCATTTTTTAATACTTCTAATTATAGGTTATTAAATCCAACTGAGGCTATTAAGTCGGTAACACGCAATATCTTAATGGTTTACCAGAAAAATATTTTTTTTCGTTTCAGTTAAATCTGGTAAGTCTAAATTGAAATAACAAGCTATCTTTATAGTATGTCCATAGCCATCTCTTTTAATCAGAAGGAAGACCTGAGGCGAGACCGAATCTATTTCGCTTTGATCTTTAGAGCTTTTGCCAATTTAATACGATGCCTGCAAGTTCTGGAATTGACGTTGAATTGATTAAAACACGCTTAAACTAGAAATAATATAAAAAGGAAAGCTTTTGTTTATAAGTGCACATGCTTTTAATACTTAATCCCATTCCCCGAGTTAAGTATAGGGGTTGTTAATGTGATGTACGCGCGCTAGTGATTGTTTATGTTTCCATCTCAAAGATAAATTTAATCGGCTTACGTATGCATTTACGTTCCGGTATTTTTAACTAATTTATTGAGTTTGTGAAACATCTCAACGTAAACCGAATCAATATCAACAAGAATATCGTTTTGTAGAAATACATTGTTAAGTCATTGAAGCGAATTATTAAACGTATATATCTTTGTAGCCGAAGGAGGTAAAACAGTAACTGGCGGTAAAGCGAAACTTGCTCTTACGGCAATTATAAAAATATATAAACAGGTATGTTAGCTGATATCGTGCAATCACATTTACGTGGAAAACAATGGGGTAATCTGCATGTTCTTGCTTGCAGCTTGCCTCCGGTATTTGCATTTAAGTGTGCGTGGTGTATGCACCTTCAAATTACATAGGCAGCTATAGATGAAAACGTGAAATTCTTGTTTTTACTTTCGTGTGCCTTACATTCGATTTTTGTGGTGTTGCTGGAAATTAAATCAGTTGTAAAACTAGGAATGCAGTACCTAAAAGCTTCAATGACGAAATCGCTATTGTTACATTCAATAAATCAAGACGAACCCATCTTAGAGACGCTTAATTTTATAGCACATCCCACTTAGGATTAAAACCATTTTATCTCGTCTGATTGAGATACTTTGTAAATAATAAAATATCGTTTCATTTTCTCGTGCGCGCACCAAAAAGTGTCATTAACTATTAATTTAAATTACGTCATTTGATTGTGTTACAAGAAAGATGGGGGTAGATCCACTGCATATAAAAATGAAGCTGTTTCGTAAAATACCTAATTACATATATTTCAGCACTTTGAAACACTACTGGCTGCTTACATAATAATAATAACAGAGCTGTATGTGAACGAAAGAAATTATTATACGTTGTTACTTTTAACTATTGTTTAAATTTAAAGTCTATTTGATTAGGTACCTATAGTAAATTTATATTAGTTTTTATTTATATGCGTTTACAAGTAACATTTTCCGTTTTAACCTCTTTAAAAGTACTAAAAAACATTAATAATGCGGAAATGTCTTCACTACACCGTCCTAACAACATATTATGTGACACAAATTATTGTATGGATTTGTATTTGTATTTTTTGTTTTTTACGTTTTTTCCCGTCGCATAGGGATTTGTTGTTGATTTAATGAGCATCATAAAACTCAATTTTTAGTAAAAGTCATTTTTCGTTTTGTCCATTTTTTTTATAAAAAATAACCAGCAAATTACTTTTATTAAAGATGAAGTGTTTTTAAACACACGTAATCAACCACTACATCTTTTGGTCTATTGAATAAACTAAGAGGTGCTATCCTAGGGGTAAGAAAAATAAAAACTCTCAGTGAACATAAAATTTTCAATTTTGTTGATAATTTCTCCAGTTTGGGAATCCAGAGGTTATTATTAATGGATTCCTGGATATATCAACTACGAGCCCTGTCTCAATGAAGTTGGCCCAACTACCAAAACTATGTTTTTTAAAGAGATTTGACATATTTACGAAAAATGTATCAAAAACCATAATATATTTCATGTAACATACGATATGTTTATTCAATATTAACCTAAACTACCTACTACATTTTTTGTAATAGAGAAAAAAATGTCTTACAAATTCAAAAAATACTCAAAATGGCGTTGATTTGGTAATTTCTGGGGAAACCGCACTTTTCAATTGTATGATGATTGAATCCTTGAAAATACCTTAATCTTACCAAATTATTCAGTAATGTTCTGACGGTAAACGTACTGTTTCAAGTTTTTCAGTGCGAATTAGAAAAATTACCTGAACAGAATCTTTTGATATTGTTATTGTATGCTTTTCGCAGCCTAATTAAAAACTGCCACTGTAAAATAGTTATTTGTACAATTAGAAAAGAAAGATGTGTTTCCGCGTGTTTTTGTTTCTAAAACTGCATGTAATTCAAAAAATGGTTCATGAAATTTATATTTATAACGTAACAATAAATATATCTAAAAATTTACGGAAACATTCTTTTATTTTCGCAATTAGGTAAACGCTCTTCACTAATTTTACTAAACAAGATATTATTTTCCAATGCAGCTTTAGAAAAATATTTTTTTCTTCAAACGTCAAGAAATTATGTCATTATTCGACCGAATAGTAGGCGCCAAAGTTTGACATTTATCGCTATAGCAGATTTTACTTTTACTTTTCCGCCGCCGGAGGGAAAAGTGTTGTCATAGAAACACTTTTCCGCCGCCGGAGGTAAAAGAATGTATAATTCTCATACCGTTACCAAGGAAACAGCACTTTT
Organism: Pyrocoelia pectoralis; assembly: GCA_036250285.1. Lineage (NCBI taxonomy): Eukaryota > Metazoa > Arthropoda > Insecta > Coleoptera > Lampyridae > Pyrocoelia > Pyrocoelia pectoralis. The sequence continues at coordinate 1,321,988 of CM070079.1, forward strand.
ACCTACCTATTCGTGAAAACAACTACCTATTTGACAATGACGTTTAATTTAACGAACGCCGCTAATAATATCCCTTAAAACCATTTAAAAATAAATGTTTTGCGTAAATTTGCGGAAGTTTGAAGAAAAAATAGCATATTGTATTTGGCGGAGAAGTTACTTTTCATGGCTTGCCTTCTATTAGCCGCCTCACTTCGTTCGGCGGCTAAACACAGGCGCGCCATGAAAAGTTGTACTTCTCCGCCACATAAAATAATATACTATTGTTTCGTTTCGACCTAACCTCTTAAAATTAAAAATACTAATACATTCAGTCTATCGCTTTTCCAACCTTGGTAAACTACTTTCTTCCGTAACCTCTTCAAAAAAACATGGTAATACCTTCTTAAACTTCATTATTTGAAATAACAACACATCTTTCCGTATAGCTTCCTCTGCGTCTACCCTTAATTCTTTCGTGCAATCTACACTAATTTCCAATCACATACAATTTCAAAAAAATTTAAGTAAAAATTACTGAGAAACGGTTTTTCACAATAAACTCGTTTTTAGTAAGAATCTTCAATATTTCTTGTAAACAAAAGAAATGTGGTTTAAATGATGCCACCCCCTAAAACTATCCCTTAAGTAAATATCAGAGATTGATCGCAGTTACCTAATATCGTGTCCATAGGTATATATCCTACATCTTCCGGTGAAATTCTATATTGATATTTGTTTATTTTGATGAAAGGCGCACAACCTTTTTGAAATACCCCATAATTCTTTGAATCTCTTCGGTTAATCTTTCGACTAGTTCTTGCAAACTGTTTGGCTGGTTAAGACATTGATTTCAAATCCCAGAGTAAGGTCTAGATATTTTGCAGACCATTTAATGGTACCTCTTCTTTTACTCGATCTAATTAGTATTATGAATTCAGTTACAGTTTTAAAAGCATAATAATAATAATAATAATCATTTATTGCCATTAAATTACAGAACATTCTGAACCTTGGCATTGTCAATGTAATGAACAATAGCAAACAAAAATGAAGGTAACTTAAACTAATAACAATGATAATAAAACAGATGTTTTGTCAACTATTCGAAGTAGTGATTGGTTTTATAAAGATGAAGACTTATTAAATGCTGTTTGAGGGTACGTTTAAATCTGTGGAGTGCTTCTATGGATTTTATTTGTGGCGGTAGTGCATTATACGCTTTAATCATCCACATCCGCATTCCGCATCATCCACTATCCTACGTAAGTAACTTGAGCTAATTTCACTCTTGACCAGTGTATTATATTTACTAACTTGGAGTGGTTTTTGAGGTCTCAACAGGGAACGTTTAACGTTTACTTAGTTCAATATAGCCGCTTACGTGTTAATACATGAGGTGTTTGATTTATTTTAGAGAGAGATTTCTATTTAGGTTCATGGCGCCCTTTTTAATCTGCTTTAATCTTCGTCCTAGAACTCGCCCTCGGCCAATATTGCTCGGTCAAGATGGTACATTTAAACCAATATCTCAGTTCGGCTCCAAAACAAGGAAACTCTGTTACGTTCCTCGTTTATTAGCTAATTCGCAAGAATCAATCATATCAATTTCTCTATCAGAATTACAGATTGCAAAATTCCTTAATTCAATGTTTTGCTAATAGAGTCCACTTTCAATACTTATGGTACTACTTTTCCTCCGCATGTGCTCGATTCGACGCGTAGCGTTCGTTCTAACCACATCGGCTTCGTTGGTTCCATTACAGATTTCCTACTCTGCTGTATTAAAAATTATTCTATTGGCTGTCAATGTAGTCATTTAGTTTCTGATTGGCTGATCCTCGGCTAACTAAATAAAATATTTCATCTTAAAAACGGAACAAGCACTTCACTAGGGAATATCTCCGTGCTGATATAAATAGCAACTCGATTTTCAACCGCGTATCTTTTTCTATTCTACTTCCTAACAAACGTTACTAAGTGCTACGGAACTTTCACAAGTTTCTCATATCGATATTAATCGTCTATAAGTGAAAGTTTTCCACAAATAGTGATTATTTAGAATCATCTGCTTATTCTAAGTACCATTAAAACGTGATATTACGTCTTTTTGCATTAGTACCGCTACGTTAAAAGTGTCCACGCTCTAGGAAATTAATTTCCTTTGAGGTATGTAGAAAATTCTTTTGTAACAATTACCGTGTCATTCTTAAATTCCTCGACAGTAATTTATATTATTTGTCCTAGCGTTTACTACCCGTTTTCCTACCCCGTTTACTTTTGGAGTACATCTTTACTTGTTGGTTACCGCCATTTTGTTAACATCACCTGAAATTATTGCTGATCCGTTACTATTGAACTCCGATGGTTATTTTCCTGTGAAACTACATATTTGCTGTTCTACAAATCATCTTTAATTATCTCCGCATTCCTGTGAAGAAATTGATTTATTTTGGAAATTACAGGCTGCCATCCTGTGCCATCTTGTGTCAACTTCTGAAAATAAGTTTGATAAGTTATTTAAATTATTAACCTTACATTTCTTGCTGAACTTTACCTGAATTTTGTTACTGTTTATTATAAAATTTGATTATACTAAATTACTTAATCACATTTCATATTTTTGCTTCAATTTAAAACATTTAATTTATTCATTTTGTTTAGTATTCAATTAATTTTGCATTAACTTTGTTCGTTACTTTAAAAATTACTTTTAGTATTTGTGTATTATCTTTTACCTTGAAGATTTAATTTGCTAAAGTTAAATTAAAAGCTAAATTGCTATTATTTTAAATATCAACTCTCGGAACGAGTACTGACCAAAGTCGGTAATTATTATTTTCAGTCGGTCTGCTGTCGCAGCCCTATTAATTTTTCTTGTTAATCAACCTTTCTGTTTAGATAACTCAGCGATGTTGACGTTGCGCAACGGCGATAATCGGATGTGTTTTTGGTAAGCGTTGTTTAATGACAACTACTACGTACTGACTTTCGTACAGCTACCGAGACGGTTGCTGATATATTTATGTGTATTATTTTTGTGTTATTAATTGTACATTGTTGTAATATGTAAACTTCATTCCCTGCAAGGTAAAAGTTAAACCCCCTTTACTGCTTCACTCCTGTGAAGATTTGTTTTGTAAAATTTGTTCCGATTGTGTCAATGTTATTTTGTTTTGATCCATTATAACCACCACTATCATTATTTTAGTGTATTTCTTTATCGAATACCCACTTTCTCTTTCAGAAATCATATCTCTGTTATTATTATTATAAGCTGCTAAGCTCTTCGTAGTTCTGATTACCAGCTTGTCTTTACTAAAGAACTATCGTGGCGCCCTAAAAGGTATTTGACTATATTTGTTAACTATAACTTGCTATAAATTTAAATTCTATACTCATTATTCCCACGCCCATTAGATTGCACCTTATAACTGAGCTTATCGAGTCATTGCATTTTTCCTGATTACGGTACCGATCATTCGTTGCCGTAACACGATTTTTGGCGCCTCAACGTGCGGGCCCCTCTCTTCCCTCTCCTTTTCACTTGCTTCTACTTATGTGCTATGATGTTGAGTTACTTTTGCTCGTTTCATAAATCTCATTCACTACTCTCTTCCTACCACTCATTTCTCACTTCTTTCTTTACCACTTCATAACTTTATCTTACTTTACCACTTTACTTCAGTGCTTTGGATTCTCTTCGTGAGTGTGCTTCGTTCGTCTCACTTTGCTTTTGTCGACGTTTTGTCGGATTTTGGTGATTCAGCGATACCTGCATTCATGGAAGTCTCTAAGGTCTCTCTCACTTTCTTTCTACTTTGGAATAATGTTTGTGACAAGTTTGTGCTTCGCCTTTGCTCCATATTGCGAATTTATTTCGGCTTTATTGCGATAATCAAACCTTGGTATTGTTTAATTAGGACTGATGCTTCCCTGGTTATCAATCCACACAAAACAAAGTTCTTTATCTTCGTTCTTTCTCTCTCTATCTCTTCTCAACTAGGTATCTTCGTTCTTTCTTGTGACGCGATGACATGCCTTTGCTCCAGTCGACTTTGTGTCGTCTTGCGTAAGTCGATAAAATTAGTGTTTAATAGGACATCTGCTCACCTGTTTTCGCTAACGTTGCATGAAGGTTTCGTGTATTTACTTCCTGTTTTCTATTGTTCTCGTTTGTTTCTTCAAACTTTCGTTTAGGTTGCTCTGCTTTCTTGTTGCTCGATACAATACCTTTGCTTTAAATCGATATGTTTCGGATTTATGTGTTGTTCGAGACTCCTTTTGTTGTTTAGTCAGGAACTTATGCTTCTCCTGGTTTTCATCAAAAACGTATTCTTTACGGCTTTTACAACATTTAAGTGGTGTGTTCTTATTCGTTAGTTAAAGTTTCTCTATGGTTTTCTTGTACTGATTCTTCTTTCTCTCTCTACTCCTCTGACTCTCTCTTGTATTGTAAGGTTTGTTTGCATCGCTACCTGATTTTGGCTCCGGTACCCCGTACTGGGAAGAATAGTTGCTCTACGGTACTTCATATTCTTCTATCTCTGGTGAAATCTAGGATACCTCTTTTACCTATTTTTCATTACCGTCCTTTCTCTTCTCCTTCCATGTAACTCTTTTTTTTTTTACTTCATGGTTGGTCCGTCCACTTTTGTTGTTTTGTTTTGTTTACTTATTGATATTTACTTCCTTGTGTCGTAAGTATTAACTCAGTTGGTTTCGCTTTTGGCGTTCTCTTTCGTTTCGCCTACTAGCTCAACTTTTGTTGGGGGGGTGTTACGTTCCTCGTTTATTAGCTAATTCGCAAGAATCAATCATATCAATTTCTCTATCAGAATTACAGATTGCAAAATTCCTTAATTCAATGTTTTGCTAATAGAGTCCACTTTCAATACTTATGGTACTACTTTTCCTCCGCATGTGCTCGATTCGACGCGTAGCGTTCGTTCTAACCACATCGGCTTCGTTGGTTCCATTACAGATTTCCTACTCTGCTGTATTAAAAATTATTCTATTGGCTGTCAATGTCAATTTAGTTTCTGATTGGCTGATCCTCGGCTAACTAAATAAAATATTTCATCTTAAAAACGGAACAAGCACTTCACTAGGGAATATCTCCGTGCTGATATAAATAGCAACTCGATTTTCAACCGCGTATCTTTTTCTATTCTACTTCCTAACAAACGTTACTAAGTGCTACGGAACTTTCACAAGTTTCTCATATCGATATTAATCGTCTATAAGTGAAAGTTTTCCACAAATAGTGATTATTTAGAATCATCTGCTTATTCTAAGTACCATTAAAACGTGATATTACGTCTTTTTGCATTAGTACCGCTACGTTAAAAGTGTCCACGCTCTAGGAAATTAATTTCCTTTGAGGTATGTAGAAAATTCTTTTGTAACAATTACCGTGTCATTCTTAAATTCCTCGACAGTAATTTATATTATTTGTCCTAGCGTTTACTACCCGTTTTCCTACCCCGTTTACTTTTGGAGTACATCTTTACTTGTTGGTTACCGCCATTTTGTTAACATCACCTGAAATTATTGCTGATCCGTTACTATTGAACTCCGATGGTTATTTTCCTGTGAAACTACATATTTGCTGTTCTACAAATCATCTTTAATTATCTCCGCATTCCTGTGAAGAAATTGATTTATTTTGGAAATTACAGGCTGCCATCCTGTGCCATCTTGTGTCAACTTCTGAAAATAAGTTTGATAAGTTATTTAAATTATTAACCTTACATTTCTTGCTGAACTTTACCTGAATTTTGTTACTGTTTATTATAAAATTTGATTATACTAAATTACTTAATCACATTTCATATTTTTGCTTCAATTTAAAACATTTAATTTATTCATTTTGTTTAGTATTCAATTAATTTTGCATTAACTTTGTTCGTTACTTTAAAAATTACTTTTAGTATTTGTGTATTATCTTTTACCTTGAAGATTTAATTTGCTAAAGTTAAATTAAAAGCTAAATTGCTATTATTTTAAATATCAACTCTCGGAACGAGTACTGACCAAAGTCGGTAATTATTATTTTCAGTCGGTCTGCTGTCGCAGCCCTATTAATTTTTCTTGTTAATCAACCTTTCTGTTTAGATAACTCAGCGATGTTGACGTTGCGCAACGGCGATAATCGGATGTGTTTTTGGTAAGCGTTGTTTAATGACAACTACTACGTACTGACTTTCGTACAGCTACCGAGACGGTTGCTGATATATTTATGTGTATTATTTTTGTGTTATTAATTGTACATTGTTGTAATATGTAAACTTCATTCCCTGCAAGGTAAAAGTTAAACCCCCTTTACTGCTTCACTCCTGTGAAGATTTGTTTTGTAAAATTTGTTCCGATTGTGTCAATGTTATTTTGTTTTGATCCATTATAACCACCACTATCATTATTTTAGTGTATTTCTTTATCGAATACCCACTTTCTCTTTCAGAAATCATATCTCTAATGCCTAAATGGCTAAATGCAGTACGATACTTGGGACGAAAATGCGTAAACTTTAAAGTCGACGCTACTTTGTTCCACATATTTGTTCCTAACCCTTACATTTCTCCCCTGCACATTTCAATCATATTACTTATATTTCATACTTAGATGGATGTGTTGATCAATATGCGGACAAAATTATAAATCTCTATCTTGGATCACTGGATCACTGTTCATTGGGGTACGAATATAACAAAGAACTCTTTTTTAGTTTTCTCTGGTAATTAATTAAACTTGTAGTAGTAATTGGAAATTTCGGACTTGTTTCATTTGATTACCAGAAACCAAAAATAATTTCTATCTTAACTAAATGACGACCATTTCAAATATTTTAGGAAATCGGAACTTTAATTTCGTGGAGATTGATTTTAAAAAGATGTTCATAACTGTTTCACTACTTCAATTTCCCAATTGGAGCGTTGCTGTCGACAAATTACTACGACCTTATTCATATTGTATACAATTTTCGTGTTAGAAACGCTTATTATATTAAGCTGTATAATGTATATGCATGTGTCATTCTTTGTGAAGCTAATACATATGTAAGTATCACACTATAATCCTACAGATAGAAGACATCAGATATAATATATGACTTTGAAACGCATATACATGTACCTATAGTGTTATGCAAATGTAAGAGCATTAGAATGAAAACCGCAAAGGAAAGGTAATATTCAAGGTTTGGCATAATTAATACAATGTTTTTCATATAGCGTTACTAATCAATGATTACAATAATTTTTGCTACGGTCTTAATTACGTGGGTATTTCCTTACAATTTCTTACGTTTTAAAACTTTTCAAATCCTACCTATTTTACATATGTACATGTACACCATTTTTGATACAGAAACGCATTATTTTCTCAAAGGTCCCAAATTGAAATATTATATATTTATTCTAGAAATATTCAAACACTTAGTAAAGCATGTTTGATTAATGTAAATGAGACGTGTCAATAAATTCTCTAAATATAATTAATCTCCGAACAAAACGAACGTAATCGTTGAAATAATTTATAATGGTATTTATCGAGATAGCGAAGGAATACATCGTGAAGTTATGCAAATAATAGAGATAAAACGGTGATCGAGAAAATTAAGAATTTCAGATAACAAATTAAACCAATGTCACTTTACCACTTAACAATTTATCTCATTTACAGGTACAGTTATTTAAGACTTTTTTGAACTAAAGAACGTCTATCCTACGAGTTTTAACGGTTATATTTATAACAAGTTTTATTTGAATAGCTCAAATGTAAATAAAACCATTGAATTGAGCCTATTCAATTGAGGGTGTTAACGTAAGATGATTATTTTATTATATGTCAGTGGAACAATGGTAAAGATCTCACGTTTTCTGTTTTCTCTTTTTTTTTCTTCTAATTGAAAGAATTTTTGTTGTCACGACTTAATACTAAACTAATCCGACAAATGAAAGGATAATCCTGGTATACTTACAAAGGTAGAATATGTTTTGTTTGTTGTTTAAACTTCTTTACTATGATTATACGACATCATTGTCAAAGTTTGTGTTGTGATTGAATTTTAACGAAATGTTACTAATGGTGGTCTAACACCTTACCTACTGAGAAATGTTCAAGCAGTAAAGCAACGCAAAAAGGTCTTCTCAAAATTTTCATTTAGAGCCTTTTGATTGCGTATTATATCGTACTAAATTAATTGCTGAAAATGAGTTGAAATGCAGATTGTAGACGATTAATGTTAAGATAATGGAGACGCAAATGTTGAATTACTTGAAATGACATTAATTTATGCATTTTTTGTATGTTAATCATCTTTATTTGCATACAGACATGTTCTACGACTTTTTCATGAAAATACATCTTCTGTATTTAATTCTTTCAAAGTTTTATTTTCGAATTATGAAATCTGACGATCTATTTCGTACCAATTCTTCTTTTAGGGCTTCAATCGAACGTTCTGCACATCCTATATGAAAGTAAAGGTAAACCAATGTACAGACCTGTAGAGTGATAAATATAATTTTAGTTATAAGAAAATCGCAAATTTTTCTAGTTAATATTTTCCCACTTTGTCCGTGTTTATGTTTATGTCTAATAATAACATTTTTCATCAATAAAAGAATATGGAGTTTTTTTTAAATTACATAAATGAAGCACATAAGCTTACTAATTGGACATTATAAATCACTGGGGTAAACAATCCGGGCATAAATTAAAACTCAAGTTTTGTCACTGAGTATACCGAACCATCACATCCTTTACATACAGAACTAAAGGGAAGTACCAGAAAATTTCATCCATTAGATTAAATCGCTCGTTCGACCAATGTGACTTGAGTTGCATTATTATGTGAACCTATTACCAAAGACCATATAATAATAAGACGTGCAACCAAACGATCGAAATCGTGCATATGTATTACGAGTTGCATATGCATATTTAATTTCGTCTTACCTATTTTCTTTATAAGTAAAAAGGTCAAACCGCATCATGCAATAAGAAAGAAAAGGATAAAGCATTTGTGCTAAATAACAGAACCCTTTTTACCTGCTTCTTTACAAAGAATTACACTGCCTTGTTGCCAAATGTGAAAACGTTTATTTTGTGTTTAATCATGATAACAATCTCAATTGAACTAGAAGCGTGTCGCGTCATAACTTTATGAAATAAGCAAAAACGACAGAAAACATGTCTTAGTTGTCATTAATGGAAAGTATTTCTGTCTTGTGCTTACCATGACTTAATTTACGTACCTTAATTAAAAGTAAATAAATATAAGAAAAACTTTTCACATACCTATTATAATATAATACATATTATGTATTGCGACTATAATAATTTTACATTTGAAATTTTCCGGATTATAAGAAACTTCTAATAATATTTGATTAAAAGGTGTTTTTTCGGCCCCGTCAAATTGTTTTACTTTTACCGATTAAAGTCGATTTTACGCCTTTAGGTTAGAAATTAAGCCACACGTGTTTCACGATTTTTGGAAATTCGACCCCTAAGAAGGTAAAATAGGGGATGAAAGTATGCTTTTTAAGTTACATCCATAAAAATTGGTATACCTATGGCCTTTCGGTGAGAAAATAAGAAACACGTATTTCAGGATTTTTCGAAATTCAACCTCTAAGGGGGTAAAGTAGGGGATGAAAGTTCGGTTAGAAACTAGGGCAGACGTGTTTCAGGATCTTCCGAAAGGAAAGAAGGATGAAACTTCCTATGGTCATTTGGCATACGATTGGGCATGATATATGTATAAAAATTGCATAAACCCGCCATCTACGGTTTTAATATTATAGGCGGTGAAACCAACCCTCGATTTAAAACACGTAAAGTGAGAAAAAATTACCACAGTAGTGAATATGTTTCTCTTGAGGAGCTGCTGTGAAGTCGGTTGTGTGGTATGGTAACTAACTGCACGCTCCATTCGGCAGTGCCGTAGCGATGTAATTACGGGCCTGTGTTCACCAACTTACTAGCGGGGCCTACTCTCAGGTGGGGGGGCTCAGAGTTTCACAATTACAGAAATAACAATGTTAAATATTTATACTGTGCTAAAGTGGAAACGTCATACTTTGTGCTCTAACCATGTCAACCTTTCTACCAACAAAATACAATTTGCGGGAAGCGCTGCTTTTTTGTTTTAATTTGAAGAAAAGTGCGGCTGATGAACTGCTGTTTGAAGCATATGGGGAGCATGCTCCACCAATATAAACATGTGAGTACTGATTCCGTCGTTTTAAAAGTGGTGATTTTGACACCAGTGACGAAGAACGCAAAGGGAGGCCAGTAATTCATGGTAAGAACATATTGCTGTGCATCTGATGGGACAGTTTGGAGTGATCTACTATGAGCTACTCCAGCCATCACTGGGGAACGTTACCAACAACTGCTCCTTTCGACTACCACTTGTTCCGGTCGATGATTCATGGTCTGGCCGAGCAGCACTTCACTTCTTACGATGAAACCCAAAATTGGGTCGATTTTTGGACGGCCTCAAAACATGAAAAATTTTTTCAAGGCGAAATCCTGAAATATGCGGAAAAGTCGTAACTAAACGATGAATTCCAATAAAATCCATTGTACCGATTTCTCTGAATAAAACTTCAATTATGTTACAAAAAAACCCTCAAAACTTATTTGTACTTCTGATATATTTTACGTGACACAAGTTAGGAAGATGCAAATGCAGGTCCTTTGCGGGCCCTTACGTGGGCCCGGGCCGCATATACGTATTCTGCAGACGCACAAGGGACTTCGGCTTGCGTCGGCTTATATAGCGGACGGGTACACGTTAACGCGCCTGCTATTTACTAGACATTCTAATTACATTTTTTAATTGAATTTTTAATAATTAATCGGACCGCAAAATTGAAAAAATATATACTAAACCTGCAATAACCTAAGCGCTTTCGTGACAATCTACGCTTTCGTCGCGCTTAGGTTATTTACAGATTTACGTTTTTCGAGCATCCACGGAGTTTTCCGAAGGGTCTAACGCGTCTGCTATTTACAAATATGCGCCCGGGCCCGTGTTCCGCGGAACACGCGGAACACTGGTAGCTACGGCCCTGCTCCATTGTACTTTGCTGCGGATGTACGGAATATACCTGCTACCTGCAGGTGCAATCGCTGCAGAAGTATACCTTATCCAACGAGAGTAAGGACTTGGTTTGCGCATAGCAGATTAAAGTAAAGTACAAACTGGGATCAGGTATTCATCTATAAAGAGGTACCTTTATAGGTATCGGCGCAAGGTATGACTGCGTCGAAGTAGGAGTAATGAATAGGCGGCGATTCAACTGAAACATACGAATTTTCGTCCGAGCGCAAGTCCTTTCTCTCGTTGGATAAGGTATAGAATGCTTGTTATGCCCGAAGTTTGGTGTTCATTAGTTGTGTTTTAATGATGACTTCCTTGCTTTCTGGCACTTTTTTTGTGGTCAGGAACGAGTTTCAACATGAACAATGTGTCAGGGTCATGATCATTATTTGCTGAGGGTGCTGCACTGGCTTCCTGTGCCAGTTTCTGCTTTAAATATGGTATCGCTGTACTCAAGTGCCAATGAAGCTCATACAGCAGGGTGTGACACGACTGCATTTATAAAATCTTTGACATTTAAATTGTCCATAATAGTTCTTAAACATTTAGGGGCCTCATTTTGTGCGCTACCCACCGGTGACACGAGTGAGCTACTGACGTCCCCTACTACAGCGACTGTAGTGATCATGTGTACTAAAAGTGGCCTTGTCTGCATCGACTCTTAGAAAAGGAGAACCAAAAATTGAAAGAAGGGATAAAAAAGCTACAACAACGAATAAAAACGCTACAATCCGAAAATGAAAGGAAATGCATAATAAACTACATAAAACGAAAGAAAAACATGAAACACGAATTGAAATAAAAAAGTGTGCAAAAAGATGCAGGTGACCATAACACCAGAACTACAAATAAATTCCACCAGAAGGACGTGGAACCGATAATGATGTAGACAACAGAAACAAAATGAAAGACATCAATTAAGACATTAAATAAGAGATTTATAACAAGGAAGAACGTGAGAGAGCCAGAAAACCAACTCAGAAAGTACAGAAGAAGGCATTAAACAGGGCCTTCACCAGAAAGCAGATGATCACAAGGAATGACGGAATACTTCAACAGTTACTAGCACCAATAGCCCACAAAACCCAAGACCATGGAGGTTTCAAGGAGCAAGGCCATATCCCAATTTGTATGGATTTAACTTAAAAAATGAAGGATTTCCATACAAACTTTCATCCCCTATTTTACACCCTCAGGGGTTGAATATCGAAACATCCGTCTCATAGTTTCTAACCGAAAGGCCATATCCCAATTTGGATGGATTTAACTTAAAAAATGACGTTTTCCATACAAATCTTCATCCCTGGCTATTGTAACCCCTTAGGGGTCGAATTTCGAAAAATCTTGAATCTCGTTTCTCTTACTTTCTAACCGAAAGGCCATGTATCAATTTATATGGATTTAACTTTAAAAATGAAGGATTTCCATGCAAACTTTCATCCCCTATTTGACACCCTCAGGGGATGTATATCGAAAAATCCTGAAACACGTCTCTCTTAGTTTCTAACCGAAAGGCCATATACCACTTTTTATGGATTTAACTTACAACAACCTTTCATCCCCTATTTTACTGCCATAGGGGTTGAACTTCCAAAAATCCTCTTAACTTAAAATTCACTTATCGTTATCATTATTGTTGCCGTTGATTTCCAGTAAACAAGTCAAGCATAATTGTTGGCGCGGAAAAAATGACATAATGGGTAAAAGTCAAAATCGTTGACTAATCATAATGACTCAGGTAGCCTCATGTAAACGTCAATTTCATTATTGAATAAACAAAAAGCTGGTAGAGTAGTCTCAATATAAGAAGATGACAGCACGTGATATTTACAAGGAATGAAAAGTAAAATAGCTTATTATTTCCGCATTCCGCTCAAAAGTGAAATATTGCACTTTTGCACTCGCATTTCCTTCGCATTGCATTCGGTTTCGGTTTACCCATAATGACGACACAAATGAAAAGCAGAGTCTAATTGCCAATAAAATCATTAAAATCTCCAAAATAACACACTGAACACTTGATGAAAGCCGACAACGAAGTAACGCCTTCTATTTATAATCGAAATTTGCAAATCAACATAATGAGATATGCATATGCTTCCTACCTACCTGAAAATTACAAACATTGTAGGTTATTGCTTTTTGAAGGTCATTTTAAGTAATATTTGGTTTGACAACACTGTTACTTATATTATTATAATTATCTATAATTCTATACGATTGGTTTTGACCCAAGCTAGCAAGTGTTTTGTTAGTCCGATACTAGAGGCTGGCCTAGCGGACGACTAACTTTATCGGGCACGCTATTTACCATTAACGTTGAACGTCTTATTATTATATGGTCTTTGCTATTACGCAACAACTCTTTTTGATCCAGTCGTTCTTTGGTTTTGTTGGTGGTTTCTAAATTTCTGAACTGAGTTTTGGGGAACGTTGAACCTTTAACTTACGGCCTCACGACAAGTGGATGCCTTTTGTGTATTGTCTTTCACAGCTTATCTATAGTCTTCAATTATTGTGATTCTCTCACAAATTGTCACAGAGGGGGTGTCTTAGAGCAGTGAATGTGTGTAAAAATTTAATGAAAGCACTATCGACTCACATTTTTTTGTTCCCTTACTTTGAAATACATTTCGATGGTCAATTTGATCTTCGCTACTCCAACGACCCCATCTAGAAATGATGGAGAAAAGGATCTCCTCCACAGACAAAGAGATTCCCCTACGATAACGATATGCAGATCTTGGTTCTAGATTTAGCGTAGAAAGAATGGTCTCATTGTTGATTAGATTTGTAAGGTACAGTCATAGACGAATCGCCTATGGCATAAATCTACAATGAATTATGTTTCAAGAGAAGTTGACACTATTAAAAGAAACTAGATCGATTCAATACCACCACTGTCTGTATGTATTTAAGCATCCACATACTGAAATGCTCTTTGTGATTAGTTACGTGTTAAGTAATCTGGCAATCCTTTTAGTATTTTTTCTTCTTGCCCTCTTAAAATATTTTTGAAGGAACTTTTTGTGGTCTCCATTAATTCATTTACACCAGTAGACGCCACTAAGCTAATTAAATTCGTCCTGGTGATCGGCAAATGTACTGTGAGTAATGCAGTAGTGAGTTCAAAGAAGGGATAAGCGATGCACTGAAAATTGTAATATACGAAAACGATAAACACATTTTCGGACGCTTTATGTGATAGATATCCTTACTTCATGCAAGTGTCTACTGGCAAAGCGCTGCTTGGTTCTTACTTCATGCAATTACGTTATTCATGGACTGGACATCCTCTACGTCGCTTATGTTGTTATAAAGCTGACAAGTTTTTGATCCGTGCTTTGTCCTTTAAACTTTCCAGTTTTGGCCGATCCGGGACTTACGAAGAGAATTGAATCCTTGGTGTTCGATTATGTTACTTCATCCTACCATAAAAACAAATTTCAAATAAGGGGAAACTAAGTCGATAGATGGATGGTGATCAACACGTTCTCTGTATTTAAAATTCTATAAATTTTGATTAGCATATTCTAATAAAATCAATCATTTTGGTCATCCTTGACGAGAAAATCTGTTTAGCTCATTTACTCCTACGGAAGACAATTATATGACATAAACTTTTAATTTATGTCTAAACGTGTAGGGAGTTTGTATACACCCAGTTTACTTCTTGGTTTGAGTATCTAATTTGTAGAAAAGGTATTGTTTTTTGCAGAATTGAACTAGGTGCGTGGAGGTTCAAGTAGGTCATTCGCCGAATTGCAAATTATATAGGCATTTATTTACACCACAGTCGTCGTTAAGCTCAAACTTTTCTATATAAGCACTAATTTAATTATACATTTCGCTAACAACTATTTAAGTATTCCATTCAGCGAACGTTATAATTCTGAAGCTGATGTAAATTGGTGAAGAGGGTTTCATTTGATTGACATGAAAAGTTTTAGTAGGTAAATTCCTTTGAAGAGGATATTAAATTAAAATGTATCAATCAGCTGATGGCCTACCCTCGACAGTTGCATGTACAAAGTATCATCGTTGTCATCCTTGTCGTCATCAGGCAGTGGTAGCAACGGTGATTTTCAAAGACCATGCCGACTCATCGCGTTTTGCATACATTAAAGAACCATTTCATAAATTGGCTCGGAATTAACAGTCAGGCGATATAAAGGTCCAGCTCGAGGAATACATGTAAATTGACACCGCAAACAAGTGGGCTGTCCACTTCTTCTCACCTCAAAGTCTGCATATAGTTTCCTTAGATTTCCTAGACTGCATTTGAGCTTTTCATAATTAACTACGAGGTTGCACTGAATTATTTTACTTGATAAACCACCCATCCACGCTTACCGTTAACTTTTACTAGGTAATAATAAGCTTTTATAAGGTTTTCACTACACACGTCTGGGAAAAAAAATTTCACAAAATCCAGTTATAAATGAAATTGAATTATTCGTTACTGACAAACATTAATATGCAGTCACGGTAATAAATAAAACATTAATTGAAACTCGTCATGAATTTACAATGTAGCGTTTGCCCCTTTATAAGTCAGTAACATTCAACGAAAATGAAAACAAAAGATGAAAACGTATTTTAACTTTCGACTGAAAGCTTCATAAAACTTATCAATTAAATTCTGAATTTTGGACGGGTTATGCTCAAAATATTATCGTCGTAAACGAATCTCATTAATTCGTTTAAGTCTTGCTAACTACTGATTGGCTCTCTTTTTAAACATAAATCACAACCGTACCTTAAATCGTGTACTTTTTCACGAGTTTCCTATTTCTTTGTAAATTGTTCGCCGCCAATACCTCTTTCTTGTTCTGTGTGGGTGCGAGTGGTCGTTTTTATATTCCCATACTAAATATGAAAATAAGCAACTAGAGCAAGAACAAAAATGTGTTTTCAATAAAGTTCTCTGTTAAATACAAGTATTACACAATTTGAGTTATTCATTATCAAAACAGTATTCTGTCTTGTCTTACCCACAAAGTGGCATTTAACAGCAGCTAAGTTCTTTACTCGTACTAAATTTGGTTCCCAGAATTTTTTGAGATTTCAAACAAAAAATAGTCACGGGGGAACAGATCTGGGCCATAAGAGGAATTATTACCATTATTTGTCGTGCAAAAGTGACAACTTTAACCTTTTTGGGAATAAAGAGAAAAACAAACTCGTAGCCTCCCCTTAATATTCAATTTATTAAATGTTGAGGAAGACTTAATTGAAATGACGAAGTTAACGATAGTGCGACATGTTTCGAGAGGGTACACCTCTCATTATCAAGCAAAATTCATATTTTATTTTAACTTGATCCTGTGAGATTACTGTTTAAGTCTAATTTATACTTTAATTTAAATAATCGATGGCTTCTCCGTCGTTTTTGGCCACCCCATTTGGGGGTCTCTTGGTATGTTTTAAAATTTAAAAATGTTAATCAATTTGTATCTATATTACTTTCAAATTTTATAATGTAACCCCTTTATATAAGCTCTTCTCTTTTATTGTACGTCAGTTTTAAGTAAAAAAAATTGCTTGATAATGAGAGGTGTACCCTCTCGAAACGTGTCGCACTATCGTTAACTTCATTATTTCAATTAATTCTTCGTCAACATTTAATAAATTGAATGTTAAGGAGAGGCTGCGAGTTTCTTTAGCTGTTTGTCACTAAACCCCCTTTGTGAGCTGAACCAACCCAAGATGTCCTTTTGCACCTTTTTGGGAAAGGTGGGACCCTTAATGGGTATGCCATTGCATCGATTCTTGTTTTGGTTCAAGACCCAAGTTCATCTCCAGTCATAAATCGATAGTAGAATCCGGCTCACCTTCAAAGGGCTTTAAAAAAAAATTGAATACGCATTTGCAAGCATTCTAGTCGCCTAATTCCCACTAATCTTTCTAGAGCATTCGTGTACTATTTTTAAAGCGGTGTGGTTTCTGGAACTCCTAGTAATGCTGTTCGCTACGTAATCTACTCTCTGTTTACCTAACAGAAATAGTTAAGCTCCTTCCCAAACCCAGCATGATAAATGAAATTGATTGCTACCAAAATTTTATGGACAAGGGCATTGTTCTAATGATGAAGAATTTCATGTGCCAACTTTCGCGCTCTTTTCTTTTTGATGCAATGACGGAGAAGCTTAATTACAGGCACCCTATAGTCTCTAGTAATTCTGTATGTCTTACAGAAGGAAATTGTTTTAACTTTGGGAATAAGCTATAATCCGAAGGGGCCAGGTACTACGAATAAGGGACGTGGGGGGTTAATTAAAGTTTGGTGTAACTTACGACAGGGTTCGCCAATCCGTTTAGGATACCACTGGCATCTCAAGAAGTCGAGTTAATAACTTTTTCAGACTCTTTTCTTCCAATTAATAGGGTGGAATAAACTACAACGATTAGGTATGTTAATCACAATAATTGTGCACTACCTGCTGCTTCTTTAATCCTAAGAAAAACACCGTAATGTATCGTTTCTATCAGTAGCACGGTAAAATTTATTGATCCTTCTAAATAAAAAATTTTAATACGTTTAAAGAACGTGTGTGATAATTAAAGATACTCCGAATATAATATGTGATATATTCAAAGAATCTGGCCCAACACGTTAACACGCCGCTGTTGATTGAAAGCAATATATCTAGTTTTTTTTCTTTTAGTTTAATCCGGTATAACTAGACGAATTAAAAATGATTATATAAAAGTTATATATCTACATTTCAAAAGCAAATACCACTAATTAGACAAATCTGTCTGTGTCATTAAAAATTTTAGGCTCTAATTAAATTTTCCGCGCGCTGTACAATTAGTAAATTTATGTATGCATTACCATTTTATATTGTATGGCATTATCAAATGGATTTCTTAGTTTTGCCTTTGGACAGTAACTAATATAATAACGCAGTTTTCATCTCCTTCTTTTTGTTGCTGCCTTTAGCATTAATATTTCTTGCGCTTAGGATCTTTTCGTACAGTAGATGACACTAATATTCATATGAAACTTTTTCGAAATCACGTCATTCCATACTTTCTGAAAAATGATTATCGACTATCGCATGTATTCCTTATTTATACGTTTGATGGAACTTACATTATTTAACTAATATGACAGACGAGAGAACAATTTCGTGTAATTGAGCTGACGACATTAACTCTTAAATTTTCGTGCCTATTTTTATGGTGGTAATGTCCGCAGTAGGTAAATCTTCGATGAACCTCTATTTGCCGTTGTACAGTCCAAAAAATCCGTTCCCCCAAAGCATAAACAGGATTACTCATCACTAATTTGTCTTCTAATACTGTTTTTAATTCTCCTAGGATTGTTGGACGTTTTCTATACCTTAATTTGTTAAATAACCCGACAACCAGTTATCCGATAAGTTAAGAACAACATATTTTGTTGCCCTTGAATTTATAAAATGTCCTGAAAAAGTCATGTGCTTATTGTGTCTTTTTAACATGTCCAAACAACCAGAATGAAAATTAAAAACTTCACTTCATTTTACAGTCTTTAAATTGGCAGCATTAGGACCAAGTTCATCACGCACTTAAGGTGTTGCGGTCTTGGTAATGGTTTGGTTATAACTTTCGCCAGTTCTTCGCAGGAGATTTTCTTCACATCGATTTCCCCTTCAGACACACCTTCCCAAACAAAGATATGTCTCGTTCGAATGGGCTTAGTCTTTTTGTAAATCTCGGGGTTCTAAACAACTTCATTGTAAAACTGAAGCTCAATAATCCCGTGAAATGTGATCATTTTTGTTACCAACCTCACTAGCGACAACAATCTCAAGTTCGATTGTAGAGCTTGCACCCGATCTTTTTTACCATCAGGCTTTGCTTTGTTTCTATGTACCCACTTATAAGGAATTGTCAACTGGCAATTTTTCAAAATTCCAAGTTTCATTCTGTATTAAAGAATTCACTTCTTTATATTTATAGCATTTTCCACTCTTTATTATGTTAACTTTGAGTACACACTTTTTTTTCATTCTTGCACCTTTTAAACAATATAGTTATCCGGTACATCATAATTAAAAAGGAAGATCGAAATTTTTAGAAATAGTTTTTACGTTTTTCTTCATATATTTCGAGAATTTGGAAAATAAAAACCACTTTCTTAGCGACACTTTTAAGTTCTCTACAGAATGGAAACCATGCATGGTTTCTATCTAGATGAACTTAGAACCTGCCGAGTGTTTGTCTCAGGGATGATTAATAACCTACAGACGTTATCTTGTGGAGCTTAGAAAGTGTCAATGAGAAAGTAACTGTTCAGATTAAAAACTTACTTACTTAAACTTTCACTTATTTCTCTTTAGTTCAGTTCAGTTCGTTTGGAAAATAACAAAATGATATTTTGTCGAAACGTCGCCATTTCAAAGAAAAACCGATGCGGTAACAAATCCGGTAGAAACCGGCGGAAACATAAACAAACATAAAAATTAACAATTATTTCTATGTACCATTAATTTCGTGTTTTAACATTGTATTAATACTTGCCACCTGCGTTTCGTGTATATTTTCATGCTGCTTTCTTCTCTTTCCATAATCTTTGGCGTTTTTTATTAATATTCTCCCTTCTTTGTCCTTAATCTCATAAAAATATGACTTTTGATTTTTTGCATTTTTAAAATTTTTACCTACCTACATATAAAATTACTTTAGGTTTTTTCAAACGTGTTTTTACGCCGTCTCCAAATTTACAGCATACCTTCTTTATTTTTAGTTTCACTTCTTTTCTTGCTTCTCTGTATTTGTACACTCCTTTCTGTTTTTCGTATTTAGGTAATTTTTCCATTTCAATTCTTTATTTTTAATCAGCTTTTTGATCTCCTCCTGTTCCACAGTTGCTCTATTTCTTTTAGTATTTCTTCAAATCCTTTTTAATTCACGTTTCCTTCTCTTTTAATTTATATAGCTCCTTATATTTTTGTCTACATTTCTCTTACCTAATATTTATGATATATGTATGTCCTATTTAACATTTGTTTATAAAAGAATATGCTATAATTAACTTTCCTTTTTTCCTTTTTAAATACATACCGAAAAATTGAAAACGAAACGATATTAAAAAATATGAATTTTTCTTCCGAACAAACTGAAATTTTCTAAATTTCAAAGCAGTACCTAAACTATCATACATCTTTTTTTTAACCCATTGTTGACTAATGTTAAGTTCGATTGCGCAAAACATAAACAAATAAATAATTCATCTGAGTTGTTATCTTTAACGGTTTCCGTTTCCCCTATTGCTGTAGTAGGTACTGTAAATAGGATTTCTAAAATTGTCACTTTCTAATTTTTTATAGTGACTCTAAGTTTCAGAAATAGACAAAATATTGCTCCCAAATTTCAGTTTCAACAAGAAATCAATGTGATAGATCGGTCATTTCTTCATTACAAAGTATAAACCTTTTCTACATTCTTGAACAATTTTTTGAACAATAAACTTAACTTATGTAACATCGTAATTTAATTATCGGTCATTTCATTTCGAAAACCTTGAAACGTTCTTTCACACATTAGGGTTAACAAACAGCATGCTAAGACACGGTTAATTCTTAGCTAATTAGTTAACACCTGAACTTTGGAAATGCCATAATTAAAGCGAGACATTTTTAAACCAACATTTTTATCACTTACTTCAAATTAGAGGGCGTGAATATGTTCGAAAACTACTTAAACGGCCATTATACTATATAATCCTGTAACAGTAGTATTATTCTCACTGAATCTTTATAACTCTACCTATAGATAATTAATATAATTATTCCGTTGTGAACGCCTTCTGCATTGTAATTAAATAAAGGTATTCCGCCGTTATAAATAAATCAGGAACGGGTTATAATTTCTTTTTTCTTCTTTTAATTTGGCCCAAAGGCATCCGCCGATCATAGGTATGGGGATAAACGTGAGAGGCCCCCCCATTTTTGATGGCGCCGGGTTTCAAGCTACAGCTTTTAGTTGCGCGTCGACGTTTCGTGAGAAAGTATGTGTCGACGCTTCATTGTTTTTTACGTATCGTAACACTTGACACATTTAAAAACACAAAATTAAAAGCTACCCGAACTTTAAGCATCTACGATAAGAATTGATACATTCCCTTCTGAGGAGACCTTTTCTGGTACCGAATGAGTTACAAAAGGGTTACCGCGCGCTTAAAAAAATAACATGGCGTGTAAGGTCTTTCATTAGCATTTGCGATAGCGAAATTTCCTGACAATCAACAATAGTTTTGTGTAAATATGCCGTCATTTATAGTGAAATAGTGGTAGTTGAGTTGGTAGTGTTGTGATACTATATTGTAATATTGTGAATCGAAATGGCTCTAATTGTGGATTTATTGCTCGTTTACGTGTGGTGTGTTACCCTTTCTGGATTTCCCGTAAACGGTGAGTTTCCCCATTTTTTATTGACTTCGTTATTCTTTCATTTTAATGCATTAGAAAGCTCATGTGTCGAACAGTTTACGTAGGTACGTAAATATTTGAAAATGGCGCTGCCGTTTTTTTAGAAGAATCTGAGTTCTTTAACCCGTTGTTAACAGTAATAAACATTTGTTTTTGATGTTTCGTCGGAAATTACTTATTTACTATCCTTTTATATTATATTATGGTTGTCTATTTTTATTTGCTTTATAAAATCATTAAAATCAAAATAAACGTTTTACTACCTCGGCAATATCAAAATGTTATTTCATCTCCAAACAAATTGAAAATTATGTCCATTATGTACTTATTTGTAAATTATGACTTTTTCCATCTGAGAAATTGCCCAATTTATTTATTATTACCGTACATAAAAACACAAAGAAAAATCGACGGTTTTCACAAAATCTTATCGGTTAAGTGGTTCCCTATCAGTCAATTCGAAAATTTGGGGATTCCAACTGATATAGCGCACCGCAGAAGTTTGAATTTGTTCAATTTACGTAATTGGTTTGAATGATATCTCATGTCGTAAATAAGATTCTAAAGTAAATTAAAACTTTTCGCATAAAGTCCCAAAATCAATACGCTTATAAAATTTTATCTTTCGTCCCAAATTTCAGGACTTTTTGTCACAAATCGCGAACAGCGCTATAATTATCTTTGACATGTTCGAATAAAAAATAAACTTCTTGAAACATCATTATAATAACAAACCGAAAACTTTTTAAACCATTTATATTGAAATCGTTCAAATGTAAATCTTGACAGAGAAAAAAGTTGAAAATTACACAATTTAAGGATTTCGTGCAAAAAAAAAGGTGGTAGAGTCATCAATCATATGAATATCCTTCTAGGTCGTGGCTTCCGTTACGGTCCTTATTAGAATTTCATGAGATCTAACTTTGTTAAATTAAACGAACCACCTGGAACAAATGTTACAGGAAAAGGAAATAATGGGAATGTTTTGCTATACCCAACCTAAAATAATGCTATACGAAAATTTTCGTTCACCTTTTCAGTTTTTATCGGGCAAAATATTTTCAAGTCGATGACCCATAATAACTGTTATTTTATCAGAAAAAAACCTTGAACTAATAGGTGATTTGTAATTAAAGCGCCATATATGATAACGCGATATCAGTCCGCTAATGTTACTTGATAACGTTGGAAAGATGGATTACTTTTTATTTTTTAAGTTAAAAAGATAGAAATAAAGTCGATTTTGGAATCAGATTTTTGGCATTTTGTGCGTCTGAAAATTTTGAGGGTAGCTCAAATTATGCGTTCGCCCCTGGAATACCGAAGTACAAAAATCATATGTTGAATTATATTGGATAAAATTTGGCGCAAACAGCATATTTTAATTAAAAAGGAGTGAAATCCAATTTTAATTATAATATTTAAAAATAACATATTAGTAGTAAACAGTTTCACATTTTTTCGTGTATATGATCCATAATTCTGCGAATAATGGGAATAGGTATAGTTTTGTGCCGAAATTTGGTAAGTAAAATGGAATGAAATCAGAAATAACATTCTTATTGTAATTTGTGTGACTACCTACTCATGGTGCCTACCTAAAAAACTAAGCTGTGATTTGTTTCAAAATTAAATATAAGATTAATTAGGTATGTGGTTTTAGCAGTGTTGAAACAATCGACATTAAATTTTAAAAAATACAAAAGGGGTTCTTGCTTCTTTTTACTTTCAAAAGGTGTTCATTTTCTCTTATTTCCAGCTTCTACCTTTATTTTGTTTACTTATACAGGGTGTCCCACTGCTCCGTAATCGGTCGATAACTCAATGTGGGTTGAAGATACAGAAAAAAGTTTCTAATAAATGTTGCTTTAATTTCAATTTAAACTGTATTTTGTAATAACAATTGCACAAAAATTACTTTTAACAAATTTTTTTTACGTGAAATTTTAAAAATCGTAGATATTAACAAAAGTACAAAAAATAATACCAGAAAATAATACACCGTTCAATAGGGTTTTTTGTCGAGAA
Organism: Pyrocoelia pectoralis; assembly: GCA_036250285.1. Classification (NCBI taxonomy): domain Eukaryota; kingdom Metazoa; phylum Arthropoda; class Insecta; order Coleoptera; family Lampyridae; genus Pyrocoelia; species Pyrocoelia pectoralis. The sequence goes on from CM070079.1 coordinate 1,345,532, forward strand.
TCTGATAGTAAATAAAAATACAGGGTGTTCCATTTAAAATATTCGCATAAATTCTATTTAAATTTCACAAATTTTGAATTCTCATTTTAAACACTCGGTATAAAATTAATCACTTAGTTTTTTTTTGTAGAGTAACACGACATTAGGGTAATATTATTCGTCAAAAAAATTTTTCCTTTTTTGAAGAATAACTTAGTTATGAATATTATAGTCCGACCTTGAATTGTACCAAATTTTGACAAAATAATTAATAACTTGGCAACCGCACATCAAATATCAAAAATAATTTCAGGCGTGATATAAATATGGTTGGTCGATACATGAAGAGAAAAAAATACAGGGTGTGCCATTTAAAAAAAAGTGACATTTTCCTGCCACGTGAATATGCAACATACTGTAGATATAAGAATATTTTTAAAAGATGCGCAATTCAAATCAAAGCAACCTTTATTTGAAACTTTTTCTGTATCTTCAACGCACATTGAGTTATCGACCGATTACGGAGCAGTGGGACACCCTGTATACATAATTCGCTGTCCCGAAGATATGTGTAAAGATAAAATGTTAATAATTATGCAAAAATGTTGTTTTCGTCTGGTTGTAATTGTCGATCATGTTTTATATGTACAGGGTGATTTCTAACCTCCTGATCAAACTGAAAGGACAACTTGGGGAGATCAAAATAAAGTTATTTTGTTAATAAAATTTTGATCAAATTGTAATAACAAGAAAGTTACAAGTGTTTAAAGTTCTTTGATACGTCCTGCGCGTCTTGCGTTTCTTTCAGCAACTCCATACGCCATAATCATGTCTACGTATTCTTCATTACTGTAATTCACCATTTCAGACGAATTATTGATTTGACAAATAATTAACCTACTTAAATTATGGCATTTATGCAATATTGATGTACATGATTAAATTAAATAAATCAGCGGCTTTCAATAAATGAACACCCATAACCGTGTATTTTGAAAAACAATTTTAATAGCCGTAACTTTAATCATATAAAAATTTTGGTAAAATTTTAACTGAACTTTGTTTATTTAACTTTCAAGTATTACAAATTTGAATTCAAAATGTAAATTATTACCTACCATATTTTATAAAAAAAACTCATAGTTACTAAGAACTTTAAACACTTGCAACTTTCTCATTATTACAATTTAATCAAAATATTATAAAAAAAAACTTAGTTTGATCTCCCCCAGTTGCCCTTTCAATTTGGTCAGGAGGTTAGAAATCACCCTGAATATTCACAAACCAAAACCTATTTTATGAGAATAATGTACGGGGTACCTACACAAATAATTATACAGAAAGCGAACACGCAATTTTAGTGCAGGTGGCACTATTTAAATTTTGTAAACATGTGGCTAATTGGGATTCAAGTATGAAATTTGTTCTAGTAGGTAGTTCTTTTCGAAACTTCGCATCACATATAAAATATTAACAGTGTTGCTATAAATAAGAAAAACTTAAAATGCCGCAATTTAACGTGAAAGAAGCGATTTTAGTCCAATTTCGAATTGGCAACCTTCTAAGAGGCTCCAAAATTGATTTCTTACGAAAAGTGGCAAACATAATGATTTTTTTTAATTTGTTCGGTTTTGATCTGCAAAGGTTCACACTTCATTCAGCATTATTCGTAGTCGTAGTCTGAAAACGCGTTTTTAATTGTTGTGTGTACTATACTGTCTTTTTATAGACTTGTGCGATATCTAGTTTTTTATTTTAATGATTCCTATCCTCTACTAAGTTAGCCTCCCCCACTCCCCATCAAAACGCAAATTACATTGAAACCAATTTCATAATTATGTGTTCGCATTAAAACTTCATGCTTTTGCCGTTTGGTACAGAAATGTATTTAATTTGGGTGGGGCTAACGTAAAATTAGATCTGGGTCTTCCCAATTAAAATTTTTTTACACTACTTCACTCTTGTGAGTTGGGTTTTGCTGCTGAAGGCAGAAGGTCCACAACGTGGTCTTTTTGTTTGTTATGTAGGTAATAATATTTTTATTTTTTTTAGAGAAAAATGGCTTACGCGATTTTGCACCTAATCTTTTAAATAAAAATTAGAAGTTAGAGGTTTAGAAAATATACTTATCAAATTCATAAAACAACCAAAGAATGTAATATTTTATTAAACAAACTTCAACTTAAAGGACAAACTCAACAGAAGTTAATCACTCGGAGAATAAGTCATACGAATGTTGACTATACGTCGAAACTGAATTGAAAAATCATTTAAAATAAACAATCACTCATCATCACTACGTACTATGATCGCTGTTCAATAACAAAAATAATTAAAAAAACAAAGGGGAGGTTTGGTGTGTCTTATTCTTCGATTGTTGTTTGATTTTACACTCGCATCTGATGGATTCCACCAAGAATTTAAATAATTTAAATAATCAATCGTAAAGGCTTTTAAAGTCTTCAGGAATGTGCTTCTTCAATTGTTGAATTGATTGAAATAAGATAAACATCAGTAAAATACTGAAATAGGTACCTCAACGCTTCTTTGTTTTGAAAAATATAACAATGTCTGCTTTCGATTTTGGTATCCACAGCCATCACCAAAAATTATTGCTTGCTTTGTGATTCCAGTTAACTATCTTTCAATCTGAGGTAAAATTATGGATTTTCTGTCTTTTCATGCCATCTCGCTTGTTAGTTCCCAAATTATCAAATATAAAATTATGCACCTTGAGTTTCATCCTATAATAAGATGCGGATACTTGCAACTTATGGCACACAAAACATTCATTGTGAAAAATCAACTTTGATTCATATCAAGAGATTTCTTTTAGTCTTTCCCTTTCGGCACGAATTTCCTTTTGATCCTGAAGAGGATACTTCTTGCAAATTCTAAACCAATTTGGCCTAGATCTATAAAGAGAAAAATTAAGTGTATCGATCTCTTGGAGAAATATTGTGTGACTTACGGATGGAGTATTGGAATTTATTTGAGATTCTGTTTTTATAAAATCCATACAAGCCATCATGGTTTGTAAGATAGGTTTAAAGTACAATTTTGCTGTGCCTTTTCTGCAATACTAGCTCTCCAGTTTATGAAGGGCACTGAAAAAATATGAACAGATGCTTTTATTACTCAACGCTTTTTTGTAGTAGTTTTGCGGCAGTATTCACACTCCATTCTTAGATAGACAATGTTTCCAAAAACATTTTTTTTGAATATTCGTTTCCTAAGATTATTTTGCTTTAAATGCAGAATTTCTGTGATGCTCCATGTTCTCTTATAACGTAAACACAAACTTGAAAAAATCAATTAAAACAATAAGATTGTACTTACTTGTTTTGGAGCATTTCATGGTGGCAAATAATTTTAAAACTCTTAACCCTCTCTTCCTCATTGAAGTCTCTACAGCAACACTTAGTCGACTTTTCTAACATTTTACAGTTTTTCATGTTCTATATTTCTCTTTTTGCTAACATTTATAGATGTATACTTCCATTCTTGGATACGCAGTTTTTAACCAAACTAAAGGCTCGGGGGTTTTGACTCAACGTCAGCATGGACCGAAGCATGAACCAACGACCACATTACTACAACATTTCAGAATGTTACACGCCCTTTACCTGTTCAAGAGCAACTTCCCTAGAAAAATATTGCTTAACTGAGTTGAAGAGTTTGCCACTTAAATTTCACTCAGCGCCTGAAAACTTCAATGAAGCAAATCTGGAGATGATTTGAGAGAAGTTAGATTCCATGCGGCAACATGTACACCTGTTTCAGAATTAAGTGCTCTTATGGTTTCAAAAAAATTGAATTTTGTCCTCGGCAGCATTCAGTACTGCGCTACTGTCTTTTTTTGATATAGGTCATGTATATATGTATCTTATTCTCTATTGACTCTATTCAGTGGTTATTAATCCTTTTTATGAGCAGTTAATTATGGATAGTATTTTTGCATATTGGTCGGAGGACCAACTTAATGTTAAGTTAACCCTAGTCAAATTAATTACATTTTTGCGCCAAACAGCAAGAGAACTATAAGTTTGTAATATGTACACCTAATAGCATTTTGTAAAAAAGATTTCAATTCAATTTGTATGTGCCCTGTATATAACGTTGTTAAAATGGCGTTTCAAAACTCACAGATTAATATTCCAAGTTCCAATAAATTGTTGGAACTAAAAAAGCAACACATTGAATAAAAATTAACTAACCCAATTTGAATTTTATTTAAAATAGACGCTTTAGGTCATTGTAGGTATACAATAAAAAGTTTAAACAATCAATAAAGTTTATTGTAGGGCGATTAAAAATAAACATTTCAAAAAAAAGTTGTAGTTGCCAGTTTTATTATCTACATTTTAGTCTCTATCCCATGCGCCACGTTAGTTTTCCATTTAATGGCTTTTAGATTTGTATTTAACTTTTACGACCAAAGTGGTTTTAAACTAATTTGTACACGTAAAATGTCAACAAGGAACAAAATTTGTACGTAAACTGTAACGTTTTTAGTAACAAAAAAACGGAACCATTTCCTCCATTACAATTGTCTAGACGTTTAACAAAAATAAAACCGCTTTTATAAGATTTTTATTTTCAGGACGGTCATAAATTTCCTAGGATGCTTTACCCCATTTTGTGTTACACTCTGTGTTTGCAATCGTTATGTCAATCACACACGTTTACTTGTATTGTGAAGTTCAAGTCTAAAAATAGCGGCAATGTCAATGTTCTGTCAAACACGTGCGGGTACAATACAAAATCTAGTTAATTAAATAAGGAAGCTGTATCGCGATACTCTACAATTTCGACTCATATTTACCAATCTAAAAATAATCAAAAAGTATGACACGAGAAAACCACAGACGATTTCAGCACGAATTACCACTAAAAGTTTATATGGGAGACAAAACAAAATTATGCGTTTTGTGGTTTTTATGTGGCAATCATGAGATTAACACCAACAAGTGTTTATGAAGTCATAAACCCTTACTAACAGCTCTTCCCCCTTTTTTTTTTCTTTTATATCGATGCCAAAGAATGGGATAAATAAATACTCTTCTAAAGAGGCTTTGAGTGTTGAATAAGGGATTGGATTACTGAAAAATGAGCCACTTTGTACAAGATCATTTTACGCTTTTAAGTGTTCGCCACTTGTCGAAAGGATAGATACAAAGTAAGTTAAATACTTTCCTAAAAGCTGACGCCTTCGTATTGGTTATAAATAGAGGGCGGATTATATGCAAAATGCATATTGTTGAATATTGATGCTGTAAAAGTACCCTTCCGTATCTAGGCGAATCACATTAATGCGAGTTATATGACACCAATTTAATTTTGCATATTTTGCATATATTTGCAGCAATGTTCATATTTTTGTAAAATGTGTATATTATTGCATAATTTGTGCATTTCTAAATAAATCTGACATTTTACTTAAAAAAATTTCTCTCATCTCCTCAAACGAGCACAGTAAATGAAACTTTTTAAATAAAGGATTAAAATCTAAAAAAGAAAACCCTTAAAAATTCCTGTAGAAGGTAAGAGAAGCGGCACTGCTATAATTTCGCCGTAGCATTCGATCATATCGAGATTTAGATGGAGCTGCCTTGCATTTCTTACAATTTGGAAAAACAACTTATTGTAAATTGTTATAGGCAGAAAAGCGATGATCAGAATAATATGTTTAATTCTCCAACTGATCGTAAGATTATTTGTAGTTAATATTACACATATACATTATTATTATTTTAATTATTTAATTTTTTTAATTTCATTAAGAACCTTTTTCACATAATAACAGTTTTTGTTTAATACAAGTTGTTTATTATTTCTTGGTATGCATATTTTGCATATAATGTTGCATATTTTAACACACTGACTGCATATCTTTAACATATTTGGTGCATATATATGCGCATATATGTGACTTTTTATGTGCATATTAATCCGCCCTCTAGTTATAAATATGTGTGTGTGCAACTGTGCATACATCGCATTTATCAAGATCGCCTATATTTGATCACAACCATAATGTTTTTACACCACAATCACGTTGTAGCAACTAATATGAAATCTAATAATCGCGAAAATTTGGTTGAAGAGAAAATGTTCCACAGAACGCATATACTTTCAGTATACAAGGTGTAGAATTGGCCGATGCACCATAGGGCTTTCAATGTAAAAATCTTAATATTCGATTATTTGCTTCCCTAATTATTTTAGATAAAAATTCTATTATTTAACTTTTTGGTAGAAACAACAATTCTGAATCGACTGATGTTATTTATTTTTATTTTGAATTATTTCAGAGAGCAAATATTTAGGCAAATCAAAATTTCCACTTTCTCAAAAATCGGTGATGCCTGGATATTGTTGACAGGTATTAATTTAATAAAAATATAAACTTTTAAACAATGGAACTAAAATCGTTTAATTAGCAATATAAAATAAGTAAAATAACTTCATTTAACGAATCTTAATGGTAACTCGTTTCCAGAATAAACCCATTTCATCACTTCGACTTTTTCGTTTGTAAAATAAATAATTGACTTTGCTGCAACGACGCTCAACTATTGTTTTTACGTCAACAATTCCATGGCACCGCTATTTTTTCCCAAGGTATCACTTTTAATTTTTAATTTTTCTCCATGCTATATTAAGTTAAATAAAAACAAACAACATTTACACTTGTACAGATGTAGATTTTTTTAATGTACAAAAAAGTTAAATAGCCTTTTTGTCTAAAATGATTAGGGAAGCAAATACTTAATGGAATATTAAGATTTTTACATTGCAATCCCTATGGTGCATGGGCTAATTCTACACCCTGTATGTAGTTGAAGGCATTAGCTTTATCAATAGAAAGAATAAAAAATATCTTATTTAAGTCCAGTTTGATTTGACACGAATATCTGGAATACACAGCTATAAAACAGGGGTTGTCATAGTGAAAAGAACGTTCAAAAGAATATCCCGTTAAAGGAATTCCCAAGAATTCCTAGAAACTTCCCAGGAATTCCCAGAGACTTTCTCAAAACTTACAGACTTCCCATGAATTCCTAAGGACTTCTCTAAAATTCCCAGAAATGTGTAACTGTCTCAAGCGTTTGTAAGGTTACAATCAGTTAATTAGTACCTCGATTATTACAATCAAGGAATTTTATGATGGTAAAAAAATCCGCATATAAGTACTAAAGGGAATGAAGTGAAAAAAAAGAACAAAAATGGTAAACATAATAAATCCAAAGATCGATACTATAATTTACAAATTATTTTAAGGTTTTTTTCATTTCTTTGAACCTTTTACAAATAATTTTCAGTAGAACTGTTAACGGTTTTTCTCTGTACATATCAATAGGTCCAAAAAATGTAGACTGTTCGATAACCACTTTTTAGCCCAAAAATATTCATTCAAAAATACCACCCCATATGCATTATCCCGTTTATTTTTAATTTTGCAAAAGTACCAAAAGAAGTACCTATAATAAAGCGTAATATTCTCAAGTTCGATTATAACATCACCACATTTAAAGTTTATTTCTCTGCTTAGGTTTTTTCCGAGGTTTTTTCACTTCCACTCCCCTCACTCTTAACTTTCTACCAGCCCTAAGTTTGTTGCTGTTTGTGTTTAGCAACCAACATAGCGACGATGCCTGGATTGCTTCCTCTTCATTATTTGCTAACTTTACTTTAACTAACGATTTTGAATTTTGACAGTAGGTATTGTTCGTAAAGTTCAATGATCGAGATTATCCTCAGAGTCTGGTGACGGCTTTACGTAATTTATCAGATCTTGCAAGTAATTGCTATGAGAAATTTGAGTATTAAACTCTCGCTGTGCAATATTGTCGTCTATGATTGTTTTTTCATCAAGTTCAATCAGATCACTGTCCCATTTTTTAAGTTTACGACTAGGAACCATGGACCCAATCAATATTCAATTCCTTGCAGAAATTTTGCGCGTCACTGCGTCTTGAAGGCGCAAATTTTTATTTCATCGTCAGGCATAAAGGTTACGGAATTTGTAATTCCTTGAGTTGACTCAGGTTGAAACCCATCTTTTGGTTGACCTCCCTTGGAAACACAAATTTGCTCGACAATTCAGTGACTGCATTGTTAATAAACCTTATTTTATTGAGGCGTTGCATTATTTCCAGCAGGCTAAAATTTACCATGGATGAGGTGGAGGTTAGGATCTAGTTTGTCTAAATATTGCTCGTATGGCTGAGAGCTAAAAGTCATGTAGTGAGCATGTCTTTGGTATACTTACCATATACAGGGTGGGGGCCACCGAAAAGGTAACACGCCTGTTTTGGGACACTTAGACAAGTTTCTTAAAAAAACGCTCGGACACGTCGATTTTTTATTTTTGGGGGACAACTTTTGATTTCAAATTTGACTTTGTCAGGTCAACCCCCTAGCTCCAGCAACTCCTAACTCAAGAATTTAAATAGGGAAAGGGAGTCGAGCGACCCCTCATTTGAAGCGTCTTTTAATTCTCTATTCGACAGTATGAATGAAAATTAGTTTTATTCAATTTTTTTTTCGCGCCCATGAAAAGCACCCTCCAGATTAACTAAGGTGGGGATGTTGTTTAGGAACAATCCCGAAACACGTCACCTTTGACCTTTTGAACGGCACATTTTGTTGTTAAATTTGACCTTATCAGATCAACCCCCTAACCCCAGCAACCCCTAACTCAAGAATTTAAATAGGGAAAGAGTGTCAAGCGACCTCTCATTTGAAGCGTATTTTAATTCTCTATTCGACAGTATGGCCGAAATTAGTTTTATTCAATTTTTTTTTCGCCCCCATAAAAAGCACACCCTCTACATTAAGTAATGTGAGGGTGTTGTTTAAGAAAAATCCTGAAATGTGCCGTTCAAAAGGTCAAAGGTGACGTGTTTTAGGATTTTCCCTAAACAACACCCCCACCTTAGTTAATCTGGAGGGTGCTTTTCATGGGGGCGAAAAAAAATTGCATAAAACTAATTTTCATTCATACTATCGAATAGAGAATTAAAAGACGCTTCAAATGAGGGGTCGCTCGACTCCCTTTCCCTATATAAATTCTTGAGTTAGGGGTTGCTGGGGCTAGGGGGTTGACCTGACAAAGTCAAATTTGACATCAAAAGTGGTCCCCCAAAAATAAAAAATCGACGTGTCCGAGCGTTTTTTTAAGCCCACCCTGTATATACTTACCTGTTATCACGGAATCAGTTATTGAATTTAACTAATGCATGTCTATAAAGCTCAATTTTGCAAGTTATTTCCATGGTATTTATCACTTTTTCTAGTTTTCGCGTCTTTTCTCGAAATCGTCTTTATTCAAATTCATTGATAATTTCGCACCACCACCACTTTTTTATTCACGATTGCTGACAGTATCGGCAAGTACATTCTTTAAAATTTACTTTCATTACTTATATTTGGTGGGATCGCAGAGTTTTAAATTTTTCCCTCGTTGACGTTCAACTTTTTCCTGTACAGCATTGAATTTTACTGTCTGGTGCAAGTTTTTTCTTCTTCGCAGTATTTTCTAATTTCTTCCAAAATTATCATGTCTCCTCCAACAAATTTAAAACGTTCTGGTTTTTTCTTAGACTCCATAATACAGCAGAATTTGATTTTTCTCAATAAGTACATGTAGGGTTCTTTGTGCAAACTGCTCTATGTCACTGATGCGTTCTTTAGTCAAAAATGATATTGTAGTCTGGTCGTGATAGCTATGAAAAATTAAATGTATTCTTAACTGTAATCCAATTTTAATTTTGCGACTTTTTTACATTACATCAAACAAAGATTGATTATCACTTTGTGACCTATGGTTTAGAGGATCATCCTCTGAATCATTCTTGCCTTATACAAAACAACAACAATAGATAGACAAGAAATGTTTACCCATATTGACTTAGTAACTTACATTTTAAAATGTTTTATTAATCACCCAGAACGAGAGCTAGAACCTTTTGATTTTTAAATTAAAAAATATATTTTTCCAGATCAACCAGGGTAATAAATCTCGGAATACATAATAGAAAAAACTAAATTAAGTAAATACTTACTGGAAATTTTTAATTTCTTTCTCATATTAAACTGAAAATTATACTTGCCGACAAGTAAATATTTGCCGTCACGTACGTCTTCTTGTGCGAAGCGCAAACACAACATGCACATCAAACCATGTGTGGACATAATGAAATGTGCACGCTCAGAATAGCGTTTAAATCATATTTTAATAGATGGAGTTCCAATATCGTTAATGGGACTTCCCTGAGAATTCCTTCATAGTAACCAAGATTTCCTCCAGGCTACACAGGAATTCCTTGAGACTACCCAAGAATTCCCTAATGAATTTCGCGGAATTCCTGATTCCTGTATCAAAGAATTCCCAATGTAGCAACCCCTTGGCTATAAAGCCTACAGAGGAATACAAAAATTATGGGCTGGAAGTCAAGATTGAGAAAATAGAATACATTTATGTAAAAAATCAAAATTAAAATCATCTTTCAACATACATAGAATATGGAGAAAAAAACATTACGCCTTCCAGCAAATTAATGCTAAAAAACTTAAATATTGACCGTGGAAGATAGTTTGGAGGAACGAAGAGAAATTCAAGAGCGCTACTGGAAGCGAGAAATGATGAGAGAAAAATAGGACGAAGCACTTCCCTAACAAGCTGATCGAGGAAATTATGTGTAATTTCGAGATTTTCTGAAAGTCGTTTCTTCCAAGTTGGAGGGCCGTATGTGATGTTATGAACAGCGTGTCCGTTTCGAATATAATTAAATATTTTGAAAGTACACCATGTGGCAGAAAGTTCTACGCTTTAGGAGGCATTTTTTCAATCAAACTTTTTACCCTTGAACCCTCATTTTAAAAAAAGCGTATACAAGGGTTGAACCGTATTTACCTCGGTATTTACTGTATCTCTATCATAGAAGAAACTTTGAGACAAATTGCTGTTAATTTCTATCGTTTAATTACGAAGATATGAAAAGAGTGAGTTGTTTACAGTCATAGAATATCCTGCAAAAAAGAAGTTTATCGTGTAAAAAATGGTTTATTCTCAGGCCAAGAGTTGTTTGTATGTTCGTAAATTACTTATTGGAAACGAATTTGTTTTTGTAGACAAAGTTGTACATTGGAATAGACTGCCAAACCTTCAAACATAAATAATTGCGCATAAAAAGATTTTTAAAATAAATTTTCGTGTCCAAGCCTACAACTATACCTATAAGTAATATTTAGGTTTCATATCATATCATATCAGCATAAAATTTCAAAACTACATTATTCAGTAAAGTCTATCCCTTAATATGTAATGTATGTACTTGCATATATCGCTCAAAAGTTTTTCTGTTAAACTATCCCCTGTATTTTATACCACAGGTAACTTTTTAAATAGGATTACCACATGTTTAAGGTATACTTCTTTTAGTATATAATTATTATTTATTAATATTCTTTTTTGCCACCCTTCTTATGGAACAAACTTAATTAACTTTTAACATTATTCAATGCTTTTAATTAGTATCGCACCACTTAAAAATAATAATAATAATACTTTTATTTGCTGAATATAACAATTTGTTACAGAGTAGTCACAAACAAAACACTAGTAGTGTACTAGATACTAGATCTCATGTGGTGTGCATACAAATATGTATGGCCTTAAACGTTCTGATATTCGGATTGTCTTGCAAATAGGTGTTTCTATAAAGCATTTCTTCTGGTATTTTCGGCTGTAAATGTTAGATTTGATCCATCCACACATGGTGTGCCTACTGCGGATTTGTGGTTTAGGTGTAATGTGTATATTGGTTCTCTCACTTTTTCTTGGATAGATTGCCAGCAAAAATTATGATTTCGCATAAATTTTATCAAATGTATGGAAATGTCACCGTCATCAGAGCTTGCTTTCTTCTCTATTATTTGCACTATAAAATTTATTGTTCTTCTTTTTTTAGCTATATTTCTTTATTCCTTTTTCTTTTTGTCACAGTGCGCTTGGGACTTTGTTTAGAAAACAACTACGCAAAACTCATCAATCACTATAGTTGCGCACTACTACTTACTAAGACAAATGTAGGTTACTTGAAGGTATTTTTCCACTAGAAAACCTCACGTTGATTCCTATGTGTTAAAATCTTTAAACTTCGAAGTGACATATCTTCTACAAAAGATTCCTTGAACGATTCATGGTCCACATCATGAAAAGTACATATTATTGGCTGAAATATTTCCGTTCGTTATCTACAAGCGTACACACACCCCTTGGATGGATATACTTTGTCTTTTATTTGAAGGAAATGTCCACTACTTCAAACATTTTCCAATAATTTGAAAAGTAAAATCAGTTCAAAATATGAAGATCTTTATCGTCAAATTTCAGCTCAAGCATCAGATAAAGGTTTCCAAAATTTGATAACATTTTCTTTGAATTTGAAGTTTGTGATACAATTAATCGTTGAGTATGTACATACCAAAGGTAAATTGTATCAATCGAATTTTACAATTAATTTTAATTAACGTCAATTAGTAATTAGAAAGCGTAAAGCGCATTGAAATTTACATTGTTAACGATAAGCGGCATTAAAGATCGGTTCGATAATTGTTATATGCTCGCTTACTGTTACGTAATTTCGTTTTGTTTTTATCCAATTATCGCTTGATTGAATTCATATTATAAAATATAAGGTGAAAGTAATTACTACCTTACTGACAAGTTTAATCAATACAATAACTTTTATAATAAATTCGCGGCATTATATTAATTTTACTCCTCGTCTATATAAGGATCAAAATAAGATGCCATTTATGGTAAGAACAAGTTGTTCATGGCATTCGCTAATGTGCCAATTGCAATGCGATCAAAAAGTCGAGCATTTTACCCTCCTTAATGGTTGTTAAAGCGCTATTGTGTGGCTGCCGTAATGTTACATATATGCAGTGTCTCGATTGTATTGTGTTGCCCATTTATATTATACATATACATGCACACTAGAGTCATTTGAATTTACACAATAGAGAAGAGGTTCTTCACTCGAAATTCGTGTATTATATTGCAGAACAAGCACGATGCGTATATGTTTAGAATATCGCACAATGTAGCATAAAGCGACTAGACAAGATATTGAAAACAAATTTTGTATATAAGACGATGGAATTTCCAGTCGGTTGGTACAAATAAATTTTTAAGTTCGTTGTTTTTTAAATTAAGTTTTCTGCGTTCTTTCCGACGCTGGAGGATTTGTTCTCGGGAGAGACATTCATCATTGTTGTTATAAAATTGTGTAATTCATTAATACAAATGTTAAAATTTTAGATACTAGGTGCAAACTAGTATTAGTGCAAGATCTTATTGAACCCTAATATCAATAATGCGGGAAACTATAATGTTATATGTATAACACTAGTTAACATTGATTAGTTTTTAATGTGCGGATTTCTATGCTAATATTTTTCGAAAATAAGACCTCTTAAAAAAGGCGATATAAATTACAAAATAACCAGTAAAAATACCAAAATAATTACTGAACTACATCATTTAGAGTAACTGCTAAGAGAAGAGGTACATAGGCTAAGTTTATACAATTGTTAAAAGAAGCAATTTTTGAATGTAGTAAATGACTTAATCTATAACAAAAAGTGTTTGTTTGGTGTGTTAAGACTTTTAGGTTCTTTTTAGAAAGAATTTGAGTCGTTGCAAACAATTCATGAATGATTGGCAAAATGGATGATTCGTTAAGTGTTTCCACATCTAAGGTTTAAAAAACGGAAAATGAATATTAAATAATTTCTTATGAGATTTTTCATTTATTTACCTATTTACACACACCAAGTGTTTTATTATAATGTACATTTTTAGCACAGTCCCATAATTGTATACTTATCTAAATTGGTAAATCAATTGTTGGGATCCTATGTAGGTTTAGTTTGGAGTGTTACCTAATCAACCAGTACATTTTTATTCTTTTGTATATGATTTGTTCATCAGCCTTTTATCTTAATGGTCTTTCTAATTTAACCTGTCATGCAAAGGGTGATCTAAATATTTGGCGAATTCTTTCTTAAGAATTTGTGTTCCATTAAGGAAGATGGTTAAAATGGCATCTCTACTGCATAAGGCAAACGTGACATTTCGTTTCAAACAATCTGTTCTGCTGGTTTATCTGACTTGCTCAGCATAATTATTTTCGCTCTTCTAAAACATTTATGAATGTAATTTACTGGAAAACGAGCGTTAAACAAATAGGTCAGCATAATTGTTGTCCTTCTTGACAGTTCTTTAACGATTCGCGAAGAGATATCAATTCCTGGACCCCTTTTTGAATTTGTGTTGGTATTTATTTCTCTAGGTTGGCGTTATATTCAGATTTGATTGAATATTATGGGGTCCAAATACTAATGCAAACTATTTCGTCCTTTACTCATTATTCCGACCCATTGTTAGGTACATTTCGTCCTTGAGAGGAGATATTTGATTTGAACAAATGGTCTCATATCCGTTTTCTGCTTTCCACAGAGAATAATCATGATCTACACCATGACCCAAATTTTATTCATGTACGAATCGATATTGTTCTTTATCTACGCTGCATAATCAAGTCCTATTTCCACAGGATAATTGATTTTTCATTCTGCATGTTCCTTAAGAGCAGGTGTAGTCATTTTAGCAGCAACTTTGCAGGTGTTTGATTTTAGCTTGAAGTTCCAAATCAGATATGCACAATTTCATTTTTAGGTTAATTAAGTCTTCCAATTCTTCCTAGTGCTAACTTTTGTTAGTGAGGTAAATTTCCCTTTTCTTAATCCCAGTTCCGCTTAGACACAATAATACAGGCGTGTAATCAGCGTCCATATCTTCTTCCTCCTTTATTTCTAGACAATTGTTTGAAATTCCATTCGTAATAAACAAGTCAATCATCAATTCCGGTACTTTTTTCCTTTTATCTAAAATAATCGAACTTGAACACCAGATTCAGTAGTGTACAGTGCTGCCCGTACAGACACTTGCAGAGCTTTTGTAACAAACTTTGCCCATACTTTATATAAAACCTGCGCCACATCCAAGGAGACGGTGGAACAGACTTTTTCTCTTCTAATGATGTTAGTGATCTGATCTTACGCTTACGTACTTGGTCAGTAGCAGAATGGCTGTTTTTAAATCCAAATTGAAGTGTTGGGATTAGATTTCTTCCAAAGTTCGTTCTTATTATTACCTTGCTTAACTAAAGAGATATCTATTTTGTGATAGCACATGTAGGGACAAGGGTAGACGATTCCAACGATTGTATTTGGGGCGAATTAAGTGATCTTCCAAACGAAACATTTTTTTAAGACTTTATCGTTCTCATTTGGCTCCTCGTGATTTATCCCGAATATCCTTGTACTTCGTAAAATTTATTGCTTCGAAGTATGCTGAAAATCCTTTAAGTAGTAGTTTTTTAGGGGTGTCAAATTGTGTTGTATTAAGAGCTTTTTATATTGAATATAATACGAATTCCAAACTTACTGAGCTGTTAATTCTTGTGGAAATGTTTATAAAATTGTATGCAAAGATATTTACTCTATAAAGGCCACCTGATACAATGGAGATAAAATAGAACGTAAATCATATTTCGGTAAACGATCTGTAAATTTGCCGAGTATTATTATAATGGGATTATTAACATTAACACTTTGCGCAAATTTAAAGCCCTAATATCACATTTCTGGTATAAGTTTCATTAATAATTTACGAGTGTATTTTCAGTTTGTAGATACCTAGTATTACCTTTAAGTTTAATATCTCCACGCCATCGAGATTATAGTAATAAATGGTAATTTACATAGGGAATAAACTGTCTATAAATGCAGTGCATTGTTGTATGTATGTGAAATGCGCTAGAAGTAGAACAAACATAAAAATATAATGAACTGTTCAATACGTTTTGATCTAAGATATGCTACTCCCGATTCCCCTGCAAACATGAAAACTATTTTCCTTTCAGTAGACTTTTAACTACTTCATAAATCGTTTTATGTGGTCACAAAAACCAAAAAGGTAATATAAAGTAATGTTTATTACTTTGAAAATCTCTTCATTTATACTGTATAGAGAACTTAAAAATAAAGTTGGCGAAATAAAATAAAAAAGGCGAATTTTATTTCGCTCATGTTTTATAAAACTTTCCCTTTGGACATAAAGACCCTAAGGAGATGCTTACAAATCTCTACAAAACACCGCACGAGTTCTATCGGGAATACCTCTAATATGAATAATTGACAACCATTTGTTTCATAAGCCTGAGTGCAAAACCAACAAAATCTGGATTACAAATTGCTAAAGTTTTTCTCCGACGGATTGAATTGCAATTATCGACGTCATTGTTTTGGAACCGACTCTCTTTTTATTTCCGTGAGTTAGAGAATTTGTAAATAATTTCGAAATTTATTTTTTGTTTCTTCATAATTAGGGCGCACAATCAAAAAGTATTGCTTGTGTAATAAATACGCTCCAATTATTTCCAGTAAAATTTGTTCGGGCGTAAATCACTGCGCTACGATGATAAGATTTTGCCAACTGAAACATAACTTAGATACAAATGGAGTACTTCTTCTTTGTATTGTTCAATAGCGCAAATGTTTTTAGTGTGTAGATATGTAGAGGTGCTCTAATGTAGGTACCTTCATGCAAGAATTTTTTGCATTGATTTCTTATTTTCCTTCCTCTAACTGCTCTGCATGATCAACAGTTGTCGCGATAAAGGCTTGAGCTCTTATTTTGGCGAAGCATGCACGATGACTAAAAAAGTTGGGTAGAATAACAACGACAAAACAGTATCAGATGCGGTACCGTAAGGGCAGCAAGTTTGTTTAATTGCTAGTAAGTGCCCAGATGAAGAACTTACTACATAGTCGCACACACTGGTTATAGAGCCAATTGCAAACAAGCATGACATAAGTTTAAAAATGTTAACTTTACCGTGTTTATTTATTTTTACCTGTTTGTGTCATGTTAAATTACATTTGTCTAGATATGTTCATCAATCAATAATTCATGAACATAACACAAGAGCCAAACACTTAATTCGAGTTCCCTTTTGTAGATTGAGCAAGTCTCAAACTGGACCAGAGTTTTTATCAGTAAAATTCTATAATAAACTTCCACAAAGGGTAAAAGATCTTAATTATAATACCTTGAAACGAACGATCAAAATTTATCTTATATGTAAAGCCTTTTACTCTGTGGAAGAATTTATACAAGATCGTTTGATAGATTTGTGTTAATTTTAGTTTAAATTTGAAATTTTTCCATGTGACTTATGTAAGCAGTGTTTTGTATTGCATGCATAAATAAATTTTATTATTATTAAAAAGACGCCATTTATGTTCGAAAAAGCCACTATTTGAACAAAAATTGGGCGCCTGTAAAGAAAATAGAGAAAAACCACGATTGCCTACTATCAGAATTTAATAAAATATGCACACAATTAATATTAATAATAATAATTGTTTATAATTAACGGGAAACCCCTATTACAATTTTATTACAATTCAACATCCAACGTAACCATACCATACCATACCAATTGTTCAATATTGGGATGAAATTTGTACAGCACTGGATGGATATGAAAAAGCTTGATGTGTTAGTCCCTAAATTCATTAGCACATTCCTAAAATAAATTTAATTTTGTTTGCACATTTTTCAATAAAACATTGTAACAAGCAATTCAGCGCGACTTCAGATCGTGCGTTTAGTTTGCCCAAAATATAAAAACTGAAAACAAGTAATTCCAAAGAGGCCAAATGTGCCGTTTTACAGAAAAAGTAAAAAATGTAAAATAACAGAAAGAAGAACATCATACCTATATTAACTTTTGTGTGTATGTATGAAGAAGACACATTCTTGTTATTAAATGTACTTGAAACATCGAGTAGGCAAAAGAAAAATCTACACTACCTCACGTGATATAGGAACAGATTTTTTTCCATTCCTTTAATTCGATTATGTTATACTTTTCCGGGTTCCGGCAGCATTTTGCATAAATTCCTTTTACGCCAAACGCAACTACCTTTATTTGACCTAGCGATTTTGAAAGTTCTTTACATATACTTGCAACGAAGACCAATGTATTACAACAAATTTTCTCAGTCCAGTTAGTAAATCAGTTATAAATTGAACAATGTTCTTACCTTTCTCCACACCCAACTCTTTATCCTTACTCTCTTGACGTGCTTCCCTTAACTGGCGAACTTGTTCGGAGTCACCATCATCTATATTTATCTCAACTTTTTCTTGGTTTCAGGGCACTGCCTTTTTATACAACAACGTCTGCTCTACTCTGACACCCTTTGTTCCTTTCAGAGCTCCTTTTTTCTATGAAAGATTCCCTCGAAGATTCCCCTTGTGTCAACTGTTTTGACAAGCAACGTTAGATCACACTCATTCTTAACATTTTTCATAGAGTTGAATATAGCATTCTTTACATTTTCCAATTTGCACGTTTAAAAACATAAACGCAAGGAATTTTCATTTCCTGCCAACATAATCGCGCAATAACATCAGTCCATTCGGGTTGTAATGTAAAATATTCACGAGAACTGCTTACCTACTTCCTTCCTTGTATATATTTAATTTTGGCACAATATGTTTTCACCTATCTTCGTTTATTATAACATGCATTTTTCACCTTGTTTATGAATAGTGAGTGGTTCATTATCACTGTCCGATATTTTCTATGTTAGTATTTAATTTACTTATATCTATATTGCTATTTCCATTTGAAATAGAACTAATAGAAGAAATAGTATATTACAATACAAGTGATGAAAGTGACTGATTTTTCAACGAGCAATACATTATAATGTATATTCACGAGCGACAGCGAGTAAGGATAGTATAGCGAGTTGAAAAATCTCACTTTCATCACGAATTGTGCATACTATTTTTTCCAACATCGCAAAAATGAGTCTTAATTTCTTTATAATTATTTTACTCTCCTATTTTTTCAAGAATCTAGTTGCTGATTTTGTATTCTAACGTTGCTATGTAAATGAACTTTCCTCACTACATTGAGTGATGAAAGTGTCATTTTCATAAGCGATGTTGGAAAAAAAATTTTTTTTTTCTAGGACACGGAAAAGTATGTTATGGCAATTTTGCTTTACATGCAAATATAGAGATTACGTTTCCTCTATCGTATTACATATATCTTCCAAACATGATCAAATCTGGGTTTTAATGCATATGTCTTCGTGGCTTCGAATATGTCTTCTGCTTGAACATCGGCGTTTCGGAGCATGTTACGATCCACAAAAATAGATCATTATACGCCGTGTTTCAATCTGGGTTGGGTTTTAGTAAAGAATTATATACCGTTTGGTCTTAGTATAAACTACTGTACATAGCAATGGGAAACTTGTGGAAAAAAAATCTCCGTGGCACTTTGCAGATTATACCAAGTGTCATCGGTATAATCCACGGGAAGGGAGGGGGGAATCCTATTTTAAATGCCTATTAAACCTACAAACATTATTAATAGTTTTAAAGGATGTCGGAGGAACAAAGGAACAGGAAAGATGTTGAGGTTAACACTACTACCAAAGAGTATATAAATTATACTCTTTGGTACTACAATTCTTTTTCTCAATCGACCTTTCTACGATTGTGTACTATTTTGATGTATATGAAATGTTTGTGGAAATCGCTGAGAAGTTGGAAAGTAATCAAATAAAGTGTAAGAAACTAAAGCGTCTGTCACAATGATGTTAATGTTAATGGTAGTGTTAAGATGTTAATGGTAATGGTAGTGTTAATACTGGTCACAATCATGTTAACCAAATTCTTAACTGTCTTGCAAATTAAAATTCGCGGTGTAATATGGGAGGACCTACATTCCTCTACAACACAAAAATAAATTACTTTTAACCTACAATTTTTGTTGAAGTGAAGAATTTACATTAATAATTTTATAGTAATGGAATCGTTTCATTTGAAAATGTTAAAAATTCTGCTCCTAATAAAGAGCAAAATTTAAGTCACACCAATCGCATGCGTGAAGCGTGAGAGAACGCATTTCCATTGGTAGATGTTAGTGGTGATGGTAAGACATCCAGAAATATTCTGTACTGTTAACATCTCCATCTAACATCACCATTACCATTAACATCATTGTGAACAGTTGCATAACAGACAGCATTTTCTGAACTTTAAGATTTTAACCTACGTTACCATTACCATTAACATTAACATCATTGTGACAGGCCAGTAATACATCAAGTACTTACTCAGCTCGGAAATGTAACTTTGTGTTTATTGTACGATCCATGGGGGTTCCTCATCCAAAAGCTGATGTAAATATCTTAAAGAAGAATGAGGCAATTATTGGTTTGCATAAAAATGTTTTAATATAAAATAACAACGTGTGTTGGGTAACTCCTTCGAACTATATAACATTAAACATGAAAAATGATAAAATTTCTTTTACGTGAATTTCTGGCCAAAATAATTAAATTTGTAACATAAAATCACTTCCGCAGGATCAACAAACATACGAGAAAAAATAATATATAGGTATATAGAAGCTATTATGTAAGTGAAAGTTGACACTTAGCTCTAGCCTTAACGTAAACATTAAAAGAGAACTTTTTAATGTCTATATTTGCACAAGTGAAAATCTTCAGTAGCCTCCAGATTTAGTCTTATGCTAAGTAATTTATCAAAGCATTTCTTTTAATGTAATTACTATATTACAAAGTGAAGAAAGTTCGAGTTTCGCTCACGCATTGTGCCAGTTTTGCACGCTAGGCGCCAGTCGAGTGTGCAAAGGCACATAAGCGAATTCGTCTCTTTAGGAGTACTGTATAGCGTTTTGTTCAATCCTGCTATTGAAACGTGAATAAAGTACTAAAAATAATCAGTTTTATTAATAAAAGTTATTAATTTAATATCAATCAATATAGACGGTATGGGTTGCGTCTCCCTTCCACGGGGTTTAGTCTTTATTGCTGCTCTTTCAACAGACTACAATGAATATTCATAATATGTAACTATAATTCCGGCATTTTTGCCCTAAAATTTGTTCAACGTCACTGTTCTTGTGGACGGTACAACTTTGAATCTTTTTTATCTCGGTGACGATGGATGGCGCCATTGTTTTCCACTGTTTACATTCAAGATAGTATAGTGGTTTACTCAGTTTTCGTCATCTGTGACTATTCAGTGCACAAGCAACTTCTTGGGGTTCGCTTTGGGTGCTTATATCACCCTGGCGAATCGTTTTTGTTTACCAAATACACCTTAAGAACATTTCAATTTCATTTCGCTTGTGGAATAACCCCCTGGAATTTCACTAAGTACTTAAGGAGAATTCCTTGTAATACATTCATTAAACAAACTTTGCTATAACATTAAACATAGTTTTCACCGCTCCTTCTTTGTATTCTACGGCATTTACTTTCTATTAAATCGGCATTTCAGAATTTATTCCAGGGTATCGGAATAAGATGAATATAGCAGACAGGTAAAACGTGATCGAATCAAAGAACAAGGTGATTGGTTTCGTCAATGCATTTGAAGTATTCATTTACTCGATTCCTCATCGTCATCATACCTAGAGTCCTGTATTTTACTCAACATGCTCGTCCGCCAATTTGGTTCTAACCTTCACATTTATTTGCATAGGTAAGACTACACTTTTCTAAAGCTACAAGTTTATGAATAACTTTTTCACATAAAACGGTTGGATGTGGTGCTCCTGGTGTTCTAATTAAAGTAAACATTTCAGAATGTTTCGATTTTCTCTTTTTGCAAATTTCTGAATTTGCCGGGGCCAAGGAGCAATCAAAATGAATTAAAAATATATCCGGAATAGGTATAAGTGAATTGCGTAGGACTATTTTCCGTTACGAACCCTAGTCATGACCATTTAAAAGAGTTTGCAACTCAGGTACTCACTCTCTCGTAAGTAATGGAAGTTTACGATGAGAAAAATTACTAACCCCGCCACTGAGTTTAACAACTTCATAGTTGCCATTTTATTAAGAAGTTGTTAACTTAAAGTACTTAAGATTGTATCAGTATAAATTATGCAAACGCGCACAAGCTGTAAGTAACATTAAAGTATTTTAACTATTGTTATGTAGATGCATTAAAGTTTATTTACGCCATAAATAAATAACAAGTTTGTCTAATTGAATGCCATAAATGAAAAGAGAGTTTTTTCTTTCATTTAAAATGAACGCCTAATATTTACATTTTACACCGTTCGTACGATCATTCAACAAAATAATGGGAGATTGAGAACGCTTTGTTGATTTTAGCACCTAAAAAAAATATGATGGATTTCGAAGGAAATCTTTCAGAGTGATATCCTGAACCCTAAGGACGTTTGCTTTGTAAGTTTCATGAATAATTCAGGCGAGTCTTCAATCGAACTTGCAATTGCGGCTTTGTTCTTGTTATTGACAGTGTGAGGGAACGCCAATCGCATGTCGCATTCTGCATTGCAATAACTTCGAATCGGATGATGATGATGAAACAAAAAGGGCGTTCTAATTTTCTTTTATATACTACTGTCGAAAAAAGCGAAAGTTTCGCGCCTGGTAGGCGAGTGGGATAGTGCCAAGTTGTTTTATGACCGTAGACGGTGGGCCAGCCGATCCGATTCATTAATTAAGTTCGTAATTACGCGAGATCAGTATGAAAATGTTTAGGTGATCGAGAGGAAGAAGAACGATACCTCACACGTTGGACGTTCCAGGACATCCTCATTTGCTCAGTTTGATCGTCACAAACAATACTCATAGCGAAAGGAATTTAAAAGCTTTCCGTCAAGCTTTACGTGCTTTGAAACTTGATAATCATCGACCACGAAATAGGAATTTCTAATATTTCAAGACTGACAGTATCGGTTATTGTATATAATAACCGTTCTGTTATTTACATAAAGAAAAAGACGCTATTGACCGTCAACGTTGAATTATAAATTTAAATATTAAGAGTCGGTTTTGACAGTGCACGATTTACAGATCATAAAATCTTATTCCGATCTGGAGGATCGTAGGTATGCCGGTGCTCTGCTTGTGTAGGTCATGCAGTGGTTACCACCCACTCGGTCAGTATAAACAATGGGTTTTCTGGTCGCTACCGTTTATATTCACCGTTCCGTAATCCAATATTATATTATCTTTGATCTGTAGCGAACTCTCTTTTACATACAACTCTTGTAGGCTAAATAATTAATTAGACCTTTGTTGCAGGAAAAAAAAATAATAAATCCGGGTAGTCCCTTTTTCAGAGCAACCTCAACTATTGTAGTGTCAAACTTTTTTTACGTTTAATTTATTGTCTGGAATTTAATTAGATATCCCTTGTGTACCGTAGGTTGTAACTTGCTTATGGTTTTTGTTACCATGATTTATCCATATTTGGTCTTAGACATCTTGAAGTTATTAACGTGTGGGATTTGATGTGAGCTACATATATGAGGTTAGATATGGTCGCATTGTTCGACTTTATTTATTTATCTTTCTCATTTTAGTCAACGCTTTCGTTTATGTTTTAGTTAAGTATCCAGAATATCCCTCCATTGTTCTTTTATATCGTAATATCTAAAGCTATCTGAACGTGTATCTTGCATGTATGTACCTTGTTCGCATCGAACATAACTTTAGGTGTTTGCGAGCTTTTACCCTTATTGTATTGAGATTTCATCGTATAATCCAAATAATGTAAGTTAGTTCACCGCACATTCCGCACCAAACCAAATAAAAAGGTAAAGGAATTTCGTTCGTGATTAATATTACCAAAACATTTCTTCGGTGGTATTTAAATATGCAAATTCGAGATGAACCGATGAATTTATCGAGGTTCAATCATCAATTTTATTTACACGTGATTAAACGTTCAGATAATGGCGCACTCTTCAACGCCTTTCTTTAATAACTAATTTAAATTGGAATTTTACAATCTTTTGACATCTTGGCGTAATTATAATCTTTCAACACTAAAATAAACAATATACATACTTATTAGCATAATAAATTGTGGCTGCACTCATCCACGTATACTATGAAATCTGTTTGGTTTTCATCAGTACTGAAGCATTCAGTAACGGATAAAGCCGTGTGCTTTTCTGTATGATATAAGAAATTACTTTACATATCAGTAATAATGTCGACGGCCATCGGAGGTCATAAAAAGGTTTAAAAACATGTCAAATTAGTGCTTACGGATTGGTAATTTTTGGTTCATCTAAAATTGTTTAAAACCCAAAATAGAATAAAATACGAACCAACTTAATTTAGATCTTATAACAAGTGATATTGCAAAGTCGAATCTGGTACACACTGTGTAGACAAAGTATTAATGTCCCTAAAAGCCAAAACCTCTATAGATACTTTTACTTGAAGATGTTTCAAATGAAATTCTGTTTTTATTCCAAAAATGTACAGATGAAAACACTTCGCTTGTCTCGCATTACATCTTCTTTATCTGTCGACCAATGCTTCAATTCCATCAGAGGAGAACTTTGTCGTTTGCGTGCGAAATCATTTCAACGTTTTCGCCGTCCGGGAAATGCAGGCCGCCTAAATCCTTTTTTAATGGTCCAGAAGTGGTTGACAATTTGGAGAGTATACGGTATTTTGTGTGTTACCCCATGTATGTGTAACCCTCTTTCTGTTTCTTTTGATTCACTCCTTCCAATTTTCTGTGAGCGTTCCTTTACTTCTTGGATTTCTTCATAAAATCCCAGTTTAATCATTCAGTTTTGCCGCTGGGAACGTACGAGGGATTGCTCACGGAGGAAATTCTTGTTCCTCATATAGCAAATTGCGAGGAAATAGTTGGGGGATGTGTATGGAATAAGGAATTCTTGCGAAATGAGGAAAATAAAAGGCAATTTTTGAGGAAATACGGTTCCTTATCTCGTTTAGTCTCGTGAAATTGCGAGGATAATTAGTATCGGCATTTTGCGCCGTGTTGAAAACTGAACTTTCGTTCATTTTCTGTACCGTCTTTCAAAATTCTGATCGTAATTTCATAAATTGTACCGACTTATTACCGAACCATTTTCCCTGAATTTAGAGTACATGAACTTATGTGTGGTCTGAATCAATGATCGTGCTTCTTTGCTTTGCTCCAATTTGTAATGGTATTCTTGCATGTTATTACACTATTTTCTAAATGAATGGACATTATGTAATAAGAGATCATATAGCTGATCAGGGATTAGATCCAACAGTTATCATAAATTCAACGTAATTAAACTAAAAATTTGACACTTGATTCTTAGGTCAGTTCCTTACTTCTAATATTTGCAACTAAATTCTAACTAATTAGGTAATAATAAAACAAATTTTTTACAATAACCCTTTAACGTTGTACATCCGCGTATTGTTTTTCATACATTCATTATATCTAGACAAGGTGTTCCTTAATTACATCTTGAAACACCAAATGAAATACTGAACTTGAAAACTTGGTTTTACCGAATAGTGGCCCAAAACAAAAATTTAAGTGTGAAATACTTCTGACGCCCACTGGCCTCTCACAAATTGTAAAAAAATTTTAATTTTTTGGTTGCCCACCATACTGTCTACACCCCCACTCTGTAACGTAGGACTCTTATAAATTATGTATGTAATACTCTGTAACTTAACGGTAGCCACATGCCATTTACCATCATTAGCAGATGAACATACTGTGATCGAGTTGCTCGATTCGTTTTCTAATGGGGGAACCGGAACGGTTCAAATTTTCCGAGGAGGGCAAATTTTAAAAATGTTTCTGCTTTTAAAATTTAACCTCCGTTTTCACATAGGTACTCCCTTTGAGTATATTTTACATCACATTTTCATATTGCAGAGAAATATGAATTGCTGGAAAACGTAAACGAGTTCATTCTTCTGGTGTACTAACCGAAAAAAAAGGGGAGGAACACGATCTTTAGACCTAGATTATTTCTTTGTTTTTACTTTACTTTACTCACTTATATTCGTTCGTTTCTAAAATATTTTGTACAGTTTTTGATTTTCAAAATGCAACTAAACGAAAATCTCACTTTATAACAGTTTGAATATAATTATATTAATCAAGGATTAAGTTTAATTTAATTGAATCCTTTAGAGTTTAGAGCGTTAAATTAGAATAATAAAATAGAAAATACACGTTAATTACCTACACATATTATCATTTATTTGCTGCTGATTAAACCGCAACAAAGCAACAGTTTGTTGCGCATCATTGCCAAAATTCCATTAATTAGTAAAGTCAACAATTCATGAAAACAAGCTTTAATAATTGTTGACATACCCGGTACTTTAAATGGCTTAATAAACAGAGGTGTGTTTAGTAAAACTCCGAGTATTAATCTTCAGCTAAATGTTTTAAACTACGAGTGTTTACAATTTCTGTTGAAATTACCACCAATAAAGTTTAATTAGGAAAGATGCCCAATTCTTCTCTTAACATCAAAAAGCTAGTTTGTTTTACGCTATCATCGTTACACAAATTATACATCGTACAAAAAAAGGAGTTTTAAACTTCATGCTGGGCGTTTGCTAATGTAAAACAGCTGCTAAATAATCTATTTTAGCAATTGTTATGAATAATAAAATTGTGCCTATTTTCTCTCTTTCTTTTAGTACGCTGAGCTCTTATCTTGAGAGCAAACAAAAACCCTGTTTTTGACGCATTTCGTTTATGGTAACTGGAGACTAATTTCAAATACGTACAAGTAATATCGAAGTAGTTAGTTTTTCGCTACCATCACCGTGTTTCTGAACAAGTTATATTGCATTTGATCACGATGTCTGTATACGGTAATACGTGAATATTTCATGAAGGTTTTAGAAAACGTGTAAGAAAATTCTTAATTTTGTTACAAAAGTCGTACGCACCAAGGCTTTCTCAGCGAAATCGTCAATTTAAATAAAGAAGCTGCCAAATCGATGTTGACCGATTTATTTTATAATTTTTGCATTGTTATCATTGTTATCAATATGCCAACTAAATGTGACGTAAGTACAAAGTTTTTAGAAAAGTTACAAGGTTCATCTGCCGCCTAGGGTAGCAATTTTCTCTTCTAACCGTTGTCCCCCTTCACACGAGTTAGGATTTTGATAATGTTATCATACATTGTTTGGGAAAACAGTTACGGTATATACCTCCGAAACTTGGAGATATTTGCATTTCACTTCTTTTATCATGTTCTCTACTTCAAATATCGTTCCAACATTTAGCACTTTTTTCCTACCCTCCAGGCCTTCTTTCCCAAGGTGTTGATTTTCTTGTTTCCGATTTTTTCTCTATGTTACATTTTATTCTATTGATTAGTTGTATTTGATTTCTAAGTTTAGTACTTGATCTTCTGTTTGTAACTGGTCGTTATTCTTGCCCTACTGCAATTGTTTCTTTTTCGTGATGTGGTCTTCATCAGTATGATTTTCTAATTTTCCTTCAATTTTTAAAGCTTCTTCTGTTGCTTCGCTTGCTCACCTTTTTATAAATGTGTGTTCTTTCCAAATAATATTATGGAACAGCCACTTCTGCCCGAAGGCGTCATGCAAAAGTGTGATGAGGCGTCTCCTGTTGTTTTCATTGACCAAAACTTTATCTTGAGGGAGTTAAGTGACTGTGGATTCCTCAACTCTAATTTCGTAGGTCGAGTAAGCAGGATAGTGCCAGAGTTGTTCCGCTGTTTTCATATCGCCAAACACAACTGACACGTGGCTATTCGCATAGACACATACCTTATGTGAAACCTTCATACCTCATTTGAAATCTTTAACTACATGAAGCAGATTATGAACAACGTTTTCTGTTACGAAGTGACGAAACATTTATTCGTCATAACTCATAAGGAATCAAATGTTTAAAATTGGAGGACGTGGACAACTCACAACAAGAATTCCGGGAGAACAAAAATAAATGTATGTGCGGGATATTTTTGAACCATTTATTTACTGAACACAATTTAACAAGGGATTGATTCGCACAAGTTCTTCAGGAACAGATTCCTCCAGCTGATAGTGAGCTTGCTAGGAACAACCAAAAAATTTGATGTCAATGGACGATTACCTTTCCCACAGTTTGATCCGGGAAGAAATTTTTTCTACAAAAAAATCTTAATATGTTTTTACTCTAAAATAATTCGGGGAGCCAATAATCGCATGTTAAAAATTTCGCATAGAAATCTCTATGTACATTATCGCCATTTACACTTACTTTAATTTTTCGTCATCGCTTTCTTCATTATTGTTTAACACGTTTGTCTACTTCTTTTCTTATTTTCACACCAAACAACCATTTATATTTATTAATATTCAATATAACCCCTTACAATGTAAATAAGTACTATTTATGTGGCAGTATTCACATAGTTATCAAAATTTCAAGGTTATTGACGTATGTACCCTATAAAAACACAAATTCATGAATGGGAGATGTATTATGAATTATTGATTGCAGTTTTGAAATCCTTTACATGTTCAGTACCATTTAGTAGATTACATTTTAAAAAACTGCGAAATGTGAACAGTAAAATACGTAAATGGCATTATAGTAACGGACCATTAGGTGAAGTTTTGAAAATGCGCCAA
Organism: Pyrocoelia pectoralis; assembly: GCA_036250285.1. NCBI lineage: Eukaryota > Metazoa > Arthropoda > Insecta > Coleoptera > Lampyridae > Pyrocoelia > Pyrocoelia pectoralis. The sequence goes on from CM070079.1 coordinate 1,374,113, forward strand.
AAATATTCGAAAATTATTAAGTCATCAGCAAGTGCAAAAAGTATGAACAAATCACCATTATGAAACGGAGATTAAGGACATAATAATTATCTCCATACAAATTACCGAATTTTAACCGTACATTGACCTTATAATCTTACTGTATAATTTACTTTAAATGATGATTTGGCCATGTCAAATATAAGGTATAATCAATCACCAAAATGTCTAACTGAAAATGATCACACCATCCTTTCGATTTTAGCCTCCAAAAGTGGCACCTGTCGATGAAAAGAATAAAAATGGAAAAATAACCAAATTTTGTACAGTTTATCCGAGTAGAGTTTTTAAGGGGACATCCCCGAGTCTCTAATGTCGGTATTCTCAAAGGAATTTTATAGAACGATTGGTAAAAGCATGAAAGTAAAATCGATAGCATTCATGTTTTATTTAGGTTAGTAGGTGTAATCGAAGAAATTCAACATTTACAATACAACAGGGGAGAATCTTTCTTTAGGGTGGCGAAAGGTTTTTTTTTGTTTTCGCCTCGTGAGCTTTAACCCCCCCCCCTCTTTGCGCAAAATTTTATAGTGATAATTCGTAAGGTTAACACGTCAGATATTAATCAACGTCATCTCAAAATTGATGATGTCGGAATTTTTTTTAATCGTATCCACCATATATCAAGTTGAGGGAAAAATTTCACTTTCGTTTGATGAAACGAGCGAGTATTGATAAAATTCTTTTAGATGGTATAAAGGGGAAACGGATATATATGCTGAAGACCACGTTTATCCTGTTTCATTTTCTGGAAGGGTGGTAGGAAAATTGAAGTGCTGCATTTTATTACGAGAGAGTGCTTTTATTTTACTTTCAGCACCTTCCACTTCGTTTAATTTTGTTTAACTTTAGCTTATGTTCGGGACACGTCCATAATTTTTGCCTGTTTAATGTTCTTTAACTTTTCAGTTTCTTATTCCCCATTTTTCGATTTTCTAAGCTTGTGCTTAAATATAAGGCTTTTGTAGTGAGCTATTTAAAAACTTGTTTTTTTTGTTTCAGGTGAGTGGTTTAAACTTAGACATGGCAGCGACAATGCAATGTACCACTAAAAGGTATAGAATGTCTTTTTTATTTTAAGAGAATCGTGAAAGAGTAATAAATCTGTTTAAAAATATCTTGTAACAAATGCTATCTGCGGAAGTTTCTTGCAAAAGTAACGCTGTTTTACGTTATCCGGATGTTCGGCTATAAATTAGAGAAACTTAGTCGTTTTTGCGAGTGCTTTTGCATACACGCAAAGGGTGGCGGTTTCAATAATCACCTCCACCTACCTATCTTCCTTTGTAATTTAAAAAATATCGTATCTCCAAAAATCTCTGTTTCGGAAAAACCTTTGCATAATAATTTTAGAAATGTAAATTCTAATTTAATCTTATGAGCGTTAAGCTAAGTTACTTGTAAAATATGCACCCTTCCCCCAATATATATTCAAGATGGCGACTTAGAACGGGTTTCCTCTGCGCTACACAATGATACAAAGCGATAAAACTCGATTTTTGTATTATCATGAAACACAAATCAACCTTTAACGAATTATCAAACACCTACCGTAGACTTCGAGGAATTTATTACCTAATTCGGTTTATTAATAAATTTTGGTCTCTTTATTTTTATAGGTGATCGACACTGTTATTATAGATAATCGATCTGTGCAAATTATAGGTATTGAGAATTTTCGAAAATTTTAAGTTTATTAATTTATTTTTATATTGCCAATACATATTCAGGCACATTTTGAAGGGTTAATACACTCAATTATGTTAATATCTCGACCTACTGTATCTTATACAGGATTTGTTATGAAACATGTACGTGGGTTCCAAAATTGTACTCTGCAATGCCTTCGCGATTTCTGCATTTCTTCTTCCTCTGAGTCTTGGTTTCGATAATTCAGAATTATGGAATTATATGTAGAATTAAGTATTCTACATAATTCCTTAATTAATTCTTCGCTCTACCCCCATTGTGAGAATTACACCCACAAATGTATATGGACCCCATTAACTTTAGATAATTCAGTGTGCTCTGTACGTATTTCCTGATGTCCCTGTATCCTAGTTGTGTTTTTTTCGTACACCTTAATTTACGTCTTCACTGCTTTAATAATAAAGGACAGGGTACTCATTACTCCTTCTTGCCTTACATCTCTTTTTGATATGAAATTATGCGATGTTTGACCATTTACTTAGGTTTTGGTTCTTTATTATTTAGTACGTCCAGATCTCTTCATTGTTTATGCTAACAAAAGCCTCCTCTACCTCCAGTACTTCCGTATAAATGTTATTATTCGTTTCTTCATTTTTCAGTGCAAATAGCTCATCAACTGACCGCTAATGAACTGTCCGTATACAATATGAGTAAGAGCATATGAGTTTAGCGTTTTCTCTATTTTGTCTCTTCTCTGATGCTTTCATATAATTGGTAAAGCGCAGAGCACTGTTGCTTTGCAGAAATTATAACATTTAATCATATTTCTTTTTCTGTATATTGGTGTTATGATCATTTCTGGCTTTACTCCATCTATTCCCGTTGATTTTCCACTCTTGAGCCTTTGTATTGCTCTTGTCATCTATGTTTTGCTGTTGATCATTAGAATGTTTGCCTATTATGTTATAATAGCAAACTTCCAAGTAGTACCACCACAGAACTGGCAACAATTAGCTAGAATGGCTAGCACCTCAAGATCTTTCACAGGCGTGAACACCAGCCTTTCAAAATTTCAAAAATTTCTATAAAGGCAAAAAGATAACCTCAACAAAGGTTTACTTTTTTCAGATATTTCAGATATTTTCAGATATTGTCTTTTCTTTCTATCTTCGTTCTAACTCGTATTAGTTACCAAAATACTAGAAAAACTAATAAGTTACAGATTATTCACGATGTCTTTGAAACAATTGAGTAGAATTAAGACACAATTGGTTTTCACAACAATTTGTCTATTTTTGTGATCCATCGCACCAGCTATTCTATTATTTATCGATATCACTTTAATAACTGAATGTATTTTAAAAACTGTCTATTTCATATTTCAGGATTGACCTGATGATGGTTTATTAATGGAAAACAACCGCTATATAAAAAATTGATGGGTTTTTATACTGTTAGATAGGTACCACTATTTGACATTTTGACTATTATTTGTATATATAATCATTATCGACTGAACTTTGCAATATCAACAAATTAGTAATATCTATATTTAAGCAAAGTGTAATTTTTGTTCATTATCGTACTCTAAAGGGCCGATAAATACGCCTAAATCAAAAAACGAATAGAACACACCACGTATATGAATTAAGTATTGTGTTGAGCTACGGTTTATAAACTAAAATGAGATTAACAACGCCATAAGCACTGTTTAATTTCAATTTGAATATTTCACATTTCCATGGCACATAAAGCTGTTTTATTGCAGATTTATTGTCTAGAATTCTTGCACTCATTGAGAGTAGTTTTTGCCATTAAGAGGATTAGTTATAAAACATCGCAGTTACACTGTCTGATTGCTTTTAATAACATAATTTTACTGTCATGAAGACCACTTAAGGATTCTGTTTGTTGATATTTAATAGCACAAGACATCATTGTAACGTGTACCTAGATCGTCAAAATTTAAGTATTAAAACACATTTAAATACACTACATTGTATAGCCTGAGGTTGATTGTCCCTTTTGCTTATATTAGTCATAAAACACAATGCCTAGTATAATGAGTCGAGACAGAAAAATAGACTGCTAATTACCTTCATTTGGAGCTGTGCACAAAAACATTTCGAAAGCGAAAGCGGTAAATCTTTATAATATGCAAACTATTTTGGACTTTGAAAATCATAAAATCGGCCCTTTCTAAAATGTTACATTGTCATAAAGTTTATTATGGGTCTTGTAACATTGTGTAATATTAGGATATTACACTATAATTTGAAGCGCGACGAGACAAATTTTACTTTCGATTTGATCTCTAGTAAACTTCGGGATAACAAACATAAAAGCGGCAAACTTCAAGGACAAATTTTACGAGCTTATTGTAAACTTGAAAAGTTAAAAAGGAGATATTTGAGCATGTTATAAAATATAGGTCGGGTTTTATGGGGTGTAAACTCCTGCCAGTACAATCCTTAGTGTTTACAACTATGCCTTTTGCAAAGTTTAACGTCCACGTTCACTATAAAACTTCTTTTGTGTTTGACCATAAAAGGCATTGAAGGTTTCCTGGGATAAACAAATAAATTACTCTTACAACATATATATGATTTGCTTTGAGGACTTTATTTGAAGACCAGAAATTCCATTGAAACTGTAAATGAAGTCTACTGGCTGGCTGGTACGATCCATAAATATGACTTTTCCATACCTCTTAGTCTCTTTATTATTATAAGTGAAGGGAAGCGAGAAAAGATCACGAGGTATTCATTATTATCAATGCGGAGAACGGAATCAAATGTGAAACTCTCGAGTATTCGTAATGAAACATCCTGAAATAGATAGATCCCTAACGAGATCGTTACTTTAGATATAATCTCAAGGGATTGATACTTTATACTATTGGATAGGAATTGAAATTTTACCATACATAATTCCAAAAGGAGTTTTTCTCTTAACATTCAGTGTGGCGTAAATGTAACCACTCCATTAGTATATAAGTTTTTGTCCGTTATAACACAAAACACAAACCCGAGTATATATATTTCTTTGTATCACAGATGCAAGGGATGAAGATTATTATCTAAAATCAGCGTAGCGTGGTATTCTTTGTGTATGAAAATGGAAAATAAATAGGGAATTTGGGATTATACGGGTTCATTTCTGAATTTATGGAGGTTGTTGTTATTGTTATCGTCAACTTATGTAGCAGCTTTGCGGCTTATTTCAGGTACTCCATTTGAAAATATTACTGGTTTGATTATAATCTCTCTTATTCACGGATGCGGGTTTTCCACGGTAATCACTCCAAAATAAAATAGATTAGCACACAGATGTAATTAACAAAACGTGCTACACGAATGTGATGAGGATAATCAATCAACTGTGTTAAGGAACGAAGTTATAAAGCTTGAAATGGAAACTTATATGTCAGAGATTGTAAATGCCGTTAGATCTGTAAAAACAAAATTAAGTGAACGTGGCTAAGGACTAAGGACATAAAACGGTATTGCAAATTATTGATATTTGGTATTTGTCACGTCCACTACCCATAATAGGTGGACTAATTGAAGTTTAGCTAGCATAACATTCGTCTACTCGTATTTTACTGAAATTATTTTTATAATTGCATTTATGACAGTTATTCCCCATTATCACAGAAACAAGTTTTATTTCAATCAATTGTTCTTTGATGATGCACCAAGTTTGTGCCGTTTCGGTTTGGAAGTACATATTTTAAATAACCGTTTGAGAGCTTGTGTAGTGTCTTAATTGCGCCTTCATTTACCCGAACTTGTGGTTTTTTCTAATATCTATCTTGTGAAAGTGGGCGATAGGTAAGATTTAATACCTAATAACATGCGCGAGATTAATGTAATTTGTCATTAGAAGTATGTAAGGGCGGTGTTACGTAGAACCAAGCAGTTTTACAAAAGAAGAATTGGTTAATTTTTACTACCAGATTTATAATCCTTTAAAAGTAGCGACATTTGCAATGCTAGGAGTAAATATTACTCGTAGGTAAAATGTCACTGTTTTATTTTATGGATGGTTGCAGAACCTTTGTACAAATAGATTCTAAATATCCGAATGGATTTTCAACTCTGTAAAAACAACACGATTAACGAATAAGTTCTGAATAATAGGTGTTTCTCTGGTAAAACTCTATTTTCAGTTAACCAAAATTTATTATTTTAATGCATTTAAATTAAAGCGTTATGGATTGACAAAGTTTCTGGTGACATTTGCAAAACATCGATCTATAAACTAAAGAGGGCGAAGTAATGGAACCCACACCAAGATAAAAAAAACACCAAAAGAAATTATTAATGAGGAAACCAAAACTGTAATTCAGGGAAAGTGACATTTGTTTTTTTGCTATTGTACGGTTCGTATGCTTAGTTTATCCCCGTGCTATTCAGATAGTTTTCTGTCTTTTAACATAGATTTTCAATTAATCCTTTTCCATGGCAAATATGATTTGTTCAATATTTTCTACAGTCGAGTATCACTGATATTGAAAAACTATTACTCATCCTCATCCTTAGATTATAAAAACGTACACATACGCCTTTGCATGTACGAACGTTATTAAAACATGAAGCCAACACTGACGAGAATGTGTACACATTTAAATACTCTGTTTTTTAGTAATGATGTACCGGCGTAACCTATGTAAGCGGATTAACTTTTGTAAAAAGTACCTTTTAGTGCCCTCACTGAAAACAGGCAATAGTTTAGTATCTCTATTCAGTATTCACCTTACTACCACTTTCCACACTAAGTACTTGTCGTAACGCATCTTTAAAGTATTTTTGAACTACTCACAGAGAATATGATTTATTACTGTACGGAATCCAGAAACGCACTAACCATACTGAATCTATTTATTTACATATCTACCAATTTCGTTAAGAAAAATGTTGTCAAGAAACAAAATTTATCGACCATACGTGCATAACAGTTCGTCCGTGGGTATAGAAATTATTTGGACCAAATCCTATAACAACAAACGGCGCATATAAAAATAGAAATTTAGAAATTACGATTAATTGTGAAACGAACAATTTTATACACAATTCTACTATGGTTTTTTACATTGTAATGATATTGAATTGTACGTATTATATAGAGACGTATGTGGAATTACGTTTTCTATGTTATTACGATCAAATAAACCCACTAAATTGATATTGTGACATTAGTTGCGCTTGTGTAAATATAAGGAATTTGATATCCGATATTTATACACTTAAGCACTTTTACTGCTTTTCAAATAAAATGTTTGATTATCTAAAGTAGCTGTACCTTCGCTCCGTTTACATTCACGTCGTAATTAAGACGTTATTTACCCTACAGTTGATAGTGATAAAAGACATTTACACTACTTTCTTATATTACTGTTAGGAAGACACTTGACACTACCAAAGCCACCAAGACCGTATGCACCTGTAGTCGAATGTTCGGAAAAAGTGAGGATTACCAACAAAAATGGCCGCAACGCCAACACCTGCTTTAATAAACCTTATAAACCTACCACCTTTATACATAGTGATGAAAGCAGGGGCGATATAGGGAACATCCAGGTTACAAATCTACTCCCAAAAGAGACGCTCTAGAGAAGGCTATTACTTCGCACTTAAAATAAAATAACACATTCACAGAATGGCTCTTAAGGTAGGCCTAATATTCTGAAGAGGAGGAAGAAACACCACTCCATATATTGAAACATTACAACACCAAGACAGGTTCATCGAAGAACAAAATTTTTTGAGGGCACAATCATCCTAAGAGAGTGAATTTATAACCGCAGTACAGAAATAGTAATAAAACGCGGACAAATCAATAAAGGTTCTTAAGCAGAAAATCATTTGCGAAGTAACACCTTTATATTGTGCGCTAAATATTTAACTGACAACGTTAAGCATTTTTATATCATTATGTCTATCACAATGTGTGGAAATGAATGCAAACTGTCGCAAACGAAATTGTTCGTAAGCAATAAAAAAAATTTATTATCTTCTAAATCACGTAAAAGGTGTCATTTCAGTGATGCCACAGTTCAGAGTTGCCATTTGAAACAGATTAACTCAACCGTTTTTACGATTCTGTCGGACAAACGTTACCTACATAAAAATAATTTACATTTAATATTTGAATTAGATTTAATTTGACAATGTTTATTATATTGACCACAAAATATTTGATTTATCTAACATCTTTATTGTACCTTCGAGCGGTAAACTATAATCTAGACTCTAGAGAATGTGGCGCAATCCTCCTACGTACATTCTAAAGGACGAACGAGAGAAATGTACTCTCAAATTGAAATCATTTGTTAATATAAAACATAATTAGATGATTAGATTGTTCAAAATCTCAAAATCGATCTTAATGCAATGCGTTATTATGTTAGTCGCATCAATTTGACAGAACCAAATTGTTTTAAATGGATTACGATATAACTTGTCTAACCAGCTAAATTTACCGCTTGGATGGGTAACCTAACTAAACATAGGTACTATTGCTGCTAAATGTATCTACCTATATCTACAAAATATTGTGATTCTTTTAAAAATTATAAGAGAATCCAGCAAACGTTTTTGATTTATTTCTTTATCTTCACAAAAGTTTACGTTTCGCTGAAGCTTGTCAGCTTCTTCAGATAAAAATATAACTATTTAGCTGCAATTTGATGCAGTAATTTTGGTAAAAAGTTGATAAATAGCGGAATAACAAAATATTCGCTGTTTATCAACTTTTACCATAATTACTATATCAAATTACAACTAAATAGGTTTATCTGAAGAAGCTGACAAGTTTCAGCGAAACGTAAACTTTTGTGAAGATAAAGAAATGAGTCAAAAACTTTTACTGGATTCTTATCTAATGTAAAAAAAATATAGTCCTTACCAGCTACTTCTAGCTTCATTTTAACGTGTTGTGATTCTTCTTCAAAGTGCCTTAAATACATGTTCCGTGAATAAAAGAAACTTTTTGAGTACTTCCTATAAGTACCCTTCATTATATCGGTCCAAATATTTTTAGTGCGTTAGCTTGAAGTACTTCAAATTTGCACCAATTTAACAATATTACGAGGACTTTTCAGTGAGATTAATATATGTATGTACATATAATATATCCATTTAGGCACATTTTATCTTTACTCTTATTGAGATTGATTAGTTATTTCCATCATAGCAAAATATTCTCAAACAACACCTACGAACGCTTTCTTCCTAATTTGGGTATAATAATATAAATATTATCGTAAAAATAAACAACATTTTCAGTTCATACTATTGTACCAAATGTGTATAAACAGCAAAGATGGCGTTTAGAAGATTAACAGAAGAAAAGAATGGCCATTACCTACTATTAGGCTGAACATTGTTTTTGGAATTTTGAAAACATTTATTTGATTTTAATTCTATTTTCTCTCTCTCTCCCCCTCTCTCCCTGAAAGCCTTCTCTATCAGCTGCTCGCGTCGAGAGAAAGTTTCACGCGTCAAGTTGCTTTAATTGACCTGTGTTTTTGGATAACTTCTCTTGATGACTTATGGAGAGGCTACAACGACAACCTCTTCTACCATTCCTCCTTCTCAAAACCACTACTGTATGAATAAAGTGACCATTCTATTCTACGAACAAAGTTCGTTAGTGGACGCTATAATAAAGTGAGTGTTTTGAACAAGGCCCGTGTTAGTGGGCGTTAGGAGTAAAATGGGCTTTATGATCAAGGCTCGATAGTGGACGTAAACAAATTGGGCGTTATGAAAAACATTCGATAGTGGACGTTGTGAACAAAGTGGGTGTTATAAACAGAGCCTACCATTTCAGTAACATTTTAAATAAAGTGGGAATAGTGGGAAAAATAATCTCAAAATCAAACGGTCGTTCTAAACAAGGTGGACGCTTTGAACAAAACCGAAGGTGGAACAGAGTGGACGTTATAAACAAAGTTTAAAAGCGGGCGTTATGAACAAAGTGGCTGTAGTGTACCATATCTGATCGTGAGCGTTATGAACAAGGCTACAGACACAATCTATGGTTTCACTTGAAACAGTCTCGGATGTCAAGTACCAGTGTGGCAACAATAGTAGAATATTTTTAACCTCCCCCACATCTCAAATACATGCGTAATAACACACTTTTTTTGGTAACGTTATGTCTGGCATTTGTGCGAAGTTAAAAATGGAAAAAACAACTTCATATTTACAGAATATCGCATACCATTTTGATATATTGAAATTTTCACGCTTTAAATAGTTTTGATGAATAAATCGCTTTTCGTGTTGGGCCGGTATGCACCTTAAAGGAGCAGATTGTGTACCAGTGCCATGTTATTATTGAATATAAATGATCCATAAAACGTATTTTAAGAAATTTAAATGTAACGTTCAGAAAAATTTACAGTGTGGCCGTTAGTATCATTTGTATTTCTTCTCTCATGCATTAAACCGTGAAAAATATCGCTACGCTTTTACAAAGATTTATCGAGCTTTAAGGTTAAGAACTATAAAATCTGAGACAAGTCCGACTACAAATACATGTATGTTTGCGGTTTAGTATGCATATCGTATTAATGATATACATACAAGGGACCTCACACATAAAACGAGTACTATTTTCATATTTTACGATGCAGTTTACACGTCGGTTATAATTTGTTTATTTACAGAGTAAGAAATTTGATCTTCTGTGTCCGTTTGCGGGAATAAAATTGATTTACAAATACCTGTGAAATGAACGTGTAAAACGGAAATTTCTGAATCTACCTTTTATCGTTGATCTCCTGAATATAAATGACACCAAAGGTCAGATTTTGGAATAAACGGAGAAACTTGAGATGTAATCGGAGCCGATGTAAAATACATAAATGACTACCGAAATCTGATATTACCATCTTAATACGTCTAACACAAAAAGGCACGTGCTTCATTGTACCTTTCGCGTTATAATTATTGCTGCTTCTAGACAAAATATTTGTGGATAAACGGTTCTTTTTAGAGAAGTTCAATGGCAGCGTAACCTCACTTACTTATTTGAGTGAAACATTTATTGCTTTTATATGACTATGATAACTTTTCCCAATGTTAAATGATAATATAATTTTATAAATATCTATGAATATGGGGTTAGAAGAGGAAATGAACCAAGTTTAATTAATAGTTAACCTACGTGTTAAATCCGGGCCATCACTTCATAATTTGATTTGTCCAGAAAGTAATAAAAAGGGGATTTCATTATAATTACTGTAGTTAATGAATTCATTGTGTTAGATTGGAACGGATAAAATTGGTTTTGTACGAGGATTTTTGTCTTCACGCGTAAATTTTGTCGACATTTATATGACTTAAGCCCCACTTCTCCACATATTTTCCTTTTTAGAAACAGAAGTCAGAAAACTAAGATAATTTTAAAATTGCCGAGCTTCTTTAAATTATATTATTTTAATAACTTTTGCATATATCCCTACGTTCTTTTCTTCCCTCTTCGTAATGTTGGCGTGATAATGTTAAGCTTTTTAAACACATTGCATAATGGATTATTTACACTTTTTATTGTAACTCAGAATTACTCAAGGTACGCATTTTTAATGTTGTTTGCCTATTTATCGACATCTCCATGAAACACGTGCCAAATATCAATTTACCATTAAACAGTAGGTTGAAGTGTTTGGTCATTTTGCAAACGTGGACAAAAACGAAATTCATGCAGTTCAGTGCAGTTATATAAAATATCTGTATACGTCACTTCAGTTTTTGGTAGAAAACTATAGATTCAATTGAACAGTGGATGAAACATATAGGTGCATCACTATGTTCCAAAGTAAAAACGCCAGTGAAAAGAATAACAGTGTTATGGTTCACGGAAACCCAAACCATTCAAGCCAGCTCCATCTGCAATAGGTTATTTACCATAATGGTAATTCTGCAAAATACTACAAGTCGTCATCCGGTAAAAAGCCGCCCTTTGAAGTGTTTTTTTTTGTTTTGGTTTGTGATGGTTACAGGCGTGGCATTTTCAAGTTCCTAATGGTTAATTGTGTCTTTGTAAACATATCTCCTGAGTATCCTTGGATCGTGTAGAGCTCCTATAAACCTATTGCGTCTATATCGAGAAAATCTCTACGACGGAGGAGGTTATTTACAGTTACGTTCCACAGAAGAGCTGACAGACACTACCTTGTGGGCGTCCTTTTACTACCGTGCATCTCACTGTTTGATCGCCAACGCTGATATGCATTACTATAAGTTTCAGGACGATACCATCCAGTCTCGTACGACCTCTGTAACGCAAAATTTTAACCTTCACTTCTTCATCACTTCTTCCCAGTTTTAATTTTCGAGAACCAAATCCAGGAGGAAACATTTGGTTAGTTTTTTTCTCGCAAATGCTTGAGAATTATAGCATAATCAATGAGTAAGCGATGGTCAAAATGAGTCCTTAAACTTGTTTGCGACGATGCACCCTTTTTGTATCACCGAATGGAGTCTTATTTGGGTTATGATCCGTAATAACGAATCCACGTTTCATCGCAATCCGACCCATCTGTATCGTTCGTTAGTGCACTTATTCCATTTATTGTCATTTATAAAAATGTATTAATGTTATTGTTGGACCTAAAATCTTCTTTCGATTGGTGTCATTATAAACCCTCTAAGATAAAAGGGGGAGCAGCAATCTGCGAAAAACCTTTTTCCCATGTTAATGGCCTATGTTCGGTTTCGGAATATTCACCATGTATGTAACGAGTCCGTTGAAATCCTTCTGAATAATAATTGTTGCTAACTTCACTGGAACTTATTTCGTAGCTCTTGGTAGGTACTATGCTAGATCCCTTTTCCTCCGATTATTAGTGTCAGGACGTTTACGTTTGTGGCTTGTCTTTCTTCCCTGTCGGTGATTATGCGAGCTTCCCCTGTGCAAGTTTTTTGTTTTTGTATGTACGCTAAGGGAGTCGGAGTCTTTATCTTCGGAATGAGTAGTTCATTTATGTTCCCATATTAGGCGCTTCGATAACTTTTATACTTTTCGATCTCAAGACCTTCGCTATAAAATTGATTGCCAAATCATGCTGTTGCATTCGCCTTTAGTATTAATATGACGTGGTGCAGCTCTTGTTTCTTCCGCAACCTGTACTATATTGTGCCTTATGGTCCCTATTATATGCATCCCCTAATGATGGCACGATATCTACCCTCAGTTATAAAGCCTTGACACTCGGACCATTGAGCAGAATGATGCCTTCTCCTGCATTATTCTCCATATTTTTTAAAGTTAGTGAATGCAGAAACTTGCCTTTTGCAATAATGCGACATTCTATATTCTGCCACTATAAACTGCCATAACTGTGTTAAATAAGTGGAAGAAGTTAAAAAGTACTATTTCGTTTATATATTATGCCACTGTTGGTGAACAACAGCAAAACTTACGTTCCTTCCCTATCCACCCCTCTTCATTGCAGTCTTATAGACCACGTACCTACAGCGGTAATGGTATTAAATTAATAGATATTAAACAAATATTTGGGATTTCGATTAATCCAATGTTGCATAAGCCTCTCGCCACAGCAGATTTGAACCGCCTGGGTGGGATAAATTGTTGGTGTAAAAATTAACCAAGCCATAAAGCAAAACGAAAATGGTGGAATTTTCGTAATATTTCATAGCTACTTATATTTTAATACGCAGGAAGACTTCAAAACAAATACCGGAAGAAATTTCACAGAGAAAAACATATTAATTTAACAGGTCACAACATAATTTATATCATAAATAAAGAAAAAAATGATTAATAGGACTGTAAATGCCGCATTTTTTACATTTCCGAAATAGAAATAGAAACGCAGACATTTGTGTCACTCCTCAATTAATTATTTATGGTATCCGTAAGCGTTACAACAAAATATTTCAACGAAACTTTACCATTATATATCAATTAGAAATAAAATTTACGTATTAACTTAAACGTTTCCCCAGTTAAAATTTCGACATTTTGGTGAAAACTATTCATTAATATTTTATTCGTCAAGCTCGTTTTCAGTAATTCTAGCTTCACGATCGAATGTTGAAGCGATTACATTTACATGGAAATTTTTGGATTCGATGACATCTCGAGGAAAAATATTTTAGATTTTAATGTGTATTAAAACGAGATCATTTCGTGTTCGCGTTTTAGAAACGCATTTTTAACGAGAGAATTTCGGTTTTTTTAAACTTCTTGTGACTATTTTTAAATGTTAAAATATCGCGTTTTTTTGTATCCGTTTCATTTAAGTGTTTAGAATTTTCTAATAATTTTTATGGGATCCGTTCAAGCCGCTTGTAGCTCCATTTCTCTTTGTCGTTTTTCTTAAGTACAACGACAGTTGTGTATTAATGAATTTAGTACATAAAAAAGTAATGTAAGAAATAATAGGGATATAAAAACGCAGTACAAACATAAGTTATTTTAAATATAGCCCGAAGACATAAAACCGCGTCTGTGGTATATAAAGCGTAGAGATTTGGAATTATTGATGACAGTTATAATTCAAAGCACAAAAAGGCGCTTTAATTTTCAAGAGCGACTGCCCACGATACAATAATTTAAGGTTAGGTAATCGTCCCGCACCGGACTTCCATAATTCAGCCTCTTTCGAGGAATAAAACTTAAAAGGTCAAGTTGCTACTTTCGAAAGTAAAGCTAATGCTAATAATAATTATAGTGTGGAATTAGATCGAAACAATCCTATCAATGCACAAATTGACAGAGATTAACAGTCATTATTTGTAGTTTGGACTTCCTATCTGTGAACATACGTCATACAGCGTGCACTGAAAATAATTTTCCTCTGCACGATCAGACCAGTGCAGTTGCGAGTTGCCTAACGAAAATTTCCCTTTTTAGGTATAAAATCCCTGCATTTCCACTAATTTTTTTCGAAACGGTTAATAATGAGAATATTTTGTGCAAAATTTTCAGCTTTTCTAGACCCATTTGAGCTCAAAATCAACTTAATACAAAATTTCTTTTAATAATATAAAAATAGAATATATTGTGCATAGATGAATATAGAATAAATTAAAAACCAAAAAAATACATTTACAGTACATTGCATTTAATATTTATACATATCACTGTCTTGTGTCATTGAATAAAGATTCACTCAACGCTTGTATGCAATTGTAACAATTTATTAGGTACCTACTTTAAATGAACAACAGGCTAAACCTGTATCTTTTAATTTAGACCGTGCAATGCAAATTGCACCCAAACGACTACGTTTTTTATTTTTTTATCATTTGCCATTGAGATCACCCGTTCAGCAGCAGCATTCAAGTGAGGAAGTGCCAATGCACTTTATAATAAAACAGTTAAATTGGGAAATGCAATATCATGCAAAATCATGTGATTCTGATATAGTTTGCCACATTTGTTGAATAGGCATTATTTTAAAAGTCTCTCTCTCTCATTGTTTTCAAAACTATATCTCAATTTTTTTAAATTAACAAAATCTAGTAACTTTGCATAACAATGATAGTACCCATCACTAAAATGTCTTGGCGATTGTGTAACGGGAGTAGTAATTTTTATGGTTCGCGGTGAAATGTTCAGATCTTTTTTTTTCCAGGCTAGCTCAACGGAGTAAGGGTAAATTCCGAATCAGCTTCACAAATTTATATGTTCATCAAAGTTATGTTAACAGTCAAGTAATAATCTGTCAGTTTTTGACAAATATCTAGGCTATTTGGCATAAAATTTAACTTGATTAATTATTATCCTTTTCCAACAATAAAAAAAGACAATTCCATACAATTCGGTCGCATTCAACTTGTTTATTAACATTAATAATTGCTAAATAAAAAGAATTCCTATCTAGTTACACGATCTCAATGGTATTTTAGTAATTTATGGCAAGACTCAACCTTTGAACAATTCTACAGGACAATATCTATGTAACTTAACTTAACAAACGAACAAAAATTCCTTATTCATAAGAATCTTTTAGCACCACATTTTACCGTCACTATTGGATCAAATCAAATAACAATTTTAATAATAATAATAATAATAATAATCTTTATTTTTTTTTATTAAAAGGATAGAGTTTGGCGTAAGCCATTCTTCCACTCTTCCTTACAAATAAATAATAAATATTATAAATTGTACAAATTCATATAAATTCAAATGCATAGAAGGAAACATGTTATACATAATGAAATGAAATGTGAGACAAATGAAACTTAACATTAACAATCAGCCAAATTTCAGCCTGCAAGTTATAGAAACAATTAGAGTACAATATTTTTATATTATTTCCTTTAAGCTGCGTTTAAATGTTGTAATACTTTTATTACTAATAAAGCAGTTCAAGAATCTGTTTAACAAAACAGGAGCAGTGTAAGAAAAGCTCCCTTTAAATATGTTGTTACGATGTAATGGTATGACATAACTATTAAATCTAGTAATGATACTGTTTGTTTCGGAAGTTCTTCTTAAGCAGCACATTAAATGCTCGGGAATTTGACTATTGAGTAGTTTAAACAAAAATATACAATATAGATAGTCATTTCGCTTTTTAATAGAGAGTTCTTTTATATTTTCCAAAATTGGGGTTATGTGCTCTGAATACTTAATTCTATATACATAATCTCATACAAGCATTTTGTATTTTTTGCAATTTCTAGTACAGTACCGTATATTTCTTTCTGATAAATTGGAACGCAATACGCCTGTTTTGCTTCAAGTCACTATTGAATCTCTGGCAGATCGGCAAACCTCAGTTGCCGATCTACTTGCTCAGGGCACCCCTTCTAAAGCTACAAATTTTAATTCTAAATTCAGTTTGTAAATTGTTACTGGAAACGTATTACAAATTGTTTTACATTGTAAACCCAACTCTTTCTTTCGACTTCAGGTAACTATGAGGGCTTAATTCTTTAAAAATTAAAGTAGAATTGACAAACATCAGCTTAAAAAAATTTCTTAGCTCCCAATGGTAGTGAGCCGTTAAGTCTAGGTTTGGCAGGCCTGACTGCTGAACTATGGTTTCACAATCAGCAGTCAGACATGACAATCCTGGACTTAACCGCTCACCACCATCGACAGCTAAGAGGATGGATTTGGATAATCATTCCAAAAAATCCTTGTTTTTGCTCACACAAGGTGGTGCCAGCTACCACATTTGGGATTGGTCACATTCCCGAACACTGAACACACATCTGCGCCGCTACTCACTTATCCGTGTTGGTGTTATGTACATGCATTTAGAAGAAATAAGATACCAACAAGTTGGTGGTTTCTTTATAATTGTGTTTACTTAAAAATTCATTAATTTTAACAGTTTTTCTCATTTTAAACGATTTTCCTGCTTCTAGGAACACTGCATCAGACATACTAGAGGTGATTGACTTTTGGCCCACTCCGTGTCATTTTCTTATATGGCTTCTAATTTATATTTATGATTTACATGCTGAAATTGCACTTATACATAAGGACATAAAAGGTTTAAGAAGAGACGGAAACATTGTGTGGATAGACACTTCCTTGTTATTCGTTGGATAGTAAATCGCTTTCAAATTTAGACGGAAGTTGACTGTTTGAATGTGTCACCGTAAAATCGTGTGTCGCTTGCTGTATATTGGAAGTCTCTAACCCATTGTAATTTATAAGTAATTAGAATGAAGGGGTCGCCCCTTGAATCGAAAAACAAGTTTGTTTTAATATTTCGAATGATAAATGAAGAAGCAACTACATTTTCCGTCGAATTATTCATTATTCCACTCACATGTACTTAATTTGATTATAAATACACTTTCAAGTCACGCAAGTTATAATTAACTCGAGTACATTAATTATTTTGTATTGCTTTTCAAATGGAAACGGTATTGGAAAAAAACACTCTCTAAAAAGAATCGTGCATGGTTCCGTTTTCTTTTAACAAACTTAAAACATGCTTTCCGAGGTTCATTATTTTAAATGTAGCACGTAAATTTTCACATACCATAACGAATTGCTGTTCACTGTTTTGGGTGGCAAGTGTTTTCTAAATCGATCGCATTTACATATTAAATTCGCCACCAATTCCTGGTTTCACTTTTACTTTTTACTTAGGTTCATGTTAGTCATTAAGCTTATTTATCTGAAAAATTGGGAATTAAAGCGCGGAAATGAACACATTTTAAACGTCTCCCCTCTTTTAAATGTTACGAAACAGTCGGAATACATCTTCGCCAAATGCAACTGTATGCAACGAGGGGTGTTAATTGAAGTAAACTGAATTGGATTATTGTTTTTGAAAGGATCTGTAGGAGACTTGGTTTGAGTGTTACGGAGCGTAAAACTAATCGTTTCAATTACTGAAATCCTTACGCCTACTTGGTCTACTCGTTAGCGATTTACTGTTAGGGTGCGTAATTGACTTACGCTAGATTTTAATGAAACATCCCTCATTACGTGTAGTTATGTATATTTTTTTGACAATTATTACCCTTCTTATAATATGTACATAAATCGGATTAATTTATACCGCATCCTTCATGTCGTAATCCAAGAGTAAACACCTGAAAATGCCACAATTAAATTAAACTAATTAATTAGAGGTTTTGTATTTGCGCTAGGAAGGTATATATATGGAGCGGAATGATAGAGATTTATCTCCAGCATCCTGCACATTAACTTCTCTAATTTGCCTATTGATACCTACATATTAAAGGTTACTTGGATGTTGTAAAAGCCTATACTCGCAATGCACACACGGTTGTTCATATCCTCTTTTTTTGCTAACGAATTGTTCACAGTATTTAACAAGAAGTTCTACCAGGGTAACTGGGGAAAGAAGTGACTACCATTATCGTATTAGCGAATTACTCAAAATTTGAGCTAGTCATCAATAAAGCGTTAATTTTTATACCCACGCGGCAAAGTCGACGTTTAAAGCAAGCTAATATTATTGTTTGTGAACATTTTCGAATGATAGTATTGATCGTATCAGAGTTGGACATTATTCAAAAATTAGATTAAGTGAACATGAATGTACTAATCGAGTTGTTTCTTCAGCTTTCCATCGGTTTGTCCAATTTAATCGCTTAAATTACATTGTCAAAGTCACCACCCTGTACCTATACATGTAGAATACTTTCTTTATATGGTTTATAGAAAAATTTCTTTGAAAGTGACATTTCTTACTGAATTTTTTCCTTGAATTGAACACTTTGCAAAATCGGCAGTTTTTAGCAGCATTATAGAAGTATGAATACGTACGGAAAAATAGAAAAATGGCCATATCTCCAAATTGTAAGAGAACAACCTGAGATTTGCGAAGATTTTTTGAATTCAATCCGAATTCATAAAGTGTTTAAATTAGGTTTATTAAAAGTATTCTCTTATACATATTTGGCCACTGTTACAAAACGTGGCAACCCGCGTTAAGTTAGCAATTATTACAACATTCTATAATAATAAATATGCAAGCATTATTAAAACATTGTACTAATGCTTAATCTTCTTAATATTATAAGGAAAAGAATAGGAAGGAGACAAAAGAACTGGCGATTTTAGAAGACACGGTTTTTTAAGATTAACCTTAGTCCTTAATTGACATTTTCCACACGATCATTACTTTCCTTTTTCTTTTACAGATTATTTCACTTCACACCAATTTCTTCGTTTTTTGAACTCTATATGTAATTCGACGATATTTCTTTTTTGGGATTATTCCTTTCGTTCTTGTCGATTCTTTAGCAACGGTTTTCTTTCTATTAGATATTTAATCAATTCCGTTTAAATTTCGCTAAAAAATTTCAGTATTGCAAAAAGAGAGAACTAGTAATTGATTTTAACTGGTAAAAGGATGATCTCACCTTAGTTATCTCACGACTACACCTCAGTACAGCGCTTGCCTCTCGCTATGATTTTTGAATATCTAGATCAAGCCTATTAGCACATATTTCATTTTTTTGAGTGAGCTATAAATGAATAAGTGCTGGAGGTCTGTAATAGTGATATGCCTTCCAAAGAAATTTGACCTAAGACAACAAACTCAAGCAAAGTTCAGGCAATAGACAAGGTTGAAGTTGATATGGGTGATAATGTTGCTGAAGAATGTATCTTGCATGGTTTTTATGAAGCATAAATAAAAGCAACTTATTTTGCTACCCCCTTTGGGTCTCCCTAGAGAAGCATTTCTGATCATGTATTCATAGGAACTTTTCGTTACGTTTAATATTATTTTTAGGCTGTGGTTCATTCCGTTATCAATGCTCTCGAATTATCACCAAGCTATGATCTTTACATAGGTACAATACTTTCTTTCTCCGAATATTAATTATTTTGTTTTCCTAAATCCCCATTAACCACCTCCCTTTCATACGCTTCTTCCCGCACAGGACGGTATTCATACCTATCTCGTCATACTAAGTTATTCCTTTAACTTTCAGCTTTCTCCACTAACCTTTTCTATCAACACTTCCATCACAAATTTAAGCAAAGTACATGCTAATATTTCAAATTTTTATACAACGACCAATATACTCATTTACACTAGTGTGGGCACCTGGGCACCCGGGAATCGCAGGTAACCATGTTGCAGACGAGCTTGCGATAATGGCAAGCGCAAAACCATTCATAGGAACCGAACCTGCTTGTGGGATTACTTATAATTATAACACAGCCAAAAAGGAGATTCAGGCAATACTCACGAAAGAGCATCGCAGACATTACTCGAAAATCTCAGGACAGTCTTTCCAACCTGTAAACCCCAAAGCAGAACGAAGATAAAACTTGCGACAGAAATGGTCACGGGCCACTGTCGCCTGAACAAACACCTGCACAACATGGGACTGACCGAAAGCCCGACATGCAGGGGTTGTGGTGAGGCAGATGAAACGCCTCTCACGTCATTTGCCAATGTCATAAAGGCAAGGGCACACCTATTTGGAAATGAAAAGATTACACAAGAGGAAGTAACGAGATTCGCCCTACTAAAATCCTGGACTTTGTGAAAGATACAGGTATTCTTGAAGGGTAGACAACACCGGGGACCGCAATAGACCAAAAGGGCAAAAGGTCGCAGTGCGGGAACCTATTGGGACCACCCCTAGTATCAATAATAATAATACACTGTTGTAACTCATTCATTTACATTTACACTTTAATTATATGGAAAGCTGCTTATCAAATTGTAGGCAAGTTGTAATGGTTTGAAAAATATAACTTTAGTCTCTTATTGATCCAAGCCATAAGATTGCGATATTTCTTTGTTCCCTATTTTCGACTGGTGATGTTCAGCAACACAGCTTGAGCAATGCAGAAGAGAAAGCGATTGTTCCACTTTAATTTAATCAATCATATGAAAAACGTTCACAGAACTGCGGTAACATTAAGTTCGACATTAGACTAGCCTAATGTTTCTCATTTATGAAAAGAAAAGTGAAGAATGAAAGGTAAAAAATGAGCTTACATTATGGCCGTCACCTGCTTTATTCTTTACAAGAGCACGCGAGTGTATTATTTATATCATTTTTGTACAAATTAGGGAATACCTGTTGGCGATGCATCTATCAATAATGTTAAGACCCCCTTCCGAGTTAAAAGTATGGTAAAACCCGTTCTTCTCATAGATTAATGAGAGAGATTTTTTCACATTTCAAACCTTTACGTAATCGTTCGCCGACTGTAAAAAATTATTAAAAATTTAAATGCGCTTCACAGTGTATCGAGGAACTATCTTAATTGCAACTTGTCCTTCCTGCGTTTTAAGATTGTACAACAAGAAATTTAACTTTAGCCGTGTATAAAATAATAAAATATAAAGTGAAGTTTATTGTACCTGCATATGGTGTTGACAGAACAGAATCCATAAGGAGATAAGTTCGTTTTTATGACAGTAATGGAACTCGAACTAATTGCTTTACGTTAGCGGTTGGCTTTATTTGCATGGAATGAAATGTCATACGGCATGTTCACACTAACCATATAATTAAATTGCAATAAAAAAATTAGTGAAACACTATACTTTGGAGAATAGACAATCCCAGTGTAGGTACTTATTTGGAAACTCGAGTCATTATAAATATACGTTAGGTGATTCACGTGAATGGCGCTATTAAATGTCAGAGACTCGAACAATAATATGGAGGTAATGGACAACCTATGCAAATTTATTCTACCATTAGGAAATACTGCTCGGTATTAGAAAGTTCTTGTAGACGGAATGTTTTACTACTTTTTTTGTTATAAACAAACACACATAGCCTATAACCTTTCATTAGCGTGCTCCATAAATACAAACTCCGAATCGGTGTGTGAAACTCAAACTTTTTTAGGCGTTTTCTGGTCGAGCTAAATAAATCTTACATGAATCCGGAAAATGCTTGTATGTTTCGTGCTTGTAGTGATTTAGGGCTCAATGTAGGTTGTATCTTTAAAAATAATTACAAGTTTTTCCTGGGAATTTCCATATATTAATAGGGGTGCATATAATTATCTTTTGTATACGACCATGTAAAAGCGCAAAAAGTAATCTGAGCGATTTTTAGTCCTTTTTCTACTGTATGTAATCCTCATTTATATCTTGTAATTTTTAATAATTAATGTTTATATTTCTCTTCATTTTTTAGGTAAGTGGATAGCGCCATCGCATGCGTCGCGTGCAACCTCCCCCTTAACGGTAGGACCAGTCTCATTCATCAACCCTTATCGTAAGTTTATCTTTATACAAATAATAAACAGCTCCGCGAGGTTTTTTGGATAAATTAAACGCACTTTATGAAAAGAAAAATATTTTTATATCGTGTTCTAAATTGTATAATCCTGTTAAACACGTCTTGTTTAGATATAAAATAATGCCGTGACTTAACGATAGAGATATTGTTATTGTTTATTACATGAGCTTTCGTTATAGTAAGTGCAGAAATTTTGATAAAACTATACTATAAATTTCTTTAGGTAATTCATTAAATTATCAGGAAAGTTAATTGTGAAAAATGTTCGTGCAATTTTTCTTTTTTAGTTTCAACCTTGTTGATATGTTTTCTCCATTTTGTCTTTCATTTTTTGTGCTTAATAGTAAGAGAAGCATATACGTATAAACAAAACGTATATGAAGAGAAGTCTCTTTCTCCATATTGGTAAATGTACTGGCGCGAACAAGGCGTGGCGTTGCTGAACAAAAAAAAACATTTAGAAATATCTACGTATCCATCTTACGATGTATGTATTAATATTTATCCCATTTCTCGCAGCTTCTAACTGGTTTTGGCGAATGAAGATTTTTTGACACTGATTTAGTTCATATGCTAATTTTTCATAAGAATCCTCATAGAAATCAAGTAGTTCCTTACATATTGCAAGCCTGTTCACACAATAATTGCACAGTACATACATAAATCAGTTCAACGTTAAATGGTTTTTCCAACATTTCCTTCAAATTTACATTTACTTTCCCCGTGATAAGCTATTCCGCTCTCCAGTTTGAAATTCACTCTTTCACAACTTCTGTACATCCTTAAAAAAACCTGAAAATGGTTCTTGGTAACGGCCTTACGCGTACGTCCTTTCACAAAAGAACTCATGTCTTATATAACTTACATCGACACAGTATATGGAGTGGCGTTTCTTTCTCCTCTTCACAATCCCTGCACATTGAGTCTACTCAAAGACCCATTTCTTTCATCCAATAATGTCCCATTAGTGGAACCTTCAGAAAATACTTATATTCTATCCTGAATTTCAGAAGATTTACCGCGTTTTTGGGTTGGAAGGCACTCTTGAGTCGTCTTTGGGTAGATGTGTTTTTCCAATGTTCCTCCTACTATTTCTTTAAACGATTTTTATTTCTCTCCTCACCATCAGTCGGGGTTCTGTAAAGGGTCGTGATTAGCAAGATTGCTAGCCTTTTTTTATATTGGCAAATTTATATTTTAAGAACGCATTTGTTCTTTTGCTTCTTTTTTTATTTGCTTTGCTTTTTTACTTATTGATCAGCATATACTTCGTATCGATCAATGTTTTAACTCGATTTTTGAGTGTTCATCGTCTTATAATGAATATGACGTTTCTTCCTTCCTTTGTAATAAATGGTTTTGTTGTCGCCATATATGAACTACTTGGTACATAGATTGATATGTCTTCCTTTTTCAAGGTGAATTAATAATAATAATAATAATGGTCTTTATTTCCTATGAGTCTGGCGATATACAAAACAAAACATAATTTGATTATAAAAATAAGCAGATAAAATAAAAAATAAAATTACAAAGCGAATCATAGAAAACCACATGGTGCAGTTCAAGTAAAACTTGCTCTTGCACTGAAACCATGTTTTTAAGATTAATTAACAAATGAGAAATTTCCTATTACTAAACTAAACAAATAAAAAAACTAAAAACTTCTGTGATGATGGTGGATGTGAGTATTATGAATATGAGTGATAATGTATGTTGTGATGAAGATTAGGCAGTAGTTGTATGAATCATACTAAATAAAATTTATTGACTTTTAGTCTGGTTTTGTTGTATAAGTACATATATGGTTTTCCGAAGAGTTAGTTTAATTTATCTTCAATCTCCCAAAATTTTTTTAACGTTGCGATTTTTATTAAGATTTTGACAGAGAAGATTATTTATAAGTTTTTGCCTCGGCTTTTGCGTTCAAAAATATTTTTTTCCACTACTAGCTGTGAAGTTGACAATTATTGCGTATCCTAGACAACTGAGAAGTTTAATTTCTCTACCTAGTGGTCAATAATTTATTATATTATTAACCTAGGTTAATAATGGAAATTTGCATTCCTGTGCTACCTACTTGATTTTTACAAGAAATTTTTTAATTTTTAATTTGTGTCTTAAATTTGACTAGTAGTGGAAAAAATTGTATATACACCACGGTGTTGAAGCCATTAATAGACCTCGCACCTTATTCCGCTCGGGGCAAAGCCCCTCGCGAAATAATCTTGGTGCTCGGTCAATAATAAGGGTCTATATCACAACGGCCACTGATCATAACGGCCACCCCGGTTTTTGCTATTTCATAACGGCCACCTTGATCACAACGGCCACTAATATTATTTGATCATAACGGCCACCTTGTTCACAACGGCCACTCTTTCAGGTGATCACAACGGCCACCTTCATCACAACGGCCAACTTAACAAATTGATCATAACGGCCACCGTGATCATAACGTCCACTCGTACTCAGTATCATAACGGCCACCTTGATCACAACGCCCACCGACGCCAGTAGTGGAAAACGTCGTACGACGATGATCATAACGGCCACCTTGTTCACAACGGCCACTCTTTCAGGTGATCACAACGGCCACCTTGATCACAACGGCCAACTTAACAAGTTGATCATAACGGCCACCGTGATCATAACATCCACCCGTACTTATTATCATAACGGCCACCTTGATCACAACGCCCACCGACGCCAGTAGTGTAAAACGTTATACGACGATGATCACAACGGCCACCCTGATCACAACGGCCACTGTAGAAGCTGATCATAACGGCCACCGACGCCAGTTGAGTTGACATTAAGATACCATTTGATGTAATTATGAATAAGATCGGGTAAGGGGTTATCGAGATATGTATAAGCTTTCAAACTCTCGTCTACATAATTAGAATGTTTTATGTAATACGAGGTCTATTTTTTTTCAACCTACGATTGGCTATAACGGAAAACGGGTGAATACAAAAAAATTCATTCATCTTGGATATTGGGTTTTTATATCTATAGGTAGGTATAATAAGTTAATATAACATAACACAATGCAAAGTTTCACAAGTAAATTACCCAATGATCTAGTTGCCCTGTTGAATTATTTTTGCATTGAACATATGCACCTTTATTAACTGTCACTGTATATACTAAATATCACTGAAATATCTCAAATGGTTTCAAAAATATTAATGATTTTTTATTTCTTCCCAACCCCGTATTTTGGCAACGGAATATTTTCAGACCATAGTTTATAAAGCAAACTACCATTAATTTTTCACACCCTTAAATATTCGCATAGGTATCAATAAGGAATACCCTGTATACAGGTGGCCCATTGAAAAGGTAACACGCCTGTTTTGGGACACTTAGACCAGTTTCTTAAAAAAACGCTCGGACACGTCGATTTTCTATTTTTGGGGGACAACTTTTGATGTCAAATTGGACTTTGTCAGGTCAACCCCCTAGCCCCAGCAACCCCTAACTCAATAATTTAAATAGGAAAAAGGAGTCGAGCGACCCCTCATTAGAATCGTCTTTTAATTCTGTATTCGACAGTACAAATGAAAATTAGTTTTATTCAATTTTTTTTCGCCCCGATGAAAAGCACCCTCCAGATTAACTAAGGTGGGGGTGTTGTTTAGGAAAAATCCTGAAACACGTCACTTTTGACCTTTTGAACAGCACATTTTGATGTCAAATTTGACCTTATCAGTTCAACCTCCTAACCCCAGCAACCCCTAACTCAAGAATTTAAATAGGGAAAGGGTGTCGAGCGACCCCTCATTTGAAGCGTCTTTTAATTCTCTATTCCTAAACAACACCCCCACCTTCGTTAATCTGGAGGGTGCTTTTCAAGGGGGCGAAAAAAAAATTGAATAAAACTAATTTTCATTCATACTGTCACATAGAGAATTAAAAGACGTTTCAAATGAGGAGTCGCTCGACTCCTTTTCCCTATTTAAATTGAGTTAGGGGTTGCTGGGGCTAGGGGGTTGACCTGACAAAGTCAAATTTGACATCAAAAGTTGTCCCCCAAAAATAGAAAATCGACGTGTTCGAGCGTTTTTTTAAGAAACTGGTCTAAGTGTCCCAAAACAGGCGTGTTACCTTTTCAATGGGCCACCCTGTATTTAGTCACTGATATTTTCATTTACGTCATCTTTTCAAATTGACATCACCACACTAAATATTCTGAAGATGATTCCGCATTCCATCAATGGAAGCAATAAATTGTTCAGATTAACTAAATATAGGTATCTAACAATTAATTATTGTTGGGAAAGACATTGAATATTTTTATTTCTAAACATATTTGTCGGCAACTGTTAAAATTCTTAAGGCAGAACTTCCCAGAAATGTACAAAAGCAGGTATAGTATTTAAAACTGTTTATTACAAATATACATGGGGAAAGGATTAAGGGGCGCATTATGTCGAAATTTGCAGAAAACTTGTTTCTCATACAGTCTTCCGGCTTTCGGCCTTTTTTATCTTTTCTGATTTATCAAGCTTGGCTGTAAATATTCTTATTTTAACTAACAATTTGTGTTTAGTACTTCGTTCAAATATACCATACTAGATAAAAAAAAAAAAAAATTAAAAAAAAAAAGTATCTCTAGAATGAAAGATTATTTTTTTCTGAGTAAATTAAAAAAAAAATTATTGAAAATATCAATTTTTTAACAACTTATGATTTTTTAAAGTTGTTACTATCATTCCCTACCTTCTAACCACCCTATCTCGGATAATTTTAATTTTAGCAAAAAATATGAAGAGATCATTTCTTTCTAAAATTGGATGCTCTACAACTTTCGTTTCAACTTTTTTTTTCTAGTTCTTACGGTTTCCTCAAAATTAAAAAAAACACTCTTTTTATTTTTTTTCAACCCTCCCCGGGGGTGATTTAAAAAAAAACTTTCACAATTCGTTTTTTAATCATTTAAAGAAACTTATATCAAAAATTCAAGTATTTACCTCAAAATTCGTATTTAAAGGTCTATTTTCTTGGACTACTAGCAACATTCATTGAGTACCTACCTGCATGGAAAATGAATACCAATTGCATCCGTATATCGTCATTTTTTTATGACTGCGAATTAAGTTAATATTAATAAACTCACTACCACTCTGATCTTTTAGTGGTTGATAGTGTACTGAAAAGCTGATTGAAATAAATTTGCAAGTCTCATGCAAGTAGGTACAGTATACCTAATGCTTTTCGTTTAACTATCGCCTAACTTTTCATTCAATTTGGCATATTCCCAGATTTTTCGAGATTTCATATATAAACGAACCGTTTACTTAGAATGATTTTTTAAACATTTCATAGTTTAATAAAAATTGTATTATTGACCCTTAATAAAAAGAATACACAATAAAAAATATAATCAAAACCGATTTGATAACGCACGAAGCTCTTAAATGAGGGATTGGGACTGTTTTTTCCTTGATTGGTAATTTCACACTAAATTCTTTAAAGGTTATCTTTGTTACAAAGTACGGATTAGAAAGTATAATCAGAAGGTATATCATCAAATTGCCGGTAATGCACCGTAAAGGCGGCTCTTTTGCACGGTCAAGTAAAACCATAAGTTATGAAAACATGGTGACAACAACCAAAGGGGGTTATATTGCTTGTAACCCAACTAATCCTTAAATTTTAAAAAGGGGTCCGGAAGTTGTAAATAGAATACTAAAAGATGCATAATTGGAAAATTTGGTTTAACATGAATATTACTCTAACAGTATCTACGCTTATTTTGTATAGTAGTAGGAGATTATAGGTAAAGGTTTTACTTTTACCACTCACTGCAAATACTATTTACATGTCCGTGAAGTTAGCCCCTCATATTCCGAATTTTTATACAATTTGTTGCTTACTAATTAGTAAGTAATTAGTAAGTATTTGTAAGCTAAAAATCTAAATTTGTAAGTGAATTTTCGAATTTATTTTAACAAAAACAGTTTTTGGGGCTAACTTCTCGGTAGCCCCATTATTTTGCAATATCAAAATTTTAGTAGCGTCATTAATTAGTAAGTCATTTGTAAGAATTTGTAATCAAGTTACCAGAATTTGTAATCAAACGGTATCTCTTAAATTAAAAAAAAACTGTTGTGCGGCTAACTTCTCGGGAGCCCCACCGCTTTGAGGAAGAATATTTTTTTTTAATCAATATTTAGTAAGTCATTTGTAACAATTTGTAAGCATAATCTCAAAATTTGTAAGCCACTTTACTACAATCTACAGTCCAGAATACGCTTTGGGGGCTAACTTCACGAATGTCCCAAAACATAGAGAAATGGTTGAATTTGTTTGCATCTTTAAGTATTAATTAGTAAGTTGTATGTATTAATTTGTAACCATAATCTCATTTTTTATAACCCAATTACAATGGCGCAAACTAAAGTTAATAAGTAGGTATGTCCCTATGTCCATAAAATACTACATGCACACAGATTTCAAATTACGCCTTAATTTGTTACACGAATTATGTTATTAGAAAACACTAATGAACTTTGCAATTGAACTTCCAATTTATTTTTAAACAAATTAGGAGGAAATTCTCTAGCGCTCTATCTACCTTGGCATATACATATTCGTTGCATTAATAGTAATTAGAAATTGGTATGAAAGAAATGGTTCAATTTCTGTGTATCTCTAAGTAATATGTAATTAGTAAATCGTATGTACTAATTTGTAAGCATATTTTCATAGTTTGTAAGTCACTCCATTACTGTCTAGAGTCCAAAATACGTTCTGGTGGGGCTATCTTCACGAACGTCTTAAAACATGGAGAAATGGTTGAATCTATTTGTACTTCTAAGCAACAATTAGTAAGGTGAAAGTACTAATTTGTAAGCATATATTTACAATTTGTAAGTCACTTTATTACTATCTAGAATTCAAAATACGTTCTGATAGCGCTATCTTTACGAACGTCTCAAAGTATAGAGAAATGGTTGAATCTAATTTTACTTCTAAGTAACAATTAGTAAGTCGAATGTACTAAATTGTAAGCATAATTTCATAATTTGTAAGTCACTTTATTACTATTTAGAATCCAAAATACGTTCTAGTGGGGCTATCTTCATGAACGCCTTAAAACAAGGAGACATGGTTCAATCTATTTGTACTTCTAAGTAACAATTAGTAAGTCGAATGTACTAATTTGTAAGCACAACTTTACAATTTGTAAGTCACGTTATTACTATCTAGAGTCCAAAATACGTTCTGGTGGGGCTATCTTCACGAAAGCTTTAAAGCATGGAGAAATGGTTGAATCTATTTGTACTTCTAAGTAACAATTAGTAAGTCGAATTTAAATTCATGCTTTGAGACGCTCGTGAAGATAGCCCCACCAGAACGTATTTTGGACTCTAGATAGTAATAACGTGACTTACAAATTGTAAAGTTGTGCTTACAAATTAGTACATTCGACTTACTAATTGTTACTTAGAAGTACAATTAGATTCAACCATTTCTCTATACTTTGAGACGTTCGTAAAGATAGCCCTACCAGAACGTATTTTGAATTCTAGATAGTAATAAAGTGACTTACAAATTGTAAAGTTGTGCTTACAAATTAGTACATTCGACTTACTAATTGTTACTTAGAAGTACAAATAGATTCAACCATTTCTCCATGTTTTAAGGCGTTCATGAAGATAGCCCCACCAGAGCGTATTTTGGATTCTAAATAGTAATAAAGTGACTTAAAAATTATGAAATTATGCTTACAATTTAGTACATTCGACTTACTAATTGTTACTTAGAAGTAAAATTAGATTCAACCATTTCTCTATACTTTGAGACGTTCGTAAAGATAGCCCTACCAGAACGTATTTTGAATTCTAGATAGTAATAAAGTGACTTACAAATTGTAAATATATGCTTACAAATTAGTACTTTCGCCTTACTAATTGTTGCTTAGAAGTACAAATAAATTCAACCATTTCTCCATGTTTTAAGACGTTCGTGAAGATAGCCCCACCAGAACGTATTTTGGACTCTAGATAGTAATAACGTTACTTACATATTGTAAAGTTGTGCTTACAAATTAGTACATTCGACTTACTAATTGTTACTTAGAAGTACAAATAGATTCAACCATTTCTCCATGCTTTAAAGCTTTCGTGAAGATAGCCCCACAGAACGTATTTTGGACTCTAGATAGTAATAACGTGACTTACAAATTGTAAAGTTGTGCTTACAAATTAGTACATTCGACTTACTAATTGTTACTTAGAAGTACAAATAGATTCAACCATTTCTCCATGCTTTAAAGCTTTCGTGAAGATAGCCCCACCAGAACGTATTTTGGACTCTAGATAGTAATAACGTTACTTACATATTGTAAAGTTGTGCTTACAAATTAGTACATTCGACTTACTAATTGTTACTTAGAAGTACAAATAGATTCAACCATTTCTCCATGCTTTAAAGCTTTCGTGAAGATAGCCTCACCAGAACGTATTTTGGACTCTAGATAGTAATAACGTGACTTACAAATTGTAAAGTTGTGCTTACAAATTAGTACATTCGACTTACTAATTGTTACTTAGAAGTACAAATAGATTCAACCATTTCTCCATGCTTTAAAGCTTTCGTGAAGATAGCCCCACCAGAACGTATTTTGGACTCTAGACAGTAATGGAGTGACTTACAAACTATGAAAATATGCTTACAAATTAGTACATACGATTTACTAATTACATATTACTTAGAGATACACAGAAATTGAACCATTTCTTTCATACCAATTTCTAATTACTATTAATGCAACGAATATGTATATGCCAAGGTAGATAGAGCGCTAGAGAATTTCCTCCTAATTTGTTTAAAAATAAATTGGAAGTTCAATTGCAAAGTTCATTAGTGTTTTCTAATAACATAATTCGTGTAACAAATTAAGGCGTAATTTGAAATCTGTGTGCATGTAGTATTTTATGGACATAGGGACATACCTACTTATTAACTTTAGTTTGTGCCATTGTAATTGGGTTATAAAAAATGGGATTATGCTTACAAATTAATACATGCAACTTACTAATTATTACTTAAAGGTACAAACAAATTCAACCGTTTCTCTTTGTTTTGGGACATTCGTGAAGTTAGCCCCCAAAGCGTAATTTGGGCTGTAGGTAGTAATAAAGTGGCTTACAAATTTTGAGATTATGCTTACAAATTGTTACAAATGACTTACTAAATATTGATTCAAAAAAAATATTCTTCCTCAAAGCGGTGGGGCTCCCGAGAAGTTAGCCGCACAACAGTTTTTTTTTAATTTAAGAGATACCGTTTGATTACAAATTCTGGTAACTTGATTACAAATTCTTACAAATGACTTACTAATTAATGACGCTACTAAAATTTTGATATTGCAAAATAATGGGGCTACCGAGAAGTTAGCCCCAAAAACTGTTTTTGTTAAAATAAATTCGAAAATTCACTTACAAATTTAGATTTTTAGCTTACAAATACTTACTAATTACTTACTAATTAGTAAGCAACAAATTGTATAAAAATTCGGAATATGAGGGGCTAACTTCACGGACATACTATTTACCCAAACAAATCCGCCATAAATTAAGGATTTCTTCAATCTTCTTGCTTTTATTATTTGCTCGAACACCCGACGCCAACGTCTAGGGTAACATCAATATAAGTTGTGATGGTTCAAAAAATTCTTAATTTAGTTTTAACTATCTGCCAGTTCATTTGCTAGTTGCTGTTTGCATTATTATAGGTACCTACCTACTCGCGCTTTGAGTTTGCAGTTATAGTGTTTCTTTTTTTAATCTCTGCGGTCTTCATTTACATCGACGTTTTGGTAAGTTCTTGAATTTGATTTTCCAAATAAATTTTGTTTTTGTGAAATTGCGATTTTAGATGCTGAGAATAATGGAAGTGCAGAAAGTTGCAGGATATAGACAAGGCTCTACTTACTTTACCTGTGACGTCGATGCAGGATTTTTTTATAGAAAGAAAAGTTATAAAAACGGTGTTACTTATCTTGTATGCATTGAAAAAAACTGTCCTGCAAGAGCATCGTGCAATGTCTCAGACTTCCTAAAATTGGGTGATAATCACATTCATCTTCCTGATATTTGGAAGAAAGAAGCTCTCCATTTAAAGGAAAAGCTAATTGATCAAGCCGTTTCTAGCAGTAATCAACTTAAATCAATTTTCTATACTTTGTTGTTAGGTACACTTGTTACTTTGACATCATACTATTATTTACACTAATTACGTCAACCCTTCGGTGCTAAAGCAGTTAGCAAAACCAGTCGTTGAACCATTATAAATAAAACGTATACAAAATAGATAGAGGCACAGAATAAGAATAATCGTTGTTTATTAATACTTTGATTTTAGAAAAATGAAACAGTTTCACAAAGTAAAGATCAAATTCATTATATAAATAAAAGGATAGCTTAAATTCTTTTTGATTATTATTAGATACTAAAACAAAAATTCCTTCCAATTTAAAATTTCTGTCATTGATAAAAATATCACCTTTTTGTCGATTTCAGTACGAATGTCGAAGCAGCAGCAAAAATAGCATTTCCAGCAATATCTCAATCTATGAGGCGCCAACGTCAAAAAACTCAACCGGGAACCCCAGCTACTTTGGAAGAGTATGGAATCGCATGCCAAAATAATTTAAGATTTGGAGTTATAGATGGCAAACCATTCTGTCGAGGTTGCACTGGGGAAGGTGAAAATACTTCAGTAGTTTTTCTAGCAGACGATATGAAGAGTTTACTGTCGGAGGCCAGAGAAATTCACATAGACGGTACATTCAAAACGAGGCCACGAAATCCACAAAGTAGCCAATTATTAACAATCATGGCTGTTCAATATGGAATTGTAAGCTGAGCAGTCTGCAGTTTACAGATTCGTTTTTTAATTAAGTCTACCTATTGTTTACAGGCATTTCCTTGTGCCTTTGCCCTGATGGCAAATAGAAAGGCGGAAGCTTACAACGGAGTTTTCTCTATAATTAAAGAAATTGTGCCGGAATTTGATCCGAAACTCATAATGACTGATTACGAAGTTGCGCTTAAAAAGTCATTGGACGAAAATTTCCCAAACTCTTCAAAGTCTGGATGCTTTTTTCATTACTGTCAAGTGAGTAGTTTTTTAATTACTCATTGTTTCGGTATCATCTCATTTAATCTTATCAAAAACAAAACAAAACAAATTATAGTAGGGTAAACTCATCGTATTGAATTTTAGGCTATTATGAGAAAAGCTGGAAATATTGGTATGAAGCGCTTATTAAAACAAAATTCGTCAGCTAAGAAGGCCCTGAAACTTATGTTGTGTTTGCCATTGTTGCCAGCACAAAGAATAGCAGACGGTGTCCAGCACATAAAGATATTTTTAACAGAAAATCATCTACAGGAGGAGTTTAAAGTTCTCATACAGTAAGTACCTACACATACTTACCTACTTTCCAACTTCTAGGCTCAATATGCAGTTTCAGTGAGTTTTTTTGTAATAATTAAAATAATATTATTAATTTTTTAAAATTAAAATTGAATAGCACCCAAGAGGTCGTATTAGAATGATATAGATCAATAGGAATTTAATTTATACAAGCAAAGTGTATGTTATTCAAAATCAAAACGTATGTAATATGCATCATTATGTAAGATGAGTCATTCCCAAGTTACTTTGGCTGCAATTATAGTAATGGTTTACGTTCTATTGTATATAAAATTAACTATAATATGTAATTATAGATACCATCAGAATCAATGGATAAGGCGAGTAGGTGTAGATTCTTTCTCGGTCTTTAAGCGATCAAGGAGAACAAATAACGATTCCGAATCATTTCATGCAGCACTCCAACGCATTTTAAGAGTACGAGGACCTAATGTATGGGAATTTACTGGTAAGCAATGAACAAATTCTGCTTATATTACATGTATCTGTGAAAAAGTTAACTGCAGACTTTAAATCGAAGTATAATTGAAATTCATGTCAGATATTCTACTTTGCAGTATGCTGCAGGTAGAATTTTGCAATAAAATTTTTGATTTGTAAGGCCTTCTAAAGTGCTTATTTTTTAAAAGATGGGCTTCGTAACATTTCTGCGGTTACTATAAGAGAGAGAAGAAGTTTTATAGATGAGGGGTTGCAAATAAAATGTTTGGCGAAGAGAAAATTTCGAGCAAACAATAAAAGGATCCAGGACGCGACGATGGATTTTTTAGCAAACGAGAGTGTTGGACCTTTCTTAAATATGGTCTCCTATTGCGTAGAAACCATTATTCAGCAGAACTTAGCTGAAGAAGATGTCGAAGAAGAGACCGAGGAATATCTCCTTGGTTCTCTTTTGGGGTCTGTTCCGCCAGAATATGAAGTAGTAGGTAAGGTTTTTTCATCACATCTTTTTATTAATTGTTTTTTGCCACTTGTTATTTCTTCCTTCAGAATGCTTTCGCTTCATATCAATTTTATTATACAAATTCCTATATAAGTCACCTATGTCGTAAACGAAAGCAATTTAAGTTACTCATGCGTACATCACATTTCAGATGAAAACGAAGAAGCAGATGATATACCTGATGATGAGCACGAAGAGGAAAATTCGACAGAAAGCGTACTACCTGAAGCCTCTCAAACATCTGATCACGCTACTTGCATTATCTGCAAGGAAAACGTGCCAACAACAGTGTTGCTCCCATGTAAGCACTTTGGGTTATGCGATGACTGCACAGAACAATACAAAGTCAGGAACATGGAAGATCAGAGACCGGACGAAGAATTGGGTTACGTCGTAGACTACTCTGTTTGTCCTCTAGACAGAACCCCCATTATAGAATTTTTGCGTGTTGTAAGCACCTAATAAGAAAATTAATAAATTAATAAAAAAATTATTACAGAATGTATGTTTTGTGTTACTGTACTCTTTTTAGTTTAGGGTAAAGTAAACTGAAAGTCAGAATGTGAAAATTTGAAGTAATGACAATGACCACTAATGACCACGGACTTTTGAAAACCTTATACATATCTTATATGTATGCATAAACAAGAATAGTCAACTAGGATCATTCAATTTCTTGCGAAAATGGCTTAGGAGGACTTCAAAACAAACCACCAGTTATTAGTTGTCAGTCTAACACCACTAGTGATAGTTAAATTGAATACTATTTATTAAAAAAATTGAAAACAACAAACGCAAGGAATTGAATGACCTTAGTTGACCGCACAAAAAAACAGTAGATATTTCAAAAACTGGAAGAGATAGGTATAGGGAACCATAGTACCGTTCGAAAGAGAATGAAATTTTGCATCAGACTACGACGCAACATACAGGGTGTTCTATTTGAAAAAACCAACTTATGATGATTTGAAGTTAACTAAACTCGGCATTAAATTTCCACCACCCTGTATGCAATTAAGCCACTTTGAAAGTAGGGATGGGAAGCTTAGGGGTCCAGCTATCTCTCGTATCAATATGGTTCCTTCATCTTTCTCGCTGTAGAATTCACACGGTTTTAAGCTAGATAGTGTTTATTTTAATTTTTATTAAGAAAATTAAATATCTCGGAAACGGTTAATTTTAGGAAAAAGAAAACTTGATGAAAATCCACCTAAAATTTTAGGTAGAATCCAAAATTGGAATAATATATAGGGTGTTACATTTAAAATAACAAAGTTGGTGTCATTTCCGGAAAAACCGGAAGTGTTACGTAGGCGCCATTATTTTATTTGAGGAGGCCACGCCCGAAAACCCCATCACCCAAATTTTCAAAATTCAAATCGTAATAGTTTCTGAAATATTCTAATGGGTGGTCACCGTGAGGCACGCTCTATTTACTGTATCATTTAAACCTAAGGTAACATTTTGACATTTCTCATTGCGTAAATGCGTAGTACGATTTAAATATAGATTTGAAATTGCCGGTAAATACGTACAGGTGTACTTTTGTATGTGTATGTACTGATAGAAAGTCAGATCGTCCAGATATACGCCTATTCAGGGATTCGATGTCATTGTACTCATCGTTGTTGAGTAATTTTGTCAACTGGCGTCGGTGGCCGTTATCATCACGGTGGCCGTTATGATCATCGCTAAGATTGGCCCGATTGGCCGTTATGACCAACAGTGGCCGTATGATCAACTTGTTAAGTTGGCCGTTGTGTTCAAGGTGGCCGTTGTGATCAACTGAAAGAGTGGGCGTTGTGAACAAGGTGGCCGTTATGATCATCGTCGTACGACGTTTTCCACTATTGGCGTCGGTGGGCGTTGTGATCAAGGTGGCCGTTATGATACTAAGTACGAGTGGACGTTATGATCACGGTGGCCGTTATGATCAACTTGTTAAGTTGGCCGTTGTGATCAAGGTGGCCGTTGTGATGAACTGAAAGAGTGGCCGTTGTGAACAAGGTGGCCGTTATGATCATCGTTGTACGACATTTTCCACTACTGGCGTCGGTGGGCGTTGTGATCAAGGTGGCCGTTATGATACTGAGTACGAGTGGACGTTATGATCACGGTGGCCGTTATGATCAATTTGTTAAGTTGGCCGTTGTGATCAAGGTGGCCGTTGTGATCAACTGAAAGAGTGGCCGTTGTGAACAAGGTGGCCGTTATGATCAAATAATATTAGTGGCCGTTGTGATCAAGGTGGCCGTTATGAAATAGCAAAAACCGGGGTGGCCGTTATGATCAGTGGCCGTTGTGATCAGGTCCCAATAATAACAGTCTTCACCACCTTGGTGTATAATATACTATTCTCTGTTTCTAGAATTGCCATAGAAACCGTTGTTGCAACATTCATTTCAATGTTGAATATTATTGCTTATGCAACAATAAATAAAGCATGTATTCGTCTATAAAAATACTACAATGAATTGAAAATAAGATATGTTAATGAATCAATTAAAGCCAGTGTCTTTCCCAAAACCAAAAGATAAACTTACTTAAATATGTAATGCATTTTAACTATGTATAATAATATTAGCATAGGTCATTTTTAAAGGTCCCTGTTCCTCTTTGAAAATATACTCCTATTATCATGTGTGCAACTATGACAAATTGACACTTTCATGGATATGTTGAGAAGTAAGCAGACAACGTTAAGAATCTCCATCTTGAGTCATTCTATAAACAATAACGTAATGTACCTACATATGAAAATTAATTTGAAGGAATGTTTTCTTATGTATTTTTCCCAGTCTTATTTCCATAATACCCAGTTGCAGCAAAGACTCAATTTCTATTACAAATAAATTAGTATAATTATATTTTCTAGTAGCAAACTTTTTTAAGATTTATAAATCACGTAGTATTACGTTCTAACATTTAATCTTATTATAGGTAATGGAACGACCCTTAATCAAATTTTGTTACACACTAAAGTTATCTTAACGACACGTAATATATCAAGTTAATGGAACAGTAAAAAACAAATCTTCTTGTCATACAAAAGAAAAACGAAAAAGCATCTTTATTTGTTCCTATTCTCGCATCCATTTAATTAAATAAAAATTTAATTAATTACCGACGCTGATAAATTTAAAGTAATCTATTACTGCAGTAGTAAAGATAACATTTATCTATTTTTATTTAAGTTTAATCAACGAAGAAATCGCATCAATTACTATAATATAGCACTTCTGTTATTAAATGTCCTATATCTCATTTGGGAAAAAAGTCTTTCTGCTTGGTAAATATTTCACTTTCTTTCCTATGTAAACACAGTTTCATATCGTCAATAAGCTCATAAATTTAGTACGAGACTTGTATCCTTTGATGTGTTTATCCTTTCAAGGATAAAGGCAAAAGAAAGGGGATGAGTTATTAAAAATGTAACTGTGAAGCAACGGATTTGCATTGAAAATTACAAAATGGATAAAATTGGTATCCTTAAACGCGGGATTAATTTATGCGACGATATTTTCACAACCCTAAGGGACGCTTATCTAAGTGCCAGTAGAGATACTTTCAAAACGAGAAAGGAGTCAATTGAATATTTCATAGTCGAGCCCTATCTGTCTATTAATATACAAATACATATCTACAAGAGCGTTTCAAATATAATCCGAAAGGGGTTTGTAAAACTTTTATGCTTGAATTTATGAGTTATTTGAAGTAAATTTTAATTGTTTATTCGCGGTATGTTAATAAATTTAGGTGCAATACTTTCAATACTTGCATTTTAATTGAATTGGTTGGAGATGGTGTAAATTTAATCAGTCTAGTAGTTACATTTTAATTAGGTTTCACCCCATTTTCCCTTATTGCAGAGCCTGATACTGGCACATAATTTCTTAGTACTCATAGTTTAGATGTTTTAACGGTAACCCATCCAGAGTAGTTGCAATGGTATGGAGATCACTCGGCTGGTTAGAAAGATATGAATCTGCTAGAGGAGCACATTATGGCAATACCTCTCCAAGCCTATATGCTAATTTTTTCATTGTTGGTTAACCCCAAATAAACTTGCAAGAAATTGGAGCTCACCGTGTCAATGACTGCCGACTGGTGTCGTCCTCTATTCAACACTATCGGGATCAGCGATATCCTTTGATGCGGAGGTTTTCTTTATCTCCTTATCCTCGTAAGGAAGTACCCGGATGACCTAAACCGACACCTTCACTTTGCCTATTCCATCATTCTACATAATTATACATATACTCTTTAATCATTTATTTAGAAAAACAGGTTCATAAAATAACGAACCCAGTTGAGTAAGGTCGAAGTCGGGCCTTAAATTCCTGCTCTTTTGAAGGGGATCATTACAGTTCAATCAGAAGCGGAATGCTCAGATTTTTGACATCAATGTAGGCGTACCGCAGGGTAACGTTTAGGAAGCTGCTAAACCGGAAAAATAGTACAAGGAACCAAATCACCTATTTTAGGGACATTATCTCGCGTCAGTCAGTACGAAATAGTTGATCGACGACCAGGTTTGAAACCAATTTACGGCATTCAAGTATTGGGATGTATAAACGACATGGCTTTAACTATAAGAGTTCCTAACATTTGAAATCACACGAGTTATCGAAACTTATAAGTTTCAGATTCACTAAAGTTTCTGTTAAATTTAAATGATAGAATCAACGTATTTTAGATAACGCGAAAGGTTTCGATTAGCGCAGCTCAAATTTGTGCTGGAAAAGAAAAGTTTCAAAGTGTTCGCTAAAGTTTTCACGTTAACTGAATAATAAATTCAAGGTCAAAAGTGAAAGGTCCACAATATTCGCTATAGTTTCCGTCAAACTTCTATCGTAGCATTAGCATGTTTCTCACCAACAAAAAGCTGCAGGTATTGAAACTTAAAATTCACTTTTGGAATATTCGCTAAAGTTTAATCATAAGATTCATTAACATGTTTAACATCACACGAAAAGTTTAAATTACAGAATTCTGCCCGAAAGTAAAAGCTTCAGAGTTTTCACTAAAGTGTTTATGATACTTTAATCATTTTAAGTTCAACGGTGAAAGCTTGAAAATTTTTGCTGAAGTTTTCGTCAATCTTCAATTATGGGATTAACATGTTTCAGATCATACAAAAAAACTTAAATTTAGGTTAAAGTTTCAGATTGTTTACTGAAGTTTCTGTCAAATTCAAATGATAGTGTCAACGCATTTAAGATCACACGAAAAGTTTCAATTTACAAAGCTTAGTATTTTTTTTTAAGTAGTAGGTTCAGTGAAACTTCAATCATAGGATTAACGTATTTGCGATTACACCAAAATGTTGCAACCAAAACTAAAAATTCAGCTCAAAAGTGAAAGCTTCAAAGAGTGTTCGATGAAGATAAATACCTACGTACAATGTATTTTGCAACAGTAACATATTTTTACCCCTTATACCTTCATTTCAGATTTCACTTGAAAGAGCCCTGTTTATTGTACGAAAATATGACGTTTCTCCTTAAATGTATAGGGGGTGCAGAATTCAAAGACTTATTTACTTCTGAAAAAGTATACAATTTAACAAATCTTTTGATTACATTTCTCGTTGAAAAACACTTGGTAACATACCAAGGCATTCAATAAATACCGTCCATTAATTTTGATTCAGTAAGAAATACGATTAAAATTTTGTAACACCGCAAGTGTCAAGCGAAATGAAATAATTAATACAAATAGATTTTAAACAAGGTACTCATTACTAAAATTCATTTTTAATAAGCCATCATTTATTTCAGAGAATTTTGTAATAGAATTACTTACACGCAGTTCATTAATATTACTAAATTCATCATCGCCTCGCCCACCCTCAAAAAACCACCGGCATCGGCAGCAGCATTTAATAAAAAGAACTAAATATTTGGCGGTCTTTATTCTAGGAGTCATTAAATGGATATAAATGACGTCAGATAAGTTAACGTTTAACAACAAATGGGTTGGCCGATACGCCTTTTAAAAAGATAACGTAATTAAAAGGCATTTCCTATTGAATAAATTAGTTTGGAAAATTGTACAATGCAGGTACGTCGACTGTTAATTTCAAGCCTGATTACTTTGCGACCTGCAAAAAAATTATACGGAAACTCCTTTCATATCCTCCTAACACGTGCAGTCTGAAATAACGGCGTATACTCATTATTTTCTCGTTAATGCCCCTAAGGAAGAGACTATTTTCACATTTTAGACGATTTCTATGGAAACCTGAAATATTCTTTTAATTTCCCTCGAGCAAAAATGAAAAATGAATACCGACGTTCTATAAATTTACGTATATGTTTTACGCTTTTAAAAACGGTTATTTTAATTTGAAAATGTCGTTTAGTGCAGCAGTTACAATTCGAGATTTAAGGAAGAACTTTTTGTTGTTTTACTCCATCTGTGACCAGCTGACTGTACATTTCAAACGTAAATATAAATGTCACGTTTCGATGCTTCTATTAGTACTTGTCAACGATACCAGCTGAAATGAGTAAATTTGGATGATTTTAGAATTTCTTTGATTATTCTCAGTTATAATTTATAAATAAAGTGAACTCGTAAACTTTATAAGAAATCTTCATCGTTATGTAATGCGTAAAACTGGTAAATATAATTGATTATATGTATGTATGTGAAGTTTTATGATATAGAATATTTGCATCTACGGCACTATTTTCAGATTTTAAATTAAAATCATTTTTACGTTTGGTCGTTTTTTCTTCTATGAACTAGGTTTCGAAAACCGAATTTTAACAATAACTTGGGAGAATTCACATTTATTTAAGCGAGATTTTTATAATATGGTGGTGATGCCAACTATTTTAAAGTAAAAATGTATTACAGTTTGTTGTAGAGAGAAAATTTTCTGCGGAAAATTGGAAAACTAAAACCCTTCTCCTGTTTTCCACATACTTCCTGAGCGTTGCTTGGTCTTCGTCCCTGTTCTTCCATTCTTTCCCCCCTTA
This sequence comes from Pyrocoelia pectoralis, assembly GCA_036250285.1. Taxonomy (NCBI): domain Eukaryota; kingdom Metazoa; phylum Arthropoda; class Insecta; order Coleoptera; family Lampyridae; genus Pyrocoelia; species Pyrocoelia pectoralis. Next base: position 1,415,896 of record CM070079.1, read on the forward strand.
GCAGTTTCACCATCGTCGTCGCTCTTTTCTCACCTAATTTTCGGATGTGCTGTGCTAATGTCTTGCGTGGTCCCTGCTTTCTTCTTTTCTCTTCTCTTCTCTCTTCTTGCTTCAAATATACCCTTTAACATTCTCCCATCTTCAATTTATACAGTATGTTGATGCCATCCTAACTGTCTTCTGTCCATCACTTCCATTATGGGCTTATGTTGTAATTTTCGTTGTAGTTTAGTGGTAGGGTATGTTCTCTCTCATTTTTAAAAATTAATAATCGTTGTTTTACTTTGATCAATATTTATTTCTATCTTACGTACTTTGACCATTTTCTTAGCGGAGTATGCTCAATATTATATCATCAGCATATAGGAGTGTCTCCCTTTTTAGGTATGGATAGTATTATGTTATCTTCAGGATTCTTTTGAAAATGGTTTTCTTTTCCAAGCTTCCTGGATAATTCCCAACGCTCTTTCCCACCCTCTTTTCCTGCGCATTTGAGCATTTCTGGGTCTATATGGGCTCCCCCCCCCCTGACTATTCCTATTTCAATTTTTGATAGTACTTCCATGCTAATTGTTTCTTGTATTGCTTTTGTAATATGTTCTTGAATAACTCCTTCCACAGTTGCACGTTCTAATTCTTCTCCCTTTGAATTTTTTGTTTACAATTTTCTCTATATTCCAGTATTTTCACTCTCTTACCTTCTATTTGTGTCATTGCATTTGCTCTCATTGGTCTCATCTTATTCCAGAAAGTTATTTCACTTAATTCTCCCCTAAATTCCTCACAATTTTTTCTTTTCGCTTTTTATAACTGTATAGTTCACTATATTTCTTCTATATTCTTTATATTTTAATAATTAGTAGTACTTTAATGCAATAGTCAAATATATAAAATTGTATTATTGAAATGCAAAATATTCGATTGATTTGTATATCTTCCTCGTGCCTCTTTTTCTCTTTGGACTTCATGTAATATTTTAATAACTCTCCCTCCATCTATTCTCCGGTTTGCATTCATAGTTTTGCAAGCTGTAGGTCTGTTTATGTCTCGTACCTTTTGTATTCTTATTATATTTCTGGTCATTATACCCAAACTTTCCGAAGTAGTTCGCCTCCATATTCTTACTATTCCCAACTTTAGCATTCCAATCGCCCATAATAATTATCATTTCGTTAGTTTATTTGATTTTATCTATATTGCTGTTTAATGTCTCAGAGTATTCTACAACTGTTGTATCTTGTGTGTTCTTTATCAGGGCATGTAATCTGTAGGTAGAGGTACTAAATGTATTATTTCATGGTTTCATTCCAATTTTATTCTATCGTTTAATGCGTTTGTTACCACGCATCCTACACCCTCTTTCTTTCTCTGATCTAACTTTACTCCTGTATAGTGGAGTGCATATTCATGTATCAGCTGAATCCTTCCATTTCCCGATTTTTTACTTCGCTTATTCCTAATATTTGTATTTTATATCTCCTTTTCTTCTATCAATTCATTCTCATTTTTATTCACTGTGGTTAGGTTTCAAGTTCCTATTGTGATGTTATTTATATCTATACTTCATGTTCTTAACTCATTTTTAAAGCTCATTTTGTATACAGTCTTTCTTTTAAAACCTTTGGTTCATTTATGCCTACTTTCATGTCTTAGGCTGGCTTAAACCATTATTTTTTTCAAATATTCCTTAATATAGTTAATCATTATTTTTTAAACTAGAAAATTGTAGTGAAAATATTTTCAACCGCTTCCCATTAGAGATTTGATCATGGATACCTAATGTTGTGTCCATACTACCAACATTTTCCAGTGAAATTTCATATGGATGTCATATAGATGTGTTAAAGGGTGTAGTAAATTAGAAATTGAAATTTATCCCACCACCATTGAAAGGCTGTATCTATCTTAATATCCATTTGCGACCACCATAGTGCATTGGGTGTGCTTTATTTCTTTTGATGAGAGAAATTCGATGTATTTGTATGTAACCTAGGTAAGTAGATACGTTTAGAATGTATTTTGATTATTCTACTTTATTAATGTGCAAAATACGTAAATAAATAACGATGGTGTGCAAATTGAACAATTTCGACTAAATTAAAATAAATTCATTACAAAAATTATCAAGGGAGCGCTAAAGTTCAAACTAAATTTGTAATAATATCCAGCATCCTCCACGGATATTCTAACAATGAAGCTAAATTACTATGTTCTGTACAACGTAATTCTGTAAGTAAAAGTATGTCAATAGGCGATTAATCAATAATAAATCTAAATTAATAAAATGGAAAGTATGAGCGCCGATTAAATTAACTCCCAAAACAACTACCAGTATCCATTAACTGTCGTTTCTAGAATACTAAAGTACGAAATGAGCAACGTTCACGATTAAGATCGTCACAAAAGTACCGAATTTGAAACAATAAAAAAATAGATCGTCAGTTTTATTTTTAACGAAATATTTAAAATTGGCGAGTTTGTCTTTATTAAGGGACACCGGGGAGAAATTTAATTGCTTCGTTTTCATAATTACGGAATGGGAAATGTCTCGGTCTCTAATTAGTCAATATCTAATTATACTATCTACTTAAGACGTTCGTATCCACCTCCATTTTAATTAGTTGGGTTTATTTTAAAAAAGGAATATCAACGGTGCGGAAAATTCGACAGTACGAAACCGTCGCGTCGGTTTTATTGGAAATTATTTTGTACATGCGTTTATCCACATGTGCGTGTGGCAGTACTATGATCATTTTCTGAAGGAAATGTAGAACATATGATCTTTAAACCTAAGGCTAAAAGCGACACGTTTCACAGATGTGTAAAATGGATTTTTGAGCGTGTCGCCGTTTGTTTAGGCTTGCAACATATGTAAAAGGATGGGCGAACGGGGATTTCTTGTAAAAATATGAGAGTTACCTGATATTGGTTGAGAATGTTTCCCTATGGCTTGGCATGTGAGCTATTACTAGTATTACTCAGCGTTATTTAGAAAAAAAGAAACAATAATTGTTTTGATTAATAAAGTGGGCACTTTTACTATTTACGTATTATCAATATTCTTGCAGACAAACACTTAACAACTAAAAGCTTTAATGGAAACTTGTACAAGACAATTTAGCTGAAAATCGTTATCAAAATCCGGAAATTGCTAAAAGAGTTTGTAATTTGTCATAATTTGGTTAAACTTAAATTTTATACACTTACGCTTCCTTGAGAATTTAGTCATCATCGTAACTCGTTAACGGATTAAGATTGTGAAATATATATGTATTTTTGTCGGTGAAGTATGAAACCATTTCGTAGAAGTGTCGTTAGCTGTTAAAGACCCATTTCCGAAACAGTTTCCGGTGAAATAAAAAAAGCGGCGCGTTTTGTGTGGGTGTCAAAATTGTCACACAAACTCTAGCTGAAGGGTCTTCGTTGTTTAACACGACTTTTTATACCTTAACCCTCCACTTTTTTTCTGTCAAACGCCGGCTTAGATTGATACTGTTATTTTAAGTTCGCCTATCAAAAACGAGTAAAAAATCACGCTAAGAAAGAAAGAAAAAAGAACGAAGCAACAAATTGCTTTAGCAGAATAGATGCAGAATGAATAATTATTCATTGACATTCAAGTTAGAGGCAGCAGCAGCATCCAATCTCAGGCATCGTTTAATGTGTTTCATGTCAATCATCTTAATGATATTTCGGAGAACCCTTTTCGTTTCGCAGTTCGTCTGGAACCCAGATACGTAAATGACACCAGCGGCGCCGGCTGTTACGATTCATATTTTACACTCTTCCCCTTTTTTTGCCAAGAAAAAAAATTACGAGGTTTAATATATTTCAAACGATTTGTGAAAGTCTCACTCCCGACCCAATATAAAATAAATCTAAGGAAATGGATGTTCGGTATAAAGAAAAAGTTCTCGCTCGGTTTTCACCTTCGAAACAATATTTTTACTCTCGTAGTAATGTCGATAAATTTAAAATTTTGATTCACCACACGTTTACTTTAAAAGCTTGAGATCATTCTAACATTATTTACATAACGTAGAGATACCTTTATTATATTTCACACTTTAACAAGAGATTATCGTATACGGTTTTTAAAACAGTAGCAAATCTCAACTCAATGTCGTTTTATCAATTTTCTAATCGTATCATCTTAATCCAACCTAGAACTACTGAATTATACCTACATCGAAGGTATATTTTAAGGACCACCACTCTCTATTATGATATAACTTTTCTATAATAGTCCATCGAAAAAACAAAAAAACACGTAGTGCCCAATTCACTTTTTCGTTTAACTTCGCAAGTGGATTCCTACTACTTCTTCAGTTACTATACCTATACAATCCGTGGTTCTTTATCCCGTTCACCGTTCCCCATCCTCTCTAAGAGAATTTCATTATTGGCTTGCAAACGCATAACTGTCCCCTCTCTGAATTTCTCTCTAATGGCTGCCGATTGCTTGTCCCCAAAGTACAAGATCACCTGGAGACATTTTGTGGTTAAGAAAACCCTTCCAAAAATCCGCGCAACTCGGTTCTCTTGCTGAAAGAGGCCAACCTACTCTCCTTGGGTAAATAATATGCATGGTCTGTTACCTAATTCGTTAAAACGTGCCGTTAATACCACTTTTGTTTGCCACATTGTAAAACATTTTCTCATGTTTGGCACTCCTCAGTGATATGTCGCAGTAAAGAATTCACGGAACTTTTAACTCCGCCAAGTATTTTCTACCACAATACGTTTGTTAAAGCGAAGTATCATCAAGAAACCACGAAACGTTGAAAGACGTAAATCTAGTAAGGATTAGGGCTAAATATGAGATTATTGGTTGCTCTCCTTACATGTCCTTTAGGGTGACCATTTAGGTTTACCTCCTTCTATTTCTCCACTTCAGAATCCAGATCATACTACTCCTGCCAATACTAAACAGAATCGTCAGCTCCAAAGTGCCAATCGATTCAGTCCAAGATCTGTATTTTGTATATGTCATAATCTTGGAACAACTTCTTCTTCTGCGACTGTCTAATTTTTCTTCCTTCTAACTTCCTCAGGGGAAATTTTGAGCAAGGTCTACTTCGACTGTTCTTATTTTCTTTTTATGAAACGAAAATATCAATGTTTGAATGTGTCCATAATACCAAAGAGATTTACTTTTACTACCTCTATCTACACTTCTTGGGTAGTTTAGCGGGTACGCCTTTACTACTTCTTCGGGCAGGGGGGAAAAATTGTGAAGCGATAAAGAAGAGTATTTCGATACAAATATTATCACGGATAACGAATCTACGTATATCATCCCTTAATTGAAGCCAACCAACTTTTGTTGTTATATATCCTTAATGTTCTTGTAAAGGAAAAGCAAAGATCAACATCTCTATATACAGGGTGTTAATACTAAGTTGTAACACCTGAAAACGGCAGTTAGAAGTCATTGAAACAAATAAATTTTTTTAGATTAAAATTTTTAATTTGCTTCGTTTGTAAATAAAATAAACTTTTTAAAGCACCTCTGAAGATTGCAATGTTTAAGAAGCCAACGGAAAACAACAATCTTGGCTGGAAGTCTTCAGGTCCCAAAGTTTGCACTTTTTGTCTAGAAAATGGATGGAGACCTTGTTCCTTCAGAACTTGCCAAACTGTCACGTGATTTACATGTAATCTATTTGCTATTACTCTTGTGTTCGCTGATGACTCATCTTCAATAATATTAAGAACAGCTTCTTCAAATGCAGGGGTTCGACGTATTCTATTGGAATTCCCACCAATTGTTGGGTCTCTGACACACGTCTACATATGTAATGTATTCTTCAAAAAATACGGCAACTTGGTTGCTGACGATTTGGATATCTTCTACGAGCTTCTTGTGCACTTCTCCTTTTGTTTCATTGTTTAATGGCAGCAAATCCACTTTGCTTAAAATGATTGTTGCAATTTGTTAACATTAATCTTGTAATTCTATTTCAATAAACACTTTTTGGCACATATCGAAAAAATGTTTCAGACAAATGTTATTGTACATAGTTTAACGATTTTATAAATGTTTTATTTTCAAAAATCGATCTAGTGGTTTTCAAAATATCTTGTTTTGAAATTTTTGATCGGTCGCCATTTTGTTATTTGATAAAATAGAAAATAATAATTGTTGTTTTAAGGAACCGAAAGTAAAATTGCTAAAAGTTTTCGTATTTTTTAAATATTCCTTAAAATAAGAGAGTAATGACGCCAATAACTGTGAAGTGGGGCTCCAAAACAAAAATTCGAACTAGGGAAAGTTATTTTTTTCAATGAGTTCTACTGTCGTTTTCGGGTGTTGCAACTGCATAACTAAAATACACTTGGGTGTATAAAAATTCAGAGTGTTTTGACACAAATATTCAAAAATATTATCACGGATGTAGAATCTACTCATACCATCCCTTAAGTGAAGCCTATAAAATGTTGTCACACCCTTATTGTAAAAAAAATCAAAGGTACACATCTTTTTACATCTAACTGCCGACAATAATATTAGGTACATATAAAGGAATGTGAAGAAAATTACGGATATGTGAGGATAAGTGCCTCCAAGCTTCTGTTCACAAGCGTAAGTAGATTGATTAATATCCCCGTTACAATATGGTTTCCATATTTAATAGTGCAAAATTATTGCAAAGTTATTGCTGGATTCTTATTGCTTCACTTCCTCTAAGTTCTAAGAAAAGTTGTGAAATCAACTCCGACAATTTGCTGCTTACATTTTTTAAGTCACAAGCAATAAATAATTAAATTATTTATATTAAATTTCTTCTCTAAATCTCTTGATTTACAATCGTAGGTTTAATAGTTAATTTATTATTCTTTACGTTACCTTTCGATTGAAATTATTTTTATTTAAACCTTCACAAAAGTAGCTTCATCACTTACAAATTTTGTAAAATACATGACGTACGTCTATCTTTTTTACAATAAATCTACTTATATTTTAAGCATCGAAAATAGAGTAGATCGAATAAATTAAGCAGTGGGATTATATCTAATACCACCACCTTTTAATCTAGTGATTAATTTAGTCCATTATTTTCTCCACGCTAACTATGTTTTGTGACAGGCCTTTCATTCTACATTCATTTTTCAGTTGGAATTGTTGATAATTCGTTTTTCGACAACATCGTACCAATATTTATCCTTTGTAATGCATAGAGTTTTTCATCAGCTTCTGTGCATTTGAACTATTATTATAGATCATCAAAGGTATATTTACATCTAAAAGTTCGCTTGCATCATTTGAACGTTCACTTTGATCAAATTTTTTTTTAAATTACCGTACTTATAATTTCACTGTTAGTTCCTTCTGGACCCTGCTCATCTACATTGCACTCTTTTCAATTAACAATTAACAATATTTTTGTTTGATTCATAACTGTTAGCTTATTGAGAAGGCCGATTTCAGTAGGTACCTACCTACTCATTAAACTGTACTACTTACTTACAGATTTTGTCTGCTTCTAATCTAATACACCCAATACAGTGATGTTATTTTTGAAAATTAAAGATTGTGTGTTTGTTAAATTGTTTTTAAAAATGATTTTTACACTCGCGGAAAAAAATTATTCTCATTTATGAGAAATGAGAATGAAGCGCAAGAAGAACGACAGCAATGTTTAATGAGAGGTACCCGAATAATAATTGTTGAAATTAGAAATTTTGGCACGCAAAGTAGGAATGCTCCATGAAACGGGAAGGGAGCACTAAGGCTAAGTAAATTCCACCCGTACAAATTGAAAATTCTTTAACAGCTTTTTGTCGACGATTTCGATAGAAGGATTGAATTTTGTGAATCAACGGCGTTGAATGCCCACCATGATCTCAGGACTTAACGCTTCTAGATTTCTGAGAGAAACCCAGATAGACGTTTTTCAAAATGTTATAGAGCGCACTTTATCACTGTTTAGAAAATAACATTTCGAAAATTCAATAAAATCTACCTACTTTTTATCAATGTTTTGTTTTATTCCAGAACGTCACAGTTTGTGCTTGATTTTGTACAAAAGTAGTACCGTAAAAATGTTAAGTATGTGTGTGTAATTTTGAAAAGGTAATTGAATGACCTTTAAAATGAGGTACATACAACCCCCTTTCTATTTAAATTTTACCGGTTACCATCTCCGCTAGAGATTTCATCGAAAACCAACTCCCTTAAAAATGAACTGTTTTTGCATTTTCTATAGTGCCCGAAAGATTCCGGGTCCTGCGTTTTCAAAATTGACACACTGAATCTGAATTAAGCAGTGGATTATATTTAACAACAATTGCAACTGGATCACATTCATTAATTTTGTGTCACCGATCGTTCGAAGAACATCGGAAGGCACAGGACGTGACTTTATTTCAACACTATAAGAACATCTTGTATTCATAACATTGTATTTTATTCCTTTCTATAATAGTATACAAACAAATAGTTGTCAAATGAAAACATAATGGACTAATGGAGTAATAAAAACAAAGAACGCCTGCAACTTCCATATAAATTTTTGGAATTAAAAAGTAATGGCAAGTTTTTCGTTTATAAAAGCGTTATTTTTAGAAGATATTTTAATATTCTATAGCGCATCTAACGTATTGTGATTGCGTAATATAAAATTGATGGTTTATCGACCAACTTTATTCTTCGAGACAAGGCACCTACGTTCAAAAAAGTGTGAGAAAGCTTTTATTTTAGAATTCATATATGGCAATCAAGCATACTGAGAAGAACCACAAGATACGTGTTACGAGAATATCAAATTCAAAGTAGACAAACCGCAAGCCACTTTACGAATTACTAATCTAGTGCGTCTCGTAAATTTATCCTCCACCTTTTACTTGAAAGTATTTAGATTAGTTGCGAGTACGTTAACACAATGGGACCTTTGTTTCAAAATTATTCTATTAGATCGAGGCCCACGACGTTTACATAATTTATGACGGATGATTAATTACAAACTGAAATAATGTACGATATAGATCATTAACAAGGCACGGAATTTTAGATAAAAAATGTAAACTTCATTTATTTAATGTAAAATTCATGAATATTAATGTTAAGAATGGCCCGAGGAACCGACAAAAAATATCGTCGGTACCATAAGGCTATGAAGGTGTTGGCCACAATGAAGCCGACATTTCTATCGTAATTATTGTGTTCTGTCACAGAGTCACGCTGAGATAATTACGAATTACACGATTTATAGAATTGTTTTGGAAAGATGGGTGCACGGTAAAATTGAGTTATTATGCAGATTAGGCTCTAAGAGACGTGTGGGTATTGTGTATATGTCATAACGTACCTCTACTTTTCCCCATCTTTACCTATACGCCGCTACTAAATCTAATCAAATGAAATTAGTAATATTTATACTGAAATAAATCACTTACTCCACGTACACCACTGGACTAATAGCTATTAGGAAGATAAATTTGACGGACCGAATGGTAATTTTAAAAAATAGATTGGGAGAATAATGTAATTGGTTACTCGTTTTCAAATTTGGATGGAAATATGATTGCCGATTGGACTTTGGAACATTTCCACGTAATTTCAAATTTTACCTATTTTACCATACAGCACGAAAAGATGAGTTTTTAGATTTATTGAGACATTTGAGATGCTAGACAGAATGATTCAATGATATAAATTAACATGGAATTTAAACTCGATTGGGTCCATAATAGGCGTTATCAGTGCTCCAAATGAGGTGAAATAATTAAGGAATGGTAATAAGTCGCTAAACCTTCCCCATAGTTTTTATATTAAAGATAAAATTGACTAAAGTTGCTTAACGTTGACACAAATTTTTACGAAGGGATTAACATTTAAATTTACGACATGTTTCGACTCAAAAGAGACATCATCAGGTATCGCAGCATGTAATATGTTGGTAGGTGAATGAAGTAATGGTGTGTGAGTGAAATGAAAAAAATGGAAAAACAAAATTACGTTGAAGTTGATAAATCAAAGCCTCATATTAAATGGTTAAGGTGGAAAGATGACGGCCAACAAGCCATGGGGAAAAAATTTTTATATGGGAAAGGAACTAAAATAACACAAACATGGCACACAACAAGGAATGTGTCCACTTGCAAAAATTTCAATTTAAATTAAATAAGAAAAACACTTGGCAGGGGAAAATCAGCTTTCCACCTTAACCATTTAACACGAGGCTTTGATTTATCAACTTCAACGTAATTTTGTTTTTCCATTTTTTCCAGCCAAATACAAAGACTTTGTAGTTGGCTGGAAAAAATGTTCCATGTGTTTTTCGTATTTAATTTAAATTGCAATTCCTTATTGTGTGCCATTTTTGTGTTATTTTAGTTCCTTTCCCATATAAAAATTTTTCCCCATGGCTTGTTGGCCGTCAGCTTTCCACCTCCTCGATTGTGAAAGGTATGTTGAAGAAAAATTCCGAAAATTCATTTCCTATAAATTATCCAAGATGTTTTTTCTTCCTGCACGCCCGTCGTAAGTTGTCCATCGTGCATTATCGATTTTCTGTTGATGTGCTTTTTCTTCCATACATCATTACTACTTACTTAGTTTAAAGCAATCTTTTTTCGTCGAGCCTCTCCGGATCCTAAACAATATTTTCATGCTCTCCTTTCATTAATAAAAACGTAATTAGTTTAACGGCATTTATTTATTTTAATTCTAAGTGATACGAAAAAACTTTCACCAAAATAGTGAGATATTTGAACTTGCATATTCTGTACTAGTTGTTCGATTGGGTCTCTGAATTAATGTGATGATTGTATTGGTGAAATTCGTTTTCCAACGCTTGCAAATTTCAGCTTTCAAATCTTGGTCCACTTTCTAATTCTAAAGTTGAAACTTTGATTGGAAACCCTAAATATGATCATAGTTACTTATTAAAGTGTCGTTTTTGCTCTGAAACCTTCAAGTTTAGCTAATTCAACACTTCAAATATGTATATCAATCAAGTAAACCAACCTTCATTGAAATTGTTCATCGTTGAACATTTGCAAGAAATCATTTCAAGAAAGAGGATGATCTCTTCTTTCAATTCACAATGGCGGGCCAACCTGTTGCTCTTAGGCAATAAGCGAACTTCTGTGTGGAATAGAAGGACTCTGTGATCAGAATCGAGAATCTCGCAAAGTAAAGTAAATAATCGACACTTCAAAGCACTACTCTTGAAGTAGTTTACGATCTTTATGGCTTATGGCAGATATTTGAACTCCGCTGACATGACGTATGGAACATAAACGATTAGGTAAGTCCTGATAAGTAAAAAGCGTTTATAATTTCTTTCATTATGTACACTCTTATTTTTAATGTTGAAGGAAAGATTTTTGTACTGTAGTAGTTTGAACCAATCAAAGATCTATCCAATTCATATGGTATTGAATGTCATATTTTAGTTTAATAGCCTGTTGGAGAAGTCGATGGTTTTAAGTTACTCGTCTATTCTTCTTGGAATCTATAATTTTATTATTTGATCATAACACTAAAGATTTGTCAATTACTTAACGTAACTGTATATAACCGCTTCTATTTATAGAATTTCTATATAGGTTTGGAGTTTTAGAGGATTTTCTCGCACAACAAACTATAGAATTTCTTGCTTGTTATAAGTTATGATGCAACTTTGGTTCACGAAGTAATTAATATTTTGAAAATTGTCCATGTCATTATTAATTACAAGGATTTTTTGCTGCAATAAATTATGTTAAAACATTTTTTAGCTATCAACGAAACATTAGGATAAAATTGCGTAAATTCTTCACTAAAGTTACTGTGATTAATACTTTCCTTAAATTCCATTCAAAACGTTTAAAAATATTTGAAGATTTTTCAACTGTGCCAACGGTTGATTTAGTGAAGAATTAATTTCAGGATGTTCTAACTATATGATTGACCCATTTCCTTATGTGTTGTACCATAGACTAAATACTCCTTAGACCTCTAATGTAAATGAAGCTTTGGTTTTATTAGAAATAGTGACAGTTAACTGCAGTAGATGGCAATACAAGTATGTATAGAAAACTGAGTCAAATAAATTGTTGAATAATACAAGAAGAAATATCGAAGAAAACTTTTGTCAACTCAACTGGTCAACAAATGCTTTTGTTGAAGGAGTATCACGTATCAGAACAGAATTCACTATTCAGCACTATTGCAGTTACTTGAACCATACGTTGTTATGTTACGTTCATAAGTTTTATGTTTTATCATTATTTTGTTCCTCTGATACAAATAGGTTAACACATTTACAGGCAACGACGCGCCAGGTATTTTCGGCGCCGTCGTCGTGCGAAATAATGAACTAATATAATAACGATAATATTATAATATTGAGCTAAAATTACCACCCTTCTCTCATAGTTAGCCGGCGCCTTACATACACATAATATTTTTAAAATTCAACGACCGTAGGCGCCTTTAAGGCCTTAACGCCGTCCGACCTTGCCCATATGGACAGCGCGGGCGGTGCGTCCCTGTCGGAACAACATTGTGATTATTGTGAATTAAACGTTCCTTCGAAGCCGAAGGATCGAAACTCGAAGCCTTCATAAAAGCGGAAGTATCGAAGTCGTCGTTACACCCGGTTAATTTTTTAATTTCTTTTTTGAAATACATATTAAGTAATATAGGTACTGCTTCTCCTGTTAAAAATAGTTACCTCGAAATTCTAATTGCATGTACCTAATACCAGTTTTAAAAAACACAAGCGTAGCGTAGGTAGTTGACTTGAAAACGTTCTTAACGTTCACAATCGACTAAAGTTCATTATCAACAAAAAATTATGACAAAAACATTTAATACAAAATCTTCCCTTAATCCCTTATGAGGATTACCAAATAGGCGACGAAATAAAGCACTGAACCTACCAAATTTTTGTAATAAGACCTGTTAGACGGATTGAGATGGGGTTTTTTGTATTCGCTTCCTAAATTCAATAGGAAACTTTGGTAACAGGAAAATTTGGAATCAGCAACCTAAGAAACCCCCGGATGCGATGTCTAGAATTATTTGAGAGTGAATTTCACAAAAAGCTTCGAAGATGACGTTGCTCCGTCATCCTGAGCTCCAGGCGATGAGCCAATTTGGAGGTCATATTCGGAATCGGCGACCTCGAAAACCCCCCTGAACTCGAATTGAGTCAATTCTAGAAGTTTATAACGAAGTTATGAATTTTTTATCTGAAAATGCACAATTTTTCAGGATGCATTTTCCACTGCACGAATGCAATTTGGAAAAAAAACATGGTCAAAAGTAGGTGCAAAGTTTCCTATTGAATTTAGGAAGCGAATGCAAAAAACCCCATCTCAATCAGTTTGACTGAATCGTTCAGTCAACGGTTTTACTACAAAAATTTGGTAGATTTGGCTTATTTTAGTGCTTTATTTCCTCCCCTAAAACCAACAATTGCGATTTTAACAAAAGGTTACATCATATTGAAAATTTATTAAGTTAACGGTGAGAAATTACGAATCAATATACATTGAAACTGATATGGAAAAAATGATTACAGGCTTGGACACGTAAACATTAAAACATTTAAAAAGTTTAGTTAGCAAAGGTCACATTCGGGGAGTAAATTTGACAAAAATAAAAGATTTGAAGCGTGAAAGTTGTATCTATTTACGCAAAAAAACACAAGTTAAAGTTCGGTAGGGTAAATCACCAAGTAAAGCCGAGAGAGGTAATATTCAGCAAAAACGTTGGATTGCTTATCTTTGCGGAAATTGTGTCAAGGCCACACATTGCATAAGGAATGTGAATATCGTAACGGTAACAGATACTACACAAAAGCGTTCATTGTTTAGTCATTAGTCAATGACAAAAGTTATCCTTGCCGAGATTGAAACCACTTGACTTAGGTATACCTATTTCGCTCAAATACTCATTAAGCGGTAACGTACTTCGTAAATAGTAGCAGAGTTACATTCGACATCCAAACGATCGTAGCACTCCAATACGGGGACCTCCAGTACTAAACAAATTTTGTAACCATTAGTGAGAGGTCTAAGGAGTATTTGGTCTATGGTTGTACTTACCTACATGAATATAATATATCGCTCGATTGTCAAGTGAAAGTACGAATTTCATTACCAAGCATCACCAACGACTTTCAGATCGAATGCACCGTTCCGTCTTCTTATCTTTTTGCAACAGACGTATATTGGATAGCGTGGCTTGGCATTTATGTTTGATGTTGCATGTTATAATGTAAACAATATCATGAAATACTGCAATCAGGCCGTAAATGTCATGCAATAAATGTCAAATGTAAACACACTATTAAAACCTAAACTGCTCTAATCTTGAAGTTTAAACAATAAAGATCGGAACGGAATGGAAAATTTATGACTCTTTCTTGTTAACTAATTTGACCGGCTCTACTAGTCCTTTTTACGTCTTTGTTACATACACTTCTGCTTTGAAAATGCAGAATCCCTTGATGTCACAACAATCCAGTCAGAGACTTAACTTAGTTCGTAACAGGCACTGTTTCCAAAGCAACAAAGGACTTCAGACAATAAGTTCAAAATTTAAAAATGCGGCGAAAATGAAATGTAGATAAGCTAATTGAATTTACTTTAACACTCTTAATTGCTTTAGATAAAAACATACATTTTGGCATCCACTTAACTCATCGAGTAGGTACATGGTGTAACACAAATTTGTGCGACTTTTGCGAACTTGTCGTGATATACTCCGTTCATTAATTTTGTCGGGATCGTAATTTTTATATAAATCTTTACTTCCTCGAAACTTTATAGCTCACGAATAGAGTTCGGTTTCCCACGATCACTTCTAATTATTTAGAAACTGTCGAAATACATGACATGGCACGGGAAACACCAGGTGCTCCTAATCAATAAAATTCGCTGATAGCGTCTTTAAACCGTACTGAAAAGATGATTATCATTAAAGTAGCTTGAAGAGCGACCATTAATAATATGAGTAATACCGCACCTTTTCAAAGAAGCTCCTTTTAACATTAAAAAATCGTGACTCGCTACTACAAATAATATTTTGCAACACGTGGGCTTATATTTACCGTAGCTTGCTTAGATAGCGATCTTTTTTTAGGGAAAACGTATTTGTTCGTCTGCGAAATGAATTAAGTCTTACGTTCATTTAATCTTTTCATCTTAATTGTCTTGGGAAAATAAATGTTTGAAGAAATCTGTCTTTGGTAGATATAAATAAAAATTCATTATTATTTACGGTATTCAAATACAGCACGTCGAACTTAAGATCTAATTGAATTGAATGTCTTCATTCAATTATAACCTACTGCAGCTCGTAATTTAGATCCCATTTTATCTACGAGTACCATCGCCGTGTTTAGTCTCTTCATAATTATAGATCGTATTTATAGGTTTGCGATGCCGCTAAACCTTGTATTAAGATTCTTAAATAAATAGAAAAGTCCTTTGATTCTCCTTTCTGTTAAACTATAAAGTTATATTTATTTTTACTGCTTTGTTTATAATTTCTTTCTAAAAAACGTGATCGATCGCTCATTCAAATAATCAAGTTATGTGCGAAAGATTTTTGCAAGTGTTTGATGACGGACTCGGATATTTAAGTAAAGAACATCGCCGTTTCACTCTAATAAACTATACAAACTCATCATTCTCTAGATATTTCAAGGATCGCACGTATAATTTTAGGATTCATGCTAAATTTGTACAGATTAAGCTACATGGGAATAGAAGGAAGAAGGAATGCGAATAGCAAACAGCTTTTGTGTATGGAGTATATTCATATCGTTGCAGTCATAATGTTCATGGGTCTCTGTATTGGGCTCCGTTCCAAATTTTGAATTATTATTTCTTTGGTTTTCCAATTTAACTCATTAGCTGCCAAGGATAAAAATGAAAACAAAATTGAATTCATGGATATAATTTGTACAACTTCTGACTACGAAACCACCAAGTGCATATACATATAATTGAAAATTACCACTATGTTTTGCCGTGAATCCGTATGCGATAGATTCTAACTTCGTTGTCGTGTAGATCGACTCCTCCCATGTTTTGTTGTACTGAGCTATTATAATATACGGTTGAGAAATTTGAATATCCTTTTTTTCTTTCCTTTTTGACAGAAACAGATATAATGGTCAAAGTGATCAAATTATACCGTAGTGTGCTATTGATGCATATACGAATCATGGACTTTACATTCCCATTCCCCATTTCTGGTAGTATTGCGTCTTGCAGAGTAGAAAAATGGTGCAATTTATTTATCTATATCTCAATACCTACAAGTTTAAAGAAAATTAATTATACGATAGCGGATGCCTTACAAATATATGTTTTCATTGAATAAAAGATTTATGTGTTTGTGATATGTGACCATAAAAATTTGAAGATGTTATTACTACAACAGAAAATGATTCCAACTTCCTGAAATAGTGCCACATTTTTGTGGACAGGGGAAGTCATACGTGAAGGTAATAGTAAAGTCATTGCGCACGAATGGTTTATTCCAATTGGTCATACGGTCAACAGAGAGCATTATATGCCCAAATTTTAATCGTTTGATGGAAAGAACTAGATACCTACTCATTTTCGACTAAATTGCTTCGAGTTATGAACGTACTTACCTACGCGATTATTTGACAAGAAAAGTTCACCCAGTGTATTCGCCTAATTCGGCTCCGTGTAACTAACTCCTTTTTGTTTCCCAAATCAAAAATATTGAAGAAAAATTAACAGAAATCAATCTGGAGATGTTATATCATCTCATTCAGTTTCCATCCGCAAGATCCACAATACCCGAATACCGAAACACTCAAATCCATTCAAAAGTTAACTTCGAACATCATCATAAATGCCGTAGAGAAACGAGTTATTCGATCAATTTTGTTTTCACATCAATGACGCGAATACAAATTAAACGATTAGTAAGCAGGAAATGAACCCAAAAGTGTTTATTATTGAGCCGCATAATCCAATATAAAAAAATTAATCAACTAGGTTATATGTATTTTTTATATACTGTCGCTGCGGTAATTTCATTTGGAGAAATCGCGCAAAAAACCCGTTTATAAACCCGAAATACGTCGAATAAAAATTAGTATAGCTTTTAATTGAATATGAACGGCGGCGGTAAATGTAGAGCATTAATCTATTATTTAACAGCTCATACGTTTATAAAACATAAATAACAACCGTAATTGGCTATTCAACTACAATAATGTTCCATAGATAGGTATGTTATTATCGTACAACCGACAACATTGTTAATCCAAAGGGCGGCTAATGAAACCAATAAAATAAAATGGCATCGTTTTGCTCATCATCCTAATGAAACAATCATAGTACTGAATGTTACATAACGAATTCCTTATTTTCTACGTGCTTTGTTTTCACGTCAAACGTTATTGATCGCAACTAGTCCGTATCATTCATTGCATGTCATATCATCGTGATAGATGGATTCAATACAAGGATTAAAGAGGGATGCTAATCAAATACCCTTTGCGCACAACGCATAAATATTTAAATCCGTAAAAAAACAACAACAATCCTCCCGTTGTTTTCCTGTCAAAAGAAACGAACCGAGAGAGCTTTAGTTATTGTAACCTCATCCCACGTAGAGGTCAATAATTAATGATTAGATCTACCGCAGAGATTTTAAAGTCAATTTATGATTTTTATACACTCATTGTAAGGTTATTAATTAATTATTTGTGGCCAATAATTCATTAGTAAGCAATTAGTGTTTCGGCTCCTTTGACTTTTCTTAAATTGGCGCAGGAGCTTGCTTAATTGAATTTTTCATTCCGTATTTGTACTTTTGTAACATTTTCGTTTTATTAGGTGTGAGTAATGGGAAATTACAATACATTGTGTACACCTCACACATATTCCATTTGTGTACATAAATATAACGCGTTAATGTATGTTTCTGGGAAAATCGTAAAGTTCCAGAACTAATTGCCGGGTTGTGGATTTGAATGTAAATTTAAGTTTAGTATAATTACAAGCGGTTTCCTTTTATGTTAAAGATTTCTATTTTCCTTCCTTATCGACCTTATCATTAAGTAAGTAGAGCATTAGCGATGTTTTCTCAAGATATAATAAAAGATAAAATCTCCGTAATAACTATATTAATATACAGTTATTACTCTAACAGAGATAGTTAATTAAAAGTTAAAAGTTTTAGCACGCCTACGCTTTAGAAAAATTACGATTATATAGTAATTTCTTAATTTAGAGGTGTTGCATGGGTCGAAATTGAATTATTTGTTAATTTTGTGTTTAAGAAGTGATTTATTGTAAAACTTCACAGTTGCGTTAAATTGCAATTACGAATTTAAATCTCGTTAGGAGCGAAAATTGGAATTATAAAACTAATTTAGCATTGTTATAATATGTGTGTCGTGAAGTATCTAGTAATTAAATAAAACTCACCCTAAATTGGTAAAATTGCGAAAGCTTTTTAAATCATTTATTATGGTCAGGTCAAGTGCGTCGTTTACAGCACTAGCATAAAAGGGTATTTTGTACGGTTATTGCATAATTAAATAATAGTGACTGCTTGTACAACAGGATCTCTATTATTTAAGCTTATTGTAAACGTTATAACAAATCGCCAAATTAACAAACGTACTCAGAAGGAATACTACGTAAAAGCAAATAAAAATTGTGCACATTTTTTTCGAAACAATACTCAATAGAAAAATTAGAATAAAAAATTCCATCTCTGAAAATTAGTTCACAATCACAATAATGTGTTTAGACGGGCACATACAATAATTGCAAATTCAGTTTTCGAGTGAATCGAGGTGAACGACAAAGGGATAAAGCGAGCAGACATTTTTGACTGTATCAGAAAGATTCCCCAACAACGCCAAACCTTCGAATTTACCTATTTTCAATTATGCTAAGGGTTGTTTGCCCATTGGCGTTGTATATTTAAAGATTTTGAACATCGCTGACTAACGTGGTTCGTTCTTTCCCATTCAGACCATACGTTTGGCACTTATGACCTATAAATACCAATATGCAATAGGGCGAACAAATTATGAAGTCAAAAAAGCGTGTGTGCAAATTTTTATCCAATTCATTAACGGGCGTAGATGAGATTGTGCTGTCACGGTTGATAGTAGTAATAAGCCTCGCCGTTTTTAGAAAGTGTAAAAAAAGATTGTTCAAAACCAAGTAGTAGACAGAATTTTATTCCTAAAAAGCGATGTTTTACTTACGATGTCCTTTAATTTTCATTCGATAGTTCATAGTAAATAGATTGGAGGATCCTTTTTGGACGAAAGTGTTGTTACACCAGGACACAACCCGGTTATTCCTATTAAGCAGCAACACGTTTAGATCCTCCTAGATCTGTACTCTAGATATAGATTGGAGGGTGGACAATAGTTTGTCATTGCCTTTCATTTCTATCCAAGCTCAAGTGTACACCACTGTACTTATATCGACATTCTGAATAGTTTTATCTAAGCCTCACTTAATACGGTTGATTAACCTGCAAAAATACCCCGCATTTTCTGATGAAAAAATCACAAACACATTTCAATTTAAATTTTAATTATCTAAGCGCTTTGTTAAAAGATAAAAAGTACTAAAAATTACAACGGAACAACACAAAGTCCGACGTATTCCTTGATTAAAGCCAAGATAAAAATGAGCTTTTTTTCCTCTTTTGATGCTACCACCATATAAGACCGAATTTTAATTAAGATTAATTCGTCGAACTTAACATTTGTAGAAAATAAAGAAGAGTAACCAAAAACCGCATCTATTTATATACGCTGCACACACACAAATCAAACCTAATTACTGTAGTGTAATGTGCTGGCATCTTATTTTTCTGCTCTGCAAATAGACCAAGGGTTGACAGGGGAAAAATTTACAATCGTCTGACTTTTAAAGTGCCGAAATAAAGTACACATTTGTCCATTATTTATATCGTCCATTTCTTTAGCCACTCAAGCATTCCGATGATCAAAAATGTCGTCATTTATTTCGATGACACATTTAGCTTTTCACACTTTTGTAAAACAAATTTGCGCTGAAACGTAATAATAATTGATTTAATTATCGCAACAAAAAAAAAGTTCACGATTCCAAGGAGTCGCCCTAATGTAATGAGTGCTCGAAGACACAAGTCACGGATTAGTTCATGTTTCACGATATAATTCTTAAGTAAGTATTTTATATGCATTAAGCTTATTGCACGTAAAAGGTGAAAATAATATCTATCTAACTGCAATTTTAAATTGACACATTTTACTAAAAACGTCATGTTCTGCTTGGAGTGGATCTTAAAAGGATTACAAATTACTGTATAATTAGTCTTTCGATAATTGAAAAAGGATGCTTGAATTGACGTTTTTATATCGTATTGTTGTAATTAAATAAATCGATTTACCTTTCAACAAGCGTTTCTAATTGAATTATACGAGATAGAGAGAATGTCTGTTTAATAAATCAATAGTCATCTGTCAATGACGATTTCCACTTCCACTAGTTAGTCCATGAATTTGATCGGAAGCGTATTTTGTATATTTTGGAACTTCTCTTGTCAGATTAATTATTTCTTGACATGTAACGTGTAGGTTTGATAAGCACTCGTAGGCAATTGTCAGAGAGAATGTGAAGGGAATACGAAAAATGTCATTGTTTTTTTTTGTCGTTGGGACTCTTTCTTACAAGTAAGTATTACTTTCTACGAAAGAAA
This sequence comes from Pyrocoelia pectoralis, assembly GCA_036250285.1. Lineage (NCBI taxonomy): Eukaryota > Metazoa > Arthropoda > Insecta > Coleoptera > Lampyridae > Pyrocoelia > Pyrocoelia pectoralis. The sequence continues at coordinate 1,436,600 of CM070079.1, forward strand.
TGCTTCCACGTGTAAAAAGGACGCTATTTGTAATTCGCCATTGTCTCATTAACACGTCTGATACTAGCAGGCCATTGTTTAAGAAATGTGGATCAGTGGTCCAGAAGTGAGCACCCTTGGTCTTTGTTTGTTTCTTAATCCTCAGTTTGCTACGATAAACATTGTCATTTTCTGAGCAATAGTTTGGGATAAATTGATTGAACAGCTTTTTTTTATTTAAACAATAAAGTGGCTCTTTAAAGCTTATTTCTAAACAAAATTATTAAACTCAAAACTAAGTACAAATCTAAGGAGTTCCTAGTTCTTAATTGAATAAACACTCTTCGATGCTCCTAATGACTTCACTCTGCTTTTAACTTGAAGTGTAAGTCCTGTTGAGACGTCGTGCAGTCTCGTTTAGATCGTGATTGTATATGTAGCGGGACGATTCTCCTTTTGTGGTTTGAGTCATTTTCTATACACTGACATTAGACATCGTTTCTAAGCTCAAATCCGGATTTAGGTTAGAATTGCGTACATACCATCTCCCTGAATACTTTATTCTGAACCCTCTGAATTGTTTGATGTGTTCTTCCCATTTAAGCTTATCATCAACGTTCATCCCCAGATGTAACTCCCTTTAAAGTTTATATACGAATGCTAAATGTGTATGCAGGTATAGTTGTATATTTAAGCATTTTTGAATGGGTCCATGGGTTTAAAAATGGAATTTAAACGTTCGGTGCAGTAGTTCAAGGGTCGATTTATCGAAACTTCATAGATGAGTTTTGATTCAGTTCATGGTATTGTCGTGCAGCACCTTACATTTAATAAGGTGCGCCCAAGATGAATTTCTAAGCAATTGGAAAAAGTCCAAGCGTGCATTGTTCTACTTTGGCGATATGAGGAAGACGGAGAAGCTTTTTTTTAAAAGAATAGTGAGGACATAACACTGAAAACACTAAAAACCACAATACAAATTTATCAAATCGAACGTGTTTCAACAGCCAAGCTGTCATCATCATCGATTAACTTAAACGCTTTCGATTTGATAAATTTGTATTGCGGTTTTTAGTATTTTCAGTGTTGTGTAGTTCAACGGCCACAAGTTCCAGTTCTTCCACAATAATGACTGGTGAAGGAAAAGTGCTACTGAAAATATTTTGGACCAAAAACAGTGTCGTTGTGGGACCTAGTGGCGAAGAGCACCTAAACAACAAAAGAAAATTAACTTTTACACAGAACAACATGAGAAACGAATACTTCCTTTATGCATAAAGACGTGGATAGAGTCACTAGAGAAATTAGAAGCAGAGGCGAAAGGGGTCCGAGGCCTGAGAGTGAAAAAGAGCGGCGACCAATACTTAGTAGTTGTAAAAGTTAAAATAACCATAGGAAACGGAAAGAAAGCAAGAAAAACAAAAAAACCCAGTCGTCGACTCATACAAACTACAAGAAATGAACGTAACAAGAGCATTTTTCATTTTATTATAACTATAGGAATAACGCACATTCTTAACAAATAATGATCTTAGACAAGGAGGGTGGGCCACTTCAACATTTTAATAGTGTTCTTTACAAAACCAACAAACTTCACAAAACATATTAGAAAATGAACTTTCCACGTGCTTTTGTGAACAATTTGATGATACGAGATACTGTTATAAGAAAGTACTTGTGATCATGAACTGAAGAATTCAAAACTAAATTTCCACAAAACGAAGGTCATAGGAAAAACCACAGCCTTTTTGTAACATATTCCTTTTGCAAGGGGGAAAGGAGGCAAGGAGATTACGTAAGAGACATTACGTTAGTCAGTCAAATAGAATAAAACGTTTTATAAGCCCCGTTCGGATTTTCGTATATTGAGATAAGCAAATGCAAGGCTCAAACATGAGGTATTCAATTCACTCCAAAAATATTTCTATGGACACTTTTGGATCAGCAATATTAAAGCGTCTTTTTACTCAACTTTAGACAGGGTCGTGAAAACATCGTCGCATAAATGCGATGTGTGATCTGCCAAATATCTAACCGAGAATCTTCAGTATTTGGTATATCACTGCAGACTGCACTAGTGTGGTGTAAAGCAAATACAGAGTTGGACCAAGTACATTGGCTTCAGATAGACCAACATTTTCCTGCCGGATTTCAGAGTATTCGTATTCAACTCTTACTTTGAAGATTCGACGATATAACTGTAGGTAGGTACTGCTTAGGTAGCAGGGTTTTTAATTTATATTTCAGATCTTATCAAAGTACCGAGATCTGTGTGTAGTACCATTGAGTAATTATTACTCAATGGTAGTACGGATTTCTGAAACCGAACTGATTGTTTCGTACTATAGTAGTTTCTTCTTAGCTATTACCAATTTTAATTTTGGTCAAGGATCTTAGTCTCTGACAAGTCTTTAATCCTTATCAGCTTTTAGCTTAAGATTCGTATCCCCTCTTCAACGTGTCTTTAACAAATACATTATAATTTACAGCCTACATCACTTATAAAATTATAGGAAATGTAATGAACTGCATCATTTCTTAGATCATATCTTTAAACACGTTACATATGCAAAGAATCGTTTTGGGTCGGCATTTTGGAGCCGGCCGCCATCTTTAATTTAGAGCATTAGGGTGACGCTTCCGGTCAAATCGCATTAAATGGTCTAAGAAACAATTGTGTCAAGCGGCTCATTTCTAACACAACATGCGGTTTTCAGCACCCTTCGCACGTTGATATGTTGAACGAAATTCCCAACACAAATTCTTCATTATTTGATATGAAGGGGCACCTCCCATATTTTTAATATTAACATGTGTATCTTTAGACTAAGCTTTTCTTTTGCACCAACTCACTCTTTTGCATATTTTAGCAACCAAACGAGTGAAACTTACGTTACTATTAGATATATGTATAGTAGCCACTTCACTCAAAATTCGAAAGCATCGACTTAAAAATGTTAAATAAATAATAGACATACATATTCAAATCCTTCTGTGATAATGGAAGTAAATAGGTGTTCAATCCTCGTATGTTGGTAGCAGTGAAAGTAAGTGTTTCGAAAGATATTTGTAAAATGTGTGGCCTCCTCATATACTTTAGATAAGACGAAGTAAAAGTAAAGTGACAATTTAGTAACATATAGATAGAAAGAAATCTGTTACACAAAATTGGAAGCTAATTAGCTTAATTGGTTATACACACTTAACTTTCCCAAATCATTCAATATTTGTTTTAACATAATGGAGTAGGCTATCTCAAATTACGTACCGTAAGTGCGTCTCAAATTTCTAGAATTAAGTTTTCGAAATTAAATTTATCTCTATGATAAATAAACCGCATTAACCACTAATGGTAGGTCACTTAAGGTAACCTGTATACATAGGTATAAAGCACACGTCAAAAGACTAACCCAGTTACATTACGCAACCGGCTATTAACAAAATTACTTCGAAGGTCTCTCATTTACAAGACAAACATTCATCTTTCAGACGATTGTTGTGCAGAGTTTCTGTTTATTGATACAGAAAAAAGTCCATTCTACGCGGTGAAGTATAAAGAAACGCCCTCGGCGTTGGTAAATAGTGGTTACTGGCTCTCGTTCATTATAACTGAATCAAGTCGTTAGACTCATTAATCTTAATTCATCTTAGTGTCCAGACCAAGAGGACTATAATTAAATAAGTAACAGCAACTAAGAATGGCCAGACCCAGAAACTTCCATTGCATCAAGCATCAAGCAAGCGCCGAAAGATTAAAATCGCACGTGAACCGTGTTAATATTTATTAAAACAGATTGTTTAATAAATTATAATTTATATCTGCCGTAATCTCTTTATTTAATAAAACACCGGATACAGGGTATGAATTACATTACAGTAAGCCGTATCTTGTTAACATTCACATTACATGTCAAGAGATGTCATCAACATTTGTCGCATGTGAAATCGAACAAACTTATTACAATTTGATTCCACTTTTTTCCGTCCACAACCATAAATTCTTTTTTTGTATTGTTTTAAAGGCAAAAGCCTAATGAGAAAATAAAATCCTTTGTCACCATTTCGTTTTGTCTTGCTTTGTGTATTTCCTTAAAATTAAATGGTCCAGATTTTAAAAGCAATTTCATTTAAGGACCCTTTTAATCTCAATTTTATTAATGTATTTCGTTATAGTTCCTGTCGTTAAATAAATATTAATACGTGCGAAATTTTCCTTCGAAATGTCCAATTTTACAAAGACTCACCGGAAATATATACTTAAAACTCTGGGCATTGTACAAATTATTAATTCGGCCATTCGTAATTTTGTTATTTTCTCTAAAATATTTTAACGATGGCGCGCTTCAGTGAGAATTTTATGATGCAAGCTTAATTATTATATTATTTAGGAATATAATTGTGTGTAGTAGGCGTGTCAAAAAAAATTAATCCAGTTCAAAGCTAACAAAGATGTTTGTGAAGGAAAGATCAAATCATTTTGTGTACTTCTCTGTAATTGTGTTTTTGGGTAGGTAACTTATATGATAAAATTTTAAACTTTAAAATTGTTTCATGTACTTAAAACACTTTCTTCTAAAGATAAAGTAGTATAGCGCTCTGTCGAACTGATTCAAGGATACAGTCCCCTTTGGGTTACCTTTTCAATTTTGAATCCATCTACAATTTTTTATAGTAGACTCGTTGAAAAGCGAGTAATCAATCAATCATAGATGCCCCACTTCTGTAAAAAATTTCAAGTAATTCATCTATAATCTTAATTTACACAATTTTTTATAACATTGCCTTTATTAGTTGTTATGTGGTTTAGTACTAATTTTTTCAACAAAAAGTAGTTCGTTCGGATTGTATCGCAATGGAGAAGATTGATTGTATCAACTATACTGGGTGTCCCATTTTAATCCACCACCTGCGATAATTCTACAACATTGCGTCGGATCAAAAAATGTTCCGAATAAAAAGTTAACGGTTTTGAGGGACATCTGATACTGTAACAAATTTCACCCCCTGACACCCAGGGGGTGGATAAGGGGGCGACTTTAAAATTTTAAATAGAAACTACCTATTTTTTATTGCAAATGGAGAAAAACTATGAAGGTTTTATTTGGGAACTTTTTTTTAATTACAACAGGTGCGCTGCAAACGAATAAACACGGGCGATGCAAAGAGGAACTTTAGGTATTTACTGATTCAGATCAATTTTGATCCTTTTCAATGATTCTACACTAAATAGTTGTGTTGCTGATTTGCAGTAGTAAATTTTGGAGCATTAAACACATTTACTCCACATTGTATGCGGTAAATTATGTCTAGTTTTGCTAGTTTTTTTAGAACATTGTGAAATGTTAAACGGGACATTTCAGGAAATTAACATTACAGAAAGTAATTAAAATTTAAAAAGTCAACAATCCAAGCTGGGTGATGTCGGAGTGGACTATTCAAGTTGAGCTACGACTCGAAAAAACAAGCAACACAACGTCTTCTTCTAACGTTAATTTGCATGTGAATGATCAATAAAAGTATCACCCCAAAGGGGTTTGTTTGGGAGTAGTATGTACTCATTTTGCACTCTTCTTGGCCTTCAGGGGGGTTGAAATGTGTTCATTTTGAAGGACTAGAATACCTACTTTTGAAATATAAAATGTCACCCAAATACAAAATAAATAATAAAATACGCTTTTAACGATTGCAGCCCAACTGTTGTAAATAAAAAAAGTTCCTAAATAAAACCTTCACAGTTATTTTTCTGAATCTGATATAAAAAATAGGGGTTTCCATTTAAGACTGTAAAGTCACCCCCCCGGGTGTCGGGGGGGGGGGGGGGGTGAAATTTGTTACAGCATCAGATCAAAACCGTTAATTTTTTATTCGGAACATTTTTTCATCCGAAACAGTGTTGTAGAATTATCGCAGGTGGCGGATTAAAATGGGACACCCAGTATAGTTATAAACATAAATACCAAGTTGTACATCATATTGAACATAGCCCTTGAAAAGTCAATGCGTGATATAGCTTCGGTTCTCTCACCTACAACATTTATTAAGATTTATAGAATGTTGTAGCACATATTTGGACAACATAAGAAATGTACAAGTTACTTTTATAAAGGAGATTAGGGATGATGAATATGGAAAAATTCGAGGAACCCCAGTTAGACGAGAACTAAAAGGAGGATCGATGCGACTTTTTTACGGTCAATTGAACAATTGTACACAAGTACGTTTCTGGAAAGCGTGTAAACTTTGAAAGAAAAGGATGAAGGGTCGATGTTGCGGATGTCGGCAATAATTATGGCCCATTACACCAATAAAATAAAGACTAACGATCCCGATTAGTTATCTGAAGAAAAGCGAACTGGCACTTCAACCGCTGCAAGAAAAGGAAATAAAAGACCAGTGTGAGGCACGACTAAGACAGTGCTGTGATTCTAATATTTCTCAAGGATTTATGACTGAAACTAAGTATGCACCAAAGCTTGAAGTGAATACCGACACCTTCAACGTAAGAGAAGGATGAACCATTGATATTAAAAAACTCGTTGTATATGCTATTTGCATGAAATTATCGTAAGGGGATGCATCAACTGAGAATAGAATTTTTTCCTTGGACACGGTGCCTTGGAGATACTTAAGTTGCCCATTGGAAGATATTCTGAAGGGAGGGGGGAAGCACATGTTGCACACATTTTCTGCTCCAACAATGATTTCTGTGACTTCGTTCGTGAAAACGAGAGTTCTCCACACAATAGATAAGAAGAAGGTCGAGTATATTTAGTGCCAAAATCTATTGAAAGAGTGACACCAACCGGACTGTATAAGCTCCGAAAAACGCATGTTGTACCAATAACGATATTTGATTGGAATATTTCCACTAAAATAATAACGTTCTATTAAAATTGTTGCCATCTTTATATCAATTTTTTATGAGCTGAAAAGGAAATGTGAAACATTAACTCATCACATTTCTATCCAAAGAATACAATAACCTCCATAGATATTTAAGGTGCGCATGGAAATGATGGTTTGTCTTATTTCCAAGTGAAATAATGATGCAAACAGTTCAAATAGGGGAGGGAATCCATGTGTGCAAGAGCTCTGAAAACATGAACTGAAGGAACATTTGTGTTTACATAAATTTCATATTGTTTGACGGACTTGTCAGAGATGCGCCAAAGATGTAGCTACCATTTAGTCTATGTTTTCGCCCTCTAACCGAATTCAGCGAAGTCATCCCGAGACTAACCTATAACTTTCACACTTTCTGAAGGTTGTATGGTTGGCCACATTTTTTTACAAAGTCTCACAGAAGAACTTCTTTGGGTGGTATTGAATTAAGAAATTACTGAATGTAGTGAGAGAATAGCATTTAAAAGGACGCTTAAGAGTAAGTACACAGCCAGTACGACGGACGAATAAACTGGGCACAGTAGCACATATTTTATATTTGAAAATGGACTTAATAAGTTAAGAACAATTGTGGTTAAATCCTTAATTGATTAAGAAAAGTGATCGCTGTACAAAAAAGTTACAACTTCACTACCAGAACGTCCCTTTGTCTCCTTGATGCAATAAATGTACCTCCCTCCTTTTCTTTTTCGTTGTTGATTTCATAAATGTATCTCACCCTGCATGTCGCGCCATCCTGTTGGAACCACACCTCCTCCACGTTCACCTGGCTGTATATCGTTTCCATTGATGGTAATCAGCTTTATTTTTGAATCCGTGATTCTTCCAACCAAACAGTGCATTTTTCTGTTTTTCTTAAAATATTCGTCGAACCAAAACTGTGCCTCACTGAAAAATTTCTTCGACACTTTGTTCAACAGCCATTAATTTCTAAATGTTCTGTCATGATAAATTTGATATCTTTTATCTGGCATTAATCTTTGCGTAATGAAATGACCAATATTATTGAATAAAGGTAACCACTTCTTGTGTTTTCGAACTTGTGCAGTTATTTATTGATTGTAGAATTCTTTGCATACACCAGTAACTTTATAGGTAAAAAGAGTTATGGTGTCAGTTACGCGAAACATAACTCAATTAAGTTTTCGTCTTGACGTCAATTTGAAATAAAGTTACAATTATTTTTTATGGCTGAAAGCACAATCTTTGTAGGATTTTTATATCTAAAGGCATAAAACGTAAATTGCACCTCATTTCGTTGTACAAAAGTGCCATTCCAACAATAACAGAGAAATATTACCGGTCTCCTTTTATATTATTCTTTGGTTCACAAATTGAGTAGTTGCATTCTATTTACTTTTTGAAAATTTCTCCGCTTACATAACACATACCTAGTTCTCTTATCTATTTTTTTCTGAAATCGTTCCTTTACCGTTTTATAGCGCCAATATTGGAATATAGAGGAAATTCTAGAACGTATTGCAATAAGAAGAGCGCAGAATAAAGAAAATAGCGTTTTCTATCTAAGAGTACGATTATTTCAAGTCGTCCCAAATGACCTGTTCTAGTTTGAAATCGGAATCATAGTCGATTATTTATTCCTTTTGGGATATTTCGGTGTATCTCTAATATAGAAAATTTATGTAAACACAATGTATCTAATTCCGTTTGCGAGAAAAGATGAGTTCGTTGGTGTACGGCCAAACTTACATCTTAAGATATTTCTGATCCTTTTGAAGTACAAACGTAAATAATATCATTCCACTAATGATGTCTGCTAATGGACCATTATACTGTTTGTGCTCGTTTGTACCGGATTTAGTCTGAAAAATGATCTGCTCTCGACAAGACGTTTTTCTTAATGTATACAATTTTAATTAACGTTTTCTGTTTCGTTACAGCACAATACCGTTCGCCACGCATAACTGAACATCCTTCCGATATAATAGTCGCCAAGAATGAACCAGTTACTCTAAATTGTAAGGCAGAAGGACGTCCCGAACCATCAATAGAATGGTTTAAGGATGGAGAACCCGTTCGAACCTCACCGGTTGACAACAAATCTCATCGCGTTTTGCTACCCTCCGGCTCTTTGTTCTTTCTACGGACGGTTAATAGCAAAAAGGAACAAGATGGTGGAGTTTATTGGTGTGTTGCTAAGAATATTGCCGGATCGGCGGTGAGCCGTAATGCCACTCTGCAAGTTGCCGGTATGTGTATAACTTTTAACATAGTCTAGATATAAACTTTACACTACGGATTTGCATAACTGTTATTATAAATCGATTTCGGTTTGTTTTCAGTAGTTCGAAACTTCAGTCAAGTTTTGTTATTTCTATCTGAACCGAACTATATTCGCTACATAAATTCTTAATAAGGATTCGACCCAAATCTCATATTGAAGTTTGCTCTAAAAACATTACACCCCCAAAATTAGTTTATTATTCAAATTTACTCTATATAATCATATTTTATTAATCCGCGAGGAATTAATTTTAACGTTCAATTGTGCAACTAGTACTTCGTTATAATAAAGATTAAAAAGGGTACGACGATAGCCGCAGTATTTTCGGCACGAGATTTTATCAAATTATGTTCGTTCATAAATTAAGCAGTTCTTCCTGCTTATAAAGGTGAGTAAAATGTAGAACTTGTGAGAAGTTAGCAATAATATTATCGCATTAAATATTCAGGACCGTATTTTATGACTATTTATGAACAATAAGCGGAAAGTTATGTTAATATATGCATTTTTTATGCTTCAATAAAGTATTGAATATTAATTTTCGAATCTACATAAGATACTAATTAAACGAAAGTAATATAAATTTAATATTTGCTATAGGTATATTTTATGTACGTTGTAGTTTAATTCCACAATTACCCATTACCCAACCTACTCGTGTTGTTCGTACCCATTACGCCATTCGGACCTATTTTTCGTTAGGAAACAAGAAAAAATATGAAAAGATTTACATAGAGCGATATTACACATTTGGTAAATAGTAGATACTGGTCGCTAAAATTGAATAATTGTGTTTTCTTAGCAGTACTAGGTCGGCCAAAACATTCAGCTGCTTTTCGCTTTAGTGCAGCTCTATTTTGTCTCAGTGATGTTAGTCTTTCTGCTACAGTAATCACAAATGGTAGAAAGGGGTACCTGCACTTTGTAAAACAATTCCTTCCACCGGATTACCCGATTTGGTAATGAGTTTAATAATAATACCAACGATAAAGAACTATATCGTTCTCTTTGATAAAATTTTTACGGCCCTTTCTTCCAAAGTACCTTTAGTTTCTTCACTATCTTGGCTCGCGTAAACATGTACGTTGCTGATAACTGCCTGATAAATCACTTCGAACCCATAGTTTGATACAACGTTTTATGGATTACAAAGAAAGATAGGTACTATTTTAGTGATAATTTGCTCTGAAAAATGGTCTCAAGCCGATATCTTGGTGATGTCGAACCACGAATTCATTAATTTCCTAAGGCATTCCCATCCCACTTCTTCTGAGAGATATTTACGACTAATTTACTTATGATTTTTCTAAACCTAGGTTTACCACATTTTCTATAATCTATAGAGGAGGCGCCAGATGCAAATGATCATTATAAATGAAGTTTTTTAATTTTTTGTTTTTCATTTAGATGAAAAATCATTTGATCTCCCCGCTCTTCGAAAAGTCTGAATTTTGATATGGGTCTTGTAACATTCTCTTGAACCCTTCCGCTTTAGTTCGTACTTCAGTGAAAATTCTGTTTGTTGTACGTTTTCTGATCCTTATAATCACTAACAGCAATTTTTAAGTAGAATGAAAATTCCGTTTAGATTTTGACATTATAATATATTTATGTATTTCAATCATGGAGTCACATTTTGGAAGATGAAATGTTTGCATATTTCTTAGCTGTGCTTCAGTTTTTTTCTTGTTTTTTACTTACTGTTTTTGTACGTTTAACAATTCAACATCTAATATACCTTTTTGTTTGTAATCCAAGCAATATTACAATGACGGTCGAATCAACTGTTGCTCCAAACGTAACGTCGTAAAAATACCTCACACTTGGAGACATTCAACATTAAACTGGCTTTAAATTCGGAAATTGAGGCGCATTGAAAATAAAGAACCACAAGACTCTAGTTACGTATTCCCATCATTTCCGTTGCAATGTGTGCATAGTTATATTAAGGTCCCCCTCATGAATATAGATGACTAATAGACAATTAGGAGTGCAACTAAACTAGTAGTTGGTATACAGGGGCATCTTAAACACATGGGCCTTCACACGCGATCCATTCTAGTTTCAGTTTGTTAACAAAGACGGCCATGAATTTTGAAAGCTTAAAAAGATTATTCTATTTGTTTTATAATATACGAGGGTGCATACTTTAACGACCTCTATAAATTGTTTCTCACTTTCGCATATGTTTGTTATAAATGTCAAACATTAATTAATAGACTCGTGCACTGAAATGAATTTTTTTACGGCCAGCCTCCCAAGTCATTTCCATATGTTTTGGTAACATTATATCGTTTCATTACACAAACCTTTCGGTTATCGGAACAAGGATTAGCACTTAGGTTAATGATATCAAATAATTACGTAGTCTAAAGACGAGGGAATTGCTTTATGAATGTAAATTGGCAGCACGTCGAACTGTGTGTTAACTAGCATTATTTTACGTTATTAATGACATCATGCCATGAATTGTTTATAACTTTATACTTACGAATGTTTTCACTTTAATTTCTATTTTGTATTTTTACATTTTTTGGCTGGAATTTAGATTTGACACAGTTTACATTCGTGATTAGGTCAAGATACCGTTAATTTACCTATGCATTTGATTTTTATGGTCCATCCTAACGGGAAAAATCGCTTCTTTGATTAATTACTTACCTTGTGACATTTAAGTTCCATGATTAAACTACAACAAATTCTACGATTATACCACTCAAAAGGAGGTTTTCTTAGGTTACATATTTATTCATTCTCGTGCCTCGTATTGGGATGTTATCTGACCATCTCTGCTTTGGTCTTGATTTTCATAATTTTTCATAATTAGGTTGAATGTCAGTTTGCACAGTAAGACCTCTTATTTTATACCAATTTTTTCTTGTTAAATTCCCTTGTATTTTTATTCTTACTATATTTTCCTTCTTTACTATTATAATTAGATTCAATAATATTCCGCTGCCATATAGCAGATGTACATTACATCTCAAATTTTTATTCTGTCGAATGCCTTTTTTAAAGCCATGAGGCTGGTTTATTATATTCGAGCAACTTTTCTTTGATTTGCCTTATAGTAAAAATTGCATCCTTGTACGATCTGTTGTTCCTCTTGTAATGTTATCTTTTCTTTCTTATTTTTGTCGCTAGTTGATAGTTCACTATTGCATTGAGCAGATTTATTCCTCTGTAGATATTTGAGCCCTTTCCTCCCCTTCCTTATAAAACATAACATCATCCATTCCTTTGGTACTTTATTATTAGTTTTTCAAGAAATTGGTGTATGAGTGCGTCTAATCTTCATTTCCTTTCCTGGTGATTTTCTGCTTATTAATTTCTTTAATGTTTGTAAAATAAAGACTCCGGAGTAGGACTGTGTCAATGTTGAAAATGTCAACGTTTAGCCCACTTTCGCAAAGGGCCTTCACCAGGACAAGAACAAAAGACAAATAAAATAAAACAATAATAATAAAAAAATTTTGTTTATTATTGTTGGTTTACCGATGACCCTTTCGAATGTTTTTTTCCACCTTCGTATTCTTTTAAAGTTCCGCTGTTTCGGGCATCAGTTTGATACCCTCACAGTATTTCGCCGTTTTGTTCTGCTAACGGCGTTATTCTATTTTATGAGACTTGTTCTTTTTGCCGCATTGTAGAAAACTTTCTTTCTTGGCTTCGAGAAATCGCATTTTTGCTCCTTCTCAATGTTCTCTTTGTTGCAACTGTCTGTCTGTCTTTTAACTCCATTGTGGTCACATCGCAGTAGGAAATGTGCAAATCCTTTCCCCCTATAGGACTTTGCGAAACTAGATATTTTCATCAATTACATTTCGGTCCAAATTTCTTCCGAATTTTGATGGAAATTTGTAGCAGAAACATGGCTGAAGTTTTTTTTGGTTTTGTATGTCTCCATCTTTAACTTTCGTCTGTCTTGTCTTCTCTATGTCTACTTTAGGATCGGTTTCAGTTAGGTATTCCAGTTTCAGGTGTCCCCTTAGAGGAATAATAATCAGTAGTAACTCACAAAACCTTCCCCATAAATAACATTTATTAATGTAATAAATGTGACGATAAGCGAAATTGAAATTTAAGTTAATTACATTACGACATGTTTTGACAACGTGAAATTGTCATCTAATCATCATCCGGCTAACATGAAAAAATATTTATATATTTAGAGGAAATTTTGTTGGTCGATAGCAGTTTGGAGCTACGTTTTCCGCTTTGCTTCTGATTTTTGGGCCGTTTTGCTAAGATTTGAAGGCCTTTGGTTCCCAGTACGCGGCTATAACTCCTCACTTAGGTGCGAGAGGTGCCTTATAGAGGCTTCCGGTAAAGGCCAAACCTTCGGTCTTCGCCTAAGCCGTTCCCCTATTCGCCACCCGAGGACGAAACTGGTAGGCTAACATATACATATTTACTATTACTGCATTATTAGCTAAGAATTTCACAAGCAAATGAATAAATACTTGCAATCGTTATGATTGTTATGAAGTTACGGTGATAGTTACCTATTCAAAGTAACACTCATCTGCTATGATACGAGTAAAAGAAACTAAACGATCTCTCGCGCTCAGGTAATAATAATAATACTACAGAGTTTTCCAACAGTAGGACGTGTACATTTCAAATAAAAACCCCCTTTGAATATTCGAATATTTGCTATACAAAGAGAAAAAAAAATTTACCGTAATGTTTAATTTAGTACCGGAAAACCCTTTTGTTCGTGTTTATACAAGTTAATATGAAACACTAGTTCAAACAGAAATTTTGTTGATTTTATCCCCGGTTTTGTTATGCCATCCTCATATTTTTCATAGCTATTTTGCATGCGTAACGCATAATAAATGATTCCGAATGTTTGAATTTAATTTTTTTTAAGTAAAGCTTAATTAAGACAAAAGTAACCCTGTTTCGTAAAATTAATGTTAGTTTGCCCTTAATTTATGTAATTTACTATTTAAACGCATTAGAAGTGTTTAACAGTTGAAGTTACAATTCGATTTTTTCCGGAGGAAAATTTCACTTAAAATGTCAGTCTTGCATTATTTGTTGGGCATAAAACCGTTAATGCGGAGAAAGAAAAACGGAAAGTACGCGGAACCGGCGGTTGAAATGCTTTGTTTTCTAGGAAAAAAAAAACTAATTTCCGTTGTATATTGGGTGATTACGTGTTAAATTGTTTTAGAGGCGCAGTCAGTTTCAGAAATGTTAAAATTCTTAAAATTTTGTGTATTTCGGGGTCTATGCGGGGGAAAATACCTGAAACTCGTGTGTTTTATGTACTTTCACAACCCTAAGCAGTAAAAGTCACCCTTATTCGCTGTTGGTAATATCGACCAGTCGCTATGCAAGCCATTATAGCCAGACAACCAGAGGGGTTGTTATCGATGTTGAGGGACACATTTTATCCAACTCATTGCTCTTTACGCCATCAAGTCTCGCAACATATGTCAACTACCTAGTGACAATTTTGCACTTCAATTTCGTAAAAATATGGCAGCTTATTAGGGTCGTAATTTAAAATTGGGTGCAGGTGTAAATGGGAAGCTCAATATTGGCATAACTCCTAATTGACTGTAATAACTATATCATAGCATTACCGATGATGCTGTTACTTTTTATGTGGTAGTAAACATAATATGCCGACTAATAACTGTTATTAGGAGGATATTGAGGAGATGGCTGAAGTGTTGCTCGTAACTAAAACAAACAAAGTTGAAAAACGAAGACAAATCGTCCAATTCGTTTCGTGTAATTCAACTTTTGTAAAAGTTAAATTACGAACCCCTTAAGATAATAAATAGCTCAGTTTGTCAAATTACGACACGACGTATTTTATCTGTTACGTACGAAACAATCCTATCTGGGGGTGTGATCAACAAAAGCTTTGTGTAGGTGGTCCGAAAGTGGATAATTTATAAACAAACCATTACAAGGAAATACCAATAACAAAATTTATGGTAGCACTTTATTGCCATGTGAATGACTACGAATGTCTCTTAACACTTTCCTAAATGTGAGAATATTTAACACTAACATAAAAATGGGTGGCAATAAAATAGTTAATAGCGCTTTACTTACGAAAAAAATTCCAACGCTGATGAAGCAATAGTTCCGCCCTATTCTGACACTTCGCATTTCACCAACAATTTTATGTGGAGTTTTCCTTTATTGCCACCATTAAGCTAAATACTTTCTTAATCTAAAATTCTTGAATACTAAAGAAAAGTAGATTTTCTTGTACGCGTTTGCTGTTTTCTATTCTTACAGTAATTGAAAGCTGTCATTTGAAATAAAGAAATAATAAGGAAAATTTGAGAAAAAGCTCTTTAATATTCAGGTTAGCGCTAGAAAATATATCTTCGGAAAATCAGTTGAAACCTCAGGAATTTACTGTGACGTAGAATAATCCTACGGATAAGTAATAGCCACTGTTTATTTCTGCCTAATGTTATCAATGAATGAAGTAATTTCTTCAGTTTACTTGTTTATATTTCATGTATACGGAAGTCGATAACACAAATAAATTGATATAGATACTTACTTTCACATGGGAAAATCTAATTATTATTAATAATTATTAATTATTGTATTGTTTATGAGAACAAGTGTGGAACTCTGAAAATTCACTTTTCCTTACAGCTAATAGTATTCATCCATTATATATCGAAGTAACTGGTGAAGTTACCAGGAAATAAACAATTTAACATAATTTGGATCACGCACGCCTACGAAAAGAGCATTACTTCAGAACATTACGTTAAGTTACTAGGAAGATCAATGAAAATTGAAAGTATTACAGAAATATTAATTTATCACCACTTTATAACTGGCAAGGAACGAATATACATTTTTCTTTTGTTATACATTTGATAGACTCAGGCCAGGGTTCCCTATTAATAAATGAAAAGGAAAGCTGCCCAGCGACTGTAGTCACGTAAGGATTCCTCCTCTATTGTGGAAGGTCTTGGAGGAAGCCATGACAGAAAAAATAGAAGACTATCTAACAGTCTAGAACTCGTCGACTCCTGTTGAGCACGGCGCACTCATGCGCTTTTAAACCACCCCCGAAGGGAGGTTAGCATAGTTAGCATACTTAAGTTTTTTGAAGGATTATTGTGAGCGATCACGACATGAAAGGTGGTGTTTGTGGTGACCCGAAATTTACAGTCCACAAAACATTAAAGAATAAATAATTTACTCATTTTTATTACCCAAGAGAAAGAACATCAACAACTCCATCTCGTTTTAGACAACCGACGTTGTAGTTGTGCAATTTCGTTACTGATGATATACTAAGGGCTACAAATTTTGGTACCATTAGTATCCTTTAACCTTTCCAGATTCTTTGAGCCAATTCATCACCCAATTTTGCTTAAATGATGTAACCTTCGGAAGCAGTGCAATTTATCGATTGTAATTTTTTACACTTGATAGTATTAAATAGTAAAAAATCCAATCAAATATCCATATAACCTGGCGTGCAACAAAGTTACATACTGGGTCCTCTATTGTTTATTATATACGCTAGCAATTCTAATAAATCGCTTAAACATACTAAATTTCAACAATTGCAATATGAATTTATCGGGTCAGATGTAGAAAATGCGAATAAACGTATTGATGAAGAATTATGTTCGACCAAAATGCCAGAGAGTCTTGGCCCTCATATCAACTTAAAAAATCTTCACTAATTTTTTGGCGGAAACTAGGAGTCAAAATAAAAATTTACCATGAAAGTTAGTGAGTTTATAATTAACGACAGCATCTGTCCGAAGCGAGTTATAATACCATATGGAAGGAAGAGATAATACCGGGAATGCAGAGAAAGGAAATAATAATAATGAATCACTCATGTTTTACAGGTTATGAATAAGCGCAATCATTATGGCGCGAAACGTCAACCGTCACATTATGTAATTAAATATAAGGTATTTAAAAAAATACCACAAAATTAGCTGCAATTATTTCTTCCAACTGCCATAATTAACACCACCAACAGCTAAACCCCAAAGCAAATAATAATAATAATGAAGCACCCCAAACCCGATGGTTTATTTACTAACATTCTTGCTCGGTATCTTGTTATATATATAAAATAATGGACAGGAGCCAGATTGAGAGAGTATGGTGAATGTAAAAGTAATTCAAAACTGTATTCTGCAGATATTGCAAACCGAAACTCGTGCGTTATCCTGTAATAACATATCTTTTCATATTTTCCCTCTGCAACTCTTAATTTCTTCGCACACTCTGCGAACAAGAGGTGCATAGTAATTAGCATAGCAAGATCCCTTTACAATCTCAAAAAACTGTGATCAAAATGTTTCCGCGAATGAAGAGTGGTGGTGAACCGTGACGATGCCATTCTTTTGGTTTCCCTCTCTCCTCCCGCGTTTCATACCCAGTTACGGGTTAAAAAAGTTGAGAATCTACCTGGAAACGAACTAAAAGTTGTTGCGAAATGCCTAAATCTCTGTTTGTTCTCTGCTGAAAGTATTCGGAGGTTTTTGTAAATACTGGTTTCAATTTGTACGATATGCGTAACTGTTAAACCCAGCTTTTCCACAATTTTTGACCGGATTTCGTGTTTTGTGGATACTATTGTTTCTGGTTTATATACATGACACATAAACAAGCGATCAAAATCTTTTGAGTCCATTCTGTATTGAGCTGTTGATATAAAAAAACACCCTCATAATATAATTCATTTAGGTCTTCACGAACTTTCATTTCAGATACAAAGAAAGCGAAATTTACAGCTTGAATAGCTTTAGTGGCCTGTAATCTGAAAAATTGTGTTAATTACTATATTAGGGTCGGAGCTACAAGTTAATAATTAGTAATCCGTAACTAATTAAACTCGTTTGCTAATGGCGTTAGTGTGGGAGTGAATGTGGTAATTAATTAAAATGAAATAAGAGAATATGAGAATGGCTAACGTTTATAGCACTCGCCGTTATAAAATTTAACTGCATGGGTAGTAAATAAATGAAAGCAACATAATAAAACTGACTGTAACAAATCAAAGAGACGCCACAAACAACAATTCAATCAAAATAATGAGATCTATTAGTAAAATTAGATAATAGAAGATTTTCGCAATATAAAATGGCCTAATTTCAGTACAAGAATGGAAGATCTCTTGCACGTGTCTCCCACGTGTCAAGGGATTTACAGTCAGTTACTGATAGTAGCCGGCAAAGCACGTAATAGCTCCCTCGGCCACCATCTTATGTTGCATTAACTTACAAAACCGCGTGCATCGATCTATTACCATGACAGATGCGTTATTGTACATTGGGTGGAATTAATTTTGGGGTCTTTAGGTATAGTTGACAGAGTCGATCGATTCCTCTCGTTTTTTTTGTGTGTGTTAACGGTCGGAATAAAGGTGTATTTGTAGGTCGTTAGGAAATTCGGAAAGGTTGAATTAAATTATAGTTAATCCCCCTTCTTGGGTTTTCCCCATGTATATGCGTCATAATCTTGATAAGGCTTACCGTCGTTCCGAGGTTCGGAAAATGAAAAGGTTTTATAACAAAATGTGTGCTACTAAAAGTAAACCATCCCTATTTTAATATGCATGTCTTTCTTAATAGGCCAATAAAAGATGCGATCCCCTACATTTCAAATTTCCATTTTATTACGAACGTCGTAGTTATCCTTATTATATGGATATGTAGTTAGAGAATATTTCCATATCACTTACATAAGCCGCGTTTCCCACTAAATTAAGTTGTCCACGGTGTTCGAGCTCGTGGTATAATTTTACCATTTGATTATTCGTTCAAAACTCTACACTTTAAACGGGACACACTCTCTTCTCATATTTCAATTGGAGAAAAACGCCCACATAAACACTTTTCCATTTAGTTCCAAACCGAAAACGTGGTAGATATTAAATCCCTTTCAAAGTCTCGACCCTCATCCACTCCCCTTGCAATATTCCAATCACGAGCGCATTGCAGATCTAATAGTTGATGGCATTACATGGTGGCGTGTCAGTGTATTTAGATAAACGCTTTCTTATCCTAGGGGATAATATTAGTTCTCTTATTTGAAACGAAACGGGTGGACAGCCCCTTGGTAAGCCCCGGTATTACGGCTATCTGGACCAACAGTCATTCCAATTACGATTGCAAGATTCGAGATTAACCGTCAAAGCGTCACTTCAGATGTTAGTAAAATTTATGGAGGTTATGCCACCTATTTTTGGTTTCAGTTTCATTTGTAGTTATGGTGGTTGTCAATTAATGGCGCAATTAGCGCGCGTTCTCGTTATCATTAAATAACATGTTTATAATCCAACAGGCACAACAGGAACGTTGATACGAGCCATAAATTAATTAATTTTATGCCCGTAGCGGTTGTAAAGGCTCGATTTTATTTTACTACATTCATTCCTTTTTACTTCATTGAATGCATTACGTCTATCTTAAATTATAATTTGATTTGTATATGAATGTTATATACAAGGTACTAACGAGTTCTTTTTATAGTACTTGCGAAGTGTTATTTCAGACTGATATTTTGTATAATATTTAAATGTTTATTGCAACGAAACTGACAAGCTGCATTCTTCGTACATTTTTTTACGGTAGTAAAAACAACTTTAATGTTTTTCATGTGAGGAAGGTGTCATTTCTGCATATTTCTTCTTTCAAACGTCAAATAAATTCGAACCCGTTTAATAATAATTTTCATTTAAAAATGTTACCTTTTACAGTCTATAAAATTGAAACATACCTATTAACATTTATAATGAAACACTGGTTGTCTTGCTTCGGTTGCTTAGAGCTTTTTGTTCTGTTTTAACATACTTTCGATTATTCGCAAATACTCCAAATTACAAAGACTGTGTATCTCTCCAAAAAGGTTGTAACGACTTGGGGTGACATCTGGAGAGTACCGTCACTACGTAATTGAAATTTTCAATTGTTTGTTGCATTATGTTCGCGCTATACGGGGACGAACGTTATCATCTTGAGGGAAAACTTCTTTTGGCCAAGAGTCCTTATCGCTAGTTTCAGGACTTTCAATAAGTAGTGCTATTAATTAACTATAATCTTCCTCTCTTCACCTGCAGGAAAAAAATGTAAAATGAAAATGTTTTATGGACTATGTGGTAACTGGTAACAAAAGTATTATACCTACAGTCATTTTTGAATCACAAAAACTATTTCTTGCGAGCTTTAAAAGTAGCAAGTTATAATAATAATAATGATACTTACTTTTATTAATGTAACAAAGTACCTACGGCGACTTTGCACATTTGTCACATAGTAACTATAAGTTGGTAACATACTGTGCTACTTAATTAGATGTTGACATCGTTCAGGAATTCTTCCACCATATATAGTAGGCTTTCTCGAGTACCAATAATTTAAATTTTAGATGCCCGGGAGTTTGTTATATATTTTGAAACGCTTTGTCCAAGATGATTTGTTGTTTACCGCAACCATTTAATGCCTATTGTTTAAAATAATAATATTTATTAGATCGTTGTTAGAGCACAAAAGTGGTATAGATTAAGTGAAAAAATATTATATATAAAAACATATTTCAAATATAAACAAACAGTGTACAAAAAAATAAACACTAACACGATGCGTATAAGATAAAACATTACAAACAAATCAGACTAGAAATTATTGTTTTTTATCAGTAGAAGAAATTCTTCTATATCGTATACGCAATGGTACATTAGAAGTGATTTTGTTTTACCTTTAAATTGTTTAAGAGAGCCACATAGTTTTAATGTTTGAGGCAAATATGTAATTGTAAAGCTTTACGCCAGACGAGGAAGGAGTTCTTGCGGTAAATTGGTTTTATTGAAAGGATTACGGTAATCATTTTTTCTTCTTTCTTTGAACTGGTTTTGGTTCTTATAGACTGAGTATAGACAAAGCATAGGATAGGAGTTCCATTTTGAAAGCAAGAAGTATTAATTTTCTTTACCAAAGCAGAGCAATGTGTTTTCCAATTCAAAGATTGACCGAGTTGAAGATCGAGAAATGTAACTACTGGTTGTTGTAGTACATCGGTTAAGATGTGTTTATTGAATAACATAAAACTTGTTTTTGAAAAGTACAATTCAAGCTTTTTACACAAAAGGACATGTTCAATGGAATCAAATGCATTGCTGAGACCACAGCTGGTTATCTGTGTGTGCCTTTTTTTATCTTGAGCATGCAGTTGACTTATGCAATGAATAACCTAACCTAGATTTTAATGCATTTTTGAATATTTTGGAAAAGGAAGGCAAGGTAGATGGAATTGGTCGATAATTTTTCTAATCGGTCTGTGTTTCCCTTTTTGTCTATAGGTAGGTATAATGGCTATTTTCAACTCTTCGGGAAAAATGCCTTAACTGAAACATTTGTTTATAATGTATACCAGTGGTTTAACTACAATCGCTACAATTTCTTTCCAAACCTTGGCAGAGTGATCATGTACATCCATGGTACCTTTGTTCTTCATACTGTATACGTATAGAAGAGCTTCCTTTGCAGTAACAGGGGTCATGTACATCGACTTTGATGTTTGTCACTTTCCACAGTCAAGTTCTTAGTAGGCCAATTTAAAAGTAAATTCGTACCTTGAATGTGTTCTGAAAAATATTCGTAAGCAATCCATGATCTAGCTAACGAAACCCCCTGTGTAGTACATGAATTATTTGATAGTACCAACATTTACCAACATACAACATTTATAAATGTTTTGATCCCTTTCCCTAGTGTTCTTTCAGGAATTAATTTATTATCCTTACTCTAATCCGATTCGCTTATCATTATGGCGTTTTTCATAACACACAATGGGCTACATAAAAGTTAACAATTCAGGTATTTAAACGACCGATGCATTTGATTGTGCATGAAAACTGGGTTAAATTTATATTTCGGTAACGAATTGTACACGCGAAATGTGGCGCAAATTGTTATATACGGCCGTAATAATTTTTTTATTACTGAAACTTCGTAAAACAATTGTACCTTAATTAAGTACAATCGAAATGTACTAAAACAAGGTAGAGAAAAATAAAAAAAATACATACACGAAGTCAGTCACGAAATAATTAAGTCGTCAAACTGCCGCACACTAATATTAAAATAATGACGATTTAATAAAAAGTATCAATAAAAATGCCGTAAAAAACCTGCTGTGCAGTAATTTGCTACCGCTATATAAAACGTTGCTGGTACATTTTGTTAATAGCGTTTCTTGTCTTAGTTTGTATTGTATATGCAAATGTCACACTCACACTTGAACCATAATTAACCTACGGTGCTGTTTACAGTTTAACCAATTTGTTTCTACTGTTCGCCTTTTTTTTGTGAACGAATTCTATTTTAAACAACTTTATTATAACATTCTTTCGGCTGCGGTGTTCGAATTAAGTACCGACCATTTTAATTAAATTGAATTTATGTGACAAACTCGGTGGTATTCTTGAATATTAATTTAAATTTAGTCTTTGACATTTAGCTATCCGATAAAACTATATATAATTGATTCATATAGTTAGTTTGGCAGTTTTCAAAGTTCCAGATGGCCGGTTAGCCAAGTAATTGGCTTTTCGTGATTATTAATGCGCCCAAACATAATTACTTATCATAGTTTCTACACTTAGCGATTGTAATTATCCTGCAGTTTGCTCCCATAGAACATCCTGTATACTTACATTTCCAACTCGCTTTTAGAATCACATATAACCTTGAAATTAGTTTAGTTTAAAATATCAAATTGGAAAATGTCAATAAATAAAATTATATGAATAGCATGTTGCAAAATTGCTTTTATTACACACACAACAAACACCTAAAACCACAATATTTTATTAAAACTATGTGTTTCATCAGCAAAGCTGTCATCATCGGCGAAGAACTAAACTTAAATTACAAATGTGAATTTGAAATAATTAACCTTTCATTTTTATTATAGTAAAAACCATGATAACTCTAATACTTTATTAAGAAGCATTTGTTTCTGTGAATTTATAAACCAGTTGAATTCGTTCTTATTACTTATCTTCTTGAATTCTTTGTGTACATGCTCATGTACATGTAGGGCATCTCTAGATTTATCCCAAGGATTCTATTTGAGGTGAACCAAACTCTGTTTAAAACTAATTTTCCCACGTCTTGCTTGAGATCGATTTCAAATTCATTGATACAAAGGTTAGCTATAAACGGAAACAGGATATTACCTATTGTTATGCTAATACGAGATCAGCTATGGAAATGACGTAAGTTGTAACCTAATTGAATCATTAATTATATTAGTTTGCGTAATCATTTTGGAAAAAGGATTTTTTAAAATAAAATTTGCCTTTCTATACCATGTCCACATTATTGCCTTTGTATGTTTGTTTGGAGGTGAAAACAATCTTTCTTCCTTAAGTTTTTAGCAATTTCTGGATCGTATTTTTTAGATAGTAATTTGGCTTTTTTGGACATTTTCTGAAATTATACAGGCTTGTCAAATGTACTTTTTAGTATGTTCATTCATTGTCCTAATTACACCTTCAGCGCTCAATAAAGTGTGGTGTTACCTATAGGTTGTTCCTTAAATTTAATATATCTTGTTCTTCATTGTTAAAGACTTAACAACTGTACAATCATCAATACATTTTCTTATCGTGACAGCAACGCCTAACAAGACCTTTATTGATTATGATTTTAAATGTAAATCGTACAATTCTCATTCTAATTTAATAAATTTAGAGTAATCACATTTAATTACTAGATAAGTAAAATCATTATAAATAGGTACTGTAACAGAAATAATTTAATTTTGAGTTTAAATACCTCTTCTGCAAAGTTGCCCTGGAAGAATTGGTACACTTGTGGCTGTTGAAGAGGTCTAGATTAAATGTTTCGCTGAGACCTTTTTCAATCCTGTCCTCATTCTTGGGTGAATGTATCACTGATTCATTCTCTGTTCCGGACAGACTCCTTTGGTGCAACTGTCAATTATTTTGCGTAATCATTTTGAAATACATTACAATTGCTGAAGGTCATTAAAAAAACCTTTAATTGATTAATGACAACTGAATCCTTGCAAGGTTTCCATAGTACCATGCAATAACAAACTACAAATAACCAGTTTAAGGCACTTTCTAATTAGTTGGATTAAATAATTTTTACCCCCTTTTTTGAATCATTGGGTCGAGTATAATAAAGGTAATAAATTTAAATTACTAGAACACACTTTTATTAAGAAAAAAACATTTTTTAAACTACATTATTATTTTGACCGATAAAAAAAACATAGGATATTTGTCGCAACTAAGAAATACAACTATACAAATATTTTCAAACGTTCGTTCAATCCAATTTCTATTTGTCCCCTAGCAAGAAAGGAACTATTTCCTATTTTAAATTGCATTGCAAAAAGTTTACCACGTTTGACACCAATTGCACAACAGTTTCCCCTGGCATCATACACTCGACAACCTAATTTGTTAAAACTTACTTGTAGTCCCTTTTCCACAATGGCACTCATTGAAAAAGGATTGACCTTTAAAGTTTTCCGCGTCTCTTAGTGTATTTTATTAGTGAGGGGGATATCATAGGTAACTAACATCAAGTCTCTGGCAACCAAATATGAACTGGAAAAAGACCCATCTCGCAGACACTTGGTGATGCTGAAATGAAATGTTGGTTCCAGTGGCTAGTCTAGGATCTTTCATGAGTTAAACTATCGATATTTTCTTTCTTATTTGTCATTGAAGAGGGATGCAATTAATATTTCATGTGTGGTGCCACATGAAGATTTTTATTTTTCCACGATGTTGGAAAATTGTATTGATAGCAGAAATATTGTTTGATCAAATTTTCGGTAACGAATCGTAGTAGACGTAATGCCGTTAAGTGTTACAGTATAAACTTTCACTATTTGTATAATCAGACAACCAAAAAAAATTAATCTGTTACACAATTAGAAACAAAATCCGGCACTGCTCTTGAAAATGGAAGTCGAAAGAGTATCCGAAAATAATAAATAATTTGAAGATCCACTTCTTTTTCAAATTAAATCAGTTTCTGTACTGATAGATGATCTTGGCGAGACAATGCCTGCCTATTCGTTCAAAAAGTCGTCTACTAGTTTTTTACATAGAATGTATAAATAATCCGACGTCGTTCGACAAAAACTAGAACGTATCTTCTTGCATCCCGGCACGAGAGATACAGTTTCTAAATTTGTGTAAATTAAATTTATCCGTGCGTCGAATGCCGAAATACATTCAATTAAATTTCTAAAGGAGAATTTTGGAAGAAGGAAAATGTATGTAAATGCAATATCTGGAGAAATGAAAATTTTGCGGGATGCTCCAGTCAATCGTCGGTGCTCATAAAAGTTAATGTATAATATACCTTTAAAGTCGTTAAGCCAAAGTTATATAACTCCCATTCACCTGAGAGACAATACTCATACAACATTCCTTCCTAATGGATTTAATTAAACACCCTCACGCTGCCTCAATATAGATGTAATTTGACTCGCCCCGCTGAATTCTTACTTGCTCGCGAATTGGCAATATTTAATGAGCTGTACAACTCGATTTTATTGTGCTCCTCTCTACGCTTTAAACCCATTACACCCTTAACTTAACCTTAGTTTTATGTACACATATTAAATTTATATTCGTCTGCGGTCTGCTGTTTAGTCCTCAAAATTCGATAATCCCGTAAAAGGCTCGGTTCGTTCTTCAACAAAAAAAAACCCACTCGTAATTTAACGAATTTTTGTGCTCCACAAAAAATATCTCTTAAAGTTTTAAGAAAACGAGTGAAGTCAGAATTCGTACATAACATAAACGAGATGACAGAAAGACTGGAATGTTGAAGTGAGACTGGACAAGATCTGAATTTTAAAGTTGATATTAAACTTTAGGGCGACTACTTCAAAAGCTTTTTTTCGTCAAAAAATTTAATGCATTTTCAGTTGCTGAATCCTAATTTGATCAATTATTTAGCAAAAGATTGTTTCATAATAAATTATGTACTTACATTAAAATGCCGCGACGGGAACATTTTTTTGAAGCTAAATGCTATGAAGGTATACGATTGAGACATCTTAACTCGGGTAATTAAGAACAATTTAAATGACACTTTTAATTTATTGTGATATTCTATATTGAAACAGCGTGAAACAAAGCTCCGGGGTTAATGGATAAAATTTCATTCAAATGCTGTGTGACGTCAAAACCTAATAGAAATCTTGTTGATACACCTTCCTTTAAAGAAGTATTAGATACCTACACTGAGATATGTGAGGTTCTCGGAACATCTGATGCTCACTGGTAGATGGCTTTGTGATATCTTCAATAAGTCACTGCATATTTTCTTTCAACCTACTTTAGGTAACAATTCGGTGCCAGGGTAACTGTCAGCGAAGAATTCAAGCTTTAGATCATGTGTTTTACTAAAATTATTCGTTTACGAAATTTGTGAATAAAGTGCTTTGAGTAGTTTGAGACGAAACCTTCCTCTCAAGTAGAAGCTCATTAAAAAATGAAGTGTGTATTTTGGCACTAAAACAATAACTTCATGATAATATTACTTATTTTGCAAAACAAATTCATGGATTTTTAATTTCTCTCTTTCTTGTACGGTTGGTTCCGCTGACTTTTTTCCCAGGGACTACCAGCGTGTATAAGCGATCTCCTCATTACACCGGTTCATTCTTCCCCGGCCCATAGTCTCCTTACATGTTTTTCACAGGAACATATTTAATTCTTCCCATGTGTGATTTTATCCCCATTAAGCCTCCTTAGTAGCACTCTGGACTAGGTCTTGCTGTTCTAACCAGTGGGATTTTCCCCTCCTTCCCCACTTCCCTACATAAAGGTATTTTCCCTTTTGTAAACTCCCATGTAATATATCTGTGATCGCTAAAAGTATCGTCTGTGAGTGTCCCCCCATCTCGTGAGTTAATTCCCCCCCGCGCATTTCCGATTTGTTGTAACCTTCCGGTGAGTTACTAATTTTCTTCCCTGTGGATCTTCTCAAGGGCATGTGTTTTCTCTTTCCTGGCCCAGAGTTGCTACTGTGTTAGATGCCGTTATACATGACCGCCGTTTATCTCTTTTTCCTGCATCTGTGGCATATTAGTTTGCCCGGCAAGCTACGATTACTATACGAGCTTGGAGTCATCCGAAGGGCCAGCGCGCAGAATCCTTGTCACACTATATGTCTCTACCTCTGCCTCGTATCCGGTAATGCCCCTCACAGTTGCCACTATATATTTTTTATGAGTCGTTCATCTCCTTCCAATTGCCATTGATCTCCATAGTTGGTGATTTCTGTGTCATGACTCATGAGTTTACTTCTAAGCTTTGTGATGTACTGAGCTCGTTGGTCTTCTCCTTTATACGTGTGTAAATTTTGCAATCTCGACATAGGTCTGAAAGCTGGTTTGAACCTGCTTCGTCTATACTTCCTTCTTACCATAACTTGGATCTCACCTCTCCCATCTAGACACACAGATAACCTTAGGAGGGAACCGATTATGCAAAAATTTTTACAAAGTAATGCTAACCAAAGTAATTCCTAGATCTTGGGCCAAAATAGAAAATGAACAGTGCCGTTACCTTTTGATACCTTTACGGAGATGCTTAATTTTTTTAATCATTTTGTCATAATCACAATTTGAGCCAAAGCACCACAGTAACGTTTAAGAGAAATCGATACAAATAAAGCAGATACAAGTCAGCTACGAGTATAAAATAACACTGTTGACTATTAGTCCAGTCGCTAGAGGGGTCCAACCCTACATTAAATCAGGTAGTTCTGATTTTTTTATATGTTGTTCGGGATAATTAGAGAGTGAAAACCCCAAGTTTTCGTCATCCCCACCCCTCTGCATTTTTCCCCATCTTGAAAAAACCACCCAAAATCGTAACTTTTTTCAGTTTTTCGCTTATACTTCCTATACGGTGCCTCGTCGCCAAATTTACTCCATGTTCGATCTTGTAGAAGACAAAATTTGCAACAAAAATCACTAATTACGTTGTTTCCACGACTAATAGCGAAGGAGATACAGAGCAGCAAAGACGGGGTAAGATCGCAATTCCTTCGAAATTGTCCCTTTACCCCACAAAGGAGGAGCCGGTATTCAAATGGTGGGGTGAAGAAGGTATTTATGGTCAATCCTCCCGTTAGTATACTGCGTCAGCAGATGTCATATTCGACAAAACAACTGTCAACTCAACACCTCAGGAGAAGTTCCTGTCTAACGAGAAAAATAAGAAACGCTTTATCAAACTTCTTCAGACTGCACTAGAAATGTCCAACATTACCACCAAACAAGCTGTAGAAGATGCTGATGTACTAATAGTCAGCACTGTTAAATCCCTAGCCTCACAATATGAGGCTGTGGTGATTGTGGGTGAAGACGTTGACCTGCTTGTTTTGCTCACAGGAACTTCTCCTGTAACTGACAACGTTTACGTCCGAAAACCGGGGAGAGGTAATTCACCAGATCTTTTCTACACACCCACATGATTAAAATATGATTTTTCTGGCATTATATTGGCCCTACATGCAATAAGTGGCTGCGATACCGCGTCCAACTTGTTCGGATTCGGAAAGAAGAAGTTTTGCCATCTTTTCCATTCAAATCTATTGCAGGAGGCTGTACAAAAATTCTATGACATTTCTGCCACCACTGCAGAAATTTCAAAGGCGGGAGAGCGCATTTTAGTCGCATTATATGGAGGTGACTCCAACCAATCCCTCACTGATTTACGCTACTCGATGTTTATCAGCAGCTCGGCTAAACTTGACTTGGCCAAACTTCCGCCCACGTCAGATGCAGCTTACTTCCATTCACTCAGGACATACCACCAGGTGATGCAGTGGTTGGGTAACCACAAAAATCCTCTGGAATGGGGGTGGGTGAGAGGGAACAGAGGATTAATTGCTGTAAAAATGGCAAGAGATGCTGCACCTCCGGAACTCTTGAAAACAATCTCTTGCAAATGCCTCACGGGCTGTACTGCCGCGTGTGGTTGCAGAAAAGCTGCACTGAAGTGTTCCAGCTTGTGCAAATATTGTGTTGGACAGTCCTGCGAAAACAGACCAGAAATTGTGATCGACCAGGACGATGACGACAATGATGATTTTTCTGAATTCGCCCAAAATGAAGACATCGCCGAATTAAACCACTCAGCCTTTTCAGCCAAAATGATGTTCACTGTTCAATTATTTCACAATATTCATGCACACGTAATACTTACTATATCATAAACGTAATAAATCAAATTTTCGTTTTTACATTCAATCCCTGTTTTTCTTTGGTGTAAGCTTTGTTTATGACGACACTTCATTGATATTGTCCAAAATAGAAAGTAGTTGAAAGATAGAAAACATGAAAAGAAATGACTAAACATCGCTTCATATTGGTGGTAAAAAAACTTTTTGAAAAGTACAATTTAATGAAAAGGTAACACGCCTGTTTTGGGACACTTAGACCAGTTTCTTAAAAAAACGCTCGGACACGTCGATTTTATATTTTTGGGGGACAACTTTTGATGTCAAATTTGACTTTGTCAGGTCAACCCCCTAGCCCCAGCAACCCCTAAGTCAAGAATTTAAATAGGGAAAGGGTGTCGAGCGACCCCTCATTTGAAGCGTCTTTTAATTCTCTATTCGACAGTATGACCGAAATTAGTTTTATTCAATTTTTTTTCACCCCCATGAAAAACACCCTCTAGATTAACTAAGGTGAGGGTGTTGTTTAGGAAAAATCCTGAAATGTGCCGTTCAAAAGGTCAAAGGTGGCGTGTTTCAGGATTTTTCCTAAACAGCACCTCCACCTTAGTTAATCTAGACTCTAGAGGGTGCTTTTCATGGGGGTGAAAAAAAAATTGAATAAAACTCATTTTTATTCATACTGTCGAATAGAGAATTAAAAGACGTTTCAAATGAGGGGTCGCTCGACTCCTTTTCCCTATTTAAATTTTTGAGTTAGGGGTTGCTGGGGATAAGGGGTTGACCTGACAAAGTCAAATTTGACATCAAAGGTTGTCCCCCAAAAATAGAAAATCGATGTGCCCGAGCGTTTTTTTAAGAAACTTGTCTAAGTGTCCCAAAACAGGCGTGTTACCTTTTCAATGGCCCACCCTGTATAATAGCACGAACAGCCGCAACACCCCGGCACCTAATGGTAAAAGGAGGTTGATTATACATACATACAATATTTACAAAAATCAGTTTTTTATAGAATTTAATCCAAAGGGTCGGAAACGTGACAATTTTGCTGGAATTACGATTTTACCCCTCCTTTGCTGCTCTGTACGTGCTGTCCTATTCATCGTGAAAACAAAGTTATTAGTTATTTTTGTAGGAAATTTTGTCCTCTTCAAGAATCAATATGGGGAACATTTAGTTACGATGCACCGTTTAGGAGTTACAAGCGAAAAACTGGATAAAGTGCCGTTTTTCGGTGCCTTTTTTAAGACAG
This sequence comes from Pyrocoelia pectoralis, assembly GCA_036250285.1. NCBI lineage: Eukaryota > Metazoa > Arthropoda > Insecta > Coleoptera > Lampyridae > Pyrocoelia > Pyrocoelia pectoralis. The sequence goes on from CM070079.1 coordinate 1,467,195, forward strand.
CGGAAAACGCAGAGGGGTGGGGATGACGAAAACTTGGGGTTTTCACTCCGTAATTATCCCGAACAACATATAAAAAAATTAGAACTACCTGATTTAATGTAGGGTTGGACCTCTTTTTACCGCTCTAGCGACTGGACTATATATGCACATTTTATACACAAGCTCATGACCGAATAAAAACAGGTGAAATGTATGAGATAATAAAAGGAAATGGCACATGAAGTTTTCGAGTACTTTATAGACAGCCCCCCCCCCCTCATTTTGGTCAAATTCAAAAAGATAATATTTTGTCACGAACTTTCAACTTTAACCTTTTGCGGATGATGCAGTAATACTAGCAAAACAAAATAGAAAAAATGGTAAAATATCAAGGACCTTCACCTATGGAAGCCAACAAGCTTGGGTTAGTAAGAAGCCGGAGGCGACACCCAGCAAGAAAAGAGCAACTACGTGATACTACAGTAGGTGGAACAAGAATATGCGTTTAAACGACTCAAGGGTTAAAATATTTGGAACGAAAAATAGGAGAAACAAGGCACGAAGAATAGAAAATAATTAAGGATAACAAAAAGCAGGTGAATGAATGCACGTAATCACTGAAAAAACAAATAATATAATAATTTATAATACTCTGAATTCATACATTTGGGAGTGAAAATAGGAAAAGGGGGGCACGAAGAATAAAAATAATTAAGTGCATTAATGCATCAAGATCAGATTCGGTCCGCGATTACTTATGGAAGTGAGGCACGCATCTTAAGATAAGCGGCCATGACACTCGTAAATAGATGGGGGTGAATGATCTGGAGACGCAGAAGGACCAACAAGAAACTGCAAAGGATATATGAAGGAGAGAATATAAATAATGGCGTACATCAAGGCGCAGAAAAAAGAATGATTAGTCCCTATCGAAAAACGAGAAATGAAATAATGATAAAATGGCAGTACATAGAGAGTCCATAAGAAAAAAAGATGAAAAAGAGTATGGGAAATGGTTTAATAGTGTAGAAGAGGACCTAAAGAAAATTAACGTCAAGGAGGGAAAGGCTAAAGCAATAATAGTGTAGTTGTACTCGATTGTGCCTTTGTTTACAACATCGATATTATGAATTATGACACCGCCTATGAAGATATCGTTTTTGCACAGTTTTGAACTATAATGTAACATAATATAACCATAATTCTTGCATTAATTAAAGAAAATTAGTTGCTACAATAATAATACAGTGCTAGAAACCGCACATTGTGACGCTACCAACGCCTGAAAGTACGTATAATTAGTGTAATTAAGTAATAGTATTCATAAATAAAATCACACATCGTCATATACTACACTAATTTTACCAATTCATTGCATATAACTTGCATAAAAATCTTGAAAATTATCCACCACTAATCTAAAAATGATCTTTCGAATCCTACCTAAAAATATCACATTTCCCTCAACAGTTCATTAAATCATTAATTCATTACGAAGAATATATTTTGTTAACAAATAATCTGAAAGTATCGAACTTCTGTTGAATAAAACTTTAATACAAACGACAAAGATAAATTAGTGAAAATTAAAATTTAAGATTTTCTTTTAATACTTTTAAAATTAGAGAAGGCTATACATATAATATTAGCGTTAAATGAAATTCCGCATAAGAAAACCACTCCTTAATTTATACTCAAAATTTAATGATTTAAGGTTAAAACCTTCACTTAACCCAAAATTTAATTTAGATTAATGGTATCTATAAATTAATATTAATTGATGTTAAAAACACGAAGATATTATTTCGGAGTAAAATGTTCGTAACGCGCAACACGCAGCTTTGAAGTCTTTATTAAAATGAAATTAAAATGGCGTAGAGAAAAAGGGACTTTATGAAATGAAGACAAAGTGGTAAGTGCAGATGTTACCACATTTTCAAGTCATAAGTTTCTTATAAAACTTATTCCACCGTGAACAATTATTTTATAATTTCCTCAACTAGAAAGCGGGAATGCAGTTGAAATTCACTGCAGCGAGTGAAGAACCCCTAATCTCGGATTCAGGAACTCTGCATTACTCTAATTAGGGTAGATGATGTTGTATGCAAGCAGCTGAGGGAAGTTCGTCATTGCAGATTTCGCTGCAGAATTGTAGCAGATTGCGGAATAATTTAAACTTTTACTTTTCCTGCACGAAATGGAGTGCTCTCCTTTTCAAAGAGTTATAAAAGTTGACATTTTGATACAAAAACGAGCAAATCTAATCAGGTTTGTTGGTAATATAAACAGAAATCGCCGCATTTGCAAAAAAAGGTATACCTTAAGGTAGTCGAGGACGGTTGTAAAAATACTATATCAGATCTACGAATCACGAAAAGGTCCTCGCAATCACGCAGAAGAATCGAGAAAAGAAATAATGGCGGTAAGTGGAGGAATATAATACAAGCAACGACCATCAAACACGACATCCTATTTTGACAAATCTACATGCAATACGGAAAACAATTATCGACACGGTCTTATATCGACTTACTATTCCAGAAAGGTCAAATATCCCATCTACTCACATAAAATATTTAAAAGCTACAGAGGAAATTCTCAAGAATCAATTGAAATGATATATAGACGATAAAATAGAGAGTTGGTTAGATATTGAATTTCTTTTCGGGAGTCTTTCACATATGGAAACATATTTTCAGTTCCCCTCCCGTTCCTTCAGCTCGATATCGCTGGAAACGCATTATAAAATTTAAGAAAATTTTAATGGCTTACGATCCATTAACTGTACATACAATCATGAAAAATGATCTGACATCACATATATACCCACACGTACGTATATAGTAACCTTTTATGCTTATCATTTACATAGTCTATACCATAAATCATCATATTCTTCTTTAGATTGCTCCAAAAAAAATGCTGTACGTTGGCGTTGCCGACAAATAAAGCTTCATTTATACAAATTAACATCGACGACTTAAAATATAACCTACATAAAAGGGACGTATAAAATCGAAATTGAGGTAAATCTTGGTTTTTCTGTTATAAAACTAACTCTAAGCACTTCATGATTTACGACTGAGATTGATGGAAAACAAGAGAAACCTTTTTTTATTCCCCGTAACGAAAATGGAGCAAGTCTGATTTATTCATGTTATTAGTACACATCGGTCATCTTATTAAATCAGGAACAAGAATAGGAATATAAAGTTTTATTACCCTTTATTTTGTAACCATTGCGAAACATTGTTAGATCGCGTACATTCACGTTCTCATATTACTGTTTTGCGGAAAAAATTGGTATCCTTTACAAGTAGCTCTAGAAAACGTTAAGTATTTTTGTCATGTGTTTGCTTTGAACAAATGAAACGAGTAGGTACATTATGGTAACATCAACAAACTGTAATAAAGTACTTCTATTCGTATCAATAATAATAATGTCTGTATACACTTTCGGAATAGTTCTCGGTATATCCATTTAAATTCATATTCTACATTCTTATCCATCTGCCATTTAAAAGTTACGCTCATTTCGTTTTGTATTGCTAAAATTTTTCCTCGTGTTACTATTTATATCTGGCTTATAGATAGAATCCTAACGACATATTCGTACGTTTTCCTTGCAAGTGATTGTTATTGAATGTTCTAGACACTGACACTTTGTGAAAGGGGAGATAACATTATACGACAGGAGACCACCAGGCAGACCTCCCAAGAAACAATTGAATAAAAATTTTTTGAAAATTTTCAAAGCCAACCATGTTTTGTAAAGTACATATGTAATTATAAATATAAATAGAAAAATGTAAATAAGTCGGTAATCATTGATTTTAGGTATAGGAACATGATATATCAATTTAAAGGAAATTTATTTCTGCATCTTCTGCACTTTTTAAAGTTTTTCTTAAATCTGGAAATAACGTTAAGTAGATACGTAACCGCGGGCAATTTTTTATTATCCATTACCGACAATTGTGTCTCAATTGACATTGAGAACCTAAAATCCCATTTCCTAACTTTTACCACTTTCGACTATCAATTTTATTTCCTAAACAAGATTTTGAAATTTTTCAGTGAAAAAATTTTTTTTCTCAACAATCAAAATTGATTCGCCGATTATTTTAAGCATACTTACTAAACATTTTATGACACATCAGAATGTGAAAAAAATTGCCTGGTTTATATTTAAAATAAAGATGTTGATGCCCACTTCCGGTATTTCCGGAAGTGCTGCCATTTGGAAAATATTTTTATTTAATAGATTAAACACTACATGTCGCATGTGCAAAATTTCAAATTTCTAGCTTTTACATTTCTTGATATATTTCTAACCGACGGTCACCGTAAGCCTGTATGTTGCAAAAATGCATCTATGGATTTTGAAAAGGTTTCTTTATTGTATTAACCGAGGCACTTTGGGCCCGTTTTGTTTCAAAGGTTTTTTTATAATTCTTCCATGTAAAGTAAAACATGAAGAATAGAAAATAATTAGGTGCATCAATGCAACCAAGAACAGAAATAAGAATCTATGAGGCTGTCATTCGATTACTTATGGAAGTGAATCATGAAGAAGAGCAGACATGGCCCTCGTAAAGAGATTTGAGGGACAAATCTTGAGGGGAGCAGGACCAATAAGGATCTTAATACGTTATAAGGAGAGAAAATAACGTACATCGAGGAAAAGGGAGTAACGTGGTTAGGGGTTAGGTCATATGGGAGAATGGGAAATTAGAAAATGCTCAAACGATATTACATAAAGACCTCATAGGAAAGAAAAAAAGGAGAGAGGACCTGGATGGTTTAATGGTTTATAGAAAATTTATTCTGGAGACTTTTTATAATAACAAACAAAAGAATGTTTTTCGAGAAATTTCTTCATAATTAACCACCTAGCCATAGATCTAAAAATCAGTTTTCAGTTAGGCAAAAATAAAATATGGCACATCGTAACACAATCCTAGCACAATGCAACACACAGTTTATTTTTATATCTAATGGTCACGCTAAGTTCTACCACATGAATTTTGAACTGTTATTCAGGGAATGTTATTACAGGGATGAAACTTTTCTATTTCTATACCATATTTACGAATAATAGATCACTGTGAATGGATAAAGGAATAATTCCGTGAGTGGAAACAATAGAGGAAGGCTAGTTGCAAGTAGCCGATAAAAAGTAACAAAGAAGTGGGAGCTATACAAAATTATAAGCTATAAAATCGTGAAGAGTGATGGATTACAATTGACCTATCCAACACAGACTCACTTTAACATTGCAAAACGAAAGAAACAATGGAAAAGTAAGAAAAAATTGTCACCATTAAAAGAGATACATGCACCTTTATAACCTCAACATAAAAATACATTGCCTTTTAAATCAGGATTATAAAATATATTTTATACCCCTTCTAAACTAAACACTCAGTCTGAATTGTCATCTGTTACTTTTATTACGGCGCGTCCATTATAAATCTTTACATTTATGCGCTTAAACATAAATATTATTACCGGATACGTGAACAATTTACCGTCACCACCATGCGAAGTCCCACACTTTTTGCTGTAAGTCCCTTCCCATTCATTCCTGTTTTGGAAAAAAATGCATATCAATAGTGTATTCATATAATACTGATCTAAATAGTTGAGGTGTGTAGGTGCGCAAAAAAGTGATTTCCATAATAATCGATTAGATGTACGCCACATATTCGATTATCCCAAAATGGCAACGTAAAGACCACTCCTTTTATATTATAGAATTTAAAACAGCGTAAAGAACACGAAGCATTAACAAGGTAAGAGATAAAGATAAAGGTGCACAAATTGAGTGGGCAATTTTACGACTAACTTTGTTTAAGAGCAAAATTACAAGCGCCTGAAACAAATATGAAACCAATACTTATGCAGAACCGATACATACCACCCAAGCGGTTACATTTTCTCTTTATTTAATTCATTTTACGTGTTAACGATTTTGAAATCAAACACACTAAAAAAAGACGGCACATGTAAAATATAAATTACAAATGGTGACAGTAAGAGTCATCATGGACAAAAAGGATGTACAAAGATCTTTTTATATACCAACAAACGCTGCATTCATTCACGATGTTACATTACCGTATTGCGGTTCTATTTTTGGTTCGAAATATATTCACATTCCCTTGGTGGTCTTATCTTAAATGTAGAACACTAAAAAACACAAACGTTCTAAGGTTAAACTTTCATAACTGATAACACACATTTTTACCCTACAGTTCTTTTTACGTTTCAGTAATTCTGTTCGAGTTCATTATTATATAACGTGTAATTAAATTTAAACTTTGCTACTTTCAAAAACTTTTCGTTAACCCTTCTTCCTTGCTATACCGAAATAAGGAACCAGATATCGTTTATATTTCACATTTAAGATCACTCTTCCGATTTGACAGCCGGACATTTTAAGGTTTATGGATACGTGAACTTTTCCGGAATTAAATCTAGATGAATTTGTGCTTTGAGGCTGAAATTCTGGCTATACGCATGTAGCTTTCAATTTGTTCAAATTTATGTCTTCTTTTTAGAAATGGCGACGTTTTCAATTTTGAATAATAGCATAAAATATTTTTTCCACTACTAGCTGTGAAGTTGACAATTAGGTATTGCGTATCCTAGACAACTGAGAAGTTTAATTTCTCTACCTATTATAGTGGTCAATAATCTATTATATTATTCACCTAGGTTAATAATGGGAATTTGCATTCCTGTGCTACCTACTTGATTTTTACAAGACATTTTTTTATTTTTAATTTGTCTTAAATTTGACTAGTAGTGGAAAAAATTGTATATACACCACGGGGTGAAGCCATTTATAGACCTCGCACCTTATTCCGCTCGGGGCAAAGCCCCTCGCGAAATAATCTTGGTGCTCGGTCAATAATAACAGTCTTCACCACCTTGGTGTATAATATACTATTTGTATGCCCAATACAGAACGATAATGATATTTTTTCGTTAGTAACAACTAAATGTATTTATTGAATCTTTGTATACTAAATATACCAAAATGGCAGCATGTCAAATGCGTGAAGAAAAGTGAGTTTCCAGCTCGTATAAAACGATTTTTTTTCTTATTTTTTTCGCATGGTAAGAAACCTTGTTGACAGGGGAATCCAGTGGTGTACCATTCCACCATCCTTCTAGAATTATTATTAAGAATTTATAATTCATGGTATATTTACTAATTTCTTCTCTAATGAGAATTTGTTATGATACACTGAAATGGTCAGCTAATTCGTATTATCGGCGGTCACCAAATGTCATTATCATAATGAGTGTTAATTCTTTCGGTAGTTTAGTATTGTACATTTTTGCGCAAAGCATACAGGGAATACCCGAGAGTATTACCAGGCCCTACTAAAATCCTGGACTTTGTGAAAGATACAGGTATTCTTGAAGGGTAGACAACACCAGGGAGGACAATAGACCTGCTGTGTGCCGGTGGTCTAAAGAGATCATAGTCTATACACGTGATTAAGAAATACTTGCTTATAGAAAGTCTAATTCTGAGCAACCAGGCGATGGTGATGGACCCCAAAGTTCTACTACTTTGGTATTCTATTACACATTAAGATCTACTATCTTAGTAAAGGTCAAATTTGGAACTATTCTACACCACTTACCGGATACTTCAATTGTCAAAGCCTTGGGACACAATTGCTATTTACTCAAGAATGACGATGAATCACCTTCAATTTTATTATACAACTACAACTACCAATTAGCATAGGAGCTTTATGGATATACTGGAGCATCTATTGCTAAGTTAAACAAGAAATAATGCGATCACCACACCAGTGGTAAAAATATCCGTTTCACTACCAAGACTATTCAATTTTTCATCGGAGGAATTTCTTGTACTGAATTTACGTGAAACAGTAAAAATGTTCTTAAAATTCGTCATAAATTTCTCACCCGCCGTACGCCAGGATAAACGTTTCTTGCAACTGACCAAATGTGTCTAATAAGGTCGGTCATTGCATCTAATTCTGCATAATTTGGAGTATATCGATCATTTAGTTCACATTGCAACGCGTTAATTTTTGTACAACTTGGGAGTGTTTTGTAGAAAATTTTTGGATCACATCACTGACCTATTTGACTACCCGATCCTTATTTCTTCGCTGGTTAGGTAGCAATTTGCGTTAATATTCAAACGCTGGATTATTGTTCCCGAAATTGACACACGTAGGTACAAATCGGCTTATTTATTGACTGATAAATGGGACTTTGGTGGGCAGTTAAGTCTGATTTGTTCATCTTTCTAGTTCAGTTGACCATCAAGATGGAAACCCAGATACTTGTTTGCTTCTGCTTGAGGTATTTGGCATTCCTCTAGACGAGAGGTATTTAAAGGTTTCAATCGTTTCGTCGTAATACAAAATTAACAAGAACTGATTTCGGATAATTTAGTTCTATTTATCAGTTCTTGGTCCATCGACGAAATTTATCGACTGAAATTTGTAGTTTTTCAGCTCACTTTGGTTGCGATGCTTCTTGTTCTACAATGACGGTGTCGTCTGCGAAAGTTTCTATAATTATTTCATTTAATGTAACAATGTCTGCAGCGTAAAGTAAGTGAAGAAGTGGTCCTAAAATACTTCCTTGAAATGAAATATTTCGGATTTTCTTCTGGAGAAATTTTATTCCGGCAATTGACAGTATATTGTTCATCTTGTAACGCAACGTCGGAAAAAGCTTATTGTTGTTATACCATAAGAATTAAAAGTGGAATACATTCGCTTCTAAAGTCTTTGCGTTCTGGATCTTTTAAAGTGCGTGGTAACTCATTACTTCTATAAGAAATGATAGATAGACTCTTTAGATAGGTACCTTCAGAACTTCTTGCAATACTAACAATCGTTAGTCTACTCTTTGTTGACGTTGCGGAGTCGGACAACTCTAATCAGGAAGGTATCATAAAGGGCCTATGTACGCGTGGACTTCTGACTACTCTCCCATCGTAATCCAGAATCCAGATCTACTCTTTGTTGAGAGAAAGAATTTTTTCTCATTTAACCATAAAATTAACATGATTTCGTACAGTTTTGAAGTGAGACCGATCAGACTAAGAGTTTAACTGTTTAAATCTTGGCAATAGGAATTAGAGTATTATGATCTTTTAATTAGTTTTAATTTGTGTGTTCCAAAGAAGTATTTTATAGCTTTTGCAGTACAATATCGTAAATGTTTTCTGCATACCATCAAAGAATCGACTTTTGGGTTGATCAAAATACGTTTCATACGAATGCGATTATCTTATGGAGTAATTCGTCTAAATTGGGTGAAATTGAAAACGTTGAAATCTAATTGCCAAAATATCTTCGAACTTTAAAGATAGGTAACGAAAATACAGAGCTTTTCAATGCCCAAATAGTTATGCAAATTCGTAATTGTAATTCATAACACAAACCACTTAACAGAGTTTTCTCCATTTCAGTTTTGCGAGACGAGTTTCGTGTAGCACCAACAGATACAAGAGTGGCGGCAGGCGAAACGGCCTTACTCCAATGCGGTCCCCCCAAAGGTCATCCCGAGCCAAACGTGGTATGGAAGAAAGACGGCAACGATGTCGAACTCGATACTCGAAGAATACGAATCGTCGATGGCGGTAACTTAATGATATCCGATGTTCGTCAACATGACGAAGGGCGATACCAGTGTGTTGCCCATAACCTTGTCGGTTCAAAAGAAACGCAACCAGCTATGCTAACCGTCCATGGTAAGTATATCCACTTCAGTTACACCGTTCTTACTATTCACAATTGTAGTCAAACCCTTCTTTAACAAAGAACCTCAAGATGTAATCACCTTAGTTGGACAAAGAGTCGTTTTTCAATGTGCTGTGGATGGAGAACCTGTCCCTAACGTACTTTGGAGAAGGGAGGATGGGAAGATGCCGATCGGAAGGGCTCGAATTTTGGATGACAAGTCGCTCTTAATTGATAGCGTGCAAACTACCGATGAAGGTCTATATATTTGTGATGCTGAAAATGTGGTCGGAAGTGTAACTGCGCGAGCTTCCCTGACTGTCAATTGTAAGCTGAAAGTATCTTCAGTCGCAGTGGCATAATTGTTAATTTACAGCACCTCCAACGTTTATCGAGAAACCGCGCGATCAGAAGGTTAGCCTTAACGGTATCGTCGAATTTCATTGCGCAGCCTCGGGTAACCCACCACCTTCAGTTTTTTGGAGCAAGGAGGGCTCGCAGCTCTTGATGTTCCCGGAAACTTCTTATGGGCACATGCACGTTAATTCGCAGGGTACTTTGAAAATTCAAGGGATTCAAAGAGAAGACGCGGGTTTTTTGGTATGTTCCGCGCTGAGCGTTGCTGGTTCGAGCAGTGTGAGGGCTTTTCTTCAGGTTAGTGTCTAATTGTTAACTGTTGGGGACTGAATTTGATTGGTTTCAGGTGATATCTGTTGCTGATTTTCCTCCACCTATAATTCAAATAGGGCCGGCCAACCAAACTTTGCCATTGCACAGCATGGTAACGCTGCATTGTAAAGCATCCAGTCCAGAAGGTGAGCAGCCAAAAACTCGTTGGTTGAAAGATGGAAAAATCTTACAGCCGATGAATCTTCCCGATCGGTACACGATCAGCAGTAATGGCGTCTTGGATATTGATGGTAGGTTGAGTTTTATCAGTTAGCTTGTTTCATGAGCTTCTTACAGATTTGCGCCTGGACGACTCGGCGTTATATACCTGTTCGGCCGTGACCGAAAGTGGGGAGAGCTCTTGGTCGGCATCTTTAAGCGTCGTGGAAGGCTCTTCGGCACCATTACACCGCAGTCCAGATCCGTCGACTTTTCCCAAAGTACCAAGTAAGCCGAGGATTTTAAATGCAACGGAGTCGAGCATAGTGCTGTCGTGGGATAGTGATGATGAGGAAAATCTGGTAGGTTACACTGTTGAATATTGGAGTCCCGACCTACAAACTGGTTGGGTCGTGGCGGCTCATCGTGTGTCTAGTCCATATATGTCTGTGCGCGAACTTAAACCCGACAGTTCCTACGTTTTTATAGTAAGGGCGGAAAACGCGCACGGACTTTCTCCGGCCAGTGCGGTATCCGCCGTAGCTCGAACATTAAGTAATTCGCGAACAGTTCCACGTTCCGAACTTGATACAGCTAGATCAATGTTGAGCACTAAGATTGTGGAATTACGCGACGCCCGTCCGTTATCTTCCAGTTCACTGAAGTTACTCTGGACTTTAGCGGTAACGGCACCCGATTACGTGGAAGGTATCTACATCCGCTTTCGGGAGTTATCGGGTGGTTCCCACAATTATAATATACTTACTGTTCTGGATGTACAAAGTGGCAGCTATGCGGTTACAAATTTAAAGAAATTTACAAAATACGAGTTCTTTCTATCACCATTTTATAAGTCTGTGGAAGGGCAACCTTCAAACTCGCAAATATCGCAAACCTTAGAAGACGTTCCGTCAGCTCCACCCGATAGCATTACCGCCGGGTTGTTTAATCAAACAACTGGTTGGGTACGATGGTCGCCACCCCCACCGCAACACCACAACGGCATAATTGTTGGGTACAAGTTGCAAATTAAAGGCAGTGCTATTCGTTCCTTAACATTAAACTCCAGTACAACCTCCGTTTTGGTTAGCAATTTAACTGCTGGTGGTTCTTACAATGCGAGAGTAGCAGCACTTACGCAAGTTGGCATGGGCCCATTTTCAACTGCCGTCCCCTTATTAATATCGCCAAGAGCACAGAGTCCGCGAACTTTAGGTCCGTTTGTACCATTAGTGAGGCAAACATGGTTCGTCGTTCTACTAGCAGTATTGGCGTTATTGCTGTTAATTGGTACTGGAGGATTTTTATATTTAAAGCGGAAACATTCTCTGAATAAACAACTGGGGCACCTAAACGTCCCTGTTGTTAATGCAACACAATTAAACGCTAAGGAAAGTTTATGGATCGACCGTGGATGGCGACCAGCCGATTGTGATAAGGATTCGTCCATACCTTTGGCTCCTCAACCCGCTGACTACGCGGAGGTCGATACTAAAAGTATGTCAACATTTTACAACTGCCGAAAATCACCAGAAAATCCCACACCATACGCCACCACTATGCTTCTGCCGCCACCCACATGGTCGGAATTAATACCACCACCTCCCGATCATCCTCCACCCGAATGTCCACGGGAAAATCCACCCGTACCTCCACCGCGTGGTGGTAGCAGCTGCGGAAGTGGAGGGTATGCCTGTTACGCCGTTCATGTTCCTAACCAGCCCAGTCTCTGCACCAACAGAGTACCGCAATACCCGAGAGGCACCCAATGTACCAATTGCGATGCGCATTGTTCCCTTGCTAGTGGCAGTTCAGGTCGTAGATCAACCCCCCGAGGTCACTGTCATCATTCGCACAGCTGTGATAATAAGGTATGGGGTAATCATTTTAACTGGGACGATGGGGACGCCGACGTCGAGACCGATAAACACTCGTGCTCAAGCAGCCACGATACAACATGCTCGTGTAGTGAATCTTCGTGCTTGTACGCCGAAGCTGGACCATCAACCCCAGCAGTTAGACCACCTGCCCCATCGCAGTGCCAAATGAAGCGATGCGTCAAGTGAAAATTCGAACTTAAACAAATTGCCTCCATTTGTTGACTAGTCGTTAGATGTTTAGTTACCCCCTTTCGAACACGTTTGATTTTTTAGTCTTCCCCTCCACAAAATACTCCCAAAAGAAAAACAATCTACCCGTCCATAGTTTCTAAATTTCGACGAAAAAGGGTTTTTATATATGGAAATATAATATCATACTTATAGAAAGCTGTGACGACTGATCTTTTTTTATACAATGAAAAACTATTTCTTAAAATGTAGATATTTTCTAAACTTGATACAATCTTGACTGAATTCCTATTATTCTTTAGCAATATGTAATAAAGTTGATTAAAGAAAAATCCTAATTAATTGTTAAACTATTGTGATCTAGGTTATTGTGTGGCGCGTGTAAATAATGTTGTTATCAACTAATATTTGTAACATTTGTAGTAAGCCACTGATAATGTAAATATTATTTCTGTTTTGTTATTTATAATAAAATAAAAATACTTAATACGATTAATAAATTAAGAGCATACGATTCCGACTTCTTCTTACATAATATATATTTACTGTGTAACCGATCCGGTTTCAGTTAAAACGTGTGTTTTTCTTATCAAGATTTTGGATGACCCAATCACAGTGAAAGTTAGATATTTAGTCAGTCAGTGTTCTGTTTTGGTGCAAGCAAGACGTACCTACTACTAACGGTAAGTGCTTATTTTTTTAATTATGTACCTGTCCTACAGTTTTGAAAGCGTGTGGTACTTTTTAAACATTTCCCCGCGCATTTCTTTTTCGAGGTTATGGGAAAACATTGTTCACATTTCGTTATGGGATAAATAGGCATTATTTTGGATTTTATTTGGAGTCTGCATCTTTCAAGGCATCTTCTGTTTTTTGTAATTTCTAGATATTTTCTTAAAACCCAAATACCATTCTCAAAATAAAATGACATAGAAGCTTAAGTTTGTATCTAATTACATCTAATCAGTGATTTTGCTCTTACATTACTTTAATTGCGATTAAAGTTTTCATTCAAAGGAACGTTTAAGTTGAGTATAAAATAAAGTATAGGTGCGCACGGTATAATAACGATAATAGTCAAATTTCGGCATATTAAATATTGAATTTGGCTTTCACTATCATTACCTACCTATTGATCAAAGAAATTTGAACTACAATTTTGAACAATTTTACGTATACATTGTACCTACATATATTGTATACATTCGGTTTAAAATAATTTGAGGAGCTTTAAATTGAGTCAGTAATTCAACTGAAAGTTAAGTGCAGACTTAATTTCAAATCATAGAAACTTTGAATTAGTGTTTCAACTCACAGTTTCCAGATGATTCCAGTTCAAAATTTTGGTGCACTGAAAACGATCTCACAGTGGTCTCAGTCCCAGTTTATATAGCCGAAATTTACTATTACTATTATGTAGTATTACCTACCCTATTGATATTGTGCCATCTTGCACATTGTATAATTTCCTGTACAAAAAAATACATAGTGTCAAACGGCTCTATTATACATACCTACATAATTATATAGGGAGGCAAAATTGTTTTAGTTTACATGGTCTCTCCTATACTTAAATTCAGTAGTGAGTGTCTCCTTAGAATGTATTGGAGCCTTCTACAAGAATTGGTAACTTGGTTTAATGAAACGCTCTGTACTTCATTAAGGCCGACGCGCGACGTTTCGACTAGAAAGGTCTAGCCTTTATCGAGGCATTTTTAGTAAAACGAGTATAATTAGTTAAATAGTGCGGCACGAGTGTGTCGATGTAATCGACAATAAACATTTACCGCATACAAGGTTTTACATAATGATCAAATTAGAATTATTTTAATTGAATTAATTGAATGACTAGGCTACGTGATAATTAAAATTAAAACTCTTACCTAAGGAATCGGTGTTTCATAAACGTTAGGTGGTATAAATAGGACCAGACTCATTGAATTGTTTATACGTACTCAAATAATGTTTGATTCAGTTACAAACGTACGGTAATTACCCACAATTAGTAAACTTCGGTTTATGAAACACTGATTTTTTAGGTAGGTAAGTGTTTATATTTTAATATAAATTTTAACTTACTTACTTGGACACCATATTTACACATTTATTTACTTACCTTTACCACGTATCGACTTACGATATCCAAATACACTCTGTGAGTGGTATACGATATTTAGTTTACCGTATTGAATCACGTAATATTAACGTTTACCGTATTTGCTTTCACGATATCCAAAAACTCCCTTTTGCTAATGAATTACTTTGATGCGAACCTTGCTATAAGAACTAGAACACTTGTGGCCGTAGAACACAACACAGCAAACTCCAAAAACCATAATAATATTTTATTAAACTGCATGCATTTTACTATAATAGTATTAAGAGTTTTAATTTACCACCTTAACTGTAAATAGTATAATGTATACTGTATAGGCCATTTTTTATAATTGACATTTAGTTGTTCGTTGATGACAATAGTTTAGGTGTTGAAAATCGTACGGTTCAATGAAATATTGTGCTTTTTGGTGTTTCCTGTGTTGCAATACGAATCTGTTTTACAATCTGTTTTCAAGCCAAATTCATCTCTAAAGTGAATTGAGTATTAACATAATAGCATACATATATCTCCTTAGTCGCTCCATTTATAGTTGCGACGTTAACTTTTCACTCAACGGTTGCGAGTAAGACAACATGGCCTAGTAATAATGTTTACCATTTAACTCTGTAAATCTAATTTATCGATGGTTGTTTGATTAAAACCGGAATCTAATAAGGCAAGGAACCGATGGCGATGACCCTTGAATGCATGTATTATGTGTATTGTCCTGATGCTTGTGTTAGAAAAGAATATATTACTTGGTAAATAATGATTCGTCTCTGTAATGTTTAAATTTAAAATCGTTGCAAAAGTTTGAATGGTATAATTGTATATGGGTTCTATTATATTGTTGTTCGTATGTTGTCATTGGTATTGTAGCCTTAATACGTTCTAGATTCTGTTTGCATTGTTTCTTTCAATGCATAATGTGTTGATTTGTACATTTTAATTAAACCCGAAAGTTAAAAGGACAATCATTATATTTAGACCTACTGAACCTTTGCGTCCTATTTTTTTAATTTCATTATGAAACTCTAACCAGCAAAAACGAAATGTGCTTTTTTTATTGGTCTTTCCATTGATTGAGGAACATAAGCAGAATAAAGCATTAATCAAGTACTTGAGGAAATGCCATTTCCTTGGATATCATAAAATCGATTACTGTCCGTTTAATTTTACTTTATGCACTTAAAGTTCACAAATTGGTCCCTTGATGGATAGAATTTTTGGAATTCATAAATTTTACCCTTAAAACAAAGAATTCTATAAACGGGAAAATAGTGGTTTACTATTAGAGACAATTTGTGAATCCTTTTGAAGGTACTACAGAAATTAGATACTTTAGAATTTGACTTTTTTGACAATTAGTTACACAAATAAAATTTTAAAACCCAAAAACAGAAACTATATAGATTAATAGAAGAAAATAGTAAATTGAATCATAATCATAGTGATATACCCAACAATCTTAATTTTTGTCCACGACTTAGGTTACAATTTATTTAACCTATGGTCCACGACTTATAAACCTTTCAGATGTTCAATTTAGTGACAAAGGAAAACAATTTTTACAAAGGTTATAAATTTTGTCCTTTCCCAAAATTTACTAACAAAATTAAAGAAATCTTGGCTGTTGTATGTGAAACAAAATGAAAACGATACACTTATCAATTAAAAATTGCTAAATTGGTAAAAGGAATACCTCCTAAAAACGATAACATTAATAAAGATCAGTTTCTACTTCTAAAATCAGTTAAAAACAAACTTACGTCAAATGATCTAATTTCTGTTAGTTATTCTTCCAAAAACCACTTATATGTAGTACCATTGAATACAAAAAATCGACGAATGTCCTAGTAAAGAAAACTAACAAATTTTACATAAAGGTGTCACTACTAAATTTCAAAAGAAAGATAAACAGAACTTGAATCATTGCAAAACCCACACATAGCAATTCCCCAAAACATAAGTTAGCAGAAAATGACAGTAAAATTTCAATGTTTCAAATTGAAGTTGCTATTACTCTTCTAAATTAAGTCGTTTATACCTTTTGGAACTTTATTTTTTCCTTTTTCAGTCCCAAGCTATATCTAATACGAATAACACAAGTAGGTACTATAGTTTGAAAATTATGTACTTAAAACGTAATCAATAGAAAATAAAGAGGACGTATATGCTCTAACTGAAGTGGAAAAGTGGAAACTTCCAAATTTTAACAAATGCCCCGAATTTTTCAATCATGGAATCAGAAAAAAGAGTTGTGTCGATACAATGTTAATAAATAACTTGATATTGTGAATGTGGTTTCGGTTTTGTTATTCATAATTGAATATAAAACTACTTAGTATAATTTAGAAATTAAGAACGTACGAGTTCGTGTTCTTTCGTACCTACATTAAACTTGTATATTTACGTGTTTACAGTGCAATCCGGTTTCAACTAAAACTGGTGTTTTATTATCAGGATTTTGGACGACCTTATCACATTGAAACTTACGTACCTACCTATATAGTCAGTGTTCGGTTTTGGTGCAGACAAGACGTACATCTAATGGTAAGTGCTTATTTATTTTCTAATTTGTGGATGTTATTATGTACCTACCTACCTACCTTCATTTTTTAAAGAATTTTCAATAAACCTTTAAAAAATTATAGGTATCTACTTTATTGTTTTTAAAATCAGTTGAAATGTCAGAGTGGTTAAGGAAAAGTGCAGCAAAGCTGAGCTGCTATTACCACTTCTACCTTACTTATCGATTATAAGTATAACTAATGAACAGTTTTAAAAGGTTTTCAAAAAAGCCAATTTTGGACTTTGAACAATACTGTATGTGCGAGGAAAGTATTCTGCTATTTTTTGTTAGCACTGTTACGAATAACCTTTGTAAAATTAGTCAATTAGTCACCTAATTATAGCGTTGATGAAAGTATCGCTTTCCACTACCATTATATACCAGTATCGTCGCGTTAACATTACAGTTTGTCCGAATTTGTAGGGAATATAAAATCACTATATTGCAATGTATTATAGATTTCATATTAGGAACAGAAATTAATTTTGAATACAAATACGAATTTAACACTTATCGCATGTAATCTTATACATATCGTCATCCCTTGAAACACAAATTAGCTGCTTTTAGATGCGTAATACAAAGAGACATTACATATCGATGAATAGGCAAGTGCTGATGTATAGAATGTGGTAACTAGCGACACTTGTCTTGTTTATGCATAAACGTGATCACTCTTACCTCATTGATTTATACACAATTGATCTTTTAAGGTAATTGTCTCTTTTACCTTACCCCCTTATAATAGTGTGAAACCTAATCGCCTCATGTAGGTTCTGCGTGTTTTAATTAGAAATAGAACATTGAAATGTTAGCAAGGGGAAGATTGTTTTTATTTCATAAAGTCGTTACAATTGCTGATGTAGAAGTAGAACCCCTTTCTAATAGTGATGCACATTGATATTGATTAAGTTATTGGGCTTCTGATAAATTGGGGAGTAGGTATAAATACGAAATGGAACGGGCACGTCAAGTAAAAAAAGCTAGCAGAAATAGAGAAACGGGTATCGTAAACAACGTTCAAGAAAATAATAATACTGAAAACACTAATACTCATGTTGTAAATGTTGGGCTGTTTTAAGAAAATGGAGAATGAGAAGGTTTCTAGAATTCCGAATAATTTTAAGATAGGTGGGCGAAGGGTTTCAATTCTATTAATTAGAAGTGACCCAAAACTAGATAGTTTATGTATTGGGAAGTGTAAAGGAAAGGCAGTGAAACAATTACTGTTGAATAACGAAGTAAATTGATGACAGTTGATTTGCCAGAGATTAATAAAATTTATGAAATCTAATTTTTAATTCATTGTGTAAAACATGAAACTGTTAACAAAAATCGCAGAAAAATTAGAAATTGTATTGATTATCAAAAAGCCAAAGAAGTTATGTAAAGAAAAACAGTGTCTAAAAAAGAACCGGATTTCCATCTTATAATTTAGCTCTCTTTGTGTATCTTTACAATTTTATGTAAATTTCGCATCATTATTTTTTTTATCCATTTATGGTGTAATAGTTAAAATATGCGCGATGGATGAAGATATTATTCAATTCTGTTGGTTTTTGGGTAGAAGCAACTCACCTTAATTGACAAATATTTACGTAACGGGGTCGCAAATTTGTAAAAATAAAATTTCGTATTCCTACTGATAGTTTTAATGAGTACTTTACTGCCATGCCTGCCTATTACCGGTGAAAAGTTTTAATAACAATAACAGTCTGTCGGATACTGTTATAAACTTAGAACGAAGTTAATCATCTCTGGCGGAGTTCATTAAAAGTTTGTTTGTGTCATAATTTTATCGACTAGAACAATATCGTAGGAGTAAATCTGACGGCGACGGCGGCGTGGCGTTTTGAAATAATATCCGTACCAGAAATATTTGTTCTATAAATTTATAGATGACCGGTAGCTTGTAGCAATAGTAGTCGTGACCAAGAGATCGTGTTGGATGTTCACCAGCAGTGCTTGTCCCGGTGACATTGATGAATGTAGTGGAAGACATTGATTGCATCGATTCTTACTACAAACATCGGCCTCTATTGAGCTTTAGAAAATCTAGAGGCCCCTTCGATGTCATAAATCAAACATACCGATGGTACACAACTATAAATTATATGAAAATAACAATGATTCTCTTCTTCGCTCATTATATAAATAAGGGAAATTTTAAGTGTCCCGAAGCAAAATATTTTCATTTTATAGCGGGCCAGAGTCATTTATTTAAATTTAAATCTAATTAAGTTACGAAATGACCGAAGTGTACCTTTTCTGACCCGCCCCCAATCGGAAATGAATCCAGAATGAGGCGAGTTGCGGTTAACATACAATGGATGTTAAATATCCACCCCTTCTATACCCGGAAACTCCGGATGTTACATATTTTTGGATGTATTTTAACGGTGGGGAGTGTCAGAAATATATCTTTCCTATTATATTAAACGTTACCCACTTGATGAACGATGATTAAACCCGTGTCATGTAATTATCTACATTACGGCTTTCTTTTCAAATTATTGCATATTTCATAACGTAGTTAATTATCTAAAAGTGCTTACAATTCCTTACTTACTCATTTAGCAGGAACTCTCTCACGTGTCGGTGTCTAGTCTACATTTAGAGCTTTTTCTTTCTGTACCTTACTAACTTTTTTACGCTTTCTCATTCCTCTTTTCTCAGTTCGTTTCCTTCGCTTCATTATCTATTTTACGAGTTTGTCGTCTTCTCTTCTTATCTCATCAAGCTGTCCTTTAGTTTTTCCTCTCAATACATGGCTTTTCTATTAGGGTCCATGATTCGCTTACTTATCCTTCTTCGTTCTTGAGAAAGTTATCCTTTATATTATTGTACAATTTGCCAGGCTTCATTAATTTCGTCCTCCAGTTTCCTGTCCCTTTAACCCATACACGTGTTCTAGTTGCTTTCCTTCCATATTTATGCCATGTTTCTCCATGTCCTCTTGAATTTTTCTGTTTATTGTATATTTAATGTTAATGTTCTTCTATAAAATATTCCCTCCATTTTGCTATTATGCCATCTTCTCCACTCGATATTTTTCCATATCTATTTGTTAGGTTTTCATGATGTTTATTTTTAGTTTTCTCATGTCATATGTGTTGTCGGTTTTCCCACAATTTTAGATTCAATGTATCGGTTGTCAATATAATGTTGTATAGTAAAATGGCAACTGCTCTGCATATTCGGCTAGTTCGTATCTCATAGCTTGTGGGAAATTCTTACTATAATTAAATGAAAGAATCCTATATCATACAAGTTAGCAATCAGTTGAAGAATGGGGTGAAGTTTTGATACAAGCAAATGGACACAATTTCTAATTTTATACAAAATTTAGTTGATTTATAATTAAAATGTAGGCTGTATCCATCTTACTTACAAATATGAACCAAAAGCATTAGGTACCTATACCAATTTGGTTTACTTCAGTCTCTTACTCTATAGGAACAGATTCTGTAATTTCAGCAGACAGTCTTTTGTAGGGGTAAATTATTATAGGAATGAATCGTTACATATGATAATGCATGCATAGTTTCTGCTCTTTGTTGTGTCCTCTCTTGACCATCCTTGCATCAGTTTCTGTTTTACTTTTAAGCTCTTCTTGTCCACAAGAAAACGGTCCACTTCTACAACCTTATGATAAATGTGTCCCTTATCCAAGGGTGCGTGAGCCCATGTCAAAAACCATAAGTTTATAAAAGTAAATGTATGCAACAATTTTGAGTTATTGGAAAAATGGAAAAATGTATGATTTCTCACTCCCAACCCCGTTGTCCACATTTTTGAGGACTTTTTTATAGATAATGTACTAATTGTACCCAATCACATAGGGTAACTTTTGGTTTCATTTTTTGAATGTTAGGGTAGATATATTACCACTTACTTCTGCTGAGGTGTGGTATTTTTTATCCGTTTGTAGGAAAGTTGCGAATAGGGCTCAAAGGAAAACAGAACCGCCCCTCTTAATTTTCTATAATACACCATGGATTAGTAACTGCATTTTTCAATAAAATTAATGAAGAAGTGCAGAAGAGAATTGCATTACATTATAAGAGTTTAAAAATTTGAAAACGTATTTCATGTTTTTGTATCATAAATGAAATTTTGTTTTATTGTCATTCTAAATTTTCATTCAATACCCTCCATCCATATAGACAACTGACAATAAGCGAAAATACGAGTTTGTATTTTATTTTTTTAATATTTGACAAAGGCCCTTTTGTAAGTTGCGTATGATGTGTTAATAAAAAAGGAAATTCTCCTACTTTTTCATAAATGTTAATGTAGGAATAAATAACACAGAATTAAATATAAAATGTATGTGTACATATGAAAGGAAAAAAAACTCAACAATGGAGCTTTCATTTTAAAATTTAGTATTCATATCTATATTAATGTTGAATCAGAGGCATCAAATAAAGATCTCATTTCCGAGCAAATAACTCTATATTAAAACTTTATTAATTTTGATTTATGATCGCGTATTTATTTGATTATCAAAATTAATGGGAATTTAAATCAGGGCATCTAACCGAAAAAAATAACGGTTCGGTTACGGTTTTCGGTTAACTGAATATAACGGTTTCGGTTTTCATTTCGGTTTCGTTCTTTACATTTTTATTGGTTACCGGTTTCGTTCTTGAATACTACTAACCCGTTCTTTTTCCGGTTAGGAAAACCGTTTAGAAACCGGTTAGAAAAACCGTTTATAAACCGGTTAAAAAATCAGAAAAATGAAGTTTGCAAAAATGCAAACTATAACAATTAACAACTGCTTCAGATATGTTTGATTATTTATGATTTTATTTATTTAGCTGAAATTTTACTTCAAAAGTTCAAGTGATCGTATTTTCATTTTAAATTTTGACATAAAATTGAAATAATTCAAATAAGAGTAATAAGACAAATGGAGAGTTGGGAAATATGTAGTAATAATCTAATCAGTAATGTAATAAATTAATAATAATTCATTATTAATCAGAACTTTTTTGAGCTTCAATGTCGGAGATGCCAACTATTATCCTTATCCTTATTGCGAAGTTCCATGTAATAGTAAAAAATCATAATTATATCTACGAGAAAGTACTAATCGTACTTCTACGTGGTACTGGTTTGTAAATGATAGGCACATCTTCATATGATACATATAGCTTATCCAACGAAATTTCCGATGCACGTCATAAATGGTATAAAATATAAATTGACGTACCAAACTTAAAATTCCAGTAATAGTTTCTCTAGTGAGTACTGAGTACGTAGTAGGTATGTTGATGCTGAACTGACAACTCCCACGCTTTTGACGGCAGACAGGAGGATTGAACTTGATGAACGAAATTTAACCGCTATTAAACCGGTTAATTGATATTGAATTAGCGGTTACGGTTTCGGTTTTCGGTTATTACAAGAAACCGGTTTCGGTTAAATAACGGTTTTCGGTTTGCATGAAATAGCGGTTTTCTCCGGTTTTCGGTTACGGTTTCGTTCTGGTTAGATGCCCTGATTTAAATTGCTTTTTATTTTCGTGATTTCGAATATTGAGGGAAATCAAAAAGTTTCTATTTAAATTTTCTTATCTGTAATACTGCAAGCGCAAGCTTACATAAAGAACTTTCAGTACGACAACTTTGAAAGGCGTATAAGCAAAATGAGTTTCCATAATCCTTTGAAATGCAAAATTATTATGTAGTTTTAATACGTCGTTGTATGTATATCGATTGCAGCTTTTCATCCCGGGTACTTTTCACTTAATAACTACTGAGGTATTGAATTAGTACTTTGTCGATTGCAAATCGTGGTAGGAAAAAAAGTTAAAAAAGTAGTGATTTACTCCGTAGCGGGGTAATTTATTAACGAAGACATTTTATGAGGGTTTAAAAGGTGTAGGAATGTTTTAAGCCGACTAATCTCACTAAAAAGTAATTCTTGTAGGCACGGAAAAATGTTCTCCTCTTTAATCGGGAATAATGAATTTTTAGGGGTTGGTCCTTTTATAAATAGCCACGTTTCTCAACTTGAAACTTTTCTAACTTATGAGTACACGAATTTAATTTGACTTCTAATTTTATACGTCCGTTGTTTTCGAAACTGTAGGTACCCTTTCTACGAGTAGATATACTTTGTGTTAAGGGAATAATAATAATAATCGTGATTTTTATTTAAATCCTCGTACCGGATAATTACTGGATTTGAGCCAAGAGTATGATGGTAATGTTAAAGTGGTTGATTATACTCGAAGGGTTTCATAGCAGCTGTTTAACTAAATTACCTCAGGTTTTAGTAACTAAATGTCAAACTAACGCTACCAAATTAAAATAATTAAAAGTTTGTTCGAGGAATAGTTTTATATTTTTAATTAGTGCATCGTCAATTAAAATTCGTTTATTTCGCATTCTCTCTACCGAATATTAAACATACAAATGAACTAGCACATAAGGTTTAAAATGCACATTAGTGTTATTCGCATGTATTTATTTTTTGCTATTTTACTTCGTTAAACTCCAATTAACGTTATTTTATGGATTAAGAGAGCTTTTAAGGTAAAGCCGTAGATTGCTCCTATACTTTTGTTTTAGACATTGTGCGTTATAATAGGTCCGTGATGCGATGGCAGTATCCATTTAGGAAATTACATAAGTCATAAATGTTATCGCTAGGTATAATTTTGTGTCAATTTTGGCTATTAATTGCCGAGAAATCAAATTTTTTATTTGAGCCTAAACTGGTTCTATGGGTTATATGATGTGTACAGTAATCTGGCGAGAAGCGCATAGTTCATCAACAACTTATTAAAGAAATTGCTCTTTATGCTGCTTTGCCAAGGGAAATAATTCCCATATAAGCTTTATTTCGTCAAGTTCTATGTCTTTTGCATTTAACCATTTAAAAATATCTGTAATTTTCTCACACGGTTGTTGGTAATCGTTCGACTTAGAACTTAGATTCAGACTCAAGCAAACTATTTTGTACAAAACCAGTCGCCTATATGAGTAATTGTTTACCTGTATTCCCGTTGACCAACCTTCTTGTACACCTGGATGACGACTAGCAACATTTTTACCTTTTCACATAATAGAAAATTCTTTGCCCTTGCGATCGAAACTTCTTGATATCTGGAAGCTATTTCCACCTCCAAGAAACGATTTCCAATTTATCAATTAACATCGTTTTCCTATTTCATTTTGCCCACGAAAAGTTTAGTGCTCTGCAATTCCGATCCACTCAATTATGGTGCATCCACTTCTTTATGTATTTTATTATTTTATCAAGAGTGGGAATCTCTTTATTGAAATAAAAGGAATGAACTTGTAACACAATAAGGAAGGGATTGCAACTGTTATTGTTTGAGGAAGGGTTGTGCAGAGGAAAGTAAAATCTGTCACTAAACTATTCAATACAACTGCAAAATACAGCAAAGTTATATAAATATTATGAAATTGGCCCAGTATTACCACAAAAAACTCATCCACTTTTGCAGTGGACAGATCGTTTGCTATCGGAGCACATTATTTGGAAACACAGAAATAATAATAACACATAAATGGTACAAAATTATGTAATATTAATTTTAAATACTTGCTGTTACAAGAGTAAATTCTTATTAAGCATCCCTGTTCTGTAGTCCATAAATTGTGTATTGTGTTACAAAACTTCACAGTTGTATCTAAATTTATTTTGAAATTGAAGGAAATACCAAAATTTTACAATTTTCAACTGTATCACTAAAAGATCCAAAAACCCTTATAGTATAAAAATATGTGATGTAAAATAGTATTTACGAAAGCTCGAATAAAATGCTATTCAAAACTGTAATAAAATACAGGGAGTGCCATTTAAGAGAAAAATGACATTGAGCGAAATGGCCCACCCTGTATTATATAGAGAAAGGAGTCTGCAATCTGAATATAAAAGCTAAAACTAGACATATTGGAAATAGAAATTCCAACATTTCACTTCAATATCTTTAAACATGGCGGAACAGAAGCTTTTACATAGAAATGTCAATCACTCAGGAGCCGTTAGTCGTACACCCTTAGTACCTTATACTATTTTATTGAGCATTTAACAGAGAATTCGAATATATAGGACGTTCCATTTAAAAAAAACACCAGTTTGGTATATGTTAGAAAATGAACTACCTTGTATTACACAAATATTTTTACCTTGTTTACTACAATAATGTTATCACGTTATTACTATTCTTTTTAATTAACAGTATACATGTGTAATCTTTCACTCTCCAGATCGATGAGACACTCCTCGGACGAATAACAGAAATGGTCCGAGAGACACTTTGTATAATATGTCTCTTATGATTGAAATATTTTCTAATTTCAAAAAATTTCAATAATATTAAGAACTTAGGTTTGCTCGAGTACCTACCTACAATTTACATCAAAGGCTCTGCTAAGACCATCTGCGTTTCCATGCATTTTTCCTTTTCTATGTAGAATATCGTAAATTCGGATAATAGTAATGACTAATGACCATCTCAGCAGCCGCTGGTTAAATTTAGTAAATATTTAAGGTGACTATGATCTGTTACAATTGTGAATTGGCTGTCGTATGAATAACATCCTAAACGGTTAATTCCAAAAATGACCTCTAAAAGTTCTTTTTGTGCTATAGTTTGTTTCCTCTTTATTGTAAATTTTTACTTGCAAAAGGTCGTTTGAAATTGTTATGATTATTATTGAAATTAGGCTAAATTAAAATTAATTGTTGAATTATCAAAATGAAATTTAGCGCTTTTACGTGTTAAATCTGTAATTGTTTTGCTACATCTGCACAATTTGATATAAATTTTCTGTAAAAGGGAACCCCTAAGCAGAAGATATTGGTATCCCAAAAAACTGAGGTCATACTTTTCCGGCCGATATAAACGTTATGGTCTTGTTCCAATTCAATCCAACGACGCCAAACACTTCTGAGAAATTGTTTTTCGTGTCAGTTTTCTCTCCAGTTGTGAGCAGTCTCGACCCTATCGCACAGACCATTTTCTCACTCCCCAAATTTTAACAATATCCACTATTTCCGTCAATTTGAGTCGCCATTCGTTCAAAACGTCATCTTCCGTGCCTTAGCGACCGCATTTTAAGGGTGGTATATGAAGAAACAGACTCCGGTAATGTACCGCCTACTCCGCCCTTTTTTCTTTACGTGTAAAACTATTTGGTCACTGCACGACATGCTCAATTTTTTACAATCAGCACTTGCACTCATGTAGGTACTATGTGACAGGAATGTTTATTTTTTCGCGGCTAGACTGGTAAAGCGAGAAATAACCCAACGTCGTAAAAACATAGCACAAGTTTGTATCCTACCTGGTTTGGACTTTCAAATTCATCCTTGTGGGTCAAATCATTTAATGGAGACCAAGTTTTCCAAATAATTAAACATATTATCAAGATTAATTATGGAAAACGGCACATTCACCAACAGACATCAGAGAGTGTAAAATAATCCATTTTCAGCGAAATAACGTACATACGAAATAAATGAACACATTTAAAAAAAACTGTTGGCTGATGTCTCGTTCTATTACAGAAATATGCAAACTAAATGTCGTTGCCATATTATTAATGAAAGGCGGATCTCGTTGGGACAGTAACCGTCGGCAGCAGCATGCATAAGTAGAAATGACAAATTAGTTATGTTTATTTTTATAAACTGTACAACATCCGCTCTTTCACTCACCAAACATTCATGATTCCACCTAACATATCGATATTTTTTCGTGGAAAGTGTAACGGAACACCGACACTGACTGAAAATTTATTCTAATTAGACATTTTATATGCTCATATACGCGAAACCACCCCAGTCGCCACATTTGCAAACGCCAGTCATGGAAAATAATTATCGTAATGGCGAATACTCACGTGTGGAATTGTATCGTTGATGGCAAAAAAAAACACCCTTTATTAATTACCGAAACAAATAATATGTACATACTAGAAGAAAAGTCAGCTTTTAATCAAGCAAATTGACAATTACTGAAATTACTCGGCAATTTTTCACCGAGCCGCCAAGAAAATTTAATAATACTTTAGTATAAATAGTATAGTAAAAAAAAGGAAATGGTGCGCTCAATGCTTTTTATTTGGGATTCCGTATACGCTTTACCGTTCGATTTAAAATAAATCAAATCAGATCAATCACGTTAAGAGCTTAAATCGTTTCACGTGAGTATTTATTCAACATATTTTTTGTTATTTCTTTCTCTCGTAATGGCCTCGAGCAATATCCTATTTTTAAACATGTTATCGTTGGAAAAATCGGCTTCTTTAACTTTAGGGCGAAAATTACACATTTCGGGTTGCCAATTTTTTTTGTGTTTTAACTTTTCTTGTTTCAGTTTGAATATATACATACACTTTCTTATATCTCGACACTTTCGATATCGAAAACTTTATCTAAATGGGGCAATCTCTGTCTGCCGAATTGGGCTTTTTTTTATTTAATGTTAAATCTATAACAGTTTTTTTTCGGCAACATTAGGAAACAATGACATGTTTGTTATTAGATTTTATTATATCATTCTAGGCTCTTTTATAACTTTGGCAATCTCGATCACCGATAAACGTTAAGGTCATTCTGTATTTAACGCTTTGTTAATTTTTTGGAAGACCATTTTATTTTACTCTGTCTGTGTTTATGCGGTACCTATTCTTCTTGCCTTTGTGCTTATCAAATCTTTTTTTTCTTCTCATTGATTTATATTCATGAAATTGAAACATTTAAGAATGGTAAACTTATGCTTAAAGCATAAAACTATTCTTTTTTTTATAACCTGGAGTTGCGCGTTTAGATATTAGTTTTATATAGTAAATTTGATTTCATCTTTTTTGTGCATAGTGTTTTATAAATGCAGCCTGGATTTTTCGATTTAAACTAGTAACGGTGGTTTGCAAATTTGTTTTTATGCATGGGGGGATAGGAATAAGGGCCAGGCAACACACAATGGATAAACAAATTGGAATTAAAAGTAAAAGATTTTGAGTAATATCTTAGATTCAAATATGGATTCTAATTGATAATCTCAGCTAATGAAATGTGGCGATTTATTTTTTCGATAAACTTAATTAAATGTTTAATGTATGCTAATTTTTAATTTGATTTAAATGAAAATAACGTTCTAAATCAAAAAGATAAAAAGGAAATGCGTACAATTTATAGGAGCACGATGTTAACAGATAAAATACTATGAAAGTAGGCAACTTATGTAACATTTCACCTGTCCTGGTCTTAACATCACCTTACTATGACACAATAAAAAAAATTCCGCAACCATACGAAAGATACGTTTACATCATTACAACAAATACGCATAAAGATTCAGATCTTACAAAAAAAAGGAGTATCAAGTATACAATGCGAAAAAAAAAGAATCACAGAAGCAAAGGGGAAAGAATTTAATCATAAAATGACCGAAAACTACAGTGAAACTCAAAAACTAGTATGGCAAAGTAATAAGACAGAATAGTGGAAGGATAAGAGAATATTATGAGGAGTTTACTTACAAAATCGCAAACCGGTCGAACAAGAAAGACAAATAACGATTACTTTTTATTCCCGCTTCTTTTGTCACCCTTATTTTTTGACAATTTTGCGATCTTGATCAAAATGTAATCAAATATAGACCTTTAACTTCCTCTTTCGTAAACTTAACATACTCAATATCAGGAGAAAGTCATTGTGTGGGCTGGAATTATTGAAACTCAAATATGTATTAGAATTTTTCAAGATACTTTAACGAACAACGTTTATCTAAACTTCTTAAGGTTTCAGTTGGGTCCTGCGTTAGCTGTTTTATTTCCTAACGAAGTTGATCGCGATATACCCCATAACCGAATATCGTTTTAGTAAGACGGAGCCCCTCCTCACTTTGGAGTTCAAGTTCGCCAATTTCTTAACGAAACATTCCGTAATTGATGGATAGGTCGAATGAGGTATAATAGAATAGCCACCTCGCTCGCACCCTTTAACCCTACTAAAACTTTTTCCTGTGGAGACACATCAAAAATAAAGTTTACGTGGACATGCCAGAAGAATTGATTGAGATTTTAAAAGATTGTATTCGAACAGCCGAAATGGTTCAAAATTCGGTTGATGGATTTGAACGACGGATTTATCACTGTCAAGTTGTGAATAGATCACATATTTAACATCTTCTCTAGTTTTACATTTGAATTTAACTCTTAACAAGGCTATAAGTATCTCTTATCATATTTTAAAAAATTCAATTTTTATATACGACGCTTGAATTTAAAAAAAATTAAAATAATTAAGCGTCGGTTTCACAGAAGCCATTGATCCAGTGTTAAGCCGATGTCGTTTCGGCTATAGAGTGGGCGTATCCATATTAGCCCCGGGAGCCGGCCGCCTTTTTTGCAATCAATTAGTATACTTTTTATACTTCGTGAGCGGCTCTATTTTAACGAGACGCCAAACTTTTTTCTCTGCGAAAATGTTCGAAAATGGGTCCTACGGGGGTGCGCAGGGGAAAAACACGTTGATTTGGAAATTACACAAAATTGATGAATATCATGGGAAAACGGGCCAATTAATTTGTAGGACTAAGTGGGCATTTAATTATGCAAATATTTACTAAGCTACAGAAAAAAAATCAGCTTGATGTTCATTATTTTTGTTTATATAGTAATACGTCACTCGACTCCCCACCGCCTGCCATTCAGTCGCCATTATGCCGCTGTGGACGAAAGATGATCCCGTGTTTGCATACGACACATTTATAAAAAGTGATGAATCAGTAGTTGAAACTCAACGATGTTTCAGACGTCAATTTTCAAGAAAGACTTAAATAGCGTTTTCGGCTGACGGAACTGGTGCGCACTTTTTCACACTGAGTGCGGTTTTTCTTTTGTTCCGGAATACAAAAACCGCACTCAGTGTCAAAAAGTGCGCACCAGTGCCGTCAGCCGAAAACGCTATTAAAATGTGTGTTCGTGAAAATGGCCGCCATTTAAGTGATGTTATTTTTAAAAAATAAAGTAATGTATTTTTTTAAAATGGCATAAATTCAGCTTTATTTTTGTGTAAATAAAATGTGTCTGTCTTCAAAACTAACAGAGTAATTACTATTTTAAAACCGTCCGTTTCCTGTGGACCACCCTGTATCCACATGTATCTGAGGATGGGTACACTCTTGATGGACTCATTTTTTTTATAGGACAAATGTTATTTTGAATTACTTACAAAAAAACTTACCAGTTATCTAAAAAATTAAGCGATATTAATCAATTTTTTGTAATTACCACATCAATGTGTTTTACCCCTCCGCACCCCGTAGGACCCATTTGCGAAAACCAATCATATTTCTTAACAGCGGTATCAAATGTAACACTGGATTAATTAGTTTTGTGAAATCGCCCCTAAGAATTGCCAAGTGATGTGACTAAGGTACCTTCAATTGATTCAATAACTACATGTGTATTGTTGAACGTTGTTGAAATACACCAATACGCAGTTTTTCTTGGTTTTCTCAACATTTTTCCGATGCAAGGGTAGTAATATTTTATATTCTTGAAAAGAGAATAAAACACTCTATCAAATAAGTTGGCTATTATAGGTATATCTTGTCATTAAAAAAAATTTATCTGTTGCGCTTTTATTTAAAAAAAATTTAAAAAGTATAAAATGCCATGTGATGAGAAATTAAATACCAAATAACTATTATTTAAAACATTTTTCCATAAAATGGATATTTACAAAGTTTTTTTTTTTTACAAAGTATTCCATACTTTTGGCAGAGTATTCCTCTTTGCTTTTGGGACACTTTTGGGGTATTATTCAATGATTCATGTTATTCGACACCTAATATTATGGCTATAAACTACTTGATTTTAAAAATGTTGGGTTTTAGAGACGATAAGAGTCATAATATAAGTGCCACATAAAAGAAAATCAAGGTTGTATTTTTCATAGAAACCCCATATTACACACACGCATTCGATTTGGTATTTATGTTGTGGTTTTTGGTGTTTTTAGTGTTCTATAAACCCCCTATGTTATATCATTATATCAAATAAACGCAAGTTTCATTAAGCTTTATCTCACTTAAAGTTTGCAATTTTTGAAATAACCTGTATGCAGTAACAAGTTTAATGTTTAAATGCTCAACATCCATTTTCTTTTTTTAAACTACATTCACGTGAGAGTATTAATTGCAAATATAGTAAGTAATCTCATTACACAATTCGGTCCAGTCTAACAGCAATTTAATATTTGTGACTCTGTGGTTCAATTATAATCAGAAATTCTTTTCTAATCGCCGCGCCGTTTTAAAACGAAAATCGTTCTACTTGTTAGTTTAAAACTGCCTATTAAATTATTATTTAGATACAAATGATTTATGTAAATCCTCGAAAGGTCATTTTTACAACGTTTCAGACGTATTACAAGAACAAAAATACAAATCATTAATTATAATCCAAATATTATATTATTATTTCGAGAGATCTTGAAAGAAAAATTGAAATAACGCCCACCTGTCGTAATATACCTAATGTTTGTGTGGGTTTACATTTAGAAAACAACTTAATCAAAAACGTTAAATGTAATTAAGTTATATTTTGTTGAAAATAAAGGTAGATTCAAAAATTGAAAACCAGACAAGAATTACCGAAACAAGGGATTTATTAATTCGTAACATAATTATAACGGAATTACTTGTTATAATAATATAATTGATGGAGTTCCACAATTTAATTAAGGAGTGGATTGAAACGGTATTTACGTGTCTAATTAAAATGGAAAAAATGGCATTTATAGTAAATTACTTGGCAAACAAAAATTTCTAAAATATGTTCTCATGAAATGATGTATCGTGTATTTAACTTACACAATAATTTAGCGTGTAAAGGAAAAGTTACGTGTGGCAACATAATAAATATAAATCAGTCTGGTTTACAGTTTTCTTTTTAATATTGTAAGTACTAGAGAAATGTTTGCTTTATTATTTTTTTATTGAAATAACCATTTTTAATGCAAATGAGATATTTATATCGTGTTGTAAATTCTAGTTTAGTATTGTAAACTTATCAGATTAAAAGTTTAAATCCGATTAGGTAAATTGAGTTATATATGCGCGGTTTACACTATTTCCATAAGAAGAATGCGTTATTTATTCATAGGTAATTCGTTGTCAACGAAATTACGTCAAGTTTAACGGAAAAGTATAAATGCCCTCAGCTCACGACCTAATTTAGATACCTAAATACTTACGTTTTAGTACCTCTGTAATGCAAATTAAATAATTTTATACTGTACGTGGTATAAGAATAAGAACGAACGCTTCACGTCAAATTGAGACACTTAAGAACACGGCGATCCGCGATGGGTAGTTTTATGGATGGAAATTTGATGAACTGCACTTAATTTATGAGATATGGATTAGTTTTCTTCCCTGTTACAGGAGCAAAAGGTAATTATATGTTACGTGCTTACTCGTAAAGCATAAACAGGAAGCTAAATCTGAACTTTCGAAAAGTGTACCTAATTTGGATCTGTGCATCTGTGCTTATTAATAAATATCGACATTTTTAAAACACTAAAAATAATATAAAGTAATCACATTCATAATAATCTTATATTGAATATCGTAAATAATCGCAGTGCTTTCTTTATTCCATACTCTCTTCATATTTTAGTACTTCCTGCGTCTACCCTTATTTTTCCCCATTTTACTTCATCCATCACTACGCATCCTGGCGTTTCTTTATAGTATAACATAGTCCCATAACCCATTTCCAGTACTTTTCTTGAATTGTCTTGACTTTCCAGCTCTTTCCAGCTCCATATTTCTGCTCCATACAATAAACCACATTTAATTAGCTTTTCCCACAGCAGTTTCCTTTTATCCCATACTCCATACATACTTACAATAACTAAATTCTTTTAATATTTCTATTTCTTGTCTTTCCCATTCCCAGACGTCGTTTTTCCTTTTCCACCTTTCTTGCTAAATACCATCATCTTCGTCTTTTCCGTGTTTAATTTAACTCTTTCTTAATTATATACTTCCCCAACTGGGGGCATCGTTTCCTTAATTCCTATTTTTTCCCTTACTATCATTATAATATTATATGTATGTATGCGGTAAATATTTATCGGACTTAATGGGCACCCTTGTTTCAAACCCTTTTCTTTGTCCAGAAAGCTCTATTGTTAGTCCCTTTTCATATACACTCTGCATCTTGTTCCTGCATAAATTTCCTTTATTGGATCTTTATCTTTATCTAACCTCTTCTTTATAGTATATCACATTAAAATCATACTGAAACAGATACAACATTAAATAATGGCTCGTCTCATTTAGATATCAGGTTCACAAGTAGTTTATGATCTGATATGTAACTATAAATGAGTTACCAATCAAATAATGCCGCCAGTACACAATTGCTTCTTCTAGATAGATTATCTCTTTCTTCATTTACGTTAATTTTTTTTTAAAATAAGCTACATGGTGTAAGGTGTAAGATTCAATTCTGTTGAGGTTGTTTAACACCGCACCTATGCCTACTTCAATTACTAATTCTTTATCTTTATCGTAAATAGTTAAAATAGGTGATGGACATAGGTAGCTTTTAATTCCTTTAAAGCAATTTTCACATTCCTTATTGCATACAAATCTTTGACAAATTTTTAACAGAGTTTGGAAGGAATGGGACTAATCTCTGTGCGCAACGGTCAATAAATTTATCTAATGCGGTAAACCAGAAAGGGTATAAGCGGGACACTACAGCATTGTGCAATGTGGACCAAAACTCTTACCAAGGAAAATAAAAAACGAAGCTTTGAAATATTGTCCAGAACCGTTTTATATGGCGCTGAAATCTCGCCATTGACGACGAAAGTAACAGCTAAAATACGGGCGATAAAACTAAGTTACATGCGCAGAAGTTTATGTCTGACCAGAAAAGACGATAAACCCAGAATAGGGATAAAGTTGAAGAAGAAGTATAAGTTCATCGACACAAAAACGAATTATAGTTTTGATTTCTTCATCTTTACTTTCTTTCCTTAGTTTTTGTAGATTGATCATTGATAAATCCCACTATACTTTTCGCGCAATTCTGCAACACTATCTACACTACCGGAAAAGTTATCAAGCAGTTGAGCACATTTAAAATAATAATTTTCTCGTTAACTGAAAATGCACTTACATAACTTCATACGTTTTATCTGTACCGTTACTCATTCATTCAATTTCTGCGATTTTTCCAAACGTAATATTTTTATAAATCACCATTTGGAAACAATCTACACATAAAATGGTGTCGCAATCGCTAAATTGTTATTCGTGCATACTACAAATCTTTTAATCCTATTCAACATCTAAGAACAATGACCAGATTTCCACAATTTATAGCACGCTAATCCAATTTATGGTATCTTAAATCTACCTAGTAAACTGTTTTACATATAACAAACTATAAGGCCTCGTTATTAATTAAAGCTATCAACTTCAAAGATAACAATAAGGTAGGTTCCTTTCTTGTACACAATAATAGCTATTGTTAGATCTTGTACGGAAGGCAAAACGGAACAATTGTTTTTCCTTTGCCTTTAGGACGTTTCAGGTAATATGAAAAGTCGCTTTTGCAAAGTTAATTAAATTAAATGTAAAAGTTTCTTATTCCGATGACTTTAATTCCATTTATTTTTGACTTTCGTGATCTAAACTCTAAAGTTTCAATTTTCATTCCTCATAAATGGATTTCTTGCGTTCTTTACCTTTAAAAACTTATTTTGACGGTTTTCCACACTTTTCATGCAAATATACTAAATTGGAAAAGTGCAACCAACTTGATACTGTTATAGTTTGTAGGTATGTTGATTAACCGCATTTTTGTATTACCCAAATCGCAAATATTTTGTAGTTACAGTAGGTATAATATTAACTCAAGTTGCACTAATTAGTATTTATTTACTGGTAACAAACTGGAAGAGTTTCTTATATCGCCTATCTTGCTGTGAAACAAAAATGCTTTCCATGACAACTTTATTGTGTCCTTTCCAAGTTTGGTTCCATGTGATATTTTTTTGTTTATTTTACCTTAAAGATATTCGTGAACTGTGAACACCCTATGAAATTTTAGGTAGGTACATACTTACAATAAGTCTTAACCGCTAGGTAGAAATATATTGTAGATACGTCACTAAAAACGCAATTCAAGATCCAATGAGATCTTTCATTGCACGATTGTAACTGTTCCTGAACATGTTCCCCAGTTCAAGGAAGCACAAGTTATGGACGATATATAATGTTAACAGGGCTGGGAAAAATACAGCACTAACGTATTTCAAATACAAATTACAAAATATTCCTAGAAATGTATTTGAAATACAAAATACAAAATACTTTTATATTATTTTTAAAAATACAAAATACAAATACAATATTTGAAATACAAAAATACCTATATACGCATACGGGGTGTTTTTTTGGGAGATTTAGTTAGACGTTTCTAGGAAAGTTTTGTAAGTAGGTTCTTGAAAATGTGTACTTAGAATTTACTCTGAACCTATCGTTAACATTGCGGTGGGCAAAATGCATGCATTAATGTATTTCAAATGCAAAATTCAAAATACTCATAAGAGAGTATTTGAAATACAAAATACAAAATACTTTAGGGAAAAATCATCAAATACAAAATACAAAATACAAATGTATTTCAAATACTGTATTTTCAATACAAGTATTTTGTGACTGCCCACCCCTGAATGTTAACCGAAAACTTTGAATTGGGCGATAAACTGTTCAAAGGATTACATGTCGACCTTCTTCACCAAGCCGTTGCTAGAGTATAGGAAAATCGATCACTAAATGTCAGTTGTCGTCTTAAGTGACGATCTTGACGCTCATTCGTTCTTCTTGAACTTCCGGTTCCTCTGAAAAACTCACTTCGCACAAACCAATAATTCGACCCCTCTCGAATTCGCTTAATTGACGGTAATATCCTCGTTGCCGTACTCTAGCCATGATCAAACAAACAAAAACACGTTAACAAAAGAACAACAATCAAAATAATGTTAATTAATAATAAAAAGAACAACCGAACGTACAAAAAACACAGACCGAAAGAATTAGCATTTAAAAACTGTCAAAAATTCCAACCCCTTTTTGGTGTTACAATTATTCGTAACGCGTCAAAATATCCCACGCCAAAACCACCCCGTCAAAATGTCCCCGACAAAATAGCGCATTCCAAAACAGCTCACGTCAAATTTTAATAACACCCAGTTTAATGTTATCGGCTTTTGTTTGTTCTACGTTATACCGTTGATTGAATAAGTTATACGTTGGTAGAGCTTTAATAGCGTCTTTATCGATTTCTGCTCCTGTTAGATTATATACCGTTTTCAAAGGTTTTGTAAGAGGTTTATGTAAGACGGGAAAATTTTGTTAATTGTTTGTTTCTTTTAAAGGTCATTTCAATTAATCTATCAAATAAATGTATTCCAAATAATGTTTTGAATATAAATTTGTGAAAGTTTTTGGAAAATGAAATACAATTTTTTATTAATTTTATAAGGTTACCGTACTCTAAGGGCACTTTTTCCTTATTTATTAAATTGCATATAACTGAGATAGAAGGAGTATCAAAAAATGAAACATTTTCAAAATTACCTTGCAATCCAAAAACGAAAATTCTGTAAACGTCATTTTACGTTGAAAATCTTATAATTCTATCTTCACTGATAATGGATGTACCTACCCCAAAAGATTTGACACGCTGTACAAGACACACTTTGTGTAGGTAACGGGTGATAATTTTAAGATTCTAATTATTAGTTATATTTAGATACTCTTTGGTTATATCATATCATATATGTATATGATTAAAATTAATTAATATGGCTATTATTCACTTAATACATCAAAATTAACTTACATTTGATAAATTTGCCGAATAAAAGAAACGTATGAATAATATGTCAGGACAGTGAGATGCAAATCCAATTAATGCCAAGCGAGCTTAATTGCTAATACATCAACCGCGTTATTTACATAGAACAGTACACCCACAGACTATCACGATCTCTTTACTAAACGAATGTAAATAGTGCTTCAGTATTTTTTCAATCCAAATAGTGCAATTTGTCGCACCAATTACCGTTTAAGTGAAGGAGGAAAACTGTTACGTAATGCTCTTCCGTTTCAAAAAGTATTCAACAGCAAATTTACAATACGATCCCGCTATATTTTTAGATACAAGACGTATCCCCAATACACTGAAGACGCCTTTGGGCAAGCGTCGCCGCTTCAAAGGAGACAGAAATTGTGTGTTAACTTTAACGAACAAAGAAAATATTGTTCGAGCGCTTGTTTAGTTAAATGAATAGAAAATGGAGTTTATTTCCGATAATGCTGATGGAAGATTAAACTAGAATTTAATTACCTTGTGTTTACTTAGGTTTGTGTGGTCCGGAGTATGTTTACTCGACCGTTAAGGATCGTGAGTACGTGCAAACCGAACTCGATTGAGTCGCCGAGAGTTGTACAATTGGCTTTAATTGGCTCCTATTTTCGTTTCGATTACGAAAAACTAGACTATAATGAGAACGTTATTTCGTCTTTGGTCGATTATAACGGGCATGCATAGATATTTTTCAGCTCTTTTCCATTTTAATTAAAAACAAATCGGTTACGAAGCTATTTTAGAAATAAATTCAGCCGGCGTATTTTTAAAGTTGTCTTTTTATCAAAAAAGTTTATATTCAAACTTCTGTTGCCTTGCCGTAATTTAAATCAAATTAATCTTCATTTTAACACAATTCGGGTTTTTTTCTTCGTCCTTTAGGAAGACGTGATTCGAAAAGGAAAAAACATCGATCTGAATATGAAAACAAATCTCGCCATTTTAATTTTTTATGCACAGAAGGGGATGACAAAATTCAAATCTGCCCGGTTAAAAGAAGTCGCGCAATGTGGTGTGATGGTAATTTTAATATGAACTGGGGTACATAATCGGGTGTGAACAAGGGACATAATTTACACGTTACAGGACGATTATTTTATTCAAAATAGTAAGTCTATTGTGGTTGAAATTACTTTTCTTTCTTTACACTATTAACATAAACATAATTGTACACTAAAACAAACTTAGTTTATGTCACTCCTAGGACTTGCTGTCCTGTTTCCACCTCCTTATCAAAAATGTAAAACTCCCCCTCTTAAATAACTTCTACGGGGTTGATAGTGACGTAGAGCTCGAGTTGCTTTTACTTGGTTAAATGGTTACGTACTCTTTCAAGTACGTTGGTCGTCGAACAAGTCGTCCTGAACGTCAAGATTCTATGTTATCAAATGCTAGTGGAGCTGGTTGATGTTGATGTGAATGTACTGATTCTGGTTGGTTAGCTGAATATGAAGCTGTAGTGCTGTACGCTCAAAATATTCGTAGTCGAAGCTTGGTAAATGTTTTTTCAAATTCGTAGTTTGAAAATGCACCTTTTTAACATTAGTTAAAAGCTGACTTGTGTCCCTTCAACGTTGGCCCTTCGTCCAGCTTCACGAGATAATGTAAGTTACCTAGTTTCTTTTCTTTATGAAAAATTCCGCAATTACTCTTTTCCCCTCTTGAATGGAACGGGACGGCGGAATATAACGTGACATGTCACGTTTCTTCTGTTGATTCAAATTGGTTTAATGGAATCAAGAAGAATTCGTAACTGACGTCGGAAATTCTTTTCGGCTGCAGAGGAGTTGCTCGATACCTCACTCTCATTAGTATTTGCACTACCTTAACATCTGATCGAATACGAATATTTGACATTGTTTTAAGTCTGTTTTTGATTGTTATATCCACGTGTTATTCTTCTGAGAATATTTTACCACTGCACACGACTTTTTTCCAATATTTTCGCAATCAAACGATAAAGCTAAATAATTTTACTATTACAGCAGCCGCTTCTCTTAAAATTCGAAACTGTTGTCTTAGCATTTTAAATAAACAACAAATGTATCCAAATAGCAATCTAACTCGTATTACATTAATTTATTGAACAATGTCATTCCCATTGCGATTAAAGAAAGAAAGATCGTACAATTTTAATGAAGGCTTATGTTCCATCAGAACAGCCAACACCCCGGATGGCTATAGATCGCCACTGTCTCTTACACTTTATCAAAACTTGAAGTGGTATTTCATATGCAACTAAGGGCGATTATTGTTTATATAATAAAATTGACATGTGTAAATAACATAGTCGCCTGTGACCATACATAATGTTGCCTCATGAAATATGTTTTACGCATTAATTGCGTCGTTTCGAATCTAATCTCCAGCTAGACAATATAGGAAAAGAAAGAGCGCGTATATGAGTTTCTTGACAAGTTACGATCTTATATTAAAGAAGTTGGTGTGAAGGTGCGGTCAGGGTGGAGTGGTAACCCACATGTTGTTATCGAACTCCTGCTGATTCAAAATGATCTCGATGGAAAAGTCATAAAGTCACCGTGAACTACCGGCTGTTGTGAATATTAGGTATAACCATTTACTTATGCTACCTACGATTTCTTTCATGTAATATACTACCTTCTACCTGACCATTTATTTCATCGTAAATCCACCTTGATACATTGTTTTAGATATATTGCGTTGTGTTATGTGACCTGTACCGATATACATATATTGTGCATGTTAGTGTAGGAATTAATATCGTAAAAAAACTATCTTTTATTATGTATAGGTAGGTGTAATTCGGAGCATAAACATTATTTTACACCCATAAACATTTTACAAGGAGCGACCAATTTTCAAACAAAACGACAAAAACCAATTGCCTCACACTTGAAAACGAATCAGATTTATGAGCCCAAAAGGATCTTTTTTATTTTTAGCAAATTTTTAAGCTCTGCCCGTAAGGAATGTTTCCGAATGTGACTTCCAATAAACATAGCAAGTATGTATTTATTCAAAGTACCCAAAATGTTCCACAAATGTATTGTGTAACAAAATTGATTTTTGAGGTCATTGTTAAAGTTTGTTGTACGAGTGGTGGTCCTTGTCTCTTTTTCAACTGGATCCGTTAATATTAATTGGACAAAAGTTATGTTAAATAAATTAGCGAATACGTTTAAGTTTATGCCCAAAATTAAGGTTGCTAGCAAGTAGCAACCAAAAAATTATAGGGGTTAGATATGCATCCCCCATTGAAAGTGGAAAATTATTCGTTAAAAGATAATAGGAAATTGGAATGAGGATAATTTTAATAAAGTAAAAAAAATTATGGAACGCGAACTAAAAACCTCTTAATGGATAAGGGTAAACTGAAAGTAATAAACTGGGTGATGCAAACTCTCACAGCATAAAGAAACGGTACAGCAAGAGAAATCAAGGGAAGCAGGGGAGAAGTCAGAAAAATAACGGAAAAACTGGAGGAAGTGGACCCATCTAAAATACCAATAAGTAAGGAAAACGATGAACTAAGGGTAAAAGTAAAATTTACAGTCAATAGAACAACCAGCAAAAGATCAAAGAGGAAATAATGTTATTGTAAAAAGATGGACACAAACTGCACAGAACCTCTCACGAAGGCTATGGTCAAGAAGTAAACATAGTTGTCAAAATAAAAACAGCGCACAAACTTGGTGACAAAATCTGTACAGAGGAAAAATGAAAAATCAAAATAATGCAAAACTAGAGTAAACGTTGTCTAAAAGAATAAAAACAAACTCATATAAACGACGACATAGGAGAGCAAGAAAGGATAATTCAAAGAGAAATTTGAACAAGAGAAAAAGAAGAAAAAATCAAATCATAGAAGGAAAATTATAGAAATGGAACAAAGAGATAAAACAGTTAACCTCCAAAAAACAAATATAACAAAGTGACACAAACGTACCATGAACCGAAGAAGTGAGAAACAGGTGACTAAAGCAGGAATCATGTCTTTGGTCTTTTCTTTCCAGTTGTTACTTTTCTGTATTAGGTACCTTGTATCATTGCTTCACACCACCGTCCCTGTGGCCTTCCTTGCTTTCATTATCGATATGGCTGTACCTATGCTTTCTTTTTGACCATCCTAGTGTCCCCCATGCATTCCAGGTAACCCAACCATTGCAACCTTCTGTTGTACACTCTCTCATATACTTCTTGATTTTTTCTTCTTATCTTTCCCATCCTTTTTCTTTTGTTTCCTCCATTTTGACCTGTCTATTGCAATCTGGTATTGGTTATAGCTCTCTGCCGATTTCACTAAGATTTCAGCAATTTACTTTTTACCATTCGCAAGAAGTAGGTACTAAATCATCTGCGTAAGTCAAGGCTTCTGACTCTTATTATTTATTCAGGTCCATGCTTATTTATTCCACTACCCCGGATGATCCAATGTCAGGTTTAATGTTACTACCGCTGGTGTCTGTAGGTTTTTGCAAGATTCAAGTAATCTTACCCGTGTTCTATTCAACGGACCTGTTCGTCTGCTTTTGTGATTTTGTCGATAAGCAGTATTACAGTGACTGTGCTCACTATACAGTATACAGTACCAAACGAAAAGTGAATCTATGTCGATT
The DNA here is from genome assembly GCA_036250285.1 of Pyrocoelia pectoralis. Lineage (NCBI taxonomy): Eukaryota > Metazoa > Arthropoda > Insecta > Coleoptera > Lampyridae > Pyrocoelia > Pyrocoelia pectoralis. The sequence goes on from CM070079.1 coordinate 1,509,043, forward strand.
ATTGTTTAATGAAGCAGACCTTGGTGCGGGAAATCTTGTAATTTGGTTGATTTTAACTACTGCAGTGAACGTGACACCCCTGAGTGTTCCCTATAGCCTTTATGATACCCACTGCTATTCTAATTTGTCTTTGTTACTTACCCCACTTATTTTAAAGGAGGTACATTACCTCGGCCCTGTATTATCGTGAGCTTAACTATTTTACTTCTTTGTACGGTGGTTGTGCTCCAGCAAGAGTTTGTACTAATGGGTGAACAATTGATTAAATTAAACGAAATATCCTTTGCAAACACGGTTGTAGATTATGTTGCAGTTGCTCGGAGAAGAATACTATTGATTAGGGGAAACTGATCCCTTCTTCTTACAATTGGCGAAATATTAGGAAGAAGTAGGCATCTTCTGTCACTGTGTGGTAATCACCTGAGTGTGTCCTTGTTGATTTACTGTAATATAACATGTTTCAGAGAGGACGAGTTTGATATATCTCTTGATTCTGTGATGACTGTATAAATTAAGTAATAGTAATAATACTACTTTGAAAATTCAGTAGAAGGTGCTAACCAGAGCTGGGATATGTGTGTATGATTGGGGGTTTCCAAATGACTGCGGAAGGAGCCGCATTCCTTTTTCTCTTTTTGTTTCGGTAAACATTATTATTTTTGAAAGAGCTATTCCTGAGGAATCCGAAGCAGTACTTCACAAGAAAAACCGGGATCACGTGAGGTTGTATAAAATGCTCTCTCAAACGAGGTGAAAATGACCTAGTGAGCATGTACATTTACGTGGTTCAAATGAACGATAGTGAACACAGATTTAAAGCGTTCAAGGTATTTAAATCACGACTAGCTTATTATCGCCATCGTAAAACTAATTCAATGGATTTATCCAAACCGGAGACATTTGTAATGCTTCTGCTTCTTATTGAAATGTCGATTTAAGATGAAAATGTATGGAAACAAATGTTATCACAATCGGAAAAACTAAGCTCATTGGTTGCCTACCTATTTAAGTTACATAGGAGGAGACCTTTAGGAGAAATCATCGCATGTGTATCATTAATTATGCGTGGGGAAGTAATCCATAATATGTTTGATTCTATTTTCTAATTGCCTGGTATAGTTATGAATTTATAATATAGGTAACCTTTTGTTATTAATCCTGTACTTGTGTAAAATTTGCTTTAACTCGTATTCTACAAAAAGGCTTTTGGAAAAAGTTTGCTTTTGATTTTATTCAGAAATTACTGCAAAACGTGTAGTTTAATATAAGCAAGTTTGAAAACATGACCATTTTTTAACTTTTAATCTTTATTCAAAAACGTGAAATATGCGGTAACGTATGAAAATATATATGTAACTACTTTGTTGCAGGTACAGTGTAACCTGTAACGTGTATTATACCATTGACTTTTATAGTGATTAACTAAAATCTTCTAGATTGTCTACCCTTCCAGGATTCCTGTATCTTTAACAAAGTTCAGGATTTTGATGGAGTGCATGTTTTTTATTTTCGGGTTTGGTTTTCCGACTTTAGAATGAAGAAAACTGCAATCTAATACCGTTGATGAGTAAACAAATTTTTCCCTACAAAAAAATAATTTGAAGAATCAATAATCGCATATTAAGAATTTTGCATTGCCAAGTCATCACTCAGGCTTCTAATGAAACAAGGTTCATATTTTTTTTAAATGCAATGAGTAATTAAATCATTTTGTTTTAGAAATTACACACCTCCATCAGTTATCATAATTTTTCAGACCGTTAAAAAGAATGTGCTTGAAAAGAACATTGCAATTAAATGGTAACAACGCAAATTGCCATAGCAGTACTGGATAATTTTGTATTCAAAAGAAGTACGGATGGAGAAATTACGATCATTATTATAACGTTTAAGGCGCCCAATAACTTATAAAGAGTAACAAGATAATGCATTCGCCCATACTCTCTTACTTCTAATATAATTTCCACCAGAAGCAAATTGTTATTAAAAACCTACTTCGATATATAATTAAACTCGCGTAAATACGGAAATTTGTAAAAATATCACGATAATAATGAGTACGCTTCGTACTGATCTGATATAAACGCCGTCGTTGCAATAAATATTACCGAAAATGCCCCAAGGGCCGATTTTAGATATGATCTCTACGAACGCAACGGTCCAATTTCTTCCTTCATGTACTAAACTGGACTATAAATGCACTCGGTTATTATTATAAAGCCCCGATAAATGTGGATCTTTTATCGTAAACTACCGATGGGTGGGTTCTATTGATATTAAGAAAAATAAGAGGTTCGCTGGCCGTGTACACATGTTCTATTATTGTACGAGTTGGAAGTGCTTATGAAAACTTGGATGAATTCTAGCAATTCATAGGGCCTATCGACGTAAGTAGTTGAAAGGTCATTTAATGGGGAAAGTTTTTTTTATTAGCCGAATTTATGTCATAAAATTTGTTATATTACAGCGTTAACTTAGATGTGGGTGGATATAATGTTGTTTTCTTGCAACAGTTGGTAAACACGCTTCAAGTGCAATTGTTGCATTCATTTAATTGGTTTCTTGCTGCTTATCACCCAGCTTTATATTTTTGAAAAAAAATGGCTTCAAGATTTAATTATCGTAAGAACACCACTCGAAGAGGTCTTGGAAAAGTTACTTATAAAAGTAAAACTTAAAAAGCTCTTTGGGCTCATTGGTAACAATGGCTTTTGTTATTTCTCATAGTTTGTTCGTCTCGCAGAGAACGTCTCAGATGGAGCTCGAGGAGCCCTCCTTGTTTCCCAATAAACGAAGAGGTCCCAGACAGTTTTGTTGGAGCGGTAAATCTCTGCACCGATTTAACGAAAGTAGGTACTTTTATGTCTAATTCGAAACGTTTCCCACGTTTCGAAAAATCTTCCCACATCATCTTCTTCTTCTATAACCACTCTGACACAAAAAATTACATTTAAAGTAGATAAATTTTTGAAACAACAATTTTTTATCCACGTTAGGAGACAAAGAGGTGATCAAAAGAATTCTGAACCATGCAAAACGGCCACATTTACTTATTTATCATCGCCACAATGCATTGGGCTATTTTCCCATAGAAATTAGTATATAAATAAACATAATCCGGCCCAAATATTTTGATCATCTCCAAAGCGACATCATGACTGACTTAGCAAAACAGTTCGTTTTTTACCATCGTGGGAATACGTTTGGCACTTTTTTCAAAGAGGTACACAGACGATTGATGGATTAAATTATTATATTTTTTTTCCAATTTTCATTCTTTTTTTCTAGTTTTATGGACTGTAGGAAACTCATGGCACTAATTTTATTCATGGTCGAGTGCTCTCCAAATACATTTTTTGAGCTGCTGACAATTCTGATTTGAAGTCCCTCTGGCGGAGCTCTACGTCGCAAATATAACCATTAAAGAAAACGATTTAGTTGACGATTACTGGTTTGTGATAAAAGACAGTGTGGACTATTCCCTTGAACAGTAGGAATAGAGAAAAGGATTCAAAATGTTGTGAGTACTGAGAAATTGATAAATACCTGAAGAAATAAAGAAGATCGATCGGTTTATTTCACAATTTGAGTCTTAAAGGAAGAGTCTCTACCCCGATTCGTTTATCTATTCTGGAAGCCCCTAATAAAATCGTGAAACACAGCATGCGAAAATTATCGCTGTAGGTGTCATTTTTAATTTTCGTGAATCAATCCGATGGTAGGTACACTTGAGCGCTATAAAACAAAGTAATATTTTGAAATGATCAAATTTTAAGAAACTCAAATGTTGTTTATATGTGAATTATCTACATAATTTTTGGTTTACTTTCAGTAAGAAGTTTATGAAACTTGGATGTGCACATATCGCCCACATCAAACCCATAATTTTGAAGAATAGGTTCGCACACCTTCTCAATTTCCGCTTTCTTATGGACAATGGCATCCTTCTCTTCTTCGGTACCATCTTCGATTACTGTGCCGTTTATCCATGCCGTGATCACCTCAGAAATACCAATTAGTGTAGTTTTTTCTTCATCTGTAAACGTTTGAGACTTGTAAGTGCACAAAGCCTTCATCTTAATGCAGTACTCTTTCAGTTTGATTAGGCGAGAGATTACATCCCTCTTCCTTTCGTCGCTTTCCATATTCTCCAACGCATCCCGTAGTACGTCATCCGTTCTCTGATCAGCACTCTCTTCATACTCCATTGATAGATTGCTGTAAATACCACCTTCTGTTGAAGCACCAACTTCCAGTATACCATTAGTATTAATATGGAAAGACACCTCCACTTGATATCCGGGAGGTTTTGGTGGCAAGTTAATAATGCAGGTGCCGATTTTGGTATTATACTGAACGAGCGACCGCTCCCCTTCATAGACATTAATAGCCATCTCTGTCTGCTCATCACTAACCGTTATGTATGATCTAGTTTTGGTTACAGGAATTGGAGTATTACGTTTAATGATAAAGCTCATCCTGTTTCCGATTACATCAATCCCGAGAGAAAGGGGAGTGATCTCGTCGATATTGTGAACCGTTTCGACTTCCTTGTCCGCTGCTAGGATGGAGGCACCGTAGGCGACCGCTTCATCGGGGTTTATGCCTTGGCAAAGTTTTCCTTGATCACCAACGTAGTCGGAGAGCATTTTTCGTAACTTAGGGATCCTAGTCGAACCACCTACTAAGAGAATCTTTTCGACGTTCGATTTGCGAAGGTTTGCTTGCCTGAGACAGTTTTCCACGGTTTGAATGCATAATTTGAAGAGGTGATCGTTAACAATCTCAAACTCGGATCGAGTAATTTCGAGATCAACATCGTTTCCGTTCATTAAGATGTTATGCAGATCAAGTTGCGTTGACTCCTCAAACGATAATTCTACTTTAATCTTCTCACTCCGTGCATTAATTCTACGTACCGATGGCACAACGTTCGATACATCCACGTAGTACAACTCTTTCAATTTCTTTATAATGTATTGTGCCAAATTATTGTCGAAATCTCGCCCGCCTAAGAAGGTGTTTCCTGATGTAGCCCTGACAGTAATGTTCTTATCCTTAACGCTTACAATTGATACATCGAAGGTTCCTCCGCCAAGATCAAAGACGAGCACATTTTGGCAATCGGATATTTGACGCTTATGGACATATGCCAAAACTGCCGCGGTTGGTTCATTCATGATCTTACTCTCCTCAAATCCCGCCAATTTTCCGGCCTCTCTAGTTGCGATCCTTTGGTGATAGTTAAAGTATGCGGGAACTGTAATAACGGCCCGTTTGATTGTTTGGCCCAACCTCCTTTCCGCAACCTCCTTCATGTGTGCCAACAATTTTGCACTGATCTCATGTGCTTTGTAAGTTACAATGGAATCGCCTTGAATAATTTGTATAAGTGGCTTATTATCTGGTCCAGCAATAATACTAAAAGTCCACGCTTGAAGGTTTTGTTGAACATATTCATCGTCAAAAGGTCTGCCAATCAATCGTTTTGAATCTGAAATGGTAACTTAATCACAACAGAGTTGCGAGGAAGAAGTTTACCGTAGACCACATTTCCGGGGTTGCGATAAACTTTGTCCCTCGCCAGTTTTCCTACAACTTCACCATTATTAGTGAAAGCCACATACGACGGTGTGGTTCGATCTCCGTGTTGGTTATCTATAATATCAACGTCGTAGTTGTTGTTAGCTAAATAACCAACACAACAACGGGTGGTACCGAGATCAATGCCAATTGCAGGAGAGGTACTCATCTATAATAGTTGTAATTTGCACTATTTTACTTACGGAATCTTCATTTTACTACCTTTTGTACTCATAATGTTAAAGTTCCAAAGTGTACAAAAATTTTGACAGGTCGATACAAATATGCTACTTATTAGGATTTTTTTTAAATGAAGCGTCGGTCAATTTAAATTGTCATAGTGACAATCGTTTCTATGGCAATTACGTCATGGTCTATCTGGCTAGAGGTATGTGGTGGACCACTGAATGATTGGCTTCTGGATCATAAGTTTAGGGTGGACGAAGTACAACCACACGTAGGCTCGTCCTACCTCCATGATTAGGAGTCGTCCAACCTAGCAAGGTCACTTCACTGGACGATCTGTGTGTGAAATCGCTTTCGCCATGCGAATCAACGGTACTGGACGACATGTTACCGGCTCTTATGGGAATGGAAACTGGATGTATACCAAACGAATGGTGGGACATTTGTTTTTATCTTCGAACCTGGCACAGGTTACCACTCCACACCTAAATTATATCCTCCAATGGGTCTCTTCAAGATAGATTTTTTGCGACAGATACATAAGGCGTTAATACGATTCCTGATGCACCATAATTAACACGCGTGTTATCGAGGAAGGTAAAGAGATCCCTGGAATATGAACAGTCCAAATTGGGAGCATTGATAGACAACTTTTGAAGCAATAGAAAATATAAACTATTTTTGCCTACGATGCAAGGGTCGTACGAGGCTTAAACTTTGGGTTAGTGCACTTAGGCCCAGTATTATAAAGTCTAAAGTCTAGTTGAGTTTCAACCGGCCGGCGGCGGTTGGTGTAAAATTGAATCGCACAAGCTAGGGTTGACGTCCGCCCTAGGGTTGAACTGACGGTTTTACCACCCGTATGGGTTGGTAAAACCCTCAGTTTTCTTGCTTTGGCCTAAACAGTTGAAGCATAATTTATTGTGTGTTCTTCCTTTGTGTCTGCAAAGTGGTGTCCGCTGTCCGTGTGTAGTTTATTCTTGTTTCTTAGTGTTGGACGGTGTTCAGAAATTGAATGACTTCAACGTACAATTATTATTATTATTATTTATATTTATTGTGCAATTACAATTATACACAAAAGGGAGGGTGTTCGACTGACGTCGGTCTACCACACCCACCTAAGGTTAAACACAACATAATTTTACATATTCATTATATAACGAAAATGCAGATAATTCTATAAACATAAACAGAAATTTACTCTAAACTTAACAATAACTTAACTTTAAGTTTAGTCTTAAATGTGGAAAGTGAGAAATATAACATATTGCCCAATTCGTTTAACATTTTTGGAGCAATATGAGAAAAACTACCTTCGAACTTTAACGTCGAGTGCTTTGGGACGTTATACTTATCCACTCTAATGTTAATATTATGTACATCTGACCTTTTACTAAGTACACAATATAGGTAACATGGTTCCTTATTTTGGATTATTTTGTACATTAATATACCTAGCAGGTATTGAGATCTGTTATAAATATTCAGTTCCTTAATGTTAGACAAATACGGACTAATGTGATCGCGATAATATAACCGAAAGCAATATCGGATCCCGGAATTTTGAATCTTCTGAAGCTTGCGTTGATTTGCTCGAGTTAAAAATTTATAATAGATACAGATGCCATATACAATGGTGTGATCAAGCAGTCTTTTTTCGTGTTTCTTGGCATGTATCTAGATTATGATCTCAATCCATTCTACACGTAGACCATAATGGATTTCTTTATTGGTTACATAAATGGATATGAATTGGTTATCATACCACACAGATGACGTGCCCTCACTGACTTGCAGTGCAGTACCTTCAATCTCCTCTACTTTTCCGCAAATACCTCCAGCTTTCAGGGTCATCTCAAACCTGAAAAACAAAATAGGACCTCCTCGTAATGTGCCCGCGCTATCGGGGACTCCAAAAATCCTTCTGTGGCTGTGTCTGGTTATCCAGAACCAGACTCTCCACAACTATAGGAAAAGTCAGCATGCCTTGGGAGTTAATTAACACAGGTATTGAAATAGTTTGGTTCTGCATAATAACAAAATAATCAGAATTTCAAGTAAAAACAGTACTACTCAGCAGACACCGCAGAATATCTAATTCAGAATACATGGCAATATTCGAAAACTTCTCATAATCAACTGCTCTATTGACGATGTTAAAAAAAAACAAAATTATCGTTAAACGTCAGTTTGTTAAACTTACATCAGAATCCGTCAAAATTACCGTATAACATTTAATTTCGGGCGATAATAGTCAGATTTCAAATGGACGACTCACCAGCCCTTGGCATTGATTTAGGAACAACATCGTGCTGCGTTGGATATTTGGCACCGAATAGTCACGATGTTGATATTATTGAAAATCAACAGGGCGATCGTACAACACCCTCATATGTCGCCTTCACTGAAGAAGATGAGATCATTGGTAAACTGGCCAAAGATAAAGTTTATCGTAATTACAAGAATGTCGTTTACGGTAATGACAACATAATTAATATCTTCTTTGAGTGGTTAAATTTATAGATTCAAAAAGGTTTATCGGTAGAAAATTTGATGACGAGTACCTTCAACAGAACATAAAGAAATGGTCGTTCAGTGTCATTTCCGACAAAGACAACACTCCTCTAATCCAAATATTCAAAAACAACGAGATTGTGACGTACAGACCTCAAGAGATCAGTGGGAAATTGTTGGGATACATGAAGCGCATTGCAGAAAAAAGGCTCAATCGGTCCATAACTGATGTTGTCATAACGGTACCTGCATACTTCAACTACCACCAAAGGATTGCAACAACGGAGGCCGGTAAACTGGCCGGTCTCAACGTGCTCAAAATCATTAACGAACCAACCGCAGCAGCCTTAGCTTACATTTACAAGAATAACATCACCGATTGCAAAAACATGCTAGTTTTCGATTTGGGCGGTGGTACCTTTGACGTGTCCATTGTAAAAGTCTGCAATCGTGATATTACAGTCAAGGCAATCTCAGGAAACACTTTCTTAGGTGGGAGAGATTTTGATAACAATCTCTCAAATCTCATCATTAAACGAATAAAGGATAAATACGACAAGGATGTTAGGGAGATACCCGCCTCACTTCGAAGAGTAATTGCACGTAGCGAGAAACTTAAAACTGAACTCTCTTTCGAAACGAAAACTCACTTGGACTTGCACAACATCCTATTGGATGGTGAGGATATCAACTTTGAGATTACCAGGAAGGAGTTCGAGTCGGGAAATGAGCGATTGTTTGGTATGTGCATTCAAACCATACAAAATTGCCTAAATGACGCAAAGTTGTGCAAAAACGATATTGAAAAAGTCTTGCTTATTGGTGGCTCGACTAGGATTCCCAGGATTCGTCAGATGTTAGCCGACTACTTTGGTGGAGATGATAAATTGACCCAAGGTGTGAATCCCGACGAAGCCGTCGCATATGGTGCCGCGGTTCAAGCGTGTATAATTAAAAGAGGAGAGGACGCTGGTGCGCCGGTTCATTCAATTATGGAGGTGACTCCTCTTTCGCTCGGTACCGACACCATTGGTGATCGAATGAGCGTTATTATCGCTCGAAACACTCCTATTCCCGTGACCAAAACCAAAAATTACATGACAATTAGTGATAAACAGAAGGAAATGGACGTGAACGTGTACGAAGGCGAGAGGTCTTTGATTAAGTATAACACCAAAATTGGAACGTGTGCGATTGTCCTACCACCAAAACCACCAGGTTACTCGGTTGAAGTGTCCTTCCATATTGACGAAAGCGGTATCCTTAGAGTTGGTGCGATGACTGACGCTGGAGTTTATTCCAATCTGGTGATGAAGTACGAGAAATACACCGAGCAACAGGCAGATGACGCTCTACGTGTGGCATTGGAAAATAAGGAAAAGGACGAGAAGGAAAATGAGGTTATTTCGCAATGGGTCAAATTGAAAGAGTACTGTATTAAAACGAAGTCATTATGCACGTATAAGTCAGAGTTTCTGAGTGTCGAAGATAAGAACGTTATGTCCAACATCAGCAATATGATTTCGGAGTGGGTATCCAACAATAAAGTTGAGACTGGTAGCGAAGAGGAGAAGAATGCGATTATAGAGAAGAAGACCGAAATGGAAAAGGTTTGTGAACCGATTTTGATTAAATATGGCTTTTCGATTGGCGACATGTGTATATCTGATTTTTATAGACTTATAACCCAATAAACTACGCTCATTATTCTCAAATTTTTATTTATTTTTACTTAAATCAATACACAAATCTGTCACCGCACTTTACTACGTAATAGTTCACTGATAACCGAAGTTACTATGTCGAAGCAGCCTGCAAAGGATGTTCGTAGTAACGTTTGTATAACTCCGATATGGAAAGATCAGAAACATTGTGGCCCATTTTTTCCAAAATTGGCTCACACACAGATTCAATTTCTTCCAATTTGTTTAAGATACTCATTTCTTCCTCCTTACTTCCTTCGCGTACCTCATTCTCGATAACCCATTTGCCAGTTTCCTCTATCTTCTTTTCCAACCCATTCATGTCGGCGTCCTTAAACTCGTCCCGTTTATAAGTGAAGAGCGTCTTCACGTGAATGCAATACTGCTTCAACTTAATCCAGGATAAAATTACCTCGTTTTCCTTCTCGTCTTTCTCCTTGTTCTTTATGGCATCCTGCAACATATCGTCCGATTTCTGCGATATGTACTTTTCGAAATCTATCGACAATTTTGCATACAACCCTGTTTCGGTGTTGCATCCGACGTCAAAAATTCCATTTGAATCAATACTGAAGGTTACTTGTATTGGGTAGCCAGGGGGTCGTGGTGGTAAGGTAATTAGGCACGTTCCTATTTTTGTATTATACTTCACCAAAGACCTTTCACCCTCGTAGACGTTGAGCGCCATCTCCTTTTGCTGATCGCTGACCGTCACATAGGTTTTAGTCACGGATATGGGAATAGGAGTGTTACGCGCTATGACGACACTCATCAAATTTCCCATCACGGCTATACCTAGTGAAAGTGGGGTGACTTCATTAATCTTCTGCCCAATTGACTTTTTTTCCCTTTTAAAAGTAGCAGCTTCTATGGCCGCCCCATATGCCACAGCTTCATCAGGGTTAATCCCTTGAGTGAGTTTCTCAGTTCCCTGGAAGTACTTCGATAACATATCATACAAATGCGGTATCCTTGTCGAACCTCCAATTAGAAGCACCTTCTCAACGTCTTCCTTCTTGACCTCTCCCTGCGTCAGACAATTAACAACGGTTGTAAGGCAAAGGTTAAAAAGATGTTCGTTAATACTTTCAAAGTTCTCCCTGGTAATCTCCAAATCGCCCTCTTCTTCATCATTCAAAATATTGGGTAAATCCAAAAAGACTTTTTTCTCAAATGATAATGCTATTTTAATCTTCTCCACTCGACAATGTAACCTACGCATTGAGGTCTCATTTTTGGTTATATCCACGTTGTATTTCTCTTTCAATTTTTCTATCACGAAATTCGCCAAGTTGTTATCGAAATCACGTCCGCCCAAAAACGTATTGCCCGAAGTCGCTTTTACCGTTATGTTTTTATCTTTAATGCCAATCACAGATACGTCGAAAGTTCCTCCTCCCAAATCGAACACTAATATATTCTTACAGTCGGTTATTTGATTTTTGTGAACGTAGGCCAAAGCCGCAGCACTTGGCTCGTTCATTATCTTCAGAACGTGGATTCGTGCCAATTTAGCAGCTTTTCTAGTTGCAATACGCTGATTATAATTGAAATATGCCGGTACCGTTATGACGGCGTTATTAATTTTTCTTTCCAATTTATGTTCGGCAATTTTCTTCATGTATCCAAGTAGTTTGGCACTTATCTTATGAGGTTTGTAAGTAACCGCCACATTGTTTTTGGTCACCTGTATGAGAGGCATCTTATCGTCGCTCTCAATTAAACGAAAGCACCATGATGACAAATTGTGCTGTAAGTACTCATCGTTGAATAATCTTCCAATCAACCTCTTGCTATCTGTAAGGAAAGGGTGGCAGTTGATGAATTTTGTGGGGTAAAGCTTACCATATACAACGTTGGCAGGATTTAACGTAACCCTATCCTTTGCGTTTTTCCCAATTATTTCTTTGTCCTCTGCAAATGCCACGTAGGAAGGTGTAGTTCTCTCCCCGTATTGATTCTCTATTATATCCACGACGGACCTTTCTGGATGAAAATGGCCAACACAACAATGGGTGGTGCCTAAATCTATTCCAATTGCCAATTCTGTTTCCATTATATTTCGTAATAAATGTTACTAAAAAATTTTGACAGTTTTGATATGTGGTGCACGCCTCACTTGATATAACAAATTGTGATTTTTCTCTAATCATTACGTTTTTCAGTTTGAGCTCTCTGAACAAATAATTAGAAACGTAAGGCGAGGGCATAGGGCGAGGGGCTTTTGAAATACTATAACAAAAATCTCACTCACTGGATCAACTTCGAAAGAAAAAAGTGTAGCTCAAATGAATCAAGCAAGTAGAAGCAGAAACTCAAGGAAACAAAACTAATGCACCATGTAGAATTAAATGGATGATTGCGTATGCTTCCAAAATTGTAAGTGTATCAGGTCGGATACAGCCAGATTGAAAAATGAAGCACAAATTATTAATTAATAATAGTGTACCAAGTCCACCTGTAAGTATCTCATTTATAGAGTAATGGAGGAAAGGGCTCTGCCAAGAGACCCTCTATATTGATCTTTAAAGAGCGATATCTCCGAAACGGTGCGACTTTGAATGGAACTATTTGCACTTATTTAATTGTCGTCCAATGATCTATAGGAAATGAAATTGATTTGGTCGATTTTCGAGAGTTGGATTTTTATCGAGAAAATATCCCAAGTGGTTAAGCTTACTTTTTTGGCCAAAAAGTGAAGAAATTTTTTATTGGAAAATAGTGCAGAATATGTTAGTTTACTTCATAAAAAATCGATTAAAGTAGAAAAAGTGTACCAGTTCGCCTATAAGTGTCTCATTTGTACGATAATGGAGGAAAGGGTTGTGCGAAGGGACCCTCTATTTGGATCTTTAAAGAGCGATATCTCCGAAACGGTTCGACTTAGAATGGAACGGGTTGGAATTATTTAATTGGCGTCTAATGATCTAAAAGAAGGAATCTTTACTTGGTCGAATTTCGAGAGTTCGTTTTTTAGCCCGAAAAAATACCAAGGGGTTAACCTTGCTTTTTTGGCAAAAAAGTGAAGAAATTTTGTATTGGAAAAAAGTGCAGAATATGTTACTTTACTTCATAAAAGATAGTTCAAAATAGAAAAAGTGTACCAAGTTCGCCTATAAGTGTCTCATTTGTACGATAATGGAGGAAAGGGCTCTGCGAAGGGACCCTCTATTTGGATCTTTAAAGAGCGATATCTCCGAAACGGTTCGACTTAGAATGGAACGGGTTGGAATTATTTAATTAGCGTCTAATTATCTAAAAGAAGGAATCTTTACTTGGTCGAATTTCGAGAGTTTTAGCCCGAAAAAATACCAAGGGGTTAACCTTGCTTTTTTGGCAAAAAAGTGAAGAATTTTTTTATTGGAAAAAGGTGCAAAATATGTTAGTTTACTTCATAAAAGATAGTTTAAAGTACAAAAAGTGTACGAAGTCCACCTATAAGTGTCTCATTTGTACGATACATAATGGAGGAAAGGAGTCTGCGAAGAGACCCTCCATTTTGAGCTTTAATAAAGCAGATTCACATTCTTTAGCCGTTTGTAGAAAGTGTTCAAAGGTGTGCTTTCAATGAATCCACTCTTCACTAGCGGTACATGTATGTATACGTCTATGTCTAACCTTTCAGGCAAACATTTCCATATTTACAGTATTTGTTTTAGTGGTGTTGGTAGTGAATATAAATAACGAGGAAATGTGGGTTTTATTCCACTAAAACATGACAAATATAAAAGTAACAAATCTAACTGTCGTAAATAAGCAACAATAAATATTTTAACAATTTAAATTCCGTTTAATACATGACCATCGACGATATTTTTTCTTAATTGAGACGAACGATTTTTCCTTTTGATTTTCACGAAAACAAACGAAATAAAAATGTCGACGTTCATATTTTTTGCGTAGATAGCTGAAAATAAAATCGCGATGCAAGAGTTTAACTTTTCAGCCGAAATTTCAATCCGAATGCCAAAAATTTCTTTCTAATTTGATGTATTCGCGTTGTTCTCTTACTTTCAATCAATCCTACTTTTGCACGTCTGCTAAAGTATTAACGTAAAAGCTCTTAACTTACGATTATTTCTTTGGCAGTTTTCCAATGCTCAGTGTTGTATCTTTGAGTTTCGGTATCAAACATAAAAGTTTCTGTGAATTTGCTAGATGTCAACACATTAATATCTCTAAAAGGTTTACTTTATTCATTGCCTTTAAAAAGATACGATTGCTTTTTAAAAACCCTCGGATGCCGGCGGACATTTTGTCCCTTTTTAATTATGTAAACGTAAAAGAGTGAATTAGATTTCTCCTTAAAAATTTGACGGATTTCGTTTTTTTTTTATTTTAATGAGACTAATTGACGTTTCAATTTGTCGATTTAAATTTTTAAACAAGCCAAATACCCAAATTTTACGTTTATATAAATGGACGTTAAGTGCGCTCTTATAAGATGCAGATCTGTGTGGGAATTAATGTTAAAACGGAAACGTTTCAAATAAACAAATTAAATTTAAGAAAAAAAATGTGCATCATGTACGAGATTGGCACGTCACTTATACCACTTAGAAAGTTTTCCAAAGTTTCCACACACAAATTTTCTTAACTGATATTGTTCTTCCGTTCTCGTAAAAGTTTTATGCCATAAAGGGTTGTTAGGTGGTATATGTAAGTGACTCTGAATCAGGTGTGGAAACTTTATGCAGATTTGTTTAAAAATAATCGTCGCTTAAGGTGACATATTAAAGTAAGAATATAATTTCATTTTGAAAGCAACTTCAAATACCGGAAACGGGTATTGTTTCCCGGGGATACGTAATAATTCTAACTGCATGATGTATCCCGAAGTATTTTTGTATAACTGTTATGTAACATTTGCATTATATCAAAGCTTCCTTGAGGAAGATGATTTAATAAACAGTGCTTCAATTCCATCTGAAAAGAACGTCTTTGGCTGCGTGCGAAACTATTAATAGGCTGCACAATGCACAATAATTTGCAATTGTTTGTTACAATGACGAGCATTATCTTCTTGAAGAGACTTTTAAAAAAAGGCCGTAACGTTTCATCCACTGGTTTCAGGACAGTGCTATTAATTGCACAGTCCCTACTTAGTAAGGTAAAATTCGCACTGTAGGAATTCCGACGCATATTAAAGTTGTACGCCACTGGAAGTTAGTACTGCAGCGACTTTTGAATTTATACTGTAATTGTATTACTAAAGTGGTTTAATACACTTTGTTCTACTTCGAAAATAAAACAACACTGCAAACGTAAGCAATATTGATTTCAATTTTCAATAGGCATTATCTATTATCTAAGAACGGAATTAATAATTAATTGAAACAACCCGAACGTAATTGCGTATTTTAACTAATTACGAATAATTAATTAATATTTTTGACAATTTATGTAGGCCGAATAAGGGGTTATAAATTATTTCCTCGTAATTTCGAAACGGTATCGCGCTCAAAAGTAATTGAAAAGATTAATTACGCGAAAAGGCAGGAAAGTTATATACTAACCGTTAAAGTTTACATTATGTTGCATCCTCTAGTACATTATATTAAAATTCGTATGGAAGTTGGGCCATTAAATTTTAACAAAAAAACCCCTCTTATCTAGAGAAAAAGTTTTCGCTTTTCATTAAAAATGTACGCGAAATTGGCGCCATTTAAGAAAAGAGGCTTTTTGTATGTGTCAGTATAACTAAGTTCATTTATAAAATAGTGAGCGTTAAGCTTAAAAATAGACGAAACATGTAACCTATGAATATCGTGCGCCATCACGAAAACAACAAACATGGAGAGCACACGACACGTTCCTTCCTTGGGGTAAATCATAGAGGTAAAATATTTATATATCCTTCAGCTTTGAGGCAATACAAGATCTGAATACACAAACAGATTGATTCAATTTTGTAATGCTCTTAGTGCCACTCTCTTTTTTTTGTGTACGAGAAGCATGGAAGAAACAAATATATTTTATGAATTCACGTACGCATTGGAAAATTTATAAACTCAAAATGTCTTTTTTGATATACTAGCGGTTCACGTAGTTTCGCAAAAGTTTCGCTATTGGTCACTACGTTACGTGTTTTCGACACTGCCTTTATGTTCGAATTAGAACATCAAGTTACATGTCAAATATTAAAAGATTAAGTACCTACCTCTTGACTTAGAAGACATTTTGATAACTTTAATATGTACCTATATCGTTCGCAGAAAACGAGCAGAATCTGTGGATTTCTAGATTGAAATGGACGTGCACCTAGGCTTCATATGAGAGCTCTTTTGCTGTTTTCATGATTAAAGTCGTACGACCCCGCAACGTACTCAAACCATCCCAAAGGATGCTGGTGGGTGATCGACTCTAACCGCCTATGATTCCACCACCCAGAATTCTTTCAGTTCGGCTCGCTAAGAAATCTACAGGTTGAATGACAAGTGATACATACATTGTAAAATCATCCCATTGGTAGTACTATTTTAAGCTTCAAATGGTAGCCACTGGAAACACCGACCAAAATAAGGAGAGCTCTCAGTAAATGATTCTATTTTGTTATGGGAAGTTTGGAAAAGGTGAACAAACCTCGTATATTTGGTTTCCGCATTCAGCACGATTTAATCAAGGTTAGATAAGCAAAAAATGTGAATGACAGAATTTTAGTTACTTAAGGTAGTTCCTCCGCAGAACGATTTGCGACAGAATTTGTTCAAACTTGGCGTATACGTTATTAAATACGTTATCCAAACATCTGTGGAGTTTAAATAAGGTTTACCGTCCCTAAGTCGAGATATTTACACTTAAAATTGGCATAATTGACATATAACCCATATACAAAAAACACCGCCCACGTAGCACATATCTTTCAAAGGCGTCCCAAAGACATTCTAAGGACTTCTATATGTCTACATAAGTCCCCAGGACATCCGAACGACATTCTGAGAACTTCTAAATGTCCGCATAAGTCCACAGGACATCCCTTGCAGATCTCGTGTTATGTGAGTAATGACACATTATCAATTGTACTGTCAAAACTTAATGTCAGAATCTAATAAAAAACTAAAGAATGCTAGAGAGGGATTATACGAATATTGTGAAAACATTTGAGAATTGTTTACCGTCTACTTTGAAGATATAGTCTTGAGAAACATGACGTTTTTGGTATTATTAGATATGTTTAGGCAAGCGAATGATTGTATACGCAATCTGTTCCATGACAACGCGGACAGTCCGAACAAAAAGTGTACTTCCACTGGCGTGACAAAAATGGTTAATAATAGAAGTTACTATGGTTACATGGGACGAAACTTTTGGTTGAGATTGTCGCGGAGGAACTACCTTAATCGGAATAGAAATTTTGAATTGAACGGTAGAAGCATTGTTAAAAGTGACTACAATAATTAAGCGTATAAAACGATTATGTACTTAAATAATTTGACACAACATACACCAAAACCTTAATAATACAGGCGCCCTATTAAAAGATTTCGCTACTCTAACAGTGAGGGCGCCACACGTAACGCTCATAGTTTGTACAGCAATGAATCTCATATAAGTACTCCTTTTCCATGAGGCAAATAATCATTGCAACATCATACACGTCATGTTTTTGTATAATAGCATATCATCTGTAAACTATCAACAAGTTCGTAATCGTAAATGTAAATGTCACACACTATAAATAATTAAATATGTGAAATATACTGTCATAATCACATAATATTCAAAATGACCCCCTTACAGCGTCCGTCATTATGATCGCAAATTCAACCGCGAAAATTTGAAATGTAATTCGTACACGTAAAAAATAACTTCGCAGTTCATAACTTGAGCACAGCTTGATGCTTACAGATTATCTTTATACTGTGGCTTGAGATTCTCACTGAATTTGATAAAACGAATACTAAACAACTTTATTGTCTTCTTAACTTTTAAAAATTAAAGGTTATTTAAGGCTAAATTCTCAGGTTATATCACGATTGACCACAGATTACATAAAGTTGTGTAATCTGTGGCTTGACACAAGAAAGTAACAAATGCGATCAGCTGCTAGCAGAGGTACCAACCATGACCCATCTCCAACACAAATATCCAAATGTTACCAGAATGTTACTAATATTTGCGCTCATCATGGCGGAACCTTGTTAGGGTCAAAAGCGAAGAAGTAGGGATATGCTATCAGCAGTCCATCTTTATTTATGAGGTTCGTGACTCTTAGTGAATTCCCTTCATTATATTGTAGAAAACTAAAACATTCTTATATCGTTCATCTTCTATCTTCTAGAGGATATTCAGTTCAGCAGCTTCAGTGTGGTGCACCTTTTTATTCATTTCTCAATCGAAACCCTTATTGTATTTTTTGCATGCACAAAAAGTATTCTCTTCTTCATCCCACATTTCCAGTAAAAATTGTAAGTACAGTAGATACAAACAAATTCAAGAGTCTGTAATCCTCTAGTTAGACGACACAAGTTTAATCTCAGATTCGTTTATTTGTCTACAAATTTCAGGCAGGAAGAGGGTGACACTGCATGGGATCTGCACTTACCAAACTGTTTAAAAAATGCAAAAGCAGGTATAATGCTCAAAGATGGTGTAAGTAAAAGCACGTTATCTTTCTACTAACTTACTATTAAACCAAACTTTTCTTAGATCAAGTTTCTTCCGGCTGCGATGATTATTCGAGGAAAAGTGGGCCATGTGATACACCATCCTCATGATTAGGCCAAACTGCACTGCATCATGTATCGTGTTCGCTAATGCTTTTCGCTCATACTTTGTAAAGAGGGCAATCCCACTTAATTGATCTTCCCTTCAATGAGGAGCGGCGAATTGAGCCATTGTTTCTAGGAACAGCTCCAATTGGGGGAATTTTTTGGCAATGTAAGAGTAACATTAAACGTTTTATTTTAGCAGAACAATAAGAAATACACACGGCAAAAATAACATTTTTTTATATAAAATTGACTCATATAATTATAACATTTCTTTCTAAAACCTATGGGATTGCAATAAAATACAAATATAAACAACAAAAATCCTACAAACATGTGAGAAAGTCGTATTTTTTTTAGATGTCCGCTCCTACTTCGATGCACACGTAGATTCGCCAAACGACGAACTGATGGACACTTTCAAATGTACGGTGAGTATTTTAAGCACATAATTATTAAATCTTCCTCATTTTGGAAAGAAAAACAGGAACAGGCATTTTTCACTGCTTCGTCATCCCTGGCTACAGAATCGAACGGACACTACCTGTTCAGGCTTTCCAGAATTTGAATGTGAGTAAACCTGGATGAATTGAGTTAGAATGCTGAGGGAAAGGATGTACTGTTCCAGCATATGCGTTGTAGACTTCACATGAAGATAACCATTATGTGAGGCGACCTTTCCAAAAAAAACCACATACAGAACTGGGGGGCATTCTGGGGATGAAAGTGCGAATGTAATGATCATTTCTTTGAATTTAAAGTAACCTTTATATTGCAGAGTTCTACAGCAAGCCACAAGAGGGATGAGAGAATTTTGTTAACTTCATTATAAACTGTTTTATTTTATATATTTCTTGTAGAATGTTTTTTGTTTGAGTTTGTAAACATATTTTATTAATTATAATATAGTACATACAAATCACCGTATCACATTAATTCGCTGATTACTGCGGTCATTTATCCGCCATATTATCTGTTGTGTCACAACAGATAACACGAAAAGCACAACAGATAGCTACAGAAACTGAGATGTTATCTGTTGTGCCACAACAGATAACATGAAAGCACAACAGATAACCATAGAAACTGAGAAGTTATCTGTTGTGCCACAACAGATAACACGGAAAGCACAACAGATAACTAAAGAAACTGAGAAGTTATCTGTTGTGCCACAACAGATAAAACGAAAAGCACAACAGATAACTAAAGAAACTGAGAAGTTATCTGTTGTGCCACAACAGATAAAACGAAAAGCACAACAGATAACTATAGAAACTGAGAAGTTATCTGTTGTGCCACAACAGATAACACGAAAGCACAACAGATAACTATAGAAACTGAGAAGTTATCTGTTGTGCCACAACAGATAACGCAAAAGCACAACAGATAACTATAGAAACTGAGAAGTTATCTGTTGTGCCACAACAGATAACACGAAAAGCACAACAGATAACTAAAGAAACTGAGAAGTTATCTGTTGTGCCACAACAGATAAAACGAAAAGCACAACAGATAACTAAAGAAACTGAGAAGTTATCTGTTGTGCCACAACAGATAAAACGAAAAGCACAACAGATAACTATAGAAACTGAGAAGTTATCTGTTGTGCCACAACAGATAAAACGAAAAGCACAACAGATAACTAAAGAAACTGAGAAGTTATCTGTTGTGCCACAACAGATAAAACGAAAAGCACAACAGATAACTATAGAAACTGAGAAGTTATCTGTTGTGCCACAACAGATAACGCAAAAGCACAACAGATAACTATAGAAACTGAGAAGTTATCTGTTGTGCCACAACAGATAACGCAAAAGCACAACAGATAACTATAGAAACTGAGAAGTTATCTGTTGTGCCACAACAGATAACACGAAAAGCACAACAGATAACTAAAGAAACTGAGAAGTTATCTGTTGTGCCACAACAGATAAAACGAAAAGCACAACAGATAACTATAGAAACTGAGAAGTTATCTGTTGTGCCACAACAGATAACACGAAAGCACAACAGATAACTATAGAAACTGAGAAGTTATCTGTTGTGCCACAACAGATAACGCAAAAGCACAACAGATAACTATAGAAACTGAGAAGTTATCTGTTGTGCCACAACAGATAACACGAAAAGCACAACAGATAACTAAAGAAACTGAGAAGTTATCTGTTGTGCCACAACAGATAAAACGAAAAGCACAACAGATAACTAAAGAAACTGAGAAGTTATCTGTTGTGCCACAACAGATAAAACGAAAAGCACAACAGATAACTATAGAAACTGAGAAGTTATCTGTTGTGCCACAACAGATAAAACGAAAAGCACAACAGATAACTAAAGAAACTGAGAAGTTATCTGTTGTGCCACAACAGATAAAACGAAAAGCACAACAGATAACTATAGAAACTGAGAAGTTATCTGTTGTGCCACAACAGATAACGCAAAAGCACAACAGATAACTATAGAAACTGAGAAGTTATCTGTTGTGCCACAACAGATAACGCAAAAGCACAACAGATAACTATAGAAACTGAGAAGTTATCTGTTGTGCCACAACAGATAACACGAAAAGCACAACAGATAACTAAAGAAACTGAGAAGTTATCTGTTGTGCCACAACAGATAACTAAAGAAACTGAGAAGTTATCTGTTGTGCCACAACAGATAAAACGAAAAGCACAACAGATAACTATAGAAACTGAGAAGTTATCTGTTGTGCCACAACAGATAACGCAAAAGCACAACAGATAACTATAGAAACTGAGAAGTTATCTGTTGTGCCACAACAGATAACGCAAAAGCACAACAGATAACTATAGAAACTGAGAAGTTATCTGTTGTGCCACAACAGATAACACGAAAAGCACAACAGATAGCTATAGAAACTGAGAAGTTATCTGTTGTGCCACAACAGATAATACAAAAGCACAACAGATAACTATAGAAACTGAGAAGTTATCTGTTGTGCCACACCACATAACACGGAAAGCACAACAGATAACTACAGAAACTGAGAAGTTATCTGTTGTGCCACAACAGATAACACGTAAGCACAACAGATAACCATAGAAACTGAGAAGTTATCTGTTGTGCCACAACATATAACACGAAAGCACAACAGATATCTGTAGAAACTGAGAAGTTATCTGTTGTGCACAACATATAACTATAGAAACTGAGAAGTTATCTGTTGTGCCACAACAGATAACACGGAAAGCACAACAGATAACTATAAAAACTGAGAAGTTATCTGTTGTGCCACAACAGATAACACGAAAAGCACAACAGATAACTATAGAAACTGAGAAGTTATCTGTTGTGCCACAACAGATAACACGAAAAGCACAACAGATAACTGTAGAAACTGGGAAGTTGTCTGTTTCCTCACAACAGATAACACGAAAGTACAACAGATAACTGTAGAAGCTGAGATGTTATCTGTTGTACCGCAACAGATAACACGAAAGCACAGCAGATGACTATAGAAACTGATGAGTTATCTGTTGTGCCGCAACAGATAACACGAAAGCACAACAGATAACTATAGAAGCTGATATATAATAATAGAAATAATTATGGAAACAGAAGTTATTTGTTGTGCCACAACAGATAACTCCTAGTTTCTATAGTTATCTGTTGTGCTTTTGGTATTATGCCACAACAGATAACGTCTGAGTCTCTATTGTAATTTGTTGTGCTCCATCGCTATTTTTGTTGTATGTGCACAACAGATAACTTATCAATTTCTATGGTTATCTGTTGCGCTTTATCGGTATTTTTGTGCACAACAGACAACTATCAAACCTGGGACATTATCTGTTGTGCACCAACAGATAACAAAAATAGCGAAGTTGGAAAACAGATAACTGTCAAAACTTGGAAGTTATCTGTTGTAACAATACAGAAATGACTTACAGCAAATAAAATATTTATTTACGTCAAGTCACTTTTACTTCAAAGATGAGAGAACTTTTTAACAACCCTATTCTTATAACTAGTTACTAATAAATGGTGCGACTTTGAAGAATGGACGTGGTAAATATTTAATTGTCGTCCAATAATTTATAAGAAAACATCTTTGTTTGGTCGATTTCGAACATTCTTTGTTTAGCAAAAGAAAAGTAGTCTAAAACGATCTAAAGCTAATGAAGAACCATGCGATCATTGCACAAGTGCCGTATTGGTTACTTTGTACTTTGTTCAATGTAACTTCTTGAAAATAAAATATGTTTTGCAAAATTTTACTTTTTTTGTTTGTTATCTACTTACCGCCAGAATAATTTTTTCATTGGCGAACACGATATGTGAAACGTGATGCAGTGCAGTTTGGCACAGAGCCACTGGCTCTGGTTTGGTCTAATCATGAGGATGGTGTATCACATGGGCCACTTTGAATGTTGCTCGAATAATGATCGCAGTCGGAAGAAACTCGATCTAAGAATAGTATAGGATTTAATAGTAAGTTAATAAAAAGATAACGTGCTTTAACATCACCTTTGAGTCTTACATTATACCATTCACCATTGAATTAGTTATTCAATAGGTACCTGCATTTGTATTTTTTTTAAACTGCTTGGTAAGTGCAGATCACCCTCTTCCTACCTTTGAATTTGTTTGTATAATATCTACCGTACTTATAATTTTTACTGGAAATGTGGGATGGTTGTATGGAAGGGTGCGTGGTGCTGAGGAGGAAACGAGGTAGGTACTGGTTCCAGTATTCGCTGGTTTGGACTTTCACATGTGTGAGAATCTTAGAAATGAATAAAAAGGTGGAGCGTGGAGGCTGGCATTGATTATGGAAAACGACGAAGATGACGACATAAAAAATGCTTTTGAACGTCTTTTATCTTTAATAGCATTGTTTTCGTGGTGATACAAGGAAGGGGTCAAGGGGATCCCACAACACCGAAAGAAATAAATTGCAGAAACGCCCGAAATTGCAACAATTGTGCTTCACGTTTGTCCACTCCACTTCCGCGTAATAAGCAGAGAAATTTTCTCTGGTAATAACTAATAAGTTACGAAACGAAACCATTTCTTTTGGGTATAAATGGACGTGATGTGGGAAGTGCAGAAAAGAAAAAAACAAGAAAGTTCATCGGAAGATTACTTAAGTGGGATTTATTACTGTACCGGCTATGAGCGTTGCGTGTGGCGCCCTCACTCTTAGAGTAGCGGAATTTTGTAGTAGCGCGTCTATACCATGAAGCTTTGGTGCATGTTGTGTTGCCGTTTGTCATATGTTTAAGTAAGCGTTTTATACGCTTAATTATTGATCTCACACGGCTCTTACCATTCAATTCATAGTTTCGATTCCGATTAAATCAACTAAAAGGCTATCATTCACATTTTTTGCTTATCCAATCTTGATTTACAACCTGCAAGTTGTATTGTGACAACAAATCGTGCTGTATGCGGTTTCGGTTTGCAAAGAGAATATAATCCGTTGCTGAGAACACCCCTTATTTTGATTAGTGTTCCAAGTGATCCCTATTGAACATTGAAAAATTACAGATAGAATGATTTTACAATAATCATCATCTAATGTGTTACCCATGCCCATCTTTCAATCAATACATTTAGACGAAGGAGAAGGGATTGTTAAGTTCTATTGTTGAAAAGAATAGTTAAAGATGATATTCACGTCTTACAGCGGTATGAAAACTTCAACGTAAAGGTGAGGGTAAATGAAGAGAAAGAAATGAAGACTTGAGCAACCTATTGCAAGATACAATTTCGTAAACATTGAAGGTAAAGGCGATGAGTTTTATTTTAAATCCATCGGTAGAAATGATAAGGCGAACATTCTAAAGTTATGAAAACTGAAAAAGATGATGTTCCCGTTAGTACTTAGTATTTATTCATCTATGCTGTTAGTCACGTTATGGCCTCACAACTATGTACCTAATCATGAAAGGGCAGTGTCAAGTAAGAACTTGCTCCTTCAGGTACCCTGAATCAGTCTTTCCAGATACATTCAATTAGGGAATGGAACCTGGCCCTGCTGGTCATATTCATTGATTTCAGCAATATGGCAAAAAGTAATTGGAACAATGAGTAACATGAAAATAAACGATAGGAATGTGGCTCTCTCCGATACGAAATACACATTATAGCTAACGTACCTACCTACACGTACAAAACAAATTAAAGTAAACATTGTGCGAGAAGAAAATTTAAAAAACCTGGTTAAAAAACTGGAAAAAGTAGCAAAGAACAAAGGTTTAATAATCAATGAAAGTAAGACAAAACAGTATAAAGATATTGAATTAAACCATCACCAAGAACCATCCATAACCAATGTAGCACGAGTGCAAAGAATGTAATGGTTGGAATAGATGTGGATAAGATGAAAATTGAAAGGTCAACTAAAAAGGCTTTGCGGGGAGAAATATCAGGAAGGATACCGCGAAATAAATAGTTACAAGTATAGATAGTAGAAAAGGACTGGAGGAGATGGGAGTACAAAACTGAAGAGCCATGAGCGTTTTTGGCCTACAGTACTGACAATACATTATAAATTTTCCATACATAAATGGAATTCATTAAAATACATGCCCTCATATAGCAAGTGTTTGTTTTAATCTTAAATGTGGGAACACTTAACGACGTAGGTAAGTACTAAGTACCCGTTAGTTGCAGTAGCTTTTGTACCTTTTTCCTCCATTAGTGTCGCCACAAATTTCCCTTAATTTTTAACAAAATATAAGCAACAATAGTAAACGCAATTTTTTACTTACTTTTACATGAGAATAAATCATGGAACTCTTTCGACTCCACCAAATTTTACGGCAGAAAAACTTGCACTAAACCTTATAGCGTCATAAATCTCAAGTTACATTATGCGATCTAAAAAGAAAAAAGGAAAATAATAATGAATAAAAAATGTCTCGAGAACAAAATTTTAATAGTCTCGTGAACGGGTATTATCTAATTAAAGAAATCTAATACGAAAACTTTTTCGTTTAGAACACGTCAATTTTGAAAAACTATTACAAAGTAAAATGAAGTTTCGATACTTTTTTATGACAAAGCGACGTTAGGAAGAACTAATAAAACAAATTGCTTCTATAATAAACCAATCACAACTAATGGAAAACATTCAAGTTGTAATAAGCTTCTGTTCAGATTTAAGTTCATCTAAGGCTTTGGAAAATCCAGGACGCTTCATTTCGTCTTTGGATTTTTCCACGCAGCGCCAATTCATTCGACGAACCATGCAATAAAACTTCTAAAGCACAATGCTTTCTTTCTTTTACAAGTTTTATTTTCCGTGAAAAGAGTCTTGTAGACAATGCGTGCTAAACTTAGTTTCTCGGTGTTCTTAGACTGAGGAAATTCGTGATTTATTACTGCTTTGTCTAATACTATTTTTTCCCCTTACGGCGTATTTTGCGGCACGTCGAATTCTATATTTCTTTTTTTATTATTGATACCCGACTTAAAAGTTATCTTTTAGTTTCCCCCACGGTAACACTTCTAAAAAATTGCTTTACATTTCGTTACGCGTCTGATAAAAATTGTGTCATTTTCGAAAACGGCACCGGTGATCTTTTACCGACTACATCGTACAAGAGAAGCTTTTTTTACCTACGTCTGAAGTATTCACGAATAAAGTAGATACTAATATTCATTTATGAAAATGTTTACATCTAATTTTTTCTGGTCGGTTCTATTATCGTTGTTTAAGTAGGTAATGGTGAAGTTCGTCTTTTGGATTTTATTTCAGGACATCTACAGGAGAATGCGTGGTGGGGCGTTGCCATGGAAATGACATCTTTCCTCATCTACTTTAGTATCTGGAGATTTAAGGGTTGCAGTTTGCACTCGGTACGACACCCTATATACAGAACTTAATAAAATAGCGAAAAAGAGAGGCTCATCTTCTCCTTATTCTCTGCGTAATGTGCATTTATATAAAATAAAATCAATCCTACAAGTATATGTCAAAGAAATGGTGGAAATTCATGTCAGTTTTCCGACTTACCTACTCCCGTTTGTAAAAATTACTAATTTTAGTTTTGTTTAATAGAGTCTAAACACTATATAAAACAAGATTCAGGGCAGTTAAAGCTACTTCTACTATGAAAAACGATTAATCTGTTTCTTACTTAGCATACTAAAGAATAGGTAGGTAGGTACCTTAGATCATATATAGAGGAGAGGAGGGTATTATTGAATAGTCGGGAAATATGGAATACCGATGTTTTGGCTCTGTTTGCTGCTACTATCACGTGGGAATACCATGAACTACTCAAGAAAGACTCCCATAATTCAGTACAGTGAGAGTTGACCGCTTGTTGTTATCGTACCACTCGCTACAGAACAAAGTGTGTTTTTTGATTTTTAAGAGTTTTTGTAGATAAGTTTTCAAACATTTTAACCTGCTAGTACACACGTGATTTGAACATTGAAGTTAAGCACAATGTACACTAAAACAATTGTAGTTTGTTATACTGTGGTCGTTTTTTAGCTGACAATGTTTTGCCCATCAGTTTAAAGGTTCATTTTCCAAGATGGCGTGTAAGGTATTATGGAATACTAGGTATTCCATATAACCCCACAAAATTTATTGAATTTACTGATTAGAAGCAGAAATGACTTGCACATAATCTTAAAAAATATGGTTTTTATAGTTAAAAATAACTATGTTTTATGAAGTCTAATTAGTTTTTCAATGGTTTACACCATCTATTCCATATTACCCGACTATTCCATATTAACCTCCATTTGTAACTTTTTTTAAATACATTTTTTTTTATAACAACAAAATAAATAGTATTTTTTTTACAAGTGACAGTTCATTACAATTAGTTATAGTATGTACTCATGATGATTTTGGGGATGTTTATTCAATAATCAGTAAGTTATTGTTAGAAATGTAAATGGTATTCCATAATACCCTCCTCTCCTCTACTCCGTAGATAAAGCATTGGCCTTTTATTTTGTGCCAGCTTGAATGACAAAGAAACTAAATATTGGTTTCATGAAGAGCGTTCGGCATATGCGCATTAAAGCACGCTCGTAATCTGCGCCTATGGCTGTCGGTTCTGGAAACCGTGTTTAAAGTGCGCATGTGGGAGTCGCCTTTAAAGGCAAAAAAGATATCGTCTCTCTGTCTGGCATCTTGGCTCATTTTCTATACATGGCAAGAAAGGCTAATGCGCTATCTACGGAGTATATATGATCTAAGGTAGGTACCTACCTACGTAAAAGTATTGTTCCAAGTTCCTGTCATAGTCCTTTTTTCAGTTATTTTTAATCAGCTTTAGCAAAAATATTTCATATACAAAATTAAGGTAGGTAGGTACCCTAAATTTTCTGTGAAAACGATCAAATCTACGTAATGTCTTGATTCCATAATGATAAGGATTGGTAATCGCTCGAAATGGGGTGAAATGAAATTGATCAGTTTTCGTTAATGATATGATAACTTAACAATTCAAACCATGCCCCATAGAACATTTAATAATTGATGACGTTGTACAAAGTAGGTATAATATTGTAAGGTTGTAAAGCTACATGTTTCGACAAACAATGCCATCCTCAGGCTGGTTAAGATTAAAATTAAACGGGAGTGAAAAATTGCACGTTACATTATAAATTTGTAACAAAGACAACAAAGTATTAAGTTGACGTTCTAAACTCCATCACTATAAACACACTGAAACAGCCAATATATGAAAAACGGTGAAAAAACCAAAATTAATTACAATAGTCGAGAAAGGACCGTGGAGAAAAAACTACACAAACTAACACATTAATTAAATAGAATGATAACATACCGCCTACCACCAAATGTGGGGGAATGGTTTTGAGTTATTAAGTTATCATTAACGAAAACTGATCAAATCTACGATCTACCTTTTGGAAGATTGAAGTACCTATACGGAGCACGACAACAGTCCCGAAACGGTCTAATATTTTCGATGTCTGCAAAACTATTTTTTTTTCAAATTTGTTCAGTAAAGAGAAAGAAATTACTAATCACAATACCTACCAATTGTTTGTTACTTCCAGTTTAGCCGAAAATGCCATCAATCTATTTTTTTAATGGGACACTCCGTGTATATTTTTATTTGTGAATAGCCATTAAAGTCCTCAAAGTCTGGGTCGCTCTTTTTGTCAACGCAGTAGGCATAGTATTGATACATGGACCTATATAGGCAGTTCTTACAGATTAATGAACAAGGAATTATACTAGGTGTATGCAACCACACATTTCTCTTCACAGCCGGATGTAGGTACATCGAGTTACAAAATGATAGAGATCACTGGGTTTAAAGTTTCCCCGCTCCCAGCTACAATTTTCTGGTAGCAAAAAGTTATTAGGTACCCATCCACTTTGTAGTATGAATATTGTCACGTTAGAACCTTAATATAGGGAGAAGTTAAGACAAGCCCGACTTCCGTACTTTCGTAGATACTAGATTTCGGGAGAATTAAAAATGACGATACATCGCGAGGAGCATCTCTCCTGCTGGGAACACATCCCCTGTGAGCACGTGGTTAATTATAATTAAAACCTAAGGTGAAATTTCTCGGATCACTTCCTCTTCACAAACGAAGTGATTTTTTGTCGTGACGAGATTTTTAATTCGCGAGACTACAAAAATCTTCACAGCCACAACGTTCTTTAGATATCGTACTAGTGGAACTTTACCAATTGATTCAGTGGATATAGTACCAACTACCATGGTGCATCTGCACATTCTTCAAGAGTGGCTACAGTAATAGACAATTTCCGACCAAAAAATAGGAAAACATTTTCACTGGACTTTTCTGTGGGATACAATGTACAATGAAGTCTCATATGTGTATAGGTACGATATTCGAATTGAAAGTGAAGACGAATTGCTGGCCAAAGTTAATAGCTGTTGCAGAACAAGTTAGAGATCTTTGGTTCATTGTCTTCACCATTTTTAGATCCTTCTTCGCCTTTTCCATGCTCATATGAATGAAAATCGATAAACCAACCTCATATTTTCCCAAACAGTAATGTAAATACATAAAAGTTTTGCTGGCTTTCTTACAGTCGAAAGATTATTTGCCATCCACTCATCTAGTAACAAATTCCTCAAGCAGCAAAACTTTGTTTTAGAATATATTATAGATAATTCCCAAGAGGTTCTTACACGGAGACGCTGACTTTCCCGGATCCAGCATATTACGCCATACCCAGCTACTGGCCAAAGGCACTAGGTAACTCCCTCCATTCCGACAGAAGGTGTCTGGGGGTTGCAGGTCAGATGGTGGATATGGTGAGGGTTAATTCTCATCATACAAATCACCGGGATTGGACGGGATAGTACCAGCTCTTCTGCAATGGTGACTGGATATGTTATATTGTTGTTCAAGGAAGACTTTGTAGCCTTTCCCACGGGCTGTACACTGCCGTGATCAGAACAGGTACTGTCATTTACTCCAAAAATGTGGCAAATTTCCTACTGTATCCCAGTCAGAATTGGCAAGATTAACGCTTAGTGCAAGAAAATTAGAATTCTCAGTGACAGCAGGGCTGCCCTAGGCACGTTTTTGTATTATCAAGAAAGAACCTGGCGGCTATTTGTGGACATACCTTCTGGGCACTGTAAATGAAACAAGGACATGCACAGCATGGCCTTGGTAGAATCACAGTATTGTAGTTACATGGAGAACGAGTTGGTGCACTACATACTTTGTAAGTGTACTGTATCCGGGCCAGACATGGCTATGATTAGAGCCGCTCCCCTCTCTATGTACATTGTACATATATAAATTATATTTTTTTAGATATGGAAAAAGCAATTGCTCTGTAGGGATATGTATTTTCTAAGTAAAATTGAATTTTTTGAAGCCTTATCTATGTGTGAATAACAGGAAACTGTAATCGGAAGACAGTAACATTATTAGTTGAATTAATAACAGCATCTAAAATCAATTACATATTTTCCCTGACAACCACACACATTTACTAACATACCTCTATCGCTCACACACACATATAACATAGCAAAAGTGAAAACCGTTCACCTTTTTTCTCATAAGAAATATATTGCACTTATGGAGAAATGCATTATATACTCTTTGGTTACACTACTAAGGAATGAGGAAATAAGGGAGATTGAGA
Organism: Pyrocoelia pectoralis; assembly: GCA_036250285.1. NCBI lineage: Eukaryota > Metazoa > Arthropoda > Insecta > Coleoptera > Lampyridae > Pyrocoelia > Pyrocoelia pectoralis. Next base: position 1,539,852 of record CM070079.1, read on the forward strand.
GTAAGTGGTATAAAGGAGAACACTCTGATTTGGACATTTAAAAAGGAAGGGACCCAAGAAAGCTAACAACGAGAGTTTGGTAAGACGCATAATAGACATAAGTAAAATAGAAACAAACATGAGCAAATATGAACCTACAGCTAATCAATGCTTGTACAAAAGGTTAAGGATTAAGTAAGTAGGTATACCCAACCTGTTATATTCACATTACACTTCCTTATATAAAATAGTGATTATTATATTTATACATTTCCAAAAATAACTCAAAATTCTAACTTAATAACATCATTACCCCCAAATATCTCTACTTTCTTTAATATTGTCACTATTTTCTCGCCTAACTCTCGTCACTGCACTTGCCTCTCCTTTTGCGACACATTTTTTCCTCTGCATCCTCCTCTCCTTTTGCTGCATTTGTTTTCTTACCCTACTCTTTATTTCCTCCGGTGCTATAGTCGTAGCAGTCGATCTTATACTGCCGACTTCGTCGCTATAACAAGAATCTCCCGAACAAGACTCCGCATCGGAATGCTTCGTACTGTTAAAATCGTGAAATTCCAAACGTGTCGCCAACTCTTCGGAAGCTTTATCCTCAAAATGCTCATCATTCTCAAACTCCGGACACTTCTGTTCCATTTTACTATCGGAACCTTCCTCCTCCTCTAAACCCAGCTCAATATTCATGTCCTTTGCCATTTGTTTTGTGAAACCGGAACACGCGACTTCTGCATCTAAAGTATCACATCGTTCGGTCTCGCTAAATATGGGAAACAGCTCGCTTTCGTAACCGAAACGTTTCTTAAAAAACTCCTTGATGCAGTTCACATCACGATTGAAGTACATTTCCGCATTCGGATGCATGGTTGAAACCATTTGTGGAAAATCGATTATAACGGGCTTTTCGTTCTCGCCTAGCATAATGTTAAACTCGTTAAAATCGCCGTGAATTACGCCCGAATCTGCAAATCGTACGATTAGGTTCATCAACTCATCGTAAAGAGCTTCAACGTCCCCAACTTCTAATACGTTAGTGCTAAAATTATCTACAGTAATAATGTGCAGTTACGTAATGTGAAACTTACAGTGGTTTACCGACGATAAGCTCCATAACAACGCAATGTCGATTATAATCTACAGGTTTCGGTACCGGAAAACCTCTATCGTGTAATGCTTTCATGTACGCGAACTCCTTTGTAGCGGAAATACGTGAGAGATATAGCCAAGACATCGATTTTCTATGCTTGTGATAATCGCGCTTGTCCTTTATATTTCGAAAACACGTTCGACCCAATCTGTGTAGTTTCAAGCACAACTCCTGCTGCTCGGAATTGGCGACAATGTATATATTACTCTCCTTACCGACACCTATCTGATTTCCAAAAGAGTTTAGAGCTCCACGTTTCGTGAGCGTTTTCAAAGCCAGGTAATCGTAACCCATATTTGTCAGCCTATAACCATCGACTGTAAAAGAAACGTAATTAAATGTGTTCAAACACTGCATGCGAAGGTACATTTTTTGCCCCGTTCGTAACTGAGAAGACGATGTTTACACAAATCTCTTAGCAGTTTATGAACACCACCGTGTTGCAAATTCGCTATACTCGCGGCTAGGGCACTCGGCACCAATTCGTGATTCTTCATTCCCATTTCGATCTAAAAATTAAAAGGTGGAAGTATAGAAAATGTAAGGTTATAATACTTACAGCGGTTAAAACTCTGAAATCTTCTGGGGTTAAATAACGTAGAAGAGAAACGTTAAGTTTTCCCATTGCTTATTATACAAATTATAAGTAATTAATAAACAAAACTTGCTATTGAAGAATTGAAAATTTTAGTTACAACACGTGTATAAAATTATAAAAAATGTATAGAAAATAGAAAAGATTCGAAAGTTATACAGGTCTTTCTTTATACAAGTCGTTAAATATACAAAGGTGGCAGCACGAGCGTGAAGTTAGCAACGGTTGTTTCCACCGTTCACCATTCACAATAAACCATTGAACTCACGGACGTATAAAAAACAAATGGACTGCTAATTGGTACGTACCGGCAACACTTATTTGTCCCCACCATGGGAGCCGCCATACTGTGCTCTTAGTTAGTTATTTTCTTGTAGAGATCGATTTTAGTTGGCAATTTCAAACGTCAAATCGAAAGTGGTCCAAACTTCAAAGTCTTTGACTTAACCTCAATGTTTTATATCTTACCTTCTTAGACCATATACTACTGGACTGCCGGTTCCCTATTAACCTAATGTAAAAAAAATCAGCCACTTGCAAGCGAGAGAGCAGTATTTTGCATCCTTTTGGATACATTTTTATAGGTTATGTTCATGTTATGTCAAAGATTAAATACTTATTATACGAACCGAAAGGAACCGAACGTATTTATTCTTTGGTTATGTTTCCTACAAATGATAACCTCATAGACAGATAACATCAAACTTTCAATTTTAACTTTTGCACTTTGCAGTTTTTTTTACAACTGGTAAAGGTAATTTTCAACTAAATAAAGGATGAAAGTGAAAAACGTTCAATTAGATTAAGGAGCGGGAAACTGAGAGTAGGTACGGTAAGTTATTTGTAATTGCGTTTGACTACCAAATATGATATCATATAAACATTCGATGGTTATTGCACACGGATAGGACTAGGCCACCCGTTTGAATATGGGAAAGTAAAAGTAACTCTTTTATAATATTCTTTATTGATTTGTAAAGTTAATTAACCTATGAAATTTGGAAAGGATATAAATCTTGGTTTGACGAGTTATTTTTACATACAAGGCAATGGAGACCCATATCTAAAACTACAATCTGTAGGTACATCTCACTACACTAATGTTATTCGCTGTTTATCACACACTTGACACAAAACATAAAAAAGATACACAATTAAATATATTCACTAATTGACAGACGAAGGATTTAAATTTAAATTTTAGCCCCAACCTTACTTTTAGTAAAAGATTAGTTATCTAGTGGTGGTAGCACCGCATGTATACTGGGGTGGTAGTGGTATTACTGGGTTACTTTAACCTTACTTTATGTATCCAAAGGGACAGAAGTATCTTTTCTCTCTTTTCTATTTGGCTTATGATTTAACGTTTGTCCGGCGGTCCAGTAGTATATGGTCTAAGCTTACCTTTCGTTGCTTTCATATTTGACATTTTTTATATACATAGTATGAATAGAGCGTGATGTTTCGTTGGAAACGATTGTTGCTATGTGTCGTGTGTAAATAAACAAGTTTTGTTTGTTAAATGGTTACACATAATTATGCCATTTTGGAGTACATCGAAAACCACGTTCCAGAAGAAATTTTACAAATACTTTCAACAGCAGAATCGTCGTTGATACCAAGCAAGTGATGATGAAAATATAGTTACAGAATTGAAATTCAGAAATACATAATGAAATGACAAATTATAAATTGCAATTTTCAAATATAACCGCTAAATTTTCAGGGTTCATTACTCCCTTTGATTATATGTATATATAATCAAAGATTACTCCACAGACCACTAATATTTTTAATGGTCTGTGCACAAATCACTTTTTTGTTAGTGGTTTGTGGGTCTGTGGATTACTCCTTTAGAAATACACCACTACAAAATTGAGCCACAGAATAAGGTCCACTTACTTATTCTGTGATTGAGCACAGTATGGCGGCGCACAGGCAGGGGACAATTATTTCAATATAATTAGCAGTCCATTTGTTTTTTATACGTCCGTGCATTGAACTGTACAGTTCATAAGAATAAAATAGCGCTGCAAATGAGGTGAAGTTGCCTCTAGCCTCCGAGACTGAATTGGAGCCAGATTAATCTCAATAGTTAGTAGTTTATCTGGCTCCTTCACCGTGTTTTCTTTTTGCATCGCCCCTGATCGCCACAGGGTTAGGTAAAGTTACAATCATCACGTGATTAAAGTGCCTTGCGTCATGTAGACATTTCTGCCTCAGGTTAATATAAAACTTAAAATAAAGCTTTTAAAACGAATAGGGTTATTGGGAACTGAGTCAAATTATTTTTATAAAACGAATGGTGTGTTATTGACAGAGCTGACTTAAGTCTACCACAACGTGCAAAAAGAAAACACCTTTTTGTTTTGGAGTTGAAGAAAATTAATTAAGAAAAGACTGAAGTGGAGATAGATTAAGTGAACAAGTGCGATTACGTGAATGTACAGACGAGAACAAGTGCGGAAGTTCGTTCGTATGAACTATTTCTGGTATTCCCTGATCAGAGATGTATGCTGCACCGATTATTTGTAGTTTGTAAGTAGGTAGTTGTTGAATCTAACATACTCTTAAGTTACATGTTTTTCTATCATTTATAATAAACTTATAGTTATAGCATTAATAATAATAATTAATCATACATATTCATAACACGTGTGTAGAGGATTGTACAGGGTGCTGAAAATAAAAACAACAAAAGTGTACCTAACACCACAGTGTCTTATTTTACCAATAAATTTGATCCCCCTTAGAAATTCCATGACTTCGTTTTGATGCACTGCACGAGTGTTGGAGTACAGGTATACGTTTATACGTACATTCAGTGACCTAACTTTGACCAGCTTTCCTTCTAGATTAGGCTGCGAATTTAAAGAAACACCATTGTAATACAGCAGCCGAACAATGTTGCCTCTACTTCGGACGATATACTTGCCACGTTTACAAAAATCGTTATTTGTACAATTAGAGAAGAATCCTATAAAATGTAACTTCACTAATTTTACTAAAGAAAATACTATTTTACAGAACAGTTTTAGAGAAAATTATTTCCATCGTTCAAAGTTATTTAGCATATAGTTGACCTCATATTCATTTTCTTCACTCTTACTGAAAAGAACTTAGTGGATTTTCCAAAAAATTTTATTTCTGCCTTCCTCAACACTTAAACTTTTAACAGGGACAAGTATGGCTTTGCAAGTTGTGATTATTTTGAAATTACATCCATGTCCCATTTTGCTCTATCATGTGAACACGTTAATATTGAAATTAGTGTTAGACAAGCAGTTGCAACCATAAATGCCGAAAACACCATTTTCCATTCGTCAAAATTATTCTAAAACAACTGAATATTTTTGCAAAGTCGAAAGGAAACACTAAAACATACAGATTTTGTTGCTTCAGCTATAGCGTTAGGGATTGCGATATAACTCAATGTACCAACTCCATTAGCCAAGGCAGTTACGATACCACTAAAGTTGTATGTCAAATCAAATACACTTGACCTAGTGGCAACGTATGTTGGTCCCATAACTAAACCGCCCACCACGAACAACACGGGCGCTATGTGACGATCGCATTCAAAATATGCCGCTGATAGTAGACAAGCACACGGTACTAAATTTCCTAAAAGTCTATTGTAAGTTAATCAGAATCACGTTTATTAGCTTGCAGTGCATACCAACAATCATAAATAATCGTCTAAAATTTAATACAGAATCTGAAATATTTCGTCCTAAGGTCGTGGTAATACAAAGACTAAATGCCACGCAGACGTAGAAAGTGGAATTGATTAAGCCATTCTGTACAACATTAAATGTATGGATCTCTTTCAAATATTTTGGCAAGTTGACGTTAATATAAAAATATGTAAGCGAATGTCCAACCCATCCAAAAATAACACCAAGTGTTTTCCTATCATACAGTATCCTCCTCCAAGGAGGCCTAAATCTTGGTGGAGGTGCTGAATAGTGGACATTTAAATTTATACTTAATTATACAGACGAAGGCACACCAGTTACTCGGTTTAATAACAGTTTTTCTTCAGGAGTAACTCGTGGATGCGTTGCTGGGTTGGCGTAACACAGTACGATGAAAAGAATAAACCAAATCACAGCCGACCCTCCCCAGAAATAGTACGAAAACTCCCAATTTTGACCTAGTAACATTAATAAGGGCGTTCCAGCATAGGCAATAATATTTCCTACATGTGGTCCTACATACACCAGCAAACCTGCTCTTCTCTGTTCATCTTTGGGTACCCATTTTGCAAGGATATTGGATACACTAGAAAATAATGGACCCTGTTTTAAGGGTCGTAGGTCATATTTGAAATAAGTCTATATGGGTGTATAGTTACTTACTTGGCTTAAACCAATAACAAATCTTATACCACAAAACGAATACCAACTACCGCCATACTGTAGAACTATGGGTACTATTATAGTCAACAGGGCAGATATCAGTAGCCCTATTGCGAAAATGTAGTAACCTCCACACTTGGTGGTCACGATACTGCCAGGTATGTGGGTAAGCGTGTAGCCCAATAAGAACGAAGACAGTACACCGCCTTGTTGGTGTTCGTTCCACTTGTACTTGGTGCCCTATAGTAGAAATGTACTTAAGTTATAAACATATGAAATGTCACTTAACTTCAAAGTGACTTCAGTATTATTATACGTCACACATATGCTATTTAAATCTTCCCTTTCCGCCACTTCAGTTATGGAGATGTGCACGCTGCTTCTTAAAATGTAACTGTTCACAACCCCTATACAAACCATAAGGCAAAGAATGTCGCGTTGTTGAACTTTGTTATCTGTAGCACATAATTAGTAAAAAAAAACATTATCAAACAGCTCATTTGCTTACGTCTGCTAATAAATGTTAATATGTGGAATGGCATCGTTTGATCACTCTATTATACCATTAGACAGACATAGGTATATGCTAACCACATACTTGATCTCTAATATTATAGTCATGATAGAAGCCACAATTTTGGTTTTTAAATTCATGTAATGGAACGAAATAATTCTACGTAAGGCAAACGTCGACAGTATTTGAGGCTGCAGCATCAATAATTCGGGAAGACATAAGAATTCATATTTGTGGATAGAATATTTTCTGTTAAAGTTATTAATAAATCGAATTTAAATCATGGAAAAAAAAATAACAAGACACAGCTCTGACAAATTTGGAAAATGTAAAAAAATAGGTGGACGTTTTAATATAATTCGAAACTTTGGACGTCTCGAATCAAAAGCGTAATAATCAAAGACTGAGTGCTTAGCAAAGATGATAATTGAGAGCGTATAGTCTTTTCCACAAAATTCTCGCTTTTTTGGTTTTAGGGAATTTACACGTTTCCATTGGCTGGATTGACGTTTGGTTAGCTATAGCATCACTATTTGCCTCCACCCAATAGTAACTTTTGACAAAAAATCATGACCTTTGTTGGTTTCGTCCACAACTCTTCCCATGGCACTCAGAGTTTGTTGACAGCCATTCTTAACGACTTCCCCAAAATGGTCCATCGACGATCTTCCATCATCAAGTTCTGTCGATTCTTCTTGGTGTTATTAGTTTTGTTTGTTGACGGTCGTCCTGAATGTCATTTCATTCATTTCTTTTAGTAAATGGTTTGTAGTACAAGAGCCGGAACCCCCTGCAATAACGAGATAGCTACTGCAAATCAATTCCGGTTCCTTTTAGGTACCTATACTGTACAATATTTGGCAAACGCTTGGTATGCCATCATCCATTCATTTAAGTAATCAATGCTCAAACAAAACATCAAACAAAAACTTAATGAATATTTATTTTTATTGAAATTTTAGTTAATATTAATTCATGGGCACGTTGTTTATAAGGCAGCACTCATCTTTGCTGTGGATTCATTGTATGATGAGGGAGGTGCCGTTAAATTAGGGATGTATATAAACATTCGATCAATGTAAAAGGAGGATCCTACATATTTAAAGAAACTAAAAATGACGAGGTTTAATCAAAATCTAACGAGAATTGTAAAACATCGCGAGGTATATAAGTACGTTTAGTACAGTTTTGTTCTTAATTCTTGTACTATACCTATTATGTTCTTTAATTATTACGGATGTTACAGAGGTTTACAACTAACTTAATACTAGATACAAACAAACTATATGGAATATACCCGTTACGAGCGATAGATACTAGGTACTCACGCGAGCGTGCATTTTACACTGGACCCTAGATGATTTCATCTAGGCACTGGACTCATTGAAAAACTTACTGGACTATCCCTCGCTAAACCCGGACACATAAAATGCGCTGGCGCACTCCCCAAATACACAACCCTAGAAATATTGGATACTGAGCTTATTGTTGACAGTTGAAAAGAATTCAGGTGTTTTGGTGTGTTCAGCGAGTCTTTACTTGTGAAAAAATGGATTAACTTTTGCTTAGAAAATGGAATAAAGTTGACCATTGCTTTTGGCGTGTCTGTGTTATGAGTAAAACACGAGTTTGGAAATGTTGAAGATGACAACCAGTCTTGGGTGCCCCAGCACATCAAAAACCGGCCGTCGAAAAAGTGAGAAAGATGGATAATGGACAATCGAATTACTATCAGAAAAGTTCCTGATAAAGTCAGAATACTTTTAGAAGACAATACCTGAATTCAACATCGGGACTGTGGCCAAGGTCGACAAAAATTGAACACGTTCGAATGAATGTAGTGATTCTTGTTACTGTTTCAATGGCATAGTGCACCACGAGTTCCTATCACATGATTCTGCGATTAATAAGGAATAAGGAAATTATCTGGAAGTTATACATTGTGTGCCTAAAACAATTCAATAAAAATGCCCAAAACTGTGGTGGCAAAGCAATTCGTAGAAATTGCGCCATGATATGCGCACTTTCATACCTCACTAGTGAATTTTTGGCCAAAAATGAGATGCCTCAGCCTAGATATTCACCGAACTTCCCTCTATTCCTAAAACTTTAGAAAATCATGAAAGGAAAAGGTTTGACTAACATTGAAGAAGTACCTACCTAAATTTCAAATCGCTGAAAGAACGTGAAGTCACACAAGAGTGTGCACATGTGTGTTATTCGAGATTTCACATTAAAATCCAAGAAAATACCTATTTATGGACAGTTTTGTACGTAAGTAACGGTGGTGCCGTGTTTGTCACTCAATTAATTCCACTTCCCCAAACAAGATCTTCTTGAGTGCAGCTCCTGCATTAGTACATATACGTTTTGATATTGTGACGATGGAAATTGTAAAAGCGAAGAAAACGGCTTCCCTCACCGCTCGCAATGCCGTTTCTCTGAAGAAAATTGAAAAGAGTCAGAGTTGTCGCTGTCGAGAAACCATGGGGGATGTTCGAAGATAGTTTCAAGAAACGTGTCAGCAGAAGAAAATGAAATTCGCTTGCTCGTTTGTGAAGATCAATTGGAGAACGTAAGCGTTGTTTTTTTTTCATAAATAATTTTTAGAACACGTTCCCTGCCATATACCTCGTAGAGTCATATCTAAGGGGACAACATCAATATTAAATTATAATTAAAGATTTGTTGAGTGAAATTTCAATAGATTTTGATCAATCTTCATATATTATTTACTTACAGAAAGAGAAGAAAACCTACTTTGTGGTTATAAAGATTCGTTCAAACTGTCTAACATAATCTCTGTATTACTCAATCCTGTATAATTAATTAGTGCTCATTTTATGTGTACCTACATGTCTAATCCATCGACATATAGAAATGGACTGCGCGTGGTTATGCTAAGCCGGGATACTGCAGGTGAGAGAGAGGGTAAACGTGGAGGCCTAGTTCTAGCTTTATCTGTCACGTATCTATTGGTCGCTGCATTCCCCTAGCTTTATCTGTCGCGTATCTATTGGTCGCTGCATTCCCATTAAAATGCAGCAACCAATAGATACGCGACAGATAAAGCTAGAACTAGGCCTCCACGTTTACCCTCTCTCTCACCTGCAGTATCCGGGCTTAGCATAACCACGCGCAGTCCATTTCTATATGTCGATGGTCTAATCACATACTTATTCGGCACACGGTATCACAGAAAATATAGTTATATTATTATTATACCAAAAAAGAATTCTTCATTTTTAATAGCACCTTAAATCATCTGCGTCTCTTCCACATCCAGATTTTGATACATCGCATAGAAGAGTTTCAGTCAAACCTCTCGTTTCTACAGAATTAATGTTAGGAGCTTCTTTTTCGCTGAAGTGTAGGAGATCTCAATTTATTTCCATTTTTACTCGTACCCTTTCGTGCTGGAGCTTTTGGAATACCTTCATTGGAATTAAACATGGAGGAAGATTGTGGAATTTGTACGTTAACACCATAATTAATAACATTTCGGGCGTCGCCCGTGTTAATTAGATTAAGGTTTTGGAAGGGGCTTACATCAAAGTGGACGTTCTTTTCTTTGCCATTAAGTTCGTTCTCTTTTACCGGTACAGAGCCGTTTATTGCAGGCTTTTCCGTTTTTAAAATAGATATAATACCGTTAGCCAAGTTTTCCTTTTTAATCCTCTGTTGATCTAACGGAATTCTGGGATCTACAGGAGGAGTGTACTCTTCGTCCTTTTTCCTCGTAGTAGGTAGTCGTCTTTCGCGCCGTTTTGTTTTACTTTCGAAAACTGCAGTTCTTCCACTTGGACCTTCACCAACGGAGACTGGTGCAGTTACCTTAATCACTTCGGCGTTTCCGTTTGTTTCCGGTTGTTCTTCCATTTCTTCTTCGATTACGCTCGCTTGTATCCACTGCCTTATTCTGTCCTTCTTTGCACTTCTGTCAACTGTAGTTTCAATCCCATATTGTGTTAGAGTGAAGAGTAATTTATTCTTTTCCTCTGGGCTACTGTGGAAGCTATACATTGATGGGCACAATCCGTCATCTTCTGCCGTTGAGGCGTTATTCTTGTCGGCCCCACCTTTAGACATCCACCGGTCTTCCAAAAATCGGTACACTTCGCCTAAACCTGGCGGTCTTCGGTCAGCTCGTGGCTCCAAAAACTTCTTAAACAATCTTTGCGCTTTTGACGATATCAGCTTGAAGAGTTTCGGCTGTCTTTTTATGGGCATTGTGCTGTAATGCCACGACAGATAACGAACGTACCGGGGATCATCAGCCGCTGCCTTCTGCCATGGTAAACAACCCGTAAGACATACGAAGATTACAATTCCAAACTGCCACACATCGTGCGATGTGTCAGCCCTAAAATCAGAAGCATAACTTCCTACTTTTGCAAATTGTATATCAATTACCCTTACTTGTAATTTTTATCGTTGGGAATATCGAGAACCTCCGGAGGCGCGTACGGCAGCCATTCGTTCCTTCGCAGCACCACGGAGCCAGTTCGCCGCGTTTCACCAAAATCACAGAGCTTAATGCGAGAAAAATCCGATTTAAACACTAAAATATTGTCTAATTTCACATCGCGATGAACTAAGTCTCGATTGTGAAGATGCTCCAATGCCGCCGCTAACTGTTTCGCCACCCTTTTTGAATGAAGCTCTCCAATGCCGGTTTCGGAAACGTTCGATGTGAGATCACCTAGGTCAGACAGTTTAACAGCTTGCTCACGAAGTACGTACCTACCTACTTACCAAGGGGAGCGTATTCTTGCGAGAAAACGTAGAAACCGGCTGTTTCGAAGGCAACATCGTAAGTCGATATAACATTTTTGTGCGCACTCAAATGGAGGCCGTAGTGGAATTCGCGATAAAAATCCCTTAGCGACGTGTAAGGTTTTGGAAGTGCTTTCAGAACCATTTCGGTATCGGTGGCCTTGTGCTCGACGAGTAAAATTTTCCCAAACCATCCTTCGCCCACAATTTGTAGTATATCAAACTCATCGGCCAAGTTCACCTGTTAAAATAAAAAATTAAAAATGAGATCAAAATTTGGACAAGTGACAAATTTTTATTAAGCTTTGGGTCTTCTCTCGTACTATGTACAATTAAACGCAAACAACAATGTAAACAATTATACAATTAAAAAACACAAAATGTATCTGTTTAATAAACAAAAATATGCTAACCCTGAAACTTGTCGAGTGAGCCAAGATTGTACCTATTTTTGAATACTTTCTTTGGCTGAGAATTGCTCTGGAATAAACAACGTTTTAAGAGATGTTGATGTCGTTCGAAAACGATTACGAGGGGATTATGACATTTTTAAGGATAATTCGCAAACATTAATGATCGATTTATAATAACTTTCTTATTCGAAGCAATTTGGCAAGATTCCAATGGGACGGAAAATGTTCATTCCCTCATGTAGATGAGTACAGTTATGACCAATTAACTCTTATACATTTATTTTTGTTTAAATATCAACTATACCTACTAACATTTTAGCGGAATTCTTATTGATGTCTGGCAAGTTCAAACCTATATTTATTTGTTCTTGTGATCATCGCCGTTTTTAGCACAGAGTTAATGCTGCATTCAATTGAAGAGTTTCAAGTTTTTTATACCATTTGGTACTGCGTATTAATTATAAGTGACGTAAAAATGAACTGTAGGCATCTATTTTTTAAGTCATATTGTTATAAGGGGGTGTGAATGTGCAAAAATTCGCTTAACGGGGCTGTAATTGCGTTATTTGAAATGAAGATGCATTTAATTTGTCGAATATTATTATTAAGTTGCTTATAGATACAATTATTTAAAAAATTGCATGTGATACTTCCTAACAGAAATGGAATTTTTTACTTTTTCGGTAAAATAATGTACACAGGACGTTGACATTTGACCCTTACGGCCTTACGTGTAGTATAGATGACAAAATTATAAATTATAGGAGCGTACCTCCTCCCAAAAGTGCGGCGGCACAGCAGGAAAGTTCCCTGAAGATTAGTTTCAAAACCACAAAAATTGATCCAGACGGCTAACATCAGGATGCACACAAGGTAATATCAAATTCTTACCAATTTCGCTAAAAGATGACCATAAAACAATAAAGAAATTTTATCGAAGTGGTAGAGATTTTTGATACTATTAAAGAGCTTGATGCGAAATCTTAGCAATTTTCTCTGTAATTTTTCCTGTGAGAACAACACAAGATCACTGATGATTTTACATAACTTTACTGAACACTTCTGCTACCATCTGACTTTCGATATCAACTTAAATTTCTTGCATCACCCCTTCTACATTCCAATGATGATAGTTTTGTAAACAATCTTCTCGTTATCCTTGTGGATCAGTATCAGCTATATTTCCTCATCAACAGGACAACTTTAATTTCTTTCAGCTCACTTATAGCTTAGTTTTTAAAAATTGCTTTATTCCCGCGGCCATGGTTAGCTGGCTGGTAGAAATTCTTTTATAGGCCTTAGTTTTAAATTTCATCAAAATCGGTCTAGTAGTTTAGGCTCCACAGCCATAACGTATACGCACCCAAGATTTTTCAAAGATTAATTAGCTAAAAATGAAACCGGAAGGAAGACAATTGTGAAACTGGCGGCAATTTAAAGGAGATCGAAAAGTGAAAAAGAAGTACATACTTATTGTAGATTATGAAGTTAGGAAAGAAGAAATTACTAATTACACACGTAAAGTAGGTATAAAGCCAGATTAGTAGCTCGAGGATTTCGGCGGGCGGATGATTTAGATCACTCAGAAATATTTGCTCCTGTGATAACAACATCTACAATAAGAATTCTTCTGTTAGTTGCAAATCACTACAAGATGAAAGTTCATCAAATGGATGTATTCCAGGAAAAGTCTACGTTCTCGTTGAATTACCCAAGGGTTTCAAAAAAGAAAACAAAGTTGGAGGTTTCGAAGATCGTTTTATGGTTTAAAAAGGTCTCCGAAATTTGATACAACTTAAAAAAAGGGTTTGAACGATCTAAGCACGATTATTGCTTACAATATTATATTACAAGTGGACAGCTTACGTCAAAATTTACATTTTCGTGTAGTATTTGGTGATGATTTAATAATTGTGGGAACTGACCTTCCTTGTGTAAATTCAGCAAGACAATTTCTATCCCAAAAATTCAAACTGAAAGACCTCATCGAACTACATTATTTGGGTATCTCAGTAAATTATACTTAATGGTATTAAATTAATAAAATTATAAAGAAGAGGGTGTTGTCTCTAAATCAGACAAAGTACCTATTTAAAGAAAAGAACAATCTACCATTTAGATTACAAATTTATCTCCTCACCGTGTTGAGTCTTTCATCACCTTTCCATTTACATGCCACTTTTCAAAATTCTTCTTCCCACAGGAAAAATAAATTTAACTAATTACCCGTCTAATTTGATTAAGTAACGACAGGGCTGAAACCGAGGAGGATGAAGATCGACTCCTTAGGTAAATTTTCTGAATCATCTTTTGAATCAATTAAAGAACAGCATGGAAAAGTTGCAAATATATGTACCTAATTTAAACCGCGATACCAGATCGTAGAAAAATTATTTATTTTCAACATGCCTCGTCAGTTTAAAATTAAAAATTCCACATACTAACCTTCTCAAGTTCGAATTCACGAATTCGATGTATACTTCCTCCCAATGTCGCCTTAGTTACACTACCCATTTTGGATTAACATTCCAATTTTCAACTAAATCACTTAACACTTTTTTCACACAAATTTTTAAATGAGACGAAGCCGCAACGCGAGCGCACCACGACGTCGACCGTACGAGAGCGTCGAATTAAGTGAAGTTGGCATACGAATGTAGAACAAGTATTTACAGATGCATTGTGTAGCGTAATGATAATATACGAGTTTTCTATTCACTTTCTAAATCTTGTCATTGTACCGGATTAAAGAAAAAATAAAGCTGATAGAAGTAAGAAAAATAATTAAATTAATTATTCGAAGAGAATCTATTGTGAAACTTTCTTTTCTCGAAACTAAATTATGCAAGATTCGAACATTTTAGATATATAAAACATGTCGAGCTAAAAATAATTTGTAAATGCTTTGATCTATTTTACACAAATAGGAGTAGGTACCCTACTCTGCTATCTCTCTTTTCCGCATTTTGGTTTTTCGATTGACGCGTGCGGTAAACAAAGTGTTAACTATTATTTGTCTAAAACAGTGCAGCGATTACAAAAATTTGAATTTTCAAATTATCATAGAAGTCCCATAAAGTTCTGGGACAGTATAGAGGTACCTACCTAACTGTATAGTTATGCCGAGGTATATGCAATATGCTGACAGCAGCTGCCGAGCTATTAAAAAAGAACCTTACGAAAAGGAAAATCTTTATAGTTAGACAGCAAAGCAGCGATTGCAGCAGTATATTCATATGTGGTAAATTGAGGACTAATCCTTGAATGCACACAACCGCTAAACACACTACGCTAGTATAACACAGTCACACTAGTGTGGACACCTGGACACGCGAGTAACCAGGGTGCTGACGAGCTTGCGAGAGTGGCAAGCGTGAAACCGCTCATAGAACCCAAACCGGCCTCTGTGGGATTACATATAACACAGCCAAAAAGGAGATTTAGGCAATACTCACGAAAGAGCACTGCAGGCACTGGTCGAAAATTCCAGGGCAGTCATTCCAAGATCTTTCTGGAAACCCCAAACGGAGACTTAGCAGTATTCATCTTAAAGTGAATAAGTAGGACGCAGATAAAACTTGCGACAAGAATGGTCACAGGCCACTGTCGTCTGAACAATAACACCTGCATAACATGGGACTTAATGATAGCCCGTTGTGCAGGAGTTGTGGAGAGGAATAAGAAACGCCATTCCACGTAATTTGCAAATGTGAGGCATACACAAAGGGAAGGGAACACCTACTTGGAAACGAAAAGATTACACAAGAGGAAGCAACAAAGATTCACCCTACTGAAATCCTGGACTTTGTTACAGATCCAGATATTCTAGAAGGGTAGACAATAGCGGGGAGCACAATAGACCAAAAGGTCGCAATCCGGAAACCAATTGGGACCACCCCTACAACAAATAATAATAACGCAAAGACACCCAACCCCAGCACATGGCTAGGTGGAACTTGATGTTAGATTGTTGTCATGCGAAGGGAGCCCTCAGGAGACCTTCTCGTAGCCTGGCGCGTTTCTGCACAGGTCTATCAAAGAAGAACTTGCGACTACTTGTGGGTATATACTTTCTGGGCACTGGAAATTAAACAATAATATGCATGCATGGGCTTGGTAGAATCACCATCCTGTGGTGGATGCTACACAGACAAGACGGCGCACTATTTACCTTGTGGTGTCACATACTTGTCCAATTGAGATGATCCATGTTGGGAGAATCCTGGCCGGACACAGATACGATTAGAGCTACTCCCCTTCCAGCAGTCTCAAGCTTATCTCACGTATGGGATAGTTGCGGTGTCGGACAATTCTGATCAGGGAGGTAGGTCCAAGGGACCGAATAGGTGGCCTATGTGAGCGTGGACTTCTGTCTACCCTCCCATCGCAATCCAGAATCTAGAATCCAGAAGATGTGAAAAGGAGCATCAGTTGCAAGAGTTATAGTGATTAATATTTAGCTTAATTGGAAGTGAAGCCTTATCTATAAGGCGTGTATAGAGCTATACAAATATTATTTCTAAATTTATTATTTTATATTTCTACCATTTGCAAAAACACAACCCTAGAAAGAGTAACAACTTCGAATACCTGGGAACGATCCTAGACAAAAATGGCAAAATGGAACCAGAACTATAACCCAACAGAGCAAACAAATCCACACGACTATACTATGCGCTAAACAGGACAATCCTAGGACACAAAGAAATAGAAATGAACGTAAAGGTATAAAGATCTACAACACAATAACATTGCCTATAATGACATATGCGGCAGAGAATTGGACAATAAAGAGTGAACACGAAGGAAAAATAGAGACAGTGGAAATGAAGCACATGAGGAAGATTACGGGAATCACGAAGAGGGCACACATCGGGAATACGTATATAAGGGAGATTGGCAACCAACCAACCAACACCATCAATACTTGATAAAATAGGGGAGAAGCAGATGAACTGGTACGTACATCTCACCAGAATGAATAACCAAGAAAAAGCTGATTAGATCAAATCAAACAACAAGGGAACATCACTTACAGAAGTAAAAGAGAGTGAGGGACAGAAAAGAATGGAAGAGCTGGGTGACAGAGGGACCGGGCCCACATCCACAATGAGACACCTAATAGGGCAGAAGGAACCGAGAAAGAAGATATTTCTATTACTGAATAGAAAGAAATTAGCAATTTGCTGTCAGAAAATTCAGAATAATCTTTGTTAAGTGTAAATACAACAATTTTGTTTACGTTTATAAAGAACTGACGAGTTACACATCTTCCGAATCATAAGTTATCTATGGAAGGCAGTTAGAGGTAGAAGGGGGGAACAAAAATAAACTAATATTTTGAAATATTCATCTAAGTACCATCTTACAATAAATGACGATATGACTGGCATCTCTTAGCTTAATTATAATGTCTTAATTTGACGACTGTAAGTAAATTGTCTTGTATACAACATACTTAATTGGAAAGGTTTTAAGGCGCATTTTAAAATTCTCGTTACGAATTGTAGATAAACTGTGGCAGATAATGTAATCTACACGACTTAATATGCAATCAAATCAAAAATTTCTATGTAATCAAATTTGTGTTGTGCAATTCCATTCAATTAGTTACAAGTAATCTCACTAAAACACTCCTTTCAAATAACCCACTACTTTACTTATTTGCTATAACTTAATAAATTTGCAACGAAATGGACATAATAATGCCTTATTTTTATTTGAACATGTCGAATTACTCTTATAATGAATCAGGAGCACAGGCACATATTTTTATACGATCAATAAACCGAAATGAATACAAATTTATCTTAAATAAATAACCAACATAAGCTCATAAACGTAAAACAATATGCAATATTCCAATATTATTATTTACATACGATCCCGCTATCACCTACTACATGTTTGCATACGACCTAATATTCTATTAAGGTAAAGTTTGCACCACTCTGCCATGAGCTGCTCGCAATTTCTACAGCAGGTAAGTAGGACAAGTTTCGTACGGCCGAATATTTAATAGAAACCACCGACTTCCAGTTGGAATTTTTAATGAAGATCCAACGAAACTCGACATTCGAAAAACCGCATTACTGGTGGCTGAGCAAGAAGAAGTCACCACCGATTTTCCTATCCGCAAAACAGGAATGCGTAATTAGACAAATTGTTCAGAAGGTAAGTGTGGAATCGGTTGGATTGAGTAATGTGTTGTAGATGAGTGTAGGTGAGCAGATGAAGGTGATGCAATCGTTGACGGTATGGTTAGAGGGGCATCCGTTTGCACCAACTGAGGACATTCCCGATGTCTGCATTGGGTTTTTAAATAAGGTGCAAGGAGTAACGATTCTCAAATGTGCACATTTTACAAAAGTGAGCCGTTTCAGACGAAGTTTGCGACGTTTCACGTCACTATTGGTATCTAACGGGCGGAAACGTGTCAAGTTTGCAGATGAGCCCGTCGTGTTTTGTATTGCGTATTGATTATAACGAGGTCTCTATCATTGTATAATTATCTGCATGTCTTATCTTGTACAAATAAAATTCTTATCTTAATACGCAATTATTTAATAATTAACAAAATGAGAATTCGCAAACAAATATATATATTATTTTGTACAAATGTTACACAAAATTATTACAATGACTGGAATGTGTATCATTTGAAAGATGCGCTATAAATGCAACTTATGTTTGAGACGTTTTTTTTTACGTTGATAATTTAAAAACAGTTGTAAAACTACATTATTTTGACGAGTATAACAAGGAAGTTAGCGTGTAAATTAAATAAATTGTGAATTAATTAAAAAAATAATAAAAACAACAACCGCCAACTCCTCGGAAGTTTTAACAGCTTTTACACCATACGGATTGATTGGATTATTTGAAAAACGGCCGAACCGCAGACTACAAAAATAAAAAGTGCAAGCAACCATGGACCGACTGGATAATTGTCTTCTTGTGGCCTCTACAGTAAAAATTATTAAAATGTAAATAGTCAACAATATGGTTTGTACTTACAGATGATTTTGGTACATTTCCACGGTTTACAACGTTTTTACTTGCTTTTTCATTTGCGATGCGCATTCGTTGTTTAGGGGCCATTGTTTAAAATAATGAAAAAACGTCTTTAGAAAAATAAGCGAATATTTAAAGCAAAATTACGTGCACACAAACTGACACGTCTGCTTAATAATAATGAAGAAGTGTGGTGTTGGACTTTTGTTTTTATTAACGTAAGACGTCAGCACTGTGGCGATGTTAACGCTATTTCATAGTCATATACAAGGTATTTCAAAATAAAGACGTTGACCATTTAGGGCCAATTGTACATTTGTGGTTTAAGCCAAAGCTTTCCTGAACCGAGTACAAATTTGATCTCCGGTTTAAGTGTGGTAAAGTCTTCATGATCAGTAAGTAATTCCATTTTAAATAATCATCAAGTTGGTGCCACAAAGAACAAATTTAGGTTAGAATATTAATTGAACTTGGTTTAAACCGCCAAATTCGGCCGCTTAAGTAATATAAGCCAAACTTAAACTTAGCTCAGCAAAATTGTACAACTGAAATCTCGTGAACTCGGTTCACGTCTTGAGCTGCCCTTAAACCGTAAATGTAAAATCGGCCCTTAAGGATTTAAGATTGTAGTTTATTATTATGAGACTATACCCTACAGTTTGAAACTCGTCTGTTTTTCCAAAATATTTAGGATCTTCCTAACGGAAACTTTCCCAAAGAACCTGTATCTGTGTAATGTATAACCACAGTTGCCTGTAGTGGTATGACACAGTTACAGCCAAGCCAACTGAGCCAACGGACTGTAGCTTGGCCGGTGAAGTAACAAGAACACAACACCAAAATATTCCCTAAGAATGCCGAATGCAATGAAAGAGGGGAAGGTACAGGAGGAAAGAATATAGATTACAAGAGAGGAAGAAAAAAGGATAATATGTACAGGAATTAAAAACAGAGCAAGACGAATGGAAATAGCTAAACAGAGGGAGGAAAAGGAAGAGAAGGGAAAGAAGTAACATATTACATAACGATACAAGAATGTTGATGACACTAGTAGGGTAGGAACTAGGAAGGAATATGGGAAGAAGAGAGAAAGACGGTAGAAAGAGATAAAAGAGGAGGAAGAAGATAATAAAAAGACTAAAGAAAGGAAAGGCGTCACCATGGGATGGGATACAAAATATGGAGAGGAGACGGTTTACCAACGAAATGGAGGGAAGGTATATCATCTATACCATACCCTATACAATAGATGTTTTCTTTTTGCATCGCCACAGGGTTAGGTACAGTCACAATCATCACGTGATTGAGGTGCCTTGCGTCATGTAGACATTTCTGCCTCAGGTTAATATAAAACTTAAATAAAGCTTTTAAAACGAATAGGGTTATTGAGAACTGAGTCAAATTATTTTTATAAAACGAATGGTGTGTTATTGACAGAGCTGACTTAAGTCTACCACAACATGCAAAAAGAAAACACCTTATAGGGGCTATTCTATGAACAAATGAAATTAAAACAAATACATTGCGCAACCCATCCTTATAATAGACAACCTAACAGTTTTGGCCTCTTTTATCGTTCACGCACACGACCCTTAAATGACAGTACGATTTCTTTATTCTGCCTACAATCACATCTACCTATGAATATTTTGAACATACTCTTAAGTATGAATGGTGCAATGATCCCTTATCCCCCTTCAGCATTAGTGGTCTCATTTTCTCCTGAACATTTTCTTAGAGATCCGATGGCTACATTAATTGTGAGATAACCACATATGAGATGCTACCGAAGTCTAAAAGATCTGTAGGAAAATTTACAATGGTTGGCAATGTTTTTTTTTGCTCTTACAAGAGGGAGTGTTTGAAGTGGAATTGTGTGTTTGTATTCTTGGAGCTGCTTCTCTCTCATTGTTATTAGTTGAGTCGTATTATTATCACTAATGTAAGTGTTTGTACATTCCGACAAAGCAGGCATAAATCGATAAGAGCTGGTATTAAATGTGAACGATCCCTGCGACAATGCCCACAATTAACCCCTATCAAATATGATCTCAGTTCAGCTAATTTAGGGATAACTGCCCTGTAAGTTCTTAGATACATGATCCATATTATATCACCTACTGTCTTTACTGATGTTGCCCAACTTTGTCGTACTACCTTGCTACTTTATTTGGCACTATTTTCTCTTTGTAGAAACCAATTTGTCCCTATTATTTCATTTAATTAAGGCGTCTATCTATAATTATCATACAAGCTAAAAAACAATGGGGAAATTCATCCTCACAATAAAAGATGCTCATTTGAAACTACATTTAAACACCTTTTTTATTATTAGTAATCTTTTATGATATAAATTTCACTTTGAAATTACTGGTTTACTCTTGATGTAATTATTAACAGAGATGCACTCAAATACAAACAATAAGAGAAGGAACAATAAACGTTTATATAAACACACCTCTCCTGAGGGTGAACAGTCAGCCACGCTGGAGATTCAGAAAGCTCTGAACCCTCGAATGATGATCAATTTGAGTCTCCATTAACCTCATACCCGCCAAGCTTGGAAGAAGACAACGCTGAGCCAGAGCCCGGTGAGGCACGGTACCCCAAAAGAACACATTCTTTAACTAAAGCTGTACCTAAAGAAAGGCATACCTTTTTCACAAAGGGCATAGGTATGAATATAGCTATTAATTAAAAATAAAATTTCATTAACCTCTGGGATCAAGGGAGGGTGTTAGAAATATTTGTATGTATTTAGAGCCCGATCCCATATGTTTTGTAAACAATTGTTAAACAAGCGAGCCCAGATCTAAACTTTACTTGAAACAAAGAATTTCTATAGCGATACAAAGAGGAAAGGCTGCATCTATTTTAGGAACATTACCAACTAATATTAAGATTCAAGAAAGTTTTTACATATTGTGATTTGTTTTGTTTTTATTTAGGTGTTTAATATTGGTGAAATGTTTTAAATTTAAATAAAATTGTTAATTAATATCTGTAAAGTGTTTTTATATATGTGTATTCATTGCCGTTGTGTTTATATAAACGTTTATTGTTCCTTTCTTTATTTGTGTTTGAGTGCACCTCTGCTAATAGTAACTTCAAGAATTTATATCACAGATACATCATGCATCATCTCTAAATCTATTAAAAATTGAATGTTTTACTTAAGTGCGAAACAAATATGCTACTTGTACATTCTTTAGAGACTATGTGATTTACACACATCGATCCTAAAATCTTTGTCTTCTATTTCATACAGACCCTGACCTTTAACTTAATGTCAACTACTACACACAATGCCCATTGTATTTGCATTTGTTGCAAGGCGAGTTTTAGCCGTAGATATGTTTCCAGAGTGTGAACACTTATCTCTGTTTTGTAACAAATTCATTCCCTTTTATGAAAATGTTGTTGGTAATTTAATCATTTTTACCATCACTATGCTTCCTGTAGTGCAATAAATAGACTACTACATTCTCCACATGAAAAAGCTGCTCTTGCAGTGTATAAATAATTTTCACCTTAATTAGCTAGAATTTCTGCCTGTTAGTTTTGCTTGAAGTTGGAGACATTCGCTTGTCTTCGAATCAAGAATTTCAACCACTATTCTATACTGGGTTAATTCTGCTATTAGATAATTGTCCATATTCTCGAGTTTTCTGCCAAAAAATGCAAGGTAAGTCTCAATTAACTGGCTTAGTTGTTGAACTTAAAACCTTTTTTTCTTGGAATAATGATTTTCGACTTCAATAGTATATCTACGTAGGCTTGTAGGAGGTCCTGGAAACTGTAATTTTATGTTCTCTTCGTCAAATTTGTTACATAGATAGAACAATGCTACGGTTTAATGGCAGATTTTCCTGTCCATCTATTATAATTAATGAATCTTTACATACTTATGGAAAATTATAATGTTATAATTAGAAATACCTAAAACATAATTAAAACTTAAATTCTTTATACTTTTTAGTTTGTTTTGTATCCAAATTTTGTTGCCGCTTTCTTTTATTCTAAAAAAATCATTATTAATCGCTGAGTATACCTAAATTATACCGAAAATACCTTTTGTTTGGCAACATGCTCAGCTAACATATCACTGAGATCCTCCTTTTGCAATTGTGATTGATTTTCTCGCATCTGTTGCTCGTACCTTACCGCCATAGCATCACTATCCATATCGAGTTCCGATGGATCCAACGCCAATTCGACCATTCCCTCCCTTTGATCATTTGAAGAAATGCCTCGTTTAGATGTCATAGACGTGGGGGGAGGTGCGCCGATACTGGTCATGTCGTAAACATGTGCGCTTGCCATCATAGCGGCTCCGAGTCGTTCACTACGTTTCTCTGGCAGAATATGATATAAAACTGGAGTTTCCCCACTAAAATTTAACATAATTAGCGTAATTACAACAATTAGGTATCGCATTTACCCTTCCATTTCGCTTTCGATTTTCTTCTTTCTCAGTTCAATTGCTTCGGGTGTTTCCATTCCAGCAGGGATGCTGGTTAAGCCACTCGGAGTAACTAAACCTTCGGCTGGTGTTATTAAACCGGTTTCGTCTGTTAGACCTGGTTTATCTTTGTCATCATCCTCCTCTTCCTCTTCGCTTTCTTCCTCAGACTCTGACTCAAGTTCTCCCCATAAGGAACGATCGATATTTATGTCCTCCCCAACATCCTAAATAATCGTGTTACATAAATAATTAAAAAATTACGTCTTACATCAATGTTAGCCTGGTTTGTGCCGAATACATCGCCATATAGCGGTTTCCCTGTTTCATCTACAGGGGGTTTTCCCCACCCGCCTGCGTGATATCCAAACGAACATCCATCTGGAATGGGCGCATTTAATCCGGGAATTTTTAAGTTTGGATAACTAGGTGGCGGGCCGTAACGTTGCATGGCAATAAGCCAAGGTGGTGGAACCTTGTGTGCGTTCGGTCCGACCGGCATTCCCAATGCCGTACGCAGCTCCTCCGACAGATCACCGGGCTTTTTCTCCTTGAGACGTGTTTCAAACTCCTTCCCCTCGTAATACAGATCACCGTGAATTGTCATTTTAGGTTTAGTTTGCCATCTGACACAAAAAAATTGCAAATATCTGCGAATAAAAAAAAGGAAACTCACTTAAAAAAGGCATCGTGCAGCTTTTGATAGTCGATATCGATCTTGCCAAGTTTGGGCCGAGCTCGTTCTCGCATTTTTGCCTTGAGTGTTTTCGTTTCATCTTTATCTTGCAATGAGGCTCGCATTTCCATGATTCCAGTCCGTTTTATAAAATCGGGTAAATTGAAAGGGGGTTTTTCTATTCCACGTTTTCCTTGGAGGTATTTACGTTTAAAACACCAATGGCGAGGAACCTAATTAAATAAACAACACTCTTATTCTTTCAGATTTGAATTAAAAACTTCACAGCCTAACCAGGATACGTACGAAATGAAAAATATTATAATAGAATGATAATGAACTGAATTAAAACGCCAATACAAAAAAAAAAAGGTTAATGAAGCGCAAGTTAAAACAAAAATGAAAAATATGAAGGTAGTGGCAAATAAAAATGTATGGTAGAAATAGTAACACTAAAGACAAAATAGTAAGAAACAAGATAATCTAAGTTAATATAGATCTAACTAAAGAATAAAAACAAATACAAAGCATGATAACATGGTAGAAAGCATAACTAGACAGAAACAAAAATAATATTAAAGAATCTCATCATAAATAATACAATATGGAAATCGGTTCCTTAAAGAAAAAGTTAAAAGGAATTAATAGAGAAGGATGCGGAAAGTACAATAGGACCAAGGCAAAGAATTTGAATGTGAGAATGTTTAATAGCAAACAAATTGTAGAGAAGAGATAATAAGTAAGAAAAACCAGAAAGATAACAGCAAAATGTAATGACAGAATGACAATAGACGCATGGAATGCAAGAAGTCTAAATGATAAGTTAAAAGGATAGTAAAACAAAAGATTAATTAAGTTAATATGATAATAGTGGAGAATCAATTATTGGTTTTAATTATAATTAACACACAGTTTGGAAATGGACAAGGAAGAATACGTAACTATTATCTGCCGGCAATGGAATTGAGTTAATGCATTATTGCATGGGGAGGTGCATATAATAACAGTCTTAAACTTTTCCAAAATCTACAGGAAATCCTATTAAAGATTATAAATAAAAATAATTTTGTAACACAAAAAAACTCACTCAATATAGAACAATTATTGAATCATTACTCTATCATTATGACAATCTAAAATCCCAACTGTGACCTCCAATAGCAAAATAAGGAATTAGACAAAAAAGCAGCAGTAGTGAAAATACCATTATTAATTAATTATTCAATAGTTTACCAAACGATCTTAAACGTTATGTACCAAAAATAAGAAAAGAAAGTTAAAAGAATAGTAGTATCTAATATTTTAGTATAAAATTGAATTTTACATTTGTTTATATTCTATATGATAACTAGCGTTACAGTTGTAATGAAAAATAAAAAAATAAAATAAATACGGGTAATATTGTTCGAGACACTGTTGTTAACTGTTTTAGTCAGTTTTAAAGCAGTCCCACGAACAAATAACTATGTTTATTTCTGTAGGAGTTATGGAAAATGCACTTTTGTAAATTTATGTAAACTTTACTTGTTAAATAAATAAAATAAAACGAGAACGAGAAACAAACAAGGATTATGTTATCCGCGCTCTATTGTGCGTAGTTATAGTAGATGATGTTATAAAGAAAGCAAAAGAAAAAGAGAAAAAGATGGAAGATGAAAGAGAGTAATTCTGACAAACTCAGATAATGTTCTTAATGAAGAATTCAATGAATTAAATATGAAAATATGTAAATGCAAACGAGACTAAAGTGTAATAATAGAAAAACAGTAAAAGGAAGAGATATGAAAATGGAAAAAAAAAGAAAATTCTCTTCAGCAGAATAATACACCCTACCACAAGTCACAGATTGTCATCACAAAAATCAACAGTTGCTTTAAAATGGTACTCTACACCCCTTACTTGCCAGATCTGGATGCTGCGGACTATAGGTACCATAATTATAACGTACGACCTCTGGTGTCGATTTATGCAATTACTGTAAGCGGGTAGAGTATTTTCTTTGAATTTACTTTTAACATGGATATTTTCAGTTTTCATTAATTACAATATAACCGAATGAAGGTTAGTATTGAGTATACGAGCCTACCTACAATTATCCAACACCTACAATGATTTGCAGTACCACCATCGTTAATTTATACTGTACCTGTACTGTATTCCTGTGAGCTTTAAGTTGAACTAAAAGTTTAGGATCTCTTGCGGTAACATCGTGCATTTCAACCACATCCGGCCTATTTACGAGCTGCTTCAACTCTGCAACGCTTAGACGTGTCAATTTCTTTAATTTACGTTTCGACATCTTTGACTTATCTTCTTTCATTTTCTAAGAAAACAGATTAAATTTAGATCACATATATAATATGCATACGACCTAACCTCGTCTGCCTCCTCCATTTCCTCTTGAAACTGATCGCCGAGCAGCGGCAGTGTTTTATTTGACAATGTCGTTGGCGTTGCAAGCTGGGGAGGCGGAATTAGAGGTTTGGTGTCGGCAATCTTAAATGCTTCAAAGATGTGGAAAAACTGTCGATATTGTGGTGCGAGCTCATGTAATCCCAAACTTTCCTGTATATACCTAAAATAAAGGAAAATTAATAGTCGATATTTACTTAATATACCATAATTTTGCAGAAGAAAAATTTAAATATGAAAGAATACATAAAATAACAACACGACAATGTGTAAAATCAAAGTATGAAAATAGAAAACAGTTATAAAACAGAGTGGGATCTTGGAAAATTGGTTGAAAAGAATTACGGATGAAATTGAGAAAGAGAATAAGGGAAAGAATATGAGAACTATTTACACTAATATATAAAAAAGGAAAAAGGTACCGCTAGTGATTGAAGATGGATATTCAACTGAACACTTCAAAAAATCGTACAAACTACAACAGTAGAGAAATGTACAATAAACAAAGAGGCGGAAAAACATGAAGTGGTCAAGGGTTTAAAAAATAAGAAATGTGCAGGAATGGACAACATGTTATTTTTTACGTGGGGTGTACTCCTTTTAATTGAAATATGTTGGTTTCTCCCAAGTGGGAGACCTTCTTGGGGAGTTGGTTATGTAGGACAGGTTAATGAAAACACATGTGCTTCATTCTAAACCGACGTTTCGGCTGGGTGCGTCCAGTCATCTTCAGGGCTCTAAAGACTTAGTATTTCCAAAAACCAACAAGTACCGTCTGAAGCCCTGAAGATGACTGGACGCACCCAGTCGAAACGTCGGTTTAGAATGAAGCACATGTGTTTTCATTAACCTGTCCTATATGTTATTTTTTGTTTTCTTTTATTTGCTACTTTCGCCCTTTTTAAGTTGTCAAATAATGATATTATATTTAAGCAGATACTAGTTTATTATGTATTATTATCGTCATTGTTAGCCTCATTTATTTTCGTGGTGCTGAATAAATGTCATTATAATAATAATAATAATTATTATTATTAATACTGAGAACATGGCAAAAAGGGAAAATACCTAACGATTGAACGCTGGAATTATCCTCGTCATTCTGAAAAAAGAACATGGATAAAATATAAAAATTACAGAGGCATTACGGTGCTGAACGTAACCAAAGACTATCCTTCCCCCTAGACAGCTCATCAAAAGCGGGTACCTCGATTTCAAATTTTTGGTTTTTGAGGTGCCCACTAGGGAGATCTGCAGTTGACTACAATCTCCAAGATAATTTAGAAAGTCTCAATACATTGTGTTATTCATTTGGCCAACAAATTTGGTCGTTTGTCAGTTCGCATTTTTTTTGTTTTTGTGTATGTGTTATGGAAACACACTCAATAATAAGGTTGTTTAAGGCGTTACCAAGGAAGCAACACCTACTTACCTACCAACATACTTGTTTACTATTTGCCGTGGGTTAAGAATAGACATACTGTGGAATTCTTAGTAAGGGTTGTGAAAGTTAGGATGTCTTTTTGAGTTTGAAACATACCTTCAACAAAACGAGCGATGCTACTGAACCCTATCGGATACATCAAAAAGGACACTTATACTGGTACACAATATTATGTAGCTGTCTATGGGGGGAAGGATAGTCTTTGACGTTCCACATATGGGATGGGTATTGAGAGCACACAGAGAAAAAACTGGACAATTTTCAAAATGGAATTGGGAAAGGTTGGTACAATCAACATTTTGAAACAGATCATTTCATACGAGATATAAAAGATAAGGACATACCAACAAAATTAAAGAAGAATAGAGAGAAGAATGAATGAGCAAATGCAGTAATAGCGACAGAACGCAGAATGACACAAAATATAGTAGAGAGAAGTGTGGCAGGGTGATCCTTTGTTAACATTTACTATTTAGTATACCACTTGATTCAATTCTAAACAAAATAGAAAACATAGTCTTCATTATTAAAAAGTTATCAAATAATGTTATGGTATTAATCAAACGTAGAGGTAATTAGTGTGTCAAAGTTCGACACTGGCTTTATTATTATAGATACATAAAGTTTAAATAAAGAAATTAGAAGTAGTAAGATAAAGTATCATTTTAAATTACTTGCATGTCTATAGGGCAATTCATAAAAGCTAAACTTGCATTTTTCAAATTGAGCACCCTGCATATTATATTAAATGCTGCTTAGGTACCCTTAACTTTTACTAAATGTTCCCTATACCTAAAGTATTTGTTTTGCTTGGTATGTTCTCTATATTGAAAGAGAGCTAACATGTATTATATGAAAACAATGACAAGGATGTACAAATCTCAAAAATGCAAGCTTGGTTTGGTCTGGTTATGAATCGCCCTGCAAACACGAAAATAACTATACTTTATCTTAGTACCTACAATAATAAAGCCAGTATGGAAACTTGATCAACTAATTAGCCCCCCCCCCCCCTCCCTGTATATATTTACTCAACGCATTACATACTCAACATCGAGGTCTGGAACTTCTTTTGAAACAGCCGAATTCTGAACCTCCCCATTCTGATTCTTCTTATTCTTTCTCCTTTTCTTCTTCTTCTTATTTTTTGTAGCCTTCCCCGCATCTTTTGCCAATTTTGCTACATTTTCCAATTCATGCGCCTCCTACAAGTTTCGCAATATAAAATACTAAATTAAGCGTTAACACGTACATTTTCGTCTCGATCCCAAACAGCCGCCGCCGAATCGGCATCGCCTGAAGCGGCCGCGTGATCTTCGGTACCCAATTCTAGCGCCCTCCTATTTTTAAGTGCCAATACTTGTTCAATTACTTGCGGTAGAACCACCTCAGTATTACCATTACCTTCAATTAGTTGATCAGGTGGATCTACTTTAAGGGATAAAAGTGAAGGTAAAGGTTTATCACCTGGCATTAATGCCATTCCTTGAAGGGCCAAGTTGCGACTTTCTACAACAAGAATAGTTACCGCTCGATGCATATCAAAAAAGAGTGTGTTACCAAAATCTTCGGCGGAAGCCCATCCTTGAGTACCTGGCGGTCCTCCATATACAGGAGGCTGTAATAAGGCTTCCGGAGGAATTCCTTGGTGTTCGGGTGGCTCCAAGATACCAGTTGGTGTTATTAAAATCGGAGGAGGCTGAATTATGTTAATCTAAAATAAGAAGTTCAGGATTGTGGAAAACATAACCTAAAAGTTACCGGAGGATTGCCATCATTCATTATGGGATAATTCTTATAGAACTTTAATTATAGTCAGAATATTTGATGCTAAAACGTAAAGGACAAAGTAATTCTTATTAATTAATTTATAAATTTTCTTGTGTACAATAATTATAAAAAAAGCCTACCAACCATAAAAAACAACTACCTGCTACAGCTGCTACCAAGAACCAAGTACCAACCTAAGGTACCAACCTATTTAACCTAAGCTACCAACCACAAAACACACATAGTACCAATATACCAAAAATTGTTACTTTAGTGCTACCAACCAAACAGTGTTTATCTCACAGATTTCTAACCACAGACCACTTCTGTGTTTCTACCACGTTTCTACCATGATGTATAGAGTCCGGGCAGCAGCTGACTTTGACAGCTCTGAGGGCAAACAAACGCTACTTAAAATACGTATTTTCAGTTTACGCGGGCTAAAATTACAATTGTGAATGCAACTCTCACGTTCTCTTAACGCGCGCAATCTGTACATGCGAACAGTATAGGCTGTGCTATTACGAATAGAAAAAAATTTGCCCTCAGAGCTGTAAAAAAATAGGTTAGTGACGTCATCTGCCCGGTCCCTTCTAACCATACACCACCGTTAGAAATCTGTAGTTTATCTCTGGTTTAGTAGAGTCCTGTTACATATAGGGACTCTAGTAAATAGTAAATACTAAATAGGGAATTATCAGTCCATTATTATATGGTCTAAGGTCTCCACAGACTGATCACAGAGTTGTTGTAAAATAACTATAACCACGAAAAAATTGTAAATGTTTTGAAAATTATTTCCCTTTAATTTAATTGTAGATATGAATAAATAATAGTCTCAAAAAGCTGGCTTTTGTCTCCAAAAAAAGTATTCCAATCTTTAACAGTGGATTAGGATTGGATATATACCTATAAACAATCATTGTTTATATTAAAACAAGTAATTTTTAATAAAAATTCTTTGATGTTTTTTCGCCACTCGATATTTATTGTGAAATGTGAATAGTGGATGCAATTTTTGCTCCGTTGTTGGTGCGACTCAAAAAACTGGTCGAACAATCAAAATCGATTAAAATTAAAGAAAACAATCAACATTTACCCATGATACAACATTTCCCTGTAATTTTTACAATTTTGTTAATTCCTTATTTTAACTACTTTCAGAAAATGGAACGTATTTCCGGCAGCTCAAACATGAAAATTGGCAACACTGTCAAAATAGTTATAGGTTAGAAACTCTCACGTTTTCAATTCAAAATTTGTAAACTTGCAAAAATGGAACTCCAGCAGTTAAAGGAATATTTGTTTGATTTCGACAATTCTCACATAAAAAATACGCCGTATCTTAATAAGGAAAAATTAAATCGAGAATTAATTTTTACAGAAAGTTACTGGAACACAATTTATTGTAACTTGGGAGAACAGCTGGATTCGTTCTTTAAAACACTAAACGAAGAGGAACGGGGGCTATATTTCAAATTTGGTGTTGAGTGTATCCTTAATTTTATTCAAGCAAACTTTACCGGACCCGAACTTACACACTGCTTTAGCGAGTTCTTCCACGCCACTTTATGGACGAATTTTGACTGTAAGACTCACTTATCCGTTGACGATGAAGAAATTAATGTCAACACTAAACATCCCGCTTTACTTAGTGTGGCATTAATTATTTTCAAACACTGCAAGTTCGATACCGTCCTAAACTTGTGGTGGTATTGGCGAGCTTTAATCGTTCACCAACAAATTCTGGATGAATTGAGTCCCAAGCTGCTTGATGAAGCAGATCGGTTACACAAAGAGTTACAAAACTTGCATTTACACATGCATTTCCAAACCTTATTGGAACTCGAACAGGCACAGCTGTACCAAATTTATAGAAATATTCCGAAATCCGAACAACATTTACACAAGGCCCGAGAACTGATGGGTATTAAACATGAAATGGTAGGTGCTTTAGGTAAACGAACTAAGTATCAAGAGAACAATGTCGCCCAATTACAGCTGCTGGTTACAGTTAGTGATAGTGATACTAGGTGTGACGTTAACGAATTCGTGGTTCCTAAAAATTTAGCATTAGAGGACGACGTTCGATTGGACACGGTAAAATTTAATACCGAACCCGATCAACCGTCGCTTACCGATTTAGAGCAGAAATATCTAGTTTTATCAATAAAACATATGATAATCTCGCAACCACGCGACAATCTATATTATGAAGAAATCAAGCCGTTTCTCGATTACTTGTTAAACCAAAGAAACACTTGGGTGGTTCGAGTTGTTGCGTTATTGATACGTTGCAAACTCGAATCTTCGCATAAACGTACGATTGAACGTTGCCTATTACAGTGTGAAGAAGTCGTACAATGTGTGAGGAGAGAGGAACCACAATGTTTTAATCGACTAACTGGAATATTTTCTACACATTTCCCACCAATGTGGAAGATAGAGGAGCAATTAGCCGAGCTCATGTTGAACACCGGATTGGTTAAAGCAAGCTTGGATATTTACCTTAAGCTACAACTGTGGGAGGAAGTCATAGTGTGCTATACTTTGCTAAAAATGCGACACAAAGCCACGGAAATTATCAAAGAACGATTAGAAGCGAACCCAAGTGTGAAGCTGTGGTGTTTGTTAGGTGACGCGACCGACGATATCAACTGTTATGAAACCGCCTGGGAACTATCACGCCACTGTAGCAGTAGAGCACAACGTCACTGGGCAGAGCATCTTTACTACCGCAAACAGTACCTGAACGCGATTCCGCACTTTGAAGAATCGTTACGGATCAACCCTTTGCAAGTACCACTGTGGCTCCATTACGGATTCGCCGCTTTAGAAACTGAAAATTGGCAACTGGCGGCGACCGCTTACAAACGTTATACCATGTTAGAACCGGGAAATTTCCAGGCGTGGAATAATCTAGCCAAAACCTACATTAAATTGGGAAACAAGCATGCCGCACATCAAGCATTACATGATGCCATTAAATGTAATTTCGATAATTGGAAAGTTTGGGATAATTTAATGGTTGTAAGTGTCGATGTTAAAGCATTTTCTGATGTTATTAATGCTTACCATCGTATTCTCGATGTAAAAGGAAAGCATGTAGATGCCGAAGTGTTACAAGCACTGGTATACCATGTTACTACCAGTGCAGAGGAACCTAATTCGTTACTGAGGAGAGCACAAGAGTTACTGGGAAGACTTACAAGTGTTTGTCCATTAGAAGGTATCCTTTGGGACTTGTATGCGGATTTAGCTCCCAATGTTGCTACAACAATACAAAGATTACAACGTGCTCACAGAGGGTACACACAGTTGGGGTGGGAAAAAGATATTAGCCAATGTAGACAAGTGTTACGCATATGTGATAAATTAGGACAGTATGTTTTAAATGATGAAATTATATCGTCAGATGTACTTGTTAGTAATGTAAGGTTGAGTTTAACAGCATCTTTGTCTGCTATTAAAAAGCAACAGTTTAATGATCCTCTTAATGTAGACGATCTTGTCATATTACTACAGAAAGTTACTGAAAAATGTAGATCTGCTGTCTCCACTAGTTAGTATTTTATTGCATAAATATAATATACCTGCTATTAGTTTTATAAGTATAGTAAATAAATATGAATGCTGTGATTATTATTAAATATTACATTATTAATCCATAACTGGTCTTGAAATCCTAAACCAAAAAACTAGTCGATACAATATTGCTTGCATAGGCAGACTAGACTGTTGGGGAGGCTGCAACATATGGATAATAACAATCGCAGAAAAGATTAGAGTTTACAGTCCACCATTCTTGAAGTAGAGATAAAACTTAAATCTATGTACAAACTTAGCACCGATATTCACAAAATAGGCTTGCAACTGTCCTTTACCCTGTCCCGATTAACATATTAGTGAAGAATATCAAAGTGTGTTCCTCAAATATAAGAAATTACATAAAAGTGTAGCCTCGTTCTAAAACAAGACTTGTGCAACAGTTGATAAGGGTATATAGGATTTAGTAATAAATGAACAAAACCAAAATTTGATGTTGAATTGTTGAAAAACATGCACATGGATTTTGATCTACTGATTAATGGAGGTCCTATCAACAAAAACAATTATTATTCTTACAGAATATCCTCAACAAAACAATAGTTGTTACTGCAGTTCATTTAAACAATTTAGTTGGGTTGAAAATTCTGTCAAGAGTGTAGTATTTTAATTTGTTTATTATGTTTATTATGCTTAATCACTGAAAACACAAGCATTTAATAATAGTTAAAATTAATTCAATTAAGTTTTTTTAAAATGATGTATAAACTTAAAAAAAATATTGAGATTACAATTATTTAAAGATGAATATTTGTATTGAATTTCGTTGCTTGTTAGAAAGGATCAACTGATGTTGAAGAACATCAGTCTTATAGGGAACTTTTCTTTTATTAGAAGCAGACAAGATAAACTAAAAATATTAGCTAAAACCAAAAAGGAGCTCAAGAGTAGAGGCGGATTTAACGGGGGTGCTAGTCGATTTAAAAAATAAAATTAATGATAATTATAAATAAGTAAATGAGACAAAAAAATAAATAACACTAACAAATTACATAATTCAACTACTTTTGCACAAGGGGTGGAGCTTAAGTACACCACTACTGAAGAACTAATAAGGATAGATCACGATACACCTACAGACGGTATGCCGATGCGCAGTATCGACGTCATCTGCGATATGCAAACTCAAGCGTTTGTGTATGTATAAAATTTGCAAATTTTGGACGTAAAGTGGGAATTGTGAAGATTTAGCTTGAGCAATTACATTTATTATTAAAGTAATTACTTTTTGGCTAGGTATTTACACAAAATATCAATAAGAAATTGAATTTGTGACGTCATGCGCAAAGAGAACGCCTTTGAGACAAATAATTATCATACCGTCTGTAGGTGTATCGTGGGATAGATGAAGTAAAGCAGTTTAGTAAACTCAAATATGACTAGAAGAGCAACAAAAAAAAAAGGAATAAATGTGAACAGTCGATGGTAGATAAGAAATTTAAAATGGTAGATACATTTGTGTATTTGGCGATTGCTATTGCGAAGGGATGGATAAACTATGAGCTGGAGCAATGTAGAGTGGTCACATGAAAATAGAGTTTATAAAAATTGTGTCGCTAGATGTATGTCAGAATCAGATTTAAAAAATTGGGTGGGGAAATGATGGAACACCAGGAGTGTATCAAAGTGAAAAAAATGAAAAAAAATTAAACAGAACGGAATGGAAGAAAGTAGTGTACCTGATCCAATAGGGCTAACTGAATGTAATTACAGCATATTAGTCAGTTTTCTGTACATTTTCAAGTGCAGTAAGGACTATTTATGTTTAAAATTAATGTCCAAAATCATGTACTTAATACAAATTTCACCGGTGAATACATTCTACCATTTGTTAGATTACTCTGCATCGCAGACTCGCTCTCATACGTTGTTTCAGTTATGAACCACAGAGATTGTAGCTTGATCGACAAGATACATACGATAAAAACAAGGGCACAACCTCGGACCAATAACAAATGGACAAGGCATATGCATAAAATTGTATAAGGTAAGGTGTCGCTGTTATTATTGTAGTTTGGTGATGCTGAGAGGGGATTTGGAAGTGGCTGTATGAAAACAAATCATGAACCCATTATCATAACCTAATACAACACTTAACGTGTGTAATGAGATTTCCGGCTCTTGTAGAACAGTTCTTGCAAATACAGTAATTCTGTACCATTTTTTAACGTTTTGATTTCGAAATAAATGATCAAAACAGCTATAATCCACAACTTAAAACTTGCATCCGTTTGTATGAAAACAATCAACAAATGATAAACACAGGTTAAGATATGACTTTCGAATGGTGAATTCCAGACGCAATTGTGCGCGCTCGCGGCCCTTCGTCTATAGCATCGCTACAAAGCAAAATTGTAAATATGTTATTTTAACGACAAACAAACTGTTTTATGCCCTGTCCATTTATGTTATTGGTCCGAGCGCACAACTAAAGCATCAAAATACATGTCAATCAACAAAATGTAATCTACTGGAGAAGTAGCGTCAAGACTTACCAACAGAAAACCCATTCTTGTGATCAAATTTAGTAATAATAAAGTTATAGTAATAAATGTGCAAAATTTGAGAGGAAAATGTTTATTAGTTACGTAAAATTTTATAATAATTGTTATTGTGTGGGTGCTGCCTCTCTGATTTACACGCTGTGGCATTGATTGAATAAGGTGGTTTATCTTATCTTTGGTTATTGCCTCCCATGCAACTTGCACCTCATGTCTCAAAGCCTTCAAAAGCAAAGGAGAACACTGCAAGTTTCGCAACCTTCTACCCATTTTGTCCCATACAATGGGAGAAAGATTTGGATATTGGAGACCACGAAAAACCTTGCTACATGATCTTGTTGAAATAATAGATCTTCGAGCTCTTGTGGCAGAAGATGTGTTCCAACCACCTCCGCAATTTGGCGAACACCAGCCATAAGCAATTGCACCCCAAATCATAACACCCACAGTACTGTGTGTGTACCTCTCAAACATAAAGTGAAGATTTTGTCCCATACTTCATCTTCTTTCGACTCTCATATAACTATTTGGATGATGTAAATATCCTCAAGCAGCAAGATAAACATAGGGCGAGACCTTCATCGTGTTGAAACCGATGGTTGAGACATGTGTTCGTAAAATTCACTGGAACATCTTCTAATAAAGCGGACAAAAAATTTCTTATGAAGTTAACATGTCACCGATCAAGGTCCAATCAACCTTCTTCCAACATTTCCACCCCACATGTGGACTGAGAAGCACTTCTGGTAACATGGCATGCGGATTTTCCTCTCTCACATAATTAAAGTCCCATTACCGTGGCGAATTACTTTCAGTAACGTATTGTTGCTGAAAAAAGAACTGGAATTAAAATGCAACTATGAAAGTGTTTGAAGTTAATACATTATCGTAAAATTCAGAGAGGGCAAGTGTGATTTCATAATAGTTCATAATAGCGTATAATTAATATGTCATCATGTTGAATGATATTTCTTCATTACAATAACATACATACCTTACATTTGGGCTTCCACGAAAATGAGGCTAGGCAATATCGTGCACCTAGAACAAAGAAAATATTATCAGCTTCAAAAAATTTAAGAAAGTTAGATAAAATAGCAAGGATAAACATCAGAAAAAAAATTATCACCACATAATGTGTATGATAGGGATAACTATTAAATCATCACAATAGTTGAAACTACATCAACCACGAATAAGGAAGAGAACCTACCTTTTGATTTCTAAATTCACGCCTACCATTTCGACAGTAGTTGTTCACCTGCAAGACCAAAAAGGAATCAAAAACAGTGCAAAGGCACAAATGTACTAAATAAATTAAGGAGATCAGAAGAAATTATCAACAGTGAAATGTCTGACATATGCTTGTCTTATTTAAAAAATCATCACTATTTCAACATTTACTTAAAATTAATTAGAAAACTTACCCTCCAAATTGGCGACTAAGATGCGACCGTTGAATTACATCTGTAAAAAAAGCCAAACTTGTAATTGCATTCAATAGTCAAATGAATGTTAACTTATATAGCTAGACTGCTAGAGTAATCAGAATGAAATTCATGCATACCTTGCATTTTGGGCATTCGCGAAAATGAAGCTCAATGAAGCTTGGCGGTAATTATCTAGGAGAAAGAGAATATCAGCTTCAAAAAAATTAAGAAAGTTAAATAAAATGGTAAGGATAAAAATCAGAAGAAAAAAAATTGTCACCACATAATATTATGTGTATGATAGGGATAACTACTAGGGGTGAGAACGTGTACACGCGTACACGTGTACACGTATATTTTTTAAGATACGTGTATAAAAACTAATACACGTTACATAAAAAGTTAGGTGAATCTCTGACTCATAATTTTTAAGAACCCAATTAAGTCCAAAAAATGTAGACATTTTGTTATTTTTATTAAAAATAAATGTTAATGCTTACTTAAAGTACCCAAATGTATGCACCAAATGTTCAAATGAAGAAAATAAGTTGTATATATTTTAAGGCGCGTGTACACGGCTACACGCGTGTACAAGTGTCGTTTACACGTGTATAGAAAATGCGTAAAAATCCCACCCCTAATAACTACTATAATCATTACAATAAGTTGAAACTACATCTAGCAGGAATAAGGGAACTTACCGTTTAGATTTGCAAATTGACGCCTACCGCTTCGACAGTAGTTCACCTGCAAGAACAAAAGGGAATCAAAAACCTACTAAGGCACAAATATAATAAATAGATTAAGAAGATCAGAAGAAATGATCAACAGTAAGATGTCTGACATATGCTTGTCTCATTTAAAAAAATCATCACAATTTAAACATTTAATCAAAATTAATTAGAAAACTTACCCCCCAAATTGGCGACTAAGATGGAACCGTTGAATTATATCTGTAAACAAAGGCAAAATTGTAATTTCATTCGGTAGTCAAATGAATGTTAACTTGTATAGCTAGAGTAATCAGAATGAAATACAGCCATAAGTTAATATCATATATTTCAAACGGTAATTAGTATCATCATAGTTTGGTTTTTTTTTGGCTAACAATGCTGGGGTTCCAAGTGGGTTTTTTGGTTTACCTACACCAGTGTTTTTTAAATAACAAGCTGAAGCGACCATTAAAGGCTGAAGCCCTTGAGGGAGTAAACCATACATCACTTTGGAAAAAAGAATGCCTTGGACTATTGCGAGTAGCATTACTTTACATACGCTATCTCTCTTATTAAATTAAATGGAAGTCATATTGAATTCTTAAGTAGGGTTGTCCTACACTTTTGCCAGTCGAGGACGACTGCGACTGAGTAGTCGCCGCGACCTAATTCGTCAAACCCGTTTTACTAGCCCGCGCCATTTAAGTGGTCGTCGCTCAAAGTAATCTGTTCTAGTCACAAGAAAAATGAATATTTCTGTAAAAGTCATTACTTTGAATGTTATTAAGTTATTAGGTGCATGAAGAAAATCTCCTTCTCCTTTTATGCAAAAATAATGCAAAAACAGTTAACTTTCGTCGACGAATCAGTCGCGGCACCGCTCTCGGAGAGGTCCAACAACTCGCTACCCGACGAACAGCGATCGGTCGCTGGTCGTACAGACTAGGTAGCAGGTTGGAAAACAGGCAGGTTTAAAATGCATTGGAGATGTCTTGACAAATTGGTCGCGGCTACTCAGTCACAGTCATCGTGAATTGTTTTTTACATTATAATGAAGTAGGCTTATATTACTTTTTAAATGTCGGTAAGTAGGCGATGAAAAACAGTTACAAGAAAGATAGATGTACATAAAAGTTATAATTTTCTCATGAAGTTACAGTGAAAGGAATAGAATGTAAGCCTGACATGGCCGTACACGAATAAAAAGAAATAATAATAATAAAATAAATCGCCAAATAATTTTTTAAATGATAACGAAATACTAACCAAGACCAACTGTAAATTATTTGCAGATGCATAAAGACAATATTCAGTTATTATAACTACCCTTACAAAACTAACATTTGTTGATCAGGTAATTTATTGCCTTCAATAAAAACAACTGCTCTGATTGTCACTTCGGAAAATTGGCAAACATGTGTGCTACAATATAATTATAATAATGGTCTTAAGAACTGATCTGGAAAAGGATTTCACAAGTGCTTAACAACTTTTCTTACTACTACCAAGGAGTATATAATAAGAAGAGGCGCAATCCTTAGATTTTAAGCGTAAGGAAGAAAGCCAGTTAGGATGTTTTCGTCAATCCCTCTACAGATCAGGGAATCAAACTAACCTTAATCTAAGTAAAGAACCATTTACAGATAAAATCAATGATTTCTTTCAATTGTTAAGCAGCATTGTTGTCAGCTGTACTTTTTGAATACTCTTAATACTTTTCCAGTAAACAGGAAAATCACAATTATATTTTTAATACCTGTAACACAATAAACGCGGGGTGCAAATATGCACTTAAATTGTACAAATACGTCAAACTGTTTGATTAGTTAGCCGACTGAATCACAAGTATTGCAGTTCTGGAACATAGCAACAATGAAGCATGCAGTAGGTAAACCAAATCTTGTTTTTCAACTAACTGCCACCCCAACACAAATCCTATACCATTGCGTCTCTTCTTTATTTATACTCCTTGCTACTTTATGCCCCCCCCCCACCCCCCAACAATAACAATCATTTGTCTTGAAATCGTTTTAGTTACATTTCCCATTAAAAATTAATACTAAACATAACAAAAGATAATAACTTACCACCACATCGAAACTCCACTTAATTTCATGGACGCAATTCGGAAATATGCACCTAAAAATGTACAATTTAGTTCATGTCCGTCATTGGCATCTTATTTTGTGACATTTAGAGAATGATCAGAAAAATTCAATCTACATATAGGTATCAGAAGACCATCGTGATTATGAATAGATATCATCATTATTATGATATAGTTGAACGTTCATAAAACAACATTTTCAAACTTCTTTTGTTTCACGAAACGTGCTTTATAAAGTATGGTTATTAAAAGGTTGCAACCGAACTACCGAAACAAGAGATGGATTATTGAGGTTACGTATAATTATGTATATAAATGCAAGAATTCCTACTATAAATAAGGATAATTAAAAAAAACTTACCATTATTGTTGGGTTGAGCATTCGTACAGATACCAATTTCCTGAAATAAGATCGATGAGTAAATTCAAAGAAAGAAAGGTTAGTTTCATTGTAAACGTGGTTGATCAGTTTTATTAAACTAAAATCATTATTTGTATTCATACGAAC
Organism: Pyrocoelia pectoralis; assembly: GCA_036250285.1. Taxonomy (NCBI): domain Eukaryota; kingdom Metazoa; phylum Arthropoda; class Insecta; order Coleoptera; family Lampyridae; genus Pyrocoelia; species Pyrocoelia pectoralis. Next base: position 1,580,298 of record CM070079.1, read on the forward strand.
GAGACAATTATATCATCCTATTATTGTACCGATAAAATTGGTAGAAATTTAAAGGATTGATGGGATAATTACCGATAAAGTTTGAATTAAATTTAAGATGGCGTGAGCTACATTTTGGCTTCATTTTGGTTACTAAAAAAAGATCACATACCTTCCACAATATTTTCATATTTTCGCATGAGACTCCTTGCTTCTTGCGCTGCTTAAATATAATACTAAATACATATTGTTTATACAATGAATGAGAACCGTTGCATACTTCTACTATTTCAAGAGTTGCAAAGGAAGGAAAGAAAACGTGCATAAGGGTGTGATTGTACTTATACTACTGGAGAGTGGAGACTACCAACTACGCAACAAAAATATTCTTTAAGCCGGTTATACACGTTGGACATTTGTTACCAAACAGGCAAACAGTTACAAGTTTTGATTATTATAATCCAAGGCACAGACAAGTCTGTGTCCAAGGTTACAAGAAGAAGAAGCCAAAATTTAAACAAAAAGAGTGCAAAATATACGTTGAACAGCAAAAAAAATTGAGTACTGAAATATTTCACAAAATGGCTTCAAAGATTATTTAAGTGAATGTTATTTAATTAAAGGCTCACGGTGTACAGATTAGCTAAAAAATGAAACAAATATGAATACGGAATTAAATAAAATTTAAGAAAATAACAGGCTGTTGTAGAATTTTGCCTCTTTATCATTCGTTTGTTGGTTATTAAAACATTTCACGTAGACTACGCCTCTTTAGTAGGTATGGGGTATGGCAGAGTAGTTTACGTTATCTGTAGTCGTAGTAGTAGTAGTAGTCTTTATTTACCCTAATAATAATAATTTGCAAAAGATCCTTATTCCTAATACATCTTGTGCCGCCTATTTATATTCCATTTTGCATATTTACATTTCCCTACAATTCTCCCCATTTCCTCTTTGTCTTCCCTATGTCCCTTCCCCGGTTAGTTTCTTCCTTCTCCCCCATACTTCTTCCATCCACTTCACCCTTCTGCCTTTCTCGTCTAATTTCCTCTATCTTCCTTTCATCCTCCCTTAACTCCTTAACTTTGCAAAGGTAGCAAAAAAACAGGCTGGGTTTCATTTACAGACAACTAGACAGCGTGTACCAACACTTCTCCTACTGAGAGAATCCATGTTGGGGGAATTCTGGGAGCGGGCAAGGGTAGAATTAGAACCACTTCCCTGCCGTCATTCCCAATTATATATTATATTTCACCATCTGGTAGCTTGAGTGCGGTTGCCCGTTGCTGGGTTGCACAACTCTGGAGGTAACTACGCCCGAATATGAGGATTACTTCATGCACTCTCACTAGTCTCACTCATATCCACAAAGTGCTCATATCACAATGAAGAATCCTGAACGCTGAACGAATACGGTACTTTAGCCACCGCTTTACTGAACACTGTGGTTTTGTACGTAACCTAACTTTCGCTTTAGAGAGCTAAAATTTAACACCAAAACCTTAGATTATCTATTGTTTTTGCGAAATAATCCAATTATCCGCAATAATGAACGCCTCCGCTTGTAGCGAAATTATTGACGATATCGAAGATTTAATATCTTCGCAAGATATAACTCCGAAGGAAAGGTACAGCAGCCGAAAGTCTGTTAAAGTTAAAGCTCGAAAGAAACAGGTACCCCTTTATACTACACTACGATTGCCACTCTACAAAACTTCTTTCAGGAGGATCCCTTACTTGAACCACTAATCGGTGATGTACCAGGTACACAAACTGTTTATGTTAAAACTTGGGGTTGTGCACATAACAGTTCCGATTCCGAATATATGGCGGGCCAATTAGCTGCATACGGTTATAAACTTACACAAGATAAGAATAAAGCCGATCTTTGGTTGTTGAACAGCTGTACTGTAAAGAATCCGGCCGAAGATCACTTTAGGTAGGCCGCTTCTATCGTAATTCATCTTATAGTTTCTTGCAGGAATGAAATTAATTCGGGCCGTAAGCAAGGTAAACACATTGTCTTAGCGGGTTGTGTTCCGCAGGGTGCGCCGAAAGCATCATTCATGGACGGCTTGAGCATAATCGGTGTGCAACAAATAGATCGTGTCGTAGAAGTAGTTGAAGAAACTCTAAAAGGTAATACGGTTAAGTTAATGGGTATGAAAAAGGAGAACGGGAAGAAAATCGGTGGAGCCTCGCTCCTCTTGCCAAAAATCCGTAGAAATCCACTAATTGAAATTATTGCCATTAACACCGGTTGTTTGAATCAGTGTACGTATTGTAAAACCAAACATGCCAGAGGTGATCTCGGTAGTTATTCGCCCGAAGAGATTATTGCTAGAGCGAAACAGGCATTTGAGGAGGGCGTTGTAGAAATTTGGTTAACGTCCGAGGATACGGGCACGTATGGTCGGGATATTGGGACATCATTACCGGAGTTGCTATGGCAGTTGGTGGAAATCATTCCGGAGGGTTGCAGATTACGGCTTGGTATGACAAATCCGCCCTACATACTTGAACATTTAGGTGATATGGCAAACATTCTTGCCCATCCACGAGTTTATAGTTTCTTACATGTTCCTGTTCAATCTGGTAGCGATCAAGTGCTTGCCGACATGAAACGAGAGTATTGTGTGGATGATTTCGAACACGTTGTAACATTCTTAAGGGAGAGGTAAGAAAAACTGTCTCAAACCTTTGCTTTTAAATACGAATTGTAGAATAAATATTATTTAACGACATCAGTTGACATGTGAATGACAAATGTATAATTGGCTATGGATATAACAAAAATTCACAGATTAGAACCCAGGGGGGTTAACTTGAGGTACGGTAGCTCTGTTGGTAGAGCACTACTTTATTTATATAGAGGTCCTGGGTTCAAATCCCTACATTTTTCTATATCCATAGAGAATTATATTTAAAACAATTATTAACACATCAACATGTCCATTGATGATGTTAAATATAGTATATGTTGCTTAAGAAGGATTTGGAGACTATAAGTAAGTGCTCCTATGAATAGTTTACTTCCAATTTTTAATATTGCATTGACAGGCAGGCCTTCAGGCCCATGGCTTTGTTATTCTTTTCCAGATTCTTCTCTCTTTGGCTTCCATCTCCAGTCTGTTATTCCGTTATCTTTCAGGTCTTCTTGAACAGCTTACCTCCATAGTAGCCTTGGTCTTCCTTGTTTTTCTTATATTGTTCCGTGCTAACAAACGGAAATGATATTGCAACACATATGAATGAATATTTCATGAACGTTGGCAGAAATTTGGCAACTCAGATGAGAACAAGCAAAATATTTGAAACCTGCCTCATAAATAGAGTGTTGTCGTTTTTAACAAACACAATTTCATAAATAAAAATCAGTATGGTTTTCTATAAGGGCAATCTACTGAATACACAATTGCACACCTTACCGGATCTATTATAATTATGATTCATTGCACTTTGTATATTGATTAATTTCAAGAATGCCTTTGACACAAGACAACATGAAATATTAGCGAATAAACTATACAGACTTGGGAATGTTCTTGACATTTTGCAAAGTTTTGTTACTAACAGAATGCAAAAGGTGATCATAGGCAAAGTGGCTAGCAATGCTGGTTACTTGGAGTTGCATAGGGAACTGTACTGAGGCCACTGTTGCTTACGTTCCACATAAACGATATTCTTGAAGTTTCAAAACAAGCATCAATAATTTCCTATACTGACGACACGGCTCTGTTTCTGCTGGCTGCCACAAACTGATCTACTACTTAAATTTAACTTCTACTAGATATGTGCCTACTTTTCCCTCTTCCCTACCTTAATAACTTTACTCTTCTTCAGATTCACCAGCAATTCTAGATGATGTGTCTGCCATATCAACCTCTGTGTTATTTCTGTCAGTTCTTCGCTTTTGGCAGTCATCACCATAAAAAGGGTATCTTACTAATTGGCGACTCCTGCTCACTTCTCCTTACAATTTTTCTAGCACTATGTTAAAAAGCAATGCCTTTTTGGAGTCCCGGGACAGAATAATTGCCCTGCCTTTCCTGAAGCCAGCGTGGTATTTTCTTATTCTTTCACTTACTAATCTTACAAACTAAGTTTAAAAGGACTATTCGTTATTTACGTAAACTCAATGTTCCTTTAATATGTTCCAGTTTAGCCTTGTTCTTCATCATTGGTTCTTTTGCGTTTTTGTTTTCTAGTTCCAGTAAGAGTGCCCTTCCTCTAATTTGTTTTTCAATGTTTCTTGGTAAATAATATTAAGCTCCCCTTTAGTTCTGTTTCATTATTTGCCTTGATGTACAGTACTTACACAGCTTCTTCTTTTTTCATGTATCCTTTCAACTCTTTCGTCTATTTGTCTCAGTTCCCTTTTCAGATCTTAAATAAATTGGCAACATTGAGGTGTGAGACTTCCACTCGCTGTTAGCTGAAAAACGTCTTTAATAAAAGTAAAAACATGTAGAGTATTTAGAATGTTACATGTACTGGACGTTTATAGTAGCTCAGCCTAGCGTGGTTACATATAGAAGCCTTGGGTTCGAATCCCTGTCATAAGCTATATTTTTCTACATGCATTGACAATTATAGTTCAAATAAATTGTAATTTCAGAATACACGGTATGACAATAGCTACAGATATAATATGCGGATTTCCCACCGAAACGGAACGTGACTTTGAGGAGACCCTATCTCTGTGTGCGAAGCACAAATTTCCCAGTTTATTTATAAATCAATTTTATCCACGTTCGGGAACACCGGCGGCCCTAATGCCTCGTATTCCGGCTCAAGACGTGAAGCAGAGGACAAAAAAATTAACCGATTTGTTTCACTCGTACGAGCCGTATGGCCATAAGATAGGCGAAACGCACGAAGTATTAGTCACTGAAATATCTCACGATAAGCAACACTACGTAGGTCACAATAAGTTTTACGAACAAGTTTTGGTACCTTTAAAAGAGAAATATATGGGAAAGCTTGTTAAAGTTAAAATTGTAAAGGCGACTAAATTTTCTATGGTTGGTGAACCGTTAGATAAGGTAGTTATGCCAGGTTTAAGTAAACCATTACAAAGTGGAGAAATATCGGGTATACAACGTGAAGTTTGTGTTGTTAACACCAAATGGTATGCAACAACTGTATGTGTACTTATTATTTCTTTACTATTGCGAATATTATGGATGATTTGTTAATAACTATGTACTGTATTTATAAATATAAATACGCTATTTATGTTCAACATCATTTTAGTCCTTAAATATGAATCTTCTATATTTATGATCCACTTATTATATAAATTTCATGTACAAATAGTTTAAATAATAATAAATTTGGCATTTTTGTTTGACTGCCATTTTTTCTTTACCTAACTCTTCATTGAAACAAACTATAATTATGAGCAGATTAGCATTAGAGACATTGTGATCAAACTGTCAGAACTTAATGTCTTAATTAACTTTGAAGAGAATTTCAATGCGCATCATTAATGAATTTTTGAAATACACAGTAGTGGGCGTTTGATCTTTGAAACAATAGAAACCTCATGCAAGGTTTCAGAATGTTTAAAGCAAATTTGCAAGATGCCTTACATTAGGAATACAAGTGTTCGTGCAAACTTGCAAAATGTAAACTCGAAAGCTTACATTAAGCTGGTAACAACACTGCACTTGTAAGCTTACATTAAGTTTGGGCAAGGTAGTTTTGCTATCTGGTAATACGTAATTAGATAGGTTTATTTTCACGTAACAATAATAAAAAAATTGGTAATACTACAGAGTCTACATAGCGTCAATCATTCCCAAAACGTCTTTTCCAACAACACAGTATCACCCAAAAGATCTTCGCCAACTGTTAAGAGCATCTTATTAAGGTACTCTGCCATCTTGCCCTAACTGTGGCTGCCAGAAAGGTGAAGAATCATGAGTGAAGCTGTCCATGTGATATGGATAGGATTTCTTTAAAATGTACTGGGACAATACGAGCACAAGCATTGTACAGATAAAGGTAGGAAAACTAAGATAATCTGCCAAGTAAAAAGAATGTCATATTTTCCTTTCCATGGTTAGTTTGCTAAAATGCAATAGACATAAATAGTACAAGTGTACCAAACGAACACTTTTTAGCTTTACCATATTTTCGTTTCGAATACTTGTACTGAAATACCCTGTATATACCGAATAACTAATATAATAATTGGACCCTCAAACGTTCTTTCACTAGGACAAACTGTTAATATAAATTTTGATTCATTCATACCAATAAATAACAAAAACAAATTTAAACGATAATCATAATCAGTCAATAGAGTAATTTATAAAAATAATCAAAATATAAAACAATAATAAGTAAAATACTAAATGAAAGCGTATAAAACATAACATCTACATTTTTGGTAATTCACAACCACAATAAGCACCATTTTCGATACAATATTTAATAACGCTTCGCCAATGAGGATCTTTGCCTAATAAAAGTGGATTTCCCACAATAATCAGTAAAACTTGCGCCCTACTAATGGCGACATTCAACCTTTTCGGATGCGAAAGAAAACCTAAACGGTATTGCAGATCGTGATCCAAAAGATTTTCGGACGATCTCACTGTCGTTAATAATATTACATTGCACTCGTGACCTTGAAAATCTTCGACGGTTCCCACTTTTGGCAAATCGAATTCAGCTTCCGCTAGCAAACTTCGGATTAATCTCACCTAAAATAAAATTTACTTTAAAGTTTTCGCACACATTTGGTCTACCTGCTTAATGTACGGCGATATAATTCCGATGTCCGTACTTGCCAGTCCCAGTCTATAAAGTTCGTTAACGTAAAAAAATATTTGACTCGCTTCATTTGCGTTGAACCACGAAGGACAATCGGACGATTGTGCATTTTCACCGGTTACGCCATGAAATACAACCGCGGGCGTTCGTGAATTAACGCCTTCGGGTAACATTTCTTTTAAAGATTCCAGTAATTTTGCCTCTTTGCTATCAGTTTCTGAAATCTAAGACAAATTCGCACACTTTAGCATGAATAGCGTGACTTTGGCAACCAACGTATCACATAGTTGAATATAATTATGTACCTCGCGTGTCTGTCTGTCTGCCGAAACCGAAAAACTCTTAACTGTAGCAAAGCTATGCTATATGTCTATCTACTAAGAATAAGACACAACGAACAAATATCGCTAATAAGGAAGCACGACAGTTAGTTTTAGTGTATTCGTGAATTATTCTCTTCCTTATTTATGTCTTTGTCAAACATCGCCTACAATCTACTACGTGATACGTTGGTTGCCTAAATCACAGTATCAGAGACATCGTCAATGATAAGTACATGTCAACTAACCGTAGGTATCAGTTGCCCTTTGTAAAACAATTGATTGAACATATTCAGTATGGGTGGTAAAGAGCGATAGTTGTAAATTAGTTTGGTGACGAGACGAGGATCGTAACCGTCAGTATCTGGGAAGCCTTCCGCATCTCTAATGTATGGAAATCTGGTTAGCATTCTATCTAAGAATGTATCGGTTAAGCCACAGTCTGCAGCCAATTTTGATAGGATAACGGGGCCAAGTTGACAAGGATCACCTATTAACAGAAATGTAAATGAAGTAAACAAATAGTAACTTTTTACATAATGATTAATGAGCAACGAAAATCGTTTAGTAAATAATACTAAATATATAAAATAACTTCCTAATCATTTTGACTTTTTCCTTTGTAGAATAAATGATTAAAACTTGCTGCAACAATGCTCAAATTATATAAATACATATACATAATTATTGAAATAACTAATTTATTCCATTTGGCTGTTCCACACTGTATATCGTCCGAAATGATAAAATACATGGGAGAATAAACTAAAAATTATAACAAAAAACGTATACATACATACCAAAAGAATTGAATTCAGGAATAGTGTTATCAATTTATATGTACATATATGAAAGAGAGCATAATAACTATAGGAGAAGTGTTTTGCAAAGAATGAGAAAGAAAGTAGAAGACATACTGTGCTGCTTTAGAGGCGAGGAAAAGCACACAAGATCCAATAGTCATCATAAGGTAGGCACATCTACCTCGAGACAGCTTCGTAGAGACAAAATTCGTAGGGAGGACACACGGAAAGTATTAGCACAGAGAGAAGTAGGAAAAAGAACAACGGAAATTATTAAAGCAATGTAAATACGTACTTGCAAGTACAAAAACTTAGAAATTGAAGGAATTTATAACATAAAACCGTTTAGTTCTTTGGTTTGCTTCTTTATATCTCTACAATTTTGTACAGTATACAGCAGGTGTTCTGTTTGGCTGTGTCTAGTATCATATCTATTGTGTACTTAGTGAGTTGGATGTACTTTCGTTTCGGTAATGTTATGTTGTATATACCACATAGTTTGAGAGAATTTGAGAATGCAAAATTGTGTTTGAGTTGTATTAGTTGAACATAAGTGATGTGGTTCTGAGTTATGTTTACAAATCTTCCGGCTATATGGCAAATGTTGTTTTTGTAATGATATGTATTTGTTTTTATCTAATCCTAAAATTTGTAAATTGTGGTGTATCGTTTTTAGTATAAACTCCAGTTGCGGGTTGCGCTAAGAGCAATTGGTACTGTACGAGTAGTCTCCATTCTCCATTGCACCTTCAAGTCCTGAGTTATGCAGTGTATTTGTGGTATTTCTAGGTGTGTGTGTTGGCCAAATTGTTAAGTGTTGGGAATGGCAATATCTGTTGGTATAGATCGTTATGATTATAAAGTATAAAGATTTACAGTGTATATGAACAACTGAAAGTAGTTGCTTTTAGTTGGCGGACATCGACGTTAGATACCAATAGCCTTTAACTAAATTGTATTATTTGTAAAATGTAAGTAGATGAAAGTGTTTACTTACTTGCTTGATTATAATTAATAGAGATCATTAACAGGGTTTAACAACGTAAATCTAGATAAAATTAGCTATTGTGATCCATACATACGGTACTTCTTGTTATTTCATATTCACAGATGAAAACAAACGAAGAAAACAATAATAATCTAATTATGTGGTTTATGTTCTTGTGGAATTACCTTTTGAAGGTGATATACATTGTTAAACAAAAGTGTCATAAAACAATATGATTTATAGATTTTTGGGATCTTTTCTGACCTACGATTTTATCTGAGTTTAGTGTCCTATCCGAATATACCTTGTGGGTCATATTTTCAAGTATAATTTCAGGTGTAGGTGTGTTTTATCAGTGGCAAAGTTATATTTTGTATCTAGTTTTCGGTGTAGCGTGTATTCTGTTTGCTAATACCTGCTAAAACTACTTGTCCAGATGACACATCGACAAGTGACAGCGGCACCATAATTTCAGGTTCTGTAGATTGTCCGGCTTCATCGATAATTACATGAGTGAACTGTCCTTTTGTAACTCCGACAACGTACAACGCACCCAGGGTGGAACAAGTTCCGACGATAATACGGTGCCTCCCAATGACGGACAAATTATAACCTGCAAATATTTATCAATAATAAATGATTAAAATACAATTCTCGCGCATACCCAGTGTGAGACGATTTTGCGGTAGAAGATCATTCTGGCGGGTACCTTCTATGGCAATATCAATTGTAGCACAGTACGGTACAAGTTTAACGGGTAACTGATTTTCGGTAACATAGTGATATCCGACGAGTCTAATTAAATCGCCCGGATTCAGTACTCCAGATTCGATCAAACGAACCGCAATTAAATTAGCCGCGCTATTCGAAGGTGTGGCTACAATTATTCGAGATTGAGGTACAAATCTTACTATCTGGAGTACAGTTTCCACCAAAGTAACAGTTTTACCGGTACCGGGAGGGCCATAAATTAAATACGGTAAGGGACGTCCGACTCCTAATAAAATATTACGAACTGCTTCTTTTTGGTAATGATTTAAACGGTTATTGTGCCACTCGAGGACCGCTCCCTGCCGAGTTCGGTTGTCATTGATATACCAGTTTTTGTCGTCGTCCAAAGTAATTTCTACTTGCGGTTCTTTAGCTATTAATTTTGAGGGGAATAAAAATTCGGACCGTAAGTCTCGTACGGCCAGTGATATGGCTTGGTGCATTCGCTTGTAGGTTGTTCTCGAAATTAGGGCCATTACGGACATCTCCTCTCCACTGTAATCGTTGTGGAACGATGTAGAAAATTTAAGATAAACATATTTGGCGTCAGTTTTGTGTATGTAACCTTCTAACTCTTGCGCATTTGACTTATATGCGTCTTTTGCTATGATTTTATCGCCCACTATTAACGAAGGTCGTCGTTCAGCCAAATTTTCAATTTCGAGCATTAGATATTCGCCATTTTTTATAAAGCAGACATAGTCTTGTGCGTAATGTTTAACGGCTTCCAACTGGTAAATCTCGTCCAAATGTAATAATGTATGGAAGTAATCTTCGTACGTATGATATTCCAGTTTGGAAATTAAACACGGTTTCGCATTGTGAACAGCTCTCACCACTTCCTTTTTGTCACTTTTTGCAATAAGTTCGGATAACCTTATGGGAACTGCATATTCGTGCAATAGCCTACTAACGAACCGAGGTGATGGGGCACATTTTCGTCCTTTAACAACATTTGTCTGACCAAACCGTGCACATGCAACAGGCTGATTTCGAAACACCTCAGTATGTTTCTTTTTACTATTTAAATCGACTCGTATAGTTAGCCAACAACCGAAAGTAAAGTTGGAGAATGTGAACAAAATAAGTTCTTTGGAAACGCCGACGTACTTCGTTTTACACTCCCCTTCAAATAGAAGGGATTTGCCCCTTTGTATAGTGATATCGGTTAATATGTTGGGTTTTATTAAAGTACATTGAGAATTTGCGGATGGATACGATATATTTAATATAACTAAATCGGAATCGCTTGTGTTTCTCATCGGAAGTTGAAACGATTCTATGGCACCTAATTTACTACTGTTAATCGTGACGTTATTCTTAAGCGCGACTTTATCACTATGTACGATGAACTTAGGTAAATTATCAATATTAACACCTACCTTGTCGTTACTCAAATCTTGCGGAACAATTTTTATGGCCCGTTTTGTGCATTCCCCTTGATCACTTTCCATAATTTCTGCAGTAATTTTATCGCCAATAAAAGGAATATAACCGCACATTAAAGCTTCGGCCTTAAAGAAAATAGTCTTATCGATTACACCTTCTTGCGTCTCTCTGGACCACCGTCTAACATATCCCTCGGTAACATAATATCCTATGGGACGTACCTCTTCAATTTCCAAAATTTTACCGCTCCAATTCATCATCTCCTTGCTTACCTCGACTTTCGCATTCAATTCGACCCAATCACCGGCCATCGGAACGAATTCTATCGATACATCGTTTAAATCAAAATTGAAATCGTTGGGCGTTAGAAATATTTGTCGACCTTCGCGTTTCGTCACCTTAAACGGAAACGCTCTTTTACACCAAGTGCCCTGTTCGTTAGTTGTTTGCGCGAACCAGTCGTCCTGAGTCGATACATCTGTAATTTTTTCCTCGCCATTCGATTTATAGATTGTGAACGAGACAAATGATCCGACTGTGAACTTATTTGGATCGCCTTTGAATTTGTAAATTTCGTCCACGGTAAAATTATCACCGTCGGCTGCAGTAATTTTTCCGCTTTTTTGATAATAGGAATATTCGCTAATTGGTTCGTCAACCTGTGCAGATTCGTCTAGGTTTTCATCATTTGAGTGTAAAACGTCGAAAATTTCTTCAAGAGTTTTTTCAGTTTCGTCGGGACTACCCCAAAAATAGTTAATTATTGACCTTAACATTGTATTGTATCATTAAATTCCATATTACTTTCATTCACTAACTACAAACAACTTTTTGCAACTTTTTAAGGTTAGAATGCCGGGAAAAGTGAAACGATACTTAACAAATTCTGCCAACTTAACAGGAAAAGATTTATTTGAATTGTGATAAATTACCAACGTGATACAATTAATTAAAGAAAGTCACTGATATCACAGTTGTGCTGATATTACGCATTGTACAGATTACACACAAGCACAAGCACAGAATAGTGGACTTCGGTTAAATTCTTGAAAAGAAAAAGACAAAAGTTCTACCCATTGAACTGTACGCTATACGCAACTGGAAAGTATCTGGAAAGTAAGTGACACTGAGACTGAATTGCCACAGCCAAGTTAGGCAACCCTTAACAAATGGGTATCTCTATCTCTTTCCTTCGCACGCAAAGTCACACTCAACGCCGTAACACGAGAAATAAAATAAAATACGTTGACGCTGTACTACCACAATAAGCTAGAAAGCGACAGATGTACCCACTACTCCGCATCTGTCTTCTGGCTTCAACGCCTACAATGCATTGGAATAGCCCGTATCCTTTCCAGTTGCGTATAGCGTACAGTTCAATACCGAAAAACTACCATAAACCACTAAAATCGCCAAAAAACAATACAGATAATACATACATACACTGACCTGTATCTTAAAGGACTGAGCATTTTAATGATCCCCTCCACTATTTTTGAAGCAAATTGAAAACCGGTATTTTAAGGTGCCAATTAGTAATTTAGGTTTGTTGTGTTGGTGATTATTGGTAACACTGTAACTAATGTTTTTATTTACATAAACATAACCTTGTTTCATACGTAGTATAAACTACGTTTATGCATTGCAATAAAATACAATTTTTAATAATTTACGTTTTTAAATAATTATGAGCCTGTAATTATACTACTTTTTACCAGATATTAAGCATATAGGTTAGAACAAGCTAAACTGTAACAGCTGATACCAGTACTACCAACACATTATAAACACCGAGCTACCATCATTATATAACTAACGCACTAGTTGGCACCTGAAGTAACTAATATTTAGGTGGGGCTTGTTTGCTTCAATGTTGTATTGAAGAATGCTCAGTCCTTTATGATACAGGTCAGTGCATACATAATAACAGTACAATCGCGGAGGCGGAGCTTAGCCTTGTAACGTTGCCGTCACAGAACATCCCCACTTAGAACGGAAACTTAAATGATGACAAGCGGCAGTAAGTTTTAGTTGGCCTTCCAGTTACGAGATGGCGCTTTGTCTGATATTGCTATAAATAGGGACTCTAATTTTGCTAAATGAAACTATAATAGTAAAATAACTATTAATTATTATACATACGTGTGTATAATCAATAATAATAACTTCAACAGTCTTTTTTTAAAACACAAGTGCAATTCTAAAGTTACAGTAAATTATTTTTATTATGACAAAACTGTACCATGATACATATTTGCTAACAGTAGTAAAACAAAACTTAAATATTGTAACTCTTAATTAAGAATTTTATACAATTCAACTTAAAAAATACAATACTCATCTTTTGGAAACCGAATGCAGCTGTTGTACTTTTCATTACAATTAGGACCACAATATTTCATATTGACTGGCCACCTTTAACAAACAAACATTATTGCACGGAATAAGGTACTGTCACAATGACATTAATGACAATACATATTTTGTTACAATACAACCGTAACGCGCTCTTTTTTGCAGTCGAAATCAGACGAAACGCCATCTCGTAACTGGAAGGCCAACTAAAACTTACTGCCGCTTGTCATCATTTAAGTTTCCGTTCTAAGTGGGGATGTTCTGTGGTTGCCGTTTTGTGTAAATGGCTGTTACTTTTTCATTGTTAATTTCAATGTACAGTTGATTCATATGGGATTATGGGGATGTTTGAACTGCTAAGACACTGCTGGTACAGGAAGTTTAAAAAGCAGAAAAACCTCAGAGATCAACCTCACCCCTTATTTACTTCTCGGTCCTTTATTCTCTTATGTGACTTTATACTGTCTTATGCTAACTCAATAATGACGGTAAAGAACAACAGCTGACGACTATGTTTAGAGTTCAGTACCATTAATGGAAGTAGGGAGCTTGAAAAGTGTTGAGGCTCCAGTTTTTCGATTGTGTTTTATTATAGCCTGACTTGATTCAAATCAAAAGTGTTCTGCGGTTCAGATCAGAACCGGCTCTTTCACTTACGGTACTTAACTTTAAGCAGCATAATAACTCAACACAGTCAAGCTCAGTAGGTACACTACAAGCGCAGTATTACGAATGACGTATACTGTGCTACAAGACTAGGCGGAACTGAATTTTAAACTGTCACGTGAGAAAATGGTCTTCAAGGGACAATTTCGGAGCCTGGTGTGAATCGCTATCGCTATTTTATAGACAACTATAGAAGGTATTCTTGGTGATTGTTGTACTCTATTTTGGAGGAATACTGGCTGGTCATGGCCCATGGGCTGGTCATTTCTACTGTCAGCAGTCAGCATCCTCATGTGAGTTAGCTTCAGTGTGGATATTGTCTCTGGTGTGGATGTGGAGAAGGAGGACTCTAATGATTGAGGTAGCGGATATGAGGCATCTCCTATTTTTCCGGAAACCAGAATCCGAGAATATGGGCTAATTATTCGAAAATCAACGACTAAATTTAGTTCATAGCGGCTAGCTGTAGCTTCCGACGTTGCCAAGTCGATGACTGTACCACAGAAGATTTCTTCTGCGACTGTACAATAAGAGGAAGGCCGTTGAACTCAGAACTGTCATGGCGTGTTTGTGTTAGTGTTATTATACTTTTATTTATTGTAACAATTAAAATAAAACTTTTTTGTGATTATGGTTAATAAACAATAAAAAGTAAGCAACAAATTGGAAATTGTCCACCAACTTTGGGGGAATCTGTCGTCCGTTCTTCAATCAAAATGACTAATTATTTTAAATTAAATACCTCTAGGCGGGGCCTTCCTTTACAGAATTTTTGAAAATGTTATAACAACAATAAACTAAAAAAAATATGCCTGGAATGAAAGACACAAATATAGTAAAGATAGCTGTGGAAATGACCGATCAGGTTCCACAGCTAATCGAGTTTAATCAAAAGCAACCGCTCGCCGGAATAATTCAAGAACTGTGCAACGGTTGGAATCTGACAGAACCCGAACAATATGCCTTACAGTTCAGTGAAAACAACAATTGTAATTACATAACTGAGAAGAACCGTAACGAAATAAAGAACGGATCTGTCTTAAGGTTGCAGTATTCCCCCTCAAAGACCGCGCAAGATATTCTTCATAAGCTAAATTTAGGATCTCAGGAAGAAAAATCTCAGGCATTGCAGAAGTTAACAAATTTGAGTGCCGATATGACGTTCGCCCTTGATTTTATCAACAAACAAGGTTTGGCTTTAATAATACGACAGATCGAGGGAGGTAAATGTAAGGGAAGCATTTTAGCGCATACGCTGTTGTCGTTTGTCGAATTAATGGAGCACGGCATTGTATCTTGGGATATTTTAGAAGGCAATTTTATTAGTAGAGTAGCCGGTTTAGTAAATACGACGCAAGAATCTCAGGTAACGCAGGCGGCGCTATCAATTTTGGAAAATGTCGTTTTAAATAGTAGCGAAGGCTACGGACAAGTCGAACGCGAAGTTCCAATACCTTCACTAATTACTCATCTCCAAGCAGCTCCAGTCGTTCAACAAAACGCAGTAGCTTTAATAAACGCTCTACTACTTAAAGCGGATGTAGCAAAACGTCGCCTTTTGGCTTCGACATTGGCATCTAAACAAGTCAGGACTGTTATACAACACAATATTCTAGAAACCGGTGCCGCCAAGGGAGCGGAAATGGCTCATCAGTTATATGTGTTGCAGACGCTAACTTTAGGATTGTTAGAGCAGAGAATGATGACAAAAATGGACCCTCAGGTGAGCCCGTAAAAGTTTTTCGATAGTTCGTACATTTATTTGTAATTTTAGGATCAAGATGGTCACGAAAAGATCAAGGAACTAAGACGTATCGCTTTCGATGGCGAGGGACCGGGCGGTGCTAGAGGTCCTAGTGGTTTCACACGAGATTACAAGAAGCTCGGTTTTAAAAATGATATTAATCCTGCACTCGATTTCATCGAAACTCCTCCTGGACTGCTAGCGTTAGATTGCATGATCTATTTTGCCAGGACTTATCCGGACGGCTATACTAAGTTGGTTCTCGAAAATAGCTGTCGTGCGGATGAGCACGAATGTCCTTTCGGACGTGCAAGTGTCGAGCTAGTTCGTATATTATGCGATTTATTGGCCATAGGAGAGACGCCCTCTGAACAAGGGCAGACGTTCCAACCTTTGTTTTTTACTCACGATCATCCTTTCGAGGAGTGTTTCTACATTTGTATAATGTTGCTAAATAAAACTTGGAAGGAAATGCGAGCAACTGCAGAAGATTTTGGCAAGGTTGCAAGTGTTGTTAGGGAACAAATTGTTCGTGCCCTTGCTCTATCACCCGGTTCTCTAGATCAGTTAAAGGCACGTTTACAGGTGTTAACGTATAGCGAAATTACCGCTTTGTGGCAGCAGGAGAGAACCTCTCGTGAGGAATGGGAATCTCATGCGAGGCCCATTGTTGAGTTACGCGAACAAATCACGCCCGAAATCTTAGGGTTGATCAAACAACAAAGGTTAGCCTTTCTAGTGGAGGGAACCCGCTTCACCAAATATTCAGCACGTGGCCAAAGAATTAAGGATAAATTTTGGTACATGCGACTATCGCCCAATCATAAAGTACTGCATTACGGTGACTGTGACGAGAAAAGTGCACCCACTATTGAAGAATTAGGCTCCAAGTTGACTGTTTCAGATGTACGTGCTTTACTTGTTGGGAGGGATTGTCCACACATGCGGGGACGGAAGTCCTCTCACCATTTAGCATTCTCTTTGGCATTGGAAGGTGTCGATTTACAATCTTTAGATTGTGTGGCACCCGATGAACTAACATTAGCGTATTGGACTGATGGCATAAATACTTTATTGGGGCAGCGAATGCAGAGCCGCGAGACTGATAAAGATCTGGATACTTTACTATCTATGGAAATTAAATTGAGATTATTGGATGCAGAGGGTGTCACTATACCACAAGATCCTCCACCTATTCCACCCGATCCTCCCAATTATCAATTTTGCTATGACCTGAAATGATTAATTCAGTTATATAATTACGTAGGAAAATATATACATATGTAATTTTAAGCATTTTCAAATACTCATAATGTATTCTTTTAAAATACATTTAATAGTTATACACTTTTTTAAATTATATATCATTGTCACACATATCATTCTTTTATTTATTACCTTATTACCATTTCAATCATTTTGTCCGATAAAAACATCCAAATATAGAACTCGTGGTTGATTCGTCAACCTTCCATTCCTCCCACCAGGATACTATGCTGTATGAAAATGAAACATTTTAATGGGGGTTTTCCAGTGGAAATGAGGGTGAGACAAGGTTGCATCTTTTTTCTGTAACGACCTATAACATGAGATAAGGTATGGGTGTTGTGTTGGGCGGACAAACATTACATGCTTAGTTCATGCGGATATCTGCATTCTGATGGCTGACACAGAGAGGGATCTACAGGCAATGTTAGATAATCTGAAAATTTTTTGTCGCACTTGGAACTTGAACACAGAAGACCTTCTGTGACTTGAGGGTTAATCTTGCAAAGTCAAAATAAGGGTGTTCAGGAAGGGTGGTGACAAGTGGACTATAGAGTGGAGGCTGTAGAAGTGGTCAAATCCTACACATACCTGGGGCCTGGGGGTTAAACTCACTCTATCCTATTCGGAGCACTTCAAAGAGACGGCAGCAGTAGCTAAGTCCATACTGCATATAGGATTGGGAGTTATCATTGGAAAATCGGGGGTAAATTTTGAAACAAAAATAATGCTGTGTGCAGATCAATATTGTGCTACGCAGGTCAAATTTGGAACTATAAAAAGTATGAAGAACTTGAAAGTATACTTGAGTATTGCGTATACTTTTATCAAAAAGGTTTTGGGCTCCCATGCAATACTCCGAACTATAATTGGTCTTGACTCAATATTTTCCTTCACCTTATTGAGACTTCTCTTACTGTATATATAATAAAAGTAGTCGCTATGGATGACGACCAGGTACCCTAGTATACTTGCCAGGCGGTAGAGAATACTTCATGGTATGGGGGAATGAGGGAAATAGCAGGGAGTGATGGCCTTCATTTACCAGCAGGGTAGGAAAGAATGAGGGAATAGGGAGATAAGATAGAATTGAAAGATAAAGTGATTGGTAGGGAGATAGAGGGGGTCGGCATCGTCAGCCAGATATCACTTGTTGTATAAGCAACTAAACGTCAACCTGGTACCGGAAAGCTACCTGAGAGATGGAGTCAATCTGAGGAATCAGAGGTGGGTCATGAAGCTGTGTGGAGAGGCTGTTGATTTGAATAATAAGCCGTAGGTTATGGGGCGCGTGCTGATGTGCCCCCTCTGTAACCTCAGACAAGACGAGATGTGTATCATTTTGTGGCTGTCTGTCCTGTCCTGAGGGGGGTGAGGAGCCAGTGGCTGGGAGAGGTGAAGCTATGGCTCAATGGTAAAGACTGGAAATGTCTTTGGGCGTTTGCATCGGAGGCATGGAACAGCAGTCGATTACATTTAGTATTGGTTAGTAATGCCTCTACTTAGTTTGAGAGAGCAACCCTTTTTGGAAGTTTTTATTAAAATCCATTCTTCCCACTATCCCACTTCTTGTGCTTTAAATTATGTTGGCCTAATGGATCTTTATAAATAACCCACACGTCCTCGAGCAGCTTGTTCACAACGTAGAGTCCTAGCCATATAATAATTATATGGTCCTACCACTTGACAGGTTTGTAGCTTTATGATCATGTGCCTTGAGGTTTCAGTTAGTTCGCAGGAGAGGTTTTTTCTTTTTGATTTTCAGTTGCGCAGTCGTTCTCGGCTGGCTTGGTTCCCAATAACCCTATTATTCGTTTTAAAAGCTTTAGGTGTTTTCTTTTTGCACGTTGCAGTTGACTTAAGTCAGCCCTGTGAATAACACAACTTTCGTTTTATAAAAATAATTTGACTCAGTTCTCAATAACCCTATTTGTTTTAAAAGCTTTATTTAAGTTTTATATTAACCCGAGGCAGAAATATTTTATGACGCAAGGCACTTCAATCACGTGATAATTGTGATTGTGACTCACTGAACTCTAATTATACAGAGTTCAATGTTGTGACTATACCTAACCCTGTGGCACCACCTCACGTCTATTCTATCACGGTGTATAAAATTGACAACCAACATTGCAGCCAGAAATACCACTGACCTGTATCAGTGCAGAAATACCACAGTATAACTGTGGAAATACCCTTAGTAACTTTTTTTTAGCAAAGGGCAAAACACGAACAAATTATTGCAATTTGTAAGAACCCTTTAAGTTGCTAAATGTGAAGGTTGCAAAGTGATGTGTGATTTTCATTGGGCCGCTTTGGCAGAATTTCATTTTAACAAGAAAAATTTTCTGGAGAACATTTATTGTGTGTGTAGTAGGGTTTTTATATGGTAAGTCAAAATACTCAAAATACGTCTGCTGTCTGTCAAATTTGTCTGTTTAATTTTTTGACCGTTGACTATTTTACAATTTTTAAATAATGTACGTGTGTTTAAAATAAGTTTAAAATGAATGAGGGGGACGGAGTGACCGTAACGGCACCCAAAATAGAGGATTTTGTGATCGTTAAACCTATTAGTAGAGGTGCTTTCGGGAAGGTGTTTTTGGGGTATAAAAAAAGCAACACACAAGTCATATACGCGATAAAAGTGATGAAAAAATCGGAAATGATTAATAAAAATATGGTTTCTCAGGTTGTAAATGAACGTAACGCTTTAGCGTTGACAAACTGTAAGTTTTGTGTACATTTATATTACTCGTTACAAACGTCTTCGTCTATTTATTTGGTCATGGAATATATGGTCG
This sequence comes from Pyrocoelia pectoralis, assembly GCA_036250285.1. Classification (NCBI taxonomy): domain Eukaryota; kingdom Metazoa; phylum Arthropoda; class Insecta; order Coleoptera; family Lampyridae; genus Pyrocoelia; species Pyrocoelia pectoralis. The sequence goes on from CM070079.1 coordinate 1,600,166, forward strand.
GTGGTGATTTGAAATCGTTACTAAGTGTCTACGGGTTCTTTGATGAAAATATGGCAGCTTTCTATGTTGCAGAAGTGTGTTTAGCTTTGCAATATTTACACAAACACAATATTATTCATCGAGACATAAAGCCGGACAATCTCTTACTGTCACGCGAAGGGCACGTTAAGCTAACAGACTTCGGTCTGTCTCAAGTTCGTATACATCGCGATTTGGAGATAAGCGATTTCCAAAATTGGACACCGAATCTTTGTCTACGAACGCCAGGTCAGTTACTGAGCCTAACTACACATTTCAGTTTCGGATCGGGAGGGCAAAGTGTGAATAGTAGTCTTGATGATAGTTCCGTAATACAAACAGTATTAGAAGATAACTCCTCCCTATCCGGAATAATCCCCTTTTTATCGGCCGAAATTTTACCGGCCGAATCCAGCTGCTCGTACCACACGTGCTCTAATTGCGAAAGCCACGATCATACGACGGCTGATGCAGATATTTCTTGTACGAATTCGCCAATAAGTCGCAAGAAAAGTCGTTGCTGTATCCTTACGTTCCGCGACGATCGCAAACGGAAGTACAAATCAAATTCGCCGAGCAGTCGCAAAACATACATTCGAACAGGATTAACGGGCGAAATGCAGATTCTCAAAATGCAATCGGACACGCCGTTAAGAGGCGTCACCTTTAGTACTCCAGTTTCCGACGAAAAAATCAAAGTTACCCGTTTTCAAGTATTAGAAAATGTGACCTTGAATCAATCTGAAAATAAAGAAAATATAATTAGTCCCGTTCGAAGTACTCCCAAAACGCCAATAACGCCATACCGAACACCGAAGTCGGTGCGACGTGGTCAGGGCTATTCGGATCAACGAATCTTGGGCACACCCGATTACTTGGCACCCGAGCTTCTAGAGGGGGGAAAGGAGCACAATTGCGCGGTGGACTGGTGGGCGTTGGGTGTTTGTTTTTATGAGTTTGTAACGGGAATTCCTCCATTCAACGACGATACTCCTCAACAAGTTTTCACTAACATTTTGGAACGTAATATAGAATGGCCGACAGATGAGGAGGCGCTAAGCCATAATATCGTAGATGCTATTGAGCAATTACTAACACCCGATCCGAATAGTCGACCTGCAGCCGCCGAAGTCATGTCAATGAAAGTATTCGAAGGGTACAATTGGGATAATCTCCTATCAACTAAACCGCCTTTTGAACCTGATCCGAATGATGTAATGGATACCGCATACTTCCAAGCAAGAAACAACTTGTTGAATTTTAATATTTCAAATCTTGATTTCTAGCTCTTTTGGTGAGAATTTGTCAAATATACTTTATTATTATATTATTTTGTAAAAATATACACTTTAAAATTTTTGATTTTTCTATTTGTTAACACTGATGCTACCGAAATGTCTGTGTACTGTGGCCTGAAATGGAAGCAACACGTGCATAATTTCTAGAAGGCAACAGGTGGGCACAGCAGGAGTGCATGCCAAACATGTTTGGACTATCTCGAACTGCGTTGTGTAAACCATTCTTTATAAGTCGCGAGATACTTAGATTTGCCAGCCATTTTTAGGAAAGAGCCAAAAACTATTTCTTACTTCAAAGAGAAAGCATATTATGAAATGGATTGGATACCCTCAACCCTCCTTTCCTTCTTCCTTAACTCTCTACACTCCTTTATCATATGTGACATGTTTTCTAATCCTTCCCCACATAATCTGCAGTTTCTATCTTCCTCCTTTCTCCAATACTTGTTGCCCCGTTCCTCATTCCCACATCTAAACCTCACCATCATTTCTTCCTTTCCCTTTCAACTATTCCGATATCCCTTCTCCCTTAATGTTTTTGTAGTTCTTATTATACCTCACCTCCTTTATTTTCATCCCCTGTTTCTTCTTTATCCTCTCTTACTCTCACTTCTTCACTTAACTCCTCGAGCTCTTTCTTCGCGTACCCGTTTCCATTATAGTATTCTTCCCTGCTCTCTTGTCCATATTTCACCTTCCCTTCTTTTACTACTTTCCAACATTCCTGTAGTATTTTGCAACCCACTCTTCCTCTCATGTCTTCCTTGTATTTTACTGCCCTTCCTGCCGCCTCTACTTGTACTTCCTCTCTTACTATATACCTTGGCGTGTTCTTATCCAGTCCCAAAACCTACTGCCAGTATTTTTCCTGTAGCCCTTTCACATTTTTTGCTGCTACCACTCCACACTTCTATTACGTAAAGCACCACACTTTTTATTAGTTTGTCAAACAACCTTCTCCCATTCCCGAACAACCTTTCCCCCACACTCCACACTTGTCCTACTAATTTATTCACTTTTTTCACTCTTTCCTTTATGTGTCGAATCCTTGTTGTCCTGTCTTATCATATACCCCAGGCACGTAAATTCTTTCACCTGCAGTATTTCTTCTTCTCCCCATTTTCACTCTTCTATATTCCTTCTACCCCTCCTTTTCTAAATACTAGTTTCTTCGTTTTGCTTATGTTTATCTCTAATTCCTTTCCTTTTTCCTCCTTCGCCGCCAGTACTATGTCATCTGCATAGGTCAACGACCACACCTTCATCTTCCCTACCACCATTCCTCCAATCTGCTGCCTGTTTAGTGTTTCTTCCAGATCTAGTAATAATGCGTAGAATCTTTCTTTGCAGTCCAAAAATACGATTTGCTTTAGACGCGTGTCTCCAGCATATCAAGCAGTACAATACATATGATGAAAACAGCGAATGATATGCCGATAGAATTACATCAATCATTATTATCATCATCATCAATGGGATGCTATCATTACATATAACTTTTATTGCATATAAATCTCATAATTACTGTTAAACATGTTATGTATTTAATTTTTTATTTTATCTACTTGTAGGAATTGCAAGTATGATTTAAACGAACTACAAGATAAACCTCACCATCTGTTGAATCATGAGTGCATTAACGAAAATGTAAGCTACTTGCCAAGCATAAATGACTAATTTACAATCTGAGATGTTTATAGGACCACGACTACGAGAACTTAGTGACAAAAGTAAACGAACAAAGTGACCTTGCCTGGCACGATTATTGGGCGATTAACGGAGAAAGGTTAATTTGGGAATCGTGGATTGCCAAGTATAGTTCGTATATAAGTCCCGAATTCACACGGACTTTGTGTGATCCATCTTCGGTGTCAAAGCAGTCATCGTTAGATAAACCCGAAAGTACTTGCAGTTTAAAATTGTCTTTCGATTCGGCGAGTCCTCATCAGGATAGTAGCGATTACAGTGCTACATTAGTAAGTAAAAACAATACTTATTTGATACTGGTAGTATGGTCGAGAAGGGTAAACAACTGTCTTGATTGGTGTACAACTGTACACGGCATAATTTCGAATACCAAAACATGTTGAATAACGTAAAAGGCAGAAGAAAAAAGAATCATGCAGACAGAGAGAATATGTTAAAGATGTCTTAGAGGAAGACAATAATATTCAAAATAATGAGCAATATATCAGACAAGTAGCTCAATAAGTCCAGATAGAAAAGATCTAAAGAAAAAGTAATACAAAAAATGAAAATTGGAGGACATGACGAGGTGACGGCAGAAATGTTTAAATTCGTGAATTAAGAGAGAGAACATGAATTATGATTCAGGCTAAGAGCGAAAAGGAAGTGTCAGTAGACTGACAACTGACAGGAATGTAGAAAACAATGAAAATAGCAAATTTTCTTCTCTATTATAGTTGCACAATAAGTATTAATTACATGGGGATTGTTTTCAGTAATTCATTATGCTTTGAATAAATTAATGACTTGAATATGAAGAATTAAACGTTGTAAATACATTGTTTGATGAGTTTCTATACTCTGTAAATAATTATGGCGGCTTGGTGCTGCAACTTTCATGTCTAGTTAATTAGTTTTACTAATTTTATCTAGATTTACCTTGTGGAATTATAATCGTAGCAAGAAACTAAGCAAAATTTGTCTTGGAGTTATATGATATTCCAAAAAAAAATTTAGTTAAAGATTATCTCCATCTGATGTCGATGTCCACCAACTTTCAGTTGCTCATATATACACAGTAAATCGCTATACTTTATAATGAAAGTTTACAAATTATGGACAGTTGTTTATCCCTTGACTGTAGCAGACTGAATTATGTACAGGTATTAAAAGTTAATTAACGTTCATTACTTGGATAGGATGGGGAGGAAAGCAAATGTTTTCCTCTACCTTAGAAAATCGTACACCTTCTTGGTATTATAGGTTTATGACTTGAATTTTTTCAGGAATGCAGTGTTTCTAATGAACCAAAAACCGAAATAATCGAAAAAAATCGAATGCTCGTAAGAAATCTCTCAGGTAGTGACTCGTACGATAAATTAAACAGGGAAGGAGAAGGTTGGAATCCTTTATCGCCAATAAGTAACGATTGCGAAACCGAAATTGAAAGGTTGATTACATCCAGATGTGATTCACATACGGGTAGTTCATCACGAACCGTCGATTCCATGACAAATGTTACTCACATGACAGTATCTTCGATCGATCTAAGTGAAAGTTCAAAAAGTTCGGAGAGCTTTTCTTCACTAAGCTCAGTACAAAGTTCCTTGACATCAACTAGCTCGGAGGAAATAGACGACACAACAACACACGAACACGAATGGAATGAGTTGTGGGCTCATCATTACGAAGAAGAATACTTTGAGCACTACAAGAAATTTACGCAAAGTACCGCAGGTTTGGTACATAATCACAATCTAGGTACTCTCGCAACTTATAGCTAGACATTTGCTAATCAATTTTGTTTTGCCAGTTAACAAACCACCGAAATCGCAAGACACTAACGCGTTCAATGATGAAACTAACTTACTATCATCAATTTTGGATTTAATGAGAATGGACGAAACGAATGCCAGTGTTACTTCAAACGAAGATGAGATTTCTTCGCGTCAGATGAATCTCATGGGTTTACCTGCGAGTTTTGGTAGTACAAAATTTAAAAAACCTGCACAGATCAGGTAACATTTTGGAGGTAGAAAGTTGATATATATTTTATGATTTCGTTTCAGACCAAACTTTCAAAAAAATGAACAATCTAGTAGGGATCAAATTCGAGCGGCTTTCAATTTAATTGGTATGCACTTATACGAAAGTAATAACGAAGCGCTTATCGGTTCTTTCGATTATAAAATGAAGCACATACAAAGACAAAACGATACGTTGAAGATGAATAAACATGTTAGATTTGATGACGAAGGATTAATCATTCCAGAAGATGAGGTGACGATTTTTATGTTTTAAAACTAACTCATCAACTGAATTTTATAATTAAACAAAACAAAAATGTTCATTTAACATAGCATAATAGAGTCCTCAACTTGTATATAGGTGACAGTACAAAATTCCCACCAAGATGAACTTTTAGGAACCGTTCCAAGTTCTAGTACAGAAGATGATGTCGATGTGGCTTCTGACGTACATCTTCAGAATGAGCAGAACAAACGCAATCTTAAAAAGAGGAAAAAGCGAAAACGAAAATTAAATCTACCTATCGAAATCGCCGAAAATCCGAAATTGCAGAAATTTTGGCAACGACGTTATACGCTTTTTAGCAAATTTGACGAGGGAATTCAACTTGATGAAGGTGGTATTCGTCATATCTAAATTATACAAAAAATTGGATTTATTCTGCTTATTTAACTTAACAATTGAAGGGTATTTGTTCACTTTTATACCTGTCAGTCTCCAGTATCTCTGGGCAAAATATTGATTAATCAATATAACAGCTATAAATTATTCAATTTTTTAGTAATGGAAAAAAACGATTTACTTTCAGGTCACAAATGTCGCAGTTTTCAATTACAGTAGAACGCCGATTATCCGAACGCCGATTAACCGAATCGCCAATTATCCGAATCGGTCCTAAGCGTAATATAAAAAATTAAAACCAAGTACGTACATATATAATTTTTGTTTTGTTTTGTTGTAACAAGTTGGAACTCGTTGGGAGTCCAGATATATTTCAATTGTTATGGTTGAAAGCTAGAGGCAAGACACTACATATGTACATGTTTTGCGTCGCGCGGCTTTTCACAGTTCGTTTTTCTTTATTACCAGTCTATGTCCGATTATCCGAATTTTTGATTATCCGAATCGACCACGGTCCCAATTACTTCGGATAATCGGCGTTCTACTGTATCTCGAAACTTACTTTATGTAAATCCATAATTAATTGTCATTCCATTAATTTTTCATTTTAAATCTAACATAATGCGTTTTGACACTATGTCATCTTATTACCAAGGGTATGTGATGTGCCTAGATTTTTGCTGTGTTTTCTCTAAGCCATGAAGTAGATACTTGCAACATCTTTTACAGCACTGCACTGCACTGCACAGTTTATTCTAATTAAACTTGCTAAATTAATCATAATCATAAACTAATCTTAATATATCTATCATATCAACTTTCCTACGTTTATAAATTCATGGAGAAGGTTGTGTGATTTATCAATTCCAATTTTTGCTTTACCCCATTTGGAGAATTTTATTATTGAATCAATTAATTTTAACTAATCTTATTATTTTTATACCATAAGATATAACTGATTTGATCGCAGTGTCATCTGCATACGAAAGAATGGTATTTTCCGGTATTGATACTAATAAGTCATTTATATATAAGCTAAATAATAATGGAACAAGAATTGTTCCTTGTTCCTTTTTCTTAAAAATTCATTTTTTTCCCTATCACAAAGCACACTATAAGTAGTTTATCCAAAAGTATTTTGTGCTTTACCGTATCGAAAGCTTTCCACTGTAAATCACCTTGTCGAAGATCTTGACTAAGTTTGACACTAAGTATTGGTCTATAGTTAGATATGTCATTCTAACTTCCTGATTTATGAATTTGGTATAATTTCAGCAATTTTCAAGGCGTCAGGCCATATAGATTTTTGTAGAGTTTCGGTTATGTAAGAAGAAATTGCTTTTAACATATTATGTATGTATATTACAATTAATTATGGAGTTTGACAAAGTAAGTTTAGAGATAATTGAAAACTGCTACCTTTTGTATCATTTAACAGCACATTTTTAAGAGATAAATTTGTTTTTGAACTGCTGTGGGGAAAAATTAGATTTAGTCATTTACGAAAGCTTATGGATTTGGCCCTGAATAAAGAAAATACAATGTTAGCAAACTCCAAGAACATAAATGCATTAGGAAAACACTGACAAAAATCAGAGTGATCGAAAACAGGAAAAGAGAGAATTGAGCGTAGGCAAGTGGAAATTCATTTGTTATGGAAAACAGTACACAGGGAACAAAGTCTGTAAGTACAAGTCTTACAATTGCAAAAAAATTTGCCATCAAGAGGTCATTTTTGTTGACAGAAATGAGCAAACAGGTAATAAAATATGAAACTCGATTAATAAGAAACCTGTTAAAATTTATAATGGAAATATGTTAGTGGATATTAGAGTTTAATCGATATTGTTGCCCAGCGCTAGTAGGAACCTGAGAAGGTGCAATCAAGTTAAATGAGCATACATGATCCGATTATTTATACAATTTGGATAAAACAGTATTTTACAAGAACTTAACTGTATTTTTTAGAAAGTTGGTTTTCTGTAACACCAGAATTAATAGCCAAAAATTCGGCTCAACGTTTGCGATGCGATGTTGTTATCGATGCATTTTGCGGTGCCGGCGGAAATACCATCCAACTTGCTCATACATGCAATAAAGGTTCGTGTGTAATAATTTGCGAGATCCCAATTACGATCGTTTATTATTTTCAGTGATAGCAATCGATATTGACGTAAACAAAATTAATTTCGCAAGGCATAATGCCGAAATATATAAGGTTACGAATCGTATCGAATTTATTGTCGGCGATTTTTTTCAACTTGCCCAAAGTTTGAAGGGCGACGTCGTGTTTCTTAGTCCCCCTTGGGGAGGTACGGAGTACCTAAATCAATCCACTTACGATTTGGAATGTTTGCAGCCTCGCCCTTTTACAGTATTGATGGAAACGGTTAGAAAAATTACGGAAAATATATGCCTGTTTCTTCCAAGAAACTGCAATACGTACCAGGTAACTGTACCAGTGCCATGCACAAATAATTGTTAATTCGCACATTTTTCTGATACGTAATTCTTTTTACAGTTAATTACAGCGGCGGGTCCTGGTGGTCGTGTTGAATTGGAACAGAATTTCCTAAATAAAAAATTAGTTGCTCTAAGCGCTTATTATGGAAATTTGATTAAAGAAGTTTAATTATACTAAAATTTTGACTAAGTTTTAATTGAATGTATATGTCGATTACATTTCGCATTGTAATCATCTGTTTTTGTATTTAATGTGGCATAAATAACTGTTGTAATTAATGCATTTTTTAAATAAAAAAGTTTTATATATTGTCATTTATTTTCTGGCTACTCTCAAATGGAGGTTCGAATCATTTTCTAATTATCATTTATTGTTATAATATGGAAACTGGAAATGTCTCTTATCTCCAACAGTGTTTTATAAGAACACTGGTTTATATAACTTTATCTTAACAAAAATTGGTTCGTCTAAGTAAAATAATGACGTTTTTCAATTGTTACTCAAGTCTGTATAGTTTCGTGGATTCAAATTCACATGAATTTTCAGTAAAATGGAGCAGAGCATGTTAGACTTGAGTAGTAGTTTCTGCAATCTCACACTGACACCTGTCAAGAGGAGTAAAATAGCTCAAGTCTCGGACTTTGGCAGTACCTTTACCAGGGTGTTTCCTCTCTTCTGCATTGGCCAGTTCAGTGCTATCCTGGGAGGGATGGGCATTGTACATCAGGTTTTCCATAGATGGCTTTATCCTGCAAGGTAAACTGTGACTACCTTAATTTGCACAATAAAAGATGAGTGTAGCCCTGGTATTAGTTAGAAGAGTTAACTTATGTACCGCACACCTTCAGTCACGCTTCAGTTTGCTTATTGTTTTTTCTCGGTCCACTTTTCCCTACAACATTGACTAAGGGTCTGGAAATCCCTGCTGCTGTAGTCCCAGAAAGATGACGCCGACCATGTTACACCCAGTCAGCAGTAGTTTCATTTCCTTAACTTACAAATGAACCTAAACACCAACTAAAAGAAACAGTCCACACTACGCTTTACGACAAATTCTTAAACTTCTGCATGATCTGAAACGTCAACAGGGATGTCACCGAACTCAAAATCCAAAAAACCCCTACGCCGACTACCCCTCTGTGATCCCGAAGTACCTGTTGTGTGTAGCCTACACCAATTCAGGTTTTGTCCCACTTATATTGGCAAAAAAAGCCCATAGTGCGATGAGAAGTACTATGATTGGTGGGGGGCGACTGTTGAGGATCACGGAGAGATCGTGGAAAGATGCTATTATAATCTAGTCGATGCATTAACCAATTATCTATCCCGAATTCGAATTTCCCCCATTCGTTAATTTACAATTTACGGAAGAACTACCACTTCTCTTTCATGCGGAAGTAGCTGATGCATCTATCTTAATGGATGCAAACTAAAACTTTGTTGAAGAGAGGGCGACTGGTAAAGAACTAGAGGGAAATTCCCAACTGTATTCCAGGCAGGAATAACGCTTAGTGTAAAGAAATGGTAATGGTAATATCCTTAAGCTTAATGGTTAAAGAGCTGGTCAAGTAGAAGGATACTATAAACTGATGCACACATTACTCTGGCGAATTGTGGCCTAGAGGCACTCAGAAAGGCATGTTTCTGCACAGGAATATCAGGGAAGAACTTGCACTTGCTTATGAATGTACTTACTGGCCAATGTACTGTACACTAAACAAGGATATGCAATTATGCACGGTATGGACTTGGTCGAACCTTGTAGAGCATGCCACACTTTTTTTGTGTGTGTCCAACTGATGATAGAATCCATGCCGGAGAAATCATTATGGGAGATATACGGTTGGGTGTCCATTTTCAGGTTTATTGTCGTAAACGGAGCGACTTCCATGACACGCGAGTGAACGTAACATGTCACCTGCACTATGACGATTTAATTAATCATACCGTGTGACAAGTTTCAAAGCGGGACATAGCCGAATAGCATGGGAAATCACATATTTGCAGTTTGCTGCTCACCAATTATATCTACAAGAATGGTAATGATGTCTATCGAAAGAGCATTATTTTCTGAGCCTGTTTATACCAAATTGTTTCGTATATTTACTAATTCACTGCTTTTTTAATTAAAAAATAATTTTCAAAAGTTAAAAAGTATGAGCAGCCATGACATGTCAAATTCAAATAATGTTTAATATTAATTTTTAGACCTGTTGCCTATTTAAACACTCGTTCCTTGTTATAATAACTATTGTTATCTATCATTATTCATGGTTAAATCTTTCAGGAAAATGCCATATATTACATAATTGAAAATGTTTGATTTGATAATATTCAAAATTATTCGAATTTGACATGTCATGGCTACTCATATTTTTAACTTTTGAAAATTATATTTTCCTAATTAAAAAAGTAGTGAATAGGTATAAGTACCAAATATTTGGTATAAAAATACAGGCTCAGAAAATAATGCTCTTTCGATAGACATCATTACCATTCTTGTAGATATAATTGGTGAGCAGCAAACTGCAAATATGTGATTTCCCATGCTATTCGGCTATGTCCCGCTTTGAAACTTGTCACATGGTATAATAAACCTACTATAAACTATAAGAACCAGAGTGTTAATTATTCAAATGCTAACTTACACATTACGATATAAATGTAAATATTACATTTATCTCGTTGAGAGATTCGACGATTTTAATCACGGAGGAAGCCCAAAAAAGGCCCAGATGGAGACAGAATCTAGAAATCCTAGTGACGAAGGGGAGTTAACCAAGTGGGTTGGGAAACTACACTTGAACTATTCTATATACCTATTCATGCTTTAACCAAAGCTTCACGCACAAAGTTGTCTAAGTATATATAGTAAACAGCAGCAAGACAACAGTTAGGGGCAGGATTGTGGGCCAAAAAAGTAAGTATCTATTTGTATGCGGGATGTTGTCATGCTGACGAAACCCTACACCGGGGGGGGGGGGGGGGGAGAGTGAACAGTTTAATGTTGAAAATATATGGGGACTCTATTGAAAATTATAGCCCCTACTTGCGAATTAATTAGATGGCATTGTTGATTTTAATTAATTAATATACGATTTTTGGGATATGGGAAAGTACCATAGAGAAATTGGAAAGTACGCTTCGTTTATGGCCTAAGGAGCTAAGCGAAGTGTTAATAATAACGTTAATGGACAGGGCGAAATATTTGTATGAAAATAATTTGAAATTAATGGAGTTATTCAGTTCTAGTGTAATTTAAGACATTTAAGTTGGCAACAACAACATACGCTGGTGTCCAACTTGTAACGGCTTCGTTTGTTTCTGTATCCACTCAAATTAAGTGTATATTTTTCTCGTTCAAATAACAAATTGATTGGTTTTTGAAAAGATAACGAATTACGGTGGATAATTAATAATAATGAAAAGAAAAAGTGCGCGTAAAGAGAAAGTGCAGGATGTTTCCAGCGATCAAGAAAACGGCGGGGAAGCGGCAACCGAAAACCAAGATGTCGAAACAATTTTGAGTGACGAAGAGCAATCGTCCGATGACGCCGATGCCCAACCGGAACCCAAAAAGAAGAAAGGAGAAAAACGAAAAAGTGCGAAAAATGTTAGCGACGAAGAAGAAGCTTCGGACGCCGATAATGCGCCAGAACCTAAAAGAAAGAAGGGGGAAAAACGTAGAAGTGAAAAAAATTTGAGCGAGGAGGAAAACTCGACAGATACCAACCCTACCCCTGACCCCAAAAAGAAGAAGGGACGCAAAAATTCGTCGCCCAAAAAATCAAAAAAGGAACAAGCGAAAGATGATAATAAAGAAAGCGATGAGGAGGATGATGAACAATATGAGGTTTGTTTAATGACTAATTTGTTTATTTCGATGTCATTAACTTATCAATTGTTATTGTTGTAGGTCGAGGAAATTATTGACGAAAAAGTTGTTCGAGGCATCGTTCACTATTTAATTCGTTGGAAAGGTTACGATCCGGAAAGTGACACATGGGAACCGGAAAATACGTTGGAGTGTCCGGATCTTATCAAAAAATTCAAAAGCGAAAAATCGAATGACGAAAACGAATCGCCGAAAAAAGGTAAAAAAGACAAAAATGTCGAGCACACTCCCGTTTCTTCGAAAAGGAGTAAAAAAGCGAAAAGCGCCCAAAACGGTCAAACACCTAAACGTACCCAAAAAAGTCGTAATTCCGAAACGGGCACAGGTAAAAAGAAACCAAAGGACTCGCAGAAAGTCGACTGGGAATCTGACGATGAATTTGAAGTGGATCGCATTTTAGACGTTTATTTTAAGAAGAATGGTAAACGTGAATTTTTGGTTTCTTGGAAAGGTTATCCGTCATCCCAAGATAGTTGGGAACCCGAAGATAACCTAGATTGTATCGATCTCATTGACAAGTTTATGAGCAAAGTTGATAAAGCGAAGGAGACCTCTCAAAAAGAATTACGTGTAAATCCTACACCGACGGAACGTTTCACATTAAATATGGCAGACGGTAACCGTAGATTAAGCCGCCGTCTTGGCAAAAAACAAAGGTTTGTGTGAACTTTATTAAATTGACTAATCGTACCGTCATTAATTTACAGGGTGCAGTATCATGATGCGGAGTAAACTAAATCTGTATAAGGAGTACTTTATTTTATATTTTGATACTTTGGATAAATTTTACTTTCCATTCATTTTTTTTTAAATTTCGGTATTACAGAGCGAACGGTTGTAAATAAACTGTTTTAACTTTGTAGAATTAAAAACAAAAAGAGTACAAATGTATGAGTTATTTTTGTGCAAAAGTAATGTAAAAATATTATGCTTATATTAAAATAAATCTTTGAAAGGTTTATTATTGTAAGTAACCAAAAAAATATGTTAAACTTGCACAAAAACGCGCATGAGAAAAAATATATCTTTTATTTGGGGAGTAGTAGAAAATTAAATATAGTTCACATACCTATGTATTTTCTATGTGATGTCAATCATGCTGTATATCTGTTTTTATTGGTATACAATAAATTTTTGTCGATTTAGATTATTGTAACAGCTACGAATTTATCATTTATATTGCGTTTCTACATCTTTTTTTAATGATTTGTAATCAAGTTGAGTTTCGAAAATTATACTGCTTATCTGTCACATGTATTTTCTTGGTTTGATCATTAACTAAGAACTTTGATAATACTCCTTTAATTTGCTAAAAAATATTAACCAACCCTCAGTGCTCTACTTATTCCTTTATTTGCCATGCTTAACAGAAGTTTTTTTTATTAATTCATTATCTTGGTGTGTCTAACAATAATAATAATAAAAGATTTATTTACACAAAAGAAACAAAAATATACAACAGTGTGTGAAAGTTAAAATAATGACAAACAAATATCAGGCCCGGTAGAGAGGTGTACACACACAGTGGGTGACAACAGAGGAAAAAAGAAATGGTCCTCTTGAAAACGACCTCTAAAATAAAGAAAAGTAAGAAGAAATGTCATATTTTGGTGGTAAATAATTGTAAACCTTGAATTGAACTTATTTTATAATAATAATAATGTATCCCCATTATTTTATATAAGCAAAGAAACATTCCACTTAACAAAGTGAACAAAATGTGCTTAAGCCATTAATTGAGGGTTGCTTGCATTGGTATTATAAACATAATATGTACGTAAAGAAAATGACAACAAAAAATCTATTTTCTTTCTTTTAAACATACATAAAAAATACCAAAAATAAAATAAAAAAAAATGCTGACCACAAAGGGAATTTAGATATCAAACAATATGCATTTTCATTTAACTGGAAAATAAAACAAAACTTAAGTGATTGAGTCGCAAAGAATTAAGAGAATAAATAAAACAATAAAAGAGTTAAAATATATTTTCAATCAACTCAAAATTTAAAATCTTGGCCTATTTAACAGTACAAACACGATCATAATTACCGGTTTCCAATAACGGCAGTGTACTTACAACAAGCAAGCAATAGTATGTGAACATCATTTTATTTTTATTTATTTATCTTTTGTTCTCATTTTTATGCATCATTATTATAAACAAGTTGCATATTCGCAATCAGGGGCTCCACCACACAACAATAATGACTATAGTCAAGGAACAAATATACCTTTGTTAATTACCTTCTCATTCGCTTGTCTGTATTCTCCTGTAATTATTGCAGTTTCTCTGTCGCCTCCTGTTTTTTAGTCCTTTGGTGCTTGTTCGTCGTTAAGTGTGCCCAGTTACATTTTTTGGGAAGTTCATTATTGCAAAAACATGATAACAGAGAGTCATCAGATGGAGTAGTAGTTAATTGAAACGGAACATAATAATACAATGAGATTAATTAGAGCAAAAATAAAATAGTACCAGTTGCGTTCTTGAGCTCAACTAACGCCACGGAAAATCTTGTCGATTCGATGATCACATTTAATAACGACGAGGCAGCTGATGACGTTTACATTGAAGTTCTGAAAGGATGGACTGATGCTACCAACACAGTGCCTACAATGAAAGAAGTTCAAAAAAATTGCGATTTAATTCAGATTCAAAATCAGATAGCTTCGCTAGAGTTTACGGACGATTATTACGACAAAGCTATTAATAAGGCAAGTTGTAATGACAAATCAGGTGCTTTGTTGAACACTTCCATCTCAAACAGCTGGAACTTTGCTGGAAAACAATTGTTTCAGGATATCGATTGGTCTAAGATTAGGTTGTGATATATGCACTCCTCACTCCTGCATTTGTGGTGCAAAAGTGTTTGCCAAGGGTTCACATGGGTTGAGTTGTAAGAAGAGTGCGGGACGTTTCTCTAGACATACTGAAATTAACAACATTGTCTGTCGAGCTCTGCAGATAATTAATATTCTGTCAAGTTTGGGACCACCAGGAATTTGCAGGGAAGATGGCAAGCGTGTTGATGTGGTGACCCACATCTCTTGGAATAGCGGTAAACATCTTGTTTGGGATGCAACCGCAGTGGATTCAGTAGCTCCATGCCACCTGTCATATTCAGCAAAGAACTGTGGATACGCGGTCAAAGTCACAGCTGACAAGAAGTAGAACAAGTACCTATACAGATCCGTGGTGGATGAGAATTACATTGTTGTTCCTATTGCAATAGAGACCTTAGGGCCCTGGTGCGAAGAACCCTTAACACTTCCCAGTTCCATCAGAAGATTGATAAGGAGTGAAACTGGTGAACCAAGGTCTAAATCCTATCTATTTCAATGCATAAGTATAGCTCCACAAAGGGCAAACGCCATGTCTGTTATGGGAACTTTTAGACAGCCACTTTGTTTAAAAATGAATGACATTTTTTATATCGTTTAAAATATTTATATTTATTTTATTATTAATGTTAACCAAAATAGTGTGAAATGTTTTATAAATTTTTTTATATACTTATATTTTAAATCGGCTCTTGTTTGCTCAAAGCCATAGGTATCATTACAGTATTTTGTACCTAAAATATTTTGCTGAATTTGTATGAGCTGCAGTAAAAGGTGTGAATGATTTGCATCTTCGTATTGAATGAATTGATAGAGCGTTTGAGAAGAAATGAAATGAATTATTAGAGGAATAAGAGCTCTTAGACATGTTAGAGAACTCAAATGAAAAAATAAATCAACCAAATATGAAATATATAAATATGGTACCTATACGAAAAGTGGGCATAAGGAGTGCCGAAGCAGAATTCCGACGAGAAGGAAGAATTGTGTCCTCACATGACTATGATTAGGGCCGGTTCCTCTGCTCGCTTCTTCAGGTACCTACTTATAAGTACTTTCACGTAGAGGTGGGTTGAGAAACATTTGGTATCGAGTCTATGTGTACCTACTCTCCATTTGTAATCCAAAATCCTGAATTGTTCACACTATAAAGGTGTAACTGTTTAAACTGCGTCCACACGATTGATTTCGAATTGGAAACCAACCTTTCCTTCCCAAAATACCATCGACCTCGTGCTTCAAAATAATTCAACGGAAGCTGAAATTTATGTTGTAGAGGGAGACTGTCAATCATTATTGAGCTACAATACATCATGTAAATTAAACTTAATAAAAATCACCAATACTGTTTGGTTCTTTGTAAGCAGCTTCGAAAAAACAGCCTTACGCCCAGATTCAATCCACACCCATACAAAATAAAACAAGTAAAAGGTACACAAATCATTGCAGAAAGAGATGGAGAGAGTATAATAAGAAATTCATCATTCTTTAAATATTTTCACTCTGATACCTCAAAATCATTATTTTCTAAATCCACTCTTCTAAACACTACAAAACCTAAATGGAAATTCGACAAAGCAAATACAAAAAATAAAACGAACACTTTTACTTTCAATTGTTTACAATTACCTAACATCATCAGTCTATTCACTTTCGACTTGAAAATTACTACTTACGGGATCATTTGGTAAGGAAGGTGTGGGAGGCAACACAAATCTTTGTATTGCTGTATCTCCCTCTTCTTCACCTTCTCCAAATTCAAATAAACTAACTAACGAAGACTCCTTAGTGATTTCTTCAACTGAATCGGTATACTGGGCGTCAACAAAGCACGCGACACTATCAATCCAAATGGCAATTTGATCAACAATCTCATAAATACAACAATGGTAGACTTTCTTGGAATTCCTCAAAGGTTTAAACTTCAATTGATGGTGAACTTTAAGTTGATCAATAATTACATTAGTTAATAACGTCTGTTTATAGTTTAAATTATTTGGGACGCTGTCACAAAGGAAAGAGATAATAAGATCGGCTGTTGTAGTCGTTTGAAATTTGAGCCACTTTTTGTGTTCTTGCTCCCTCTTTTTGCGCTTTTTTTTCTCTTTACGTCTTTGTTTACGTTTTTCTTTGTTTTTTCGTCGATCCATACTTGCGAAATAGCATCTTGCGAAAGTCGGATCCAAGGTACGATCAGTTCGTAATATCGCATCAAGTCTCTCAATTGCTTCCCCTGGTAGTTGAGGAAGGAAGTCAACCCATGTGCAGTAAACACGTAGTTTGCGCGGTTTGGCTAGTTCAATTAGTCTCGCCGAACATTTTTGAGGTTTCAGTTTCTTTTTCAATACGGTTATCGGATTAGGTTCGCATTCTTCAACGTTAACCTTGGAAGGGATTGCGAGATAATTAAAGTATTGGCGTTTTGTGAAAGCGGCACGCTTTAGAAAACCTACTTTATTTCTTGATGGGAGCTGAAAGCTGTTAGGTGGTATTTTTATGAAAGTATGTTTGTTGAGTAACTCTAAGTCGTGAATCTTTTTGGTAATTTGGTACTTTTGCCACATTTCTTTCACGTTTAAAGGAGATTTTTTTGGAACGATCAAACTGTTCGCATTTTTCTTTTTGGTTTGACGGTAATTTAAACCCCATTGTATTTCTCCTTCGATATCTTGGTTCGTGTTCATCTCGTAATTTAGAATAAAAGGTACTTGTAATTTGGTGTAGGTATTAATTCTAAACAAATTTAAAACGTCAATGTCACATTGGCGGTGGTCAAAATTATTGTACGCAGTGACGTTTCAGTGATACACAATTATTGTAATAAATTCTAGTGAGTTCGCAAAATGGATATAAGTATGGATAATGGGGATATTGAAGAGGAGATTCAATGGGGTATCAATTATCGTCACGAAAAAAATAGGGTTCGCACCGTTGCTCTTTTACCAAAAAATCTCCCATAAATTTGCAAAAAATGTGGGATAAATATCAGATTACAAAGCAGATTAACGAACTTGAGCGATTAAAAGTGCAGATCTATTCGAAACCTCCCCCAAAATATCTATCATTTGGGAATACGATCAACAGAGTAGATCGAGCGGGTTTTACCAAGAAGCAATATATTAATTACCTCGCAACACCTCATCATTATGTCACAGAGCCAGAGCCAAATCCTATTGTGGAACTTCGAAAAAAATTGAAACCCCACAAGTGCTCAGCTAGATTAGTAGAATTAGCCAAACCCACTAAAAATCGCGTTTATAACACTTGGCACGATTATTGGTACCAATTACCCGGAGAAGTGATTGAGAGATTAGATGCGTTATTACGTACAGATCGCACCCTAGACCCGAAGTATGCGCGGTGTTGTTTCAGGGATTTAGACCGCAGAAGGAGAAGGGAAAAACGTATGCGACAACAAAGGCGCAAGAAAAAGAAAAGGCTAGATCGAAACGAAGAGTGGCTCAAAATGGAAATTGATCTAACTGTCGGTTATATGATATCATTTCTAGAACACGATCCTTTGGTGACATTAAGTTACAAGCAAACGTTAGTGTCGAACGTAATTATGGATTTATTGGTCAAGCATCGGCACCTTAAATGTAAACCGATGCGAAATTCGAATAACTTGTACCAAAGAAGTATTGTAGATGTAGTCGATCAACTCTCGGCGTGGATAGATTCAATTGCACGTTTCATTGATGTACAGTACATCGACTCATCTGAGAAAATTAGACATATGGAATCATTCCCACCTTCTGAATATGAAGAGGAAGGTGAAGGAGAAGACGCTTTGGAACGATTCAAATTACCACCTTTACCGCCTTTACCTGCCTTCAAAGAACTACCTTCAGTAAGTAAAACGAGTGGCGCATACGAGGGTGAGGGAGATTTATACAGTCTTAAAGGTTACGGATTATTGGGATCGGATGGTGGTAAAATATCGACGAGTGGTGATGATGGTGAAATGTCGACGCGTACTGAAGGCGGTAAAATATCGACGCGCGCTGATGATGATGATGAAATGTCGACGCGTGGTGATGGTAGTAAAACAACGGATGGCGAGGATGCGATGGACAAATATAAAACCGAAGACACTAGCGAATATGAAAGCGGGGGCGAAATGGGAAGAGCTGCTGTGGATACCGATGAGGACTTAACAAATGCATTATTAGATATACTAGGACAATCCGGTGTAGATTTTAAGGAATCCATCGATAAAGACAATCTACCTGGCGTCAGTTACCAGGACGTTTATAGCAGGATCGAAAAGTTGAACAGCGAGGAGAAAAAGGCAAAACAAGAACTTGTTGAAAATGCGATAGCCGAATGGGCGGTAACA
Source organism: Pyrocoelia pectoralis (assembly GCA_036250285.1). Taxonomy (NCBI): domain Eukaryota; kingdom Metazoa; phylum Arthropoda; class Insecta; order Coleoptera; family Lampyridae; genus Pyrocoelia; species Pyrocoelia pectoralis. The sequence continues at coordinate 1,619,357 of CM070079.1, forward strand.
AGTGATCCGGATAAAGTTGACGAAAAAATGCGTGCGACAATACATGACACCGCGGGACTAATTTCAGAGTGCCTAACTAAGGATGATAGGACTATGGAAACATCAACGGTAATTGATCGTTCAATGCTGTATGACGATAAAATATCATTGGCAAAGGCCGGTGAAGAATCCGAGTTTAGCGGAAGTAAGATTCCGCCGCTTTATTCTATTGCCGAGGACACCGAATTGGATGTAACTACCGACTACGATGAAGCTAGTGATGTTCGTAGTTGGGCCGAAAAAGGTAAAGCATATGAAGATGAGGGTCTAGATGCGTTGGTAGTTACGAAACCATTAACGGTGGACCGAACGAGCTCCGCTCAGGATATTGTACCGCAAGTAGAGGAAATTATGGGCGCAAAGGAAATGATGGCCACGAGGGCCGATATTCCTTCAATGATTCCAAAGCATAAACCGTCTAAAGTATTCGAACACGCACCTGACACAATATGTTGCCTAACAATTAAGGTATGGGCCGTCTGGTTATTAGAAGTTGCGAGTAATGCACAGTCGTGGAGCAAGTGGTTAAGTGACATAATTTCAGAAATTAGAACGACCGCTCGCATTTTAAGGGGAGAAGTGTTAGATTCAAACGGTCAACCTGTATTGTTCTACAAAGAAGATTGGAGACAGTTTGTCGAAAAAGTAGAAAAAATGATTATATCTTGGCGTCAATATAGCATGCACGTTAAAGATTTGACCGATAAAATAATACAAAACTTTCACGGTAAACGAATCACTTGTTGTCCAAAGTGTTTGGAAGATAATTTAATAGAGAACATTGCCGTCGCTCATGATATCTCACAACAATTGGCAGAAGCGATGAATACTGCAAGTTATTGGAGAAGGTGGCTCGATAGTATTGTGATGGAAACAAATCGGTTAACATCTCCCTCTTTGACACAATCACAATCAATATCGGAGTCATCCAGCTACGGTACTTTTGAATTAATCGAGATTCAATTGCCAAGAAATAGAGACAGTGTTGAATCTATATATGAAATTGAGGAAATTCAATGGACTCGTCGATAGTTTTTTTGCTTAGCAGAGTTACTTAGTATTTATTTCAAATTGTTAGTTAACTATTATAATGTTAAACACTCATATTGTAACTTTATCATTTGATTACAAATTTTAAATTAAGTATCTATTAACTTACTATACAACCTATCAGGGTTGATTGAAATATTAATATTTCAATCAACGCTATCAGTGACTTTCGACTTTCAACTGCTCGATTATTCGAGAACATCAATCATCCTATACTGCACTCTATACTACCTTACCTACTATTGAAATATTTTTCGAAAATCCAAGTTTTCTTAGACATAACTGCCTGTTTTAAATTGATTAATAAAGTTAGCTCTTTCAAGTTTGCAGAATTGGCTTTGTGGTTTAATTGTTTTTTAAAAATACAGTGAATAGTTTATGTGTAAATAATATAATACTTTTGGCAAATCGTGTATGAAAAACTTCGACACGAGGACATTTACTCGCAAGTCGCAACTATAAAAATAGACCGCGTATAGGAATGAAATCGAGAGACTGAATTGGAAGTTTTTTGGAAAAAAAATTAGATCTTTATCGTTTATATTAAATACTTGCACATCTAAGGACCATAAGGTATAATTTAGCAAAAGTACAACATTGTGTACAATGGTAGTGGACATGACTTCACATACTACTGTAAGCTGTTTGAATGGTGCGGCGGGATTTAAAACAATTTTGAAAAGTAGACACGACGTTATACGTCAAGAAACATCGGTAGGTAAAATGCCATGGTAAACATGTAGAGTAAATAAATATAGGTGTAATTATTTATAGAACTTATTAGTATCGTAGTATCGCTTTTAAATAAATCCCGCCGCACATCTCGAGTGGCCCAAAACTGTTTAAGACAACAATTAAGAACAATTCCAATAAAGTAAAGCTGAACGGAATTGTGTATTACACAGACGGCTCGAAAACCACTAAGGACACTGGTTCTGGAGTGTACGGGGCTGCAAAATCTCTGTAAACTTAGGTCAAAAAGCGACCGAGTTCCAAGCCGTGGTATATGCAAACCTGACAGCGGCTGCTCAGCTATTAAAAGAGAAGCTTGCCAAAAAGAAAATCTTTATAGTGTACAGGCAGCAAAGCAGCGATTGCAGCAGCAGATTCATATGTGGTAAATTCGGGGCTGATCCTTGAATGTACAGAAATGTTAAACGCACTATGCAAGTGTAACACAGTCACACTAGTGTGGGCACGCGGGAATCGCAGGTAACCAGGTTGGTGACAAGCTTGCAAGAGTTGCAAGGGGGAAATCACTCATAAGACCCGAACCGGCCTAAAGAAGATTCGCCCTAGTAAAACCTTGCAGTTTGTTAAAGGTACAGGTATTCTCGAAGGACCAAAGGGTCGTAGTGCAGGTGCAGGAACCAATTTGGACCACCCCTAGAAAAAAAATAATGATAATGATCCTGCATAATAAAAATGACTTAAGTTTGATAACAGCAATAATTATTCACAACAAAAACGGCATTATATTTTAACCATAACTAAATAAAAACCAACAAAGGCAAACTTCCTTTAGAACATAGATCCACAGACAACTTAAGCACAGTATAAAGATGTAAGCATTAAGCTGTGACTTAAGTGATAGATCTGTTCGTTGCAAATGTGCTCGCTTTCTGTTGAGATAAATTAAATGCTAGTCGCTAAACTGCTAGAGGTAGAAACTCTAAAGAGATCTACATCTAAAGGAAAGTTGGGGGTCAATTTTGTTTTAAAAGTCACACTCTTCCCAAAGGAATACAACTATTCCCTTTCGAACAGTTTAAAAATGTGTAGAGGTAATTCAAAATCTTAAGAACTGTGACCTTCAGGAAAGATGCGCGAAAGTAGGGGTTATATACTTGTTATATACTAATAAATGAAAGCTAAAAACATTGCTTCATTTTAATGTGCGCGAATATTCAAATAGGTAAACAAGTAGCAACTAACCTAAAATTTTGTAATCAAGGATAAGTATTTTCAGCACCAATTTTGTTGTTTTAGGAAAAAAACTAGTCTAAATCCACGGATTACAGAACGAACTTCGAATACCGCAGTAACGAAAGTATCAAAAAATCTGCCTTTATCAAACAAAAATGTCAACTTTAAAGTTGAATAGGTATCTCGAAAGGTATTTGAAATACCGAAAAATTGCCACCAGATCTTGAATCATCATAAAATTTCACATCTACACTCGTTTATAGACATATAGTACAGCGAATTAGCTACTTAACCTATTGTGCACTTTTTGATAAAAGTACCAAATCTGGCACAGAGGTAGACTGATATAATGAAAACTGACATCCTCAACAACTTATTTCAGCTAGCAGACAAGGACCTGGTCATCACTAAAGGATAACAAGTCTTGAGTAAGCCACGACTTTTGGATACTTCAGCACTGGCTCCTTGCAAACACAAGGAAGCCGACACCCGCATTATGTTGCAAGCTGCCCACCCTGCTCACAATGGCCCCAAAAAGATACTCATCTGCACAGTTGACACTGGTGTTGTTATCCTGGCAGTGGCTCTGGCACGCACCTTGAATGAGGAAACTGAAGTGTGGGTGTCCTTCAGCTCGGGGAAGACGCACTACTGATGTTTCATGCTTTGACGGGTAGCGACACGTCTCCTGCTTTGCCGGACATGGCACATGTCACAAACTGCTTGCAAAGAAAAACGTCCAGCTGATCCCACCGATAAGGGCAGCCCTGGAGCAGCACGTCCAAAGAGCAGTGTATCAGGCCGGAGATGTCCGAGGTGAGGCCCTGGTTCTGCACCAACCGACTGGGGTTGGATCAAGACCAGCGGCGTGTACGAACCTCTCTGGACAACGATACCCGAAGCACCCAAGATCTGCAGGGAGCTCGTCGTCTTTTGCAAATGCAGATTGTATAAAAAGTGCAAGTGCAAGAAGTCCGGTCTGGAATGCACAGCACTGTGTGCTTACGACGGAGAGTGCTCCGAGAACTGAAATCTCATTCTTAAAACAAATGTGTTGCACTGGCAGTAGGTATACTGGGACTGTAAAACAGATTTTTAATATTTTTTCTTTTATCAAAAAGTGCACAATATGTTGAAATATCCTAGCTAAACTGCACCACTAATACGCATCTCTTGCAACACACGGACAAAATATTGAATACAGCTACGAACGAAGTTCTTTGAAAATCATACTACTAGTGAACTATTAAAGCTTTTAGTTAAAAGTTAGCAGGAATTAGATAACTACTTGTTTTATATTAGATTTATTTACATTCAAATGTTGCCTAAAAGTTGACTTTATAAGTATAGAAATTTAATCGTAAGTTTTTTATTTATTTAATTCTATGAAACAAGTAAATATAACAATCCCAATTAATAAGATACAAACAATTAGATCACAGGACATGCCCAAGATGGTCTACATATAAAAAAATGCTATTTACTAGTCTTTAATACAAATTAGCTCCAACATAATACATAATATAATTTTAATTTCTGATAAAAAAAGAATAAATAAATAAATACAATCATAAATTACTAACTAATTACAAGCAATTCATACTGAACTTAAAACATATTCTTCTCCCAAACATTTAGTGATATTATTTTTAAATATATTTGCAGAATTCATATAAATGTTTAATTTATCGGAATGTTTTTTGTTAATCTCATTAAAGAGATTAAGTACATGAATAAATGATTAGGTACAGAGTTCTGATAAGTAGTGATATTGGGTTTTTTTTTATACATTAAAAGTATTCCGTGATCGACTGCTAGCTGTTCTAGGTACATGCAATGAAACCTCATCTAAGAGTTCTCCATGCTACATGGCCATTTATAACTTTGTACACGAACAAGATATTTGCTTGAATCAAACTATATAAAGTCATTATTACTGCAAAGTCATTGAAATGCTAATTTATACTAAAATCAATTAAATGATAAACAACGAGTAATACATTGATAAAACAAGTAGAAAATTGGAAAAATTGGAGTAAAATAATGTTTAGAAATGCAATGCTGTTTGTAACGATTATCTAGTGTTGTTAAACATTGTTCAAAGCTATAAATAGGAAGGTTTACCAAGATGATAGTAGAAACCATTATATACAAATTGCCTTAGCCATTACATACAAATATGATTGATTATATCTTAATATGAGACATCCCTTGAAATTTAATTTAATTTTATAAATTTATGTGTCTAAACTTTTGCAACCTAAATCATCATCTTCGTCATCGCTATCTGACCACATGGAATTTTCCGACTCTTCACCATCACTTTGATTAATTGGAATGATAAGGTCTTCCACAGCATCAATAATGTGTTCTCTTTCTATATATACTGCTTCAACTCTTTCTACATGAGAACAAACTTTTTCCCACTCAGGTATTCCAATGCTGCGAAATTTTTCTTCTGCCAATACCCGAACATCATTCAACTTAAATGTGGTATTAGAAGCTGCAACATGATTTTTAACTTGCGCCCATATTTTTTCTATAGGATTCATTCAGTTCAGGGTGATATAGAGGAAGACGAAGAACTGGAATGCCACGTTGACTTAACATTTCATCGACAACAAACCTTTTAAAAGTAGGTTTGTTTGCACATATTTTTGTATATAATTCTGGTTTGGTATCTGTTAATTCAAAATTAATTCCTCTTGCGTTTAACCATTTCTGCATTTCTTCTTTCCTCCAGGAAGAAGTTGGATTTGGTTCTAGAGATACATTGTGGTATGATGCATTGTCTAGCACCAAAACTGAATTTTTATCAACATTTGGAATGAATTTATCTTGTAGCCATTTAGTAAAATTATTATGATTCATGTCGTCATGATAATCCCCTGTTTTAAGACCTGTAAATAAAGTATTATAATACACAATTTACTACATTAACTGAACTAGTACCTGATTTGAAAATTGTGAGGCAATTTGGTGTGAAACCTTTGGCACCACCGGCATGTAGAATTATTAGTCGTTGACCTTTAGCAATAGGTGACTTTAAACATTTACTCGTGCCATCATCCCAAGCTTTTGGCACAGTATGTGAACTGTGAATGTAGGTTTCATCGCAGTAGATAATGTTTCGACCCTCTTCTCTATATTTCTTTAATTTACGTAAATATTCAATTCGTTTGGAACGTATTTCTTTTTTCTCGATCAATACTTGCCTATTGTCTTGAGTTTTTCTCCATTTAAAGCCTAATTTACTGACAAGACATCGAAAAGAGGACAGCTTTCCAGTAAAGTTAATGGTATTATCATTTTTGACAATTTCAAAAACAACTTTCATTGTAGATCGTGTTTTATGTACGCTTGCATAGGTGTAAATTATATTTCGGACAATACGTTCTCCACAAACATCCACTACACTGCACTTGAGGGTTTTGCAATCGATTTCCTAGGTGAGGTTAATTTTGTACCTGGTGTCAACATCGTTGCTTCTTTCACAATGCGCTTAACTGTTAAAAGTGATACACCGGTAGCTGCAGCAACCCGTTCTTGTAAATTATTAAGTGGCACCGTCAATTCTTGCCTGTCTTTTTCTTCCTGCATGAATTTGTAGACGTTGAAAATTAGTTCACGACCCTGGCTATGTATAACTTTACTCATTTTATCTGAAACACAAGTTAAAAGAATAAGCATCTTAATTTAATTTTAAATAAAATTTAGTTTTGTAGTAGCTTGAAATTAATCTAAGTGTAATTTAATTCAATGGATATCGTATGCAATTTACAAATATCCTGTAGGTATTTCATTAATTTGTTGGTTTATTCTGTAGGGTTCACTTAATAATTATGTATAAGTACAACCAAGTACAACTATGAAAATATACTTTTGTGAAGGTAATTTGCAAGCTACTACGCTATTACGATCTTACTGTTTCTTTATTTTTTAATTAATATGCATTTTACTCGGTAACGATGTAGGAAAAACGGAGTAGTCTTGAAAAAAACTGATTTTCACGAATTTTAATGAACAATAAGCGTAGATAACCTCAAATTTGTTTAACAACACGTGCAGAATGATCGCTACAATAACAACTCTAAAAGTGACAGTGCGTACGTTTTTAAAAAGGGTGATAGTTTATATACTAATTCATTTGTGTCTTTTGCGCACGTGAAGGTCACAGCTCATAAGATTTTGAATTACCTCTATCTGTGGTGTCCTACAGATAGCCCAGAAAAAGGATTAACTGTATCTGTGCAGAGAGATTTGTCTGTGGTAAACAAAAAAAGATCAACCCTAATCAGCTGACATGTGACATCTGTCAAATGGTATGCTCCTCTCCAATCTTCACGTTGTCTATTCTGTTCATCTTTTGTGATGATTCATGAGGAAATAAACGATATTATTAGTTTAATAAAAACAAACAAACTTATAAGAAATGTAGCAGTATTAATATTATTTATATCGACATTTATTTCGCTACTATTTAGGTTAGAAATTAAAATCCTCCCAACGAATTTTTCCTCTAATAACATTTCTTTTTTAGTTTTTTAGCTGGTTTGGTCATTTTCTTAAATTACGTGTTGGGATTTACAGTTTGCTGGTTTTTAGTAAGGTACCAAACGGAGGCATCGTTTTGTTTACATCGACTAGCCAGCTTTTATCAAATACATCTCTTCAGCACTAAACGCATTCACTTACCATGTCCAATTTGCAAGACGGATACGTGTAAACGTCATCGTGCCCAACATTTAACACCGTGGAAGAATTTGTATGTTAGGGAGGACTTGAATGACGTTGTTGAACACGTACGTATTGGTATTATGTTCACATCAAACCAGTATTGCGGTTTTTTTCAGTTTTACCACACAATACTGCACAGATTTGTGTCAGTTTGGTACAGCAATGTTACAACGGATGTAACGTTTGTAAACGAACTGAAAGTTTCGTTACGCTTTGCCACAGCATCGTTAGTGAATCAAATTTTAATTGTTGACAGTAGTAGAGTGATTGCCAAGAAATTAATTCCGTGTGCCATTAAGCACGTCGATGACTATTTGTGCATGCAACAAATTGCCAACTTAAAAAATGCACCCTTTGACAAAGTCGCTATCGAATATCTAGGTAAAAGGCTGCACGTGGCAGCTACTAATCGCAATAACGAACTAAACTACCTACGTCATCTTACATCGGCCATACTACCCCACATACTACCTACCGACTGTTTAAAATGCAAGTACGTTACGTGGCACTCACTTACATTCGATATTAATTTTGGACAATTTTAGTAACTATAATGTTTTAATACGGGAAATAATAACTGGATGGGTGTTACTACCACTTATGGACGTTTTAGCAAATCCAAACATGATTAACTCGCTTGCGATATTAATTGCAACTTACAAAGCGAAAGGCTCCTCCGTACAACAAACCGAATCGAAATACGTCGAACTTTTGCACACATTCGTCAACAAAGATCAGGTACAATCGTCGTTTGGAACCGATCTTAAAAATGTACTAAAGACAACAGATTTGTTATACGCCTTCATGCAATTTCTCAAACAGGAGGGCCCGGTGAACGTTTTACAATTCTGTTTGGACGTCGAGGAATTTAATAATAAACTTCTCGTTCCGGACATGTCAAAAAAGCAGCTCGAAAGTTTACATACCGAGGCACTTAATATTTATAAAATATACTTCGATCATAGAAGTGACGATTACGTTGGCTGTGGACAAGATATCGAATTGAACCTTTGGCAGCTCTTACAGGAGGGCGTTTATAATGTCGCCAAATTACAAACGTCTGAACCGTTATATAAGGCTTACGACTTTGCTTTTAATATTCTCGAAAGGGACTGGTTGCCCCAATTTTTTCATAGTAACGAGGTAATTTTACACACTGGTGAATGTGACAGGTTGTGATTAATGTCCAATTTTAGTTCTACAACTATTTGTGTGGACCCAAACTGACGTCTACATATTCTAAGGTACCGCCGCACGGTACAAGGTTAGTATTAACGGTAATAAACAGTTTTACTAATTAATCTGGAAGGTTTTTTATGCTCACCCAGGGATCTCCAACTAAAACAAGGTATTGACTGTGTTTATTTTTAACACCTTATTGTTATTTATTAAATAGTAGCTTGTGACATGTTAATGGCCACTGTACGATACGACCTGGTTATATAAGGTTGTGTGCATGCATTATTTTCTGTACAAACCAAAGTATTACTGTCTGTATGTGTATTTGTTTTTTTTCTATTCCTACAGCATTTATTCTACATTTGTGTTTTTCTGTCATTGGTCACTTCACACCTAAATCATATTGTCCAATGAGCCAATCTTTTCTCCTTAAGACACTTAAAAGATTGTGCGACAGATACGATACACTCTAACCAACATGCATACTCTCCAGGAAGATACACAGAATGAGCTAGGGCGGATTGAGAGCTCGCTGGACTGTAAGAAGTCCACGCTGTGCGCATTCATAGACATAGAAGGAGGACTTTTGGTTAAACAACCTTAGGAACTCTTTTACAGAGGCTGGATTGTGCAGTAGTAAGAGGATTCTCCTTCACTCCTCAATTTGTATTAGGGGAAAAGTACCATATCTTTCGTGATGCGGAAGTGGCATCCAAACCTGATGTGTCGTCTCCTATATTGGAACGATTTATTGATTCAGAATTAGAAAACACTTCTGATCATATTTATGTAATTAAACTTATGTATTTGACAGATCAATATTTATTTATAACAAAAACTTAACTTCAATGATGTAGCATACTCCTTTTTTTAATCCTTCACAAAACTAAAAACTATAAAACCACTTGTCTGTGTATAAAACTAAACTCCCTAACCTCAGGGTTGTCAGTTGGCACTGCCACACTGACATTATCATCTTCACGAAATGGATCTAAAATAATGAAAGGAATAGGTACAGATCAGAGAACTGAACCTAACTACTAGAGAAATTTTGCTCATTCTGTGATAATCAACTTTTTATGCAACTGATGTCAGGACTGTTTGTTTTTTATTTTTTTCAATTTTTTCTTCAATCAATCAACTTAAGGAGGGTTCACGAACTTTTTTCGATTCAATATTGACCCTGATTTCTATCAGGTTTGGTGTTCTTCTTAGGCACCTTTCTTTCACCTGCACGCACCGATCATGGTTTACGTTGGCCCATTCCACTGAAGAAATCTCTACGAATTTGTTTGATGAATTCCGAAATTTTCGAATAATGAGAGCAATTTACGAGGAAATTTAGCCTGAAGTAAAGAGTTGTGATGAAACGACAATTTTTCCTGCTAGTACGCCAAAAGTTCACTCGCCATTGGAAAAGACTCGGACTTCATTTTTTGGACAACTCGCTGTGACCACTGTATTGGTCGGATTTTTGACTTTTATATCTGAAAATGACCCCAATGAACCCTCACGGCAGTTATGCCTATCGATATCGCATTGGGGTATGCCATTTCTATTGTAATTTTGAAAGAATCGCAAAATGTCGCAAGAAAACAGTATCTGTCACTTTGACACGTCCTAGACAGCTTGAAACATTATACTTTTTGCTAAAACTAGGCATATGAGCCGTAGCATGTTCTTAGGGTCATTTTGAGACATAAAACTCCATGATCGGAGCAAAACTATGGTCAGAGTGAGTTGTCCAGAAATGCATGCCAAAGTCCAATTTTAACATGGTATGAAATTTTGGTTACTTAGGACAATTGAACCCCTCCTTAAATACCATAGCAACCATTGTCTCAATAATCCTTTCCATGGCATTTAAGTTCCGCCTAAGTTTAAACGTTATTGAATTTATGAACATAATAAAAAAAAAACATCTTAGGTGTTTTCTTTTTGCATCGCCACAGGGTTGGGTAAAGTTACAATCATCAAGTGATTAAAGTGCTTTGCTTCATGTAGACATTTCTGCCTCAGGTTAATATAAAACTTAAATAAAGCTTTTAAAACGAATAGGGTTATTGAGAACTGAGTCAAATTACTTTTATAAAACGAATGGTGTGTTATTGACAGAGCTGACTTAAGTCTACCACAACGTGCAAAAAGAAAACACCTCTTGTTTAACGGAGCACCTGAAAGTTCCATAGTAATAATAATGACAGTAACAAAAAAAGTTAAACCAATTATGTTATGGTCTAACACGATTCAAAAAAAGAATGTCATATAGATTTACATCATATTATTTAAAATAGATTTGGATAAAAATAATATCGAGTGTAAAACATTCATGAGCTACTACATTAAAATGTTAATTTGCTTTTTGATAGGAAAACAAAAAAGATTTAGGTTGGTTTTTAAAGGGGTGCCTACAATTAGTAGTGTTTTATTAAATGAAACACTAACCACCTGTGGCCACATAAAGGTGGTATAGCTTATATTTGTGTACCTACTCAGAAGTGACGTATTGAAATAGTTAAAAACAAATTTGATTTGACTGAAAAACCTAAAAAGTGTAAGTTCCACTTTTTGATAAGAATGAACAATACATAAAGCACGTCATTTACTGACAAATGCCTTCATACAGTATTGCCAAAGTAAACAAGTTCGCACCGCTTTTTCAAAAATAAGAATATTCTGCCTGCGCTTACTGCTGGTACATGATCAAATTATTGATGCCTTTACCTTACTAATAACGTTACATCATAAATTTTTGTATGTCTTGTTTCATGATAATAGAATTGTATGTATAGGAACAAGAAAACATTTGACTTGCCCAATCAAGGAACAGTAGCAAAGATCAGCAGTGGATTGGGGCGCATCAGGGGAGTTTTGAAACCGAATCAACCAGTTGAAGGTTCCATTTTTACACCCGAACTTCAAATCTACTCAAACAATCCAGTTGCGTTTGAAGAAGATATATTTCTTTCAGATTGCGAAAGTATTTTTAGAGATCTCAGTACTTGGCGAATCTCGATACCTTCAGTCGAGGTTCATCAGGTTCGATGCATTTTATCTCCGTTATCAGTTACAATATAACGAAATTTCAGTTAGGATCCTCCAAATTGTATCATACTTTTAATATTCACGTTCAAAGAATCGACGCCATTTCGGACAACGAAATTCGACATTGGATAGTTCAACGTAAAGATCAAGATTTTCAAACACTAAACACAAAATTGGTCGAATTTCACGGCGAAAATGAAATATGTGGTTCCCCTCTTCCTTCACGAAGGTGGTTACTTAGTTTATCGAAATCGGTTGCATAATTTTTGTTTGTTTTCAGGGGAACAATTTCGCTGGAGGCGCGCAAAATCAAGCACGAGAATTTCCTAAGGCTCCTTTTACAAAAACCAAGTTTACGTGGAAGCGACTTAATCCACACATTTTTAACAACCGATCAGGACTTTACTATACTTGTTACTACAGTTGTTCCGGTAGTGGAAGATTTGGGTAATATTTACCAGTCAGTCGCCTTTAAGCTTCGCAAGGAAAAAGGACAACACTTGGACTTGTTTGTAAATAATTTCTTGGGATCCACTGGTAAATTGAAACAAAAGTATGTAATTATGTTTTAGTCATTTAAATGTTAGATCAAAAAATTTCCTATATACAGTGTGTTAAAATCACCCTCAACTCGAAATCGATTACATTTTCAAGAATTCGCTCTGGTTAAAAGAACAGAGTGAAAAATTATGCCGTTATTTTTATGCTTGACGCTTTATAGAAATAAATGAATGCAAACAATTCTAAATCTTCCAGATTGTTATTCTTATTATGAATATTCCCATTATTAAAATTGCAAAAGCCAACACCAAAAACCACAACAATAATTTATTATACCCGTATAATATTATGTTCAACAGTCACAAGTGTTCCAATTCTTCCACGATCTGTCATTGAGCATTCTTCTCTAGGACTATGTTGTAATTTTGCTTTGATTTCTCTACATTTCTAAATTGACGGTCTCCAACACTGCAATTTTCAGCAACGGTGGTTTTTTATAGTCACAATGAGAAGACTTGCTTATACAGGATGCTGTTGCGATGATTGTAACGGTTCATATCTCTGTTAATATTAGGGAAATACAGGGAACACATGCTTTGAATGGAATTATTTTTAATACGGTATTGAATCAGTTTTTCTTTTAGCAAAATAGAGCTGGCAGAAATGGGAGATGAATTACAGATTATTGTACCCGACGCTCCACCAACGCCGGCGACATTTAAAAATGACACCTTTAAAGATAATTTTGGAATGAAGTATAAAAAGGTAGAAAACAGCTCTTCATCGTCATTCAATCCAAATGGCTTTACGGAATCTCTCTTTTACTTATGTAAGGCGGCACCTTTTGCGAAACTGTATTTGTGATTTGTGTGTTTTTAGTAAGGCATATTTTTAAAATACGTAAAAGCATTTTGAAACTATTCGCAGCTATATGTAGTGTGGGACAAGAAGCGGTGGAGAAAATTAGCGAGTTCTATATAGAACGTAAGCTGCGGACTTCATTGTCACAATCAAATCTACGTGATCTGGTTGTTTTGTTAGAAGGTAGGTGTGGTGAACGGTTACAAAATTTTCAAAATTTGATTACAGCTGCTATTTTTGAACCTAGTATCCAAGCGAGCGAAGAGGACTTAAAGAAACGTAGAATACGGGCCGTAAAGGAGTTGGAAAGCATTGTACCTTACTTTGTGCAAAAGCTTTTAGGGGATAATTTCACTAATGGCTTTGTTATTCTTTTGGAGATTTTACAAAATCCTTTATATAACAAGCAGGTAATGCAATATATGTCTATTTGTCATATTATAATCAATGTTTTAGCTAGTGTACAATTTGCTGGATATTGTTGTGTCGGAAATGTATCCACACATAAATGAAGCAAAGAATTAGGTTACTGATATTGTTAATTGGTGGCATTTAGCAAATTACAATAAAAGTATTAAACAGTAACGTTTTATTTATCACATACCAAAAACCTATTTCAATCTATGATTGAGTTACAGCGTTGAGTGAACATTCAATGGTTACAATAACTGTTGGTTAAGTAATTATGATGCAGTTAGAGACGAGTAAACGATAGATACAGGCTGAAAATATGGTTAGAAACTGCTGTATCATTAACAAATAGCTATGGAGGATTTCTCAATTGAGTATCCAGAGTAAACATCATACTTTTCTAGGCAAGGTAATTGTCACATTTTTTGTTCCGTACAGAATGATTGATATCATATTTAAAGAGTATTAATTTATTAATCACATTCAGGTCGTTGATCTTTTCAATATAAACCATGATGCAGTGGTATGTTGTCGAAGAGTCAGCGAGAAGAAGACTAGCTGAGGAACAATTTCAACATTGTTACAAACAAAGTTGTCCTTGTACCTAATTTTATGTGTAATATTATGTCTTGTTATAAATACGAATACAATCGATGACTGATCTGGATTCAAATTGGAGGAGGAGAAAAGTTCATATGATTCCCATTCTGTAGAAAGCCTCACTCTCGAGAGTAAGTCTATGAGGTGTACATTGCCCACCACAAAAAGAAGTGCAGTCTGTAATATCTGTTTTACTCGTTAATGCAGGTCGTAACACAAGCTTAGGTTGCTAATTGAGGATGATATTTTAAATATGGATGTAATATGTAAAGTTCTAATCATTTTTCTGTAAGACGCAGTTCTTAAATATGGCGTCTAAAAGCCATATTTTTAATTTCTGTAATTTGCTAAAACTGATATTTTAAAAATTTTTGGAGATGCTTATGGAGATAGAAGTTTAATACCATATGATAAAAAAAAGGTCATTCAGAGGAATTGATGTCTAGAAAAACGCATTTTTGCAAACATCTATATCACTAAAGCTACGTTTTATCAATGAGAAACAATAAAAAAGTCAAAACAATTTAGAACTTTAGTCAAATATGGTGCTTAAGAAGCGGCCCAAAGTTATGTTACACCTTGTATAGAGCAACTGCAACAGTTGTCTTTTTTTTAAAACAAAACATCTTTATAGAAAAAACAATTCGAGTGAATGAAGGGTGATATCTACTGTGACTGAAACAAATGATTGCCTGCACTGCAAGGTCAAGAGCAGTGGCATGGTCTATTCTTCCCACTTTTTCACCTGTATTTTTACTCACAAAAATAACGTTTAACAAGGTCGTGTGCAAGTCGGTAGTAAATGAAAGCTTGAGGAACTCTTCAGTTACTAGTAGACTTGATGAGGTAATCTGTTTCAATGACAAGACTTTTCCTATGATTCTTCGTCCTTGCAGTATATGTTTTGATGTACTTTCCCTTATAGTCAGAATATGCAAGAGAAGAAAAAATATTCTCCACATACTTTTTTTTTCTTAAAGAAAATTGCAAAATTGTCGGATGCTATTATTTTCAAGGTTTCAAGAATGCTTGCTTTTGATGTTCATTTTTGAGACAACGGTGCTCCATACATTTTGTTTGTAGTTTGCAGATCACATCCCTAGAATTCTACTCTTCATCATTTTACGGCGTATGTTCACTCATCTGACTTGACTATACACAATAGCTATATTTCCCAGTATTACAATAAACACAATCCCTTTGGTTGTTAAAAGAATCTGCAGAAACATGAATCTTCCTCTTTGGTGATTTCGATTTATTTACTTTTATAACTTTCATCTTGTACTTATCATCAGTTGAAACGATCAATTGATCTCCTCTTTTGACATTCCGTTAGTTTCATTTTGATGCACTGCTACAACACCTGACGAATCAGACCGGTCTTTAATACAGTTTATTCTATCCTAAAACATTAACAACTCATAAAATGAAAAATCATAAAAACAAAAAAACCAACTTTTAATCCTTTAAAATATGAACACAGAGGCCTCAAAAATAAAGTTACCTTTCTGGTATGAGAAATTATGGGGTCCAAGGTTTGTAACAATTTTTCAAAGTTTCAGCAGCTAAACTAGCTCACTATGTTTAGAGTTCCTATTTATGTTTGTGGTACTGCACTATGCGAATCGTTGGGAAACTGTATGGCCCTGTAAATTACTGGGCGAACGAACAGTTAAAAAGTATATCATGTACAGCTAGTGATGGTTTCGTTAAGTGTAATATCAGTTATTCTATTTATTTACAACAAAGTCATAAAGAAAATCAGTATATCACATGTAGTAACATTTTGTTTTTATAAAAACAACAGTAAAAATTTTAATTTACATATTTTTCTCTCTATACAAGATGATTTTTGAGATTTTAGCACCTATATAAAGCATGAGATTACAATGGAGAGTAAATAAAATAATCTAAAAACCAATAATAGACGTGTACTTAATGTACCCCCGCACAAAAGCAAATTGATCAAATAATAAATACGCGATTACCTTCTACAATTAAATATGCACAAATAATAACATAAAAGATAAAAGTAGCGGTTATGATTGAAATTGTGTTCAACACAGCCTAAATAATAAATAAATAACAAATTTTGATTTGATAAGGTTGCACCAATTAATCCCTTCTTTCTTTTTTGGCACATGCTACAGGGTGTCAAAATAATATCAGAAACTTAATACTGAAATAAGAAACAAAGAGTATAAAATGTAAGAGATTTTTCAATCACCCTGTGATAATTACTATGTACATATATATGGTGGGACGGAGAGAATTGAAGCACCCCATTGAGTAAAGTGCACATCATGAAAGTTAGAGAGTCGTCGTGGAGATTCCATTTTTGAGCAGTTTCTGCATTCACTTCTCGCTTAAGCTTTTGAAAATCAGTCAACTATTTACACAACTTCACCATGTTATGACATTAACATATTTGATCTATGTACAAATATTTTTCTACGCACAATTTTAACTAGAGTGTTTATATCGTTCGACAATTTGGCTAAACGTCACCTTACCAATGTTTGTGCTCACTGTTTGAATGCATTTAAATAAACGATCTGACGATAGGTCATCTGGTAGTCTTGTTAGGAACTGTGCACCGTGTAAAAAGTCCATGCACATCAATTGTTCTTGATTTAAGTATAGCACACCTAAAAATGTGAATCATTGATTTTAGAGGTAAAACTGTATAATTTGGGGTGAATAAATTCAATTTTCACACAAAATAATTCTGTGATATCAAAGACGATAAAAATCCATGATGGCGATTATAACAACCTGGTGTTCTTTTTTGTTTTTGTATAGCTCATGAACTGTTAATGGGATCACTATGATCCAAAATTTCTTATACTGTTGAATACCATCCAACAATCAATGCAGCTGCTGGATGCTGCAGGGATGTCTACAGTTCATGAGATTCTGGTGTAAACAGAAATGACTAAAGATACAAAAGTAATGGCAAGATAGTAGACAGATTTTTTTGTTAAAGGGGAGTTACTGCGATCTACACTACAAAAATAACTAAGCAAACAATCGAAGAACCTATTGAAACAACTATTAAAGGAGCCAACAATCGAAACTACTGAAGTCAACAACTGAATCCAACAATAGTGAACTAAGTAAATGTTTCCCTAGAAAAGCCATATTCAATTAATCCAATTTAGGAAGGAATCAATTTCACTAATTATTACGGAATAAACCACTGCTTCAAGTATGTATCTTCTCAATGTTACAATCCTTCTTGAAATAGAACTAATTTCATTGGTCTTTGAAGATTCAAGTATCACCAAAGTAGTAGACAAATGATTAATAATCAGCAGAAGTTAACACTGAGGTGAGATAAAAAAGGTTAAAATAATACCAAATTTTTTATAAATTTTTGTCGACAGCAGACGTTGGCGTCAGTACCTACGCGTCAATGTTAACCTGTTAAACCTTGAAAACCTCTATTTCCTACTTAACAGTTTTACATAGGTACTTGTAGAAGTATTTTTTAGTTCCTTTTATCTTTTTACTGAAGTTATTGATGTGTAGAAACATACGTACCATAGTAATTTCGGAATGGCCCTAAAACCTCGCCCTGTCTATGGCCTTGAGTAATGGGTTCTGAATCAAAGCAAATGAGATTGCCTGGGCAAATTCAGAACGTTTGTTGGATAATTTTCGAACAATCCTTGTACTTCGTGGAATATTAGATAAATTGTTTGGTGATGCTGGGCTGCGTAACTTAGTTGTACAGTCTGGGAGTACATGCTGAAGGTCCAATAGATAAACTTTTTGAACAGAAACATATGCTTTAACAAAGTTATATATGACGTCATCATGAAATTTGTATGGAAATGTTTCGTTTTGTCTACTTTTGGAGATAATGATCTTCTACACAAACATTTCACTAATGGAGGGTTTTCTGTCCAAGAAGACCATTTGCTAAGATTTCAGAAAGAGACAGTAAACAAACTGCTGGCAGAACCTGTTGATTTAGTTTTAAGTGTGGAACTGCTTGTTGTTGTAGTTGACAGTGGAATACCATACTGCAGCTTGGGGGTAAATACGCCGATCGTTTTCCCATGTGCGTATGATGTTGAGAACTCTCATCTTACTTCTCCAAGAATAAAGATCAACAGGAAGCAACAGTTTCTTATATTAAAACCATCTTATAGACAGATGTAGTTTCCTCTGAGAATGATGCTGGATATGTTGACTGCTAAAATTAAGAGTGCAGGTGCGGTGGCTACCAAAAATTAAAAAAAGAACATTAATTTGGGTAAAAGGGGTATACATCCATTTAAAAAAATGAGCTTGCCACTGCTAGCTCTTATGCTAAAAAAGGAAGAATCATGGATTTATATAGAAGGCATTTGGTAAAATAACTCTAATTGCTCAGAGACCAGAATGAAACATGCGTGAGGTTTTTGGTCATGGTCTCGGTATCGTGATCGTGAGGTTACTATAATGGGTCAATGAAAAAACCAATAAATTTGGTTTAGGGAAATAGTTGGGAATGAGTTCAATCTGTGAAGGTGTTCTAGATAGCACCTTATGTCAAACAAAAAATATCAATGTAATGGAAAAAATTGGAAATTTCATAGTGAAAAATTACCGACTTCAAATGGCCATAATAGATTTTAAGCATCCCTGACATCATAGAACTGTGTACACCCCAACTTATAAGTATAGATACAGTTATACGTATAATAACAAAGTAATTCCACAAAATTATTATTTTTACTTGTTTAATCCAAAATTCATTCTACCTTTCGGCATATGAGTGCGAAGTGAACCTGTAGGTTGTTTTCTTCAGTTAATTTTGTTAACTGTTTCTCCAATCTGTCTTTGGCTGCCTTTGGGCACTTTTATGCCATCTGACCATCTTTTGTTTTCTTTAATGGCTTTATTTAATATCGTCTCTCCACAGCTTGTGGTTATGATTCCTTTTAACTTGATTTTGAACGTTCTGCACTCTTCGATCATTTTTCCATCCAACTGGTATGTTCTTATTTCTTTCCAAATTTTTTTTTTGTTTGTTAATTACGTGCTTCTCAATTGCCATTTTTCAAAAGTGAAAAAGTGATAGCCATGTCCGATTTTTGCACTTTTTTTAACTGTTGTGTCTTTGACAATGTGCCATAGACTTTCTTTGACCAGGTGTAATCTATTTTTGATTTTTCTTTTCTGGAAGGAGCTATTCTTTCTTCTCAATTTTTCGAAGAATCTCGTCTGCTAAGACATTTTCATTTGGCGCCTAATGCTATTTGTTCGTGTTCTTTGGTTAAATCCAGCTCTGTCATTTTTCCATTTTTAAGTTTTTAATGATATATTTACTGTTTTTAATTATTAGTGTTAACCTTGATTGCTCTCATTTTATTTTGTATCTTTCCATTTCTCTTATCAATTCGTATTCTTGTTCATTTCATTTCCTTGCCTTTTTGCGATGTTCAGTGTTTGTATATCTATTTCTTTGCTTTCCTTTAATTCCTTTCGCAGTTTTCCGTTTTTCTCTTTCAGTGTCTTAATTATATCTAGCCTTTCTTTTTGTTTTTCATTCATCATTCTTTTCATCATGCTTATTGTTGCTACTATACTGTTGTATATTGATATTTTTGATATCTTCAACACAGTTCATGTTCTTCGTTTTGTAACCCAGCAACTTGTTTCATTTTTAACCCTTGATAGCGATACATAATATCAGGTTATTTTTAAAATAAAAAATTAGGCGGAATTACTTGTTAATATTAGAATATAACTACGTCCACAAGGTACGTGGAGATAAAATAAGGTAAATCACACACATACCTAAAGCAGTACGGAAGAGAAATTCGTCACCATCTCTTAAAAATAAATCCCATACACGACAGGCAACATCCAGAGGCATCGCTTTGGCAAAAATTGTATAAATCCAATCGAGTAAGTACAAATCGGGCGTAAGTCCGGATTTTTGAAAGTGTACATACAGTTTCGGTATGTTATGGCTAAATGCTTCATTATAAGCATTGTAGTAGGCTTGCATTTGATTCTGATTAAGGGTGAATGCGGCAAGATGTAAAGGACGATTTAGCAAATTTGAAAAACACATAAACGCGTCTAATTCGTCCATATTTAATATTAAAATTGCGGCTATAAACGACATTCCTTGAACGTAACCCACATCGGGCCTGTAGCAGACATATGCGGCAAGTAGGGAATGTAATACATCCGAGTACGGTCCGCCCTCTTGAAATATGCAAAGGTTAGGAAACGTTCTAGATATATCTAATTGGATGACGTCCATACTACTTTCTTGATCGACAGATTCGGATGACGGTTCGGAGTTATTGAGACGATTTTGAGCACGTTGTAAACAAATTTCGTATAGTTGTTGTGTGAGATTTAGATCGTTTCCAATGGCCAAACGCCAAACTTTGCCACGAACACTTGACGGAAGACCCTGCCACCATAAATCTTTTGTTTTGCGGCTGTTGTGCCTAAAAAAGAAAATTGCGTTACTAAGGAAAAAATACACTGTTGCTATTTAAAGAAATCGTTTTAGCTTTGCACAGAGCACATCAAGAGAGACAAAAAATACATAAAATTAATCATCAAGTTCCAAAAAACTAGAAATTGATATCTCCCGACATATTTAATAGTCCCCCTGTATACAGTATGCCAATTTGAAAATGTACTATCCCTATAAAAATACAAAAATATCGAAAAAGACTTAAGGTTACTTTTAAAAGGAACTTTTTGTTTGTTGGTTTTCGATTACATTACATCAACCCTCTAGCTAGACTGGAAACAACCCCTAACATTTAAATGAGGAGCAGTTGAGTTGATACCTCATTTTAAAGGTTGTCCAATTAATAAATTGGTTGCTAAATTAATAAAAAGCATTCTTTTGTTTTGTTGTTGAATGATTCCTCGTCATTTCAGAAACAACTTACTTTATTGTAAAATTAATTTTGCAAATTAGACTTGTACGAACCGAAATTATTATCATTAAGGAATGTGGAAGAAGCGCAAGAAGAACGGCAGTGATGCTTAATGAGAGATATCGGAGTAATTATCTAAATCTTAAGTAAGTAAGTAAGCTAAGTTTAATATTTAATGAAACTGGTTCCATTGCTAGCAAAAATATGATGTAGGGAAGAGAAAATGAAAGTTTGGGCTGGTATTCTTGGAAATTGTCTTATTGCACCTTTAGTCATTTGTAACCATCTAATGAGCTCAACTTAAATCTGCTCGAAGAAATAATAGACCCATTAATAACAACTAATGTGGAAAATCAAATTGACGTGGCTTGTAATATGATTTTTGCAAGATCTTATTCACTTCCAACAATATGGAGCTCCACCACATTACCTTCCTCCAGTTCGACAATGGCTAATTCCTGGTCTGGATTGGTTGAAGAGGAAATTAAATGGGTTTAACGCTGCTAGATTGTTTGCTGTGTACCACCAGGGAAGATATTAGGACCTGTCCTGTACCTATGATACACATTTGATATTTCTATACTAGAATCTCTGTCTCAAGCAAAATTTTTCTATAAGGATCGGTTTCACAAAACGAATTAATCCAGTGTAACATTTGATCCCGTGTTAAGGAACATGATTGATGGATCAGCCAATAAGATATGGATATGCCCACCACATAGCCGATCATATTCCGTAACACAGGGATTAAATATAATTGTAGCAATGATTTTTATAAAGACACTCTTTGTATTTCAAACACGTACGTTTTTTAAATATGTGTCATGTTAGTTTGTGAAGAGATTCAAGTTTATCTTATGCTACGCTATTGTTTTGTTATTCCCCCGCTACCTTCTACTTTGGTTCAATGTAATATATTATTATATTGGCAAGACTGTCATGATTGAAAGCATTTGCAGCTGTAGTACACTTACAAGCGCAGGATTGCAACTTTTAGAAATAAAGATTCCTTACATCATTTCCCAATTTGGAAGAACGACTTGACTGAAATGCTTAGTGGCGGCTGCCAATTGCTCTTCCTGCTGTATGAGCAACTTATGCTGTTTCTGTTTGGCAGCGGAATTTTGTGCTTCCTTCTTTTTCGCGGCGGCCACCATCGCCTTATACTCCTCCCTGTGACGTTGATCTTCTTCGACAGCTTTTGCCGGCAAATTCGAAGGCCTACAACCTTCGTTTTAACAAACCTTACGGATACGACAGACTTACCTAATGTGCTGTATTAAGGCGGAGGAACTGGCGACAATCTGATGTTGAGGCGAAGTTTCGGTTACATTTTTGTTAAACAATTTCCAAGCATTTCCACTATTAATACTGTTAAGTTTCCACGAAAACATATTCCTGTTAAAAAAACCGGAAAATCCCTTCTTTTGGGGTTTACATTCTGTATCGTCATCGGTAAATCTGTCATCAGGATCAAGCAAACTTCCAGACGGCGAAGGATCGCTAAGACTAGAAATTGTACTAGAAAACGAACCAGCTTCCGTCCTTTTATGTTTAGGTTTTATCCCATTTTCTATATTTGCAGTTACAGTTTGCGGTAAAGAGTTAATTGTTTCCGACGGTTGTAATAGATGTAATTGCTTCGTTACAGGACTATACGCTAAAGATATGTTTTGGAGAGCTTCGTTTAAGGTGACCTTATTGTTCACAGTGCTAATATCCGCAATTTTATCACACGTACTGGACGCTAATTGAGTATTACGATTATTTACTATTTCGCAATTATTATCTGGTTTAACCTTATCATATCTTTCGGGCCAAGTTTTAAACCACATCTCATGAGACGGTGAGGAAGGAGGACTATCATGTTCAATTAACAATTTTGATTTTGTATCACAGTTGTTTGTAACATCTACATCGTTACAATTTAATTTGTTGTTAAGAGAATTAGGCATACTTCGACTATGATAATCTTGTTCACTATTAGATAGTACTCGTTGGTAAAAACGATTTTTATGTCCCATAGGTGTTGATTTTAGTACATAGTAACTTTCAACAAGATCTGAATTACATTTTATTAAATTAAGGGCTTCTGTGCTCTGTCCTGATAACAAATCTGTTACCTCCTCCGTTCCATTGTAAGTATTTGAATTTAGACTACTTTCGTTGTCTGAGTCAATATTTTTCATTCTTACATTAAAATATTAGGAGACAAACTTTTGACTATTTCAGCTTTTCAAATGGATCATTAATTTCTTTTCATTTTATAAAAAACCAATGTTTTGACAGGTCCATTTAATAACAGCCATTTTTTGTTTGATCATCCAACAAACATTATTCATAATACATAATGATCATTTTCTATACAAAAGAGCGGTATTCATATTTCCACTTCATTAGCCATTATGCATAATAATCCTTAACTACCAAACATAATCGCACACAGCTTTAATATCTGCAACATAATGTATAACGTTATTATTTAGTTAATTCTAATTAACAACATGGCAAGGAAAAATATCAACACGAATTACACGATTTTTATCTACTGCGATCTATTTATCACCTCCCCATTTTAAGGAACAGTTGCTTGCGAACCAGGATGGCTCACCGTTTACGTTGCCCCATCGACCTGTTCGTCTAATCGATCGCGTTGTCTACGAACTGGTAATTGAATTGTACTCCCCGCACTCCTTAGGTGGATCCACCACTAGAACTTCTCTTGCGTCCCATAATGTACTTACTCCTTCTTGGCCCTGACACACCAACACTCCCTTCCACTCCCCTTTGCAACTTAATCCGTCAACTTTCCCATGGCAACCCGCACCACTTGAATTATATTGAGTGATTCCGACAGACCCACATCGTACTAAACGAAAATCTACTCTTGACTTCCTCCTATTTCACAGAGTCTTCTTGTTCGGGGAACCATCTCGTATTTCCCTAAGAGTATTGTACCACCTGCACATTCATACGAATGTCTCAAAACCCTGAGAATAATCACAATTTCTCTCACAAAATGTTTACCTGTTCACCTCCACTGCTGACGCCTCTCCCGACTCTCTTGAGAATTCACCTGTTCCTCCTTCCGTTTTCTCAAACGTAAACTACTTGTCACCACGCTTTACGGGCTGTATTGGGCTGCTTGCGGTCATTCATCCTTCTTTCTTCCTACTTGCCCTCTTCGTTATATGTCAGTACCTAATTACGACTTCTGATCTAAAATCTTGTTTTCGCCGATAATATCCACATCCTGACAATCAGATCCCCAATGGCAAATAATTAAACTTCCTAAGAAATCCTTTACTGTGCTTGCTTCTACTCCACTTACCCTTCGCAAAGTCTTCAATACTAAGGTCCAAGATTATGTAGTAGGTAGCCACCGTTCATATGTGGGGATTACCACGAAGTGGCCCCACAGTAGCCACCGCCGGACGAGAGTTCGTTATCCGTTCGGGAGAAGAAAAGATGGTGATGTAAAAAGGAGTTGATTAAAATAAATAAAGAACCGCAAACACTGTACACATTCCCATGATTTAAATGGCCGTTTTTCTGCTATTACTCTTCTTACGGCAATCGAACTATTAACAAACACTGCTTCATAATGCCTCGATTCCCGAAACCTTCTTCTTCCAAATTAGTTCGGTTTCGACCCGAATCAAGCATGTTTATGATAAAGTGTCCACAAATTATGCTCCGCTGATTTACCCTTCTTCTGCATCTTCTCCATGCTGCTCACTATCGGCAGATGTTCCCCAAAGGTTTTTTCTTATTCCTTTACCTATGCCCATGATACACCTCTTACGGACTATTTGTTTATTTTCTCGCCATCCCTTTCTCTCAGTGGGCCAACCGTTAGAAAATTATCATAAACCCCAAACAAACCAAAATCACCTTGTTTCGCTGCAAAACTAAAGCTTCTGGTTGATAACCACTAGCTTGGAACGCCGCTCGTCTAATCGCTGCCCAGTTGCATATTGTTTTGAACTTTTGTCATGAATGGCTTCTAATTTTCAAGGTACTCGTCACCGACTACTTCTTTCTCACCAGGTCTTATGCTAAATTTCTTTTCTATACACACCAAACAGAAGCTTGACCAGTACTTACTTAAATGTGATGAAGGAACTCCCTCCCAATCGCGATGATGGTCGAATACAATCTTTGTCCTACTTCATCCTTTTATAACCATCGCATCTGATTGGGAGTGCACGATCATAATTCTAGCTCCACGAATTCTTTTTGGCAAACAGAGACTGTGGTGATTTATATTGCGTAAAAACGGAAGCAACTACGACAGTTCACTGAAAAGAAATTGAAAGTCGAAATCAGACTATTTCTGTTACCAAGTGGAAACGGTGATTATAACACTTACTTTATTTGACTATTCAATAATATGGCACATAAAGTTTACAGAAAACTAAGCATGAACTAGGAGATCGTAAATTAATGGAGAACGAAATGTTGCAAACCTTTTCACCAATAGTTGCGTGTGACCCTAGTCAATAAAATAATCATTCTCATTTTTGTGCAGGTTTAGGCTCAAACTAATTTGTAATCTATTCTACTTAGGTTAAGTGGTAATGCGAGGACAGCTTTTGATTACAACCACAAGAATTAATATCGCGAGATCAGCCCTATATCAGCGGTAACATTGGCAGAAGGTACCCAAATTGCTTAGTATGAAGGATTATCTATTAGAATAAAGATGTCGTAGTCCTACTACATCCCCCAAGTAAGACCTCCAGAAGTAGAAGCTGGAAGGACGGAAGCGAAGTGTTGTGCTTTGCTAGCGGTGCCACGGCAGTGCTGGTTTAAAACAGCTTTAAGAGGAGTTAAGTAAATACTACTGACGATTGAGGCTACCTCCTTTCGGTTAACACGAGGTAAATTGAGATTTTAGCTGGGCAATAAGAAGCAAATTGAAAACGCTACTTCAAAGATCATGATGTTGCAAAAATTCTGAAATTACGTACTCTCCCGTAGAAATACTTTTTTTTAGTAAAAAGGTCGAAAATTAGCGGACTATACCTAGTTTTTACTATGATAGTACACAGTTAATAATCACAAATTGTACCTACGTAATTTGTGTTAATAATCCTTACCCTTACCGACGCACGGGCGAACCCCTTCCTGAGCTCACCTTCCTAGTTTCTTTGTCATCCTTAAGGGTTGCACATTACCTACGTAAATACCGTTCGACCTTCGTATATGGAAAAACTTGTACAAATTTTAACTACCCCACAAACTACGTCGCTTCCAAAATAAACATTAAACGTGACGCAAACATATACATTGATATAACCGTTGAACGATATAACGTATACTTACTTACTCTTTGCAATTTCTTTTCTCCAAGTGTTGTAGTAAATAACCAATAATTAATGATAAACAAGTGAGTTTACTAAGAAAGCATAGACACCAACCATTTTCCAAATTTTAACCGAACTGCATTTTAGATTTATGCCATGTATTTTACAGACAATTTGAATTTAAACCAAAATTTTGGCACCTTATTTTAAATTAATTCTTTAAAGGCAATATAAAAGAAAATTGACAATTAGCTTGAGGTGGTATGTGCTAATACATAAATAGAACTTTGTAATGGAGGGTCCCTACATTTTCTCCTCCAATCCTTTTGTAAGTGGGAAACGTTGGGCGTTTCTTAACGTATTTGCAATGCAAAACATCCCTTTGTGGAGTTAAGGTGACGTTCGAGTTGTGTTTAAAGTGAATTATTAGATATACTAACAGTCTCCCTTTTTCTAAACTTTTCTGTTAATAAAATGCAAATACACGAAGTGGTCAGCTCGTAGGAAACTTATCGGTAAGTTTGGTGGTCTAACGTAACTTAACATAATTATTTAGATGTTTCAACTTTCGACTCTGAAGCTTCTAGACCGTGTTAATATTGTACGTACGTATATAAATTAAAGCAGTGAGTTGTCTAAATTTAAAATTGCTAATTAATAAAGTTTAAACAAGTCTGAAAATAAACAGATTATAATTTGCTCGTATAAAAGTTTCTTCTTAATTGACTAAATGATAAAAATTCTTGTGAAATAAATTTTTTTATGTCCTTTAATACTCAGTTCGAATAGATTTTTACATTTTTCTCGATAAGTAGCTTATTTTAATCTCCTTTTGAAAAGCTCGTCGCTCAAGATTTTATATTAATAGTACCAGAGAGAATATTCATTTTTATTTTATTTTAAAAACTCGGAAATGGTTTATTTTTTACTTAAATGTTTGTTTATTTTTGCAATGATTACTCCATAATCTTTAGATTTTTGAATTGATATAATAAGGTGCTCTGCACCAAATGTAACGATCGCAAAATCTTCTAATGGAGAACATGGGATAGAGGAGATTTTTCAGGAAATGGCAAGTGATCCAGAAATGAAAGGACAATTCAATACCATACAAGTGTCTCAAGATTACAGCAGTACATCCTGGAGATGTAGAGATAGGTACTATACTATACTTCCTCAGATATTATAAGTGTAGAAATTTCACCTGAGGATGTAATAAATAATTTATAAAAATTAAAGAGTTTTCCGACTGGTGCAGATGGAATTCCAGGTTACATATTCAAAGATTGCATGTACGACATGTACGTATTTGCCAAACCTCTGTCAGATGTTTATAATTTCTGCATTTCGAAATCTAATGTTCCTAGAAAATGGAAAACTGCCAGAGTAGTACCAGAGTACACAAAAAATGGCCCCATAGACTTGATCCCAAATTACAGACCTATTTCTATTTTATGTATTCCCGCTAAAATATTTGAGTCTATTCACACAAATATTTGCACTACATAAAATTAAAATATATTAAATAGACACAATATAAGTTCAAATAAAACAATTTAAATGTTAGCGATTGAAATGCAAAAAATTGTACTTACCTTGGTATATCACATGAAAGGAAGATTTCTATTCACCTTTCCATTTCCATACTAACAATTCGATAATAATTCGCACTTAGCGCAGTCACACACATTTTAAATACTAAATCGCGAGATTCTTGATCTTTATTATTAACCCGTAGGCACAAAACACTAATTTTAATTGTAATTAAGTGATCGCACGGTTCAACTTTAATGAACTTGTTCACCCCATCCGTACTGTTCAAAATTTCAACAACGACTGATTAAACCAAGGGAATATTCTGTTTTTTTCTCAGAAACCTGGTCGTCTGACAAGGCCATCCATATATCTTATCTACGTACATGACGACTTTGTTGGTTTAAAAGCATTTATAATTTCTTCATATTTTTTATAATCCTACTTCACACCACAGGCGATAAAAAGGTTATTTTTCGCGTTTTTTTGTAAGTAATAATTATTCAAGATTCGAAGTAAAAATAGATACTCACTTTCAGGCTTTACGCAATTATTTCTATCAAAAGAAATGTTCATATTAGCAAAAGAACAGATACATGATGAAAAAGTTCAAAAAGACGATTTCGCCAAATGGTAAAGTTCTAAAAAGTTTTTTAATTATCTCCCATAAATTGTGGAATATTAGAAGGTTACTTTAAATGCGGTTTTTACTAAAAATGTTATTATACTTATTTGAGTTACCGTAAACAGAGCGAACAAAGAAAGCGTATAACAAAAATACATTCAGAAAGATAATTTTATACGGAATCAATAGCAACCATTCTTTTGTGTGGTCCCCTACTCTAGACTGGTACATATTATAGTTAGGCAGACTCTCTTATTCCAATTTCAATGTGGAGGAGCACCATAATGCTGTAGCTACACGCTACACGTTGGCGAGAGGAGAGGCCTGTAAAATTTCCACGACTAACTGAAGAAGATGTGTCCAGCGAAAGATAGGTAGAAGAAAACAACTCATTGGAACAGACGAGAATCCAATAACTAAAATTAGAAAATTTCTCTCTGGAACAATAATTCAAGTCTGAAGTGGGGGTAGGCAAAATGGCTTTTTGATAAGATTCAACAGCTTCGTCTGGTGACTATAAGTGTTTTCTACGCACCTCCTTGATTTTCGTAAGTTAAGGTTGTTCAGAAAATAAAGAGAGCCGACGACGGTACAAGCAATTTAAGAGATAAATAATCTCAGTCTCAAGGTACATACGTACATGCATTACATTGATGCATGGCCCGAGGTCCGTAATGCTATTATAACTATTGCAATTGTTGGTTTTTGAGGCCTTAGAGCGCAAAAGGCGCTATTTACTCCCGTAAATTACTGCATAAATTTTAATATTTATTTACAAAGATTTTTAGGGTGGATTGTTTTCCCTGGGACACCGTGTATATGTTGTTTAAAAAAGATTTGTGGAATTTGTCCCTTACTTAAGCGATGCCGTTTTTAATTGGACCTTTGAGGTACAATGAATGTAGAGAAAAAGCTTTAATACTAATTACTGAAATTATTTTTAAAAAATGCGCAATTTCATTAACGTCATTAAGAGTACCGATCTTGAAAAAATGAACTTTTGATTTTAAAAGCGAATTCATCTCAAAATAAAAGCATTGAAAGCCGCTACAGCAGTTTTCCATTAACTACAAAACTTTTATCCGTGTACGTAATAAAGGATAATGATTATTTTCTAGTTCGATTATTATAAATTACTTCATAAAATCAAATTGTTATTAGTAAAGTTTTGGTGTCTAATAAAATTTGTTCTGCGCACTGAAAACTTAATCTTGCATTTGATTAATATGGATAACAAAGGGTAAACAAATAATAAATGCCAATTTTTCCGCAGCTCTTTATTAAAACGGAATTAAAAATAGGTACGTTGTTTTCTATCAAATACAAATCGGATTAATTTACGTAACGGAGAGATTAATTTAAAATTTTAATATCCCGTTAATTAAACAGTCTTGCATTTATATCAACAATCCACTTTATAACTTACCTATAGTTTTCGTTTTTATGAAGCAAAAAGGTACCTGGTACCAGCGGCATACGAAAGGGGTATATTGGGGGGTTACACTTTGCAGAAGGTGTGCACCAATGTCTAATCCCGTTAAGTAATAATTCATGAATCTGATCCACGTTTGCATTCCACAGGGAAACGATGAGAATCGAGTAATAAACTTTTAATTTTTCAATTTTTCAAAAAGGAAAAACGTTTCAATGATGTATTTTTTAAATGGAAAGTTCCGTATGTATCATTTTTCGCCCCTATGAATAACATGAATGGTTCGTTAAGGTTTACCTCCCTTAAACCGTACAGTTTCTGAAATATTCTCCACTCTCTATTGTGTGAAAATGCTCGACACAACTTTTATGTGTGAATGCTCAGCATGTATTTTCCTTCCCTAATATTCACTTATGAAAAATGTACAAACACTTGAAAATTTGACAACCCCAAAGACGAGAAACATTATCTACCTTCAAATTAAATTGCACTTATTTTGTAATTTCTACATTATAGGAATGTCTTACGAAGACGGACAAAGATAGCTTTTAAAACTTTGGGAATATGCAAACGCTGAAGAATCAGAAATCGGTTAGGTATTTGATGTTGAACCTCCGGATCACTTAGACCCCGAGCTGCAGCTCTAAATATAAATCTCTGATATTTTGTGTCGAATACTGTGAATAACTCTGCCTACAGAGTGTATCAACTGACAATGTCCAACTCCATACGTGATGTACACCCCGTTATAAATAACATATTTCTTTCAGAAACTTTGATTTTCAAGAAAGTGTCATATTTTTTTTATTTGTGTGCGGAGTTCCAAAAGACTTGTTCAATATTGTATTCTTGATGGTAGGTGTGTGCGCTTTTACCGTGTAATGCAAATGAGGTACCTAATCGTTAATGTCCTTGCACGATTGCATTTCTTCTGCCGACTAAGGATGGACTGGAATTATCTAATGTAGGTGTGATAATGAATAATGTACAGGGCGATTGTGAATGAGGTGCAGGTGGTATGAATCGGAATAGTACAGGAGTGAAATGAGAACAGTAACAGATAACAAGGGATCGAGAATCTAGCTAGGTCGACACCCGGATACCAACAAGAGGCTCTGGGCAATCTACTTTTAACACTTGACACGCAAAAATTCAATAGAGTAGAGTAGCTGTTTGAGTCTACGCTCCTTCCAGATCAATCTCACAAACATGTTTGTGTTAAGGAATGCAAGGGTGCGATGAGAGGTCAGGTATCAAGGGCATACGTGAATAATCAGAAAATAGGACGATGATAAGAATTATTCAGAAAGCGCAGATATTCTCGGAAAGGACCGTTAAAGGAAGTGTTACGCAATTCTTATTTACGGGGGTGGTTTCTCCTTGTATGGCGAAGTGGGCCGAGAGGTGCTAGGAAGTAGGGGGATATCTGTATAATAACTTTGAAACCAACAATTTCCAGATCCGCACTGGTATCGGTCTAGAAATTGTTCATTTTTGGATTCCTTGCACCATTCTCCTGATGATACATTTGAAAGCGTTTTGACTAGTAGGCAGTGACAATTTTTATCGATGAGCAGGTGCCCCACTATTATAGTATATCAATCCATTTCAAAATTCTGATAACGTTGCCTTTTCCAAATGATCGTAAAAATCAAAACCAAAATCTGCCCCACGTGTAAGCCTGGGCATTAACAGTAGATATCTCCTGCATATCGCCATGATTAGATAACAAAATTACAGGCATAAACAAGTAAGAACCTTCACATATTTGTTTATTAGTAAATTGTTACATTTCAACACAATCATTGAACTTGAACAATAAATTTGTGCACCTACATAATTACAAAAAATTCAGAACTCCTATTAAGGTGCGAAACCTAAATGAGAAAGCACTTAACGGACGGCTAATTGCAATTTCCCTTTATTTACTTATACAAGTTTTTTACTAAGGAATGACCAAAAGATTAATATCCTTGAACTCAGACCTCGGTGCAGATTGGTAAACAATCATAAAAATAATATTGAAAGAAGTACAGCTTATTTTAGACTATAGATAGCCGTATCTTTTTCTTGGTATTTCAGTAAATAAACAAAGTTTCATCGCAAGTATATAAGTTTATAGAATTGATAAAAAATGTAGTACTGTTAACCGTTTGCAAAAGAAACACGTGTAAAATATGAACGTAAAGTATTTGCTACCTTTGACTGTCTTCCTCACTTTCATAAGTGCAGGTAAGGGGAAATGTATCGTTTAATGGGTTTACCAAAAATAAATTTAAGGTTACGGCTTAAATTGCTACGTTTGCTCTGGATCTCCAACAAGTGACTGCGCGAAAGGGGTAGCATCTTCCATGGGAGAGCGGGAGTGTCACATCCCAAAAATACCTTTCTATCTGACGGATGAAGATTTGGAAGATGGTGGACGTTTGCAGTCCGTGTGTTTGAAATTTACTTTAACACGTAACTCAATGTAAGTGTTGTTGTACTACTTAATTAACCGAATGGTCCTTGCAGAGTATCAGCCTAATTTGGTGGTAAGGAATTGCGGAATTTTCCGGCAAGGTGTTGATCCCTGTACATTCTTAAAAAGGAAGCTTCGCATTACAAATTGCGCTTCTTGTACAACAGACAAGTGTAACCTACGTAATGAGTTGGAAGAAAATATTTCAGTTTTTCATTCAAAAACAAAATGAATGGAAAACTTTATAAATATTATGTAAACAAATGTTATACTGTTTTGTTGATAAAGAAGTTGAATTGATTAGCAATTGATTAAATGAAGTTTTAATTATAACAACGTTGTGTCCTAATGACCTTCTCATCTTTCGATAACATTGTAAGGAAAGGTTACCGAAAATAGCACTGAAGGAAGCTGTAAGTGATTGTTCAATAATGATATAAATTAATGTTAGATAGCTATCGTTTTTGTTTTGCTTTCTACATATTTCATAATGATAATAATAATAATAATAATCTCCCGTCGGTACAGGGATAAGAATAGGATCAAGGTATTTTCTGGATTCTGTCTGTGGTAAAAGGTGACTAAAAGAGATACCATTTGGCGGGATAGAATAATTCTTCCACAGATGTAAACAAATTGGTTCCTAGAAGGAGTATCGTAACTCCCATCAAAATAATATCAAGCAGTTCATTCGTATAGGGTCGGTATGCATCTTATTAGGTCATTTTCCATTCTCCAGTAATCTCCAAACATCCACTCTTTTTATTCTGTGTCCATAAAGTAAGGCTGCCATACATGTCATAGTGCCGACCGGGACAGTTGCGTAGTTGCACTTTTCAACTCTCATTACTTTTTCTATTGTTTGTGTGTAAATATCTGGTTTTCTTCAAATATACTTTTCAGTTCGTCTCTCAATCTGATTTCCAGTATTCCGAGACAGTGCATCCTCAAAAACTTAAGCATTTTTTACTGTATCCTTTTTTGATACAAATATTAAATGTCAGAGTGAAGGCCTCCACGGCCAGAGTCAGTAAGATTAAAACGACGTCCGGGGTAGGACCGTGTCAATGTTGAAAAAGTCAACGTTGGCCCACTTTCGTGAGCTTTATTAGGACAAAAATAAACCCCAAATAAAAATATAAACAACAATTAAAAATAAAATATATAAAAACCAAATGTACCAATGGGAACAACACAGACTGCACACGCATTTGGTAAGAGTTTTTATATATTTTATTTTTATTGTTGACTTTTCCAACATTGACACGATCCTGCCTCGGAAGTCGTCTTAATCTTACAAATATTAAATGCTTCTCAATTTAACTTCATCTACTGGTAAACGTAATCGGAGAAAAAAATGTACTTTCCATCTAAGTAGGTATAAAAGAAAGGCGAGAAAACAAACCGTAAAAAAGGAAAAGAAAAGGTTTCGGCTACGTTCATCTTTTATAAGAAATGAAAACCATTTAAAATATCGACGTTTTACCGTCCGTTTGCCGTATTCAAATATCATACACTTGTCAACAAAGACGAAATTATTTCGACAGTTTATTATGTAACGTAACGTAGGCGGAATAGAAAAATCATTTTCAACGACAAAGAAGTCAATCAATTAAACGATTTATGTCTGTCTCTCTAATAAAATAACAATTCCAAAATTAGGTTTGCTTGTGTATCAAAAACAACGTATATACAAAGTATCTAATTATCTATCCATTGTTTTATTCAATTCTCCCAATCGCGGTATAGATATGAATCGAAAATGATGAACAGTTTTTTTCTTGTTTCGACGTCAATTCTTTCCAAGGCGATCAAATGACATTCAATTAACTTTTTTATCCGTTATTTCTATGTATTTTAAATAAAGAAATATCTGCCAACGATATTTGCGATTGCCGAGCTGGAAAATTATAGGCATAATATTGTTGTTAAACCTTTATAACCGGGGCCACAATTCAACAATTAACATATAATATTGCTGTAACAATGGGCACCAGTCATATTACATACCCATGTAAGGGTAAATTACATCAGTATTCGTTTTCGACATGAAGATCATACTGAGTTTGTGCATGTTCATTACGACAATTACTTTAGGTGAGGCTACTAATTATAATATGTTAGTTCAAAAATAAGAGAAACACTTTGGTACGAAAAGGCGATCAATTTGATATAGATAATAATAATTATACGTTTGTATCTTTATACTCCTGTCAATGTTGTGGGGATGTAATTTTTATGTTGAAAGTTACTCCTTCGAAAGATTCTAAGTAATGTTGATTTTTGGTTTTAATTTGTATTTAATGTGTTTAATGCCTTTAATTAAAACTAATTATGACAGAGTTGATGTGTTTCAATAACATTTACGTCATGGTTAAATCCAAAAAGAAATCTGCAACGTATTAGAAAACAGGTTGAAATTATAAGGTGGTGGGTTGAGAAACAAACATTTCAATAATGTGATAATTAAAATTAAAGACAAGCTTTTTAGATTACGTCAATGGAGTAAAAACTGAGGTTTGCAAATGGACAAGAATAATAACACACGTTTTTCTTAGGATATATCAATTCCGTTAAATATCTCATACAAATTAATCAATTTTTAGGTAACGCATTGAAATGTTACGTATGTGCAGGATCATTAAGGAGTGAGTGCAAAACGGGTAGAAATGAGGCTATGGTAGAACAAAAATGTCAAGAATTCAACATCACTACCAGTTATTGTATTCAGTTCACCGAAACACGTAAATATTGAAATTTTAATTTTGTTAGCCACTTTCAAAATTTGTTGTAGAAGACGTCTACCCAAAACTTTTTGTGAGAGGATGCGCCTTGATTCCCAGTACTGAGAAGGATGCGTGTCAATATCTAGCGAAACAGGCAAAGATTGAAGATTGTTACTTTTGTAGGACCGACCATTGTAACTGGAAATGACCGAATCATTTCTGTAAATTGTAAATGATTCAGTTTTCTTTTATAATAAATATGCCCAATAGGATATTATAATCTTCATTTGTGTTCTAACTGTATTTAGGCAATATCTATCAATTTTCACTAAAATATACCTAATGTGTTGAATGAACAATTTTTGTCCTCCTTCCTTATTATACTGTGGAAAACTTTCTCCATGTCTATAAAGAGACGTATATAATATCTGTTCTTCAAGTCTCATTGCTTCTTCTATTATTTGTCTCAGGGACTCTTCTTTTATCCCTCCCCTCACTCTGAATCAATTGTGACTTTCTTGACAGTTCCTTACGTACCTATATCTTTCCCACAGTCCTTTCTCTAACTTTAATGAGGTACCTAGGTAAGTAATTGATCAAAGAACACTACTTAAGTTAATTAATTTACACACGTATATATTTAGGTATAAAAGAAAAATGGGAAAACGATCTATGACCACATCTTTCCTTCTTTAACTAAATGTTGAATATATTTTTTTCGGTTGTCTGTTTTCATAAAGACCTTACACACGTAATTTGTAGAAGGTATGATTGCTGGTCTTCTCGCCTTTATTTGCGGCTATTGAAATGTTACGTTATTTAGCCATTGCGTCTACAAGAGAAATTTTCGAAGGTTCTTACCTTCTTACCCTGAAAGAAATATATTTCTGAACCTTAACATTTCGCATTACCGATGACTATAACCAAAGATAGTCTTTGGTTATAGTCATCGGTCAAAGATAGTCTTTGCTATAACTGAACCTTCTTTTTGGAAATGAACTTTAGCATTTACTCAAAATATTAACGTTCTGGGAAATTGTATCGCCCTTTTGAACAGAAAATGTGATAACAAGAAAAATTAAGAAAATATTATTTCATTTCTGATCGGTACGGCCAGGATGATATAGTCGTCAGTAATGTCTGCCTTTGCACCCAAAGCAGAAATTCGAATATTGTATTCTTGTCTCTGAGCAAGAACATCTACCTCTTCATTCCTGTTGACGTTTGCAGGAAACGTGGATTAGTACTCCCATTGGAGTTGGAGTCTGCAAACATCTCCGCAAGTAATTTGTTTTCTGCTCTTTCCATCATCTCTACAGAGTCTTGCAACTTCTTTTTATTTTTAAGGGTTTTCATGACGATGCTAACGTTGCGATACGCATCTGTAGAAATAAGTTTGTTTCGGCAGCCTCTGAAAACTTAAATCTACTGTAAGGGTAGATTTGTATTCTACCCAAGCTTCATCGGCAAGACCATTCCAATTTTCGCGAAATATCTGTAAGCAGGGTTTTCTAATTTCGTAATAAAAGCAAAACACTGTCATGTAGAATATATAGTCCGAGTCCAAGCATGTGGTAGAATAAATAAGAAACTCGAAAACGGACTATTCCTATTTCTTGAGAATCTAGTTTATGTGGATCGCTATCGCAGACATGATCAGTAGTAATGTAAGGTCGATCCTAACCCACGTAAAGGTCATGGATCTGTTTACAGGCACAGTCGAAGTGGATTAGGATCAACCTTACCTATTATGAACAGTTACGTGCCATTAATTAAGAAATAGGAGGGCAATGAAAACTTATATGCTATTGATACCGGACCATACTGGCTACAGCTACCACAAAGGATTTTAAATAGCAGACGTTTTGCAGATGTTTGTTTTACTTCATTAAAACCATAAGATTATGATTCTTCAATTCCGTAATTTTAGACCTTATTTGGATTGATTAAAATTGATAAAAAAGGAAAGTGTTAAGTGGATGAGGAGGAGGAGGGGGACTAAAGAAGGGCTTCGAAACCTTGCCATCACTTGTATAAAACATTTTTGTTCAATAAAAATAGAAACAGCACTTTCTTCACTTATACGCCAAGCCTAGAACCGTAAAATTCCTTATCCTGGTTTCCAAGGAAATTCGCGGCGACTTTTAAGACGATAACATCGTCTGCAAATTTTGTTCTTTGGACGGTTTTAATTTTGGCAACAAACAAGAGTTATTCGGTTTCAAGTTTTGTGACGGATCGGGGTATTGTCTTCATGAGAAAGGATTCTAGGTGACAATTCCTCATTTATTTTAGTTTGATGAAATGATAGAGACGAATAAAAGCGGCTAGTAATGGTATCGCCCTTTTGCAAGTAGTTCCCTCAGTACCCTAGAAAATTGTGGCCATAATTTTTAGGATCAAAGACTGTACATTAAACTTTAGAGGAGGAGGACATTCTCGATATCGTCACTCCATTCTTTGCCTTTTCGATGCTGGGCCGAAATGGTGATCCCAGCTTTCATAAACGGCGGATAAAATACTCTGGGCTTTCCTCTAAACAGCTTTAGATTAGCGCCAAAACCATTCGCCAACATTTTTGTTTTAGCATTCGAGGTACCTATCTTGCAGATGCTTCCTGATAACTAAATAATGATTTAGAATGTCTTAAGTAGTATTACCGTTATCTTCGCAAGTCAACAAGTGTTCAATATTAACATCGTAAACACGATAACCTTCAGTGTCTTGCAACTAACTGAAATGCTGGAAATTCATAAAGTAATTTATTAACCAATTTGATAACAATCACATTTTACTACCGTAGAAGATTTGGTAACATGGATGTTTGAAGTTGAAGCACTTACAGAACTTGTACGTTGAAAAAGGCTAAACAAAGTTGATTGGGTGATGTAAAGAGTGATTGCCTCCAAATGGGGTAAATATTTAATGATAATAAGTAGTAAGGATTTGTGAATCCTTACTGCTTATTATCAGGTTAAACAAAGTTAAGCAAACTATAAACATACGACCATGATTAAAAATAATTCAATTTTGGAATGGGCATAATCTTCTCGGACGAAAGTTGGAGACAAGTCTCACCTTTTGTCGTCTTTGTTGGATTTGAAATGCGTTGGACGACAGATATTTGCTTACCTGTAATACTAGCATATATTACTTGTACCCAATAACTGTAGTACCTTCGCCACTTTGAGATTTTAAGATTACGAACTTGAACAAGGCTTCAGAGTAATGGGAAGCACCCGCCATTCCAATCTTATAGAGTAGGTAATTGGATTCACACTTTACTAGATTGCAGTAGGTACTAGAACACATGACCTATAGAATCGCAGTATCTTTAAGAAAATGGATCTAAAATATGCGATCCTCTCAGCTGCATTATGGTTCTCAGGTTGACTACCGACTTGTCTGCTTGAAATCCACAGGAGGGGGTAGCAAAGACTCCTTTTTACTCAATACTATCAAACGAGGACTACTTTTGCCAGAGTACTTACAGTGGACACATTCTCTCCAAAGTAAGGACTCCAAGACAATAATTGATACTGTAAAGCAGTGTACATAAAGCACTGAATTAAATAGTAAATAGCAATTAAACAAAGCAATCAAGGACAAAATGGTGGATTTGGAGAAATTGGCATCAATGTTATTTTTAACTGTTCATTACTTTGTTACTTTCAGGTTTGATTTTTCCAAATTTTGTTTAATGCTTTACGACGATTAAGCAAATTTATGTAACGGCTTTAAATTTGGCTCAGTTTCGCCAATTTACGGTTACCTAACATTCTCATTTGTAAATGAAGAAGAATCTTAAAACAAATCCGTTTTAATACTCACCAGGTCTCTAGATTTAACCGAATCCGATTTCATTTAACATATAATATGGGGAGTTAAGAACTTAATTGAAATGTTAAGTTTCTCGTGTACGTTAACGAAGTTGAAATTGCTGAAGCGTAAAGTTGTCAAGATACTAATTCATTTATGTGAATAATTTATACTTGTTTATAATTGTTGTAGAAGTAAACTGTTCGTATGTTATAAAATTTACATAATCTTGGCGCTTAAAGCACTGATATTACAGTTCGCTTTAATTCTCAAGTGACTTAAAGCAATCATGGTTCCCTCGAGTAAATTAAAATTGCTTTTGTATATTGCACGTACGTACACATGATTATCTTTAGCGTTGATTAAGTAAATCAACCCCCTTTGTTAGTTCGCGATTATGATATTGTGGATAATCTGACAATATGATGATACAAATATTATTGTTTAATATGCGAAGTGCTTTTTGATTTATTTCGTAATGAATCTACACTAATTATTTATCACCATTTACTCTTTTAAACATTTCACATTCTCACATAAACACTGTAATATGCATTTTATAACAATTTTATATTTTTTACATGTGCACGCTTTAATAAGTGGTGAGTTGAAGAAATATGGCTGACATTGTACAGTCAATAACTATTTCAGGTAAGATATAGACGACTTCCGGAGTAGGTCCGTGTCAATGTTGAAAAGTCAACGTTTCGCCCACTTTCGTAAGGGGCTTCATCAGGACAAGAAACAAAACACAAATAAAAACAACAATAAAAATAAAATATTAAAAAAATATAAAAACTCTTACCACATGAACCTACAGGAACAACACACACTACTCCACTAAACTGCACACGCCGGAACACTGTGTTTAATTCATAATCAAAAATATCCCTCAATTACATCAATACTATCCATTTTTATGGATTGATAATGTTATAGGGAAAAATTGTTTCTTGACCACTTCGAATTTTTATTTCCTTTTGGAAAATTGGCACTATACATTTTTTTATTAGAGAAAGAAGCCATTGATTGAAGAAGCAAAGATCTATTCCAATCAATATTTTTAGAGAACGTTTACCTGTGGAGAACTTTCGAGAAGTTAGAACATTTATTTACCATAGTTCCCATTCAGTAAGAAAGCGGGGAAAATGCCTCCAACAATTCAATTTTAAGGTCGAATTCAAACAAGGTCATGGGATCAAAGTAGTCGACGGCGACGCCCTGTCCGATTCATGGGAGAAGATCACCTTTAAGGGCGACTGAAGATGCGGAGATGTAAGCGGTGTAATGAATTTATTTCAGTGAGTGGTAGAACTTCCCGACCAGTTGCGTGATTGCACCATTGATGAAGAAAAGCTTACATGGAAATCAATATAGAAACCAATAAAGGTTTTCATACCGATTACCGGTCTGCAATCGCACGTACGTTTCTCGATCATACCGACTTTCGTACATGGTATGTGACGGGACAGTTTCCAAGGTTAAGAAGGTAATGTTTTCTTACTAGTGCTTTAGGACCGCTTTACAAAATGGACAGAGTACTATCAAGGCAGTGAGAGAGCGAGTAATTTTTCATATGTATTCCGAAAACTGTTATGTCGGATAACAGACTCCAATGTGCTATAGGTAATTGGGAATTTAGTGTAATTAGAATGATGCTGGTTCAGAATTGATACGAAAGCCAATGATAATGGGGTAGATTGGTACATGAAATATTACAACTCGAAGCCAGTCAAGGACGATTTAATCTGCTACAATTATACGAAGAGTTTAGAGAATAGATGGTGTACAAAAGAGATTATTATATTATCCGACAAGCGTATGGGAATAGCGGCCAATCTTTCCCTAAGATATAGAGGACCTGATTAGGTAAGGAAAATCATAGTTGCGGTAGTAAGTAATTGAAATTCAAGAACAACTGGCGCAAGGACTACGGCAGTTATTTGATATACTCTGTGACATAAAAAAATGTTATACCACGAAGGCGTTGGACTAAACGTTAAGTCAGTACAAACCACTGAAATATAAGCAACCTGGAACGCGCACGGTGCATTTAACCTGTAGGAAATAAACCGAGCGTGCGATAGCAATAACGAAGGGTCATTTTGTCCTTGTTGTACTCATTCACAGTTAAGCTGTTGAAGCATTTTGATTGTTTTACGATTAATCAAATTAGTTTTTGTCCTACACTTTGAAAAACAATCGTGTTATACGATGGTTAAATATTGTTGTTTTACAATCAATAAACAATAAAAACAAAGTAAAATTGCCCGCCTTTCATAGTGACGATGGAGTTAATTAAAAATTGACGGTAAGCAATTCAATTGATTACTTATTGTTAGTAAGCAACTATTAAGGTTTCTCTCGCAGTGTGACATAAAGCCTTGTATGCAATTCGTACATAGGAGGGTTCATTGACTCCCTACATATTTAGTTTCGCGTTTGTCGGAAAATTACTTATACGATACAATAACATAATCAGCAAGACAGAGACAGAGACCGAATGACCCTATCTACATTAATTCCCTTTCTGTCGGCTCGGCTGTAAGTTAAGCGTAAGCGTTCCAGGTTGCTTATATTTCAGTGGTACAAACTATGATCGGTATTTTTACAATAAAATAATTTTAATTTTGGAAAAATAACTACTATAATAGCCTTAAAGGCAACGAGATGCCAGAACACAGTGGCAACTAATTTGGTAAAAAAATTTCAAAACACTCAAAAATTTAAAATATCGAACGCTTTTCGACTGCAAACCATCATCATGCAAGCAACCAATCTGTAGAATTATTTAGTTATAAGAATAAAGTTACATCATAAAATTTAATTTTATATTCGGAAGTTTTCAACATACTTTTCAGTTAAGATCATCTTAATTAAAACTTTTAATTGCAAGGGTTAAAATACTGGAGAAACTTGCAGGATATCCTTTGTGTGAAAGTTACTGCTTACTTGCTACAAAACATATTGGAATACAACTTTTCTTTACTCCTCTACAATTTAATACAGATTTTAAATTTACAGAATTAATCATTTTGAATTGCGATAACGTTTTGAAATTGATATCGAATACTTATTTCTTTTCAGACAGATAGGTACTTCGAAATGTAAAATTTCTCTCATTCAGCGTGTTTTAAATTATATCCAAAGTGGAACACGCGAACCCGTTTTCTTCTTTTATAAATTTGCATAATTTATATCTGATATTTCTAGCATCCTTCACTTGTCAAAGTACCGATTTGCAATTATTATTCCTTTTCTTATTTTAAATGATGCAACATTTATAATGATTTTTATCTTAAAATTGGAATTGACGAAATTAAATAATTCCTTTCTATGTTTTCGGTGTTAATCGATTTCGGAAATGTTTAATCTTGTAGCTTAACGTGGAAAACTTGACAGGCTGGGCTGAGGCAAGGGCGCCGCCGGAAAATTTTCCCAGGGGAGGCAAGTAGGTAGATACTATTGGGGGTTCGTGGCTCTGGGGTGGGGGTATAAATTCAAGCGTTTCTTCAAGATTTCGTACAAAATTTATTTTTATTTTTAATAACTTTTGTTGCCTTTTTTCCTTTCCGTTGCCCCCCTGCGCCCTCTTTCGGCTGAGGGCGAACAGTGCTCTCGTAATTACCATTGGTCGTTGATTCCTTGACATCTTGGATTGACACGTCGCGTCGCGTCGGTTTCAAAATTGAAGGCAATTGCTTGAATTGGTTAATGGCCACACTGTCCTTATTTACCATTGACAATGGTTTGTGAGTTATACTTTATCCCTCCAAATATACCAATGTTTGTTTCTTATCTGAATACAAAAGTACAAAAATATTTAAAACCCTTTTAATCATTTCTTGCTTCAATTAAAAAAGTAATTAAACGTTAAGCAAAACAACAGGTAGGTATTTACCGAACAGACGTCATTTCATTTTTAATGAAAAAATGTTTTCTTTAAAATACATTACCTACATTTAGTTTTTCTTTTATTGACTTTTGGTAGAGTAACCGATGTTAATTTACGTTTTTAATCTTTTTTATAATGAGTAATTATAAAAAAAGTTACATAAATATTATTGACGAGAAAATTAAAATGTCAGTTACAGATCACAATATGACTTCATAGGGGTGAAAATAATTATTTTAAGATTGCATGAGATATGTAGCAAGGTGAACGTTCTGTTAATGGCGTGCCATGTATGTAAAATAAGTAAGTGTGTAGGTACTATACAATTAAAACAATTTCAAAATATCCTATTTTTACGACTGGCGTAAAAAATTGTGTTAAAAGCGAGTACCGGAAAGTAATGTATTAACGAAAGATGACTTCAAAAAGTAGAACATAAAAACCCTTATTGTATAACCCGAAAAACCTAAAAAGATATAGGAAATAAGTAAAGCAAGTCTGGAAGGTTTTCATTACAACTGTTTTTTGTGTGGGTAAAGTACTCTCTCATTTTAGTGAATCTGAGAACTGTATTGAAAAATAAATACAAATTTTGCCCATCTTGTGTGCAGGTCACCTTAAAAGTGTAGTTTTAGCAAGTCTAAGCTTCATCTCTGTAATTTATGTTATAAAGGTGAATCAATAAAAGTTAAATTTCATCAGATTAAAGGGAGAAAGCATTTGGAGAATTTACAATTTAATTTAGGTCAGAAGGAATGTTTGAAATCGTTCCTGCAGAAGATAACACAAACCACAATGGCTTAAAAAGAATGGTAAAGCGCAAAATATAATTGTATCGAGGATCTTCTAAATTGTTAAACGTCAAGTAAAATGTGGACGAAACTTCTATCAATCTACGAACAGAAAACGGAAGCAAACATTCACATGGTACAACAGTTTTTACATTAAAATATGATGGAAAGGGATTTTCAAATTTAGTTTCTCAGTTAGAAATTCGTCTAAAAAATTTCAAGTTAGAGGCGAAAATATTTCAGATAGGATGCTGATAACAAAAATTTTAATGGCATTACCTGAATTTTGCCAACAAGGGCATAGGAATCGGTTCCATCTCAAGACCAAAAAATTGATACGTTCATTGCAAAGCTATTTACAAAAGAAAGCAGATTCAATCGAAACAACGAAGAAATTGGTGCCGCCTTTGTTGTAAAACAATCTAGTAACAAACCTAAAGGAGATTTGAAGTGTAATTTTGTGGAAAATCTGGTCACATAAGAGGTTTTTGCTAAAAATACCCGAAACCACTATGCAATAGTTGTGGAAAGTCCCTTATTCTAGAGATTTATATGTGCATCCCGGAAGGTTTTATGAATGAAGATAAAATATGCAAGCAACAATAATCTTTGTACAGCGTAAAGCATTAATGAAGTGGAATCCCAGGTTCGGGAAATTTGTAGAACGAAAAGGTTTTAAACGATTAATTACTGAGGAATGTTTATTTCAAAACCAAAATGATGGTT
This sequence comes from Pyrocoelia pectoralis, assembly GCA_036250285.1. Classification (NCBI taxonomy): domain Eukaryota; kingdom Metazoa; phylum Arthropoda; class Insecta; order Coleoptera; family Lampyridae; genus Pyrocoelia; species Pyrocoelia pectoralis. The sequence continues at coordinate 1,663,925 of CM070079.1, forward strand.
TATTCATTGCATTATATGTGGACGAGGGTCTCTTGATGGGTAAAAATAAAAAAAAAAATGAAACAACTTTTTAAAGATTCAAACAGTGAATTTGAAATAAAAATGGGTAAAAAACCAGATTCATTTTTTGGCATTAAGCTACATCAATTCAATAATGGTATAAAGCAAACAGAATACAGTAAACAAATTTTAAAAAGCTTCAATATGATTAATTGTAAATCTGTTGAAATGTCTATATTACATTATTATTGTGTATCGAGTCGACAAATATGAAATTTCCATTTAGAGAAGCGCAATAGGGAGCTTATTGTATTTGGCAAACAAAAACAGTTCAGAGATTTGTTTTTCAGTTGGATATCTTGCGAGACGTGTGGAAAATTGGAGCGATAATGACGTGGGCGGTTTGAAAAAATGTGAAGGGTATTTAAAAGAAAGTTTGGAAAAGGGGATAATGTACAGTTTTACAGAAGAAATATCGTTAAAGGCGTATTGCGATTCAAATTATGCCGGTGATCCTGAAACAAGCAAAAGCACAACTTTATATTTCTATGTGGAGTTGCTACCTACTCTACAAAACAACAGATTGTAGCACTTTCACGGAGGCTGAATACATCGCTACTGGGGACTGCGTTAAAGAATTGTTGTATTTAAAAGAGTTGATTGAAGAATTAACTGACCATGAAATTAATGTATCTTTGAATGTGTCCACAATCAAAGTGCTATTAGCTTAATTAAAGCAGAGTGTTTAATTGACGAAGTAAACACATACTATTTTATTCATGGAAAAGCGTGAAAAGGGTTAATATCAATGGCATATTGTACATCAGAAAAACAAATTGGGGACATATTCATTATTTACTAAACCTTTGAAAATCATGAAAATTTCAAACACTTAGACCCGGTTTTATAAAGCATACTTAAATACGTGATCAGCTAACGACGTGATTAAGTTTGAATAATGCAACATGATTTGCTAATATGGGTTACATAGGTGTGGTTGTTGATCGTATTAGCCTATCGCATTACTTAACCACATTGTCAGCTGATCACGTAGTTAACTATGCTTTATAAAATCGGGCCATAGTGCTTTTTGTTTTACAAAATTAAAGGAGGGTGTTGCAATATAAATTTTGTATTACCACGGATATAAATTTATATTTGACAATGATTATTATTTATGTAACGTATTTTAGGTTAGATAGATTACACTATCTAACCTATTATAACGTATCTTTAAAGGTTTACCAACAATTTGGTTTTGTGTTCTTTTTTCGTGCAATAGGTACAATTAAATAGCCATTTTGTTGAACGCGTGTAGTTTTCCACACCTTAAAGATAATTTCTAACACTCACTCCATAATTGAAATGTCAGGTATTCAAAAATTCCAACAACATCCTTCTATTAAATTATTTTCGTCGGCGGCAGAAAACTTTTCCTTTCGGCTTCCCGCGAAGATGTGTTAACATCCTTTTGCAAACTTTCCGACATCTCTTTATTGTCATAGTCCGTAAGTGCTATTGTCAAGACATCCACTCAAAGAAGTTTCTTAGTGATAATCCCATTTATAGCTACACATATTAAATAGGGTCACATTCAGGACAGCTCCATGGAGAGTGTCGGTTGGGATATAGTGTTTCCATCTTCAACCTTAAAGCGACGACCTGCCTAGATCAGCCTGGGTAGGTTACCAGGAAAATCCCATAATTTTTTTAATATCTAGTATCTCCAAACGGTATCAAATACCTTTTGCAAATCTAAAAACAACGCGTGTTGGCTTTTTGAGATAGACTCGTTAATTATATGGTCGAGGTAAAGCATCTGGGCAACTGCTGAGCGCCCTTTTTTAAACCCCGTTTTTACTATTTGTGATCCTTTGGTTCGCAAGTTTTCAGCTTTCGCCGGGTTTTTATGTTCTTTGGGTTAAGCTTCCTTCCATTTTGAGTGGTAAATGCCAGTCTGCCAAATTTTGTTGTAAATCGCTGAGACTTCTTAGTGATTTTTTTTGGATCAACAGAGTCAGTACTAGATGCAATCACCTTTGTATAAAAATTTAGACAGAATGCTAAAGTGCTGAGTTTTTAATTGTACCAAATTCTGGATAAATATTTTGCAGAATAATAAAAGTAGTTTCATTTCATAGTCTTAAACTTGCTTTTTCATCGAATAAGGGAACGTCCCACTCAAATATAAGTAGTTAAGAAATCAATGCAAAGCAATTTTCTTAATTGGGTTAGTTCATAAAAATAAATTTCAAAATAAACATAAGATTCTGCTTTTGAATCGTGTTTGTAAACTATTGCAGTTCAAAAAAGTTAAATAAAACGTACCATTTCCGAGAAAAAAAGAATTGAAGTGTTCAAACATGAGCGTTCGCGCTAAATCAGTTTTAAACAGATAGTGACGTCACGTACTGGGAAACGCCCACTGTCAGTCGGCTATCGTTGCGTTTTTGAAACTGATTCTTACGATGGTGGATGCAGGTTATTTGAAAGCTATGTCGGATAATCTTCCTCGAGTAGATGTTTTTATGTTGGCCGAGTTCTTAAAGAAGGATGATCGATTTAATACTGCAGAAATTCGTGGAGCAAAAGCTTGAATAAAACCTAACAATGTGAAATTCGTTTGCTTGACAGACTCTTACTACGCAGATATTTTGCATATTGCATTACTTTACTCGTTTACCACGTCTCATGTATATTTATTTTTGTCAATTACTTAAACATTTAGGTTTGCTTAGTAAGTAACTACATCTTACATCAAAGTGATCCTCGCAGCAGTAGAAATCCGAAGAAGTTATTTTAGAATAATCTCTTCTAGCTGCTTTGAACCACATTTTTCGAATTTTTACGTCTCGAGGCATTGTCAAAAATGTCTTTCAGGGGTTGTAAAAGTCGTATTAGTGCACATAGGCACAAAACACCACTTGTAACACCTTTTCGACGGCTCCATGATCGCCAAACAATCATTCGTAAATACCAGTTTAGCTGAAACACCAGTATATGACGTCATGCCGTAGTCGGCACCTGTCGCTGAGTTGTCGTGCAGTTTCGACGCTTCGCGATTTAAAATTTGAAAAAAAGCTGTTTAAATTATTCTAACGCCGCTTATTTTTGCAATATCGAAGACATCTGACATCTTTGCATTTATTAAGCGTATAAAAAAATTATGTGAATTAACCCAATTGTACCAATAACCTTCCCATACTCGCTCAGGGCGTTAGATAATATTTCCCGCAAAATATACATATTTGCCTTAAAGGGAAGTGAGTCTCTTTGAAGAAGTGTTTTTAAAATGCTTGACACACATTATTCGTTACCCGTAACAAAAATTGGTATTGTTTAATGGCATTCATTTTATGATTAAAATAATACAAACTAGAATTTTCTTCAAATTAATTTACCCCTAGGAATAATATGATGGCGACTGTAGGTACAAGTAGACGACGAATTCAAAAATATTTTGATTGAAATTGATTACAATAAATTGCAGGCTTAATGAATTTGAAAATATTTATTAACTAAATAAGTTATGTATGGTGACAAAAAATGTATCTTGAAAAATTTCGCAATTTTCTTCGGTGTACACTTCTTATAGCCGTTTTAAATACATCGTCTACTCTAAGGTAATCTTTTATGGAACATTCGACAAACCCTACGGCGTCTATTAAATACATTAAATTTTCACCCTCCTCCTTTGATACATAATCTGTCGTGTTCCTTCTTGATTCGCTTTCAGTGCCTAAAAACGTTAAGATGACATTAAAATTTTTTTCATTAAGGTCCCATTGTTAACGTTTATCAAAAAAGACAATAGAGCGGCTTACGTCAAAGTATGTTCCACATTTATGAAATAATCGAATTAATTAGCACGCTTACCTATTAAGACTAAAGGTATATGACGTAAACATCTCCTTACTTCTATACACCATTTAGCGATATTTTCAAAAGATGTCCTACTTTTGATCGAGTAGCACAAAAGAAAACAGTCCGCCTAAAATAAATACGTCTAAAAAGTAGTCCTATAAGAGAAATATTACCTTCTCGTAATCCTTCAGACGTAAGCTTTTAAAGACATCTTCACTTTCAGCGTTAACAAAATGAACGGAATAAAGTGCTCGATCGACTATAACACTTTGCACGTTATTCGTAAAACTGAAAAAAATATATCGTTACAAATTATTGCACCTTTAAGGGAAGTAAAAACGTACATACTGGGTTTAAATTCTTCCCTCAATTTTTTATCCGTCGTGTATTTTAGCAATAAATCCGTTTTTTTGCTATCGTGATCTCCAACAGCCACCAATGTAATGTTCGTGCACACTGCCATTTCGTTAATTGCAGCTTGGTTCGTCTATTTTTGTTTAAATCATTCATTCCGTCGGCGTTATCAAATAGGTTGGGTTGGCCACGTTTCCTGTTTCGATATGAGTACACCTTATCCTACATTAAATTACAAGATCATTATAAGTGGGCAAATATTTATGTATAATAATTTGGAGAGAAACCTTCAGTAATCAATAAAGCTCACCTTATTTCAATAGATTCCTTCCTTAATGTGAAAGTAAATTGTTTTCCATTTGCAAAAATTAGTTTTCATATTTATTGAATATGACCGGATTTGGTGTTCAAATCGTTCTAATGTTGGGAATTTACATTATGATGCATACGTTGTCGTTGGAATTTTATGAAGGTCTAAATGAAAATAAATAAATATTGCGGATTGGGAAAAAAGGGAAAGTTATTATTTTATGAGTTGTTACGTTGTATTATAACAATGTGATTGTTAAAGTGTTAACCCCCACAATAAACAATTGCAAAGGTGTTTACTATTTAGATTCAAATACATGAAGGACTTAGTCATGGAAAGTAGATGAGGTAAAAACAAGCGATATACCATGCCATTATGATTGGAGAGGGTCATAGTGTTTGAAGTATAAAAGAAGAAATAATCTAGCCCTTTCTTAATGGAAGAACTTACAACTGCAGTGTCTTGTTTAAAAAATCGAAAGGCTGCTAATTTGTTTTATGTTTTTTTACAACATATACTTCTTCTGGAATAATTCCATCTAATATAATAAACATTACTTATTCTAAAATGCCAAACAAGGCGTAGAACAATGTCATAATATACAATGTTAAAGGACAGTTTACAGTTCACATACAGACAGAGACACACATTTTCATAAGAACCCTCTACAATATCTCTGTAGAACTCCTGCAATGAATAAAAAGCTTTATGTACAAGATACATTTTCATCACTTTCTTTAGGGCTACCGAATTGAGGTTTCCAATTCTTGTTGGAAATGAAGTGTATATTTTTGTTATGTTTCTGTTGATGATCTTTAAATAGTTCCGGATTTTCTGTCACAAATACCACCGCCTCATATATGCATAAGCACACCACTGTTAGAATAGATATTATTTCAATAAACAAATTTCTTGATATGCTCCGAATCGCCCTTTTCTGTACCTTCAGAATTATCTGAAATTTTAGAAAGGTAAAAGTTGTTGCTATATCAAAACCAGACATAAATTGTGATGATGCTGCCAATTATAGGCCAATTATGTGTAAATTACTTTTATATAATAGTTACTTACATAAAAGTCAGGAAAATCTCACATTACTGAAGAGGAGCTAAATTGAAAAACATTTTTTCGCAAATCGCAAAAAAAGACGAAATTTACAAATTTTAGAATTTTTTCTTACACATTCCACAAAAACCCAGTTTGTCATTTTGTTGGTACCTAACCATAGTTACAATAGTTATTTATGTATCAAGGACAAAAAATTGCCTTTTTATGCACGAGCATGCAAAGCAGGCAAGGCCATAAAAAGTAGTTTTTGTGCGAGGAGCATATTAAATTTGCGTCTTCTAAAGTCTTTACAGTACTAGTGCGGAAAATTCAATTTTCCGGCGCGTAAATAAGCCGGAAAATGTTGTTTCCAAGATGATTTCCGGAAAAAGAAGTTACACATGCCTAGAAGACCCTTTCCCCATTGAACAAGCGGGTTTTCGTCAAAATAAGATTGATCATGCTTACATTAACTACTGGTATTGACAGTTTAAAAAAAATCCGTGCAATGTTTATAGACTTCACTAATTAATTTAGTTAAGCGACAAGTAAAAATTGAGCTTACGAAATGCAAAGGAAACTCATTTAAGCTTCATCTAAAATTCTGTGATATTTCAATAATTACGGAAATAAACAGAGCGTCGTCGATGTTTCGAAAGGAATTCAAATTAGTTACTCGCATTACAGATATTTAATGATGACAGACAAAGTTTTCTCTTTTCTGGTCTTAGAAGTAATTTATTAATGGAACGTGAAAGAGGTATGGAATATTTTCGAGAAAATTGAAATCGAGCACATAATATATCACTTGCAGTAGTAAATTTAGCGTAAATGTATCCACAATACGGAAAAAAATGGTAAAGTGCATATAGTAGTATAACGCAGATTTACTACATCAAAATACCACTTTAAGGAAGGATTCGAGCCAGACTTAGGAGCTTTGTAAAGACAGAATAAAGTATGAGTCTCTGCTTTGGTGAGACAGGGTTGCAGTCGACGAACTGACAATTTCTCTCGCGCGTATTGTAACCGTATTCTCTCAAAGTAATGTGAGATTTCGTCAATGTTTTATGTTGATTTGTTTTTGTGGACGTTTCATGCTTTTGTTGAAAGACTTTCGTAAATTATAAGGTGTAAATTTTGTAACATTTATAAATGATGAACAAACCTAGACATACAAGAAAAAATAACAATTTCATCAAATCGAACGCGTTTCGATAGCGAAACAGCGGAACAATAAATTATAGACATTATAGTTGTTCGCCGATGATAACAGCTTCACTATGAATCTCGTACGATTTGATAAAACTTTTATTGTGATTTTTGATGTTTTCAGTAAACGACTAACAATGGTTCCAGTTCCTTCAGTTCGTGTTTCAGTTTATCTGTTTCGTGTTAAGTATTTGGTGATTTAAATGCCTGTTAAGATCTTTGCGAGTAAGTTGCATTAAGGAGATTACAAGAATAGGAACTTGTTTTTTAGACTCTGTATCTGTTTACTGGTTAGGAAGTTTTTCGGAAACCTTGATGAACGAGCTAGAGAAAAGGCTGGCAATTCCTTTCTGTGACCAGAGTTGGAGACTTCCAGACCCTAGTGAATGATGATGATAATTAGGTAGATTTTAAAAGGAACCCTAGAACCTGGCTGAAGGTATGAGACACTAGTAGGTACGTTAACGTCAATGGAACCATTACTAATGTCTGCTCGCACAAGTATTGTTCTTTTTGTACAGAGTATGGTAACGAAAAGGTCGAATTGTTTTCAATAAATTGCAAACGGTAGTAACCGACTGTTATGCACTAATGCACTATTTATAGGCAAGACGAAGATCGACGCATGAAGCCAAAACATTCAGCTAACTTACAATTACTCTTACTTAGGATTATGACATTAAAAGGCGGATTCCCACGAGAACCAGAATTATTGCTGATCGACGATTTGGAGATAATCTGATAATAGTTGTATAAGAAGACTTCGAACGATGTATCGTCGGATTATGACCTTTTTGGTGGAAGGTCGTATCGGCTTTGGTTAGAGAAAACCAAATCAAACAGAGATTCACTAGTTTTCCCCTGAGGTACAATTTTTCAATTAAACTAATTAGGTAAACTTAAGAATTATTTGTCGCTTTAGAGAAAACAATGAAAGATCTTAAAGACTTGGAAAGAAATGTTAACGTATTTTCAAATGCGATCCTTTTTCAATAATCTCAATAAGACAAGAACCGTGAGTGCGAGCTGGACGACAAAATGCAGCCGTCCTTCTGCAGAAAATTAATTATCACTTTATAATATGTTTTCGAGGGCAAAAACATCGTACGTTGTTGGATTATTCCGGATCAATGCCAATCTTGGCAACACGATGGCAAAAAGTGGGAAGCACAATTCTGAAATATTCTTAGAAAATCTAGTACACAGAAAATTCTGAATGATGACTAAAATATTGCAAACGACATCTCACAAGTTAACTTTAATCTATGACACCACAAGAGTTACTTATTGCTCAAAGAAGCAATCCAGTAGTAAAACCACGATAATCCCATTAAATTGTCTGGTGGTCTAGAACTAGATTTTGGAGACCATCTTGAAAGAGCCGGCTCTGTACCAGTCATTTTCATACTCCTTTATTCCTGCACTTCCTTTCACCTATGCCCATACCTATTCGAGGGTATTATAGTTTGCTATCTGCTTTATTGAACCCAGTCTGGAGGTAATTTTACAGTGACTGCAGAACAGAGTGTAAAACTGATTCTATAGTTCTTCATGGTGGGTAGAATAGGTACTCATATTGGTAACGGTGTGGCGGGAATTGAATTAACGCCCTATTCTTATGTGCCTGTCGCTTAATATTTCAAGGGCTTTAAGGAGAAAACGACGTTAGACGGGTTGAATTCCAACTTCACCAGAAGCAGCTGGAAGTACATAGTACAAAAATTCTCACAAAACCATATTTGGGGGAAGTACGACAAGCGAGTTGGTTGTGGAACGAAACATTCCCCAGGTCTGGTTTATTCTTAAATATTTTCGCAGATCTTAAGAAGGGAAAAGGAAAAGGAAAGGAAACGGAAAAGGAAAAGGAAAAGGAAAGATAAGGAAAAGGAAAAGGAAAGGAAAGGAAAAGGAAAAGGAAAAGGAAAAGGAAAAGGAAAGGAAAAGGAAAAGGAAAAGGAAAAGGAAAGGAAAAGGAAAAGGAAAAGGAAAAGGAAAAGGAAAAGGAAAAGGAAAAGGAAAAGGAAAGGAAAAGGAAAAGGAAAAAAAAGGAAAAGGAAAAAAAGGAAAAGGAAAGGAAAAAAAAGGAAAGAAAGGAAAGGAAAAGGAAAAGGAAAAGGAAAAGGAAAAGGAAAAGGAAAAGGAAAAGGAAAAGGAAAGGAACCTTATTGGGTAGTTAGCGGTGCGTCGAATTTCTTGAAAACTGTTGATGATTGATGATTTCATAACATTGTTTCATTGCTATCTTTATGGACGTTATACCTTTTATGTTCTTGTTCCCTCAACATTTGTTTTATATGTACCTATTTACAGACCGCAGACAAATACAAAGGGAAAAGTTTTCAATCTCCTATTATTGGGCGTCGCGTCGCGTCGACTGAATATCAATGTGATTACGATCTCTGTGTTAAACACCCAATAATTCGAGTCTTAGATGCATCAGTCTAGACGTTCCATTAATGCAGTCTTTACAAAACCGACATAAACAATAGTTAGCTAACTCAGTTGCAAATATTTATTTTGGGTCTGGCACGAAGTTTGTACTTGCAAAGGAAGCAGCTGAAACTAATGAACATGTCATTATTACATTTAGAACTTGAAAGTTGACTTTTTTTAACTGTTATAGTAATAAATTAAGGATGCCGCACAAGGAAACGATAAATGGTAAAGTTAGAATCGTTCATCCATCATTGTTAGTGTCAAGTTTGATGTACATTAGTGTTTTCATTTCATAATGTAGAATGTTGGGTCTGTGGATTTATTAATTATACGCTGACAACCAGAATCAAATTACATTTCTATCGGTTTTTTAGACGAAAGAAAACTAAATCAAGAGAGAAGGGAATAAACAGCAACATAAAAAATAGTTGTTAAGTACACGGAAGACAAATCGGTAATATAAATATAAATATATAATATAAATGAGATGTTAACTGTCATATTTTGTTATATTGTTCTTTGGATAATTGAACTTGCGCTATCTGTAAGCTTTACTTTATGTTACATTGTTACCATTGACTTTTTGTGTATAAAGTCAATGATATTAGCTACCTATCACCTTGTGCTACTTTTCAGCTTATAGTTACTGAATTTTCTGGTGGTGTCTGCAGCTTGTATGGTTTTTGTTATTTTCAGATCTACAATATAATTATTGCGTCAATTTTCTTATATAAAGTGTAGTGTTCCATTCCAAACATTATTATTATTGTTCTCGGGGTGGTCCCAATAGGTTCCCGCACTGCGACCTTTTGGTCTATTGTGCTCCCCGGTGTTGTCTACCCTTCAAGAATACCTGTATCTTTTACAAAGTCCAGGATTTTAGTAGGGCGAATCTTCGTTACTTCCTCTTGTGTAATCTTTTCATTTCCAAGTAGGTGTTCCCTTGCCTTTATGAATGCCTCACATTGGCAAATGACGTGATAGGGCGTTTCATCTGCCTCACCACAACCTCTGCACTCAATTTGGAAAATTGTAAAAAATACACTTCCTAAAGTAATTAGAGAAAATAATAACTGCACAATACGCATTATAAATCCCATTCAAGACCCGTT